>CM032416.1:14787119-16168519 GCA_019049465.1 Dryas iulia moderata
TTTCTGATAGATTCTCCCCTTTTATCTCTTGACAGAAAGACCCTTTCCCTCTTTCTTTCCTGGTTTACCACTCGAAATTAAGACATTGCGTGTTGATTGGTGGAACTAAACGCTGCGCTTACTTTGTTCACCACGGTGGATAAATGAAAAAAAAAAAATGAGTGGAAATCGAACCTACAATCAATAGCATTTACAGTCAGACGCTCTCACTGCGCCACTACTTATGGCTTGGAATATTTATATCTATTCATGTTTTAAAGTAAAAAATAACAGCTTTTCGCTTAAAACCAGAGAAACGGGGATTCAGAGAGGACCTAGTGATAAGACACTCCCTTCTCCACTGTTTCGAATTATTTAGTACTAGCTGCCTCGTGGCATTGCCCGTGTGAATAACACAACTAGCTGTTACGTATTTTCGAGGAATTTATGAAATTTAGATTTTTAATATAGGCTTCATCCCCGATTTCAACCCTGTAGCAGTAGAGGTTGAAGTTGAGACTCGAGGTTAAACTTGATTACCCCATTTATTTCCAATTCTTCACCTACATTCAAGAGTTTCATCCTAATCGAGCCAGTAGATTAGCCGTTAAAGCGTACTTACAGACAGACAGATTTTAGCATTTACAATATTAATATGGATATGCGATTCCTCCTTATATATTTCTTTTTGTGATTTTTAGGGTCATTAAATACAAACAATATGCAAAGCAGTGTTTTGGGGACAACGCTCAAATATTGCTACTTTTTCATGGTCCTCCGCCTTATTTGGGTTATAATTTGGTATATAGTCAATCTTATATACGAGGTAATTTATGTTCTTTCTTCTTAGATTAATAATAATTATCGTCAGTATTAACGGTATGACGCCTTTATTTTTAATTGTTTTGAATCTGTTGCATTGAAAACGATGAAAAGCCTAACTTAGCTTCTCTGTATTATATTTTTTTACAGCTCCACCTATCTTTTAGCTTTTCCTATCTATAGTGTCAATACACTCCGTCCTCCACTTTCCGCCCGAAGTTGAGACATTTTGTGCCAAGTGGTGTAACTTAACGCCGCACCTTGTTTTAAGCACTAGGCGTAGTAATGAATGTAATATAATATATTCATTCCTTCGAGTGGGAATCCTACTGCTTCTCCATAGCCTCAGTTGATTTAATATATTATAATAGTTTTATAGACTACTGGTACATAAAGAAATCGACAGTTATCCTGTCCTGTGTATTGTGATTCTTTTTTTTTTTTTATTATTTTTATTCTTTTTTGTAATGTGTACACACCCCGTGTTTATATAGGGTTTAATTACATTTAAAATGTAAACTAAGCGACTCCTAAGGATTCGTCGCAGTAATATATTCTAAAATTAAAATCCACCTTGCTTTACACATTACATATGAAATTTTTGCCTGACCGAAAATAATGGCAATTATTTGACAGTGCTCCTTTGTAAAACATTTTTTTTCAGCTTCACGCTTTTCCCGCAAAGTAGTTAAAGAAGCAGGGCAATCTTTCCCCGTGGGGGGACGGGTTAAGAATACAATTCTCCCCTGCCGCTGGGTAGCGTCCCGTAAAAGGCGGGTAACCCAGCAGCTTGGTGGTAGGAGATTCGTTCTCCGACTGGCTCGCGACCACTATCATGTCAAAGACGAACCGCCAAATATCTTATGATGTGTTCCGGTTCGATGGCATGTAAGCCAGCTCTCCCCCTATTCCCACCATTCCCATCCTTCCTCCCACCTTCTGTCCTACATTCCCAAGGCTGGCAACGCATCCATAACATGAATGTTGTGGATGTCTATGGGCGAAGGTAACCACTTAACACCAGGTGGGCCTTCAGCTCGTTTGCCTCCTTCAACCCATAAAAAAAAAAATAATAATAATAAAGAAGACCTAATGTTAAGAAACTCTGTCTTTCACTTTTCGTCTGAAAATCGAAACATTGCATGTTGAGTAACGAAACTCAACGCCACGCTTTTTCTTTGTTACCAAAGTGAGGAAATGAAAATTTAAACATAACTATTCCCCCGATCGGGAAACGAACCCACGATTATCGCTTTAACAGCTGTCCCACTAACGATGTCCCACTGCACCACAATAACCTCTATCTTGTATAAGAAACTTATATTATCATATTATTTAAGTTTTATTTTTGTTATAGGACGAAGAAAGAGACAAAGACAAGTCAATACTACAGATAGATACACCGTTCCGCCAGTTTTTAAGCAGCGTTTACGTTGTCAACAAAATGTTCCTACCTATCGGGTGAGTAATTATTATTTATTACTTAATATTTGTAGTGCAGTAATTTAAAGTCTCTGTTATAACAATATTAACTAGGGGTCAGACCAAATCCTCAATTTTGACTCGCTGTGCCCGTGAAATCTCGGGTGCAGTTTGCGAAGCGAAGCTTATAAAGCGAAGCGAGCACTTAATCTTAATTAATGATCGATGCAGCCGTTTTTAATTGATGCGCACAAAGAATGCAAATACTCTAGTAGCGCTCGTAGCTCGATTCCCTCGCTTCGCTCAATAAGTAAAATAAAAGTTATCGTTGTGTAGAAGAATATTTAAAAGATAAAAATGTAATATTGAGTTTAATGTATGTTAGCTACCATTGTATAAACTTATAATTTTTATATTTGTTCCGGTTTCAGGCGGAAAGTGGAGAATGGAGTGTTCGGAATATTAGGTCCTCTTTGCCACTAATAATACACAAAAATGCCTGAATCTAATTAAAAAAAGAATAAAGTATGTTTTAATAGTGTTATTATTAGGAAAATATTTTGAGGTACATACAAAATATTGAACTCACTCCCTGCCTTTCTTACTGCTTACCTTTGTTTCATATATCTTTCTTTCTCACATAGAAGACGGATTCTAGTGTGAAGTCACTCCGCACTCTCTCCATTTTATTTATTTATATCCTTTATTGCACACAATTTAAGAATAGTTGTGTAACTGTACAAAAGATGGGCTTAACAATTAATGCATTTTCTGAGCCAACCTTGTCACGTGGGAAATCATTGTGTAGGTGTGCAGAAGTTTATATTAAACTTTTCATGTTAATTCTCCCCAATGTAACATATATAAATGTATTGTCCATCGATTGCACCTACAACGACGTGGAACGCATAGTGTGCCTCATGGTGATGCTCAGCGGGTGTCTTATAGTAATCAGACAAAACCTAGTGTTAAGACACTCCGTTCTCTCCATTTTAATTAGCTCCAATCTAATATACTAATATTTAGTCCATCAATTGCATCAAAAAACCACGTGGAACGTCACCCGTTAAGCATATCAATTTGCTAATCATCACCATGAGGTATAGTACGCCTGTGTGTCCAATAGTAATCAGATAAAACCTAGTGTTAAAACACTCCTTTATCTCCATCTACGTTGCCTCCAATCTAATATATAATATATGTATATAAATATATAGTCCATCGATTGCACCTAAAACGACGTGGAACGCATAGTGTGCCTCATGGTGATGCTCAGCGGGTGTCTTATAGTAATCAGACAAAACCTAGTGTTAAGACACTCCGTTCTCTCCATTTTAATTAGCTCCAATCTAATATACTAATATTTAGTCCATCAATTGCATCAAAAAACCACGTGGAACGTCACCCGTTAAGCATATCAATTTGCTAATCATCACCATGAGGTATAGTAGGCCTGTGTGTCTAATAGTAATCAGATAAAACCTAGTGTTAAAACACTCCCTTATCTCCATCTTCGTTGCCTTCAATCTAATATATAATATATGTATATAAATATATAGTCCATCGATTGCACCTAAAAACGACTTGGAACGCATAGTGTGCCTCATGGTGATGCTCAGCGGGTGTCTCATGGTGACGGGCGCGGCGGTAGCGTCCCTATCACTTATTATTAATATCTATATGCGACCGGAAGAGACTTTCCGGACTAGATACAGGCTTATTATGAAGGAAATGGTGAGATGTGATTCTTTTTATTATTTTTTAGTTGCTTCGCCGCGTGAACTATTTCGTTATATTACAACGCTCGTTATATCAAAATGCACCCCGCATTTTAAAAAAATAAAATAACCTATGTTTAAGTTTAGTTTATCAACTCTATTTATGTCAAATTTTATTACAATTGCTATATTCCCTTATTTCAACCCCTTAGAGGTTGATTTTTGATTTTTGAAAAAATAATTAGCCTATGTCAAACATTTTTACTAATTTCATTCTAAATTACATCCCAATCGGACCGGTAGATTAGCCGTGAAAGCGTGACAGACAAACACACAGACCTTCCCATTTATAATATAAGTATGGATGGTTGTTAGCTATATTTCCACTGGAGGCAATGATTACGCTTAAACTATTTCTTCGCTCTAGTGACTGACAAAACGTAGCGCTTAGTAGGCAAAGCGAAGAAGGGTATGTCTTAGTACATTAGGTTCTCTCTCACTTCTTTTCAAAGTCTTAGACGGTGCGTATAGACGTACACTTAATGCATGAAAGCCTCAAAAAGAGTAGCGTTTAGAGGAAACCTCTGGACTTTAAGGTACGCAAGCTAGAGCACAACATTTGTTTAAGCAAGGCGGATGATATCTAGAATACTGATATCTTTTCCGCTCCACGATTTTTCCTATATAGGTGGAGAATCAGACGAAATTTAGTACCAACACACTCTGTTCCCAAATTTCCAAATCAAGATATTACGTATTGAGTGCCGGATGACGGCCACACCTTTTATGACCATTCCCCACAATGGGATTCGAATTCACAATTATTAACAATCCAATTATTTACCGACTTTAGAATATTATTTAAGGAAACATACAACATCCTGCCAAGTCTTCGTGACAAAGTTAAAACGTTTTACAAAATGTACTGGCACAAACAGAGAGCAGTGTCGACCGCCACGCTCCTACCAATCTTTCCTCCGTCCCTATGTGCTACTATATATACTGATATTTACTTTAAAGCTACTCAAAAGGTAAATTTAATATTATTCTATATATTTTTTCAAGGTAGACAGAGAGAACCTAGTGTCAAGACACTCTGTTCCCTAGTTTCCGCACGAAATATTGGAATGGCGTGTTAAGCGGCGGAATTCAAGGTCACGCTTTCCTTTGCAGATAGCGAAGATATGAAAAAATAAATAAATAAAGAGTTATATTGAGTAATCGTATATAAGTAATAGAAACTTAACGGAACGAACATCTTTATAACCGTTATGTCGCTGTTATGAAAATATTCCAGTCTCCGGATCCGAAAAAGCTTAAAAAATGCCGGAAACAACGCTTGACTAGCTTAAACAATGCACATGGCATTGCATTAAGCTAATCAAGCGTTGCAAATATTGAATAGTATAAGTTTTATATAATTATTAGTCGATATGAATAATTAGATATACATATCGACTATACTATACACGACTGGCTACATATGTAATTAGATATACATATGTGGCCAGTCGTGGCCCAGTGGCACAAGAGTGTGACTGTAAACGACTGGTTGTGGGTTCGATTCCGACTCGAGGAGTGGAAATTATATTTCCATTTTCTTCGCTCTGGTGTCGAGGTAAAGCGCGGCGTTAAGTTCCGCCACTTAACACGCAAGCCTCCGATTCGGCGGAAAGTGGGGAACGGAGTGTCTTAACACTAGGTTCCCTCTGCCTACCCTGCTGTGTGCGGGATACAGCGTGAAGCTATTTATTTTTTATTTAATTACAAAATACATAATTATTATTTTTAAGTGCCGCATTCTACGAGATCTTCCCTATCAATTTCTATCAGAAATTGCTAAAAAGATGGAAACAGTCCATTATATTCCAGGCGATGCCATTATAAAGAGAAATCAAAGGAAATCTTCTATAATATATATTGCATATGGTGATATTGAAGTAAGCTTGTTTTTATTTTTCTCTTTTTCTTGTATAGTAGAGTAGTGAGACACTCCGTTCTCCATTATTCGCTTTGTTTGGTACATTATATGTTGAGGGGCGGAATCCAACCAGGGCAAAATGACCAAATATTAAACGAAAATAATTTTAAAAGTAATATTTCTTTTGAATGGTAATCGAACCCATAAAAGTAGTGCTTAACTAGATGGCTTCAACATTTATTCTTTACACGTTAACAATCTAGGACGTCCCAGAATTTAGTAAAGGGAGGTTGCAGCAATTGGTTCCGTTCCGATCTTTCTGTAGAAGGTATCTAGGGCATAGAACGTATTGCTTATTGGTCAAAGAGTTTGATAGATTCTAAGAATCAGGAGTTCTAATCTTGCTACCTTCAATTTTTTAAGGTTATTTGTAGCTTCTTGTGGTTTCCTTAGCGAGGTAGTCACAGAGAACCTAGTGTCAAGACACTCCGTCTTCCACTTCCTTGGAACTTAACGTTGCACTTTTGCCTCGATACCAAAAAAAATATATACCGAATAAGGTTTTCTAAATTAAATTAAATTTTATTTTTACATACGCTTGGGAACTTGAATACATTTTTAGAAAATTTTGGCGATTCAAAGTCGTGCTTTTCGGAAACATTCCGCGCACTTTGACCACGTGTGCCTTGCGTTCTACTAACAGTTGTGTCGAAATTATTATATATGCTTTTTGTTAAAACAATATAAATATATTGTTAGTATTGTAATAGAAAGTAATGGCGCAGAACGCATAGCTCACGTGGTCGGAACGTTTAGACGGTTTCCAAAAACGCGGGTTCAATGCCCACTACGTTATATTTTGTATACGTTTTTTTTATTTCTTTTTTTTTGCCTCACAAACTTATGGCTTCTTTGTTTTCTTTCTTTATTATTAAGATAATTTTTAATTTAATTATGTTTATTCGCATTCTTGCAAGCTTACTTAAATTAAGTGAGGCAATTTCCGTGGAATTATTTATGAAGCGTTTAACGAGTAGGTAAGATAGTGTTCTTCCCCATCAGATGCTAACAGCGGAAGACGACAGCACGGCCATGCTGCGCTTCATCCGCGGCACGGTGCTGTCGCCGTGCGCGGGCGCCGCCCCCGCCGGCTGCGGCCGCGCGCACGTCGAGATGCGCGCCGCCACCTTCTGCACGGCGCACGTGCTTGCAGTGAGGGAGCTGTGGCGCGCCGTCGGGAAGTACGGCCGCGAGAGCGCGCTCGGGGGCGTCGTGCTCAAGTGCTTTCATGTACGGTGTTTTGATCATAGTGGAGTAATCGTGATAGTGGAGTAATCGTCTTCTGGTATAGTCTTGCTGAGGTTTACGCGTGATACAGGTCGTCTACTCTAAAATTGAGCCCCCCTTCACTGTTCTACAAGTTGATATACATGTAGTATATCAAGTGTTTAGATAACACACGCTTGTTATCGATCACTCACTAAACGATTAAATAAAATAGTATATGTAAATATATAAAAAATAGTATATGTAAAATAATATAATAATGAATATTATAAATGGCGTTCGAAATCAAGTTCATTTTTTAAATGGATGATCTATACTATCCTGTCCTGACAAGAAGTATCTTGCAGCTTATTTTCATGTTAATTGTGCAATTATCATCGTAATGACAATCACGCGTTAGTAGTGGGTTTGATTCCGATTTGAGTCAAAGATTATATTTAAATTATTTTTATATCAATCCTGATTACGTCACGCTACGCGTAATATGTTGTCATCTGTAAAAAAGTCTAGGGTAAAGCACGAGTTCTCTATATTTATCCTATCGTGCTATGTGGGTGGCTAAAGCGCAAAGTTGAAAATACTTTACATAATTTTTTGGTCAGAATATCAGATCATATGTGTATGTGAATCCTATAGGATTTAAAGATAATATCTAACATTGTCTAACCAGCACTAAGTAATAAGATTGTGTACTCTGCATACTAAAATGATATAGGTATTAATGATGTCACAAACTTAATGCAACGATTTTGACCAATTAAATTAAAATAATACTTGTAATTTCAGGAACATTTTATAAAAGTAAAGAGACACTTTTATACTCGTTATGCTGAGAAAGTGAAGTAAGTTTATTTAACATTTTTGCATTACACATACTTGCATTAAGTTGCCTTTATTATCATTACCTGTATATAGGTTTGCAGGTTAAGTCGACCTATTCCCGTTAAGAGCGTGTAGTTTACATTGTTTCTGACTGATTTGACTATGAAACATCCTATCCTAAACCTGTTTTCAAGATATTTGAATTTATTTAGTTTTTATAAAATAATCCCGATTTTGTGCTGTCAACTTAGATATTTTGAAATGTGTTAGTATTATTATTACTATTTTTTGATTTTTACGAGTAAAATAAGACGCTTTATTACCTCAATAACAAATATTGTACATAAAAAGAATAAATAGGTCATTGTAGATGGTTAAAATTTGAAATGAATAATAAAAATTCAGAAAGTTTTTTTTTCTTTAAAGGATATCTTAAAAAAATATTACGGCGCCTGTTTTGCAGATGTGCCTAAAAATATCTACGTTTTATCAGCTATCTAACGAGCTATAACAATCTACGGTATTGATAACAAATCATAGAAAAAACTTAGTTGCGAGCCCCCAGGTAGCTGTTTGTGCTAATGCCCTATAAGGTCAATGCGTAGATGCGATATGCAAATATCTTGAAAACAGTTAGGTTTAGGATAGGATGTTTCATAGTCAAATCAGTCAGAAACAATGTAAACTACACGCTCTTAACGGGAATAGGTCGACTTAACCTGTAACCCGTGCGCGACCTGTCGACAACGAGTGGAGGCGATGTTGAGTGTCTGCCGGGTGGCTCTAATGAGCTGTAATCCTTAGAGTAAAAAATGCGAATAATAAAGTCACCGATTAGAATTCAAACCTACAACTAATTGTGACTACAGTCAGACGTTGCCCCACTGACCCACAATGTGATAATACATTTATATGAAAATACATTTATGTTTTTTATTTATATAAGCTATTTTGTAATTATTTTATGTAACCAATATAATCTGTCTATGTAATTTTTTATACACTTGTGTATTTGTACATATATCGTACACCGAAACGTCGTTTCCAATGATGCCATCAATAACTCAGCATTCAATCAGTCAGTCTATCAATCAACTGATCAATCAATTAGTCAATATATCAATCAATTCTATATTCACTGAAATATTGTTTACATTAGTTTTATAGTTTGTGTATTTTAAAGCTCGTATTCTGTCGGAAGACAAATATTTGTTATGTGGGTAAATGTTAAATTATTATTATTAGAATTGTTATGGGGCCAGTCGTGGTCCAGTGGCACGAACGTGTGACTGTAAACGACTGGTTGTGGGTCCCATTCCTACTCGAGAAGTGATATAATATTTAATATATCCATTTTCCTTCGCTCTGGTATCAGAGGCAAAGCGCGGCGTTAAATTCCGCCACTTAACACGCAATGCCTCCGAATTCGGCGGTACGTGGGGGACGGAGTGTCTTAACACTAGGTTTTCTCTAAAAAAAGACATTAGAAAACGCACAAAAATTTGAACGCAGCGAGATTCGAACCCGCGCCTCCTGAATACCGACCAGGCGCTCTCACCACTGAGCCAAATCACGCTGCGTTCAAATTTTTATACGTTTTCTAAATGTCTTTCAATTTTCCTAAGTGTGGAATAACACTTTAAAAATGTTTAAAAAAATGTTTAAAAATCTGTTGTTGATATATGAATTTTGTTTTTAGATATAAAAGTAGTATTTTGCATTTCAAACGCAATTTAATGCTTCTCAAAGAATCTAAAGACGAAGACGGAACTCCACTACTCGATGAAACGGATTTCATGATTGAAATAGCCGGATGTTATATTATGAGGAATGTTAGTACGGTTTATGTTTATTTTAATACATTTATATATCGCTCTACCATTAGTACAAAGACGTAATTACAAAATTTTGTTTTATAATTCGTATTTTTTAATAGTTTTGTAGAATTTATTAACTAAGTAATTATACAATATTTTTTGTAGTATTAAAAGATTTCATTACAATGACTGGCAATATGTAATATTATTTTAATTTACACTTTTATAGCGTTCTCCTGAAAAACAGCTAAAATGTAATGATATTATTGTCTCATTGGATGACATATTAAATCCTAAAAGTAAAAAAATAATAACGTCTATGAATTGTGCGTACCTATCTGCCACGTTCATTATATTCGAAAAATTATAAAAAAAAAATATACCCATGGTGTCAGCGTTTGTCTGTAAACGAGATGACTGTGGTCTTAGTTCCCACTATTATAATTATGTAAACTATTTTAATTTCTATGTTTTGGCAACCATACCAAGCGGCGGCATCGAGTTCCGCCACTCACCACGCAACGTCTTTTTGCGGAAACGAGAGAACGGAGTGTACTAGGACCTCTCCTATTTTTTTTTTTTAATATGTACACGCTTCACGCTGTATCCCGCACACAGCGGGGTAGGCAGAGGGAACCTAGTGTTAATACACTTACCGTCGAATTCGGAGGCATTGCGTGTTAAGTGGCGGAACTTAACGCAGCGCTTTGCCTCGACACCAGAGCGAAGAAAATGGAAATAATAAATATTTCCGGTCCTCGAGTGGGAATCAAACCCACAACCAGTCGCTTTACAGTGGCATGTGGCATGGCAGACACTGAAATAAGATTTTGAATTAAGTTTGAACTTCAAATACCTGAAATTGATTCATAGAACATTGCATTTAAAGTTTATAAAATATTTTATAGCGAGCAGACGCATCTCTCACAGACGAAGCGGATGGTATATGTTTGAGGCCGACCTTTCCTTGTATTTTACAGCCAAAATCCTCCCTTCAGGTTGCGTGGAACACTTTTGTAACTGGACTCATTATAACTGTCTGTGTTGTTAGTAATTTTTAAATGGTTGAATTTTTATATTTCACGGTTAAATAGAAATAAAATTATAGTTAGGGAAAGCTTTCTATGTCCTTCAACTGAAACTAAAAATAACCTACTGATATAATTTTTTAAAACATATGAAAGGAGTTATTGCCTTTACTTATAACAGCGCAGAGTTATTGACCCTTGTTGTTTTTATTTTTATTTCAACCTCAAGCTATTTACGACAGAAAAACATTTTTCCCTACACATTGGGAATTGGGGAAAATCTTTCTTTTCAAAAAGCCCACACTAAATTTAAGCATTCTATATATTATTCTATTCTCTGTCTCTCTCTGTGTTACTCATGACTTTAAGAGCTTAATATATTAATCTAATATTTATTAATATATTATTACATTTTAATCTTATTTAAGTGTTTATATTAAGTGTTATTAAATATTAATTTAATTAATTTCAGACCCATCCCTACTACTTAGTTTACAAGAAACACGTGCCGTTAGAATTCAGATTCTACGACTACGTAGTGACAGTTATTTATGTACTGGATTTGTTGGTTTACTTATCGACGGGAGCTAATGTTGAAGATGGTAATGTTTTTCTTTAGTTTTATAAAATATGTATTATAGTACAGAGAGAGTTACTTCACTCCGGTTAAATATATATCGTGACATACTTCAAAGGTTATAAGTTGATATGGGTTTGGTTTTCGATAAGTACGGTGTTCCACACAACTTTTATTGATAGACGAAATGATTGATAAAAAATATTATATATTAATAAAATAAATGATATTTAATAGGCCACTCGTGGCGTAGAGGCACAAAGTGTGACTATAAAACGACTAGTTGTGGGTTCGATTCCCACTCGAGGAGTGGAAATATTTATTATTTCCATTTTCTTCGCTCTGGTGTCGAGGTAAAGCGCGGCGTTAAGTTCCGCCACTTAACACGCAACACCTCCGAATTCGGCGTAAAGTGGAGTGTCTTAATACTAGATTCCTTCTGCCTACCCTACTGTGTTCGGGATACAGCGTGAAGCTATAAAAAAATAATAATAAAATGATAAAATGATTGCTAATGAGTCCACACACCTACGTTTTTAAATATCAACTAAACTTATTGCTTAAATAAAATATAAATTAATGAAACTGTATTATAATGTAAAGTGCCGAATTGGCGCAATCGTGTGGTCTTTCACCGTACATGTAGCGTAGTGTGACAAAATATACTGCAGCGTATATCTTGTACAACATAGCTTAATCTGTTTGACAGATTGGCTAGCGATGGGAAACAGAAAATATTTAGTAGTCCAAAAAATAACCTTTAAAATAACTTTTGACTGTGACGAGATTTACATGTTTCGAATCATGTTTCTTTAGAAAAGTTTTTTTGTCCCATGTTCTGAGCCACCTATTTGAGGTCCAAAAATAATCCTGTATGTAAAAATTAAGATCCATACTTATATTATAAATGCGAAAGTCTGTGTGTTTGCCTGTCACGCTTTCACGGCTAATCTACCGGTCCGATTTGGATGAAATTTTAAATGAAAGTAGTAAAAGTTACTGGGTCTAATATAGGCTACTTATTTTTTCAAAAATCAACCTCTAAAGGGTTGAAATAGGGGATGAAAGTTTATATGAAAAATCTAAACCGCTTGACCAATTGTAATGAATTTTGGCATAAATATAGTTGATAATCTAAGCTTAAACATAGACTACTTTATTTTTTAAAAATGCGCCCCCGAGGGTTGCAATATAACGAAATAGTTCACGCGGTGTAGCCGCGAGCGGGCCGCTAGTAATTAATAAAGTAGTTTTATAATTTTTAATGATAAAGAGTTAATATAGTTAAATACAGTTTTTATTCAAGAAGAGCAGCACAGCCAACATCATCATCACCAGAGTCGTCAGAGCTTGTGTCATCATCTCGAACATTAATTATTATTTCGTGTTCAATAAAATTGTCAAAGTGGTCGTAGCATATTATTAACTGTCATCCGATATAACATTGTACAAGCGTTGTATTACTTTCAGTGTTTCTATATAAATTTTACTTTGAAGCAATAAAAGTTCTTAAAATTTTCGGATCACGCTTGAATCTTTGGGGACTTTTGTGTTATATGTGTGTCTTTTTAATATTTCTACAATTTTTAATATAATTAAATTGAGAAAATAATATCGTCGTCATTACAAAGTTATGTCGATCAGAAAAAATTACACGTGTCAAAAAGATCAGCTATCTTATACAAGATATAGGTACTAGGACTTAACTGTTTGTAGCACGCTGTGTTCTACCTCGACAGTCGCTTCTCTCTGCATATTCTGCTAAACAAGAAATGCATGGAATTAATAAAAATAGATATATATTTTTTAAAGGCGTACCAATAACATTCGCTCAGACGTCGTCCCAGCAGGCGCGCAACAAGTGGTTCGTGTTGGACGTGATCGGCACTCTACCTGTATTTGAATTTATCAATAGCGGACATTTTGCTGGTTTAAATAAACTTTTGAGGTTGCCTAAGGTTTGTGATTGTTTTGTTTGTGTATTTTTATATGTAGTTTGTAGGTAGGTATATACTATATTTTTTGACTAGGCACATATATTTTTTTAAGAAAACCTTAATTTATTTAAATTAAAACAATATAATACGTATGTCTTAATTGGTTATACAACGATAACATGGTTGTCAAGAGACGTGGGTGCGAGTCCTGCTGCGTTCAAATAAAAAAAAATCTGAATCTTAACTGTGTAAATAATGCTAGAATAATTCCAATATTTAACTAAGCATTTTTAGAGGCTTTTTTCTTTTCGGGAAAGTAAGATCTTGGCAAAAGTCTCACTCTTCAAATATTGGATATGTATTATAATCGGATCTGGACATCTGTGCAAAATTTCGAATAAAAGAGTGGGCCAAAATAACGTTGCGTATGATTTTAACATAGATAAACAGATAGATTGACAAAAGATACAGATACCTTGATAAAGATTGATACAGATAACCTTGGAAGTGAAGTTAAAAGAAGTATAATGTCTCCAGGTTTTCCGAGTGCTCAAATCTATAGAGGACGAGTGTGTGTATCACAGTAACGAACTGAGATTCATGTCGTATTCGCTCCTCCTACTTCTCGCTTGTTATCTGCTGGCGGCGTTGCAACAGGGATTTATGTGTTTTCAGTATGTATTTATAATGAAAATTTAATTTATCTAAATGTTTTTTATAGCTTTGAGTTTTTCCCACATAGGGTAGACAGAGAGAACACATTCCGTTTTTGATTTATGCCTGAAATCAAGATGTTGTGGCGCGTTATGTCTTATTAGAGAAGAGAAAAAAAAATAACCCCTTCGTGTGGATTGAACTCCTAACAATCGCGTCCACAGTCAAACGCTGCGCCACAGCATCACAACGGGTTTTACTATATCAAAGATTTTTTAGAGGTCTGTCGTAACGCAGAGGCACAAGTGTGACTGTAACGCGACTGATTATGGGTTCGATTCCCACTCGAGGAGGAATTATTAAATATTTACATTTTCATTGCTCTGGTGTCGAGGTCAATCGTGGCGTTAAGTTCCGCCTCACTTAAAACACAACGCCTCTGAATTCGGCAGTGCGTGGAACGGAGCGTTTTGACATTAGGTTCCCTCTGCCTACTCTGCTATGCGCGGGATACAGAGTGAAGCAAAAAAAAAACTTTTTCAGATTTGGTTATTGTTCAGTCTCCAACTTTACTCATTCTCCATACTGGGAGCAAAAACCTCTAGATGCTAGCTTTGTTGAAAATACTATTACATTTGGACTCTACTGGGCTATATCTATGATAACGTTTACTTGTTAGTACACCAGACTTTACTTATAACATGTATCGTATCAATAGAAGAACACATTCTTAGAAAACGTATATAAAAACGAACCTGACCTAGCGCTCTGATCACTACCACGTTTTCTGTTTACTAAATTTTACTTTTCTAAGTTTGTGAATAACACTTTAAAAACTGTTAAAAACATTTAATGAATAGCTTTCTCTCTCGTCAAACAATTTTTGGGAAGCAGACGTTTGTAAAAATCTCTTTACTGAGATGCTACAAAAACAAGCTGTAATAAAGCGTAGAAAAAAATTCAATGCAGCTGGTAGTATTAGAACGTATGGCATATGAGTTTAGAGCGCGAGCGGTTTCCAAAAGGTGTGGGTTCAGATCCCGCTACATTTGAATTTTGATACGTTTTCAAAAAGTGTCTTTAACTTTTTAATTTCCTAAGTGTGTAAATAGCACTTTGAAGACTGTTAGAATTATAAACTAGTAGCTGAATCCCTTACTTCTCGAACTTACTTGCAATTTAGTAGACACAACACTATAGGTGTTGAGGATGCGTTGCCGACCTTGGTGGTGAAGAAGGGAAGAAGGAAGATAGGATGGGAATGGTGGGAATAGGGAGTGAGCTGGCTTACATGCCATCGAACCGGAACACATCAACAGATATTTGGCGGTTCGTCTTTGACATGATAGTGGTCGCGAGCCAGTCGGAGAACAAGTCTCCTACCACCAAACTACTGGGTTATCCGCCTTTTACGGGACGCTACCCAGCGGCGGGGGGGAATTGTACTCTTGACCCGTCCCCCCACGGGGAAAAGTAGTTATGCGATTATTACAATTTCAGCACATTTGGAAGCGTGGGGTATAGAGAATTGGAATAACGTTATTTACACTATGATTGTTATGGAGATTTGCATCGTGCTATACATTTTCATGGAGGCCGTATATTCAGCTACCATTATGGTGACTACAGCGTTGAGGTTATATTACTTTTTTATTTAACACAACTTTCGAGTACTGTTTTTTTCAGCTTCATTTTTTCGGATAACATACCATATTGCTGGATGTAGAGAGCTCGGTGTCAAGCCATTCCATTCTTTACTTTCTCCAAGACCCTGTATTGAGGGGTGAATGTCAATGCCGCGCCTTTTGAAAACAAATTAAATATAACTTTACCTTGATTGAGCTGGGCGAAGCGAAGCTCTTATAGGTCAAAAGTGTTTTTCGTTGTGGTTTAACTCTTCCTGGGCTATTTGTAGTAGATCTCTGAAATTTGGCACAGTGAGGGATATCGAGCACAGTGTCTTGTGTGCTGTGAAGATTTTGGTGACAATTGTAATTGTAGTTTTTGAATAAATTGTAATTAAATGGTCAAAAAGTGCCCATAGACTTAGGCTGCGAAACATTTTGAAATCACGCACGCGCGTCCACTTGACATCACTTCGCCTAGCTGCGCGAGGGAAGAAATTTTATTCTTAATCTATTAGTTGTAAGAGTTTGCTTTTCAAACTTTTTAAGATGTGAAAACATTAAATATGTACTTTGCTCAGCTCTTCCCGCCATGCAGAGCAAAGAGGCGGTTCCTAGTTAAGGTCAGTTAAACCCACAACCAGCAATATACAGTCAGGCGTTGTCATACTACATGATGATGGTCTTAATGTGAATATATTTATTTATTTTTTTGCTCAACAGAGAAGACTTCGATGCGTGTATAGAGAACGTCACTGGTTTTCTGATAAGAAATGATATGGATTTGGTCTTGCGACAACGTTTTATAGAGTATTTACAACTTCGATGGTATACTGATAAAGTTAGTATTATTTAGCCTAGCCTGGGTTTTACGTGAAAGAGTAACAAACATTCTTAAAACTTTCACGTTCACAATATCAATTGGATGTTCGTGAAATAATACATGATTCGTTCGTGAATACATGATAGTATGTGTAATATTTTTTTTAGTTTAATATACTTCTGATACGGTGAATACGTTCTTATAAATAAATATGCTTTTTTGCACCTCCTCCCCTTTCACTCACTCACTTTTTCTTCAGCTCAAAAGCAATCTAAATTTCCAAGCTACGCGTTGTCTTACCAAAGCGAAGAAATACCAAATCAATGAAAAATAATTATTACCCCAAGTAGGATTCGAGTCCACTGTACTTACTCTATCACCCCAGTATACTGTGCGTCTTTTTAGTATTATAAATAGTAAATTAAACATATTTTCTCATATATAGGCGTATTCAATAACAAATACACAAACGTCAATATTCTACGACCTCCCCGCGCACGTGTACCAGGATATCGTTACCAGGCAAAGGAGCAAATACATACTGAGCATTCCTTTTATGAAAGTACGTATAAATATCGCAATTGTTCCAACTTTATTTTATAATACTATAACTGTATATAATTATGTGGTAAACCATTAAATAAGCAAAATATTTCTTATTATATGTGGCTGTTATATGTATTTTATGTGTTTTATTTAAATTAGTTTCTTTATAGTAAAAAAATGTATGCAACAATCGAATCATATATCTTAATATCTATATCTATATTCTATATTCTATATTTTATATTTCTATATATATAATAAAAGAGTAGAAAAGTGAATTCTGAACATGAAAAATTTTAGAAAAATTTTAATTGGGTGCGTTAATATATCGAGGCTAAAAATGCACTCAGTAGAATTTTTGTCTGTCTGTCTGTCTGTCTGTTAATTTGTTCGCCAATCACGCAAAAACTACTGGATAGAATTGAATGAATTTTGGTATGGTGATAGCTTATAGTCCCAAAGTACATATAGGATAGTTTTTATCCCGGTATTACATGTAGTTTTTTTGTAAAAAAAAAACCGATACAAGTAAATCATTTGTATACTGATATCTACCGGGTAGAAATTAATGATTTTTTGTATGGAGTTACTTTAGAGGTTAAAGCAACGTATGGGACAGTTTTCATCCTGGTATTCAATACAACTTCCGCAGAAAAATAAAATTTAAAATAAAACATTCAAATTATGTTGATACTTCACGAGTAATTAAAGCTATATTAGTTTTAATATCACTAATTAAATTAATTATAAAATAAAAAAATAAGCACAACATTTATTAAATCGGTCTATAAAACTTTATATAATCTATATGACAGCAGATGTCACTGCGTTTTCTGGAACGGGTAGCGCCATTTGTTATTATATAGTTGACATTGTGTTAGATATATCCGTACTCTTTAATATTATTATTATAAAAATGCAAAAATCTAACAATCTGTATCTCTTCTATCTGTTATGTTTTCACGGGTAATCTACTAGCCCGATTTAGACGAAATTCGTAAAGAAGATTGTTGAAGACGCAAGGTCAAATATAGGCTACTTTTTAAAAAATCGAACCCTAGGAGGTTGAAACAGTGGATGAAACTTATGTATGTTTAGTATATAGTGAGAATGAAAGATCTAAACTCCTTGACTCAAATGAATGAATTTTTTAAAAAAGTAACCCGAAAGGTGCTGAAATAGGGTATAAAAGTAGTAGTTTACCCAGCGACGCCGCGAGCGGGTCGTTAGTTTACCCTGGTAGTCAATACAGTTCCCGCAGAAAATTAAGGAACTGGCAAAAACAAATTATATTGGTTATTTGCAAGTAAAGCTATTATTTTAATATCAAAAAGTAAGACAATTATAAAATAAAATGAAAAGTGTAAAATTTATTTAACATATTATGACCGGTTTATAATACTATATACCAGATGGTATATATATACGAAATCTGCTATCATATAGATATACCTATGATAGCAGATTTCGTACGTTTTCTTACTATATTGCTATATATAATCAAATAGTGTAGACATTGTACTAGATGTATCGATGATTTTCTCAAGAACATAATTAAAATTATAGACTATAGAATGGTTTTTTTTTAAAAAAAACCAATCCCGAAGAGGCAATTGAGGATGAAAGTGGTAGTTCACGTGGCGAAGCCGCGAGCGGGTCGCTAGTCTTAATATAAATCCCCAAACTATGCTGATAGGCAAAGAGAATTAAAGAAATTAGTGTCAAAAGAACGGAGTGTCGTTCTACACTCGTCGTCGGAACTCATCGCTGTGCTTTGCCTTATAACTAAGGCTGCATAAAATTTAAATTTTATATATATGATCATTTTTAAAACGTAATGCATTTCAAATATAAAATATATTTAATAGTAGGAAAATAATTGTAAAAAAAATTGTATAATCTTCAATATTGAAAATGCTGTGAATCAAATAAATAAATTAATAAATTTCCCCAAGTAGGAATCAAATTCACAACCAATTGCATTTGCCCTTAGACTATCCCACTGCGTCACAGTGGCCTCTAAAGGACAATAATATAATAAATAGCAATTTACAGTTATTACGTAAAGAAGATTTAAAAACCATATCGTCTAAAGCGAAGTTGTTCTGTTCGTCTCCCAACGAGATATTACTGAACACGGGCGATATGAGCAACGAGATGTATGTTATTAAGCGGGGGATATGTGAGGTTAATGTTTTATTTACTACTTTTAAATTTGATTATTTTAATATTTTGAAAGTGGTTAGAAAGTGGGGAACGGAATGTCTTAACACTAGGTTCCCTTTGCCTACGCTGCTGTGTGCGGGATACAGCGTGAAGCTAAAAAAAAGTAAATAAATTAATATTTTAAAATGTTATTAATAAAGTTAGGATATGAATAACATTTTTAGAAAATGTATAAAAAGTGGTAATAATGTAAATTAGTTGTATTTAAGCTAAGTATAAGAATTTCGACGCAGCTGGTTGTAGAGCACATAGTTTACCGATCAGAGCCCTTGGACAGTTTCTAAGCGGCTTCACGCTATATAGCTTCACGCTATATCCCGCACACAGCAGGGTAGGCAGAGGGAACCTAGTGTTAAGACACTCCGTTCCCCACTTTCCGCCGAATTCGGAGGCTTGCGTGTTAAGTGGCGGAACTTAACGCCGCGCTTTACCTCGACACCAGAGCGAAGAAAATGGAAATATAATTTCCACTCCTCGAGTGGGAATCGAACCCACAACCAGTCGTTTACAGTCACACTCTTGTGCCACTGGGCCACGACTGGCCACAAAGCGGCCAAGCGGCGCGAGTTCGAATCTCGCTGTATTCAAAATTGTTATGTTTCCTACGTAGTAGACATGTGTAAGTAATGCGAGTGATGTATTACATGTAATATCACTCGACCGCGTACTGTAACAGCACACATCACGCGGCTGAACTAAACATCACATATTACTTCTAAGTTCTAAACATCACATTACACTGCTCGGACCGCTGTCGGCCGAGCGTCGTGCGCCGTGCTCGTGCGCTGTGCGAAGAGGACGACATGACGTGCGTCTCGTGTCGTGACGCGACACTTCCGAGACTAGGGTGGCTTAATGTTTATTTAGAACTGTATTATTATAAACATAAGGTTTATATTTGTGCCTGCACATTTCTTAGAGTGCGAAGCAAGAAAGCGCTCAGAGTAAATGGTAACAATTAGTTTATTTATTTGCGGAATGCTACAATTAATAAATTCATATATATTTTTTTGCAAAATCATGAGATAGCTACAAATACTCGCGGTATAATTTATGTTGTTGCGACTATTACCGTACTATGAAACCTGTATTACGCTACCTATATAAAATTCAGAATTGGTATCAAAAGTAATTATTATTTTTTTATAATATTGTGGGACCTACATTACCTACCACACGCAGCGTTCATACATAACATGAAGCATATAACCGTCGCGAGCCGAAGGCGCGCGGTTACTAAAGCGTAGGAGCATATACGCCGATGGCACCCCCCGCGGTGACGGTGCGCCCCTCACCTCTTGTACAATTCGTAAGAAATAATCATTGTTCTTACATACTCACTTGCTTGGTAGAAAAGCCAATGTTTTGATTTGTGCATAATTTTACTAAAGATTTTTATTTTTAATATAGCCCTTCCGATTGGTAAATCAGTAATTAAATTATAACTCACATTATAATACAATTTCATTGGTTATAATGTGAAAGTTTTTATTGGAGACGAATTTCTGTAAATATTGTTTATTGGTTATTTATAATTGTCATTTTTGTATATATACCAGTGTAATTTTCAAATAAAAATCCCCCCGCCCACCGATGACGCAAGCCGAGGTCCTAGCCCCGCTAGGGGCTGCCCTTGCGCCTGTCGGTTCCCTCTCGAGCAGCCATTTAGTGCTTGCATTTCGCAGGGACTGAGTACCCTCTTCCCTCACCCCCCCGGTGTCGCTGTAAAGACCACAGGGTCAACAGCATTTCCACAAACAAAAAAAAATCAAATAAAATCATTCCACCTGAAGCATCAACAAGTGTATTACTATACCTCCAAGAAACCTCCGAGATAGTTAGGGAAGTAATAATCCCCTACAATATAAAAGTAAAACACTGTTTTACTGTTTAGATAGCTAATTTTAATATAAATATCAATACCGCAGGAGTGATAGTAATGTATGGCATTACGTGCAATTGCGTGTTATGTTTGAAATAATGGTAAAACCATACGACATTTCGAAAAATCAAGAGTTAGCTACTATTCAATCAACTTTAGTTCATTGTACAAATAGCGGTGCGATGGGCATGCCGTATTACTTATTACATTTCATATTACATGTCATCAGTATCTCAGTAATATCACATCACGCGCTGCCATGTGTGATATTAGTGTAATGCCATTACTTGACATTACGCGTGATGTTTAAAGTAATGCTAAAATGTAATATCACGCGGCACGAAACGTAATGCCATATCACATCACTTCATGGCGCACTGTTTTGCGCATGTCTACTAAGAAGGCATTTGGGCTAAAAATTATGTACATGGTTATGTAGCCTCTAGGCAAACATTTGTTCTTTGAAATATTTTTGGGATAGCAGGAACTTGGTTTTAAAACTTCTCTATAGAGATGCTGACAACAAAAATGAGTTGTAACAAGTGTACACGAATTTCGATGAATTTTATATTTTCCAAAATTATATTATTTTTTTGTAGATTATAAGCCCTGACACAAAAAATGTTGTCGGTGAGTTACACACGAGAAACCATTTCGGCGTTATAGAGTGCCTTTTGCGTAAGTTATTTTTTTATATAGCCAGTAATCTCCTTATCTCCGATTGAAAATTGTACAAATGAATTTTCACTTTTTTCGCTGCATTTTCAGGAAATCATCCCTTAATAGTCAACAATAGAATATAACCAAATCTCGACACACTGTTGGTAACTTTCCGCCCATGAATTTAAGATATTACGGTGGGACTTAATATCCTGCTTTGTTTATTATTTTCTTACCAGAGGGGAGAAATGTAAGTTTTATATGTAATCATTCCTCCGAGTTGGAATCGAACCCACAACCAACAGCGTTTTCACTTAGACAAATGGCTGTCTCAATAGACCACTATGACATATTTTAATTGAAATTAATATTAATTAAGAATTATAAATCTAATCTAATAAAGTGGCCAGTCGTGGCCCAGTGGCACAAGAGTGTGACTGTAAACGACTGGTTGTGGGTTCGATTCCCACTCGAGGAGTGGAAATTATATTTCCATTTTCTTCGCTCTGGTGTCGAGGTAAAGCGCGGCGTTAAGTTCCGCCACTTAACACGCACGCCTCCGAATTCGGCGGAAAGTGGGGAACGGAGTGTCTTAACACTAGGTTCCCTCTGCCTACCCTGCTGTGTGCGGGATATAGCGTGAAGCTATTTTTTTTTTTTTTATAAATCTAATACAGGTTTACCGGCGTACTACACAGTGCGTACAGTCACCCACGTGGAGGTGTTCTCTATATCGCGCAAGTACTTGGTGAATGCCATCGATATACCCCAAATAAAAGATGCTATTGAGTATTGTAAGGAACAACCTGTAAGTTCTATTTAAATTATTTGAATTAGTTAAGACTAGGGGCTGGGGCCAGTCGTAGCGCAGTGGCATGTACGTGTGACTGTAAACAACTGGTTGCGGGTTCAATACCACTCGAGGAGTGGAAATATTTAATATTTCCATTCTCTTCGCTCTGGTATCCGAGGCAAAGCGCGGTGTTAGGTTCCGCTACTTAACACGCAATGCCCCCGAATACGTCCGAAAGTGCGGAACGGAGTGTCTTAGCACTAGGTTCCCTCTGCCTACCCGGCTGTGTGCGGGATACAGAAGTTAAGACTATGATCTGTTTTCTTTGACAGTTTTGTAGAAATATAATAATGTTGATTGTAGTGAGTTCCGTCACTGAACATGTAAAGTCTTTTCGGAGACAAAGTGGAGAAAGGATTGAAAAAGAATCTTGACATTAGACTCTGACTAGTCTTTTTTTATAGCTTCACGCTATATCCCGCCCACAGCAGGGTAGGCAGAGGGAACCTAGTATAGTTTGACTAGTCTTCTTTGTGGGAAAACATGTGAAGTATTACCTCAAATCAAATCGTTACTTATATATTGGCACATTATAGAACTCAATTCGCTTGCCGCACGCTGGCGGCATCTTAAGGCGTATTTTTTTTCTCTGTCAACTACATATTTTTTTAAAAAATTCTCAAGTATAGTGAATAAGGGAAATGACATAGACTGTTATGACACTATAGTGTCTATGGGTATACTGCTATGCAGAAAAAGCATGAGCTGAGAAAAAAAAGTATTTTTTAGCATGACGCTATATCCCCCACACAACAGGGTAGACAAAAGAAACCTAGTGTTAAGACACTTCGTTCTCCATTTTCCCCTCAATTCGGAAGAGACTGCGTGTTACGTGGCAGACCTAAACGCCACGCTTTGCATCGACACCAGGCGAAGAAAATTAAAAAATAAAAAAAAATAGCTTCACGCTATATCCCGCACACAGCAGGGTAGGCAGAGGGAACCTAGTGTTAAGACACTCCGTTCCCCACTTTCCGCCGACGGAGGCTTGCGTGTTAAGTGGCGGAACTTAACGCCGCGTTTTACCTCGACACCAGAGCGAAGAAAATGGAAATATAATTTCCACTCCTCGAGTGGGAATCGAACCCACTACCAGTCGTTTACAGTCACACTCTTGTGCCACTGGGCCACGACTGGCGAAGAAAATGGAAATACGAATTCTTTCCACCTCGAGTGAGAATCAAACCCACAACCAGTCGCTTTACAGTCGCGTTTTGTGCCTCTGCGCCACGACTGGCCCTAAAAAACAATTATTTCTATCATCACATTCGCTATAATATGGGTGATATTAAATTTACTACAAAAATTTTAACTGTTCTACAAATTGTATATAAAATTCAAGTACACGTATGTATATATATAGCAATACAGTGACCTCCAAAACCCTCGGGAGCCCTTCCTCACATACACCCCTCCGCCGCCAACTCCCAACCGGGATAAGTTCAGGTTGCCCAGGAAGTATGAAAAGGACAACGC
This sequence comes from Dryas iulia moderata, assembly GCA_019049465.1. Classification (NCBI taxonomy): domain Eukaryota; kingdom Metazoa; phylum Arthropoda; class Insecta; order Lepidoptera; family Nymphalidae; genus Dryas; species Dryas iulia. The sequence goes on from CM032416.1 coordinate 14,811,195, forward strand.
CTTCTTAATGCCGTTTCATAGGCTTGGAGTACTTTCTGTGTTACGGTATGATTTTTTTTTTAACTATACATTATATCCCCCACATAGCAGGATAGACAGAAGGAACCTAGTGTTAAGTGTCGGGACTTCACGCCACGGTTTGCCTCGACACCTAAGCGAAAAAAATTGAAATATTCAATAATTCCACTCCTCGAGTGGGAATCGAACAACTACCAATATGTATTGTTAGATAGTTTAATAAATTATTGTTAGAAATAATTGTTATTTTGATGTAAGGTGGATTGTAAGGAAGTATGAAAAGTGTGATGTAAATGTGATTTATTGTGGGTTCGATTCTTACTTAGAGTAAGTTACCCAAGAAGTATGAAGAGGACAATGCCTTCCTATTACCATTTCAGAGACTTGCTTTCTGTTTAACGATAAGAAAGTTTAATAAATTATTATTTTAGATGTTGTTATGTAGTCGTGTGATTGTAAATGTGATTGATTGCGATGAAGTATGCATGGTCCGTAGCGTTTCGCCCACAGTTTCCTCTGACTAGCCCGCAAGGGATACAGTCTGAAGCTAAATAAAATAAAACAAAAAAACTATTTGCAATTACATATATATTTCCCATATTTATAATTATAAATGGGTAATAAATAAAAAAAATATATATCTATATCTATTTACAATCTTTACGCATTATACATTTTCAATATATTTACAACTAGCGGCCCGCTCGCGGCTTCGCCGCGTGAACTATTTCGTTATATTGCAACCATCGGGGGCGCATTTTTAAAAAAAATAAAGTAGCCTATGTTTAAGCTTAGATTATCAACTATATTTATGCCAAAATTCATTACAATTGGTCAAGCAGTTTAGATTTTTCATATAAACTTTCATCTCCTATTTCAACCCTTTAGAGGTTGATTTTTGAAAAAATAAGTAGCCTATGTTAGACCCAGTCACTTTTACTACTTTCATTCTAAATTTCATCCAAATCGGACCGGTAGATTAGCCGTGAAAGCGTGACAGACAAACACACAGACTTTCGCATTTATAATATAAGTATGGATTACAGATACATATTTCCCCCGTTTTACAATCCGTCCAGATTTATTATTTACTAGCGGCCCGCTCACGGCTTCGCCGCGTGAACTACTTAACGGTTTCGTTATATTGCAACCCTCAGGGGTGGATTTTTGAAAAATAAAGTAGCCTATGTTTAAACTTGGAATATAAACTATATTTGTTTCAAAATTCATTACAATCGGTCAATCGGTGCAGATTTTTCACATAAACTTTCATCCCCTATTTCAACCCTTTATCCCTTTAAATTTACACTTTCATTTAATCGGACGGTAGATTAGCCGTGAAAGCGTGACAAACGAACAGATTGACTTTCGCATTTTTAATATAAGTACGGATTTACTATTATAATTATTTACATAATATTTATTATCTATCTATTTACTTTCACAGATACATATTCCCCCGTTTCACAATCCGGCCGGACAGTGTGTACATTCGCCGCTGGGAGTGGTTCCGCGCGGTCTGCGCGCTGCTGTCCGCCACTCTGTTCCCGAGCTACACGTACATAGTGAGACAGTTCCCGTTGTTGTATGTGTTGGGAGTTGTTCTCGATTTTGCTGCTTATTTTGATGTGTTAGTTTAATATATTTTTTTAATTTTACAGCAGACAACATGCCAAGGTATGAAGGTAGGCAGAGAGAACCTAGTGTTAAGTACTCCGTTCCCCACACACTGCCAAATCTGGACGCATTGCGTGTTAAGTGGCGGAACTTAACGACGTGCTTTGCCTTGCTTTGCCAGAGCGAAGAAAATGGATATATTAAATATTTCCACTCCTCAAGTAGGAATGGAGCCCACAACCTAGTTGCCTTACGGTCACACTTTGTGCCACTGCGCCACGGGTATAAATAATTATACAGGGCGCTGGCCCTGTATAAAATTTTTAATGTAGCTAACTAGAACCCAACCTCTTGCGTTTCTGACCACTAATCCATAAGTACCATTCCGCCACGTTGAAGTTTTTGTCGTTGGCATCTCTATAGACATACTTTTTGCGAATTTCTAAGTATTATTTCGATTTTTATACGTTTTCTAAAAACGTAAATTACAGATTAATAATATTAAATTTCTATACTAAAAACATAATTTCCCAAACAGATTACAAAGAATGTTAGTGGGCTACTACAATGATATAGGTATTTATGTATACCATCCAGCGACCACAGCAGCTCACTATATAAAGGGCGCCTTCCTAATCGACCTCTTCGGATGCATGCCTCTGGAAAAACTTGAAACTTCCTGGAAGGAATCTTTACGTAAAATTATAAATATTTTTATGTTCTTCGGTTTCGGTGTGGTATTTTAATCAGATTAATTGCGTGGAGCACGTAGTGTCTTGATACTAGGTCCTTTCCCACTACCCCGTTTTACGGGAAAGTGCGTGAAACTGTTTAATCGCGTATAATTTAGTGGCCAGTCGTGGCCCAGTGGCACAAGCGTGTTACAGTAAACGTCTGGTTGTGGGTTCGATTCCCACTCGAGGAGTGGAAATATTTAATATTTCCATTTTCTTCGCTCTGGTGTCGAGGTAAAGCGCGGCGTTAAGTTCCGCCACTTAACACGCAATGCCTCCGAATTCGGCGGAAAGTGGGGAACGGAGTGTCTTAACACTAGGTTCCCTCTGCCTACCCTGCTGAGTGCGAGATACAGCGTGAAGCTAAAAAAAAAGAAAAAAAAATTGTGATAGGAAAATACATTTTAGAAAATACGTTATTTCGAATACTTTGTAATATTTTGTGGTCACAGGTAGACTCTCGTCTACCAAACAAATATATACATGATAAAAAATTAAAATGGACGCGATTAATCTGGTTAAAGTAGTTTAATTTCAAAATAAAATTATTTTAATATAATCGACATTACGGTTATTGTACTACAGTGTTCTTGTCTGTGAAGATGATGGTTGTGGATTCGAAGTCCACACAAAGGTTTAATTATATTTGAATTTTAATATCATTTTCCAGGGCAAGGTCATCCCTCAATTCGTAATATTATATGGAAAGATGAACTTAACATTGAACTTAACATGAACTTAACATTAACTATTGGTTCTTTTAAGCATTATTAAAGTGTTATTCCCCACTTAGAAAAATTGAAAAAGATATTTAAAGAAAACGTATAACATTTTTTTGAACGCAGCGGGATTCGAACCCGCGCCTCCTGAATTGAATGAGAATTTCGACGCAGCGGATAGTAGAATATTCAGAAGGCGCGGGCTCGAATCCCGCTGCGTTCACAATTTTTATACGTTTTCTTTAAATGTCTTCTTTAACATTGGCATTGGTTTCTCTCCGCCTACCCTGCTATGTGCATGTGCTACATGAAGTATGAAATATTGTTATCTACTAATAATTATACGCTTTTTCCCGAAATTGCTTGAGTTTTATCACTCAACACGCGTATCTCAGATTCGGGCAAAAAGTAAAGTGTCTTAGAAGTGTCTTGGCCCTAGGTTCTGTCTGCCTGCCTGCTATACGGAAAAAAACGTGAAGCTGAAATATATTTTTATAAAAACAGTTATTTTTACCCGCGACGGAACGGCGACTGTATATGTGTTTGGGGTGAGAGGTTGTTTGTTTGTTTGTTTGTTTGTTTGTTTGTGTGTTTGTGCAAATTACTATGTCAATTATTTCCAAAACTATAAGTCCGATTTTGATACGGTTTTCTATGATATGTTAAGGTTCAATTGGCGTATGTTCTTAGATATGTCTTATTGCCTTAACTCACCAGGGGGCGCTGCAGTAAGCATTTTACGTGAAAACGAATGTTTTCAATTATCTCAAAAAATAATAGTCTGATTTCAATAGATTTTCAGTGGTAGATTCAGGCTTAATTGGTGGATGTTCTTGGATATGTTTTATCGTGTCAAACCGCCAGGGGGCGCTGCAGTAAGCATTTGTTTGTACTTTTTTTGTATTTATTTGTCTAAAACCGAAACTACTGCTCCGATTAAAAAGAGTTTTCATTAAAAGATTTATCTTTGCTTGGTGCATATTTTAAGATTTTTCTTTTTTTGTGACGGGGAAAACTCACCAGGGGGCGCTGCACTAAACATTTGTTTATGCAGAGCAAAAACTACTAGTCCAATTTAGATGAAACTTTCAAGGATGGGTTCAGGCTTAATTGGTGCGTCTTTCCATATATGTGTTATGGTGACCACTTATCAGGGGGCGCTGCAGTAAGTACATTTGTTTGTGCAGAACTAAAACTACGAGTCCGATTTGAATGATAGATTCAAGTTTACTTAGTGCATATTTTCATATATGTATCATGTATGTTTACTTCGTGCATATTTTTCAAGTATGTGTCAACTCTCTAGGGGGCGTTGCAGTAAGTAGCTGCTTCCATTTTTTGTGTATAACAAAAACGACTAGTACGATTGGAAAGAGTTTTCAGTTTTAGATTCCGCTTTGTTTAGTACATGTTTTTAAATTTATATTACGGTGACAAGTCACCAGGGGGCGCTGCAGTAAAATATTGTTTGTACAATGCTAAAATGACGAATTCGATTTGGATGCAGTTTCAGTGATAAGCTCAAGTTTAATTAGTGCATGTTCTTGGATATGCTTTATCGTGTTAACTCACCAGGGGGCGCTGAACAAAACGCAAAACTACTAGTGGGTTTTGTGATTTTCACTGATTTGGTTAAACTTAAGTTTCCTAAAAATTAAAAATTAAAATAAATAAAAAACACCGTGTACTTAAATAAATTAAATATAAAACCTATTAAAATGATGGAGGAACAAATACAATTACTTTTTACAAAAATAAAAGAAGAAATGGACAAACAAACAGAAATTTTAACGGATTCAATCACAAAATCAGTTTTAAGAGAAATGGATAATAAGTTAAAACCACTTATCGAAGAAAATCTGCACCTTAAGAACGAAGTGGAGAATTTAAAGGAGAAGGTAAAAAGACTCGAACTTAGTAAAAAGGTGAACAATTTAATATTTTATGGCTTCGAAGAGCTCACTGAGGATACTAATATAGTCGAAAGGATCGCAAACACCTTAAATGACTGTGGCATTCAAGTGGACAAAAAAGATATTAATAAAGCGCACAGGATAGGAAAAGTTACAGGAAAAGCACGCCCAGTGTTACTAAATATGCTGAACGCTTGGAAACGAGAAGAAATTCTCCGAAACAAGAAGAAACTACCAAAAAATATTTACGTCAAAGAATATCTCAGCAAGGAAGTACTAGAAAAAAGGAAAAATCTCATACCACAACTAATAGAAGAAAGAAGAAAAGGGACGCATAGCATTTATAAAATATGACAAACTAGTCGTAAAGGGAGACGTAGGTGGCATACGAGATAAAAGAAAAAGAGAACAATCCGCATCACCGCAGGCAACTAAAGTGACTGCAAAGGACCGGATAAAAACTAACAAAGTCAATGCTTTTGAAAGAATGTGTAGAAACAGAATATATCGAACACCAGCAGAAACTAATGAGGAATAGCAATTAATACACAACGGTAACCGGAATGTCAGAACAAACGAACGAAAAACATTTAAAACTAATAAAACAAACACTGCGCCCCCAAGTCGGCTGGTCCCCGAGGGGGTCATTGACCACACCCTTCCAGCTACAGTATTAATATCAAGGGACGACAAGGGCTCTGGAATATCGGGCACAAAAAACAAGAAACTGTATATCTGCACCTTAAACTGCCTAACGCTGAGAACACAAGAGAGGCTTATTGAAATAGAATTAGCACTTGCAAAAATAAAGTGGGATATACTAGGCTTAAGCGAAGTTAGAAGACTAGGAGAACGAATTGAAGATCGAAACGATTACATTTTATGCTACAAAGGAGAAACAAAAGGAAGCTATGGGGTTGGGTTCATGGTGAAGAAATATTTGAAAAATTACATAGTTAATTTTGTTGGTGTATCTGAGAGAATAGCTATATTAAATATGAATTTTCCGGGATATAGACATATCTGGACTATTATTCAAGTATACGCCCCCACTGAACAGCACGATGATCAAATCAAAGATTCCTTCTACAACCAACTGTCATCAGTTCTACAAGGCTCATATAAGAATACCCTAGTATTAGGAGACTTTAATGGAAAAATTGGCTCTCAACAAATCGGAGAAGAAAACGTTGTAGGAAATTTTGGTTTTGGTAGAAGAAGCAAGAATGGAGAAAGGATGATCAAAATGGCAATAGAAAATAATCTTGCTTTTATGAACAGTTTTTTCAAGAAAAACCCAAGGAAGAAGTGGACGTGGATATCTCCAGATGGTTCATACCAGAATGAGATAGATTACATAACAACTAACAACAGGAAAGCTTTTCAAGATGTAAGTGTTCTGAACCAGTTTGACTTTAACACCAACCACCGCATGGTAAGAGCAGCTTTGTACTATAAAGAACCGAAAATAAGTAGAAACAAATTTAATCAAAAAACAAACTTTATATACACTCAACAGCTAACGAATAAACCAAATAATGAAATTGAAAATAAATATAATATATCAATCAGTAAAATTTATGGTGTACAATTTAACAAATCCTCGAAGCCAAAACCAACTCAAACGGCAAGTGAAACTAAAGCATTAATAGAAGAACGGAGACTTATATCTAAAAAGGGAAAAAATAAACAAAATCTAAAAGCCATCGCAGAAATAAGTAAAAAAATAACCAATAGCATCAAAAGAGACAGAGTTAAAAAAAGATCAACTACACTGAACCACCACATAAAACAAACAGGAGGAGTTAAAAAGGCCTTGAAAGAGTTGACAGAAACAAAAACTTGGATACAGAATCTAACAAATAAAAGAGGAAAACTGGTAACTAAAAGAACAAATATAATCCAGACAGCAACAGACTTCTATAGAACTCTTTATACAGAACAAGACAGCTCAGATTTAGCTATAAATCTAGATGGTGATGACATGGAGAGCCCTCCAGTTTTTCTACAGCAAGAGATAGAAAACGTTGTTAAAGGTCTACAAACTGACAAATCACCCGGCCCAGATCAAATTACAAATGAAATGATTAAAACCTCAATGATTATACCAGAAAACTTAAGAGAGCTAACGGAAATATTCAATCTTATCCTATCCTCGGAATGCATACCATCTCAATGGACAAAGAGCATAATAATCATACTGCTACACAAAAAAGGAGATAGAAATAATATCGAAAACTACAGGCCCATTAGCCTTATGTCAAATCTATATAAAATATTCTCCAAATTAATATTGAATAGAATAACAAGAATACTAGATGACCAACAACCTATCGAGCAGGCTGGATTCCGAACAGGATTTTCAACAACAGATCACATGCATGTAGTAAAACAGATAGTGGAAAAATGCCATGAATACAGCAAAGCTTTATACATGAGTTTTGTGGACTTCAGAAAGGCATTCGACTCAGTGAAGCATAATTCACTTTGGAAAGCTCTGCTCGAACAAGGAGTGCCAAAAAAATATATACGTATTATTAAGAACGTTTACTCTAATAACACCGCGCAAATAAAACTAGAGTCAATCGGAGAAGAATTTCCCATTGCTAGAGGAGTAAAGCAAGGAGACCCACTCTCCCCAAAACTCTTTTCTGCAGTCTTGGAAAGCGTATTTAGGGATCTCGACTGGGAAAAAATGGGCATAAACATCAATGGGCAGCAACTCAATCATTTAAGATTCGCAGATGACTTGGTGCTAATAGTTGATAACGCTACTACACTCCAACATATGCTACATCAATTGACGGATGCAAGCAGAGTTGTGTGACTTGCTACAAACAAAGAAAAAACTAAAATAATGACTAACAGAGAGGAAACAATCATAGAAGTAGACAACGAAGTTATAGACTATGTTACAAATTACATGTACTTAGGACAATTAATATCATTTAAAGACCAATCAGATATAGAAACAGATAGAAGAATAAACTGCGCTTGGAAGAGATATTGGTCTCTGAAAGAAATTTTTAAAAGCAATCTATTTCCTATGGTAGCCAAGAGAAAAGTCTTCAACTTATACATCTTGCCATGCCTTACATACGGATGTCAAACTTGGGTCTTATCGCACAAACAACTCCTGAAGCTGAGAACCTGCCAAAGAGGAATAGAAAGAAGTATGATGGGGGTTACATTGAAAGACCGAAAAAGAGCAGAAGATATAAGATCAATTACAAAAATGGAGGACATCGTTAAGAAAGTAAAGGAATTAAAATGGCGATGGACCGGGCACATGACAAGAGACAGCAAAATGAAATGGTCCAAATTAGTAACAGAATGGCAACCGCGCGATGGTATAAGAAAAAGAGGCAGACAGGCGAAACGGTGGATGGACGATATCAAAGCGATAGGAGGAGCAACCTAGCCAAGAAAAGCCCACAATAGAGAGGACTGGAAGAAGCTGGAAGAGGCCTATGTGTCAACTGACACGCTGAACAAGCAGAGAACTTCACTAGACTAATAAGATTATTTCAGTAGTTAATTCAGCAATAAAGGCTTAAATAAATAAATAAATAAAAAGTTTCCTAAAAATGTTGCGGTGACAATCTGCCAGGCGCTGCAATAGGCATTTGATAACAAGAAAGCATTGGGCTTATAATTTTTTTTGGATTTGCATGAAGATTAATATAAAGTATTTCGAAATTATGTAATAATATATAATGTGTATCTATACGCTTTAAAAAGGTTAAAATAAAAAACAAAATTAAAAATTTTGAAAATACCCACGACGGTTTAATTGTAATTGAAAAAGGATAAAATAACTAGAAATCCCCCGCCTAAAAGAATATATGTAACGAGATGACGGGGACGACTTCGTCGGGGGCTGCCAGTTGCAACCTCTATTTTAAATAGAGTAGCTAACAGTATAGATTTCGTTCTTAAAGTTTTTAAAAGTACCAATACAGTTAAAGTTAAAGTTAATACCAGTTATCAAAACTGTAAATTCATATTAATATTTTAATTTTTTCCTAAACCTGTTTTAACAGCATGAAAACCTAGGAGAAGTTAGCAAACTTAAAGTAATGGCAGCTCCGACGAAGTCGTCCCCATCATCTCGTTACATATATTCTTTTAGGCGGGGGATTTCTAGTTATTTTATCCTTTTTCAATTACAATTAAACCGTCGTGGGTATTTTCAAAATTTTTAATTTTGTTTTTTTTAGTAAACAAAATAATAAATTTAACTACTTAGTTCATAAATATAATAAAATGACATTAATAATTTGCAGTGGGTAAATATAGGGAGTCGTCCATGAGGCAGTTTCTAATGCTGAACAGATTGATACAGCTGTATAGAATACCGAGTGCCCTTCTGAGTTTAAGCGGACGTGTGCGGAGAGATTTGTTGCTGGTGTAAATACTTATTTATAGTGTTTAGTAGGTTTAGTGACTCAATTCTCCGTTTTGTGCTGAGTGGGATATATTTTGGGAGAGTACTAGTCTACGCTTGTACAATTATTTTTCGAAATAATATTTCCGGGGCACATACATATTATGTATATTACAAAAGAGATACGAACATATTATATGTGAATTAATATATAATTAAATTTTGTTGCAAATATTAAGTTAATAATATTAACTTAATATTAAATTAAATTATTTATATTTTCCTATTATATATATGAAAAACAATGCATTTCCATATGTAAATGCAAAAATTGTATATACTATACCATGCAAATACAAACGTCAAGATGCAAAGTTAGGAACCCTTTATTTATTAACATTAAGTGAAGAACGGAGCGACCTATACTTACACCATAAGACCTATACTAGGTTTTCATCAGCAAATGAACAAATAAAATCTTTACAAAAAATTAATGCCATCCTCGCGCAATGTCAGCTTCTGACAGCAAACCGATCGTTATGGGTTCAATCCCCTCTCGTGGGAATGATTATATTAAATTTAATTCCATCATTAATCACCCAATATTACAAATTCAGGCAAAAAACGTAGAAAAGAGTGTTTTTAATACTCTCTCTGACTACGCCAATATGGGAGAAAAGCGTATTTTTTTTTCTATATACAATTAATTTTCTCCCTTTACACCTAGAATGAAAGCGACACCGATATTCCTTGCTCTTCTCAACGTGTTGACGTGTTTCGTGGTGTTCTACTCCGTCGACTTGTACTACTCAGAAGTGGACTACACCTTCTTTATAGTGCCCAGAGAGGACGAGGGCGGGTCGTGGATACATTTGTTTCAATCTACATGTAAGTTTTTAATATAATTTTATTAACTTCACTTATTTTTATTTATTTATGTATCTATTAATATCTTGTAAGGGTATAGTTATCCAAGTGTGAATGAAAATTTGCGAGTAATTTAAAAACGCCAAAATATTTTTTTATAGTAACAACCAGAATAATCAGAATAGATAATTCGAGAATATTAAGTCAGAAAATAATAATTTTAAGTATCTTCCAGTTAGCAACATTTTTTAATTAACTTGTTGTTTTTTTGTAAGAATTTGTTTAGTATTAATTGTCATCTACAATTTTCTTCGCCAACATTGAGAAAATGGCAACATAAAAATATAACAAATTTTATATTCTTTGACGTGGTACAGTATGATGGCATCAGTCAAATGGTTGTAGGTTCGATCCCTACTCGGAGGAGTGACTCGAAGAATATTTAAATTATTTCTGGTGAGGCAATGTGTGGCATTTAGCTTAAACTATAAGTAACTCTTGATTTTTTATCTTTATTTTAAAATCTCGTTCTTGTCCTCATCAAATTTATATCAGTAAAAAAATCTACAATATACACTTTTATATATTAAAGCCAGATACATTGTTATATACATACCTATAGTTCGTTTCAACCTAACTGAGACTCCGTGGAACTTGCACTTGGCGTGTTACTTCTGGGTGGTGTACGAAACCACCACCACGGGTTACAGCAGCTTCAAGCCGACCAACTTGAATATTATGCAAGTACTTATAGCTGGCATGCTTATTGGTAAGAAATTTACTAAAATACTTGTGGTCACTGAGAGAAATAGAGGTGACTTCGTTTCGTTCGTTCTTAATTTTCTGCCCGAAATTGAAAGAGGTTAGAAATGAAAATTATTTTAATATAATCATTCCTTAGAGTTTGAAATGAACCTACAAATAGGATACAATTAAAACTTATGGAGAGAACTGCGAAAATCAAGAAAATATGGTCACATCTACGCATATCTTTATAGTAAAAACAAATTTACTACAAATCGTGATGATGTTCAAGAGCAACAAATATACGCGTTTCAGTGTCGTCTTATTATATTTTAAACAAAATAAATATATATTTGTAACTTTTTTACATATAGATCGCGAAAATTTAAAGTTTTGAGCTTAACCACTATCGTCAAATATATATGTATATATATTAATATTTTACAGGCGCTATGATCACTACATACTTTTCGGTGAGAATAATTAGTATTCGAGCCAATGTTAACAAAAACTTAGCTTCTTTTCAAGAACACATGAAGGATATAAGTAGATTCATGGAACGGGAAAATATTGATGCTCAGTTGCAGAAGTAAGAAAATTAATTAAAATATGTAAAAATAATTACCCCAATTAATACCTGATGCTAACAACAAAACTTAGTTGTAATAAAGCGTATAAGAATTTCGACGCAGCGGGTAGTAGAACGCATGGCTCAGTGGTGAGAGCGCCTGGACGGTATTCAGGAGGCGCGGGTTCGAATCCCCGTGCGTTCAAATTTTTATACGTTTGCTAAATGCCTTTTTCAAGTTTCCTAAGTGTGGAATAACACTTTAAAAATGTTTAAAAGCAATTAATACTTTCTCATTTTTTTCAATGTAGTAGTTTGATCAGAGAGAACCTTGTGTCAAGATACTTCAAGCTCCGCCTTCTGCCATATAGAGATATTGCGTTGAGTATATCAATTTGATATTCAAGTTTATGATCGATGTATATTTGTATGTGTCTCTTCCAGTTATAAACATGTTTTCAGCACACCTTTTAGAGCTTTATTTGGTTAAGCTTTGGAGCCTTTGATAAGGAAAAACTTTGAGAAACTGATAGATATAAAACGTATCTATCTGTTTATCAATCTTATAAGATTATAGCTCGTTTTTTTGACTCATTTCTTACGGTCTGTTTTGCTTTAAATTCAATATGATGGAATGGAATAACGTCCGACCTGTACGTACACCTGATGTGTTTTTTTTTATGGAATAAAGTAGGCAAACGAGCAGAAGACCCGCCTGGTGTGTAGTGGTTACCTTCGCCCATAGACATCCATAACATTGGAGTTATAGATAGAAATTGATCATATTTCAAATTATTTTCAATTCTTTGCTGTGATAGCGCATAAAGTTATTTCATCACTCAACACGCAATATTTCGAATTCGGGTGGAAAACAGAGAACGAAGTGTCTTGACACTCCCCTCTCAGGCACCTTTTGCTCTTTTTTTACATTTTTTATATTATTCACTTTAGATAGACTTTCCATATTGTCTTATTTTGATGTTAGGACTATTATTTGACTAAATATATTTTTTGTTTCCCAGGCAAGTACTGGAGTATTATAAGTATGACTGGGACAAAACAGGTGGAATATATTACAGACACGTACTCAAGCTCTGCGACCAGATTACTCTAAGAACTGATGCCATCCTGCATATATACGGACCCACGTTTACAAAGGTTTGTAAGCAGCTTCACGCTTTTTCCCTCATAACGGGGTAGTCAGAGAAAAGTTGGTATCAAGGCACTGAAACACTGATATACCGACTGATATAGTTATATGAAAAATATACTAATAATGAGTCCCTATTTTTTCAGTTTAGTTTAGAAAATGTACGTACTTAACACACGTACGTAATGAATATTTTAAACATTTTTAAAGTGTTATTCCACACTTAGGAAAATTGAAAAAGACATTTAAAAAACGTATAAAAATTTGAACGCAGCGGGATTCGAACCCTCGCAACAAAAATAAGTTGTAATAAAGCGTATAAGAATTTCGACGCAGCGTGTAGTAGAACGCATGGCTCAGTGGTGAGAGCGCCTGAACGCTATTCAGGAGGCGTGGGTTCGAATCCGTTCGGTTCCTGCGTTAAATTTTTATACGGTTTCTAAACACGTAATGAAGTTTACGTACTTGGAAATAAGATATTTGTCACTTATTGATTTCAGATGTATGTAAAAAAAAGAAATCTATGTAAAAAAAGAGAGTAGGGATCCCTCTAATCGTTTGTTTATTAATGTTAGAATGTAAAGTAAAAATGAATATACAATTAACGATTTTTTTTTTACGTTTTAGTTTCTAATTTTATTAAATACTTATATTTTTGTCTATAATTCACCGGAAAATGGGAAACGGAGTGGCTTAACACTAGGTGCTTCTGCTTATCCTGCTGTGACCGGGATATAGCGTAAGGCTAAAATAAAATTTTGATATCACATAAAATCTATCTTTTAAGAAGAAGAAAAAAATATCCCCTATTATAAGATAAAACTAGACCTCTGGTTCTCCTGATAAATTAATAAATTATACAGTAAATGGCTATCCCATCTACACATATGTACAATTCCCATTGTTTTATTACCAGTGCCCAATCCTAGACGAATGTGACATATTCCTTCTCCGTATAATCGGGAGACGGGATACTTTGTATATCAGGGATGTGTTAAGGTCGAGGATCCAAAGATGGAAGATAATGTTGTTTTGACTAACTGTCAACTCTTCCTCTTATTATATATAAGAAAAATAATGACAAAAAAAATAGAAAGAAGAAGTAGGGAACGGAGTGTCTTAACACTGGGTTCCCTCTGCCTACCCTGCTGTGTGCGGGATACAGCGTGAAGCTAAAAAAATAAGACATTACCCATAATACATGATAAACTACTGGCGCATTTACACTCATTTTTTTTTATTACCAGTGCCCAATCCTAGACGAATGTGACATATCCCTTCTCCGTATTATCGGGCGGGGAGTGCGCAGCTTCTACTTCGTGAAGAACACGACGGTCATTGACAGAGATGACGTCATCTCGGACTTGTACTTTGTATATCAGGGGTGTGTAGAGGTTGAGGATCCCAAGATGGAGGATAATGTCGTATTGACTAAAGGGAGGTTGGTTTTGTTGTTTTTTTTTATTTTCTAAAGTGTTGCCAATCCAAAATTTTTATTTGTATTTCCAATTTATGGGATAATCAATTTTAAAGCACAATACATATGAATGCAATATTTCTAAATTTTTACTATTTTTTTTTTTAGCTGTATCCCGCACACAGCAGAGTAGGCAGAGGGAACTTAGTGTTAGGACACTCCGTTCCCCACTTTACGCCGAATTCGGAGGCTTGCGTGTTAAGTGGCGGAACTTGACGCTGCGCTTTACCTCGACACCAGAGCGAAGAAAATGAAAATATAATTTCCACTCCTCGAGTGGGAATCGAACCCACACCCACCAGTTGTTTACAACTACAAACAATACTTTGGCAAAAGAATCAGAAAAATATGTTTTATGTATATGTGTTATTTTTTTTTAGCTTCACGCTGTATCCCGCACACATCACGGTAGACAGAGGGAACCTAGTGTTTAGACACCCTGTTTCCCATTTTTCTCCAAATTTAGAACCATCGCTTGTTAAGTGGCGGAACTTAACGCTGCGCTTTGCCTCGCTTTGCTTTGTGTTATTCACAAAATTCAAGATATGAATCCCGTTGCATTTAAACTTTATACGTTTGATAAAATTGTTTTATAAAATATTTTACCTACGTATCTGCTATCATATTTGAATATTTTTTATTTCTTTTAGTATATTCGGCAACTTAGAAGGACCGTCCTCTATCCGCTGTCCGGTATCGATAGCGACGTCTACTCCAGTTCATTTATTGCAGATAAACTCGCAAGCTTTTTTTAGTATTATTAGTGACTTTCCCGCCGTCGCCAAACTGTTGGCTACTTATCGGCCTAATAATGAGGTTTATTTTTTTTATTTTTTTCAAATATTCGTGTTTTTAGATAAGTTACATATATAATATTATATAGCTTCACGCTATATCCCGCATACAGCAGGGTAGGCAGAGGGAAACTCCTGTTAAGAGACGCCATTTCCCATTTTCCGCCCAATTCTTGAGGCACTCCCCGTCGCACATTTTCTGGCGAATTCTGGAGGCATTGCGTGCCAAGTGCGTGTGCATCAACGCCGCCCTTTGCCTCGACACCAGAGCGATAAAAATGGAAATATTAAATATTCCAAATGCTCGTGTGGAAATCGAACCCACAACCTGTCACGTTTACAGTGACACTTTGTGCCCCTTCGCTGCCCACGACTGGCTAGGTTTTTTCTTTATTATTTTTATGACATTAGTGTTCTTAAATAACTTACATTGTCCTGGCTCAGTGGTACAGTATCTGACTGGAAACGCAATGGGTATGAGTTCGGTTCCCACGCGAGGATTGACTATTTAAATTTTGTATTTCTTCGCTCTAGTACATACATAGATAAAGCGTGACGTGAAATTCTGCCACTCAACCCGATGTTCGGACGGAAAGTGAAAGACGGAGTGTCTTCACACTACGTCCTTTCTGACTACCCCACTATGAGAGAAAAGAGTGCAGCTGGAAAAAAATATAGGTATAAGAATTTCAACCTTCATGCGCATGCTTCATGTCAGCCACGGCTATGCCTAAGGCTTAGCGGTCAGAGCGCTTGGACGGTTTCCAAGAGGACCGGGTTCAAATTCCGTAGCCTTCAACTTTATTAATGCCATATACTTTATATATTTTAAAACAATTTATATATTTTCAGCACTACATCAAAGCCATAAGTCATATAAAGAGTTACAGTATTAGAGAACAATCCGTCATATTAATAAGAGGGCAAGCGACTACGAAAAGCTTTCAAATTAAACAATCTTTACTAAGAATATATTTAATAATAATTTCCCTACTGTCGATATACGCTGATGTATACAACGCCGGGTTCCAAGACAACAGGCCGTTGCTCATTTTTATCCTATATTTTCTTGATTTTTGCTTCTTCTGGAAGTTTCTGGTACAATATTTTTTGCCCAGATTGGTAGCGTCTTATGACGAGGATATTAAATTAACTTTTGTTAATGTTCGTGAGCAGTGAGTTTTTTTTTTTGTTTGTTATAATAATAGATTAGAATTTCTTTGATATGACGTGTTGAGTGGCGGAACTCAACGCCGCACTTTGTCTCATGTACTGAAAACCCGAAAATTAATATATGATGATTCCCCCGAGTGAGTGTCGAACCCACAACTATTGTGGTTACAGTCAGACGCCATCACATTGCGCCACGATGGTCTCAATCTCTCTTATCGTTGATACATATATATGTATTTGTATATTCGTTCGTTTTAATTTAATATAATAAATTAGAACAATATAGCATTCAAGATAAACCTTAGTGGTTTTTAGTATTCTAAGATAATATTTATTAAGCATTTTAGATAAATCATTTTTTTCTTTAGCTTCACGCTGTATCCCGCACACAGCAGGGTAGGCAGAGGGAACCTAGTGTTAAGACACTCCGTTCCCCACTTTCCGCCGAATTCGGAGGCTTGCGTGTTAAGTGGCGGAACTTAACGCCGCGCTTTACCTCGACACCAGAGCGAAGAAAATGGAAATATAATTTCCACTCCTCGAGTGGGAATCGAACCCACAACCAGGCGTTTACAGTCACACGCTTGTGCCACTGGGCCACGACTGGCCACGTAAAAAAAAATTGTAACACGTGTATTTTTGTTCTTTCAGTTATTTCAAAAATGAGTTTAAATATGATGTGATATCGTTTATCCCAATTGAAATTTTATGTTTATTCGACCTAAATAATCCTGGTTTCTCGTTTTCGTGGCTGAGACTGAACAGATTTTTTAGAATTGTAAGTATATAACCGTAGTAGAGTCCGTCTGATTATGAAAACAGTGGTTGTGGGTTCGATTTCATATCGGGGAATGATGATTTTTATATTTTCATTTCTTCACTCTTGTACCCAAGACACACGCAAATGTCTCGGTTTCAAACGCAAAGTGGAGGACGGAGTGTCTTCACACTATGTTCTCTATGCGGAAAAAAGCGATAAATAGTGATGTTAAAAAAGCGGAAAAAAGTGATAAAAGTAATGCGGAGAGTAATGCGGAAAAAAGCGATAAATAGTAATGTTAATTAAATAAAATATATAGCAGGATAGTCAGAGAGAGCCTAGTATCATGACACACGATTTCCATTTTCCTCCTTAAATAAGATATTGTATGAATGTCTATAAATTTTAGTATTAGTTATTCTAAATATTTTACCGTTGCTACGCCGATATTATGCAGATGTCGCAGTGAGCATCTGAGTGTAAATGCGATTGGTTTTGCATTAGACTTCATTTCATTTATTTCCCCGTTTAACGTGTATTGTATGTATGTTTGTTCGGGTGAAATCATGCATCTTGATTTTAAAGCATTCATCGGTTGAGCTAAAATTTCCTATACGTTAAGTTTAATAACAATAAATCCGAAGTGTGGTCTCAATAATTCTAAAACCCAACATGGCGGAACATTCAAGATGGCTGTTTAAGTATTTTGAATACACTCCAATATTGATATCAAATGAGGGAACTCACATAGGAAAAATTTAAAAAACTTTATTTATTATTTTTTTTAATTATTTAAAATATAAATCCATCTAAGGTAACAATACACAAGTGCCTAAAGCGTCAGCACGCCCGCATCTCCGTGAACTTGCCGCTCATCACGACGTGCAGCGTGCTCATCTGGTTCACGATCACGCTGCACGTGTGCACGTGCGTGTGGTACTTCATAGCGGTCGTGGAGGAGAGTGCGGAGAGTCACTCCTCTTGGATATATATGGGTTAGTTAGGGAATATTCCTTAACTTGTGAGTCTTCTCACAAACAAAAAGACATTTTTAGAATTGATGATTGCCAGGGGCCAGTGGTGGCGCAAGAGATACAGAGTGTACCTGCAAAGCGACTGGTTATGGGTTCGGTACATTTAATATTTCGCGGGGGGATACAGCGTGTAGCTGAAAAAAAAGAAAAAAATGTAATTCGATAATAATATTTTTTATGGTGATAAAAAATAAAAAAGTAACTAAGTAAACTTGTGTGAAGATCAAAAAACTATGACGTCAGTCAACACGTCAGTTTGAGTTGACATGACCGTAGTGCTCACTACAGTGAATCCGCGCATCGTCAGAGTGAACCTAATGTCAAGATAGTCTGTTCTCCACTTTAGAGTTGAGTATCGTAATTCTACGTCGCACTTTGTCCTAGCCAATGAAAACAACAGTAGTAGAAACACGCAATGTCTCATACGTTGTAGGTTGAATGGCGGATCTCAACGCCGCACTTAGTCTTGTTTACCAGAGCGAAAAAATTAAAATAATTAAAGTCAAATGCTGTCCCACTATACCATAATCGCCTCTAACTACTAAAATAGCTAATATCATATAATTAAAGTTTATTTTTGTTTATTGTTTAACTTAACGGATAGATGACGGGAAGCCATGGTGCCGTAACTATTATATTTGCGCGTTATATTTTATCATGACCACGTTCACGCAAAATGGAGTTGGTGATATTTTACCGAAAAAACAGTCTGAGGTTAGATTCTGTTATATATTATTTTTAGTTTAGTTTGTTTTTAATATTTTAGAAAAAAAAAACAAGTTTGTTAATATAAAATATCTCTAAACGCGCTTTGTCCTTCATAGCATTTTCGTAATATATTTTTATAGCATTTTTTTAAATAGTTAGCACACTTATATCACACACTTAGGACAAGAAAATCGTTTTTAGAAAACATGAAACCTAGCTAGGCTTAATATTTTTTTACGAAAAGATAACTTAGTATATTAAATTTTTTTAAATGTTTTTCACACACTTTAAATATGCATAACATTTTTCGTAAATGGTATCTAAAATCGTAAATAATATCCCATATATATAAATTATGCTTTGAAAATGTGTAAAATATTTAATAAATATCCTCTCTCCTCAAAATATTGTTCATAGATATAATTGACTTTTACTAACTGAGATTTGTAAGTCTCTGTACAGAAATGCTAACAACATAAGTTGTAATAAACGTGTAAGAATTTGAAAGCAAGTAGAACGCAGGCTTAGTGGTCAAAGCGTTTGAAATTCCACTGCGTTTAATTTATAATACGTTTTTCTAAAAAAAGTTAGGACACATAGTGTTAAGTCACTCCGTTCTCCATATAATTTCATATATAATCCCCCATACAGGTAGTATTCGTATCGCTACTGCAGCTAGTGTCCACGATGATGTACATGGTGTACGTGGGGGAGCTGTCCAATATAATACAATATCAATCTTTTAGGAACTTCTACTTCTATTCCAATTATCTTGAATTGCAGGTACGTGGTGAGAATCTACCTTTTTCTTTAATTATGATCTAGAATAGAAGTGGGCGACCTTTTTTAATTATGGATATTCAAATATTTTTTTTTTTAACGGATCAATGTCTCAATTTTTAATAGTATTTCAAATTGTATTCATTTTATAAAAATTAATTTACAAATACACGAAATGTGGAAAAAAGCTAGGAATTATATACAAAAATTATAGGAAGAATAAAAACAATATTTATTTTTCAAATCCTATTGCATGTTGAAACAAGTTGCATTCATTTGGTAGAATATATATCATTAGAATTGATATTCTCCCGCTAATAAATAGCAGGAGAATATCTTATACGTGTATTATTCATGTTTGATCGCTGTCTGTATATAGGAAATATTTGAGAAAAATGATTATTGAAGGCATTTATCAATGTAATAGAACCTAAAACAGCTTCACGCTGTATCCCGCACACAGCAGGGTAGGCAGAGGGAACCTAGTGTTAAGATACTCCATTCCCCACTTTCCGCCGAATTTGGAGGCATTGCGTGTTAAGTGGCGGAACTAAACGCCGCGCTTTACCTCAACACCAGAGTGAAGAAAATGGAAATATTAAATATTTCCTCTCCTCGAGTGGGAATCGAACCCACAACCAGTCGTTTACAGTCACACGCTTGTGCCACTGGGCCACGACTAGCCAGAACCTAAAACAATGTTTTTTCATTTTTTTTTCTGTTTTTCTGCCATATCTAAAAACAAAGTCGTGTTGATATAAATGCAGGGCCATTGTTATCTGATAAGCTTCCCTTAAAATTTAGTGCTTATTTAATTTTAATCGGTTAATAAATAAAAAAATACAGCAATTTAAATTAAGTGAGAAAGTAGACAGGAGAAAGTTGTAGTCGTGTAGTTTACGCAGGCGAAGCTGCGTACAGGACGCTAGTTTGTAAAATAAATAAACACTTAAAAAAGACATTTAAAGAAAACGTATAAAAATTTGAACGCAGCGTGATTCGAACCCGCGCCTCCTGAATACCGTTCAGGCGCTCTCACCACTGAGCCGTTCGTTCTACACGCTGCGTCGAAATTCTTATACGCTTTATTACAACTTATTTTTGTTGTTCGCGGGTTCGAAACCCGCTCCGCCAAAATTTTTATACATTTTCTTTAAATATCTTTTTCAATTTTTCTAAGTGTAGAATAACACTTTAAAAATGTTTAAAAAGTAAATAAACACTGCCGGCCGCATTTTATTGTTAAGCGGATCGCAGTGTGTTCACGCCCGATGTGGAGTATTTGTAGATAATCCATTAGGCATTAGTGTTTTCAAAGAAATGATTTCAAAGTCTTTTTTTCTAATAGCTTTTGTTGTTTGTATAGAAATTATATAGTTGAAAGATTTCTTCATAATTTATCTATAGAAATGATCTTTTACCATATAATTTGTTAATGGGCCATTGTGGGGCAGGCTTTGAAGCAGTGTTCAGGGTAAATGTATGTTTGATTCCCTGTAGGAGGAATGATATATTATATATTGATGATATATTAAATGCACTATATTCGCTGCCTATTATCTGCTTTGCAGTAAAAAGCAAGAAGCTGAAAGAAATATAATGAAATAAATCATTTGATTACTACCGACTTTTTGCAAGTGTATATCATTTTTATACTTTCGCACATCTCTTACATACAATAGTGAAATATATCAGTTTAAGGGGTCTATCATAATTTACTTAAAAAAGCAAGTCACGATTCACTTATAGGTATTCCAATTCTCCACTGTAAGTGGCAAAACTCGATGTTGCACTTTGTGTTGCCAGAGCAAAGATATAAAACTAATTTAAATTTTAATCCGAGAGGGGATTGAACTCATAACCGTTTACAATCAATAATCATTGCGCTACAAATACCTCTAATTTGTATATACCTAAAATCATTATATATTTAAAGAACTATAAAAAATTGAATATCACTTTCAAGCAAGCGTGTCTTCAATCCCTTGTCATAACAATTCATAACATCGCACGCCTCGTTGACAACTCTCACCGGCCCATTAGCGCGTTGTCACATCACTTAATACAATTGATAGTGAAATTATTTGTATGACGGCTCGGGAGTTGGCCCTTCTTGCCAACTAGGTCCGCCATTCAATGCACGCTTTGTATAAGATCAAAGAGTAATTATAATTAAGTATTAGATTGTAGATGCCAGGCGTGGTGCAGGGACACAAAGTGTGACTGCAAACGTGACTGGTTGTGGGTTCGATTCCCACTCGAGAAGTGGAAATATTTAGTATTTCCATTTTCTGCGCTCTGGTGTCGAGGCAAACCACGGTGTCGAGTTCTGCCACTTAACACGCAATGCCTCCTGAATTCAGCTGAAAGTGATGAACGGAGTATCTTAACTACTTAATGTGAAGTTTGTAGATTGTATAGGTTTAGTTTTGTATGGACGTAAACGTGTATTATTTAGAAGTTTGAAATTTGACATGCATGCAACTTCTAGGATATAGAATATACATTTTTCACACTAAAGTTTTATTAAAATAAATGTGTACTAAAGTTCATCTATTTGAAAGGGCGGAAATTTAGAGCCTTGAAAAATCACAGATATTCTGCTTTCTCGCACAGCAAGGAAAGGATTTCAGATATTCAACTTCTAAGGAGATACTTCCTGAGAGGAGTTGAAAGGGAGAGGGATTGGGTTTTTGTGATAGTTCGTCAGTCTGGATAATAGAGCTTTGGTAGTTCAAATAGAACTTTTGTAATTGAAGTAATATAGGTTATTTAAACACACTATAAATTACTAATATCGTCTTTACGCTTTATACGTACGCTTTATACGTACGCTTTATACGGTAGTCATATTACATTTTAAAATGCTATTTTAGCAATAAATCTTACATCAAAATAAATCTTCCAAAACAAATTGTGAATCATATCTTTACCTTTTTGACTTGAACATGAAAATGTCGGTATTTTCAGTCAAATGGAAAGTAAACCTCTGGCACAGTAATATGGTTTAATCAATCCAGTACAACGATAGTAAGATAATTTATTTAATAGTAGTATAAACAAAACTTCATTTCAAATTATTCAGTAACAATACTTAACATATATTTTTAAATATGTGTCTATTATATTCTTTGTGGCCAGTCGTGGCCCAGTGGCACAAGAGTGTGACTGTAAACGACTGGTTGTGGGTTCGATTCCCACTCGAGGAGAGGAAATTATATTTCCATTTTCTTCGCTCTTGTGTCGAGGTAAAGCGCGGCGTTAAGTTCCGCCACTTAACACGCAAGCCTCCGAATTCGGCGGAAAGTGGGGAACGGAGTGTCTTAACACTAGGTTCCCTCTGCCTACCCTGCTGTGTGCGGGATATAGCGTGAAGCTATTTTTTTTTTTTGTGTGATATATGTATTGTACCTAATAAGGACTTTTTTCTTTTTTTTTTAGCTTAATGCTGTATCCCTCACCCAGCAGGGTAGGCAGAGGGAACTTAGTGTTAAGACACACCGTTCCCCACTTTCCGCCGAATTCGGAGGCATTGCATGTTAAGTGGCGAAACTTAACGCCGCGCTTTACTTCGACACCAGAGCGAAGAAAATGAAAATATTAAATATTTCCACTCCTCGAGTGGGAATCGAACCCACAACCAGTCGCTTTACACTTTCTGACACTGCGCCACGACTGGCCCCTATAAGGATATTATTATAATATTGTTCTATTTTAATACATTTCCTATTATTAAGAAAATTTGTTCTTCTACCTTTTTAAACAGTGCAAAAAAATTAAACACAAAAAATACTCCCCCAATTTAGATATGAACCCACAATCATACCTTGCCCTTTGACTCGTCTGCACTAAGCGACGACGGCTTCAATGTATCATAATGTTGAGTTAATTAGTATGTATTTCGCCAAAATATTATCATTAATCATACACTTGTAAAGACACTAAAATAGCATTTAAATGCATCAATTATATCAGTGACAGAGTAATAACGATGAATTATTCAAAGAAATGATTTATATTTTGCTACAAGATGTATTATTTGTGATAAATTATTGTATGTAAATTAATTATTATATAAAAACACTAGTGGCCCGCTCGCGTCTTCGCCTCGTTAACTACATGGCTGTTTTGTTATACATTGTAACCCTCGGGGGTGGAAAAATAAAGTAGCCTATGTTTAACTATAGTTATGTCATAATTCGTTACAATCGATCAAGCGTGTTGATTTGTCATATAAGCTTTCATCCCCTATTTCAACCCTTCAGAGACTTTTAAAAAAATAAATACCCAATGTTAAAAAAAAAATAATAGCCTATGTATGACTCTGGGTTTTTTACTACTTTAATTTTAAATTTCATACAAATCGGAAAATGGTAAATTAGCCGTGAAAGCGTGACAAACAGACATTCGCATTTGTAATATAAGTATGGATAAACGCAGTGTCTAGGTACTAGGTTGTCTTTGACTATTATATATACGAGAAAAAAATATTATATTATTAGGTACAGCTATGTTTACGTGTTGTACATTACTCTTTTCTTTAAAATACAAGTTTGTTTTTGTTATTTACAGAAAATTGTATGTCAAAACCATGATAATGTATCTAATTTTTACGTTATTACTTTAATTCGACATCTTACATATGAAAATATTCTGGTGTGGGAGTGGAACTCATTCATATAATTTTTAAGTATCCCGAATTTCTTACTCCTCTTATTTATTTCACGAATAAATACATAATTAAAATATATACATAACATAAAGTAATATAAACATGTCACTTATCTAATAGAACAACGTCGTGATTACACGAAAAAGTTTGTTTTATTTGGCATAGTTTTCATAGTTTTGTGACATCTTTTTCGACGAGTTTTCTGCCGTACTGGTTATGCAATGCTTTTGATAATAAAATACCATACAGATGTCCCGATCTTTGGAACTTTTAAAATATTCTTCTGAAAAATAATTATAACGTAATTATATTATATTTCTAATGGAGAGTGATTGTCAGAGTCATTTACAACTTTATCCCCTATTTGAGAACCTTATTGGAGTCTCTGAACTTTCTGTTTAATCATAATAAAATGTAGCCTATTGCACTCCTAAATAGTCCTTTCTAATTATGAAAGAATTTTCATGATGGGTTCAGTATTTCCGAAGATTACCTCTTACAAACAAAGAAACAAACTTAACCTCTTTACTGCAGTAGTATGAATGTAATCTGTAACACAAAATAACATAAACTTAAAAATCAATTAAATCATCTCTTTTAAAGGAATTCTTAAAAAACAATCGTGTATCGACCGTTCTTTGTAAGCTGGTGAACAAGTATTCCCTGCACCTATGGAGGGAGACGCGCGGTTTCCAAGTGCCATATTTCTTGAAGACAGCTCCCAATTGCCTAAAGAAAAGTATTATGATGGCTGCATATTTACGACATCTTACTGATGTAAGACAGTTTATTTCTAATGTTGTTTTTTATTTTTTATCCTTTTTTTAGCTTCACGCTGTATCTCGTACACAGAAGGAAGATAGAACCTAGTGTAAAGACGTTGTGTTCTCTATTTTTGCCGAAGTTTGGCTGTCTTTGGTACCAGAGCGAAGAAATGAAAATTTAAGTATATTCATTCCTCCGAGTGGGAATTGAGCCCATAACCATCGTGTTACAGTCAGACGCTATCGCACTGGACCTCGACGGCATATAATATATAGTTTTTTTTAGCTTCACGCTGTATCCCGCACAAAGCAGGGTAAGCAGAGGGAACCTAGTGTTAAGACACTCCGTTTCCCAAATAATATTAGAAAGTAATAATTTGTTAAATTTGCAATCAATCACCATTTTTAAAATTTATTATCATGTTATAAATTAATGTCTATATTGGCGCCGTAGTTTTTCCGTATGCAGCATACAAAAGTTAAGTTCAAGCTACTTTCCCACACAACGAAGTTGTTAAAAAGTACCTAGTGTCTAAACACTCTGTTTTCTACTTTCTCCCTAACGAGACACTGTGTTCAGAATAATCTGGCGTTTACCTTTCGCGTTTACAGTCAGGCAGCTTAATATAATGCTTGTATATTTAGGAGAGAAAAAAAATATATTGTAAAGAGTAAACATGTATTATTCATTCGCATATTTATTTTTAGTTTAAAATAGAGATAATTCTCAGAAATTGTGCAACGTAGAGTTTAGGAATTTGGCACAGTATTAATTACATCCTGTTAACCTACATATGTTAATTGCGCCTTTAAAATTATCCAAAAAAACTTGTGCAAATTAACTCAAGTATGATTTAGGAGCCGATTTTGATGGATTTTGTGCAAAAATAGATATAGGGCTCTATTGTAGCGCAGTGTGACGGTATCCAACTGTAAACGCGATTGGTTATGACTTCGATTTCCATTCTGGGGAATCATTATTAAATAATTTGTTTAATTTTCGCTATGGTGACAAAATAAAGTGCGGCGTTGACTTTCAATCAATACACAATGTCTGAAATTGGAGTGCAATGTGGGTAACGAAGTGTTTTGACACTAAGTTTCCTCTTTGGCTATCTTACATTGTAGGAAAACGCGTAAAGCTTCTTCTTTATAATAAATAACCTTTATGTTTACAAATTTATTAACATATTACTAAAATATATACTAGCGGAAATAATTAGGGATCGGTCAATTTTTCCAAATTTTTTGACGTTTTCAAGTGGCTGTATTTTCCTTAAAAATGGTCGCATTGAAGTAAAAAAAAACAAGCATTGTAAAGCTTAAAGTTTCTAGTTTTGAGATCTTAAGATGGAAAATATTTTCAAGCGACGTGTTCCGCTATATCCTGATGAATACCGAGAGAAAAAAAAAGATTTTTTTTACTAGTGTATAATACTGTAATTATTCATGAGCCATGGACTTAAAAATCCTGCTACTCAATAATGGGATGATAGATTTAAATTTCTATATTTTTAATATAATAATTTTTAGCATCAATTGTTTAAATGTTGCGAGCCTGCGTTCCTGCGACAGTTGGTGGTGTACTTACAGCTGTATACTTATGATAGAGGTGAATAATACTTTTAAACTTAATACTAATAAATTTACTTTTTTGTTTTAACTTGCAGTTGCTGTCGGCGCAGTGGCACAGACGTGTCACTTCAAATGACTGGTTGTGGGTTCGATTCCCACTCGAGGAATGGAAATATTTAGTATTTCCATTTTTTTCACTCTGGTACCGACGCATTGACGTCCTTATCTCAATATCTGAGTTTTGGGGGAAAGTAAAGTGTCTTGATACTACGTTCTCTTTGAGTATCCCTTTATATGCCAAAAAAGAAAAGCTGTTTATATTTATATACAAAATTAAAGCGTTTTTCTCAACTTTTTCTGATTACAACCAAACTTTTTATTTGAACTGATGTTTCAGATATGTTCATTGTAAAAGAGAATGAAATAACCGACTCTATGTATATAATCCACGCCGGACGCGTAAAGGAAAGTCGTGAGAAGTCCATCATAACCAGGTCATATTACTCTGGTGAATTCTTTGGCGAGGTAACAATTGTTATTTTTAAATACTCGTATTATAAAATAATAATTATCATAACATAAATATTTTAATGTTTTATTCCCACACTTAAGGGATAGATTTTTAGAAAACGTTTAAGAATTTTTAATTAACAATTAGTTTTAATAAGTGTATAAAAATTTCGATGTAGCAGTTAGTAGAACGTATGGCGCACGCGGTCAGAGCTGTTGGTAAACAAGTAGCGCGGGTTCGAATCTCGCTGCGTTCCAATTTTAATACGTTTTCTAATGTATATCATTGTTTGATGGTCACTTAGCAACGAGTCTTGTTTTGTCAAGTAATTAAAATGAATATGGAAAAGTCATTTTATTAAATACATATATAATGTAATCGAGAATATCAATTTTCTAAGAAATCATTTATCATTTTGCAAGGATAATAAAAGGCAGAAAAATTCTACAGAGATGTAATCTCTTCGTAGAATGTGCGGAATTAGCTTAACTGATCGAATACGCAACAAAGAGATACACAGAATAGCAGGTATTAGTGTAAGTTATAGTAAGAATGAAGAAGAGCGTGCTCAGGTGGTTTGGACATGCCGAGAGTATGAGTGATGAAAGAATGGTAAGGAAGATATATGAAGCAAAGGTTCTAGAAAACAGTATGGACGATACTGCTATATTGCACGCAGCATTTGACACTGACTTCGAGAAGCGTGAACGTGAAAAATCGATCACATATTGATCGATTGTTCTTGATTATTTAATACCAGTAAAAAGTGACACATTTTTGGTGAGGATGAAATCTAAAAACGTTTTTTGTTTAAAAAAGAATCGAAGAAGCAAATAAATATAAATAATAACTTAATTTTTAATAAAAATATTTTTCTTAGCTTCAAGCTGTATCTCGCACACAGCAGGGTAGGCAGAGGGAACCTAGTTTTAAGACACTCCGTTCCCCACTTTCTGCCAAATTCATAGGCATTGCGTGTTAAGTGGCGGAATAAAAATATAAGATTAATTTTTCTAATTAACAAAATCTAATAGTTTGATATGAGCCCTTATATATATATTTTTTAGATACACGGTCTAGTTCCAGACGTCCCATTCGAACATTCATATAAAACAGTTATGAAATCACAAGTGCTCACACTAAATCTTAGGGATTGGGAAGATCTGCTCAGCCATTTCCCCAAAAGTAGAAAGGCTATTTACAAATATCTCTTCGATGATTATCAAGAGTCTTCCAGTGACAGTAACGGTGATGACGGAATGGATGGAAGAGTCCAAGATACTACTTATTTAAATGAAGATATTGATATTTCCCCCGAATATATTGACGAAACACTTACAATGCCTTTAGATAGCACATATCAAATAGAAGACGATATGCCTGGACCTAGCCAAAGTAATATTGAAAAAGAATTCCTATGGCCGCTAGAAAACAGAATTTCTATAGATTCCAATAAATCAGACCCTGAAGAAGGTTATTCAAAGGCCAAAAAGTATTTGGATATTAAAGAGGAACCAGAAGTCATAGATTATGATGCCCACAAAATCGATATGACTTCTGAAATGGATATTAGTGAGAGAGACAGTATAGAATCGCTTTTGCGAAAAAACCTGAGCGAGTTTAAAAGTACCCACGATTTGAAAAGCGTTGAAGATTACATACAAGAACAACAAAGTAGTATTAATTTGCAAGAACTACGGAAAAAGGGGAAGAAAACTGGCAAAAAACGTAGACCACATGTTCAATACGGTGAAAGTGAGACTTTGCCTTCGACTTCGGTTGCAGAGAGTCATGAATTGAAACCTATAATAAGTACGTCAGCTGAAGAGAAAAATTTAAATTCCCTGGACAGTGACATGCAGCCGCCAGATAAGCAAAATCTTGATGATGCGAACGATCCTTCAAGAAATGACAGTAATTCTTCTCAAATATAAATGTTATTTATGTTTAAATAATTTGAAAGTAACAAGTATAATTATGTCTTTTCTAATTACTAATATATATTAATTTTTTGCTTCACACTGTATCCCGCACACAGCAGGGTAGGCAGAGGGAACGTAGTGGTAAGACACCCCGTTCCCCACGCACCTACGAATTCAGAGGCGTTGTGTGTTAGTGGCGTAACTTAACGCCGCGCTTTTACCTCTGATACCAAAGCGAGGAAATGGAAATATTAAATATTTCCACTCCTCGAGTGGGAATCGAACCCATAACCAGTCGTTTACAGTCACATGTTCGTGCTACTGCGCCACGACTGGCCCCACTAATATATATATACTTTTCAAATTAAATGAAAATTAACTATTGTATATTCACTAAACAACAATATAACGCTAAAAATAAAATAAAAAATCTAAAATATCACCATAAATCTTTAAAAACAGATATTTTAGGTAAATATTTACGTTATCTAAGCAATTCACACTCAATTTCTTAACAAATATTTGTCTAATACTAAGAGTCGAGTGCGGGAGTTATCTACTTGTCATCGCCGCATCGCCGTCCCTAAAGCGTTCAACACACGTACAATATTATAATAACAATTTATGTATTTTTAATTTGGGAGGCAGAAAAGACGTTGAGTTAAATCACTCAGTTGGTCGAACATAAACGCGGTGTCCGCCTTTTTTAGAAGCATTTTGATAATCAAACAAAGGACAAAGGAAAACGTCACTCCTTGTCTCCTAGACGAGGGAAATGAAGATAATTTAAATAACATTCTTCCAACTTTGGTTTGAATCCAAAATCCTGAGGTAGATTTAAGTATGTTTCTGATATTTTTTTATTGGAGATTTCCTTATTCGTACGGATCTAGCGCTTTTTTAACTTCACTTCACTCTCCAGAGCCGGAGAATGAAAATAATTTTAATATATTCATTCCACTAGGTGGAAATGAACCTACAACCATCTGATTCACAGTCAGGTGGTCTTCCCCTAAATCGTGATTGATACAATTATAATATATTTATTTCAAAGATAATATTTAAAAAATAATATTTATATTCTATTAAATTTATGTAGTGAAAAAAAACAAATACTTTTAATAATTTTCTTAATAAAATTGTTTTCATTAATATTTTATCCGCAAAAATTTTATTAAAAATGTATATAAGTGTAATTAGTACGAGTTTCAGAAACAGTACTATGCACATGATATTTTTCTATTATAAAATGTTTCTAGATTTATGAAGCAAAGGTGAGTGGTAAGAGAGGCAGGGGGAGACCTCGGTTGACCTTTTTTTTTTTTTTTTTTTTTTTTTTTTTTTAACAATTTAATTAACATCACTACGGACATAAGGTCTGTACCTTTTTTTAAAATAATCTTTTTCTTTTTATATATAAATTCCTTATTTGATTACAATATTAGAGCTTAAAACTAAGTTTATTAAATATACCATAAGAGAGTCCAGTTTTCTTAGTTATTAAATGTAACTTACATCTATTACAAAGTATTACTATGACTATCTTTTACATATTTCTTAACATTAATTAATATTATATTTATTTTAATATATTTTATTAATATTACAATTTCTTATTCAAATAATGGGAAATGAAGGCATTATCTCTATTGTAGAGGATATGACCGCTTCGTTTCTATCTTTAATGGCCATCTTTAAATTATATTCCATAATACCTTTAGTCGTTGCCCCAGTTGCATTTCTTATCAGCCTTTTAACCGCGTCGTCCTCACCACCACAGTAGTAGGAACAGTTGCTGGTGTGGCGCGTTATCGCAACGATTGCGTGTGAGACACTATCGTGAAGCTGTATTTTCGATGATTTTGTGTTTACTACTACAACTGTGCTAGTGGTTAGACCCTGGGCCTCATGAATCGTCAGCACTTTTGAACCCATTTCTAAGCCGTATCCCTGACTCATCAAGTATTCCTTCTCCTCTTGAGTGAATGTGAGGTAGAGGGTGTCTTTTAAGTCTCGTGGAACGGGTGTTACCTTGATGTTTTCAATTCGGAGTGAGCGTACTGCCTCCTTGGATGAGTATATACCAGTATATATCGCTTGTAGGGCGTACGCAACATCCATGGGGCTTCTATGGGTGCACATTAGATCCTGAGTTATATTGGCTATTTGGTATGGAGCACGGTAGAAAATATCGAAAAGATTCTCTCGGTCAATATAGGGAAGTTGGTTTACATCACCGATCAATATTATTTCGTCTGCTTGGGTCATTCTAGCAGCCGTCACTATCGCTCCAAAGTGGTTCATTAGGGCCTCATCCCCAATCAGGCGTCAGTACGTTTCTGATTGTCTCATCCCATTAACCAACATTGATGCCATAGTGCGAATCCTACTTTTAACCAAACTCCCTATACGTACCGAAAGCTTCTCCCGAAGTTCATTTGCTGCTTCTGTTGTAGTAGTGATAATTTTGTCTCTATCTGTGTCGAAGTGTTTTATGATCCAGGTTGTTTTGCCACATCCGGGGACCCCGTTGATCCACTGTATCCTGGGTATATGCCATGCTGCCGATGACGTGGGGTCTAGAATACTGCTCGGTTGACCTTCGAAAACACCTCTTGGAAGGCGTGTATGAAGGAAGAGGTTGATGACAGGGGACGTGGCGAAAGAAGTATGCAGGGGCGTAAGGCGGCCGTAGCGTTTAGCGCTCCGTTCTCTCTGACTACCCCGCAAGGGATACAGCGTGAAGCTAAAAAAAATAATAGTACCGTTGGCATATTCAATAAATAAATAAATAATATGTAGGCACAATAAATTTGCACAACAATAAAAAGCGTGTATAGGCAGCTTTAAGGGCGTTCATTCAAAGTATTGAAGCGTAGTTATGAATTACAGTGAGTTTGGATGTGTGCCAGTGTACAACTCTATTTCTGATATCGTTACATCGCCTACCACCTACCACCTGCCACCTGACCCGGCTCGTGTTTTATAGCGTAGCAATGATTTGAATTACAACATTCCTACGTTTATCTGTTACAATTATATTTAGTATAAACAGATATACTTGCTAAATATAACATACTTGGTAAAAAGCGTGGAACTGTAAAAAAACAAGGTTCGGCAAGGTTGGGAGAGAGAGCATAATGTTAAGACACTCTTTGATTTCCACCTCAATTAGAAACATTGGGTATTTAGTGGTAAGGGACCGTTCAAGTAAGCAGATTTATTACAGTATTTACCCCCTCATCCCCTTTGTCAGCAAAAGTAAGCAAAGCTCTTACCTTCTCCCTCATGCTTGTTTTTTATATAATAATTATAATATTATAAGAGTTTCAGGTGACGTAATCATCATCTAGACTCCCCTACCCCATTTCATCCAAAATAAGCAAAGCAAAGACCACCATAGTGCTCATGTACTACTTGAACGGCCCCTAACACGTGCCAGCAGTTTGTCTTGTCACCAGAGTAAAGGAATCCGTCACTTTTTTTTTTTTTTTTTTAGCTTCACGCTGTATCCCGCACACATCAGGGTAGGCAGAAGGAACCTAGTATTAAAACACTCCGTTCCCCACTTTCCGCCGAATTCGGAGGCATTGCTTGTTAAGTGGTGGAACTTGACGCCGCGCTTTACCTCGGCACCAGAGCGAAGAAAATGGAAATATTAAATATTTCCACTCTTCGAGTGGGAATCGAACCCACAACAAGCCGTTTACAGTCACACGCTTGTGCCACTTGGCCACGACTGGCCACAATCCGTCACTTGATGCTCAAATTCGGCCGGAATGTAGAGATCGGAGTGTCTTTACACTCATTTCTCCCTGTCTAACCTAGTCTTCTGCAAAAACGTGAAATCTAACTTATATCCCTCCACACTAGAGATAAAAACTTTTCGTTGATATACAAATAGCTTGTTATTTTCATTGAATGTAATGTTCGATGAATCATCGATGTTATTTTCTCACACAAAAATGTGGACAACTGTTCACATTAAATATAAGTGTAATCTATTATTGTTTTTAATGTTTCTGTTTTTATTGCGATAAATAAAAATGCAATGAAGACCAACGTTGTGCAGTGATACAAACTCTGGCTATTAAAACAATTGTCGTAGATTCGATTTTTTTCGTTTACTCATACAAATGCTAGGCGAAAAATGGAGAATATAATATAAAAGACATGTCTTCTTACCCAACTTGCGAGAAGTGTCCGTAAGCTGTAAGTAATGTAAATGTTTTTAATTTTATAATTTCCGTAATAACAGATTAATTTTCTAATAAATACTTTCCAAATATGAAAAATTCAATATTCATTTTTAAAAATCGTTAAGAATGGGTTCAACTTATGCCTATTACATTATAATACATTTTTAAATCGTTTTCTAAAGTATTTTTCATAATACAACACCTTAAAAAATGTTAAAATTTTAAAATATTGGACAATGGCCATACCTGCCATGACTAAGGGTCCCTCTGGGGAGAATGTGTTGGCTTCAAAGATTTTCATTCTCTTTGATCTATAGAAATAGAATGCTTGGAGGTTCATCCATAGAATATGACTATGTATTTTAAACACGTTGCAAGTACAATTGCTTTACTAAAATCCACCTATCTTAACCCTAAGAAGAGGTAATTTTTGATAATACAAACAATATAATATTTATAAAAAAAATAAAATTGTGGCCAGTCGTGGCACAGTGGCACAAAGTGTGACTGTGCTTTGGGTTTGATTCCCACTCGAGGGGAGGAAATATTTAATATTTCCATTTTCTTCGCTCTGGTGTCGAAGCAAAAGCGCGGCGGCGTTTCGCCACTTAGCACGCAAGCCTCCGGATTCGGCGGTGCGTGGGGAACAGAGTGTCTTAACACTAGATTCCCGCTGCTTACCCTGCTGTGTGCGGGATACAGCGTGAAGCTAAAAAAAGAAAAAAAGAAAACAAAATAAAAAGCAAGTAATAAAACAAACAAAAATAAAACTTAATAAATTTATTACAAAACCCTCTTGTCTCAACGTGTGTCATTCTAAAAATTTGCATTAACACCAACCGAGATGTGTCACAGCTGATTGACGATAAAAAATAAATATATTATTTAATTCAAACGCTTATAATAAACATAACGTCTGTCTTTCATGACTTATATTTTTATTATTCTTTGGAATTCAGACTAGGACTAGATGTTGCAGCCGCCATTGGTTGAGCTTGTAGAGTTAATGGATAAATGCTCTGGAGTATACCGACATACTTATAAAGTAATAATAACTTATAACTAAAATTACGGTTTCTTATATTACGACGTGTCAACTATCCACCGTCACCCATTGGTCTCTTTTGTTGTCTTGCTGCTGAACACATCTGGAAAAGAAATTTTCTTATTAGTTATAATATACTAGCGGCCCGCTCACGGCTTCGCCGCGTGATCTATCTGTTTCGGTATATTGCACCCCTCGGGGGTAGATTTTTGAAAAATAAAGTAACTTAAGTTTAACCTTTGATTATCAACTACATATCTGCCAAAATTCGTTACAATCGGTCAAGCGCTGTAAATTTTTCACATAAACTTTCATCCCCTACTTTAACCCTTTAGAGGTTGATTTTTAAAAAATTAAGTAGCCTATGTTAGACCCAGTCATTTTTACTACTTTCATTCTAAATTTCATCCAAATCGGACCAGTAGATTAGCCGTGAAAGCGTGACAGACAAACACACAGACATTCGCATTTATAATATAAGTATGGATTTGTATGTATTTGTGTTATTTATTTATCTATAAATATTAGTTGTTGAAGTTTTTGTAAGTCTATGTATTTGTATTAACATCTCTGCGCTTTTAAACTCTAAAAACTATTAGGTACTTTCTCTCATACCCATAGTTTGACTGGAAGAAATCTCTATCAGAGATAAGTTCACCTTTGCCAATAATATTGTTAATTTTGTATTGATATGTTTTTTTACAAAGTGAAATAAAGTTTATACATAGGTACATAGGTACATACGGATATCCACTTATTATAGCAGGGTAGGCATTGAAAGTAGTGTGAAGACACTCCATCCTTCACGTTTCTCGAATTTGTGACTATTGGGGCCAGTCGTGGCGCAGTGGCACGAACGTGTGACTGTAAACGACTGGTTGTGGGCTCGATTCCCACTCGAGAAATCGCTCAGGTATCAGAGGGAAAGCGCGGCGTCAAGTGCCGCCACTTAACAGGCAATGCCTCCAAATTCGGCGGAAAGCGGGGAACGGAGTGTCTTAACATTAG
Organism: Dryas iulia moderata; assembly: GCA_019049465.1. Classification (NCBI taxonomy): domain Eukaryota; kingdom Metazoa; phylum Arthropoda; class Insecta; order Lepidoptera; family Nymphalidae; genus Dryas; species Dryas iulia. The sequence continues at coordinate 14,846,334 of CM032416.1, forward strand.
GTTCTCTCTGCCTACTTTGCCGTGTGCGGGATACAGCGTGAGACTATATGTTGAATGGTAGTGTTTCATCTTGTACACCAAAGCCGAGATGTGAAAATAATTAAATTACCCTATTTCCTTTAAGCTATGGGGTAATGGTTAATTATATATGTGATGGCAACAGGTTTGATTCTCACTTGCGGGAATAAAAATATTTCAATAGCGAAAGACGAAGACGTATGTGTCTTATACGTTATACAGCTATAATACACAAGAAAGTATGCATACGAATATAGGGGAAATCCCCTTGTTAAGATCATATTCTTATTGGATCTTACAAATATGAATGAAATTATATTATTATATTAAATATAGTCTATGAAATAGAAATATATTTATGTATAGAGCTCTATCTAACACAAGAAAATAATTCCTGTAAAACTCTAGAGGCCGTCCTGGCGCAGTGGAACAACGTCTGGTAATTGAGGGTTCGATTACCACTCGGTTTAATGATCGTAATTTAATTATTTTAATTTTTCCGCTGCGTGAAAAAGACAGAGGCTCGTCTCTAAATACGCAATTAGGTAGGCGTAAAGAATAGAACAAAGTGTCTTGTTACTAGACTCTCTTTGCCTACGTGGAACAAAGCTTGAATCTGACTATGCAGCCGACTGACACTCCGACCCTGCTATGCAGGATACAACGTGTAGCTAAAAAAAACTTAAATATACACTAAACAACATTATGTGGTATATCACAATTTTTATTGCGGTTTCAACAATTTTGCTCCAGCTTAAAATAAAACGTTATCATACTAAGAACATAAAATAGATAAATAGTCACCGCGAGAGATACGAAATATGAAAATAAAGTACGCAGAATATAAAACGGCAATTTGGCACTCGCATCTGAGAGATTTTTAATATATATTTTTGTATAAAATTGAAATAAAAGAGTAAGTATTATAAGAATATATTACATGCCGGCTTGAATTAGACATGCAGATATTATTATTAGATTTTTTCTTTTTATTTTTTTGTATTTTGCACACTTCACTCGTCCCTGGATTGGTTGCATTAATTTTATCGACGCACTTTTAACAAGTGTCTAAAAAGAATATGATGGTTTTGAGTGTATAAGATTGAATTATACAGGTTGTCTAATCAAGATTATTTGATTATACGAACTGTATAATTAGGATAAGACAAAAAACCTTCATGGCGCAATGTCTGACTGTATAAATGATGGTTGTGGGCTCGATTTCCACTCATATTCTTATAAATTTCTTTAAATTGACATGTATATAAATTTCTTTTATTTTTGCGCACCTGTAGCACGATTTTGGGTTAAACTGTAGAAAGGAGTCCCTTGTTTTCTCCGACTACCCCCTTACGAAGAAGTGTGAACATGTTTTTAGTGTCACGCTGTATCTCACACACAGGAATGTAGGCAGATGAAACCTAATATTAAGACACTCTGATTCACATTTTCCGCCGAATCCTGGAGGCATAGCGTATTAAGTAAAAAAAGGGAAGCTGTATTATTGACTAATACAATAACTATAGTTAATGCTTGTAAGTTAAAAGTGGACAAGCCTTTTCACTCGACCAAATACGAAAAATACAAGAAAACAACCAAAATAAATACATAAAAAAATAAATATTATTTTTTTTTTATTTAAAGAACAATCTATAAATAGTAGTGAAGGACAAGGGCGCTACACGACTTGTGTCACCAACGACCTAAATATAACACTCATTCTAAATATACCACGAAATCGGCTATTTCTAACGTATTGTGAAAAATCAGACATGATTTATGACGAGGACGTCTTTGTTTTAAATTTAAACCGGATAATTGATGCTCTTCTCAATTATTTGAATGAATTTCAAAAATACTAGACAACGTTGGCTTTGATCATTTTTTAATTGTCTTCAGCTACGTATGTAGTACGTTCGTTCATCGGTCACTGGTTTTGAGGTCACGTGATGTTAATATATCGTAAATTTATAAATTTTAGTTAAAATTTAGGATAGTTAATTTATGTCTATTAAAAATATATCTTATTAATTAAAAAAATATCTTATTCTACATAATATCTATTGTTTGTCCATAAATGTCTTCCATACTCTTTGGGCCATATCCGCAAAAACTAAAATTTGATTTGCATTTATTTTAATATGAACATTATAATATTATCCGTATGAATTAAAAATAATTTATCAGACTAACAAACTATATGTAAAAATCATTCATCTTATTTATCTCTTAACAACTGACTAGCAAGAAATATTTGTTTGACATTTTCAAATTCCCACGTTTTTTTCATTAGGACTACTGGGAATTATTAATTTGTATATTTTGTTGCTCACTGGGCATATTTTCAAAAATTGTAATTGTAATTGGATTCGTAGATCGAATCATATTTAAAATATTTTCAGTTCTTCACTCTAGAAAAAGCGTGGCGTTGAGTTTTGCTATTTCAACATGCAATGTGTTAATTTCAGGCGGAGAGTGGAGAAAAAAAAAATAAAATTAAGTGTCTCGACTCTTAATGTGCTAACTAAAAATATTTAAGCGCTCGTTAACAAACAATCTACTGCTGCTGCTATACATTTGTTAATCTAATACTAAATTAATATTATAATAACAAACCAGCATCGTTAGCAAGTTACAGATGCGTTAAACGAATATGCATTATATAGATTAATGGCGGAGTGCTTCAGCTTCTTGAATTTATGCGCACTATATTTAGTTCCGGACATGTGGGTATTTGTTTGACCGATTTATTTTATATGAAAATTAGTTTTGTGGAATTGAATTTTTCGAGTTTTTGTTTTTTGACATTGGCGCTAATTTTTTGACATTGGTGAAGTGACTTTTGTTCTATTATCATGTTTGAAATGTCATAATTAAAAAAAAAAAAAATGAGATAGATAATTCAGGAAAGAGTTTATATATGAAAACTAATATAAATAATGTATATATTAAGATAAAAAATATGTGAAGTAAAATAAATTTGATGTTATTTTTTTCACATATGTTGATAACAGCCATTTGGTTTTGTTATAAAGCTAAATAAAAAGTTATAGCGTGATAGTTAGATACGTTTTACACGTGATTCGATTAGGAGGTTCGAATTGTTAACTTGTTGTTTATATTTGAAATATTTTTCACTTGTTAAGTTCCTAGAATATCGTAATAAACTTCACTTACGTAACTATCGTGGACTGATTGCAACTTTTCTCATTACAAAATTAAGTAATTTTGTAATACTTTTAAACATTTTTAAAGTGTTATTCCACACTTAGGAAAATTGAAAAAGACATTTAAAGAAAACGTATAAAAATTTGAACGCAGCGGGATTCGAACCCGCGCCTCCTGAACCGTCCAGGCGCTCTCACCACTGAGCAATGCGTTCAAAACACTTTCCATGCGTTCCACTGAGCATGGCTCAGTGGTGAGAGCGCCTGGACGGTTCAGGAGGCGCGGGTTCGAATCCCGCTGCGTTCAAAATTTTTATACGTTTTCTTTAAATGTCTTTTTCAATTTTGTAATAAATAATAATAATACTTTATCTTCAATATTGACTACTATTAGAATTGTCGCCTAAAAATAATAGAGTCGTTGACTTTGGTAAAAGAATAACAGACGGCATATTTTCGCTTTGCTGACGTGTTTACATAAAAAAAACTGTTTTGATATTTGACTTTTGGCACATCAGCCAGCCACATATGTACGCGTAGTTATATATGTAATACATTAAATTTTCATATTCACGTATCTCAGTGTTTCGGTACAATCGGACGGATAATTTTAGAGGCAAAAGTTATTTTGAAGAGACGCAGGCGCTTCGCTCGGTTATAGATAGTTATGGTATGTCATCATCATATCATCTTGATTTCAAACTAAATTTCTTTTATTTTATTAATCTAGCGGCTGTTTTATTTTCACTGGTATTTTGTGGCAGAAAGAAACAAATAAGTTAGTCCTTTATACACATTCTGTAAGTTTGTATAATTAATGATATTACGCTCTATACGGCTCAACTATGAGTTTTATTTAAAACACAAGCCAAGCTTGCCTTTACTGAAATTTTGACAATAAAATTTCACAACGTTATGATAAGAACGCCCTGAAATTATTGAGTACATTTATTAACAATATTAACAATGCTTTTGATATATAAATAGCAGTTGCATTATAATATAAAATAAGATTCACGTGAAAAGAAATGGCCTCAGTGTAAGCATTGATTGTCGAACGTAAAGCCTAAATGATTCTACTTTCTGTAGAACATTGTTCAATATGTATGAAGAAAAAAAGAAAAAAGATATTTCTCCTAAAAACAGTTATATACCCAAATATTTTTTTAAAATCAATACAAAGATCTGGCATCCACGCAATGAGAATACAAATGCAATGTGACATCTCTGGCACGCGCAGGTTAGAATACCGCATTGAAAGAAAACTAACGTATTGATGACATTTGCGTCTGTCATCCCGCAGATAATAATTTAAGGCGGGAATTTCGTATGGTATGTAAACAATTCTGTTGAAATAATTCTCAAATTAAAAAGAGATCAATAAATTCTTTGGCTTTTGCGATTTTTTTACATTTTAACCGGATTAGTTGCGTATTTTGGTATTCGAATTTTGTTTTAGAAAATTTGACGTTTCGAACTATTTGCAGTAGTTTGTTCTCATGGATAGAATAAGCCTTCCTGAGATGATTTTGAATGGGTAAATTTACGTAATTAATTTGGGTATAGTTTATTGAAAACTAAAAATAAAGCTTTATCTTTTATCAGTGTCATAGATTCACAGAGGGATAACGTCTAACTACGGATGGTCTTATAGTTTCTATACTTTTGCCTGTTTAAATTATGTGCAGCGTTGAGGATCTTAACAACGCGCATAATGTCTAAACAAAGGTATAAACCGCAAACAGAATATTTTTAACCAGATACCTCAATCATATAAATGGAAAAATTATAACATGATAGGTACACCTAATTATCTAACATGAAAATCTTTATCGACTATAAAAATGAGATGAAACGGACGTAAACGCTAACTACCACATCAATAACTTATCTATAACGGCGGCATTTATGAAAAATTATTTTCAATGCGGTTCACGTTATATTGCCTCGACGCTGCCAACATATAATATTTTATAGCGTTTGCAGAAATATTTTATTACAGTTAATAGATAGAACAGGATGTGTGAAATATTGTTTTAAAATCTGCATAATGATGGAACAATTTTGACATGTCAATCATTTAAAGAATATTAATTACTTTTAAAGTATTAACATTTTTGATTTTTGAGATATTTTAACATTTTCGAATACCAAAATATATGCAATTAAACCGATTAATTAATATCGTATGAAATTACATTTTTAAGTCCAAAAATCACTACACGAGATTTAGTTAACCGTTAGCCAAAACTTGAAAAGCACCTCAGAACATTCCGGAGTAGAGTAGCCACAGGCTCGCCAGAAGCAGCACCAGTATGAGGTAGGTGGCGATCAGGTTCGTAGTCTCGTGGTTGGGCATCTTGGCACACGCTCACTGGACAAGAATCTCCAGAAAACTGACTTGTGACAGTAAAATGTCCCCGCTCGTGCGCCCGCGCACCACGCCCCTAGCCCAACGCCAAATATTCACATTTATAAATATGAATGTGGATGTAATTATAGATCTGTCGTTGACAGGATTCTGGATAATCTTGTACTGATAACAGTAACAACAAACAAGCGTTGTTAATCTGAGGCCAAATGATCTTTTAAGGGTATTGGGCGATATGTAATATCTTTATTACTAAGAACGTATTATATTATGTATAGTTAATCTGTTTGTAGTGCAAACCTTTTATATAATGTCGAAAATATTATTAATAGAGTGAAATATCATGTGAAATTCAAAGAAATCCGTCGATATATCGTTAAAAAATGTTTTATGCATCAAAACCACTTATAGTAGAACAAAGTTATACAATATACGAAAACGATTTAAAACCCACATCAACTCAAAGATCTAATGATCACGACCAAGAATAAACCACTTGCTATTTTTCTACGAAACGGTGAATGTTATAACCGCTATGCCCTTGCACCGACTGTTCATTAACTAAACAAAACAATTGTTTAAGACATTTTTAGAAAGCGTATAAAAATTTTAGCGTACAGAGATTCGAACTTCAGCCTCGTCAATACAATCCAAGCGTTCTGTAACTTAGCGGTTAGAGCATTGGACGGTTTTCAAGAGGCGTGGGTTCGAATCCCGTAGCGTTCAAATTTTTATACGTTTCCTACGAATGTATTTTTCAATTTTTCTAAGTTCGTGAATATTGAATAACACTAAAGTAAATATATTTAAACAATTGCTCCTGAAGCTAACTCACAGTAGAATGATATCCTAACATCATTTACATTCAAAAATACAATCTTGTCACATTCACTATCACAAACTTACACTCTAGAAGACGGCGGAGTAAAGGAGCCACAAGAAGAACAGCAGGATCACAAGGATCATGTAGGTGGCTGCGAGATTCACAGTTTCTGCGTTGATCGGCATGGTGGCGTGCAACAGAACTGATCGATTGCTGATCCTACTGACTCCATACTACGTCATTGTACAGGGACGAATTGGTTAAGGATATTGTATTTTAATATCCTATAATTTTAATATCCTATACAGGAAGTATTTTGGAGAATTTAGTTTATATGGCTGTGTAAGATTAATTATAACTCGAGGCATTCGTGGCGTAGTAAGTGATGGCATTGTGTGTGAGTTCGATTCCCACTGGACGGAATGATTATTGTTTTCTTTGTTTTCTCTTTCTTCTCTTCTCTTATGTTCGATTCGATATAATCTCTATTTCGGGGGGAAAGTAGATGACGGAGTATGTTGACACTAGGTTCTCTTTGACAGGTTCTTCTCAGGTCTGAGGCATTAACTTTAGTAAACCGGTGGTAAATTTTTTGACGTTCGAAAAATGAAGCATGTAACTTCTTATTTTGAATAAAATTATTTGACTTTGACTTTGCCTGCTATACGAAAAAAATGTGTAACTGCCTTATTTAGTATTATTATTTGAAGGATTCTTTCTCACTTATATATAAAACAATTTCATAAACTTAAGCATTCGTTCTAAATTTGGGCATATTTTTATTAATGAACGAAATTGGTAAGACGTAAGAACACCTACTACATAGTAACGGTTTGTCTCTACTCAGATACGACTCTATATTTAGTGTATGTCATCTAATATCAGTGGGTATATTAATATCACATGGAATAAACAGATGACGTTAAACTTTTATATAATTTTAAAATGTTATTCACGCAGCGGCACATCATAACTATTTGTAACCATCGAACTTTCAAATAAAACTGAATAAATATAATGAAATTTCAACTATTATTTTCAAGTAACTTTTTAAAAAGTTAAAGATATATAAAATTGTGTTAATTTCAAATCATTTACTGGTAAATTTGAACAATTTAACGGCACACAGATATTTATTTTAGATAAAAAAAATTAATTTAAACAAATTTAAAATCTCCTAAATTCAAAATTAAAAATATTAAATTAAAAAAAAAATCTGTTCCCACATTATCACATACCATTTAAAACGCCGAATACAGCAACCACAGGGATATCAGCAGCAGCAGCAGGATGCAGTAGGTCGCCACCAGGTTAGTACCCTCCGAGCTCGAGATCATGTTGAACCTTCGACAGTCGCGTTCCGAACGAAACTAAATAAATACAGTAGGAACAAAGAACGCTTATAAACATTTGGGAAACATAATATATTCGTATTTTTTGGCATCGCTTTAAGATTTATTGCTTGTCACAGAAGCATCTGCGGGAGTGCCCCAATATTTTGTTGTTTATAATTTTGCTTTCACCGAATTTGTCGTGCCAAGACGTTGCCTCCACCTTAATTAACGTCACTGGTTATTTAGAGATCGTATTGGATATTAGTCACGTCACTTATTGTATGGAAGTACATTATTATTGAACGTTTTGAATAAATAGTTCGTTTGGCTTTTCTCAAAAAAGCTTTTGTGAATAGTAAATAGGAGCTTTGTATTTTTTACATTAAATATTTTTATAAAATAGTAATTAAAAATAATAAAAATATCACTAATTATAGTCTAAACACATTTTAATAAACCTCAGTGAACACTCAACAATATATGTAATTAAAATGAAATCAATTCAAGTCCGCCCCTGGAGGTTTAGTTTCTGGAGAATCATAATCTGCGCTATATTTGCTCTGGAGCATCGCCCGCCCAAGTCTCGGTAACAATTCAATAATGTTACCTTGTGCGGAGAACGGAATCACGAGTGTTTGGAGTTGTTTCAATCAAATTATCTTGTGATTTATAAATAGTGTAGTATTTCTAAATAAATGGAAATATATAGAATATAATATACATATATACATACTATAAAACATTCGGGGCCAGTCGTGGCGCAGTGTGGTTGTAAACCACTGGTTGTGACTTCGATTCCTATTCGAGGAGTGGAAATATTTAATATTTCCATTTTCTTCGCTTTGGTGTCGAGGCAAAGCGCGGCGTTAAGTTCCTCCACTTAACACGCAATGCCTCCAGAATTAGGCGGAAAGTGGGTAACGGAGTGTCTTAATACTAAGTTCCCCCTGCCTACCCGGCTGTGTGCAGGATACAGCGTGAAGCTAAAAACATTACTGAGTGATTGACTGACAAAGACTACTTGGAGAAGAAAGCTGTAATTTAGTATGTAGTCCTTGAGAATTAGAGACTAACACTAAGAGAGGATCTCACAAAATTACTTCAAAACGGGAAAGCATGGACTTTTCCGTTTTATAGTTTAGTTAGAGGCCATCGTTGTATAGTCTGACGTCTGACTGTAAACACTGAATTTTACGTTTTATAAACAAAACTTCAAAATTCGCTTATATATTATTTTCATTTCTTCGTTCTGGTACGTAAGGACAAAGAGGAGCCATGACTTCCGCCCTCAATATCTCGATTTTGGAAAATGGAGAATGGAGGGTCTTACGTCTTGCCTTGACGCTAAGTTTACAATGACTATTATTGATAGTGTAAAGCTACAAGATAGTTCATTTCAACAAAATTGAAGCCTTATATCTCGTATTGTAAGAAATAAATATTTAAAAATTAATTTAAAAATTAAAATATAGATTAATTGAGAAATACATTATTTTCAGTTTTAACCGCGTTCTTGACATATAAATTGTAAATACTTTATTCAGTTACTTAATCCCCGTTTACAAATAAACTACTTCAACGGTATTATTGCAGAAAATAAACGATACAATATGTTTGGTTCATATACGAGTATTACGGTTTATAAATATTTATAACGAAAGTTTGTTTTTCAAGAAACACATTACAAAATTTAATACTTGAACTCAAAAACGATTACGTTTTGCTGAAATAAGGGAGAAAGTTGGAGTTACCAAATCAATGAAAATATCTATATTTGCTAGTAAGATTTTGGATAAATTGTATATATTTTTTTTCATATTTGCAAAATGCACTAAAATATCAATTCATACTTTTAAACATTTTTAAAGTGTTATTCCACACTTAGGATGATTGAAAAAGACATTTAAAGAAAACGTATAAACATTTTGAACGGAGGGGGTTCGAACCCGCGCCTCCTGAATACCGTGCAGGCGCTCTCACCACTGAGCCATGCGTTCTACTACCATCTGCGTCGAAATTCTTGTACGCTTTATTACAATTTATTTTTGTTGTCCGATTCGTATCTTACATATACAACATAATGTATCTATTAATATTGTTGTTCAAGTACCGCTATTTTAAAGTCAAGATGCTGTTTAATCTCAACCTAAATATTACTATTACTGGCTTATTTACCTAGTCTCTCTGACTATTAGATCTTGCGACTGTCTAATTTACTCTACTAAACCAGTTAGAAAAACCGTGAAAGAAAAACTTTATTCTTTACAATAATTGTGCAAATAGCAAGGTATGAAATTTGGCATACTTAAAGCTTATATGCTGAAGAAGTGCGGAAAGTCAATTTATTTCATTAAAATGCATTAGATTGTTTTTCAAATTGACGTTTTTCCCACATTATAAAGTAGTCAAATAGATCATTGTATTAAGACAGTCAGTTTTCGATTTTCTGCCTGAAATTGGGATCAATGGATGTGGGTTGAATGGTTAAATTCAATACTTATTACTTACTTAATATTTACCACCGACACTGTCATCGCTATTGCTTTACCACAGCAAAAGATTTGTTTTAGCTTCACTCTGTATCTCTTGCGGGGTAGTCAGTGAGAACGGAGCGCCAAACGCTACGGTCCATGCATACCTCTTTCGCCTCGTCCACTGTCATCAACCTCTTCTTACACGCCCTCCGGGGGGACCTCATGCTTTTTACGTGACCTTCCTTCAGTATCGTCGATACTGTGTTTTCGAAAGTCAACCGAGGTCTCCTCCTACCTCTCTTACCACTCACCTTTGCTTCCTAAACCTTATGAAGCAAAAGAATATTAAACACAAGCAATTTTCTCAATTGAAAGAACCCACAACTGTTCCACTGCGCCACGATGGTCTTTATATCGATTAAAACATAACCTAAATCATTAAAAGGAATACATTAAGACGTCAAATCTAATTATATCGTAACTTTTCTCATCTTCGGTAATTATAAATGACCCACATGAAGCGTATCTCAGCGTCGAGTGATGATTTTTTAAAAATAATATTCGTTCGTTTGTTTTCACGACAATTATTAGTAAGTGAAAGAAGCTAAAAGAGATTAGTGACAGACGGTGAATGCTCTGTTTTGGTTTTGAATTCTTTTCTTAAGTATATCTAGAGCTAAATTCACACTCTTTCCCGCTTAGGACGATAGTCAAAGATGACCTAGTGTTCAGACACTTCGTTTTCCGCTCTCTGTCCTTTTTTTTTTTTAACGTCAGGAAATCCGTTACGGTGACCAGCCGGAGTAGAGGACCAGGACGTAGTTATGTGGGACTCTGATGAAGCAAGATGGTAACGCCGCCGTTTACCCATTAAAACTTGACGGTGTTCTTTCTCGACCGCCACAAGCCGGGTCACCGGTACCGAATCAATCGTCCGAGGACACCGGCGGAACCGAATCCGCTCTCTGTCTTAAATCAAGACATTGAGTGTAAAGGAGTTTAACGCCCCGCTATGGTACATAACCTTGATGCCTAAGTACCAGAGTAAAAACATAAATATTATTTAAATATAAACATTTGTGCAAGTGGGAATCGAGCCCACAACCAATCGTATTTACAGTGCTGCGCTGTCCCACAGCGCCACCACGGTTTCGATGGATGGATGGGATGGTTAGATATGTGAGGAATTTTAAATTCATTTTTATATTGATTTAAACAATTTATATTATTTTTTTCAGCTTCACGCTGTATCCCGCACACAGCAATGTAGGCAGAGCGAACATAGTGTTAAGACACTTCGTTCCCTACTTTCCGCTGAATTTGGAGGCATTGCGTGTTAAGTGGCGGTACTTAACAAGCAAAGGAATTGAAAATACAAAATGTTTCCACTCCTCGAGTGGGAACCGAACCTAGAACCAGTCGCTTTACAGACTGTGCCACGACTGGCCCCATTGGCCATTTATAATTGCAATAGTACATTTTATATACTAGCATATTTATTGCAGTTTGTCCGGCAAACAGCAATAACGGAACAATAATTGAAGAAAGTCACACTATTATATGCATCTATAAGTATATATTTTTTTTTAGCTTCACGCTATATCCCGCACACAGCAGGGTAGGCAGAGGGAACCTAGTGTTAAGACACTCCGTTCCCCACTTTCCGCCGAATTCGGAGGCATTGCGTGTTAAGCGGTGGACTTAACGCCGCGTTTTTATATGTATAGGTATATGAGAATATTTTTATTTTGGATATTTTTAGAGTTGTATGTCGTTCACTCCTCAGTTTATCTTTGGAACTTTATTTGTCAATTGATTTCTCCGAGATAATCTTGGAAACATCTGAAACAATATTAACGGGATGACTTTCTTAAACAGATTCAATGTCTTCCAGAGAAGTCTTGAAATACTTTTTGATTGTATTTTAAGTATATAAAACTTATAGTATGTAAGTTGAGGCCGTCATGGTGCAGTGGAACATTATGTATTTATAAGCGGGATAGTTCTAGGTTCGATCTTAGTGGTGGAATGATCGTATTTTGATTGTTTTATTTTCCCAGCTCTGGTGAGAAGAAGTGCGGCTCTGAGATCTGTTTCTCAACACGTAATGTCTTAATGTCGGGCGAAAAATAGAATACGGAATACGGAACTCATGGCTCAGTGGTGAGAGCGCCTGAACGGTATTCAGGAGGCGCGGGTGCGAATCCCGCTGCGTTCAAATTTTTACATTTTCTTTAAATGTCTTTTTCAATTTTCCTAAGTTAATAACACTTTAAAATGTTTAAAAAGAATATGGAATGTTTTGACACTATGTTTTCCAGAGAAGTCTTGAAATACTTTTAGATTGTATGTAAAATATACAAAACTATGTATAGTATGTAAGTTGAGGCCGTCATGGTGCAGTGGGACATCATCTGACATTACGCGGATGGTTGTGGATTCGATCTCCACTCAGTGGAATAATCGAAATTTGATTTTTTTCTTTTCTTGGCTCTATTAAGAAGAAAACCAGGCTTTGTGTTCTTTTTCTCGATATGCAATGTCTCGATGTCGGACGAAAAATAGAATACGAAATGTTTTGACACTAGGCTCTCTCTCTCTATCATGCAATGCGGGGAAAAGTGTGAAGCTTAAAAAAAACAATTGTTCTTTAACACTTTTTTAGCTTCACCTGTAAATATCTCTATTAATGTTTGTATCTACGTACTAGTATGAATCTTGCAATGCTATTTGAAAACACTCTTATCTATCTTAAATTTACATAAGCGCCTAAATCTGATAAAAATACTATATACCTATTCATAGCATGAAACTGATATCGTTGACAGGACGATGTTCTTTATGTATTAGTTACGTTTGACCGCAGTGAGCCTCATGTCGTAACGTTTTGATTTGACTGACTGACTCTGTATTTCACATCTTCATTTAACTTCCATATGACTGAGGAAACACATACTGTGCTAATGAGTTTCATTATCTTGCTGTGCGAATAAAGAACGTAAACTCAAAGTGCTACAACGAGAAAATAACAGTGCTCATTTCAATTTCTTTTTAACTTATTTTGATTTTCATAAACTTCTTTTGGTCTGAACATACATGATGTACGAACTCTGCAAAAATACTTATATATAAGAAAGGTAGTAACTTGATCCCCGGAAACATATGTATATAATAAATATATCACGATATGCAGTAATATTTAGAAGTAAAAAATCAAGTCACGGAAAAGTTAATCTCCATCTTTATTTTTTATACTAAAAACATTAAACATCATTGGATGAACCATAAATTCCATATAATAGTCATGTGGTTATCATCAAGCCTACTAAATTTAAGCCGTTATTCAAAATATTATGAAATATACAGCCGTTTCGTAGTTCACCAAGTTTTCAGACGTAGACTTTACCTACCTATCCATACTTATCCATACTTATATTATAAATGCGAAAGTCTGTGTGTTTGTCTGTCACGCTTTCACGGCTAATCTACCAGTCCGATTTGGATGAAATTTAGAATGCAAGTAGTAAAAGTTACTTGGTCTAACAGAGGCTACTTATTTTTTCAAAAATCAGCCGTTAAAGGGTTGAAATAGGGGATGAAAGTTTATATGAAAAATCTAAACCGCTTGACCGTTTATAATGAATTTTGGCATAAATATAGTTACTAATCTAAGCTTAATCAGGCTACTTTATTTTTCAAAAATCCACCCCCGAGGGTTGCAATATAGCGAAGCAGATATATAGTTCACGCGGTAAAGCCGCTGGCGGGCCGCTAGTATATTATAATACCACTCGTTTCGTTTCCTGGACCATTGCACTTACGTTTGTACGCGCGTTATTTTTAAATGCCAAACGAATAGAATGAGCTCTGGAATAATTCCAATGAATTCTTGCAAAGAACATTTTTATATTTTACGAGATTTTGCAGACGATCTTGTTGGTTGCTTTGATTCGGACGAAATTGGGATTTTTTACACAAATATGAGAATAAAGTGGATTTCGAATGATTATGTATGCCTTGGTTATATAAAATAAAAAAAATAAATTAAATAGTAAAAATCAAGTTTAGCGTAATAGATTTTTTAATTTATTTATGATATATTTTGTGGCCAGTCGGGGCCCAGTGGCACAAGCGTGTGACTGTAAACGACTGGTTGTGGGTTCGATTCCCACTCGAGGAGTGGAAATTATATTTCCATTTTATTCGCTCTGGTGTCGAGGTGAAGCGCGGCGTTAAGTTCCACCAAAGGTTCGCAGGCTTGCTTAACAAGCAAGCCTGCGAATTCGGCGGAAAGTGGGGAACGGAGTGTCTTAACACTAGGTTCCCTCTGCCTACCCTGCTGTGTGGATACAGCGTGAAGATAAAAAAAAATATATTTTTTAATGCTTACGGTTAATATTCATTATAAGAGAAGAGTTGACTCCACCTAGGCATTTTTCTTAACATTTTGTACTGAGCGAGTGATCCAATGCCAGAGATCGAAGCCCTGAGAAGCGTCTGGGACTTGCAAGCTTGCTATCCAAGTGTGGACTAAAAGTTCTTTAAAAATACAACATTAACGCTATTTATTGTCCTGTACATACAATGTGTTTAATAAAACTTGATGCCAACACTCTATGTTCTCTCTGGATATAAAACCAAAACCGTGAAGCTGGAAAAAAAGAAATAACCCGTACTTTTACATATCTTTATTAATTAACAATAAAATTGAAATCATTATATAGTATAAGTTATGATTACTATTATCATTAATAATTTAGGATATTCAATGGTAATGATTGACTGCTATTATTGTTTCTGCAAAAAATACGCGTTACGTTAACAACATGTGAGTCACTTTATAAAAATGTGTAGGTATTTAAATCTAGTGTGTTTATCACATTTTTTTCTTATTTTTTTTAGCTTCACGCTTTATCCCGCACACAGCAGAGCAGGCAGAGGGAACCTAGTGTTAAGACATTTCGGAGGCATTGCGTGTTAAGTGGTGGAACTTACGAAGCGCATTGCCTCGACAATAGAGCGAAAAAATAGGAAATATTAAATATTTCCACTTTTCGAGTGGGAATTGAACCCACAACCAGTCGCTTTACAGGCACACTCGGTGCCTCTGCGCCATGACTGGCCACAATTTATTTTATGAAATAAATATATTTCTCACTTTCTGCATTATTTCCATTATATATATCTGCATTATACATTTACATAATATGCACAATTTCATATTCGTCCGACCGCATAATTTTCAGTTAAAAGTGATCAAAACACTCTCCTTCGCGTATTAACATAACGTTTATGTTTACAAATTATACCATAATTCTTAATAATCCAAAGATATATTAAATTGTCCTTCTTTTTACATATTATAAGTCGTTAATCTCAATTTATGAGATGCTCGAGGACATTATATTTATAAAATTGTATTAACCTCTAAATCTGTTCACGGTTCAGTTTTAATATACAACGGCCCTTTTAAGTGTAATATAAATCATATTTATTTTTAAAATGTATGTATTTTGACACTTGGATGTGTTATTTTGGACGCGATGAAAGTGGATTCCAATACACTCAATATAAAAAAAATATCATCGTAAATTAGAATGAAAAATATAATAAAAAATGTATAAATCCATACTTATATTATAAATGCGAAAGTCTGTGTGTTTGTCTGTCATGCTTTCACGGCTAATCTACAGGTCAGATTTTAATGTAATTTCGAATGTAAGTAGTAAAAGTAACTGGGTCTAACATAGGCTACTTATTTTTACAAAAATCATCCGCTAAAGGGTTGAAATAGGGGGTGAAAATTTATATGAAAAACCTAAGCCGCTTGACTGATTATAATGAATTTTGGCATAAATATAGTTGATAATCTAAGCTTAAATAGGCTACTTTATTTTTCAAAAATCCGCCCCCGGGGGTTGCAATATAACGAAGCAGTCGGGCAGTTCACGCGGCGATGCCGCGAGCAGGCCGCTAGTATAGATATATCGTAGCATTCATACATAGATGTAGCTGCTTCTTCAGTCGGATTGGATCAGCGGTCTTTATAATCATTATTCAATATGTACATATGTTATATTATTAACACGAATGGAATTCGGAAGTGGAATTATTTACGTCTTGCTTCTAATGTACCGACTTAACAAAAGTAAGAAATATATATTTGTGAATCACATTAACAGTGAGGCCAGTCGTGCCTTGTGGGCACAAAATGTGGCTGTAAATGCGACGGGTTGTGGATTCGAGTCCTTGAGTCCCACTCGAGCACAATATTAATTATTTTCATTTTACACTCCGTTCCCCACTTTCCGTGGCGGAAAGTATATATATATATATATATACTTTCCGCCACTTTTATATATATATATATATATATATATATATATATATATATATATATATATATATATATATATATATATATATATATATATATGTATATATATATATATATATATATATATATATATATATATATTGGTTATCGCCCACCTACCGTGACTTTCAGATTTTACCTGTATATTGATTTCATCTTTTTATATATAACTTAAGAGATAAAAATAAGACATTCGTCGTGCCGCAATGGGACAGCATCTGACTACAAACTCATTCGGCGGAATGATCATAATTTAATTGTATAAAATCAATACAAAATACACTTTATTGCTCACAAATAAAGCATACGTACTATTAAGAAAAAATAATGTAAAAAAAAAGTGGCTCTATCGTTTAAAACAATCTCTTCGGCAACCTTTGGATGTTGGCGATGTACAAAAGATGGTAGGAATAATTATTGTCATTTTTCCGCTCTGACAAAACACATTGCGGCGTTAAGTTCTGCCATTCAATACGCAATGTCACATTGTTAGGCAGAAAACGGAGAGTGGAATATCTTGACACTATATACTACTAAAACGCGTGAAGCTGTAAAGAATAAAAAATGCCACCCAAATTAAAATTACTTATGAAATTGAAAAGAAAATACTGGATATAATTTATAATAAGCTCTCCTTTATAAATTACTAGCGGCCCGTTCACCGCTTCGCCGCGTGAACTGCGTAGCTAGCTGTTTCATTATATTGCGAGGGTGGATTCAGATCGATCAAGCGGTGTAGATTTTCCATATAAACTTTTATCCCCTATTTTAACCCTTTAGAAGTTGATTTTTTTAAAAATGACTAGCCTTTGCTTGGTCTAGTAATTTATACTATTTTCATTCTAAATTTCATCCAAGTCGGACCGGTAGATTAGCCGTGAAAGCGTGACAGACAAACAAACAGACTTTCGAATTTATAATATAAGTATGGATTAATAAAATATTAATAACAAACAATTTCAACTGTATTAAAAAAATACTTTGTCTAACATTGCCACTGCAAATTGCTAGTACATCAACATACATCTACAACATAAGATCTCATGACTCAACATTCATATTTCTAAATCTGAACGCAAAGGTATTTCACTATCGTACAGATTGATGAATAACTTTCACAATGTTAAGAAGACAAAATCATCAACATAATATAAACATTATTATCGATATATTTAAACATAGTTTTACTTCAACATATCTGGAGTATAAATATATCCCTAAACGAAAAGAAATGATCAATTTTTATACTGACTGAAAGTACAATTATATATAAATTTAATTTTTAATTTACATGCACAACGAAGTCTTCTTACACTCACTCTCTCTCTCTCCTTTTTTCTGTCTTTTCTAACAATACATTGAAAAAGTGCAAAGCTGTGCTTTCTTCATTTGTAATCAATTTGATCTGTTTATCAAAAAGCTTCTAATCTTTATTTATTTTAGCTATTCGTTTCGTGAATTTTATTTACGTGATGAGATATGTTTAAATTTTGATCTGTACAAGATCCGCTTCGAACATATTTATATAATAGTTTTATAGTGCTAAATTATTAGTATATTGAAATTGCTTTTAGAGAGAAATAGAAAATAGTGGTATTTTTTCTTGCCAAGTAACAACTTCTGGATAAGCGAAGCCAGGATTCTTACTACTGTGTATTTAATTGAGCCAAAAAATGTATTTTTATTAATATAAAACAACATACCCAACGCAGAATATTATAGTAGTACCTTGCTTTTTATTGACCATGTTGCCGCTTTTTGTTATAAAATTACTATTTTCATTACAACTTATAAATAGTAGGTAGTGGTTTTTAAAAAAAACTGAGTATAAATTAAATAAATTAATAAAATATATATTTTGAAATAAAAGAAATATCTATTAGTTTTAAAACGAAATTTATTATCTTTTGACACATGAGTCACTGTCAAATTGACATCTTTGACATTTATCATGAAATAAAATCTAGTTTCTCGAAATTATCGCGGTGTTTTGCTAATAGGTTTGTTTGTGATAAAACAAATCGTGCTATTTACGTCACGATAATTGACCTAAGCAAGGTTTTTAACACATTAGAGTATAATGTGAAAAGAGGTGCTTACAATACTAGTTTAATGGGAGATAGGCAAGGAGTTTTGAGAGCTGAGGACATGGCTACGACAAGTACAGCAGTGACGACAGTGCCGCCCCAACTACAAGAGGTAAATAGAAAAACAACCTTATCAACTTTATTTAATTCTGTAAGACTCGGTCAAACATACACTTTATAAGAGATAATATAACATACTACTGCGATCTTCATTGCGATCGGCATATTTGCGATATTCACAATGAATGTCCTAGAACGATCTATTACAAAGTTTTTAAATCCATCTAAATGTTTTTTCGTGTTACAAAAATGTGCTAAACCAAAATATTCCACAAAAAGTGATGGGTTACTCAGTGATATCAATGTTATTGACTTAACTAGAGTAGTTGCGGGACCTTTTTGCACGATGACTTTAGGTGATCTAGGTGCAAATGTGATTAAAGTTGAGAGTCTAGAAGGAGATGAATCTAGGAAATGGGGCCCACCCTTTATTCAAGGCTCTAATGATTCTGTTTATTTCTTGGCTATTAATAGAAACAAGAAAAGTATTTGTATTGATTTAAAATCTGCAGAAGGTAAGTTGATTCAGTTTTTTTTTTATTATTTCATTTGTGTAAATTGATATTTTATATGAACTTTTTTTTTTAATTATATTTTTTTTTTATAAATTGTATAACAAAGTGAATTTAATAATACTATATAATTTTATTCCTTAGGAAAACAAGTATTATATGATCTCACAAAAAAGTGTGATGTAGTAATAGAAAATTTCCTGCCAGGAAAACTTGACAAACTCGAAGTTGGCTACAATAAGCTAAGCAAAATAAATCCTAAAATTGTTTACTGCGCTATAACTGGATTTGGGCCATTTGGTCCTTATGCTACAAAGCCTGGGTGAGATTCATTTAAAAAGAAATAAAAAAACATAAATAAATACCAGAAAATTAAATTTCTCATAATTTAATATTATTCATAGGTATGATGTCATTGCGGCAGCTATGGGAGGGTTGTTAAATTCAACAGGGGAAAAAAATGGTAACCCTGTAAAACCAGGAGTTGCTATTACTGATTTAACCACAGGCCTCCATGCTTTTGGAGCAATTATGACAGCTTTATACTACAGAAATAAGACTGGGCGGGGACAAAAAATAGATTGCAACCTTCTTTCTACTCAGATTTCAAGCATGATTAATATAGCTAATAGTTATTTAAATTGTGGTATAGAAGCTGAAAAGTGGGGTACGGCTCATGTAAACTTGGTTCCATATCAGGCATTTAAAACCAAAGACGGAGATATTGTTATAGGCACTGGATCTTACGCTCAGTTTGTGGATTTCTGTACTCTTGTCAAAAGAGAGGATTTAATTAATGATGAAAGGTTCAAAGATAATGCCTCTAGAGTGAAGCATCGAGAAGAGATTATCAAAATTATAAGTGATATAATTGTGACTAAAACTAAAAAGGAGTGGGCGGCAATCTTTAAAAATGCCACCTTTCCCAATGGCCCTGTTAATACTATGAAAGAAGTGTTTGAAGATGAACATGTAAAAGAGATTGGGTTAGTTAAGGAATTACCTCATGAGGTGGCAGGCAGTGTTAAAATGGTGGGACCCCCTACTTTATACTCAGAAGGCGGTAATGAAGTGAGAACAGCTCCACCTATGTTGGGACAGCATACTAAAGATATACTTTCAAACTTTTTAGGCTATCATGAAGCTAAAATTAAAGGATTGTATGAAAATAAAATTATTAAATAATTCATTTTTTATTATTGACAATGTATGGTAGAAAGTGATATGTACCAAAATTTGTATTTAGATAAATTAGACTTCATAATTTCATTCCAAAATTATAAAAGACATATTAAGGACTTAAATTTATTTATGATTTTTCTAACTATGTGTTTATTGTAAAAAAAGAGTGTAGTGTGAAATATTTTTGACATATCAAATAAACTTGATTATTTTAAGCTTATTCTAATATATTTTCAATGAAAATGGTCAAAAATACGAAAATTAAGTATATATCTTCAATTATATAATATATTTGTAAGTATATAAAACGTTTTATTAAGAGTTTCTTTATCATTTAATGTACATATACTATATAGACTTTTTTAAACAAACATTTACTCAACACAAGTGTTTTTGTTTTATTTATCTCCTGTTGATAATTTTTTTATCTGTACGTTTAATCAGAAACAAAACAATGATTATTCTAAAATTTACTTGATCTTATTGTCTTCTTCAGTAAAGAAAAGATAAGAGTTACTAGCACTTCTAGTTAAGATATTATATTTTTGCAATCGAAGGGAACACACTTTAAGGAATTTATTAAAAAAATAATTATTATTATTAACCATTATTGTGTTATAGTTGTGGTTAGATTTCCACTCGCGTAAATGACTGGAATTATTTACATTTCTTCATCTACATTTCTGCTCTTCAATGTCTCTATTTTGAGCGGATAATAGAGAACAGAGTCTCTTGGCATAAATTTCTCTCTGCTTGCCTACTACTTGGCTTTATACTACTATTCGGGAATAAGTGTGACGCTAAAGCTCTTTATCTTATGGTGCTGCATCCATTTTTTCTTACATATTATGATAAAATCAAATCAAGCATATTTGTTATAAGGAAACATTCATTTTCAATACGTAGAATTTGCTAGAAGATTTTTTTTCTTAGCTTCACGCTGTGTTCCGCACACAGCAGGGTAGGCAGAGGGAACCTACTGTTAAGACACTCACGCACCGCCGAACTTTGGAGGCATTGAGTGTTAAGTGGTGGAACGTAACGCCGCGCTTTGCCTCGGTACCAGAGCGAAGGAAATGGAAATATTAAATATTTCCACTCCTCGAGTGGAAATCGAACCCACAACCAGTCGCGTTTACACTAACACTTATGTGCCCCTACGCCACGACTAGCCCCATTATTTTTTTAATTAAAATAAAGATATATTAATAAATTAATTCTTTAATATATCTACTTTGTTAATTTTCATTTCCCTACTCTAGTAAGACAAAGTACGGCAATTTCTGGTATAGAGTATCATTGAGTGGAGTGGAATGTCTTATACCAGGTTCTTTTACTATTCGGAATAAAGCGTATAAGTGGCAAAATAAATTTTGCACATCTACATCCTAAAAGAACATAGTGTCAAGGCACTCAGTTTTAAATACTAAATATTAAAATGATCACAAAATACAGTATTCTTTATAGATTTTATTAATGTTCGTAATATGTACGTATATAGCAGGGGTCGGCGGAACGCGTCGTCATAACGTTGAGGCCGACGCGCGCGCAGCAAAGGAAGAAGGTGGTCTGGACCGAGGACACCGTCGATAATGAGAATATGAATAAGAAAAAGTCTAAATGTAAGATTTGATTTTTTTTTTAGCTTCACGCTGTATCCCGCACACAGCATGGTACGCAGAGGGAACCTAGTGTTAAGACACTCCGTTCCCCACTTTCCGCCGAATTCGAAGGCATTGCGTGTTAAGTGGCGGAACTTAACGCCGCGCTTTGCCTCTGGTACCAGAGCGAAAGAAATGAAAATATTAAATATTACCTCTCCTCGAGCGGGAATCGAACCCACAACCAGTCGTTTACAGTCACACGCTTGTGCCACTGCGCCACGACTGGCCCCAAAGATTTCATTACTTATAATTTCATTGTAGGCCGTAGTACCGCGATTCGATATCGTCTGACAGTATATAGGGCCTTATGGGTGCACACAGTAAATTGCTGGTGACGTCATATTTTTTGGTCTTACCACAAGTTTACTGACTTACGACGAATTTCAATGTGATCAATAACTATACAATAAATAACTTTCTCATTATTATCTTATTAAAATTTAAACTAGGAACCGCCTCTTTGTTCTGCATGGCGGGAAGAGCTGAGCAAAGTACATATTTAGTGCTAATCGACTAAAAGTAGCAGTGAGAAAAAGTAAATTGAATGTTCGATTTTTCAAATTTATTCGCTCGCGCAGCTAGATGAAGTGATGTCAAGTGTGCGCGCTTGCAATTTCATAGGGTTCCACAGCCTAAGTCTATGGGCACTTTTTGACCATGTAGTTATCATTTATTCAAAAATTACAATTACAATTGTTTCCAAAAAACTTCGCAACACACAAGACACTGTGCTCGATATCTCTCACTGTGCCAAATTTCAGAGGTCGACTACAAATAGCCCAGGAAGAGTTAAACCACAACACACACTTTTGACCAGTAAGAGCTTCGCTACGCTCAACTCAAAAATATAAATGTGGTTTTTGAGAGCTGCTTGTGCCTAAGCACAATCCCTGATTCGAAGAAATAATTATATTTATATTATTTTTATTGAAAAAGACATTTAAAGAAAACGTATAAAAATTTGAACGCAGCGGGATTCGAACCCGCGCCTCCTGAATACCGTCCAGGCGCTCTCACCACTGAGCCATGCGTTCTACTAGCCGCTGCGTCGAAATTCTTATACGCTTTATTACAACTTATTTATGTTGTTAGCATCTCTGTAGAGAGATTTTTACAAATTTCTGCTACCCAAAGATTATTCTACGAACCTAAAATTCGCTCTAAAATATAAAGATGATTTTATGAGTTGTGCAAGTAATGATTTTTAACACAATTAATAAATTTCTAATTGTTATGTAAGTCTTCTTTTAAATTGTAATAAAGTTATTTGTAATCTAGTTGGGTGAAATAGGTACGTGTTCTCTTAACCAAGAGCGTATTTGTCGGGATGCGGTTTCTCGCAGATAGACTCTTGAGAACTTTGCTCTGACGCTATTAAACTACGATTTTTATGTCTCTCCGCCAAACCACACTAGGTTTGGAGACATAAGACACTCCGTTTTCCCCTTATAATATTTTTGCTTATTACTTTAGGTTGCTGTATATATGAGAAACCTCACCGTTTCGACGAGTCCGACTCGGAGGACAGCGACGACGAGTGCGAACACTGCTACGGACACGTTGAGAGGAAACACAAGAAACATCAACACTCAGCCACTTGTACTGAAGTACAGGTAATTATCTAAGTAATCATTTTTTTTTAAAATGCATTTAAAAATACTCTGAACCATTTTCTTGTTATTCTGGTGGCCCTAGAAAGAAGGCTTATGGAGGCAGTCGTTTCATAATATGTGATAGGAGGTTCTCCGATTGGCTCGCGACCACTATCATGTCAAAGACGAACCGTCAAATATTTGATTAGGTTCCGGTTCCATGACATGTAAGCCAGTTCTCCCTCTTTCCTATTCCCACGTATTCTTCCTCCCCCCTTTATTGTCAAGGCGGACAACATATACACAAATCCTCTAATGTAACTTTCTGATGGTACATTCCAAATTTGCTTGGTCCAAGGACGGTGAGAAGTGGATCAAAACAGCGTTATATTTTTTTTAAGGTTATTGATCGTTAGATTTACAGGAAAAGGACTGAATGTTTTATCTCCTTACACTAGATTAGACGTGACAAGCTTAAAAATGTACTAAAAGAAACAGCTATGAACAGAATACAGTGTGAGAGAACATATTGTCAACACATTCTATCGTGCACTTTTCGTTTTAGCATAATTCAACAGACTAACTCATTTTGCCTGTACCTGAGTATTGAAAATAATTTAAATATTCCCCGAGTGAGAATCGAATCCACAATCTACGCGTTTTTTTTTTTTTATGGAATAAAGGAGGCAAACGGGCTGAAGGCCCACCTGGTGGTTAAGTGGTTACCTACGCCCATAGACATCCATAACATTGAAGTTATGGATGCGTTGCCAGCCTTGGGAATGTGAGGGAAGGAGGGAGGAAGGATGGGAATGGTGGGAATAGGGAGAGCTGGCTTACATGCCATCGAACCGGAACACATCATAAGATATTTGGCGGTTCGTCTTTGACATGATAGTGGTCGCGAGCCAGTCGGAGAACGAATCTCCTACCACCAAACTACTGGGTTACCCGCGTATAGTTTTAAGCTGTCTCACTGCGCTATAATGGCCTATGTTTAAAACTTAACGCAGCGCGTTGTTCGACACCAGAGCGAAATAAATAGAATTCGCGTTTACAGCCACACTTCGTGACCATAAGCCACGACTGGCCTCAACAAACGTTTTAGTTTTAAACAACAACATTGACTATTTTTAAAAACATTTTTTTTTGTTTCTAGGAGGCTACAGAACAAACCGCATCCATAACGCTACAGCCCACTGAACCCGCTCCCACACCCCCGGACAAAATGGACGAATAATGTTATGAATAAATAAGAAATAATACTGTAATGTTATTGAAATATTATTATTATATATTTGAATGTCTTATCCGACAGAACGCATTGGGTAGTAGGAATTGTTAAAATCTCCCTACTGAGATGCTAACAGTAAAGAAATATAGTGGAAACTCGATTATCCGGCCCTCAGTTATACCAATTCGCGATTATCCGGATTAGTGACCAATTATCCATACTTATATTATAAATGCGAATGTCTGTGTGTTTGTCTGTCACGCTTTCATGGCTAATCCATTGGTCCGATTTAGATGAAATTTAGAATGAAAGTAGTAAAAATGACTGGGTCTAACAAAGGCTACCTAGTTTTTCAAAAATCAACCTCAAAAGGGATGAAATAGGGGATGAAAGTTTATATGAAAAATCTACACCGCTTGACCGATTGTAATGAATTATGGCATATGTATAGTTGATAATCCAAGGTTAAACATAGGGTACTTTATTTTTCAAAAATCCACCACCGAGAGTTGCAATATACCGAAACAGTCGCGTAGATAACAGGCGAAGCCGCGAGCGGGCCGCTAGTATTACATACATACATGTCGAATTTATGCAAGCGTGAACATGTTAGAACTGGTATTAAAGTATGTACATTCAAACTTGAAAGGTTACGGAACCTAGTTACTAAGAAACATATCTGGCCAGTGGCCAGTCGTGGCCCAGTGGCACGAGCGTGTGACTGTAAACGACTGGTTCGACTTCCTGACTGTGGGTTCGATTCCCACTCGAGGGTTGGAAATTATATTTCCATTTTCTTCGCTCTGGTGTCGAGTTAAAGCGCGGCGTTAAGTTCCGCCACTTAGTGCATATTAAACCTGCTTTGCTTTTCTTGTTTATTTTCGATTATTCGGATGCCCATTTTAAAACAATTAGTTCGGTTAATCGAGTTTCTACTATAAGTTGTAATAAGCGTATAAGAATTACGACGTAGCCGGTAGTAGAACGCATGGCGGTTTCCAAGTGTGGGTTCGAATCCCGCTAAGTTTATACAAAAATATTCATTCATTATATTTTTAACTATAACAATTTTAAAAAGTTGTCCTGAAATACAGCTAATAATAATTACGTGGTTAATCTGTTTCATGAATGATTGTTAGTTACATCTCCCGTTAAAGATCAGCTGTCGTGTTTTATAAAAAGTCGTATATAATTGTGGCCAGTCGTGGCGCAGTGGCACAAGCGTGTGCCTGTAAACGACTGGTTGTGGGTTTGATTTCCACTCGAGAAGAGGAAATTATTATTATTTCTATTGCCTTCGCTCGGATATCAGAGGTAAAGCGCGGCGTTAAGTTCCGCCAATTAACACGCAAGCCTCCGAATTCAGCGGTGCGTGGGGAACGGAGTGTCTTAACACTAGGTTCCCTCTGCCTATCCTGCTGTGTGAGGAATACAGCGTGAAGCCCAAAAAATAAAAAAAAATACATAAATGGGGCAGGACGCGAGTTCAAATATATGATTAACAGCTTCACGCTTGTTCCCGCATAACGTCATGTCAGAGTCAGTGGCGTGTAGTCAGAGAGGACCTAGTGTCCAGTGTCAAGACACTCCGTCCTCTACTTTCCGCCAGAAATCGAGACATTGCGTGTTGAATCGCGGAACTCAACGCCGCGCTATGTCTAGGGTACCAGAGCGAAATAATCAAAATTTAAATACAATCTTTCTCGCGAGAGGAAAGTGGCCATAACCTTCGCATTCATAATCAGAGAGAGAACTTTTCGACCAAATCTAAGACACTAGTGTTGAGTGCCGGAACTTAACGCCGCGCTTCGTCGTATCAAAACTGAGAATAAAAATATAACAGAATCGCCTGGATGCGAACCGACGACCATCCATTCAGTAAGGTAAAAGTAGTTACATCTTTTACCTGTCTTAAACAGATAGCTTTTATTTAAAAATAACTGTTATTAAAAGTTGTAAATGCATTTATTCCTTATATCCTATACATGAGAAGTATCGCCAAAAGTCCCAGGTTCATATTCGCAATTATTAAAGTTTGGTGGAATGTAATAAGTAAAATAGGTGGCCAGTCGTGGCCCAGTGGCACAAGCGTGTGACTGTAAACGACTGGTTGTGGGTTCAATTCCCACTCGAGGAGTGGAAATATTTAGTACTTATTAAGATGTTAATGTTATTTAAAATTTAGTCACCTTTTTAATATTGTCACAAGGAATTGATATTTTAATGTTAATTATATTCAATTGTATTAATTGTATGAAGAAACAGTATTAAATTCATGTTTTATTCTAAATTCTTTTGTTCTTTGGTATCGAACTTATATATATATGTTCTTGTTATTGTAAAACCCTAAAATTTAAGAACTCTTAATAAATAAATGTTAATTAAATAAAAATTCATTTAAAAAAACCTTTGATATTTTTTTTATTAATGTGACTGTGATGTGTGACTGAAAACGACTGGTTGTGGGTTCGATTCCCACTCGAGGAGAGGAAATATTTATTATTTCTATTTCGTTCGCTCGGGTATCGGAGGTAAAGCGCGGCGTTAAGTTCCGCCACTTATCACCTCCAATTCGGCGGAAAGTGGGGAACGGATTGTCTTAACACTAGGTTCCCTCAACCTATCCTGCTATGTGAAGAATACAGTGTCAAGCCCAAAAAATTAAAAAAAATACATAAATGTGACAGAAATCGAGACATTGCGTGTTGAATCGCGGAACTCAACGCCGCGCTATGTCTAGGGTACCAGAGCGAAATAATCAAAATTTAAATATAATCATTCTCGCGAGAGGAAATGGACCCCATAACCTTCGCATTCATAATCAGAGAGAGAACTTTTCGACCAAATTTAAGACACTGTTGAGTGCCGGAACTTAACGCCGCGCTTCGTCGTATCAAAACTAGGAATAGAAAAAATATTATAAAATCGTCTCGAAGCGAACGGACGACCATCCATTCAGTAAGGTAAAAAAAGTAGTTACATCTTTTACCTGTCTTAAACAGATAGCTTTTTTTTTATTTAAAAATAACTGTTATTAAAAGTTGTAAATGCATTTATTCCTTATATCCTATACATGAGAAGTATCGCCAAAAGTCCCAGGTTCATATTCGTAATTATTAAAGTTTGGTGGAATGTAGTAAGTACTTATTAAGATGTTAATGTTATTTAAAATTTAGTCACCTTTTTAATATTGTCACAAGGAATTGATATTTTAATGTTAATAATATTCAAATGTATTAATTGTATGAAAAAACAGTATTAAATTCATGTTTTATTCTAAATTCTTTTGTTCTTTGGTATTGAACATATATATGTTCTTGTTATTGTAAAACCCTAAAATTTAAGAACTCTTAATAAATAAATGTTAATTAAATAAAAATTAATTTAAAAAAACCTTTCATATTCTTTTTCCCCGCATCAATAGAGAGAGAATCTAGTGTTAAGATACTCCGTTCTCCACTTTTCGCCCGAATTAGAGACGGTTTAATGACGAAACTCGACGCCGCTTGTCTTTGCTCAGTCAAGAAATGAAAATAATTCAAATATTATTATTCCTCTGAGCGGGAATCGAACCTAAAACTATCGCGTTTACAGTCAAACCAAACATATTACGTCATTATTTAATTTGTAACCAAATTTGTTACTTAATTAGTTTTTTATTACTTTTAAGTGCACAATACTTATTCTAACACTTTTTTTAAAAAGTTATTTACATAAAATATGAACAAAATTTTTACATACCAAAAATATGAACACAGCGAAACTCGAACCCACACCTCACAACAACAACAAATAATTTCTACTGACTTGCCATACTATAAGGTTTTCTACTTAGCCAGATGATGAACGCTGAATATTTTAGAAACCTACAAAGATTAGAAAATCTTTCATGATATAAAATGATAGAAAAATTACATGATAGACGCGTCGTGGCGCAGTGGCACAAAGTGCGACTATAAAGCGACTGGTTGTGGGTTCAATTCCCACTTGAGGAGCGGAAATATTTAATGTTTCCAATTTTCTCGCCTGGTTTTGACGCAAAGCGCGGCGTTAAATTCCGCCACTTAACACGCAATGCCTCCAGAATTCGGTGGAAAGTCTGGAACGGAGTGTCTTAACACTAGGTTCCCTCTGTCTACCCTGCTGTGTGCGGGATACAGCGTGAAGCTAAAAAAATAAATAAATATATGATAGAAAAAATTTAACAAGCCAAAAAGTTTGTTTTAACTTAATTAGTTTAAAAGACATGAAATAAATAAGGCCAGTAAAACAACCAACAACACTTTAAAAATATTTATTGAATATACTCGTGCAAGCGACACCACTTATTGACGTAAATATGAACAGTTAATAACAAGGAAAAAAAATAAATTAAATAAATTAAATAGCTTCACGCTGTATCCCGCACACAGCAGGGTAGGCAGAGGGAACCTAGTGTTAAGACACTCCATTCCCCGCCGAATTCGGAGGATTGCGTGTTAAGTGGCGGAACTTAACGCCGCGCTTTACCTCGACACCAGAGCGAAGAAAATGGAAATATAATTTCCACTCCTCGAATTTAACTATTTTAAAGTAAAAAATAAAATGTTTAGTAAATCATTATAATATATACATTAAATGACCAAAAACAAGAAAAAGACATTTTTTTTGAGTAATTTTACGGTCAACTGTTTTCCATAGATCTTCAAGTATGCTTCACACGTTTCCTACATAGGGGAATCCCTCTGCCTACCCCCAGCAGGGTAATCAGAGAGAACCTAGTGTCATGTCACTCCGTTTTCCACTTTCCAATCCAATTCGAGAGGTGTTGAGTGGTTAAACTCAACGCCAATCATTAATTACCTTGAATATCAACCAATCACGATTACCGTCAGAAGTCCCACTGCACTACGATGACTTTATTTCATTGAAAAAGACATTAAGAAAACGTATAAAAATTTGAACGCAGCGGGATTCAAACCTGCGCCTCCTGAATACCGTTCAGACGCTCTCAACACTGAGCCATGCGTTCTACTAGACGCTGCGTCGAAATTCTTATACGGTTTATTACAACTTGCTAGCAACATAAACAAGAACGCATGGCTCAGTGGTGAGAGCGCCTGAACGGTATTCAGGAGACGCGGGTTCGAATCCCGCTGCGTTCAAATTTATATAAGTTTTCTAAATGTCTTTTTCAATTTTCCTAAGTGTGGAATAACACTTTAAAAATGTTTAATAATTTATTTCATGTTAAAAAAATATCGAGTACTTATTTATGGTGAGCACAAACTACAAAACGTCAAACATGGGTAAAGAGTACAAAAAAAATATTTCTTTTAAAGTTACCTTTTATATCGTTTAATTACTATTAATTATTAACAAAAATAATGTTTTGTTAACAATACTATATATTTATACAATTATCTCTTAATAAACAGAGCTGGCAACATGAAAAATGTAACTACAGATAAAAAAAGGGGAAATAAATAAATAAAAAGCTAAACCTTTAGAAGCTTTTCTTTAAGTGACAAACAATATTCAGTCTTTCACAGGATTTTTTACCTAAAGTTTAATTAATTCAAACAAAAAAATACTGAACGCCGAAAAATATACAAACTTATTATTTATTACTAAAAATTTACAATTATGTATTACTAAAAAATCTTCGTACCATTTTCAGATCATAAGAAATATGAAAAAAATAATGCCAAATAAAGAAGATATTTTTGAAATACCTATAAAAATTTGAACGCAGCGGGAATCGAACCCGCTTCTCTAGACACCTTCCATTCATATCGTGTTCGAATACCGTTGCGTTCAAATTTTGATACGTTTTCTAAAGATGTCTTTTTCAAATTTCCTAAGTGTAACACTTTAAAAGGTTAAGTGTTAAATTTATTAATAATAGAAAAAACCACAAAAGCCCATTTAGTTTAACAACTAATTATAACTTAGTTAATATTCTTATAAATTTATTGTTATATTACAACATTATATAGAATTACTTATAATAACTTAATAGATCTGAACTTTTATATAAATAAACATACTTCACGCTTGATACTTTACGTTTTTTCCAATATAGATGAAGAAAATTTAGTGTTAAAACACTCTGTTCTTCACTTTCCGTGTTAAGTGGCGGAACTCAACGCCGCGCTTTATATTAGGTACCAAAGTGAAGAAATTAAGATTTAAATATAACCATTGCCCCGAAAATATATTTCATTTTTAATAATTATATTATATTGTTTAAATGATTATAAACAAAAAAGATTTAATAAATTAAGTTAATCAGATATATGTATAAGCAATCGATTATCAATTTGTAATATGTTTATATAATTAACAATACTAATTACAAATATAACACTAACCAGCAAAGTTATAAAACAAATGAATGTATAGTTCGCGCATTTTAACTTGAAACGTCAGAATCTAGCTACAATAGGCGTCGCAGAACCGACTTTTAGGGAATGATTGTTGGTAAGAGGCGGAGAGACAAGTGACTAGTGACTCCATTACGCGGAGTGTGGTGTCTCAGTCACTCTGCACGCGACAACTCTCATTGGTTGATTGACTGTACCGGAGCGGAATGAAGCGAGGATATGGCTGGTGAAGATAAAATGCACGTACTATATTTCAACAAGTTAGTTATAAAGTGTTCCCTAAAATATATTAAAAAGAGACTAAAATAAAAAATTACAATCTATATACTTATATAATAAAGCTATCTAAATAATTAATATTATTCTAAAATCTTAACACCAAACAACAAATTATAAAAAGTGCTAATGTCATTTAAACGTCAAAAATCTTTTGACATTTGACAGTGACATAAAGGTATATAAAAAACGTCAACTTTAATAGTGCATTATTCAAGAACTTACACAAATCTATTGCTCAACACAGGAATCGAATCTTTGACTTAATCATTAATAATACTAAGACCTAGTCAAATAATTAAATAGATATTCTATTGAAAAAGACTTTTCTATGACATATATTTTTTTTTAAATAAATAATTAACATAGATCCAAATCCAATATTTTTAATGTCATCCTTTTTGCAGTAAGGTGAATAGAAAGAGGGAATTTAGTGTCAAAATTCTTCTTCTAGCTCTATTCTCTCCGTCTTCACACATTTGAACAAATTTCTTTAATACAATACACACAATGCTCAACAATATGAGGAGTTTAAGTAAAAATAATAAATAATTTTACTTTGACTACTGTTAATTGAAACCAATGTTAAGTAATGCCCCATCATCTTCTCAGTTTTCTGAAAAATACAAAGACCATTCAAATATCTTTTTATACATATAGCAAAGTGGTCAGAGAGAGCAGTATCAAGACACTCCGTTCTATGCTTATCGTGTGAAACTGAGACATTTCATGTCAATAAATATTTTAAGTATTACTATATATTATGTAAAGGCTATGGAGGCGCACTGGGGCTCCAGTCTGACTATAAACGTTGGTTGTGGGTTCGATTACCACTTGATAGAATGAACGTATTAAAATTTTCATTACTCTGCTGGCACTCAGCTCGCGATGTCTCTATTTCGGGTAGAAATAAAGGATCATTAGATTCCTCTCTGAAAGCCTGATTATCCTGCGTGAAGCTAAATTAATTAATTTATATTATTATCATCTTTTCCGTCTACTTAACATTGTGCAATGTATGTATCAATCTGTAAGCACGTATTATGTGTAACCACTAACTTACCTATTCAATGGTTTTTCTTTATAAACCACAGCTTTCCTCGGCCTCCTCGTCCTACCCTCACTGACTAACTCACTACCACTGCTGTCACTATCACGACTGTTACGTTCACTACTGTTGATGTTGTTGTGACTATCACGACTTTGTCTCTCACTATCATTTCGATGTCTAATCTGACTGTCACTCTGATGTCTATTCAAGTTGTTATTACTCTGATGTCTATTGTCACTATCACTCTGATGTCTAATTTGACTGTCACTCTGATGTCTATTCAAATTATTACTTTGATGTCTAATGTGGTTATCACCCTGATGTCTATTTAAATTGTTATTCTGATGTCTACTGTCACTATCACTTTGACTGTCACTTTGTTGTCTTTGAGTGTTGTCATCTTGACTGTTGTTACGACTGCTTCGACTGTCGTTACTGTTGTTTCTCTTTAGGGCCCTTTGTTTGGAAACCCCTGAACACCCAGGCTCGGGTTGGTTGTGTTTAGTTTCTCTGTGAATTCAATAGAAAATAACAGATAATATAAAGATTGAAATCGAAATATGATTATTTTTTTTAATTTTTGAAACAAAATTATAGGTAATTACAATCATTACCACTAATATATATAATAAAAAATATACACGTAGTCGTCGTCGTGTGGCGTGTGACTATAAAGTGAGGGTTGTCAGATCGATTCCCACTCGGAATAATGATTATATTTCTATTTTCATTCCTCCACTCCAATACCTAATACAAAGTGATGAGTTCCGCCACTTAACACACTTATGAAAGTGGAAAACGCACATAGTGTTTGTCTCTCAGACATTATGGTTTTTCTGACGACCAAGAAACGACTAAAATGCGGGAGTTTCCCGCTTTTATTTTTATACCAGGGCTCCGCTCGCGGCTTCACCGCGTGAACCACATAACTGTTTCGTTATAACTTTCATCCCCTATTTCAACCCTTTAGAAGGTGTTTTTTGAAAAAAATAAGTAGCCTATATTTGACCCTGGATTATTTACTACTATTAGCCGTGAAAGCGTGACAGACAAACAGACAGATTTTCGCATTTATAATATAAGTATGGATTAATATTAAATTACATAAATACTTACAAAACAATAACCCTCGAATCAGTCGACCCATTGGGACTTGGCGCATCAAAACGCATTAACCTCTTCGAAGGAGATAGATCTCTCACTTGGTACTTAGGAGAGCCTTCCGCCGACTGTCGTCTTGACTCATGTTGATATGGGTTCGATTTCTGGGAGTTCGGTGGTGTACTGTCCTTTGCTCGTTTTGGTGGTGATACGTCATTGAGATCATCGTCTAAGCGCATTTTGGCTACTAGCACTTTTAAGATACGACCGTTGTTACTGTGAAGAAAATAAATAAGTGTTTATTAATATACGTAATGTTGTAATATTAAAATATCGCACTCTCCGAATTATATTTGGTTTAACTTAAAATTTATGCAGTTTTTGGTTTTTGCTAAATAACGAGCTTAAAAAGCCAATTCTAGTTACGCCCTGGAATTTTATTTTTTACACTCCTCGAGTGAGAATCGAACCCACAACCAGTCGTTTACAGTCACACGTTCGTGCCACTGCGCCACGACTGGCCACACGTATGTTATTAAAAATATTAAAAGTTTTATACATATCAAGCTTTTAAAATTTTCATAACTGCATTTTAACAGTATAAAACACGAAAACATATATATAAAATTACATAATTACATTATTAATGTAACTAGTCGTGGCTAGTCGTGGCTCAGTGGCACAAGCGTGTGACTGTAAACGACTGGTTGTGGGTTCGATTCCCACTCGAGGAGTGGAAATATTTAATATTTCCATTCTCTTCGCTCTGGTGTTGAGGTAAAGCGCGGCGTTAAGTTCCGCCACTTAACACGCAGGCCTCCGAATTCGGCGGAAAGTGGGGAACGGAGTGTCTTAACATTAGGTTCCCTCTGCCTACCCTGCTGTGTGCGGGATACAGCGTGAAGCTATACAGTACAATAATTACATTTTTCTAAAGCCAATATTTGGCAAGGGGAAATAAAAATTTGGCAAAACGAAGTGAATATTTGGCAAGTGAAAGTGAGTATTTGGCAAGTGGAATCAAATATTTGGCAAAGACTTTGACACACTTAATCGCACACAACAACAGAAACACTAAATATATTCTATTCTATAAACATTTATAAAGTGTTATTCCACACTTAGGAGAATTGAAAAAGACATTTAGAAAACGTATAAAAATTTGAACGCAGCGGGATTCGAACCCGCGCCTCCTTGAAACCGTCCAGACGCTCTGACCGCTAAACCATGCGTTCTACTACACGCTGCGTCGAAATTCTTATACGCTTTATTACAATTTATTTTTATTGTTAGCATGTAAGTTATAAGCGTAAAAGATGCGTATAAGAATTTCGACGCAGCCGATAGTAGAACACATGGCTTAGCAGTTACAGCGCCTGGACAGTATCCAGGAGGCGCGGGTTCAAATCGTTCAATTTTTTATACGTTTTATAAATATCTTTTTTTTATACTATTCTACCCACCTGTATCTTCGTGACGGTCGCGGAGAGAAGTGCGGCGAGGCGGTGAGGCGCGGCGTGGCGGGCAGCGGGGGGGACGTGCGGCGACGGCGACGCACTGTGGGGGAGAACTCCACGCCCACGCCCACGCCCACGCCCACGCCCAACGACGGAGGTGGGATGAGCTGGGGTATATAAAAAAATACTTTTTAATAAATCGTAATCAATTATGATAAGTGAAGGTAATTTGAAGATACGAATTAATTAACACGCCCACGCCCACGCCCAGCGACGGAGGTGGGATACGGTGGGGTATAAGGTATTTTGTTGTTTGTTTATTAATAACTTGTGCATGTCCCACATCCACGCCCACTGATTGGGGTAGGAGGCGAAAAATGTTGTTTTTTTTTATTAACAACTTGTACGCACCCATCCCTATGCTCACAGACTATGGTGGGGATACGTTAGGGTACAAAAAAATATGTTTTTTTTTTGTTTATTTGGGTAAACAAACAGTATTACAGTACATTTTATTATGTACCAGCACTATTTACCACAGGTTACTACTAAAGACAAACAAATAAGTTTATAAAAGATAATTAAACAGGGAATTAAGGGAGTTGCAGTAAATTTTCAATCTTTCTGTTATATGAACGCAAAAACGGAGATTAAATAAAATTAGACTAATTCGTTGCGCACAAAGAGTGGCACAGAGTCTTAAGACTAGGTTCCCTCTGCCTACCCTGCTGTGTGCGGGATATAGCGCGAAGCTATTTATTTATTTATTTTTACAAATAGTGGCACAAAGTCTGTGTGTAAAGCGCCGAGCCGAGTTTGCCGAGCGTGAGTTCGATTCCCATTCGAGGAGTGGAAATGTTTAGTATTTCCATTTTCTCTGTGTGTATGTGTTGTTGTATGACCTTTTACAATTCTGCTGAATGGAATGTTTTATTTATTACAACTTGTAAAATTGACTGCGATTTTTTTGAAAAGTTTGTTAGAGACTGCTTATTTTAAACTTAGCAATATTTTTATATATAATGTAAGTAAACGTATAACTTAAAACGTAAACGATCTTCTACTGCGATCGGAAACACCGACACTACGGTACCAGTGCGTATAAACGGCGCGTGTGGCCTGAACAGGATTGTCTTAGAAATACGTGTGGCACTCAACGTGTTATAATTATAAATAAAACATTACACACACTACCATGTTGACATACATTTTTGAATTTTTTATGGAATAAAAAAGGCAAACGAGCTGAAGGCCCACCTGGTGTTAAGTGGTTACCTTCGCCCATAGACATCCACAACATCAAAGTTATGGACGCGTTGCCAGCCTTGGGAATGTAGGATAGAAGGAGTTAGGAAGGATGGGAATGGTGGGAATAGGGAGAGCTGGCTTACATGTCATCGAACCGGAACACATCATAAGATATTTTGCGGTTCGTC
Organism: Dryas iulia moderata; assembly: GCA_019049465.1. NCBI lineage: Eukaryota > Metazoa > Arthropoda > Insecta > Lepidoptera > Nymphalidae > Dryas > Dryas iulia. The sequence continues at coordinate 14,882,914 of CM032416.1, forward strand.
TTTGACATGATAGTGGTCGCGAGCCAGTTGGAGAACGAATTTCCTACCACCAAACTACTGGGTTACCCGCCTTTTACGGGACGCTACCCAGCAGCGGGGGGGGAATTGTATTCTTAACCCGTCCCCCCACGGGAAAATAACTCTCAAACATACACGTTGCCAAGCAACGCGAATCTTACTCTAGCATTATAGTTACCTCAGTTTGATTAGAGCTACTCGGTCCAGCCTCTTCATTCATTGTGTTATCTTCAAACTCTGTTGTTGAATCTGGTTCAAAGTTTGTCGAACTTTTTACTTTTCTCTAGAAATAACAATAATAACAACTATAATAAACTTTTAAACATTTTTAAAGTGTTATTCCACACTTAGGAAAATTGAAAAAGACATTTAAAGAAAACGTATAAAAATTTGAACAAGCGGCGCAGCGGCTAGTAGAACGCATGGCTCAGTGGTGAGAGCGCCTGGACGGTATTCAGGAGGCGCGGGTTCGAATCCCGCTGCGTTCAAATTTTTATACGTTTTTTTCTTTAAATGTCTTTTTCAACTATAATAAATATTATTCTCATATCACACCATTTTACACGCATGTTTTATACACAAACTAGTGAGCATAACTGTTTCGTTATATTGCAACTCTCGGAAGTGTATTTTTGAGATATAAAGTAGCCTATGTTTAACTTTGGATTATCTACTATATTTATGCCAAAATTCATTACAATCAATTAAACGGTTAGATTTTTCATATAAACTTTCATCCCCTAATTCAAACCTTTAGAGGTAGATTTTTGAAAAACTAAGTAGCCTATGTTTGACCCTGGGTTTTTTACTATTTTCATACTAAATTTCATCCAAATCGGGCCGAAACAGACAGACTTTCGCATTTATAATATAAGTATGGATTAATATTTTCATTTCTCCGCTTTGATGACAAAATAAGCAGTAAAAGAGTGTGGTCAAAATAAAGATACTAAATAATTATTGTATGAATATAAACAATTGCCATATAAATATTAGAAGCCAGTCGTGGGCTTGTGGGCACAAAGTGTGACTGTAAAGTGACTGGTTGTGGGTTCGATTCCCATTCGAGAAATTAAAATATATAATATTTCAATTTTCTTCTCTCTGGTGTTGAAGCAAAGTATGGCGTTGAGTTCTAACAAAATGGAGAACTTTCTTAACATTCAATTTCCCTTGTCTACCCTGTTGTGTGGGGGATACAGCGTAAAGCTAATGAAAAATAACAATTCAAAATACCTTTGAACTAGGTCGATCTAACAACCAGCTCGGTCCTTCCAGAGGATTATCTGTTCTTGACCTGTAAACATAAAATGACAGATATTTGTTATTTAATATGAATTATATAAAAAAAAACTTCTAAGTAAATAATTAATATTTGTTAAAATATTATATGAACGTCAAAACATAATATAAAAAGCAGTTTATTTTTGACCGACATAAAAAAAAGTAGAAAATTCACAAATCAACTGTTTTTTTTTAAATGTAATCAAACCACATAACATTTTACTGGGTGAATCAATGTTGATAATTCTGTATTTCATACTTGCAACTTGCTAACTTCTGGGGCGCATTTTTGAAAAATTTAATTACAATCAGGCAATCAGTTTAGATTTTTCATACAAACTTTCATTCCTAATTTCAACCCCTTAGGGGTTGATTTTTGAAAAAAAAATAGCCTATATCTGACTTTGGCTTTCAACTATATTCTTTCCAAGTTTCATTCCAAACGTACCTGTATTTTAGCCGTAATAGCGTAACAGACAGACAGACTTTCCCATTTATAATATTAGTATGGATGATAGCTAATTGTTTTCAAGTGGTCCCATTTCAATTTAGTTAAGGTCTGACCAGTAGTGTTTTAGTTATTCGTAAAAATACATATACGATTTCAACTACATGCATACTAATATTACAAATGGGAAAATCTGTCTGTCTGTTACACTTCCACAACGAATATACCGGATTCCAATGAAATTCGGAACGAAAATAGTTGGTGGCCCAGGCCAAACATAGACTACTTTTTAATTTCAAGATCAATTCCTAAAGGGAAATAGGGACTATAAGTTTATATAAAAAATCTCAACCGCTTGACCGATATAAGTAAAGTTTCTCAGGAAGATAGTTTACGATGCAAGGTCTTAATATAATCAACTTTTTTTAAAAAAAAACAAACTACTAAAAGTTAGAAAAAGGGGGTGGCATTCTTATTGGCAATGAATCATTTTACTACGAATCGTTTTTCTTTTTTTGAAAGGAATATATATTGATTTACAATTCTACATAAAGTAAGAATTAAAATATCACCTTTCTGGGGTTAAACCGTCCTCCGGCTCAACATCTTCAGTCACAACATCCAATCTTCGTCTAAAAATAAAATACAAAATAATTTACATTTTTAGAAATTATATAAAAAAAACAAAATTAAAAATTTTGAAAAAACCCACGACGGTTTAATTGTAATTGTAAAAGGATAAAATAACTATAAATCCCCCGCCTAAAAGAATATATGTAACGAGATGATGGGGACGGCTTCGTCGGGGGCTGTCATTACTTTAAGTTTGCACAAACCTTCTCATAGGTTTTCTTGCTGTTAAAACAGGTTTGGCAAAAAAAATAAATATTAAAATGAATTTACAGTTTTGATAACTGGTATTTTAAAGACTTTAAAACAAAATCCATACTGATAGCTACTATATTTAAAATAGAGGTTGCAACTGGCAGCCCCCGACGAAGTCGTCCCCATCATCTCGTTACATATATTCTTTTAGGCGGGGGATTTATAGTTATTTTATCCTTTTACAATTACAATTAAACCGTCGTGGGTTTTTTCAAAATTTTTAATTTTGTTTTTTATTTTAAACTTTTTAAAGTGAATAGATATACATTATATATTATTACATAATATTGAAATACTTTATATTAATCTTCATGCAAATCCGATGCTTTCTGGTTATCAAATGCTTATTGCAGCGCCTGGCAGATTGTCACCGTAACATTTCCACGAAACTTAAATCTAACCAAATCAGTAAAAATCACAAAACCCACTAGTAGTTTTGATTTTGAACAAACTAATTTATACTGGAGCGCCCCGCGGTAGTTCGTGGTAGATATGGCATATAAAAACACGCAGTTAAACCAGAACCTATCACGGAAAACCGCATCTAAATAGGTTTCACACAAAAAATAAAAGCAAATGTCACCATGACACATACACGAGAACTCGCGCTAATTAAGCCTGATCCTATCTTTGATAACTGCATCCAAATCGGACTTGTAGTTTTAGCTTTGCATAATTAAATGTTTAATGCAGCGCCCCCTGGTGAGTTCTTGACGTAAAAAAAACCTAAAAACTTACACCAAGTAAAGGTAACTCTAATACTAAAAACTCTGACTAATCGGACTAGTAGTTGTGGTTTTGCATTAAATATTACAAACAAACGTTTACTGCAGCGCCCCCTGGTAAGTTAACACGATAAAACATATCCAAGAACATGCACTAATTAAACTTGAGCTTATTATTGAAACTGCATCCAAATCAAATTTGTCATTTTATCTTTGCACAAACAATATTTTACTGCAGCGCCCCCTGGTGACTTGTCACCGTAATATAAATTTAAAAACATGCTTTAAGTAAAGCGGAATCTAATACTGAAAACTCTTGACAATCGTACTAGTCGTTTTGGTTTTACACAAAAAAATAGAAGCAGCTACTTACTGCAGCGCCCCCTAGAGAGTTGACACATACATGAAAATATGCACTAAGTAAACATACATGACACATATATAAAAATATGCACTAAGTAAACTTGAATCTATCATTGAAAACTGAATTCAAATAGGACTCGTAGTTTTAGTTTTACACAAACAAATGCACTTACTACAGCGCCCCCTGGTGAGTGGTCACCGTAACGCATATATGAAAAGAAGCACCAATTAAACCTGAATTTATCGTTGAAAATTTCATCTAAATCGGACTAGTAGTTTTTGCTCTGCATAAACAAATGTTTACTGCAGCGCCCCCTGGTGAATTTTCATCGTAACAAAAAAAGAAAAATCTTAAAATATGCAGCAAGCAAAGCTGAATCTAATTCTGAAAACTCTAGCCAATCGGATGAGTAATTTCGGTTTTAGACAAATAAATACAAGAAAAATTTTGGTTTTACACAAAATAACTCAAACCAATGCTTACTACAGCGCCCCCTAATGAGTGGTCACTGTAGCACATATATAAAAAGATGCACCAATTAAGCCTGAACTTATCCTTGAAAGTTACATGTAAATCGGACCAGTAGTTTTTGATTTGCATAAACAAATGTTTACTGCTGCGCCCCCTGGTGAGTTTTCCCCGTAACAAAAAAAAGAAAAACTTAAAATATGCATCAAGCAAAGATGAATCTTTTTATGAAAACTCTTTTCAATCGGAGCAGTAGTTTCGGTTTTAGACAAATAAATACAAAAAAAGTACAAACAAATGCTTACTGCAGCGCCCCCTGGTGGTTTGACACGATAAAACATATCCAAGAACATCCACCAATTAAACCTGAATCTATCACTGAAAATCTATTGAAATCAGACTATTATTTTTTGAGATAATTGAAAACATTCGTTTTCACGTAAAATGCTTACTGCGGCGCCCCCTGGTGAGTTAAGGCAATAAGACATATCTAAGAACATACGCCAATTGAACCTTAACCTATCATAGAAAACCGTATCAAAATCGGACTTATAGTTTTGGAAATAATTGACATAGTAATTTGCACAAACACACAAACAAACAAACAAACAAACAAACAAACAACCTCTCACCCCAAACACATATACAGTCGCCGTTCCGTCGCGGGTAAAAAAATTAAAAGCATAAAAATATCAGTAAATAGGTTTTTCTATTATTTTTGTTGTTCAGAAAAAAACATTAAGGTTCATGCTACTAAAATAATACATCGTCTATAAATTCGAAAATGCAATGCAAATTTTCTAAGTATTTTTTTTATTGAAAAAGGGGGGCAGACGAGTAGAAGGACTACCTGATAGTAAGTAGTTACCTTCGCCCATGGACATCCACAACATTAAAAAGGTTGTGGATGCGTTGCCGACCTTAAGGAAAGGTGGAGGAAAGGAGGGAAGAAGGATAGGGATGGTGGGAGTAGGGAAAGAGCTGGCTTACAAGCCATCGAACCGGAACACATCACCAGATGTTTGGCGGTTCGTCTTTGACATGGTCGCGAGCCAGTCGGAGAACGAATCTCCTACCACCAAGCTACTGGGTTACCCGCCTTTTACGGGACGCTACCCAGCGACGGAGGGGAATTGTATTGTAACCCGTCCACCCACGGGTCAAAGTGTATTTTAATACATTAATTGAATAATAGATCAGAAAATGTAAGATAGGTGAACACTTTTAATATTTAAAAGTGTTATTCATACACTTTAGTAATTGAGAAAGACATATTTAGAAAACGTATAAAAACACCTTAAAATGTAAAAAATATTTATAAATAGCATTGTCCTTCGTTAAAAAATAAATAATAATTTTGTGCATCAGAAATTTAAAAACATTCTCTATAGAGTGGCTAGCTATAAAAATAAGTTGTAATGAGCGTATAAGAAATTCGACGGAGCTGGAAGAACGCATGGCGCACGCGGGTTCGAATCCCGCTGCGTTTAAAGTATTTATACTTTTTAACATATACATCTAATGCAGGGGAAGTTAATAAAAATATATCAATTACATACGATTCATCAAAATCATCACTCTCCGATACATTTTGAGTTTCATCTGCAATTCTTTCAGTACTATCTGAAAAGATAGAAAATAATATTATTATTTTGTCGTGTCTTTGGTACCAAAGCGAAGAAATGTAAATTTAAATATAATCATTTCTTCGAGTGGGAATCGAACCCACAACCATACGTTTACAGTCAGACGCTGAGTTGGAGTATGACGGCGGAGCTAATCATAATAGAAAAACTTGCAATATTTTTTTCATTTTTTTTATCTTCACGCAGTACATGTGTCACAGAGTGTACTCACTTGTAAAAATGGATAAAAAAATCACAACAAATAAACTAAATAAAAAAGCAACAAAGAGCACGGACCCCAAAAATCCGTGGTGTGTCAGAATCCCAAAAAAAAAAAAAATCCTATATAATATATTATCTATCTATGTGAAAAGTGAAATAAATATCTAACCATCTAAAGCCAAATCTTCAGTACTATCATCAGCACCGTTTGTCTCCATATCATTCTCCGAGTTATTGACAGGTACTTCCCCTGCGTCTATCCTTGTAAGGGGAATATATACATCTGTAAATAAGCAAAATTTATTTAATGCAAGCAGTTTACTTCTGTAAAGAGGGAACGCTCGTGTGGTCCTCATGACATCATGATAATCATTTTCCCCCTGGAAACTAACTCTCCCACAAATGAGATAGGGGAAACTCATGTACCCATCTTACATGTATCTCATTCCAAGTAGCTCTCCCTATGTCCCCCGTATCACACTGTCACCAAATCTGACCGTCTCACTCTCTACCCCTATCACTGTCTTTCTATCAACGACTCTACCCGTGTTACTCACTACCTCACTCTGTATCCGAGTCACTGACTATCCTCCTCTTACTCAGTCTGCTTGTCTCACTCACTGTCTCACACCATATCCTAGTCACTGATTATCCCCCTCTCACTCACTCTACCGCTGTCACTCACAATCTCACTCTGTCCATGTCACTCACCTGCTCACCCTCTATAGGTTTTACTCACTGTTCCTTTCTCACTCAATCTGCAGGCCCTTTTTTTTGCCTTTTTCAAATTAGAACACAATGCTAAAATATAAGCAGCTTCACATTGTTCCCTGCATAGTGGGAGAGTATAGAAAACCTAGTATTAAGACACTCTATCCTCCATTTTCCGTTTGAAATCAAGACATTGCGTGTTTAGATTTGATGAAAATCAATGACGCGCTTTGTTTTTGGCATGCGAGTGAAGAAATGAAAATTTTAATAATCATTGCCTCGAGAGGGAATCGAACCCACAACTATACAGTCAGAACGCTTGACAGTCAGACTTCATCACAATGCACCACATATGATAGTACATATATTTTTCTATTTCCTGGTAAGCAGGTTAGCGGCCCACTTGCGGCTGTCTAATTGTTTCGTTATGTTGCAACTCACGGGGGTAGATTTTTGAAAAATATACTTTATTTTTGCCTATCTTTAAGTACCAACTATATTTATTCCAAAACTCATTACAATCGGTCAAGCGGTTTAGTTTTTTCATATAAACTTTCATCTCCTATTTCAACTCTTTAGCGGTTAATTTTTGAAAAAATAATTAGTCTATGTTAGACCCACAGTTATTTACTACTTTCATTCTAAATTTCATCCAAATCGGAACGGCCGATTTCTGCTTTCACAAGCGTGACAGACAAACACACAGACTTTCGCATTTATAATATAAGTGTGGGTGTGAGGAGTGTGCTTGACATTTGAGTGTCAGTTTCACACTACGAAGACGCACACTACGACAAAAACACTATGAAGATTTCAATACAAAATTAAAAAGTACAACATACCTTGTAACATACGTAAAGGCACAGCCCTTTCTGTCACACTATGAGTTTGTTGATTAGGACTCCTGCTTACGGATCCTGAAATAAAAATACACACAAATACACAAAAATAAAATATGAAGATACATAATAAATACACATTATATTTTTAACAGACTGAAATTTAGTGGCCATTGAAAAGGCTCTAGCTATAAATAAAATATAAACAAAAAAATTTGGATATTTCTTATTTGAATACCTTAACATAAATTAAATGTGGAATGTATGCAGGTTTTATTTTTTTATTATTATTATTATTATGTATCTCCTTTAGGATAACTCGGGTTCAAAAGAACCCGGTCCTTTGGAAGGCTTGCGTGGGGACACAGGTCCAACACGTAGAGGCCCCTTAGAGATAATAAAATGTTTTACTGTAACGCATCAGCTGGGATCCATCTCTGAGTAACCAAAGTAAATTGCTCAGAGATGGTCACCGGTTAATGCGTAGGAACTATGAAAAATGTGGAAAACTAAACTGGGGCTATGGAATGAAGTTTGGATGGACTGAATACTGGGCTATTGTATGAGACTACCGGACGTCCGCCATTTCAACAGTCTCAAATTGAATGGTTGACGGACGGTGACTCGCCTCCCACTAGATGGGCCCCCACAAAGCGGCGTAATGCCTCGGGCGCAACACCGGCGTGGTCGGCTAAGGGTGTAGAGAGGTGTGCACCGGTTTCACCATCGCGAACGCACGAGTGCGCTCGTGAGCGGGTTTCCCCGCTATTACGCAGATTGAGCACTTCCACCCTTCCGAGCATATAGCTCTTGCGCTCCACTCTGCCAGCCAACGAAGGCAAGCCAGAGGCGGGGGATAAATGTCAATTCCCCTCTGGAGGTCTCAGGTCCGTGGGGTCGCCACTCCCCAACAGCTCGCCACAAGCTGCCCTGCGGGTTTATTATTATTATTATTATTATAGCTTCATGCAGTATCTTGTTGCACACAGCAGGGTAGGCAGAGGGAACCTAGTGTTAAGACACTCCATTCCCCACTTTCCGCCGAATTCCGAGGCTTGCGTGTTAAGTGGCGGAACTTAACGCCGCGCTTTACCTAGACACCAGAGGGAAGAAAATGGAAATATAATTTTCACTCGTCGAGTGGGAATCGAACCCACAACCAGTTGTTTACAATCACACGTTTGTGCCACTGGGCCACGATTGGCTACATTTTTTTTTATACTTTTCTATATGTTTTTTTTATATGTATACAGGTGTTGAGATAAATAGTTATGTTTAAAAGCATGAATTCAATATTGACACTTACTTATTCATATGCACAAGCATATTATAAGCATATATATTTTTATATCATACTAATAAAAATTGTATTACATCATTTGTATTAAAGAAATTAGAGAACACATGTTTACTTTGTTAACTACATTGACTGGTTAATATAATACTTATTGAAATCTTTAACATCCTGAGAAACACTAAAAGCCTATATAAAATGAGCAACATTTAAATTCACTTTATAAATATGGCATTGGATGAAATTACACTTTTATACTAAGCTTTTGAATAACACATAAAAAATTAAATTACTTACTAGAATTATTTGATTGTAAAGTCCGACTCAATGACACAACTGGTTGTATCAATCTGCCACCTATCAACATTGGCGGCACTATATTTATCTTTTCTGATGAGGGTGTACCACTCAATGTACTCCATCTTGGCAAAGCTGTATTTACCTCTTGCCGATCTTGCATATAATTCTTAGTAATTTCCATACTACTAGCAACTGCACTAGATGCTTGAACAAGGTGAGACAGGACTAGTTCACTTGCTGATTGTAATTCACCAACAAGTTTTCTAGCATCCGCGGCACCACTGTTACGTAGTCTCTATAGAATATTTGTGTGTAAAAAAAACGGAAATATCTTATATCAAAATATTTGGAATATGTACATAATTTTTTTATTGTAACAAAGTTGAAAAGGAAATAAGAACAAAACATAACATATAATGTAAACAAAACACAAACATTATACACCTACTTTAAAATATCAGTTTAAAGAGATTTCTTTATTATTTTTGAATATATATTGCTTATTACTGTTACAAGTCAATTTTTAACAGCATTATATTAATAAGTATTAAGAGGAGCAGAAAAATATTAAATACTAATAATACATACATACTCCGCGTTAGAAAAAAGATCTCAAAAAATGCATGAGACGACACTTACGCTGAGTTTAAGTCTCAAATCATTGTTTTCTTTCATTAGGTCTAATTTTTCATTCTCCCGTTGGGCCGCCGTCATTTTCCAATACTGCACTTTCTGCACTAATTCAGTGTTCTTTTCTCTTAGATCTTTTAATTCACTTTCTAAATCCGCCATTATAATAACTTAATTTACTAGCAGTTATTGTGTTTATATGATCAATTACTAGCCAATATTATATGAAATGAAATAATTAATACACTATGTACTAACGATCTACAATGATGTTATTTTAAAACAAAATGACATTAATATTATTGACAGTTTGTTAGAGTTCGTCGTTCGACATTTGACACATTACATATGATGAATGTCGAGCGTCTTTAGAGAAGCGCCCTAATGAAACAACATTTTATTTTAGGAGTTTATTTACTCTAATTTATAGAAAATGACAAAAATAAATATGAAAATGACATAATATATCCACTTATATTTTTTCCTACAGTTTATTAATACATATCTTGGAGTTTCAAATTGCATTATGTATACAGATAACGCAATATTATTATGTATATCTGTGCAAACTGTAAGTAAGCCGACTGCGGTCTGTCAAAAAAGCGTGTGGTGAAAACACAACGCGGAGTGAGGTTATAAGGACCAACAAATTTGAACTTGTTTATTTTAAGACAAAATGTCTTTTCGCGGAAGAGGTGGCGGTGGTGGTCGGGGTGGATTTGGCGGTAGAGGTGGTGGAGGCGGTGGCCGAGGATTTGGAGGAAGAGGACGCGGTGGAGGTGGCGGCGGCTTCAGACAACAAGACTTTGGTCCTCCTGAGTCAGTCATCCCTCTAGGTCACTACGGCTGGACCGTTCAAGACGATCTGGTGTGCAAAGTGGACATCGAGGACGTACCCTATTTCAATGCACCCATTTATTTAGAAAACAAGGAACAGATTGGTAAAATTGACGAGATCTTCGGTAACCTACGCGACTACTATGTATCAGTAAAATTAGGAGAAAATATTAAGGCGAAGAGCTTTAAAGATGGCCAACAATTTTTTATTGATCCAGCGAAGTTATTGCCACTGAAGAGATTTTTGCCGCAGCCACCAGGCGCTAAGAGAGGCGGTGGAGGGCGAGGAGGTCGTGGTGGTGGTGGTAGAGGTGGTGGCTTTGGAGGTAGAGGCGGAGGAGGTTTCGGAGGTAGAGGAGGTGGAGGCAGAGGTGGGGGAGGTGGTTTTGGAGGAAGAGGCGGAGGTGGGGGAGGTGGTTTTGGAGGAAGAGGCGGAGGTGGGTTTGGTGGAAGAGGCGGTGGCTTTGGCCGCGGTGGTGGCGGACGTGGCGGTGGCTTCAGAGGAGGCAGAAGATAGTGATAAGTGTAAAGACGCTGGGACCAAATTATATTTGTGTGACTCTTATCATATAATAATGTACACATATTTTAATAATACTCTGTGTATTATTTCATATTTTAAAAGTGTAATAAAGCATATTCTTTGAAAATTGTAAACTTATTTTTATAAGCATTTTTATGAACATTGATTTTAAATGTAAGAATGCTGTGCTGATTTCATTTGTATGTACTTGTAATATTATGTATTTTGACAAAATGGTTACTGTTAACAACATGATATTATGTGGCTAGAGTAATACAAATATTTGTTACATATAAATAAGAAATAAATAAAAAATATAAAACTTATACCAGTTTTTTCAATACCCTGTCATATAATTTTACTTAGTTTTAATTTGTTGATCAATAGTCACATTTACTATAACTAAACTGTTTAAACAACAATCTAGGTTTATAACTAATATTATAATTATTTTTTACTGAATAACTAACTTTATAAATAACAATATTATAGCAACTATGAAAGTCCATATTAACTAAGTTGCAGGTAATACCCAGTCTTAAGGTAAATGTACAATTAATTAGTTAACTAGGATTTAAAGATATTTAAAACTATAACCACATTCTTTATTCACACTCATATATTCAATTTCACAATAATAAATATATAAAATCATTCAACTTTTTAATTTTTCTCTTGTATGTGTTCATCACTTGATTTTCCTCTATGGTTAAAAATATAGAAAGACTGAAGGTTCTTTTGTGTCTCCCATTTCATATTGTTTAACTCAGCTGCTGCTTGAATCTCTCTTAGTTTACCTGATACATTTAAAACTCCCCACATTACTGCAAACAGACTAGTCACAGCTTGTATAATTATCTGAAATATGTATTTAGCACTATTATTATAACTTAATAAGTCTCTCAAGTAATTAATAATTATACTTAGTTACTTTAGTATTTTTTATATTATTGTAACTAAACGCATACTAACATCTAGTGGTAGTGTTGTAAATTCTTGCGATGTTATCCGTAGGTATGACCGATCTGTAAATAAAACAAATATGATATATATAAAAAATTATCGTTTCGAAATCGAAATTGATATTTCATTTTAGCACTGAATATAATTAAATACGTACGCTGAGCTGCTGAAAAAGCTGAATGGAATAGCGATATAAAACCAACAATGATAATTATTTTGTGTATTGACGCCATTCTAATAGGGCACTAATGATCAATAAACTTATATTGTATACAAAGCCTTAAAAATGAATATACTATGTCACAGGAATATATATCGGAAAAATATCTAAAATTAATTATATTAATCCTTATTTCCTACTCACTGAAATGATATTTTAGAATTGTCATTTATGTCAATGTCAAAATTCATTCGTCTATATGTTAACAGACTTACTATCGAAATTTTAAAACTACAAGCCAGAAAATCATTTTTTTTCAAAAGTTGTAAATAAAAGTTTGTTTGTAAACAAAGAACATAACTATCTTAAAATAGAAATTAACTTATTTTATAATGATTACTGTAATATCTAGATAAATACGAATCTAAGCGTAAACGTCTTATGAGATAATCTGAAACTGTTGACACTCATTCAAGAATAGTGACAGTTGACAGAGACCTCATTTATGCTAAATGAAAGTAATTATAATTAATATATTTAATCTGTGGACAAGCACGTATGTTTTGTTAGGAGGCGGTTGTGTTTTACCGTTTTATATTTGAGTAAAAAGTTTTCTGTATTAATTTAAGTAGAAAATTACTTAATATGCCAAAACCTAAATTAGAAGAAATCGAATTGGATCCTAAATCCTCACGGAAACCTCCCAAAAGAAAGTGTTTAGATTATGTTTACAATGAAGAAACGGGTGAGATTTTTGGCAGAACTCCTCAAAGTTGGAGTAAGTATTTTACTGTTTCTATTACTTTACCAAACAAATAAATATCATACCTATTTAAAATTTTAAGTTTAAGTTTTAATCTAAACACATTAGTTTATATAAGGAGTCGCTTGTACGAAACTTTAGTTATAAGTAGAGGGCGTGGCTTTGGTTGTAAGTTTTAAAAATTTGAAAAGCATATTTAGAAAAAATGCCCCTTAATTATTATGAAAAAAATCAATGCGAACTAATTAAAACATATTGAATACAGCTCATTATGTTATGTTCATAATAGTTTAGTTTTTCCCTACAAAAAAAGTACTTTTAAATACTTTTTTGTTATACCACCATTATAAATCCTATTCATTCTTAAAACAAAATGGTTAAAAATTTATATAATAAATTTAATTTGCCTTATCTAAGTAATTGACTAAAATATAAAATTTTTCATACATTCTTATTTCTTTAAATTATTCATGTATACTATTTTACACAATAGTGTAGTTAAAGTTGAGTTAAAAAAAATAAAAAAAAATATATATATTAAATTTTGTCCATAATTCAATTCCTTATAATAAAATTAAATCAAGTTTGTAATACTTATGAACTTATTATATAGCTTCACACTGTATCCCGCACACAGCAGGATAGGCATAGGGAACCTAGTGTTAAGACTCTCCGTTCCCCACTTTCCGCCGAATTCGGAGATATTGCGTGTTAAGTGGCGGAACTTAACGCCGCGCTGTACTTCGACACCAGAGCGAAGAAAATGGAAATATTAAATATTTCCACTCCTCGAGTGGGAATCAAACCCATAACCAGTTGTTTACAGTCACACACTTGTGCCATTGGGCCATGACTGGCCACAACTTATTATATAAGTTTGTATAAATTACAAACAACATAGACTACAAACTATAGTGAACATTACACAATATTAACGACCTCTAAAAAAAGGGAAGCCCCATTATTTTTTAATTTACTGAAAGCATGTCAACAGTACTTAGTTGTAAATTGCACTTCAGCCCTAATCTCTGAAGCCTTACTCGGTATGTCTTCTATAATTAAACTGCGGTGTCAGATTCCAGCTCTGTTTTATCCTTGATTGGCATTATGTGCTTGACTTTTAACACCACTTATGGAATGTTTGGTTTATAGGTATTAGGGATATATAACATACTATTTTAATATATACTTTTTAGTTTTATTAAATAACATAAATATTAGTTATGCTATGTTTTTCTCTTGTTGAGAACAAAACAATATACAGTATATGAAAAGAAAAGTAACAAAGATTTTGGTAAAAGAAACAACTTGGCTAATGTGACTGGCTATCATCTCAACCATTGTTAGTTCTTGTTTAAGCCTTAAATGCTCCCTGCCATGCTCCCTGAGATTAGAAGCGGCTGACAGAGAATAATAATAATAATTTGTCCATGAGCTAATAAGAACATATTCTTCCAGCTTTAATTACAATGTGATATGACACATACTCATGATGGTTGTGTGGAATTCCCGCTTCCCCACTTCCACACATTTCCCACAAAATATTTAAATTTTAAGTTTTTGGTACCTTAGACAAAGCACACATTGAATTCCACTATTGCAATGTATCATGTAGTTTCGATTTCGAATCTTAAGTGGAGGACTGAGTATCTTGACACTAAGTTCTCTATGACTGATTATAAAAAAAATTCTGGTACTATTCATTAGAAATAAAAAAAACAAGCTTCACGTTTTTACCCGCAGGGGGTAGTCAGAAAAAAAGGACTTAGCGTCAAGAGACTTCGCCCTCCACTTTCTCCTTAAAATCGAGACATTGGGTATTGATTGGCAGAACTCCGAGCTTTGTCTTAGAGGGAAGAAATAAAGTGGGAGTGGGTACAAACCTACAATATCGAACCCGCAATATTTATTCTATAGGTACTAGCGCCGTATCTTGGCCGTGTAAACATTTGGAACGAATAGTTTTTGGAAGGAACGAGGATTTTCGATTTTTTATATAAACTTTCATCCCCTATTTCAAACTTTTAAAGGTTGACCTTAGACAAAATATGTAGCCCATGTTTGACCCAGTAATTTTCACTACTTTAGTTCTAAATTTCATCCAACTCGGAACGGCAGATTAGCCGTGAAAGTGTAACAGAGAAACAGACACACTTTCGCATTTATAATTTAAGCATGGATTAACTTAAACTTATTCACGATTTTGTTCACAGGTAAGATCCTACTATTCTACCTAATATTTTACGCAGTGCTAGTTGCGTTATTTGCAATATGCATGGCGACATTCCTCCAACATTTCATCAACCCGCGCGTGCCGCGACTCCAGCAGGAGGCTAGTCTGATAGGAACCAGCCCCGGGCTCGGGTTTAGGCCTCTGCCCGCCGATGTTAGGAGCACCCTCATCTGGTATAAGGGCACGGGATACGAGAGCTACAAGTACTGGGAGGATCAGTTGATCGATTTCTTGTCAGGTATTTATAATTTTTTGCATTTTTTTGGTTTAAATGAGTGGGTTATCATTGTACTGCGTAACGACGGATTATCACAAACTAGTTAATTAGATAAGAGACAAAAATGTGTGCTCTTGTGAACGTGTTCATATGGTTTTTTTTGTACCATGGAGACCATATATTTTTGTGAAATCATGCACTAATTTAAATATGTAAATATATGTATTATGTACCCTTATATATTAGATTGCATTTATATATTTTTTCTTTTAGTTTTAGCTATTTTTCCATTTAGTAGAACCTAGTCAGACTCTTCGTTTTTGTTTGTCTTACTGAGGTAGAAATTAATGTAATTTAATTATAGACATGTTCCACGAGCGATATTGAACCCACGACCAATCCCGTTTACAGTCTAATCTTTTCGATTAATACTTAATAACTCGAAGAATTAAGAGCGTCTGACTGATAGTAGTATATTTTTAACAACCTTTGTTTGACTTCAATGTTAAGTAGGTTACATGTTGGCTGTACTACATAGTATTTATTTAATTAGTGTAAAAGTACTTAATAGGATAGCAGAAAATAAAATAATTGTGTCTTAACTAATTATTATATAATTCGTTTAATGCTATGGGATTATTTTTAAAGAGAATGTTATAGATGTTTAGAGTCATCTGGTACTGGGTTTTACATCCAATGTGTCAAATTTTGGCGGAAGATGGAGAACGGAGTATATTTATTAGAAGCTCTGCTATCCGGATTACGCACAAGTTAAATTTATAATATTTTTCTATCGTTTCTTTTTATAAAACACAAAATATTATTTAGTCCTTACTTATATTATAAATGCGAATGTCTGTGTGTTTGTCTGTCACGCTTTCACGGCTAATTCTCTGGTCCGATTTAGATGAAATTTAGAATGAAAGTAGTAGATATGACTCGGTCTAACATACTTAGTTTTTCAAAAATCAACCTCTATAGGGTTGAAATAGGGAATGAAAGTTTATATGAAAAATCTACACCACCGTTGATAATCGAAGTTTAAACATAGGCTACTTTATTTTTAAAAAATCCACCACCGAGGGTTGCAATATAGCGAAACAGACACATAGGTCACGCGGCGAAGCCGCGAGCGGGTCGCTATTTATATATATATATGTAAGTATATGTATATATTGGTTTACGTTTTAATTTTATATGTGATTATTGATAGTGATTTTTTTGTCTTTCGATTTTTCAATTTCGATTTGTTCTCTTTATATATATATTTTTTTTTTTGCATTGCATCCCGCTTTTGGTTTGCACTCATCCATCTACACAGGTTGACTGGAAGAGATCTCTTCTAGAGTAAGGGGATAAGTCCACCGTTATAAACCATCAATTTCTGTTACTTACTTTTTCTGTATACTATTTTTTAAATGCAATAAAAAATACATTAAAATAAATAACCCTTTCTTTTTCTTAAATTTTTATTTACACACTTCCCAAGTATCATAATACGAGTAAATTGTTTAAATTTTCTTTATTGAAAGTTCGAACTGCGATTTGACGAGATTATTCACAAAGTATTTACTACATAAGAGACAGAAATGGACTACTAACACTTAATACTAATGACAGTATGTTTATGTGTTTATTGTTCAATAACGTTAACTTGTATTTATCATTTATTTTAATAACAAAAATGTAAAATAATTTAAGCAACTACAAAAGTGTTACTTGAGTCCGCCGTGACTCAGTGGGACAACGACACGATCTGTAATCATCACTGGCTGTGGGTTCGATTCCCACTCGGAGGAATGGTCATTTCTTCGTTCTAATATGGCGCTATATTTCGCCAGTCAACACGCAATACATACAACGGGAGTGGAAAATAGAGAACGGAGTGTCTTGTCATTAGGTTCTCTCTGATTAAGACTACTATGAGGAAAAAGCGTAAAGTTTATAAAATTTTACTTATGAGTTAGTACTTATTTAATTTGCCGATTTTAGAATGTTGAGGCCTGCTATGCATTAAGCCCAAGAAATAACTGTTTTCTACGCAGTATCTTAATTACGGTAGAAAAGCGGAAAAAGGAATCCAAAAGGTGTTTTTTATATATTTTTATTTGTAGCTTCACGCTGTATCCCTTGCGGTGTAGTCAGAGAGAACAGAGCGCCAAACGCTACGGTCCCTGCATATTTCTTTCGTTTTTTGAATATATTTTTATTTAATTCTTTCTTTTTAATATATTTATAATTTCTTTTTAATATATTTTTATTTATTTTCTTTCAGTATACAAAAAGAAAGGTCAAACAGCGGGCGCCGGTCAGAATATTTTCAATTGCAACTTCAAGAACCTGCCGCCGCCTGGAAAAGTATGTGATGTAGACATCAGAGGATGGGATCCTTGTATAGAAGAGAATCATTTCTCGTTCCATAAGTCGTCTCCTTGTATATTCTTGAAGTTGAACAGGTAAATAGAACAGGGAGAGAATTTATCTGATGGTTGTAGGTTCGATTTCTAATTAGGGGGAATGATTATATCTAAAGTGCTAGTCGTGGCGCAGTGGCACGAACGTGTGACTGTAAACGACTGGTTGTGGGTTCGATTCCCACTCGAGGAGTGGAAATATTTAATATTTCCATTTTCCTTCGTTCTGGTATCAGAGGTAAAAGCGCGGCGTTAAGTTCCGCCACTTAACACGCAATGCCTCCGAGTTCGGTGGAAAGTCGGGAACGGGGTGTCTTATACACTAGGTTCCCTCCGCCTACCCTGCTGTATGCGGGATACAGAGTGAAGCTAAAAAAAAAGAAAAAAATATATATATCTAAATTGTGTTTGATTCCGTTCTGGTAATACAAAGCGCGAAGTTGAATTCTGTCACATAATGTTAAAAGTCTGGAATTGAGTGAAGAAAGGGAGTGTCTTGACACTAGGTTCTTTTTTCTTATTATATATTTACTATGGCAAAACACTAGAAGGTGATAGAAAACTCTATTGTAGAGAGACGTTAATTTAAACGCATAGTGTCTCAAATTCAGGAAAGAGGGGAACGGAGTGTCTCATCACTAGGTTTTCTCAGTCGATTGATGAATATGCGTGATTGTAAAGAAATACAACATTATATCTATCGTTTAATAATGGTATTCACTATAACCTTTAAAAAGTATTTTTGAAGCTCTTTAAAAAGTCTTTTTGAAGCCAGTCGTGGCGTAAGATCACAAAGTATTGTAAATGTGGATCACAAAGTATTGGTTGTGGGTTCGATTCCCACTCGAGGAATTGAAATATTCAATATCCATTTCCTTCGTTTAAGCGTCGAGGCAATGCACGACGTTAAGTTCCGCCAATTAACACGTAATGCTTCCAAAATTCAGCGCAAAATGGGCAACAAATGGTGTCAACCCCGCTATCGTGTAAAATAATAATAATTTTAAATTTTGAGTATGTATAAAATTTATTTGTAGAATCTACGGATGGCGGCCGGAATACTACAACGAAACAAATAATTTGCCGCAGGACATGCCAATGGATTTGCAAAGTTATATCAAGAATTTCACCGATTATAATAGAGATTATGTAAGTATATATCTTGAGAAAGACATTTTTAGAAAACATTCCCTTAGTTTGTGAAATAACAATTTAAAAAATATATAACTGTCAGACGCAGACATAGTATCTCAATTGTGAGATTGGAAATTGGAAAGTGGAAAAAGGAGTGTTTTGACACTACGTTTTTGTAATTGTTATGCGGGAAAAGGGTGAAGCAATAACTGTAGTTACATATGTGCATATTACTAACTTCACGCTGTATCCCGCACCCAGCAGGCTAGACAGAGGGAACCTAGTGTTAACACACTCCGTACCCAATTTTCCGCCGACTTTTGGAAGCATTGCGTGTTAAGTGGCGGAACTTAACGCCGCACATTGCCTCCACCTGAGCGAAGAAAATGTAAATATTAAATATTTTCACTCCTCAAGTGGAAATCGAACCTTGGACCAGTCCCGTTTACAGTCACACTTTGTGGCAAAGTTATGTATGTTATTATTAAATACTTATGTTGAAATGTATGGGTATTAGATAACATAAGTGGGCATTTCTCTTGAGAGGATTTGAAGTGGTTTTACAGTAAGCTTGGTTGTAGTATGTTTACACTAAATATCTTATTAAGCAGTGATATTATATTAATAACGTAAAATCAGATATAAACTGCGTAAAGTATAACATACAGAAATATTATATTTCAATATCTTCGCTCTGATGTCTGCCTCTAGAATTCGGCGATGCGTGGCAAACGGAGTGTTTTTAACACTAGGTGCCTTCTGCTAACCCTGCCGTGTGCGGGATACAGCGTGAAGCTAAAAAAAATTGTCTTATTAGGCAGTGACAATATATTTATAGTATGCACATTCAAACATGAAAAGTCTGACTAAGTCACAGAACCAACTTTTAAGGGAGTAATTGATGGTAAGAGGCGGAGAGCGCGAGAGTCAAATCTATACTAATATAATATATTAAATGTAAAAGTCTGTCTGTTACGCTTTCACGGTTAATCTACCCATTTAGATAAGGTTTGGAACGAAAGTAATTCAGAATCCAGGGCTGAACCCTGGATTCTGAATTATATAGACTACTTCATTGTTCAAAAAACGATCTGAAAATGATATATAACATAGCTATTCTTGTTTAGTATATTTTTTGTAAGATTCACACTTTTCCGTATACCAGTGTAGTTAGAGAGAGCCTAGTGTCAAGATACTCCGTTCTCCACTTTCTCTCAGATGGTAACCCACAACAATAACCTCTGTTTTTTATAATTGGACTGTATATAAAAGGTGGGGCCAGTCGTGGCCACTTAACACGCAATGCCTCCGAATTTGGTGGAAAGTGGGGAACGGAGTGTCTTAACATTAGGTTTTACTCTGCCTACCCTGCTGTGTGCGGGATACAGCGTGAAGGTAAAAAAAAATATACATACATTTAATTTAGGATTTCCTCTTTTTATATATTTCTTTGAAATTCACGCTCACATAACAGGATAGTCAGGGAGAACTTGACTCCGCTTACAGTTAAATGCTAACCCGCAAAAACAACCTTCTCCTTTTTATAATTGGACTATATATAATAATAATATGATTTCAGGCAAATACAGTATGGGTGTCCTGTCAAGGGGAAACGCCGGCGGACAAAGAGAACATAGGGCCTGTAAGATACTTGCCCCATCCCGGTTTCCCGGGATACTTCTATCCCTATAACAATGCGGAGGGATACCTGAGCCCGTTGGTAGCTGTGCATTTGTTGAGACCTAGGAGTGAGTTTGATTTTTGTTTCTTATTTGTTGTTTTTTTTAAGTGACTTATTTGTAACTTTTTTTAGATATGCATTTGGAGAGTCTAAGTAAAGTTCATGGTTGTGGGTTCGATTCCCACTCGAGGAAATGTTTATTTAAACTATTTTCTTTGGCTCTGGTACCATAGACAACACGCTGCGTTGTGTTCCGCCATTCAAAACACAATACCTCGATTCCTGGCGGAAAGTTTAGGACAACTCTAGGTTGCGCTTACAGTTATACTCTGTTCCACTGCTCCACGGTCCCTTATTATTATTTATTTATTTTAATTTAATTTATTCAAACTTATTTTTATATATTTTTTTCAGCTGGTATAGTCATTAACATAGAATGCCGTGCTTGGGCCAAAAATATTAAGTACAATAGAAGAGATGGTCTTGGCGTCGTCCATTTTGAACTTATGGTAGAATAAGAAAAATTGGAAAGAAGAGAAAAGACCAACGTAACGTACGCGGTCTTCTCCATAAGACCAAGTATTTTCTATAATAAGCAATATGAATTACACATTATTTTACAGTCTACTGTAAAAGGCCATTTCGTAATATCAATTGATCTTGTATTTTAGTAGAAAAGGCAATTTAATGCATGCGGTCTTCTTAAAAGACTTTGTAAAAGCTAAAGACTTTTTTGTAAGACCCATTTTTTTGTGTAATAAGCAATATGAATTGTACATAATTTTACAGTCTACTGTAAAATACCTTTTATGAAATCAATTGTATTTTAGTAGAAAAGACTAACAAGTGCAACGGACTACTTAATAGACTTTCTGTAAAAGCTAATCTTTCCCTAAGACCTTAAGGTATGCTATCTTCTTAAAAATCTTTCCCTAAGACCTAAGGTCTTTTCTTAGGTCTAGACTTTTCTGTAAGACTAGTCTTTTCAGTCTTCTGTAAAAGATCATTTTATATAATCAAATGAATCTCTTGTATTTTATAATATGTACTTATATAATTCCATGACATGAATATTATATTCTAAAAACATATTTTTGACATATTTTATATATTATAAATATGTTTAATTAAATATGGTGAAGTCAATAATCGATATACATATATAAATTGTAACTATAACGTTTATACAATCATGTATTTTTAAGACTGTTCCGTCCTTGTATTTTTTATTAATATGGAATCTCGTAATAGAAACTCATTTTTAAATATTTTTATCATTTTGAAGTGTTATTCACATAGCACAAGTGCAAGTTTGAATCCCAATGCATTCAACTTTTTGATAACTTTTCTAAAAGTGTCTTAACTAGTTTTTAAGTTATATTTTTACGTCCAATATCAGTAATTGATCCTAATTTAAAAAATGCGATCTTAGATCTAACTAGCAATCATTTTTTGAGTAAAGCAAAGGTTGAAAATGTAATCCTTCCATTGGTTATTGACAATAACAAATCTAAATTCAAATTATGTTATTCAAATAGACTTTTGTAAGCACTTTTGAATCGTCAAATGTACATAAAGCTACCACCGACTCGGAAGGCAATTCTGCTGAGAAGAGCCGGCCAGATACTCAACAGTTGCTCTTTTCAAATACAATTTTATTTTATTATTTTTTTTTTTAATAAACATTGTTAAAGTGTTATTCCACACTTAGGATAATTGAAAAAGACATTTAAAGAAAACTTATAAAAATTTGAACGCAGCGGGATTCGAACCCGCGCCTCCTGATTGTCATGGCTCAGTGGTGAGAGCGCCTGGACGGTATTCAGGAGGCGCGGGTTTGAATCCCGCTGCGTTCAATTTTTTATAAGTTTTCATTAAATGTCTTTAAAATTTTATTATTTGATACAATGGTAGCTAAAAGCTTGCAGTTTGCGCTTTTTGTATTAGGATCGATTATTCATATTATGGATTAATCTGTTAATATAAGATGGTCTTATGACGAGATGAAATATGCTATCTAAATAGATTTTGAGCCATTTTAGTGTAATTTTGCATCCTTTTGTGGTTTTTAATGGTTTTTGGTCGAGGTGTGTTCATTAGATTTAGCTGTAAGTTTAAATTAAAATAATTGATTTAAGATAATTCTATATATTGAAATATATTATATAGATCTGTATTTCATTTCATGTACTTATAATTTATAATCTGGATTTTTTAAAGCATTTTTTGACATTTACTGTCAAATTTAAGTAATTTTTTTATAATTACTGGCAACCTTTTACTGGCATTTTGTAGGTTTTCTATGTTCTAATTTGAACTTATATGATTGATAATAAATAAATAATAAAATACATGAATCTATAAGAGAAACAAGTAACAAGAATGCTTCTTCGGAAGAATGCAAAATGGGTTTTTAAAACTAAACTTTACAGTGTTAACAATAGTGAATTCATTGTATCATATATACTTAAAATCATAATTTATGTAAAGAATTTCGAATATCTAAATGACTTCTGTTAAAATTGACATTTTTAAAACTAAGTATAAGAATTTTTGATAATGTAATTCCGTCCTACATAACTTTGTGCCTGATTTTTATTTTTTTTTATATGTAATATTAATATATTTTTGTATGTTTTAAATGAATATACAATGATTGCATTTTATTTTATACATATTGTTTAAAATGTATGTATAAGAACATGTATAATACGCGCATTCTAACTTGAAATGTCGGAACCTAGCTACATTAGGTGTCACAGGACCCACTTTTAAGGAGTGGTTGGTGGTAAGAGGCGGAGAGTGAGGAGAGAACCGCGATAAATAAATACTAGTGGCTCCATTACGTGGTGTTTAGTGTCTCAGTCACTCCGCAATCGTCAATTCTGATTGACTGGTTGACTGTACTGGTCAAGATAAAATGCGCGTATTATATCAGTTATACTTATTATGATGTAACCCCATCCGTCCTTAATGGCAGCTAGAAATGTATATATTCTTTTTTTTTAATATTATGTGATTTTTTATATTACCTTCAATTTTGAAATATGATAACTTTTATTATTATATTCTTAAATCATTTTAAAAATATATTCTTATATTATTGATATTATTATATAAAGATGGTTGCTATTTTACAATAATGCATTAAATCTCATTTATATAGTGATTTTTTAAATTATGCAGGTTTGTGTTTATATTTTTCGTCCATAAGTTTAATTTTAGTGTCATTTTGCAGCTTCTAACTTTTTCCTATATGGAAAAGTAGTGAGAAAGAACCTAGTGTCAAGACACTCCTAATTTTATAAATTTAGTTTCAAGAAATTGTTTTTTGACACAAGCTTCTCTCTCACTATCCAGTTATGTGTGAAAAGTGTGCAGCTTAAAAAAATCACATTTAAAATTGTTATAAAATTTTACATATCTAGTGTTTATAATGTTTTGCTATATTAAATGAAAAATAAAACATATATGTAATACAATGATTTTAGTAAAATAATAAGTTATATGGATGTCTTATGCCAATATCAATAATGGAGCCTAATCCAAAAATTGCAACCTTAGATTGATCTGGCTATCATTTTCTTAAGTAAAGTAAAAGTTGAATATGAATAGGGGTCAGTCGTGGCCCAGTGGCACAAAGTGTGACTGTAAAGGCGACTGGTTGTGGGTTCGATTCCCACTCGAGGAGTGGAAATATTTATTATTTCCATTTTCTTCGCTCTGGTGTCGAGGCAAAGCGCGGCGTTAAGTTCCGCCATTTGACACGCAATGCCTCTGAATTTAGCGGTGCGTGGGGAGCGGAGTGTCTTAATAGTAGGTTCCCTCTGTCTACCCTGCTGTGTGCGGGATACAGCGTGAAACTAAAAAATAAAGAATATGAACATGCAGTTCTTCGACCAATGACCAATCGAAAGTTGCAGTTTTTGAATTAGGATCGATTATTCATATTGAGCTTTTAAGACAGGTTATTTGTTTATCTCTTAAGTAAAAATACCATTTATTAATATAGTTTTATTTTAATTTTATATTATAATTTAGATTTTAGATTAGTATTGAAAACGCATTTTTTTATTGTAGTTGTTTTGTAATACATGTGTAGTTTTAGTATATAATTTTTTCATAATATTTTTTAATATAGAATGTATAGGTGTCAACTATAACATACTAGAATTGTTTTTTTGTTGTATATTAAAATGATAGTGTATTTGAGGACACTGTGGTGTATGTGGAACAACGTCTGACTAAACGTTGATAGTCGATGGTTCGATTCCTACTCATGAATATTTTTATTATTTTCATTACACTGATCTGGTAACGAAATGTTTTATTTCGATCTGAAAATGGAGAACGGAATGTTTTTACACTAGAGGATTAAAAAAATTGTGAAGTTGTAGAAATGCTATATATTCTTAAACATTTTTTAAAGTGTTATTCCACACTTCGGAGATTTGAATAAGACATTTAGAAAAAAATGTTATTGCCAAACGATTGTTCGTAGAATAATCTTTGGGTAGCAGAAATATGTAAAAAATTGTCTACAGAGATGCTAACAACAAAAATAAGTTGTAATTAAGCGTGTAAGAATTTCGACGCAGCTGGTAGTAGAACTGAGAATGGCTCAATGGTGAGACCGCCTGGACGGTATTCAGAAGGCTCGGGTTCGAATCCCGCTACGTGCAATTTTTTATACGTTTTCTTAAATGTCTTTTTCAATGCTATTTATATTTATATTGTAATGTGTATATTTTTAATTAGATTGTTAGAATTTATTTTCTGTAATTTTAGCTGACATCAAGTAGTTTTTATATAATCGTCCATTTTATTTGATTACAAATGTATTTTTAATAGGGATTTGTGTGTGAAATCAGTTCTTTTTAATACATTTAATCCTTTTTTAAAATTATGTAGATTTAGAAGCGTGTATCGAGTTGAGAGAATCGATTTGCAATATATATACTTAGGAATCCAGTATAAGTGTTATTATTTAATGCTAGATTTTTGTTTTATTTTTAATAAATATATAATGTAATTTTGACTGTCTTTATACTAGGTATTCTCTGACTACTTCCATGTTACATGGGTAAAGTTTAAGGTTAACCAATAATAAATTTACATCATATACACTCAAAATCATAATTTTTGCGTAGAATTTCGAAAATTCCTTTACACGTTTTCAAGTGAAAATGACGTTTTTAATAACTAAGTATAAGAATTAAGTTTTTATATATATTAAAGGCGTTAACCGCAACTCAACACGCAATGCCTTCGAATTCGGCGGTGCATGGGGAACGGAGTATCTTAACACTAGGTTCCCTCTGCCTATCCTACTGTGTGCGGGATACAGCGTGAAGCTAAAAAAAAAGGAAGTATGTATAAGAATTTAAAGTAATATCATTCCGTCCGACATAACTTTTGTGTCTGATTTTTATTTTTTTAATATATTTTTTATATAATTCTGTATTACTAATATATTTTAACATTATTTAAATAAATATACATTCATTGCATTTTATTATAGACATTAGACGTATGGGTAAAGTGTGAATCTGTATAATGTTTGCTATCACTTAATACATCGATGGCTCCTATGTATAAAGATCGAAGTGCGTAATACAAAAAGTTATATTGTCCTGCCTTCTGCCCTCCTCTTCAAAAAGCTCCTGTAAAGACAGGAGAGGCTCCGAAAGTTTAAATTTTTTATATTTTTATATTAAATATTTTCCCCTTTTTTGTGGCCAGTCGTGGCCCAGTGGCCCAAGCGTGTGACTGTAAACGACTGGTTGTGGGTTCGATTCCTACTCGAGGAGTGGAAATTATATTTCCATTTTCTTCGCTCTGGTGTCGAGGTAAAGCGCGGCGTTAAGTTCCGCCACTTGACACGCAAGCCTCCGAATTCGGCGGAAAGTGGGGAACGGAGTGTCTTAACACTAGGTTCCCTCTGACTACCCTGCTGTGTGCGGGATACAGCGTGAAGTAAAAAAAAAAAGAAACTAAAGATATTTTCCCAAGGAGAGGAGGAGAGAAGAGTTACATATTGGGTAATATAAAATTACAGCAAATTTAAACTTTCGGAGCCTCTCCTGTAAAGTTGTTATTTCGCACTTGGCCCTTATATATAGGAGAAATTGATATTAGTAATATTTTTTATATATATGTATGTGTGCGCGTGTCATATTTTGATGCTAGGTTATTTTTTTATCTGTAGTTTTATGACTGACATTTGTTATTATATCCGTCCAATTTTTTTTTAATGTAGTGTTGTTTGAACTTGTTTAAACTGTATCTCGTACTACCTGTGCCTCTTAATAAAAATAGTTTGTATATATTATGGGTTTTATTTTTCATTGTTCTTGTTTTACTCGAGTGTCTGTCTATAGAGTTTTTATAGCAGAATTTGAACCTGTTGCTCCGGTTAAGGTCATTTTTTAAAATTTTGAATGTTGTAAGATAAATTGATAAATGAATAGGAGCGCAGGGTTTTTTTAAATAATATTGATATGTCCATAGTGGCCAGTCGTGGCCCAGTGGCACAAGCATGTGACTGTAAACGACTGGTTGTGGGTTCGATTTCCACTCGAGGAGTGGAAATTATATTTCCATTTTTCTTCGCTCTGGTGTCGAGGTAAAGCGCGGCGTTAAGTTCCGCCACTTAACACGCAAGCCTCCGAATTCGGCGGAAAGTGGGGAACGGAGTGTCTTAACACTAGGTTCCCTCTGCCTACCCTGCTGTGTGCGGGATACAGCGTGAAGCTAAAAAAAAATATTGTTATGATTAAATTTGATAAAATCACAAATATTTTGTTACATTCTGAAATGTCAATTATTGGTGCATTGGTCAATTTAACGTAGTGGGATTAGAGCCCGCGTCGCTTGGTAACCCTCCAGGCGCACTGAACGTTAAGTGAGAATTGCGTTCAGTTCAGTTTCGTAATGAATAAGACTAAAAATGTTAAGGATATTGGCACAATTATTATAAGCTTCATAATTTAGAAATTGTTATAATAACATTATGAATGTTTGAAAAGTCTATTAAAGTTTTTGTTTAAGATTTTTTATCTATTTTTCGGATAAAATTAATTAAAATCGCTTTAGGTTTTTTATACAAACTTTAATTGCCTGTTTCAGTCTTTAGAGGTTGGTTTTTGAAAAAGTGATCTTAGTGTGACGAGGGTCAACCTATTTTCTTAGTGTATAACTACTTTCCTTCCGAATCCCATGCAAATTGGGCCAGCAGATTAGCCGTGAAAGCATCACAGGCAGACTTTCGCATATAATATTAACAGTTAATACGTAGCCTCTATCATTAGATAGATCCATATTTATAATATGAGCATGACTTTAAAATGTATTTATTTATGTAATAAGTAACATTGTACAAAGTCACGAACAAGAGGTTAGTGACATTGAGGTGTTTTAAGATAACGCTAATTGAAATAAACATAGTTATATCATTACTACGGCATCGTGACGCAGTAGAATAGCGTTTGACTGTAAAAACGTTGGTTGGAGGTTCAATCCCCTTTTTTATGGAATAAAGAAGGCAAACGAGCAGAAGGCCCACCTGGTGTTAAGTGGTTACCTTCGCCCATAGACATCCACAACATTAGAGTTATGGATGCGTTGCCCGCCTCTGGGATGTAGGACAGCAGGAGGGAGGAAGGATGGGAATGGTGGGAGTAGGGAGAGAGATAACACATCATCAGATGTTTGGCGGTTCGTCTTTGACACGATGGTGGTCGCAAGCCAGTCAGAGAACGACTCTTCTACCACCAAGCACCTACTTGGAGAATGGTTATATTGCAATTGTTTATATCCGCTCTGGTTTAAACGCAGCGTTAAGTTTCACACTCTAAATAATATCTCGATTTTTTTTTGAAAACGTATAAAAGTTTGAACTTAGTGGGATTTGAACCCGTACCTCTTGGTAACTGTTTAACTGAAACTGTACTAGTAGAATAAAAATTGAATTGGAAAGTGGATAACGAAGGGTATTGACACTAAGTTCTCTTTGCACATTTTGTTATGCAGAGAATTAATTAACATTTACTGAAAGACAATTGAACCCAACACGTTTGTGTCCGTTATATAGCTCTCTAGTCTCCGCCCAACATTGAGACATTGCGGTTTGAAAAGCGAAAAACGTTTCGCTTTGTTTTAAAATCAGAATGTTGAAATGAAAAATATTTAAATATAATTACCACGATTACCTTAATAAATATAAATATCTTATTTGCTACATTATAACGTAATCGCAAATATGCCTATGCAATAAAAGCCTAATTGAATCTTATACATAATTATTTTTTTAATCTTCACACGTCTTCCAGCTTCACACTTCTTCCAGCATAGCATGGTCGTCTGAAAATACACTCCGCCCTCCACTTTCTAACCGAAATCTTTCGTCATCTATGTACATTTCACGCAGAAAGAACCTAGTGACTTCCTTCTCCGAGACACCATTTTTTTTCTTTTCAGGCCACTCTGATAAGAAATACTGATAGCACAAACATACAAAGACTAGAATTTAATACAGCTTCACACGTTATCCCGCACAGAGGGGTAAGCATAGAGAATCATCACTCCGTTCTCCGCTGTCTATTCCAATACAGACTCTGCGTTGAGTAACGGAACCCAACGCCGCACTTTGTCCTGTCACTAGAACGGAGAAATGAAGATAATTATAATTATAATAATTATTCCTTGAAGTGGGAATCGAAAATACGTATGAGTACAGGAAACAGGTAATACGTAATCATTAAAACTATACTTCTTTATTGTGATAAAACAGTAAAAAATGTTTGTTTGTTCGCGAACATTTTCTGAAGTATTGAATGGATTTTAATGAAACTTTTTTTGTTGTATAGCTTTAAAGCTTAGGCTAAAATGAAGTTTTGAAGACCTGCTGTAGAACCATAATAGACCAGCTATCCTATAAAATGTAAGGAAATTACACCTTAGCTAAGAAAGTTCGGCATGACAAGTAATTTGGTACTGATTTACTAAACACACGCAATCGAAGTTGCAAGCAGCTACTAGTCCTAAATAAAACAGTATGACTCAAAAGTTTTGACACGTAATAAGTTCCCTTTCTCAGAAGGGACTTTGCTCGGTGACGTTCGTTCGTGTAATACAGAATTAGGATGTCAATCTATATGGCTATGGCTTATGACGCGTGGATAGGCAAGTTTTTTATATTTTATTTAGAAAAATATTAGTGACAAATAATATGGATTATAGTAGTGTAAAGTGATTTGGTGTAATGTGTAAATTAAATTAAGTTTTTATTTTATTTTAAATAAGTCAGAGAATAATAGTCAGAGAATCCATTCTCTACTTCCTGATCGAATTCTTTCTCATTTATTTAAAAACGGTACTTATACGATTATGTAACAGAACTTACAAACTTAAATGAGCCAATAAGTTCTATACAGGTATTTCAGAAGAAAAAGGCGAGCAAAAACTATAAGTAGAAGCGAAGCGAATCGATTTTTTAAGTTTTACACTTTTTTTTAAATTAAATCTTTTAAAACAGATTTCAATTACCCTTAAAAACATACATATTTGTATATACAATACGAATTAGCTATTATTTTTTTAAATGACTTTATAAAACAGAGATTTTTTTAATTCTGCCCTCTCTCTGACTTCTGTCCGCATCCGAAAAATAATGATAAGAAAGAAATTTACATATTAAATCTAATATAATACTTAAATAAAATCTAATTCGAAGAGTAGGCAGGTCATGGTAGCGCAGTCTGTTAGTCAGTCTGTCAGTTATGGGTACAATTCGATTTTCTATTGACAAGAAAACCCGCGGCGCCTTCCATTCAACACACACTTAAACATATAACAGAGTGTTCTAACACTTTTCTCTCTCTGTCCAACAATCAATACGCGTAAATCTAAAAAAATAAACAAGAAAAACTGTTTATAAAACAATATATCTAAAAATACATTTTCGCCTCAACTAAAAAAACGTTTTAAATCTACCGATAGCTCGCGTATGTCATTTGACGCTCTGCACGTGTATGCAGTGCATGCGCGCGCGCAGTCGCCACCGTACTTCCATACGCGCCGGTTCGTTTTACCGTTGTTATTGTTAAAATAAGTAAAATTAATATTAAAAATAACATTAATATATAAATGGCTAGTAAATCTAATGGTGTTGAAACGGAATGGGCGAGGGCGCCTCCGCCCAATGTGCCTTTTGGTGAGAGATTCCTTAAAGCAATATACGATCCCGATGAAAAAACCCTTCTGGGTAGAACGCCTAAGCGATGGGGTGAGTATTGTTTTAATTATTATACTTTGTTTTAATTATTTTACATTCAAAAATTGTAGAAATGTTATAATTTTTGTATTAATCATTTGTTTATTTTGAATTTAACATTATTTGGGTATTTTTTTATTTATTTATTTAAAAAAAAATATATTTTTTAAACGCGACGGTTGTAGACTAAAATTTTGTAAAGCTATAATTTTCAATCATATTCTTTCCTATTCCATATACTTAACAAAATATAAAAAAATATATAAATATATAAAACATATCCAATAATTTTCCTCATAGCTTTTCAAAAAAAAAACTCGCTTTTCCAATATAAATAAAAAAAATAACGTTATCAAGTCATTCTATTAGCATTCAGCCATATTGTAACCACGGAACACCGTGTACTGTTTATCGCCCTATAAATACACTATAATCAATTTAAATGCCATCGGCCATACATTTCTATTTGCGAAGCTTTGGCAGGCGTATGGTAGCGGTCGTCCAAAATATGATTAACACTGTTAAATTCAGGTGTTGTAACATCCTGGATGTTATGAAATTGTATGTTGTATAGTTTTAAAATTTTAGTGTTAGTTAAAATTAGTGACGGAGGACAGAGTGTATCGACACTAGGTCTTTTAAAAAAGTAAATGTGAAAAAAAAATAATGTGAAATGTTAGACCGTCTAGTGTTGTGGGACTGCTTTTGATTATACATGTGATTAGCTATGGGCTTATTTCCCATTCGGGGTATTTTCATTTCTCCGCTCTAGCATCTAAGATAGAGTTTCGTCACTTAGCAAGCAAGCTAATGTCTCGATTTTGTGTAGTGAAGGAGAGTAGAGTGTTTTGACACTAGTTGCTCTCTGACTTCAGGGGATGGTATATACGTATGGGATGGTATATAGTTAAAAAGGTACAGATAGTAAAATAAACTACTACTTTGTTCTTCATTTGCGGTTCACACACGAATACAGTCTTGTGAATTGAAATTTCCTTTAAAATAACAAAAAAGCTTCATGCTTTAACCCACACCAGAGTAGGCCAAGAGAACTTTGTGTTAAGTCACTCTGCTCTCTACTTTACACACGAATTCGAGACATTATCCAATCAATATTCATGTAACAATAAAAAAATTACATAAAAAGCTAATTTATTTAATTTTTTGTGTAAATTTACATAGTTCGTTCTGCAGCTGGCTCGAGACCTCTATCATGTCAAAGACGAATCGTCAAATCCCACCATCCCCATCCTTCCCCCTTCCTTCTCACCTTCACCCTCAAGGACACAACTCCTCTGACGTTATGAATGTCCATGGGCGAAGGTAACCGCTTACCATCAGGTGGTCCTTCTGCTCGTTTGCCTCCTTTATTCAATAAAAAGAAAAAAACAAATTGAAAAGAACAAATTAATATGCATGCATTATCAACCTTGACCTAGCACGCATATACTACTTACTCTATGCCTGTGAGGTATACAGATACAATTCCGAATAAAACCTTGGGAGCAATCATAGTAATGGAAACAAATTAAAAACATCGCTTACAATTTCAATATATGTATGTTTATATTGCTTTTATTGATTGCGGACAGCGGAACCATTGATGCGTATAATTTATGTGAATTATTGCTTTTTTTTCATAACGGCGCAGTGGTGATAGTGGGTGATTGTGAACGCGGTTGGTTGTGTATTCGATTCCCATTTGAAATAAATATTATATTTAATTAACTTTTTTTTCTGCTATGATATCATAAATGGTTACATTGAGTTTGGCTATTTAACACACAATGTCATAGAAAAAAGAAAACGGAGTGTCTTGACACTAGCTCCCTCTGGCTACCCTATTCTACTATGCGGGAAAAAATCACTCCATACTAAGAGATATTTTTAAACATTTTTAAAGTGTTATTAACCAGCCATGTAGAATGCATGGCTCAGTGGTGAGAGCGCCTGGACCGTATTCAGGAGGCGCGGGTTCGAATCCCGCTGCATTCAAATTTTTATACGTTTTCGTTAAATGTCTTTTTCAAGATATTTTTATCAGTTAAGCTATGCACTTCTATTACTGTGTTATTATTTTTTTAACTTCTTATGTATGGAAAAAAATATGAAAATAGAAATTATTATTGATTTTACTTGAGTTAGATATCAGTTTATATAAATTTAATGAAGTGAACAGTATGAATCTGTTGAATTTAGTCTCATGCGATAGAAAATGATGGGTTTAGTCTGTTTATTTCAAAACCTGCCTTTACCTCTTCCATAGTCACTCACAAAATTGGGATATAGTTGAATTGGAAAACAAATAATCAAAGATTGCGTACTTCTTTGTACGCTATTAAGGACCTTGAGAATAAGCCCCAAGGCATTACGCTTTATGTGCTTACTAGCGGCCCGCGGACTGCCTAATTGTTTTCTTATGTTGCAACCCTCGGGGGTGGATTTTTGAAAAATAAAGTAGCCTATGTTTGTTTTTCGATAATCAACTATATTTATTCCAAAATTTATTACAATCGGTCAAGCGGCTTAGTGTTTTCATATAAAGTTTCATCCCCTATTCCAACCTTTAGCGGTCAATTTTTGAGAAAACTACTTTAGTTTTAAATTTCATCCAAATCGAACCGGTACATTAGCCGTGAAAGCGTGACAGACAAACACACAGACTTTCGCATTTATAATATAAGTATGGATGGTATAGTCAACTAAGTTAATGAATAACAGACAGTTGTGGCACCGTGGGGCAGCATCTGACTGTAAATACGATTTATGTGGGTTCGATTCCGATTCGGGAAAATATTATTTTCATTTCTCCGCTGTGGTACCACACTTAACAAAATCAAAGTCATATAATTTTATTCAAAATAAGAAGTTACATGCTTCATTTTTTACCACCGGTTCACTAAAGTTAATGCCACAGACCTGAGAAGAACCGGCGCAAAAAACTTAGCGGGAGAATTGTTTTTATTTTTTTTAAATAAAGCATTTACAGATATTATATAATTGCAGATATTATATAACATGCAATGTTTCGATTTCAGACGGAAAGGGGGGAACGGAGTGTTCTGACTCTAGGTTCCCTCTGACTATTCTGGTTTTCGGGAACAAGCGTGAAGTTGGTTTTTTTTATAAGTAAAGAACGAAGCACTGTTTCATTAAGATCTCTGTCTAAGCAATAAAAAAGAGTGGAAGGGTAATAAAAATATTTCTACAAATTTATATTTTATCATTATTTTAATGGCTTTCATAAATATGTTCTTCACAGGTCTTATAATAAATATACGTTGAAGTATTAACGATATATTCACTGTAATAAATATATTTCAGTAAAAAAACTGAAATACATATGTAACAAAACGGATAATTTTTAAAACATTTTTAAAGTGTTATTCCACACTTAGGAAAATTAAATAAGACGTTTAAAGAAAACATAATAAAATTTTGAACGCAGCAGTATTCGAACCCGCGCCTCCTAAATACCGTCTAGGCGCAATGACTGAGCAATGCAGTGCTGGTATTCAGGAGGCGCGTGTTCGGATCCCGCTGCATTCAATTTTTTATATGTTTCCTTTAAATGTCTTTTTAAAAGGGATCATGTCTGTTGTATAAACTAATATTGATTCTTGTTAATAATTTTTAAAGATCAAAATATAATTTAAATCTAAATAAAGTCATTTTAAAAGTTTAATATTAGTTTCGACCAGCCAACAAGTATTTTTTTTGGGCTAAAAGTGCTGATCTATGTATCTATAAAAAAAAAATAGAAAGAACTTTTCCATTCTCCAAAGCCTGTAGTAAGCAAAGAGTAACTATTTGTGTATATCAGAAAATAAAACCGATGATGGAATATATAAAAAGCTACATGGCTTAGTTGACAATGAGAACGCGTAGGAACATTCCGTTATTCTTTCTACCGCTTCCGAGACATTGTAAGACATTGAATTGCGAAACTTAACGACGAATTTATTAAAAAAGTTAATAATTATAATCCCGAGTAGGAATCGATCTCACAACCATCTAAATTTATAGATAGACGTTATCCTATGCCATAATGGCTTCTTCTCGGCTTGTTTAGTAAAAATAAATATACCCTATACAAATAAAATTAGTGTCTGTTTGTGATATTAAAATAACCAATTTGTACCAAATGCATATGTATCCCATACACGGCACATAGATACATATATAACAATTACATTTTTTTCAATTTTTGTCTGTCTGTTTGTTCAAATCTTTGGAACGACTGGATCGATATTGACAGGACTTCCATCGACATATAGCTGATACTACTTTGACAATTTCTTTTAATCATAACTTTTTTCATAAATGCCACGCGAACGAAGTCGCAAGCAACAGCTAGTAAACAAATAAAATTCCAGCCAAACAGGCGTAATAGGTTACCAGCCATTTAGGCTGCCGGATACAGCGGAAATCGAATCCGCACCTACCTTATTGCGGTCAAGGTTGCCCATCAATTGATACCTACGCTACTCCCAAATTCCTGATCAATGAATGCGGGCTTTACACGTTTAAAGATCAATTTCAATTGTACTGCGTTTAGACTTGTTTGTTATGTTGGTTAAATAAATTGTAATCATCATTTTGGTTTGTTTGTGTTGCAGGTTTAGATATAAAAAAAAATAAAAAACCTTTTTTTTAAACAAACTTTTTTTTAATTATTCTCAGCAAGCTTTAACTTTTATTTGATATTCAGAGGAATTACTGGAAATAAATCCGTCATCTTGAGTGTTCCGCCATGTTAGGTTACACAAATAACCATGGCAACCTTTCAATCTAAATGTGTATACAATACAAACACTTAATCGGTTAAGGATATACCTACGTTTCAAGATTTTTTTAGCTTCACGCTGTATTCCGCATACATCAGGATAGGCAGAGGGAACCTAGTGTTAAGACACTCCGGTCCCCGTTTTCCGCCAATTATGAAGGCGTCTTAAATGGCGGAAGTGACCTCTCTTTGCTGCGACACCAGAGTGAATGAAAATATTAAGTATTGAAAAAGACATTTAAAGAATTTCGACGCAGCGTGTAGTAGAACGCATGGCTCAGTGGTGAGAGCGCCTGAACGGTATTCAGGAGGCGCGGGTTCGAATCCCGCTGCGTTCAAATGTTTATATGTTTTCGTTAAATGTCTTTTTCAATTTTCCTAAGTGTGGAATAACACTTTAAAAATGTTTAAAAATATTAAATATTTCCATTCTTCAAGTAGAAATCGAACACAAAACCAGTCACACTAAAAAAATATCTGTATTGTAATATTTATAACATGCTACCTTATTTGCATTTCAATTATGCATTTTAGCATTTATAATACAAGTAGGATATAACATTATCAATATGAAGGAAAAACTAGATGTTTTTTTTAACTGCACGCTGTATCCCACACACAGCAGGGTAGGCAGAGGGAACCTAGTGTTAAGACACTCCGTTCCCCACGCACCCGCCGAACTCGGAGGCATTGCGTGTAAAGCGGTGGAACTTAACGTCGCGCTTTGCCTCGGACACCAGTTTGAAGAAAATTTCCATACTAAATATTTCCACTCCTCGAGTGGGAATCGAACCCTCAACCAGTCGTTTTACAGTCACACGCTTGTGCCACTGCGCCATGACTGGCCCAAACTAGACTTTTATAAGACTTTGCTTATATGTATTTATTTACTTTATACACATTTTTGAGGCAGTCGTTACACAGTTCGACAGCGTCTTACTGTAAAAGTAATGGTTGTGAGTTCGATTCCCACTCGAAGGAATATATATATAATTTTTAATTTTTCCGTTCTGATATACAAGGAAAAGCGTGAGTTTCGCCATTTAACACGCAATGTTTTAACCCTAGTCCCCTCTGACTATCCTGTGCGGATAAAGGCATGAGCATGCTTTTTTATTAAAAAAATCTTTAAATAAATAAATAAAAAATAAATTTCAAACATCCTCATATAATATAAAAGACATTAAGAAAACGTATAAAAACTTGAACGCAGCGGGATTCGAACTCGCGTTTTCAGAAAACCGTTCAGGCGCCCTGACCACTGAGCAATGCGTTCTACTACCAGTTGCGTCGAAATTCTTTACTATATAATATATATATATATATATATATATATATATATATATATATATATATATATATATATATATATATATATATATATATATAGGTAGGCAGGTAGGCAGAGGGAACCTAGTGTAATTACCACTCCTCGTAATTTCCACTCCTCGAGTGGGAATCGAACCCACAACCAGTCGTTTACAGTCACACTCTTGTGCCACTGGGCCACGACTGGCCACAAGAAATTGGAAATTCTTTCCTAAGTGTGTGAATAACACTTTAAAAATGTTAAAAGAATTCTCATATGATTCGTAGAAGAAAATTGTCTTACAAAAAAGCAAACAATTATTAATACCTATATTACTTTTTGGTAATATTATTAATAAATATTTCGTTTCCTTGTTAGTTTCTTTCTAAAAACAGCATCTGTTTTCATCAGAGAGTGCAATAGACAACGCCAATGCTGGGACAGATGTTACAATG
Organism: Dryas iulia moderata; assembly: GCA_019049465.1. Lineage (NCBI taxonomy): Eukaryota > Metazoa > Arthropoda > Insecta > Lepidoptera > Nymphalidae > Dryas > Dryas iulia. The sequence goes on from CM032416.1 coordinate 14,920,475, forward strand.
CGTCACGTGATGACGTCAAAACTTATTGAGCTATGCAAGTATTCACATATGGTCTAGTCTAGACTGTATATAGCATCGAATAGTCATCTTAAAATATAAAAATACTAGCGGCTCGCTCGCGGCTTCGCCGCGTGATCTACGTGGCTGTTTCGGTGTATTGCAACCATCGAGGGTGGATTTTTGAAAAATTAATTGGTGGTAGGAGATTCGTTCTCCGACTGGCTCGCGATCACTATCATGTCAAAGACAAACCGCCAAACATCTGATTATGTGTTCCGGTTCGATAGCATGTAAGCCAGTTCTCCCTATTCCCACCATCCTCATCCTACCTCTCTCCTCCCCTCCTTTATCCCCAAGGTCGGCAACGCGTCCACAACTCCTCTGGCATTGTGGATGTCCATGTACGAACGTAACCACTTACCATAAGGTGGTCCTTTTGCTCGTTTACCTCCTTTACTCAATAAAAATAGGTACAAAAAGCTAAACGCGATTCTCTGTTAGATCTTTTTCTTTTTAGATACATTTCGCTTTGAGTTGCATACACACAGTGTAATCCTGATCAACTCGAGTTATGATTTACGAGTTATGATTTCTCGTATAGTGCAAAAATATTGACGCGATTTTTTTTATTTAATATATATTGCGACTGACCTCCATAGTATCAACATATTTTTGAATGAATGGAACATAAAAACTGTTTAACAACTTAACACCTTTTCCCGCAGGACGGACAGTCAGAGGAAATCTTATGTTAAACCAGTCAGTTCTCCATTTTCCGCCCCAAAATTGAGACAATGCGTAATGCCTTTTGTCTGTTTACCGGAGCGAATGAATTAAAATAATTTAAAATAATGATTCTTCGGGATGAAACTGAAATCACAATCAGTACCGAATATTACCAAACGCTCCCCCACTACGCCACGATGGCTATAATAATAGATTTTTTTAGTCAAAATCAAAATATATTCCACTTGACCCAAACTTTAACCTATTTCTATGTTAAATTCCATCAAAATCGATTCACACTTTGAATAATTCATACACAAACATACACACTTTTCTACATACATATATGTACGTATAATATTATAATGATTTCCATACGCTCAGTAGTTATGTCAATACAGACGTGTCAATGGTATGCATTAGTGATTATACCAGTATACGTATTATGAAGGTACGAGTAGGTATGGACATTTCACGGAAAAGACTGCATTTTAATACGGCTCCAATGCATTATAAATTATAGTGCAATTGATACGGTTGTTTTAAGGTTTTTAAGTTTATTGTTAGTCATTTTACTGAGCTTTTTTTGATAATAAAAAAAAATAGCTTCACGCTATATCCCGCACACAGCAGGGTAGGCAGAGGGAACCTCGTGTTAAGACACTCCGTTCCCCACTTTCCGCCGAATTCGGAGGCTTGCGTGTTAAGTGGCGGAACTTAACGCCGCGCTTTGCCTCGTCACCAGAGCGAAGAAAATGGAAATATAATTTCCACTCCTCGGGTGGGAATCGAACCCCTACCAGTCGTTTACAGTCACACGCTTGTGCCACTGGGCCACGACTGGCCACTCCATCTTAGATCCCTCGATTATATCACCTATATAATTAAACAAATTCCCGTCCGCTACTTTATTCCTTATTTCCATTTTCACATTCAGTAGTTTGAATTTTAAAATGTAAAGTAGCATGAAAAATAATGGTAGTAACATTAAAAATATTATAAGTTTCTGGGGGAATTTTTAGAAATCCTCTCTTAGTTGCTCTCGTCATTCTTCTAGGAAATCATAGGAGTGAGAGGCAGAGCCTGGGAATTGCGACAGAAGTGGATTTTGGGGACAATTTCGATTTAAGCTGTCGATTCAACTGTTCGATTTCCTCTCCCTCTTCCTAACAAAAGATTCTAATAACCTAATATTTTTTTTATTTTTCACGCTGTATCCCGCACACAGCAGGGTAGGCAGAGGGAACCTAGTGTTAAGACACTCCGTTCCCCACTTTATTATTATACATTGAAATAAAACTTTTTCGAATACTAAAAATATACGCGATTAAATCCGGCTAAAAATAGTTTTATTTAACCTGCTGCTTTCGAAATACACGTTAAAAATGAACTGATTATGTTCTAGAGAGGCTAAATCGAGATCTTTTAGAAAACTATACATAGGTACTCAGATTAAAGAAAAGATTTTATATCTTTTTTTGAGATAGAGGTAAAAATATTATAGAAACATCCTGTATATGTATGACATACCTATACACTACACTATATACTGCTAAGTATTGAAAATTCATATTAAGAACTTGAATGGCTGTATTGTTCTAGGTAATAAGTACTAAAGTCTCGAGTATATTTGCTTTATGTATGTATTATACGAGTTACGTAATGAAATATATACCAGAGGATCAATTCTGATGTTTCTATGTCACTAGTAACTGTCATTGTTTCGTTTTTTAGCTTTACGTATATATTAACAACACTAGGCGAAGACGACATTTAGAAAACGTATGTAAATTTTAACGCAGCGGGATTTGAACCCGCGCTTCTTGAAAACCTACCACACAACACAACTGACCACTAAACTATGTGTTTGATGTGCGCCTCTTTCTAAATGACTTTCATTTCCTGAGTGTGAATAACACTTTAAAATGTTTAAAATACTAGGTGAAGTAAGCAGAGAATAAAGTCACTCTGTTTACCACTTTTGCTCATTTATATTGGAAATAAATTCGGAAAGTAATCATCATCGGAAGAATAATCGGAAAAACAAATGCATCGAATGACATAAATCTCGTAGCCCTGAAACCATTTTAATTTTATTTAATACATCAGCGTCAATATTTTAATATAATACATCAAATATTGCTTTATTTGACAAACAAGCTATAACGATATAAGCTATTAAATTTTCCTAAGTGTGGAATAACACTTTAAAAATGTTTAAAAGTTTAAAAGCTATAACGTGTTTCATATGCACTTACGTACAAAGCGAAATTTACGTTCCTGATGTGTATTGTAAAGAATTAACAGGTCTAGTATAAAGTTATCAATTATATGATATATCTCAGATTTAAATCAAAAAAATGTTTTCAATTTAAAAATTAATTTCTCCCATCAATGAGAACCGAACCCACTATCATCACAATCATCGTCATACGAACAACCGGTTGTAATATTCATATAAAATGGTTCCTCTGTTAATAGATTAACATATAAATGTATTTTTTGTTGACCTTTTGCAATTATAGAATAGAATTGTTGTATAATGTATACAACTAGGTTAAATACAGCATGACGCCATTGTGGTGCAGTCGAGATGTCCTTTGATTGATGACAGTGATTGTGAATTCGAATCCTATTCATATAAAATATTTTTATATATGTAATTATCACGTAAGCTAACTGAGTTTAAAAGTATGTGGTTAAATCCTGCCAGTTATAAAGAATTAGCGATCAATATTTAATACTGAGATAGGAAATTCACGCTGTACCCCGCACACAGCAGAGTAGGCAGAGGGAACCTAGTGTTAAGACACTTCGTTCCCCACTTTCGGCCGAATTCGGAGGCATTGCGTGTTAAGTGGCGGAATTTAACGCTGCGCTTTACCTCTGCACCAGAGCCAAGAAAATGAAAATATTAAATATTTCCACTCCTCGAGTGGGAATCGAACCCACAACCAGTCGTTTACAGTCACACGCTTGTGCCACTGGGCCACGACTGGACACAAATATTAGTTTCTGTCTATTATTAACTATAACCTAAGTAAATAAACTTCACCTGTGAATACAATCAACAAATAGATGCCTTTACATTTCGTCATACATATGTATGCATGTCACTTTAAATATTGCATGTTTAGGCACTGTACAGACGTAGTGAAACTTTTCAATTATATTATTTTTAAAAAAAAAAATGTAAACGTGTAAAAAATTGAACACTGATCGATGACCATCATATACTATCACAGATTGATGATCATCATATACTGATGACTGTCATTGATTGATGATCATCATATACTGATGACTGTCATTGATTGATGATCATCATATACTGATGACTGTCATTGATTGATGATCATCATATACTGATGACTGTCATTGATTGATGATCATCATATACTGATGACTGTCATTGATTGATGATCATCATATACTGATGACTGTCATTGATTGATGATCATCATATACTGATGACTGTCATTGATTGATGATCATCATATACTGATGACTGACATTGATTGATGATCATCATATACTGATGACTGTCATTGATTGATGATCATCATATACTGATGACTGTCATTGATTGATGATCATCATAAATTGATGAATATCACAGATTGATGATCATCACAGATTCTTGATTTCATATTCAATGGTAGCGGGTATCATACATGAGACATAAAAGTGCCTTATTTTTGCACAGCGCCTTATAAAAACGGATATGACTGAGAGACTATTACGTCCGAGGTCTGGGGCAGTATCTAGATGTATGTATACGATAGTAGACGATGGCTATGGGTTCGGTTCCCATTCATAAAAGAGGTCTTTTATTAATTTTTATAATGTGGTGTGACAAAAAAAGTGTAGTGCTTAGTTACGTCACTCAGCACATTTATCATGTATTCGTAGTCATAATGGCCCAGTGGCACAAGCGTGTGACTGTAAACGACTGGTTGCGGGTTCGATTCCCACTCGAAGAGTGGAAATATTTAATATTTCCATTTTCTTCGCTCTGGTGCGAGGTAAAGCGCAGCGTTAAGTTCCACCACTTAACACGCAATGCCTCCGAATTTAGCGGAAAGTGGGGAACGGAGTGTCCTAACACTAGGTTCCCTCTGCCTACCTTGCTGTGTGCGGGATACAGCGTGAAGTTGAAAAAAAAACAATATACTATGTGTAACACTTTGGCCTAGAAAACTCTAGTCTTTATGGTCATAAATCATGATCAGTCATATCCCCCTTTCCTGCCCGACCTTGTGTCTCTCCCTTTGCCGTGACCTTATTTGATACTCATAGGCTAAAATATTTGAAGTGAGGCCAGCGTATAGTGGGATGCGATTAGTTAAGGATTCATTCTCATTTCTACAAAGAGACAAAGCGCGGCGTTATGCCCCACATGATATACCATGTCTCGATTCTTGGCGAAACGTAGAACACAGAGTGTCTTGACACTAATTTCTCTTTGATTACCCTCGTACACGTCTATGTCAAGATACTTCGTCTGAATTCGAGACATTGCGTCTTAAATGGATCTCAACGCTGCGCTTTGTCTTGTTCAATACAACGGGAAATTAAAATAAATTACTTATGACCATTCCTCCGTGTGGGTATCGAACGTACGGAACCCTAAAAATAGATTGAAAAATACCTATTATCTTACCTTATTTCTTATTAATATTATACACTTTTGAAGTTTATTTTTCACAAAGTCTACCTGTAAATCGAGACAATCGTCGGTTCGATTACCGATTTGAGAAATTATTTTTTAACTAGCGGCCCGCTCGCGGCTTCGCCGCGATATCTTTTTCGTTATATTGCAATCCTCGGGGTCGCATTTATAAAAAATAAAGGAGCCTATGTTTAATCTTAGATTATCAAGTATGTTTATAATAAAATTCATTACAATTGGTCAAACGGTTTAGATTTTTCATATAAAATTTCATCCCATATTTCAACCCTTTAGAGGTCGATTTTTGAAATAAGTAATAGCCTATGTTTGACCCATCAATTTTTACTACTTTCATCCTAAATTTCATCCAAATCGGACCAGTATATTAGCCGTGACAGCGTGACAGACAAACAAACAGACATTCGCATTTATAATATAAGTATGGATGTTTGTTTCCGCGTACTCATACGTACATATCTTAATACTTATTATGTAATTAATGTATTCTCATAATTGCTTTTGTTCTATGTTAGTAATAATATAACTAATATTATAAATTTTAGATGTTATAAATACCTACTTTACCGGATTTTTGTGGAATTCTTAGCTCAGATTTCTTTCATCACAAAGTGGAGAACCTAGTGTGAAAACACTCCGTTGTCCACTTTCTACCCAGCTCTTTGACATTAAGTGTTGAGTACCGGAACGGCTGCGCTTATTTTTATTAAATAATTAAATAAAAGAATATACGAAAAATGTGGCCAGTCGTGGCCCAGTGGCACAAGCGTGTCACTGTAAACGACTGGTTGTGGGTTCGATTCCCACTCGAGGAGTGGAAATATTTAATATTACCATTTTCTTCGCTCTAGTTTCGAGGTAAAGTGCGGCGTTAAGTTCCGCCACTTACCACGCAATGCCTCCGAATTTAGCGTAAAGTGGGGAACGGAGTATCTTAATACTAGGTTCCCTCTGCCTACCCTGCTGTTTGCGGGTTACAGCGTGAGGCTAAAAAAAAATAAAAGATAGGTCAAGTCTTCACTCACTTCTTTATCTTCTGTTCATTAAGACACATAACATATTCTATAGCGTAACTCAACGCTGCACCACGTTCAGACCAGAAAAACACTAAACTAAATCTATATATAACTATCTTTACAACATAACTTGCTTTTGAGCGGTATTCGAACCCACATTCACAAGTCACAATTTCAACATTTTAATGAAGTATACATATAGGTATAGGTACAAGTTGCATTACGATAGTGATTTTTTTTTTAATAAGCTATTATTACGCTATTAATTTCTTAATCTGAGTTCATTAACCACACACACGATTACAAATGTTATGTGACATTAGTAATAAATCCACAAAACGATTTAATATTATGGTACAAACACCGAATTATTTAGTAAACAATATTTCTCGTTATCTAGAATTTTTTTATAGGTTCATGCATCTCGCAGAAAATTAAGTGTTAAGCGTCACGCTTTTCCCGCAAGGGTTAGTCAGAGAGAACCTAAATGTTCGTTTTTGTCCGTCTGTCTGTTATGCTTTTACGGCAAGTATTTCGGTCCGATTTGGATGAAATTCAGAAAGAAAATAGTTGAAGATCCAGGTTCTGATAGGCTCCTTTTTGTTCAAAAAGCTCTTAAATTATTAAAATAGGGAATGAAAGTTCATATGAAAAATCTAAATCGCTTCACCGATTGTAACGAATTTTGGTATAAATATAATTTGATAATCCAAGCTCAAAACTCCATTCCAAAGGGCTGTAATATAACAAAACAGCTAGTTTTATAGATCATGCGGCAAAGCCGCTAGAGTTGCTTGTAAAAAAATACATATATAAAATAACTAATGTATTTACGCAAACATTTAATGTTGTAATAGATTATTATTACTTAATAAATAAAATAAACGGTTAAGTACATAAAGTTATATCTTTACACACTTTGAAGGTGTCTTTACCTTAAAGAAGTAAAACTAATATCATTGTGTTCCATTCAGTCATAAAATATGCATAAAAATTAATGATATATACAATAATTAAAAACCATATTCTATTCTACTATTATCATGCAAAGCAATTGACATGTTATCCTTATTGATTTGACGCGATTGTCAAGATGGAACATGTGCATGTGTAAAAAAATAATTTGTTTTTTTTTAACTTCACGCTGTATCCCGCAGACAACAGGGTACGCAGAGGGAACCTAGTGTTAAGACTCTCCGTTCCCCACTTTTCACCGAATTCGGACATATTGGGTGTTAAGTGGCGGAACTTAACGCCGCGCTTTACCTCGATACCAGAGCAAAGAAAATGAAAATATTAAATATTTCTATTCCTCGAGTGGGAATCGAAACTACAATCATTCGCTCTACAGTCACACTTTGTGCCACTTTGTCTTAACACTAGGTTCCCTCGGTCTACCCTGCTGTGAGCGGGATACAGCGCGAAGCTAAAAAAAATTGTATATAATGATTATATTTAACAATCACTCATCAGAAATAGAATCGAACCCACAACCCACCAACAGGTTTTACAATCAGACGCTGTCCCACTATGCCGAGATGCGATAACCTCAATTATAAAAATATGTATTAATTTTAAAAACCGTCACTTCGAGCGCAGTTAGACTTCAGTTAATTTTAACCAAGGACGTCTACCGTTTTGTAAACACGTGTACGGCACAAAGGCATACAAATCAAAGATGGGGTTTTAAAATCTATTGAAATATTTCTATTCTATAACGTTCCCATGAAGCTGCATGGGGCTTTTGTGAGCAAGGTCGGAACCAGTTCGCTTTATTCTGCTCTGTAGGTAAGTACAGCAAATAATGGGTTATTTCGAGTTTAATGTGTTTTTTTTATAGGTATGTACAGAAAAATATTATATTTGTTTTATATAATGACGCTAGCGACCCCATTTAATTGCTATAACTAAAAACTATTTCAATACTTTAAAGGTTGTTTTTTTTTTTAAATAGTTAACCTTGATGATATGTTTGAACTTGCGTCATCAACTATCTTCCTGAGAAAATCAATCCAAATCGGTCAAGCGATTTCTTTCAATATTTCTACCTTCTATTGGGGTGATTTTTGGAAAAAATACCCTGTTTAAGTAGCTCATGTTTAACTTGGTTCTTCAACTATTATCATTTTGAATTCCATCCAAATTAGATCTGTAGAATAGCCGTAAAAGAGTAATAAAGAGAACGACCGACAGAAGGACAGACAGACTTTCGCATATATAATATTAGAATGGATATTTCTGTAATGAACGCGGTGTAATCTGTGGTTTACAACTGTCAGAAGAATATGTAGTAAAAATAATTTGTTTTAAAAAATCTAACCACCGCTACTGCGATCTAAGAATTGTTATTGCAATAACAATAACATAAAATGTCTATGCATGTTTCTTTTCTTTACAAGTAAAACTGTAACAAAATTTAGTTTAATTTATATTAATGAAATAACCAATGTAAAATTCCCGCTCGAGGGGCGGAAATATTTAATATTTCCATTTTCTTCGCTCTGGTGTCGAGATAAAGCAAGGCGTTAAGTTCCGCCACTTAACACGCAATGCCTCCGCGGTGCGTGGGGAACGGAGTGTCTTAACGTTAAGTTCCCTCTGTGTGCATGTTATGTGCGGGATATAGCTTAATAAAAATATAAAAAAGATTGTAAAACGTGTAACAATAAATCTTTTCTTCACAAAGAAAATCAATTATGTTTTTATTGACCGTTCGTGTTAAATGACTTATCTTTTTTTTTTAGCTTTACGCTGTATCCCGCACACAGCAGGGCAGGCAGAGGGAATCTAGTGTTAAGTAAGACACTCCGTTCCCCACTTGCTGTCGAATTCGGAGGCTTGCGTTTTAAGTGGCGAAACTTAACGCCGCTCTTTACCTCGACACCAGAGCGAAGAAAATGAAAACATAATTTCCACTCCTCGAGTGGGAATCGAACCCACAACCAGTCGTTTACGGTCACACGCTTGTGCCACTGGGCCACGACTGGCTACTGTCCAATGACTTATAGGAATATTTTTACAGCTAACAGTAATTACAAGCATAACAGTTGAATTAAAATTTAAAACATAATAATTATAAAATCTAGACATTTAAAAATTATAACTTCATGAGTTTTTTTTAATTAAATAAAAAATGATGCTTGTTTTATTTGCTTGTCATTTCGCTCCAAGGATAGTGGTTCTTTTTTTAAATTTGTACGTGACATTGATGCTTGGTGTTTGTCTCAAATTTTATGGTATTCAGCCAAAGCTGAAATGTTTTTAATGTTTTTAATTAATACATATAACTAATTATTTTTTTTAGCTTCATACACTCCGTTTCCCACTTTCCACCGAATTCGGAGGCAGTGCGTGTTAAGTGGCGGAACTTAACGCCGCGCTTTGCCTCGACACCAGAGCGAAGAAAGTGGAAATAATAAATATCCACTCCTTGAGTGGGAATCGAACCCACAGCCAGTTGTTTTACAGTGACACTCTGTACCTCTGCGCCACGACTGGCCCCAACTATTTAATAAGTTCTTGAAAATGACCATTATTTTAGTTTTTAAAATAGTTCCAGATAAATCATTTCCTTTTACATATCTGTCACATTGACATCTGAAATTTATATAAACTTTGTAAAGAAATAAAAAGTTTTTTTTTTTTTAAGCTTCACGCTATATCCCGCACACAGCAGGGTAGGCAGAGGGAACCTAGTGTTAAGACACTCCGTTCCCCACTTTCTGCCGAATTAGGAGGCTTGCGTGTTAAGTGGCGGAAGTTAACGCCGCGCTCTAACTCGACACCAGAGAGAAGAAAATGGAAATATAATTTCCACTCCTCGAGTGGGAATCGAACCCACAACCAGTCGTTTACAGTCACACTCTTGTGCCACTGGGCCACGACTGACCACAATAAAAAGAATATTTATATTTATTACTTATTTCATTTTAACATGAGAAGTTTCTGAAATTTTCATATAAATCGTTGTCGGGTCGACGTTTACGCGATATTTACTAAGGACGGACGGTCTATTTGCGTCTTTACGCGATGACGTCACTAAACTCTATAAATCTCTTTCGTAATAGACTGTATGTCTGTTTGTTACGGATTACCGCAATGGCCTATTTTTTTCTTGTAAACGTATGTATAAATATCAAAATATCTTTGTGGTGCAGTGGAAAAGTATTTTACTGTTTGCAATGGTTGTGAGTTTGATAATTATCATATGGAGAAATCCATACCTATATTATAAATGCGAAAGTCTGTGTGTTTGTCTGTCACGCTTTCACGGCTCATCTACTTTTCCGATTTGGATGAAATTTAGAATGTATGTAGTAAAAATGACTGGGTCTAACATAGGCTATTTATTTTTTCAAAAATTAACCCCTAAAGGGTTGAAATAGGGGATGAAAGTTTATATGAAAAATCTAAACCGCTTGACCGATTATAATGAATTTTGGTATATATATATAGTTGTTGAGGGTTTTTGAGGGCCGAGGGTTGCAATATAACGAAGCAGTCGTGTAGTTCACGCGGCGAAGCCGCGAGCGGGTCGCTAGTATAATATATAGGAGGTATGCTTTAAAAAATATATTTTCTTAGTTTGCATGTCTGGTTAGATAACAAAAGATATAGTTTTTATTTTGAATTAAAATAATTAATAAAATAACAGTTCCATTTTAAACATTTGTAAGTATTATTCCCACACTTTGGCAATTGCAAAAGACATTCTCTATAGAGATGCTAACAATAAAAATTAGCTGTAATCAACGACTAAGTTGTTTCTATGCAGAAACTAGTAGAACGTGTGGCTTAGCGGTCAAAGCATTTGGATGGTTTTCAAGAAGCGTGGGTTCGAATCCGGCTTAGTCAAAATTTTAAATGTTCTCTAAAATGCTTTTTAACAGAGTATAGTTTAACCCATAATATATTTAAAAGAACGGTAAAATTAGGAAGGAACGAGATATACCTATATGTGGGATAGCCATCAAGAAATATAAATTTAACTAACTAATAACTGTTTGCAACCCTCCAGGGTGGATTTTTTAAAAATAAAGTAGCCCATGTTTAATCTGAGATTATCAAGTATATATATTCCAAAATTCAATACAATCGGTCAAGCGGTTTAGATTTTTCATATAAACTTTCATCCCCTATTTCAACCCTTTAGAGGTTGATTTTTGAAAGAATAAGTAGCTATGTTGAACCCTGGACTATTTACTACTTTAATTCTAAACGTCATCCAAATCGGACCGGTACATTAGCCCTGAAAGCGTGACAGACAAACAGACAGACTTTAACATTTATAATATAAGTATGGATATACATAAGTATCCTTTTTGTTTGTGTTAGCATTTACCGTTTTACGGGCTGTCAAATCATTTAACATGCTCTGTTAGGTTTGAAGTCGGTTAACCGCGTAACACTTGTCTGAAGATCGATGAATCACGTCCATTATTTCTTATTATATCATAAATAATACATAGGTAAGTATTTACTTTTATTCTATGTAGATTTATGATAATATTTCCTGTATGATATATTTTATGTTAACGTTGTACAGTGGGACAGCGTCTGTTAACGAGGTTGGTTGTGAATCGCTCTCTGTATGTCTCCACTCCGTAGGAATTTATATATAACTAGCTGTTACCCGCGACTTCGTCCGCGTGAACCAAGAAACATCTTCATTGAGTTCCGATCAGCAGCTCTACCAAAGTGAAAATGGTTAGACAAACATTTTAACACAAAGAAACAAATAAGAAACAAATAATTGTTAAAAATTGTGTTTAGGTTCACTATTTTGGTCATAGTGTACGTACACATAAAAAATATATGCTGTCGTGGACTTTTATTTACAATTATTTAAGATAAATAATCCTACAGTAATTATCTTTGTGTAACTCCAACGATAAATAAAGTTTTTTTAAAATTGGTTTTCCCATCTTCGAGTAATCTGAGGAACATACGTATTAACCCCTCCTCCTATTTGCGGTTGGTTAATAAAATGAGATGATAGTCAGATAGATCTCCCAATTGCGTTATACGAAAAAACCGCATCTGTGCCTTTCAAATTTGAGGGTTGCCCTCGATTTCTCCAGGATTCCATCATCAGATCCTGATCTCCTTACCATGGGACCAATTGTGAAATATACCCTCTCGAACAAAAAAAAGAATTTTGAAAATCGGTCCACCCATCTTCGAGTAATCGGGGAACACATAAAAGAACCTCCTTTTTTATGTCGGTTAAAAATCCCTATAAATTTTAACTTATTATGTTATTCTGATATCAAACCTATATTACTGCAAAGTTTCATGAAAATCCGTTCAGTAGTTTTTGCGTGAAAGAGTAACACACATCCGTAAAAACTTTTATTTATTTATATAGCGGCCAGTCGTGGCGCAGTGGTACAAAGTGTGACTGTAAAGCGACTAATTGTGGGTTCGATTCCCACTCAAGGAGTAAAATATTTAATATTTCTATTTTCTTCGCTCTGGTGCCGAAGTAAAGCGCGGCGTTAACTTCCGCCATTTAACACGCAATGCCTCCGAATTCGGCGGAAAGTGGGGAACGGAGTGTGTGAACACTAGGTTCCTCCTGCCTACCCTGCTGTGTGCGGGATACAGCGTGAAGCTGAAAACAAATATATTTATTTATATATTTTGTAATAATAAATATTTATAATTTATATTATGATCTTTTCTTTGCTTTGATTAGACAAAGCGTGGCGTTGAGCTCTGGCACGTAACTTTTCAATTTTGTACTGAAAGTAGAGAATAAATCTTGACATTATTTTTTCTTGGACTACTCTGCAGGAAATAGAATCAGGAAAACGCAAGACGTTGATGATTATAATTTTATTGAAGAACACGACATCTATATTTGCGTGGACTTTAGAACTATTGTTTTGTTCTGTCAATATCCATTACGAGTATATCATACAGATAGACAGTTAATATATACATACACTAGCGGCCCGCTCGCGGCTTCGCCGCGTGAACTACGTAACTCCTTCGTTATATTGCAACCCTCGGGGGTGGGTTTTTGAAAAATAAAGTAGCCTATGTTTAAGCTTAGATTATCAACTATATTTATGCCAAAATTCATTATAATCGGTCAAGCGGTGTAGATTTTTCATATAAACTTTCATCCCCAATTTAACCCTTTAGCTATTGATTTTTGAAAAAATAAGTAGCCTATGTTAGACCCAGTAACTTTTACTACTTTCATTCTAAATTTCATCCAAATCGGACCGGTAGATTAGCCGTGAAAGCGTGACAGACAAACACACAGACTTTCGCATTTATAATATAAGTATGGATATGTACATCCATGTGTCTGTGTGTATATATCCAATTAGTTCGTTTTAGAAACGTGATATAAAATGTAATTCTCATTTAAAATAGCTGAAAAATTTTCAACCAATGAAATTTCCTTTTCGTAGCTTAAAATATTGTGATCTTTAATTGGTATAAACAAATCACAAGAATAACTATAAGTTGTACATTTTGTCTCTCACTTTGATCAATAATTTAATTACAAAATTCACTTTTTATTATATTTGTGGTAATTTATAGTTGTTATTCGATCTTGATGTCTGTTTATTGAAAATATTACAGAAATAATTATGATAACGTATAATAAAAAAAACCCTTCAGTTACGACAAACATTTAAAACGGATATATGTATACTCGCTATATCCCGCAAAGCGTACCTAGCCTAGATCAAGACACATTCTCTGCTTGCTGCCCGAATGCTTGACCATTACACATATTTTACATAATGATTTAGAATATAATAAGTTAAAGTATAAGTTTTGTTAGAAACAATGGTTTATTTTGAGCTCAAACCAATCAGTAATCATAAATTTAAAAAAATAAAAATTAAATAGCTTCACGCTATATCCCGCACACAGCAGGGTAGGCAGAGGGAACCTAGTGTTAAGACACTACGTTCCCCACTTTCCGCCGAATTCGGAGGCTTGCGTGTTAAGTGGCGGAACTTAACGCCGCGCTTTACCTCGACACCAGAGCGAAGAAAATGGAAATATAATTTCCACTCCTCGAGTGGGAATCGAACCCACAACCAGTCGTTTACAGTCACACTCTTGTGCCACTGGGCCACGACTGGCCACATAAATATCTAAATACATATAGCAGTTGCGTGGTTGATCTTAATTGTCAGAGCTGATACATATAAAATATTTTTTAAATGTGGGAGTGGGAATCTAACCTACACCTATCACATTTACAGTCAGACGCAGTCCCACTGCGCCATGCTCGCTCAGTGAATACTTAAACTAAATAGTCAACTAAAAATAAATTTAGTTTCCTCAGCTAAAGAAAACATGTTCAATGATGTATACAATTAGTACGCCAAAGTATTAACAACATGTAAACAATAACATTTGTTCGAACATTATTTATTACGAAAACTGTGTTTATTTAACACTATTGTTAAAATAGATCTGTAGTACGATACGTCGAAAACCTTAAACAAAGTGAGTTAGGTGACAACAGTATTTTTTTTTGAAAAAACGTTGACAAAAATCTTGATAGGTTTCGTTTTAGAAAAATCACAAATTGAAGATAAATTTAGTATGGTTATTTTTGTTATAAAATTGCAATATGGACGCATAAAATAGAAAACAGGCAACATTTCGCTTATTTCTGTGTAGCAGGGTAGCCAGAGAGAACCTACTGTTAAGTTGTTCCGTTCTCCACTGCTCGCGAAATCGAGACATTCCGTGTTGAGTAGTGGAACTCAACGCCGCTCTTTATCTTAGATGCTAAAGATATATATTTTTTTGTTGAGACACTCTGTTGCCCACGCACCGCCGAATTTGGTGGCATTGCGTGTTAAGTGGCGGAACTTAACTCCGCGCTTTGCCTCTGATACCAGAGTGAAAGAAATGGAAATATTAAATATTTCCACTCCTCGAGTGGGAATCGGACCCACAACCAATCGTTTATAGTCACATGTTCGTACCACTGCGCCAAGACTGGCCCCAAGATATATCTTAGATCTAAATAATTCAAATATGATCATTACTTCAAGTGAGAATGGAACCAAGAACGGACGTTTACAGTAGTTTCAGACTGTATTTTTGACGCAATTAGTTGATTTCGGGTGAAAACGGTAGAGAACGGAGTGTTATAACACTCTCTTTCTCTCTGGTATGCAAAAAAAATCGGAATCAGGAACCTGCGTCAATTAATGACTTAATTATTTTTTTTAATTCTTGCAATTTGTAAATAAAAAAATATTAGAACCTGTTTCTATTTCCGCAGTATTTAAAAATATCCAACCTAACAAAATCTTATAATATATTAGTGTAATATGTAAATATACATATATACATAAACAATATTTTTTCATACATTTTCAGGTATCGTAATAACATTCTACCTAGTATTCTACGCGGTGCTCGTGATGCTGTTCGCGGTGTGCATGGCGGGCCTGTACTCTGTGCTGGAAGACAACAAACCTTTGTATACCATGGAGAAATCTTTAATTGGTAAGATTTGTTACATAAAATCATTTTGAGACCATTTCCGGTACAGTTTTCATCCCGTGGGGGGACGGGTTAAGAATACAATTCCCCAATAATGAAAAAAATGTGAGGCTAGTCGTGGTGCAGTGGCACTAACGAGTGGCTGTAAAAGACTCTTTGTGGGTTCGATTCCCACTCGAGGAGTGGAAATATTTAATATTTCCCTTCCCTTCGCTTTGTCGAAGAAAAGGGCGGAGTTAAGTTCCGCCTCTTAACAAACAATGCCTTCAGCATTCGGCGGTGCGTGGGGAACGGAGTGTCTCAACACTAGATTCCCTCCCTCTGCCTACCCTGTTGTGTGCGGGATACAGCATGAAGCTAAAAAAAAATCTATCTATACGCATTCAATGCGTGTAATTGACTTTAACTATAACAAACTGCGTGTGTAAAAATGATTGTGTATTTATGTATGTTCGTCACGCGTTAATGGGAAGTGAACAATTATGTACGGTAATTTTAATTGTCGTTCTCACTGTGCACTAACAGGTAGCTAACGAGGATAATCATTATTATGTTGCTAGTTTAGTTTAGTTTACTTATGAAATTATTATAATGTGTTTTTATTTTTTTACTAGCGGCTAGCTGAGCTACAAGACTGTTTCGCTATATTGCAACCCTCGGGGGTGGATTTTTGAGAAATAAAATGGGCTAAGTTTAACCTTGGATTGTCAACTATATTTATGCCAAATTTCATTACAATCCGTCAAGCGGTTTAGATTTTTCATATAAATTTTTATCCCATATTTTCTTTTAGAGGTTGATTTTTTTAAAAATAAGTGGCCTATGCTAGACTTTGGACTTTTTGCTACTTTCATTCTAAGTTTCATCCAAATCGGACCGGTAGATTAGCCGTGAAAGCGTGACAGACAAACACACAGACTCGCATTTATAATATATTTCGCATTTATAATATAAGTATGGATATTGAGGTTATCGCGGTGCAGTGTCTATGGCCGTGGCCAGGATGGCCGTGGGTTCGATTTCCACGCAGAGAAATTATATTTTTTTTAAATTTTGATTTTTTGGCTTGCAAAGCGCGGAGTTGACTGACTGCTTTCTTAATTTTTATCATGTGTATTTTTGGAAAAGGCAAAAACCGTACATAGTGTATCCATTTATATATTTTTAGCAAATTTTAATATATTAAAGGACTACAAACAGGAGAACATATCTTAAAATATATTCATATGAAAATTACACCTTTTCGTAACAGCTAATTTAAAACAAAACAATGATTTGGAAATTCAAAATAACCAATAAACCATTAAGGCCACCGTGGCGCAGTGGGACAGCTTTTAACTGAAACACCGTGGGTTCGACACATGTGGGTTCGATTCCTGAGTCGGAGGACTAATTATGTTATTTCCTCACTCTGGTTCCTAAAGAAAGGCGACATTGAGTTTCGTCATTCAACAACAATGTCGCAATTTGGGACGGAAAGTTTAGAACGGAGTGTCTTGACACTAAGTTCCTTCTGACTACCCATCTATGCGGGAAACTGCGTGAAGGTGAAAAAAAGGAACGAACACAATCATATTAATTTAGTGTGTACAATTAGCCAATTTACTTGGGGCTCAAAACCCGTATACTGAAAGCATTATCTTTCCTCATTATACATGTACTCATTAGCAAAAACGAAATAATTTAAATTTTTAAAGTGTTATTCTCACACTTCGTTTATAATAAAAACATTTAGATAATGTGTAAAATTTCGTGGTACCTTCACCTTTTGCCCGCATAGAGGGGCAGTCAGAGAGAACGTAGTGTCAAGACTGGACGTGTTGAGTGGTGGAATTCAACGCCGCGCTTGGTCTTAGGTACCAGGGCGGAGAAATGAACATTTGAATATGTATAACAGGGGGAACGCCCCCGAGTGGGAATCGAATCCACTACCACCGTGTTTACAGGCAGATGTTACTGCGACACGACGGCTTTTATAAAAGATCGTATCTGAACAAAATTTTCATTTTATATTAAGTAATTTTAACTATACTTCATATTTTCTACTTTCAGGTGCTAACCCTGGCGTGGCATGCCGGCCGCAGTACAGCAGTATACAATACAGCGTTGACAATTCCAGTAGCTATATCGACGAAATGAGAGAATTTATTAAACGTTGGTATTCATTTTAACATAGCAAATTACTCAGAGAATTTCTTTTTAATATATTTCGTTCTTCATTTTCTACTTACTTTCAAGATGTTACTTTCTTGAAAAAGACATTTCCAGAAAGCGTATAAAAATTTGAACGCAGTGAGATTCGAACTCGCGCCTCCTGAATACCATCCAGGCGCTCTCACCACTGAGCCATGCGTTCTACTATCCGCTGCGTTGAAATTCTTATACGCTTTATTACAACTTATTTTTGTTGTTAGCATCTTTGTAGAGAGATTTTTACAAATTTCTGCTACCCAAAGATTATTCTACGAACAATTGTTTGGCAAGAGAGAATGCTATTTATTAAATACTTTTTTAAGCATTTTTTTAAATGTTACGGTCTTGTTTACATTTGTTCTATGTTACTTTCAAGTGTTAAGTGGCGGAACTCAACGCTGCGCTTGGTCATGTCTTATCAAAGTTGGGAAATAAAAATAATTTAAAATGTAATGATATTTCAAACAGCATTTAAACTTACAACCATCGCTTCTACAAAAAACATTCATAATAGATCAACATTTATTTTCGTCTTCTTATTGTGAGGTCTGAGGCATTAACTTTAGTGAACCGGTGGTAAATTGTTTGACGTTCAAAAAATGAAGCTTGTAACTTATTATTTTGAATAAAATTATTTGAACTTCCCATTCATAGATATCGATAGAATAATAAATAAATATTAAAATAAAAAAACAATTTAACTTTTTTTCATACTGTATATTTTGACGTTTGCATAACGAATTTTCCACAGCTTACACAAATGAAACCTGGTATACATCCAAAACCGAATGCACGGAAAATGACAACTTCGGATATCCGCGTACTCCATGTTTCTTCATTAAATTGAACAAGGTAATATTTTTTTTAGCTTCACGCTGTATCCCAAACATACCAGGATAGGGTAGAGGGAACCTAATGTTAAGACACTCCGTTCCCCACTTTCCGCCAAATTTGGAGGCATTGTGTGTTAAGTGGCAGAACTTAACGCCGCGCTTTACTTCGACACCAGAGCGAAAAAAATGGAAATATTAAATATTTCCACTCCTCGAGTGGGGATCGAACCTACAACCAGTCGATTTACGGTCACATTTTGTGCCTCTGTCCCCAATTTTTAAGCATGACTGGCCCCAATTTTTAAGCATTTTTTTTTTATTAAAAGCTCTAAGTATGTCATGAACTATGATAATATGTTTGGGTTATGGGGCCAGGCGTGGTGCAGGGGCATGCAAGTGTGACTGTAAACGCGACTAGTTGTGGGTTCGATTCCCAGTCGAGGAAACGAAATATTTAATATTTCCATTTTCTTCGCTTTGGTGCCGAGGTAAAGCGCGGCGTTTAGTTCCACCACTTAACACGCAATGCCTCCGAATTCGGCGGAAAGTGGGGAACGGAGTGTCTTAACACTAGGTTCCCTCTGCCTACCCTGCTGTACGCGGGGTACAGCGTGAAGCTAAAGAAAAAAAAATAGTTTAAATGTGGTACTGGGACTGCTTTATTAACTTTATATGTCTATAATAATGTTATAATATTTAATGCGCGAGTCTGTCTTTTTATCTGTTACGTTTTCACTGATAAACTGCCGGTCCGATTTGAATGGAATTCGAAAAGAAAATAACTGAAGTCTCTGTGTCAAACATAGGCTACCTAAAGCCTTGTTTTCAAAACCCTACTCCTAAGGAGCTGAAATAGTGGGGTTTGTTAGTTACTTCATAAACCAATAAGTTAAATTTCGGCTAGAAAGGCGGGATATGCCCTGACACTAAGTTCTGTCTGAGTACCCTTGCTATGCGGGGAAAGGCGTGGAGCTGTATATATGTCGTGGTCAGATCGTAGAATTGACAATTTCATGATCTCGTTGACGATATCATGAAATGGTCGCAGTTCATGAAATGAGCAACTGAATTTGACGATATCGTTGATTCGTCAACGTTTATCGATTTCGTCGTCGACGTTTGGTCATATCGTAAAATAAGGTGTCTTTATAATATATTTAACATAAATTCAGAGTATGTGCGTAATACGAACTCATTATATATAATTGCGATTTTTTTTAGCTCAAAACACTTTCAATCTTGTGAGAATCAATTAAATAAAAAAGGTTTAACCTAACCTAACCTAAAAATTCTTTTACGTAATTATTTTTATTTTGTGTGAATATATTTAAAACCTATCAAGATAGGTTAGGTTAGGTTAAACTTTTTATATTTAACAGATTCTTTAGTATTTAAAAGTAGTTTTTATTATATATTTCTTAAATTTATTATTATAGTATCGCAAATACAAAACAACTTAAAATCAAAATTATAATGATTTTCTATAAAATAAAAAGATAATATTTTTTAGGAACATAATTTTTACTTATTATAAAAAGGATAGTTAATTCTGCTTTTAATAAAAAAAATATATTTAAAACTAAAGTTTTAGCTTTATTACGAACAGCTGATAAACGAAAAAGCGCTTCTAGCGCCTCTATCGGTTGTTAAAGTAATTATAATTGACGATTTGGTCAAACAAGATCGACAATTTCATGAAGTAGCCACGCGTTTAGTTGACCATATCGTTAAACGTTAGGGTGTCATTGATTTCGTCAAACGACATCATGATCTGGCCAAACGATAATTGGTCATTTCATGAACTGCGACGATTTCATGATATAGTCAACGATTTCATGAAATCGTCAATTAAACGATATGGCCACGACATATACAAACCAATGTAAAATTAACCACCGGTCAATAATTTTAAATTTTCTTTTGATTTCCTGCATAACAGGGTTGTCCTAGAAGAACCTAGGGTCAAAGACACTGAGGTCTCCCTTATTGTATTCGGCCCAAAAGATGGCGTGTTGAATGGCAGTGCTCAACGCCGCACGTTGTCCGGTTCAACCACCGCGTAGATAAGCCAGAGTAGTATATTCATCTATTTAACATATTATTTTTATTATTTCAACAGATCTACGGCTGGAAACCGGACTACTATACAAAGGTCACACCAGAAGTAGGAATGCCAGATGAGTTGGTCGACTATATTTCAAGCCATCCGGAAGAGGAAGTAAGGAATTTAATTTAACTAATAGATTAGTAAGTAAGTAAAATATACCTTACCTTAGAAATGCGATTGTCAATGCATCTTGGAATTAGTTAGCAATACTTGTACGTAGAAAAAGGAAGCGAAGTGACTGTTACAGGCTTCTCTCTCTAACAAACTTTTCCCTCAAGACGACTGTTATCTGTTTAGAGTTAACACACATTACTGATAACATCCTCTGACGATTGATTCGGTTCCCGTGGCCCGGCTAGTGGCGGTTGAGAAGGAGCACCGTCAGGTTTTAGTGGGTAACGGCGGCGTTACCATCTTGCCTCACCGGAGGCCCACATAACCACGTCCCGAGTCTCCACTCGGGCTGGTATCCATAACGGATTTTCTGACGTTAAAAAAAAACATTTCTGATAACAATCAGAAATGTTTTTTTAAGTAGGTACTTGTAAAAACATGATCATTTTTCCAGGTCTCGTCAAGTAAAACGCGGTGTTAAGTTCCGCTACCTAAGACCCAAAAGCTTTAAGTTCAAGAATAGTGTCTTACTAACAAGTTTTTCTTCTTTACAGCGTCAACAAGTATGGATATCGTGTTGGGAAGAACACACAAACAGGACTAAAATAGAATATCCTTGGGGCATGGGGCTGCCGGGCAGGTTCTATCCGTTCCTTAACAGCGAAGGATATATCAGCCCCCTAGTTGCTGTTAAACTTACTCCAATACGTATGTTGCGTTGCTTTTCAATTATATTTCAATTTCTTAATAATTGTTTGAGAAAATAACTTTTTTTTAGCTCCACGCTGTATCCCGCACACAGCAGGGTAGGCAGAGGGAACCTAGTATTAAGATACTCCGCTCCCCACTTTCCGCCGAATTCCCCACTTTCCGCACTTTCCCCACTCTCCGCCGAATTGCGTGTTAAGTGGCGGAACTTAACGCCGCGCTTTACCTCGACACCAGAGCGAAGAAAAACGGAAATATTAAATATTTCCACTCCTCGAGTGGGAATCGAACCCACAACCAGTCGTTTACAGTCACACGCTTGAGCCACTGCGCCACGACTGGCCCTTCTTAATAGTTGTTAGAGAAAATAATTTAAAATAATTAAATTAATCGTTTAAATGGTGGTAAAAGTTATTATTGCACTTTATGTGTAATAAGAGGTTTGATTAAGTATTCGATTGTTCTGAGTTTGATTCCCACTGCTGAGAAGAGAACGCGTCATTAAGTTCCGCCATTCCCGTCTATTTGTCAAATGTTCCTGTCAATAAAATGAACATATGTACCTATAATCAATTCCCTCGAGAAGGAATCGAACCTGCAACCATTCCGTTTACAGTCAGATACTATTCCGCGCCATGACGGGCTTGCAAAATGTAATTCTAGACAATTTCCATATAAGAATTATATTCTTGTAGCTTCACGCTATATCCCGCACAGAACAGGGTAGGCAGAGGGAAACAAGTGTTAAGACCCTCCGTTCCCCACTTTCCGCCAAATTCGGAGGCATTGCGTGTTAAGTGGCGAAACTTAACGCCGCGCTTTATCTCGACACCAGAGCGAAGAAAATGGAAATATTAATTTCCACTCCTCGAGTGCGAATCGAACCCACAACCAGTCGTTTACAGTCACACGCTTGTGCCACTGGGCCACGACTGGCCCCAATCCCAATAAGAATTATAATTTTAATATATTTATTCTGATTTCAGCCAACACACAAACAGTGATACGATGTAGGGCGTGGGCGAAGAACATTATATACAACAAGAGTCTAAAGGAACCGACCGGCTACACCCGGATAATACTGCAAGTGGACGACAATTACACTAATGCTACGGAGAGTGAAAGCTCTATGTAGATTGTAGAACCTTTATTACTGTAGCTGCCTGTTTTTCTAGAAATCGAAGAAGTCATGAATAGATTATATTGTAAGCTTAGAAAATTGAAGTAAAGGTTGTTAAAAGATTTAGTGAATCTTTCGTAACTAAATGGTTTACAGAAAATACGTTTGTTTTATGAATTTTTAATACATATTTGATATGTTCATATTAAATTTTTTTAAATAATGAGAGCCATTTTAAGTAAAACTACATTTTATTTAGATCGGACTTATAGCGTATATTTTGAAAATTTGTATTGTTTAGTCGAGATTTTTGGAGCAAAGCGTTTGACTGTAAACGCCATTTGGTAGTGGGTTCGATTCCTACAAGAGGAAATGTTCATATTTAGATTATTTTCATTTCTTCTAGTAGTGTAAGTACTAAGTGACTCCTTATTGTGTTTCTGACTAGAACAAAATCTAGTCTTAGGTCTAAATATTCTGTGTGAGAAAATACAAAAAATACATTTTAAATATGCCAAACGGACAGGTAAGTCTGCCTGTGCCCTCGGACTAGAATAAAGTGTTCGATATTTTGAATTTTCATAATATACACGGATAAACCGGTTCAAAATTAAATTGCTTTCCTTCAACACTTCAAGTCAAGTGTCAAGTCACTTATTAAGGCTAGATATCTATTTATAATTTATTCAGACGACTTCTTATACAAAAACACAGGCAGATACGCGGTTACTAGTTAGCGAAATTATAGAATAGTACAAATTACTTTAGTACAAATCGTTTTATACTAATTGGATGTTTTTTTGTTATATAACAAATTAAATTTCATAATTTAAATTTAGTTAAGATATGCATTATGAGAGAATGTAAAAAAAAATATGTATGTAATAGAAGTTTTATCGTACTTTGAATGTATTATAGAGATTGAAATAAGCTATTATAAATCCACAAAAAAAATATTATAATATTATTATGGTATATACTCGTATGAGGCCAGTCGTGGCCCAGTGGCACAAGCGTGTGACTGTAAACGACTGGTTGTGGGTTCGATTCCCACTCGAGGAGTGTAAATTATATTTCCATTTTCTTCGCTCTGGTGTCTAAGTAAAGCGCAGCGTTAATTTCCGTCATTTGACATGCAATGCCTCCGAATTCAGTGGAAAGTGGGGAACGGAGTGTCTTAACACTAGGTTCCCTCTACCTACCCTGCTGTATGCGGGATACAGCGGGATTAAAAAAAAAGTTATGGTACATATTACAAACAATTCGATCAAACCGCTTAATGTGTGGATAGAGAGTCCAGTCACTCAACTCTCCCTAAAGTAGAAATTTGTAAAGCTTTTATATTAAGTGTTAACTTAATTTAATCATACTGTATAAGTGATATGAATCTCCATTGACAAATTTATAGTGCTTTTTTTTTGAAAAATTGTTATTTAATTATTAAAACCATCGACTTTCACTTATCAAATTCAACTTGTATTTTCTTCAGGCCTGACGGTAAACGAATTAGTTGTGGGTTCGATCTCCACTAGTCATTAGGGGCTGTTCATTATATATCTTCATTATATATCATATTACGTAAGCAGATTTATTACTATTATTTACCCCCCCATCCCTCTTGTCAGCAAAAGTAAGCAGATCTCTTACCCCCTTCCCCATGCTTACATAAACATTTTTCAATTCATGTATTGTTTTTTATAATATTTTAATCATATTATGAGAATTTCTGCGAAACTCTCAAAATGCATTTCGTTTTCAAGCAAAGACAATATGAGGACTGCTGCTATTCGTGTAAAAAAGTAAATAACTACTGATGACGTACTCATCATCCACCCTCCTTCAGCCCCTAGTCATCAATAGTAGGGAAAGCAATGATCCCCCGCCCCCTATAGTGCTCATGTAATACTTGAAGGGCCCCTTAGTAGCTGATGTAGGACAATGGCGGCGTTGAACTCCGTCAGGTCTTGAAATCAATAAAAAACGTTTACCAATTTACTTATGTATATCATTCCTTATTTATTTATTATCATTTAAGTACCTAGTTGTTATATAGGTAATGTATATTTTTTAGTTTACGATCACTTTCCTTCCGATACGTACACCTTATGTTATAGAAAAAAAAAAACTTATAACCTTTTCATTGAAAACAATAAAGAATATATACAGGAGTGGGTTCGATTCCCACTCGAGGGAATAAATATATATTATTTTTCTTTGAATGGTTATATGTCCTTTTTCTTACCCTGCTTAGGTGCCATACCTAAGATAAAGCGTTGTCCACATTACGCGCAATGATTTCAGTCGAAAAGAACGGAGTGTCTTAACACTAGGCTCTCTTTGACTACCTTGCTATAAAGGAAAGAGCGTGAAGTGGTCAATTATATATTGACAATAATACAAATTTAGTAAATAATTTAAGAACATATTTACAGTAATTTAGATATTACACTGCCCCGTGCCATTAAAATATTTGTATCAGCTTGTGTACTCAGAAACATTAATTAGGGTTTAATTGACATTAAATCGATACTCAATGTATTAACTTTAATTAATTTAAATGCAGTTAAGTCATAATTAATGTCTTTGAGTTGTAAGCTAGAAATATTTAAATTTGTAAGTTATGTAGAAAATAACAATTAACTTATTTATTATTTATTTTTTAGTTAATATTAGGTACCTTATTAAATTTAGAAGTCTTTTAGTAACAAAAATTTAAGATTTCGTTCTTTTAATATAAATTGCTTGTAGTAACATAAAGAAAACAGTTTTGTCAATAATTCTTACGGCAGATTAAAAAATATATAATATGTGAAAAATATATTTAGAAAACGTATAAAAATTTGAACGCAGCGGGATTCGAACCCGCGCCTGAAAACTGTCCAGGTAGTCAGAGCGCCTGGAAACTTTCACTCTTTTATACGTTTTCTAAATGTCTTTTTTGATTTTCCTAAGTGTGGAATAACGCTTTAAAAATGTTTAAAAGTATATAATATCTGTAGTTAATACAATAAGTAATTATTATAAATTCTGTATTACGTTATCCAAATAATGGTGCACAATGTTTGAATAAATTTAATATAAAAATGTATATATACATTGTTTTATTTCTTTAAAAACTTTTAATTATGTCGAGAAATATACGGAACATGAAGAGCTTGGAATAGAGTTACGATTACTTTTTATATATATTTTTTTTCAGCCTCACGCTGAATACCCCACACAGCAGGGTAGGCAGGGGGAACTTAGTGTTAAGACACTCCGTTCCCCACGTACCGCCGAATTTGGAGGCCCAGTGTGTTAAGTGGTAGGACTTAACGCCGCGCTTTGCCTCGATACCAGGACGAAGAATATGTAAATATTATATACTTCCAACACTCCTCGAGTCCGAATCGAACCCACAAGCAGGCGTTTACAGTCACACGTTTGTGCCACTGCACTTTCTCTTACTGCTTCTTCCTTATTTTAACGATATATATGACTGAGAGGGACAAAAAGTATTAAAACACAAAAAAAAACATTCAATAGGCATTTGAACCAACCTCTAAAACGTTTACCGTACATTTCTCCTCCAACAGAGGAGTAAAATTTCAGACAAGTCGTTTTAATATACATAAAATACAAAAATAAATAGAAGTTTTTTTTTAGTATGAAGGCGTTCTAAATATCAAATAGACTAGAAATTGAGTCGTAAACTTTGAGAAGCATGACGTTGTAGGAAGCTTTCAACGAATAAGATTTTTTTTTATAGGTTCACGCTGTATATCGCAAATAGCAGGGTAGGCAGAGTGAATCAAATGTTAAGATACTCTGTTCCCTACTTTCCGCCAAATTCTGGAGGCATTACTAGCGTTAGGCGTTGAGTGGCGGAACTCAACGCCGTGCTTTACGTCGACACCAGAGCGAAGAAAATGAAATATTTTAATTCCTTGAGAGGAAATCGAACCCACAACCATTTGCGTTTGCACATTTATAATATAAGTATGGACTAGCGGCCCGCTCGCGGCTTCGCCGCGTGGACTGCCTAATTGTTTCGTTATGTTGCAACCCTCGGGGGTGGATTTTTGAAAAATAAAGTAGCCTATCTTTGACCTTTGATTATCAACTATATTTATTCCTATATTCATTACAATCGGTCAAGCGGTTTAGTTTTTTCATATAAACTTTCATCCCCTTTTTTTTTTTTTTTTTTTTTTTTTTTTTTTGTTGCTGGGAAATGCATTTACGCAGACCATCCGTACGCAAAGCAGGCAGACCAACCTTACGTACGAATGATACTGTGGGACTCACCGGAGAGTCCGATACTACCCACTAAAACCCAGCGGAAACCCTCTCCCACCGTCTTGAGACGTCGCAGGTTCGCTCGCGCATTCTACTACGACGCCTCGGTGGATGGCCCGCCTAATGCGGGCCACCGTCGCCTTCAGGGTGCTCTGGGGTTTCTTCCAGAGCACCCGCAGCCTCGATGACTTTTGCAGGAGGATCTAAACCAGAACCCTCCCGCGGTAGCTCCTCTAGGGTAGGGGGAGTTGGAGATGCGCGTACCGCCTTCTACTCCCTGGCCTCCGACGGCGGAGCGGATTTGCATTGACGCTAGTCTCGCGCATCCGCTCCGCGGCCTCCTTTAATGCAATGACTGATTCGCAAAAGGAGACCATCGCAGACCAGTTCCTCTCACTCTCCAGCATAGCCTCAACAACACTAGAAAGTGAGAGGTCCCTACCCACTACAGCCATCAAGGCGTGGCGTTGTGGGGCCCAAGCGGGGCATTCGGCCAGAGTGTGATGCGCCGAATCAATAGGTGCATTACACTCATGGCACGCCGGCGACATCTCCCGACGTGCAATCTGATGCAGGTATTTGCCGAAGCAACCATGCCCCGTTAGCACCTGCACCAGTCTGAACGTCAGGACCCCAAACCTTCTCTCGACTCAGCGCTCTAGATGGGGACGTATCGCCTCCACCGTCGCTAGGCCTGCCGCCGGGGACCCCAAGTCCTCCGTCCATCGCCGGATCAGGGCTTCATGCGCTCTTCTCCTGATCCGCACGATACTCTCTGTCGATGGTCGCTCGCCTCGCGACCGCTCACTTGCGCGGAATGCATGTACTCTAGCGAGCAATTCCGCCTGCAACTCCCAAGGCGGATCGCCCGCCAGAAGAGTAGCCGCCGTCCACGACACCGTACGGTATCCCCGAATTGTTCTCACTGCTATGACCCGCTGCGCTTTTCGCAATTGGGCCTTGTTACGAGCAGTGAGAGCATCCGCCCACACGGGTGCACCGTATAATGCCATGGATCTCAACACGCCGGCATAAAGCCGTCGGCATGGAGAATCCGGCCCTCCGATATTCGGCAATAATCTGCCAAGGGCCCCGGCGGCGTTTACAAGCTTCGGCGCAAGAAGAGCGAAGTGCGACGCGAACGACCATCGTCCATCCAGGATCAGGCCCAAGTATTTCATTTGAGGCTGAACCTCCACCTCCTGCTCCTGGATGCGCAGAGTAGCCCTTCGGGGGGGTCCCCTACGTGGGCCATGGAAAAGAAGAGCCTGGGTCTTAGGCATGGACACCTTCAGACCCAGTGCTTCGATACGGTCGACGACAAGACGCGTGCCGCCTTCGGCTAAACGTGCCGCCTCTTGATAAGTCGATCCCCGGGCTGTGACGAAACTTTCATCCCCTATTTCAACCCCTTAGCGGTTAATTTTTGAAAAAATAAGTAGCCTATATTAGACCCATAGTTATTTACTACTTTCATTCTAAATTTCATCCAAATCGGACCGGCAGATTAGCCGTGAAAGCGTGACAGACAAACACACAGACTTTCGCATTTATAATATAAGTATGGATTTACACAATAAAAAAAATTGATATACCTAAATACGCACAAACTAGGGAACAGAGAGGCATGATGTATATATGCAGGAATATCAATGGTTTTTTTATGCCTATAAAGAAATCGTACGTAAAATATAAAAATATATTTTTGTATTTAACGTATATATACCGGAATTTGCTCGACTTCTTTACATGTTGACAACGTGCACAGGCGCAGTGATAGTATCTGACTGTCATCGTGACTGGTTGGGGGTTCGATTCCCGTATGAAGGAATTATTATAATAATTTCATAATTTTCATGTCCTCGCTCAGGTGGTATACATACTTCTTATGTTTTATATGCTACAATTTTTAAAAAAAATTCACATATATCCATTCGAATACGGATCGAAACTTTAACCATCAAATTTACCACACAACGTGTTTTATATTGTATCTGTTTCATTATCCTCAAAAAAATGTAAGCAAAAATTTAGCCTAGAACGAATTTCTATACCAAATGTGGAACTCAACACTGTGAACGTAATAAAAGAAAACGTGCCTACACATCCGCAAATATCTTTGTAAATCTCTTTATGCCAATTTGCTTAGTGTTATAAAATCAACAGAGACTAATCACCAGCAAGGTGAGCTATTGGTAAGGGCAGGGCGGTTGGTTGCGAGCAGATTTGGGCGGCTATAAGGCGGATATCAAAGAGTATGGAAAGAAAGTAATGGTTTTTGAAATTAGGAGTTTATTACCTATTTCTTTATAGGAATACAATACAATATTAGATGAAATATATTCTTTTGTTGTATATAAAGTAGTTATGCGATGAAACGTATATTATTCTTGTTATATATAATGTAGAATTTTTTGAAATAAATTATTTTTGCTTTTTTCTTAAGAACACAAAATTATATACATAGAGTGTTTATTTCGAAATTAATGTAAGTCAATTATTTTTGAAGCAAGTGGTTTAACGCTTCTCTTTAACTATTGTCTAATTCTTAATAGTTCAGGACATTGCCTGTTGAGTGGCAGAACTTAATACCTCGATGTGTGTATATTCAGAATCGAAATAATTATTTATACATAGGATTGCTTCCTTCAGTGAGAATGGAATCCATAGCTATTGTGTTTATAGCAAGATGCTGCGCTGTGCCAATGCACCACGATGACCTCATAGAATATTAAATAAATAAATCATTTATCTCGATACGATTCAAACAATAGTTTACTCTAGAGAGATATCAATAACATCTGTTTATTATCACATTAAGTTACTGATTATTTACATAGTATATAGAAATAGATAAAAATATTATTTTTAGTTATTTTTTATTAAATAATGTATTGTGTATTTTAAAAATAAACTGAGACTTCTGTTACTTAAAACTTATTTTGTCAGATTCAGTTCGAAATCAGGAAATGGAGTATTATGCAAGTAGATTTTCTACCCTTACCCCATAAATTGTATTTGTAATCTTAGCGCAAGGTGTCTTAAATAAGCAGAACGTGAAATTATTAGGTTTTCTCTGTCTATATACACATATAAATATAGTGATTAAAACAAAAAAATAATTAATAAAAAATCTTTGACTTAACTCTCAAAGACAGCTCCGAGTAGGTAGCAACACATCAACAAAACATCTATAAAACATCTACAAAGCAAGTTATCTTTGTAAGCAACAGGCAGTCCATTCTCACTCGGCACGATGGGCGCGGACAAGCCTAACGGCGTGGTGAACTACTGCAGGCGACCCCCGCAGAGACCCTTCCTGCAGAGAATACAGTATGCGATATGGGATCCTGAGGAGAGAAAGTTCTTGGGGAGAACGCCTAAGCGATGGGGTAAGTCGGACTTTTTCCTTTTTAAATATTTAAATAAATGATTTTATTTTACATACAATACATTAAATATTATTAACATATTTATATGTATTGTATAATTTTGGTTTAAGAAAATAAAAAGTTAGGTGTAATTGTGGAAAATAGGAAAAGTAATCTATCTATTAACGTAAAGTAAGCTTGAACTTGTAATATTCTTACATATAGTGAAAGGGCTGCTTATTTCTGTTTTAGTATAAAAAAATCCACTTTAATTTAGCTCATCTCTGATTATTATATATATAAAGATGTATGTTACTTTTCAAATGGACGATCTTTTTAAGCGGAAGCTTTTTAAAATGAAAGGACTAAGAAATTTGACGTGAAAAAATAATACAATAAGCATATTATAATAAAACATAAGGAAAACATACATATCTATCTACTAATAATATCGTCAAAGAAAAACGGAGGTTAATGAAATGATAGATATATCTCAAATTGTTGATCTGGGAAAATTATAGACTCCCTGAGTCAGAATTAAACCCATAAGCAATGATGTTTACAATTAGATGCTATCCCACTCTCTTATATCCGTCTCTCTAAATATAAAGTAAACATATTAAAAGTCAATATGAACAGAACTTTAGTGGTTTTACTAAATTTAGTAAGGAAATAAAATAGTGTGGGTTCGATTCCCAATCGAGGAGTGGAAATATTTAATATTTCCTTTTCCTTTGCTCTTGTATCAGAGGTAACGCGTGGCGTTAATTTTCGCCACTTAACACATAATGCAAAAAATAATAGCCCTTATATTCACTATACTTTTTAAATAAAATGTAAGGAAAGTAAACTTAAAGTTAATTTTGACAATTGCCATACTATCGTATTGAATATAACGCTTAATAATAATTTCGTCGTCTGATATCCAGCAATGAACTTTTGAAAGCTCCTGACTATTTTACAATTTAGTTTCTTAAGAATTAAATTCTTATTTAGAATCTGAAAACAGATCTATATCTATATCTAAATATATCTTAAATTTATGTCAGTAAGGCTTATTCGTTAGTATAACCGCAAAAGCACGGCTTTACTATAATAGCGGTTCAGTCTAATTTAATGCCATGGTCATGAGGATTGGTGAATAATAAGTTTCTGAATCTCCACACCTTTCTTACAATTCCGGATATTTAAAAATATCAATGTATATAGTGAAACAAGTCGTTGTCTCCGAAGAACTTCAAATTCATTTATCTCTATCTAAAACTTAGTGCTCAGTGGATATATAAGTATGTCTATTATGAAATATAGAAAGGTATCATAGGCATCTCGAGTCCTTGGAAGTCCTTGAGTACACGATTATTGGGACATTTAGGATCAAACTATATTGTAGATGTTTATAGCCCATTCCTTCAAAATGTGGAATGCCATAGAAATGAACCCAGACGGGTTAGAAATGAACCCAATTCATCATAATGGTAATAACGGAATACTCTATAGATAGTTATTTCCCGGAGTGGAATTCATAGCCTATTACGTGTATACATTCATTTAAGCACATTCTTAATATATGTATATGTGATGAAAAAGGCTATTCTTTTTCTAATTTAAAGAAACGATTCTTTTTAAGTTGTATATTAAAATAATACCTGCTTACATAATATAGATAAACTGAATGGTAAAATTTGTCATGTACATTTCTTGTAAAATATCGGGAAACAACAAGATAAGCCGGAATTCCTACAGGAACATTACAGAAATAAAAAGTGTAACCATAGTTGTTAAGTATCGCAAAGGAAATTGCTGGCGACAACTAGTTAAAAATACTTATATTCTCAACTAGTGGCCCGCTCGTGGTTTCGCCTACACAACTATTTCACTATAGGCACATAGACATCACATTACAACCCTCTAAAATGATCAGTGTTTCTCTACTATATTATGCATGTATTTTTTTTTAGCTTCATGCTGTATCCCGCGCACAGCAGGGTAGGCAGAGGGAACCTAGTGTTAAGACACTCCGTTCCCCACTTTCCGCCGAATTCGGAGGCATTGCGTGTTAAGTGGCGGAACTTAATGCCGCGCTTTACCTCGGCACCAGAGCGAAGGAAATGGAAATATTAAATATTTCCACTCCTCGAGTGGGAATCGAACCCACAACCAGTCGTTTACAGTGACACGCTTGTGCCACTGGGCCACGACTGGCCACATGCTTGTATTATACGAGTATATACAAAATCCTTTTAAATCAATCAATCTATAAAAAGAAAGTAGTTTTGAAGATCCAAGCACATATACATACAGACAGACGTAGGAAAGGCTTTTGCTTTACAGTACCATCTAAAGACACCTGAACTTATTTTTCTTACCACTTATACCTATATAAAAAACAGCAGTACATAATAATACAATTTCCGTAATGAAACTTTTAGTGAGCTACAAAAAGTCGATTACGTTTTATGAACCCGTTCCAATCGTTAAAGTAGACGGTAAAATGTATACGTTTAGTTATTTAGTTAATGAAACTGTCGATATCTATTCATATTCGTGTTATTAAATGTTTTTTGAACTATTCTTGTTTATAAAATCTCATTTTTTTCTATTTTTTTATATTTTACTTTTAAGTCGGGGTTTCATGACTGCACAACTTTTAAAGCCAATAGTGTAAAGCTTTCTTTTACTTATCGCCGCGTTGAGATTTCCACATGGCGACACGAGAGCTAGTAAGTAGTAAAAGCTATAATAATTAAAACCATATAGAATTTTTCAGTAAGTAAAATTATATACTAAGTATAAAAATATGTAAAAAAGGATATTACTATCTCAACTATATTTTCTGAACGAAAAAAAAGAAGCAAAGAGAAATATTTGAAGCTTTAGTGACGTGGCTATGTAGTTAGTTAGTCACATTAAAAAATTTATATTCCGATTATTGTATGTACAACTTAATGTCAGTTAAACCTAAATTGACGTCTCCAAGTGTGACTGTTAGCGTAAAAGTAATTTTAGAACATATTTCCCTTCCATACTTTACGATGTAAACTAGTAAGTACTTCACGTGTAATGGTGATTCATTTTAATGCACGTTATTTTCAAATATGAAATGTTTGGAAATGCTATTGAATGCTCTAATTTAATTTTTGAGGTCAATGAAAAAATGTTGAATAACTATTTTAAAATTAAATTAAATTAAATTAAATAGCTTCACGCTATATCCCGCACACAGCAGGGTAGGCAGAGGGAACCTAGTGTTAAGACACTCCGTTCCCCACTTTCCGCCGAATTCGGAGGCTTGCGTGTTAAGTGGCGGAACTTAACGCCGCGCTTTACCTCGACACCAGAGCGAAGAAAATGGAAATATAATTTCCACTCCTCGAGTGGGAATCGAACCCACAACCAGTCGTTTACAGTCACACTCTTGTGCCACTGGGCCACGACTGGCCACTATATAACTATTTTAATGTAATGAAATCTTCAATGAAGTCTAAAATAACTATTTTAAAATGGCGTAGGGGAAAAATGTGACTGTAAAGGACTGTTCGTGAGTTCGATTCCCATTCGAGGAATGGAAGTCGAGAGAGGAGTCATTTAATATTTACATTGTCTTTCCTATCGTGTCAAGGCAAAGCGCGGCATTAACTTTTGTCACTTAACATGCATTGCCTCCAGAATTCGACTGAAAATGGAGAACGGAGTGTCTTAACATTAGGTTCCCTCTGCTTAGTCTGTTGTGTGCGGTATACAGCGTGAAACTAAAATGGATACGATTAGCACTCGGTGAAATGATCACATTTAAATTTATTTTATTTAATTACTAGCGACCCGCTCGCGGCTTCGCCACGTGAACTACCACTTTCATCCTCTATTGCCTCTTTGGGATTGCTTTTTTTTTTATAAAAGGAGGGTAGTCTATATTTGACTTTCGTCACTAATTATGTTCATGAGAAAATCATCGATACATTTAGTGCAATGTCTATATTATTTGATAACATATAGCGATAACTGTTCTAGTAAGAAAACGTACGAAATCTGCTATCATATGATAGTAGATTTCATATATATATATATACCATCTGGTATATAGTATTATAAACCGGTCATAATATCTTAAATAAACTTTACGATTTTTATTTTACAATTGTGTTACTTATTGATATTAAAAAATAGCTTTACTTGCAAATAATCAATGCAATTTGACTTTGCCAGTTTTTTACTTTTCTGCGGGAACTGTTTTGAATACCAGGGTAATTATTAAAAAAAGAGAGAGCCTATGTTTGACCTTGCCTCATTAACTATTTTCCTGAGAAAATTCATTCATTTCAGTCAAGGAGTTTAGATCTTTCATTCTCACTATATACTAAACATACATAAGTTTCATCCACTGTTTCAACCTCCTAAGTTTGATTTTTTATAAAGTAGCAAGCATATAATTGACCCTGCATCTTCAACAATCTTCTTTACGAATTCCATCTAAATCGGGCCAGTAGATTACCCGTAAAAACATAACAAATAGAAGAGATACAGATTTTTGCATTTTTATAACAATAACTTTAATGAGTGGGGATATGTCTAATACAATGTCAGCTATATAATAACAGATGGCGCTACCCGTTGCAGAAAACGACATCTGTTGTCATATAGATTATATAAATATATAGATTATATAAAGTTTTATAGACCGGTCAAATGTATATTTAATAAATGTTATGCTTATTTCATTTTATAATTATTTTAATTAGTGATATTGAAACAAATTTACCTTCACTCGTGAACTATCGACATAATTTGAATGTTTTTTTTTAATTTTATTTTTCTGCGGGAGTTATGTTGAATACCGGGATGAAAACTAAAACTGTCCCATATGTTGCTCTAACCTCTAAGCTAACTCCATACAAAAATTTATTAATTTCTACCCGGTAGATACCGATATACAAATGATTTACTTATATCGGTTTTTTATTTTTTCCAAAAAAACTACATAGAATACCGGGATAAAAACTATCCTATATGTACCTTTGAACTATAAGCTATCACCATACTAAAATTCATTCATTTCTATCCAGTAGTTTTTGCGTGATTGACGAACAAATTAACAGACAGACAGACAGACAGACAGACAGACAGACAAAAATTCTACTGAGTGGATTTTTGGCCTCTGTTATCGATATATTAACGCATCCAATTAAAATTTTTCTGAAATTTTTCATGTACAGAATTGACTTTTCTACTCTTTTATTATATATAGAGAAGAGAAGAGATAAAGATAGAGATTATAAATTAAGTTCCACCACTTAATACGTTATG
Source organism: Dryas iulia moderata (assembly GCA_019049465.1). NCBI lineage: Eukaryota > Metazoa > Arthropoda > Insecta > Lepidoptera > Nymphalidae > Dryas > Dryas iulia. The sequence continues at coordinate 14,956,427 of CM032416.1, forward strand.
TTTAGAATTCGAGCTTAAAATTGAGAGCGAATTATCTTGAATCTCTGTTCAGTCTGAATTCCTTGCCAAGAGTGAAAAAGTATGAAGCTGATAATTTTGACTCCAGGTTCCTTCTATCTAGTACCCTAGATAGTCAGAAGGAACCTAAAGTCAAAGATGCTAGAAAAAAATAGATCATTTAAATATTTTGCAAAAAAAAAAATGTTTTGGGTTTGAATGGCTCAATGTTTGAAATTTCATTGAATTGGCTGTCGTGGCGCAGTGTGACAGCGTCTGACTGTAACCGATGGTTGTTAGTTCGATTTCCACACGATGTAGGAATAATTATATATTGTTTAATTTCTCCACTTTGCTTATTATTTAACAAAAGATTTGTTTATTTCATTTAAATTACTAAGGACAATGCTTTCAAGCGTTTTAGGCTACAGAATATGGAAAAGTATTCTATGCATTTAAAAATAAATTACCTTTACTTAGGTTACCTAAAAACTAAAATAATACTTTAAATGTCTTTAACTAAAATAATGTTAATTTAATTGACATTGACATAAAACATAAAACATCTTTTAAACACATCATTGTGATTGTATTCTGTACTACGAGTTCCGTTTTGCAGTAGTTTTTTTTTTAAATAAAAGCTACTTCACGCATTTTCCCGCACAACGGGTTTGTCAGAGAGGACTATAAGCGCCAAGACACTGCGTCTTCCATTTTCTACCCGAAATCGAAACATTGCTTTTTAGTCATGGAACTCAACGTGGTGGTGGAAGTTTGCTTTGTCTTAGGTACTAGAGCGAAGTAATAAAAACAAATCTAATCATTCAACAGTTGGGAATCTAACCCACAACCATCACTTTACAGTAGGTCACTGTCCTACTACGCCACGATAGCCTCTAAAGTTAATAATTCTAAAAATATTATGCTTAAAAATTAGCACATAAATTCTTAAGAAAATATGTAAGTAAAATTAAACTTTGTGATGCCTGTGTGCAGTACTATATCATTTAAAAGTGAAGCCCACCGTAACCCAACACCGCGTTTTATCCTACCAGAGCGAAGAAATGATAAAAAATGTAATATAACCATTTCTCCGAAATGGAAATCGAACCCAGAATCAATCGTGTTTGCGGGATGCCATCCCACTACGCCACGTGCGCCACCTGCGTCAGTTACTTTAAATACCTGATGTAATAAAAAATATAGGGTAATATTTAATAAAGAGTTTTATAACAGAATCGAATACAATAATAGCAATTAAACGCTTAATTTAACCAATTTCAATGTAAAAAAACCTAATTTCAAAAAATGTAATATCCCGGTCTATACAAACAAAATTCAGAACCAGTCTACATTTTCATCACTAAAGCTATGCTAACAAGTAGAGGTACCTACATTTTTAAACATATGATAGATAGATATAATAAAACACTAACTAATCTCATCGTATATTTCAAGATGTTTATATCACGTATGATTCTTTCAGTTTACACTGCGTCATGGCGTAAAACTAATATAAATAGTTTTAGAACTTAGCAACCGATAAAGTGTGCTGGATATGAATTTTGTTATATAACTGTAGAAGACCCTGAAAGCCATCGTAGTATAGTGATAGGGTGTGTCTGTAAGTGATTGGTTGTGGGTTCGATTCCTATTCGGATGTCATATATATTCCTAGCTGTGTTAAGACATAGCAAATTGGACTGGCGGATTCGTAGTTTTTTTTTTTAGCTTCACCCTGTATCCCGCACAACAGGGTAGGCAGAAGGAACCTAGTGTTAAGACACTTCGTTCCCCAATATCAGAGCGAAGAAAATGGAAATATTAAATATTTCCACTTCTCGAGTGGGAATTGAACTTACAACCAGTCGTTCGTTTACAGTCACACGTTCGTGCCACTGCGCCACGACTGGCCACACTTATGTAATTTGTTATTAATTCATAATATAACATGGTAAATGAGGTTTGTTAAGATAGCTTCAGCTTCACGCTTTTTCCCGCATAGCAGGGTAGTTCTAGTGCCAAGACACTCCGTTCTGTATTTTTTTTTAGCTTCACGCTGTATCCCGCACACAGCAGGGTAGGCAGAGGGAACCTAGTGTTAAGACACTCCGTTCCCCGCGTTCTGTAATTTATGCCTGAAATCAAGATATATTAATTAGTGGAAGACCACTGCCATGTCTCACGAAGGCGAATCGAACCCATAATGCTTTAGACGCAGTCATAATACACCACATTGGCCTCAACCCGTTCCTTACCACAGAATACTCAATATTAATTTTAAATAAATTTTAAATTGATAGAAAGTTATTAGTTTTAAACATTTTTAAAGTGTTATTCCAACACTTAGGAAAATTGGAAAAGACATTTAGGAAACGTATAAAAATTTGAACGCAGCGGGATTCGAACCCGCGCCTCCTGAATACCGTTCAGGCAGGCTCAGTGGTGAGAGCGCCTGAACGGTATTCAGAAAGTTATTATTTCAGTGCTTTTTGTTCTTATGTCCATTGATGAAGTGAGATAAAAAAATTACTGTCTGTCTTCTCTGACTTTATGTGAGAAAAAGGGTGAAGCTGTAAAAAACATTATAGGGGTAAATTTCTTATTTAAAATTGTATTTATTTCATTATAAACGGTTAAATTAAAAAAAATCTTTTTAATATATTATCGATTCCAAGAATCCCATATGCCTCCGAATTCGGCGGAAAGTGGGGAACGGAGTATCTTAATACTAGGTTCCCTCTTCCTACATTGCTGTGGGCGGGATACAGCGTGAAACTGAAAAAAAAAATATAACAAATTCAACAGAAATTCGAACCTATAACTAACTTCCTTTAACAGCACACACAACCACTGAACTTTACACAGCATTTCAGAAGAAAACACCAATTAGCCAGAAGTCACTTTAGTTAATCTACATGCCGCCCGACGGGGTCGCCCCCATACATTACCACCCCGCTATGACGTGAGTGGGAGAGGCCGTATTGCCAATCAATTAAGACGGCAATGGTGGAATATAACTAACTACTCGCAGCAAATGGCATGGAGCAAATTAAATTTCTATTAAATTGTTGGAAGAATGGAAGGGAATCCTTTGTACTGTTTTGTTTACGTTTCAAGATTATTCTCGATTACCATAGTAGGTAGAGAGATCTTTTTTTTTCTACGTGAGGAAATCCGTTACGGATACCAGCCTGATTGGGGACTCGGGCGTGGTCATGTGGGACTCCGGATTGAGCCGTCCTTATACCCACTAAAGCCTCGCGGTGCTCCTCGACTGCCACTATCCGGGGCCACTGGTACTCCAATCTTCCGCGTATCCCGGAGGCGGGAGCAGAAACGCACGTCGCGGAGTCAAGGGTGGTGGGTCACCCTTGACGGCCTGCTCTGATGTAGAGAGATCCTACTGTCAATACATTAAGATCTTTATTTTTCGCCTGCACTTGATATATTTCGTGTTTAATGGCAGAATTAAACGCCGCGTTTTGTCTTACCTGAGCGGAATTAGTGGCTTAATGAAAACAGTTTAAATAAATTCGTTACTTCGAGTCGTAATCGAATTCATTACCAATCGAGTTTACGGTTAACTGTCAAACTGAAACAACTAAACAAGTCCCACAATACTATAGTAGAGTTTTTGTAGTACACAGAAGAACAAATTTTGATACAGAGGGGAAATTGGAGAACGGAGTGTCTTGGTACTATATTCTATGTGACTATACGGAAAAAAATATGATGCCGTCTTGGTGCAGTATAGCGTCTGATAGTAGACACGATTGGTTGCCGGTTCGATGTCATTCGAGGGAATGATGTATATTTAAATTATTTTGATCTCCCTACTCCGGCACATAAAACTAAGCGCGACGTTAAGTTCCACCACTCCACATGCAATGTTTCGAGTTCAGGTGGAAAGTGGAGAACGGAGTAACAGGTTCTCTCTGAGTACCCTTTTTTATTTTGTTATTTTTTAACGTCAGGAAATCCGTTACGGATACCCGCCAGAGGTGTGGACCTGGGACGCGGTTATGTGGAACTAAGGTTTGGCAAGATGGTACGCCTCCGTTTACCCATTAACACCTCACGGTGCTCCTCCCCCGCCACAAGCCCAAGTCTCGGGAACTGCCCCAATCGTCCGTGGACTTGGGCGGCTCTCTATGACTACCGGTATGCGGTAAAAACGAGAAGCTGATTGCTATAAAGAAGAAAGTTAATTTCCCATTCACTTATTGACATATTAGCTTGTAATATAGTAAAATATTAACACTATCTGCAAAACCTCTTCGTGATTTCTTAAAACTAAAAAGTACATACATAAATAATTTAATACTTTTGATCGAACCTATAACTTTTGATTTATTTAAATTCCTACTACACCATAATATCATTTGCAAGTAGCATAAAATCAGTATATTCTAATAATTTATAAATAAAACCACTGTGACTTGTATATAATATACATTAGCACCTTGAGATGCATCCTTGACTGTGTCTGTGACAGCCGATACTGACCACTGTTTATTGCATTTACCTATATATGTATGTATCTGTTACTTTAGATCAAGGATAAGTAACCTTTTTAGTAACGGATCTACATATTTTTTATTTTACACGCACCTGTTTTAAAAGTTTTTTTTTAGCTTCACGCTGTATCCCGCGCACAGCAGGGTAGGCAGAGGGAATCTATTGCTAAGACACTCCATTCCCCACATTTCGCCGAATTTGGAGACATTGTGTGTTACGTGACGAAACTTAACACATCGCTTTGCCTCGACACTAGAGCAAAGAAATTGGAAATATTAAATTTCTCCTCGAGTGTGAATGGAACCCACAACCAGTCGCTTTGCAGTCACACTTTGTGCCTCTGCGCCACGACTGGCCCCATATTTCATAATCAATGACCTATCTTCATAAGAGTCTTCCGACTGGGCCCTTCATGAAGCTGTGTATATAGATATGTATGTATATCCTTTAATACTAAAGACATAGTTATTAAAGGTAGTGAAATCAACCAGGTCGAGTGGCGAGCAAACACTTATTAGTTCTTACTAAATTTGTGTGTCAGAAGGGAAGTTGACACACGCCTGTCAATTGTGTTTTTGGATTATAACTAAAGAAGCTTGTTAGGGAAATTTGCCCAATTAATTTTAATTAATAGCAATCTTTTCGTTTTGTTATTTTTTTAAATAATTATATTAAGTGGCCAGTCGTGGCCCAGTGACACAAGAGTGTGACTGTAAACGAATGGTTGTGTGTTCGATTCCCACTCGAGGAGTGGAAATATTTCATATTTCCGTTTTCTTCGCTCTGGTGCCGAGGTAAAGCGCGGCGTTAAGTTCCGACACTTAACACGCAAAGCCTCCGAATTCGGCGGAAACTGGGGAACGGAGTGTCTTAACACTAGGTTCCCTCTGCCTACCCTGCTGTGTACGGGATACAGCGTGAAGCTAAATAAAAAAAAATAAGTTGGAAATATCCTGTATAATATTTCAAAGTTTTGTATAGATAATGTGACGTGATAACGTAGGTAATGCTACGACGTCTCTTCCTGTTTTACTGCCATCAATTTCTTAACACATGCTTTCTGAGAAAAATGTTAACTTTACCCCATTATTATTTAACACTAAAGGAGAACTGTTTAGAAAATGCGAACCATTGACACCGAGTTCGTAAAAATAATTTATTCTTCATCCTAATTGTTACAGCGTTGAGTTCCAGCACTTAACAAGCAATCTTTCTCTCTCTCCATATCCATGTCAATGAAAATGGTTATGTCTTGACGCTAGGTAATCTCTCCTCACCTTGATATAAAGGAAAATCGGTAAGCTGTCAGTTATTACAGTAAACAACCTGGCAAGTGTTTTTGAAGATAATGAAGAATGAAAATACTTAAAAAAAAGCATTTCTCCACTTTTACAATAGTGTAAGACCCAATTCAAAAAAATAATATCCTTTAGTCAAAAGCTTCACAACATGACCTCTTGCATTCTCCCACAATATTGGCTGAGACAAATCGTTAAATTCCTTTTTTTTCCTTTTTTTTTGAGCTTCACGCACACAGCAGGGTAGGCAGAGGGAACCTAGTGTTAAGATACTCCGTTAAGCAATTTTCGCCGAATTCGGAGGCATTACGTGTTAAGTGGCGGAACTTAACGCCGCGCATTTACCTCTGATATCATAGCGAAGAAACGGAAATATTAAATATTTCCACTCCTCGAGTGGCAGTTGAAGCCACAACCCGTCGTTTACAGTACGTTCGTGCCACTGCGCCACGACTGGCCCCAAATTCCTATCTTCCAAATCGAATTGCAATATTACACCATTACGCATAATCGTAATCTGCATAACACTGAACATATTTCCTCCAGTTCATATATAAATTTATGAGGACGAAGTGTAAACAGTCCGTGACCGCTTTCGCAGAATGTGCTATTTCAGGTTGGGCATAATCGATAGAGCGTTTCGCGATGCTCCGTAGACGACTGTGTGTGTACTCTTAGGTACCGAGCACAGCGAAACGCTAATAAAATCAAATAATGTTGATTGAACTTTTTTATTTTATAGCTTCTTCTTGTTTTATGGCTTTACAGAATACCCTTTGGTATTTTTTTTTAGCTTCACGCTGTATCCCGCACATAGCAGGGTCGGCAGAGGGAACCTAGTGTTAAGACACTCCGTTACCCACTTTCCGCCGAATTCAAACGCATTGCGTGTTAAGTGGCGGAACTTAACGCCGCGCTTTGCCTCGACACCAGAACTAAGAAAATGGAAATGATAATAAATATTTCCACTCCTCGAGTGGGAATCGAACCCACAACCAGTCGCTTTACAGGCACACTTTATGCCACTGCCCTTTTTGGTGTTTCTTACTTCTCTTTCTTCGTTGTCGTTTCCTCTTGTTTGGATTGGATTTTGGAGCAAGATTTGATAATTTTTTTGCAGTGGCAGTCTTTTTTCTGTATGGCAGAGTAGGCAGAGAGAATCTAGTGTTATGTATCTTCGTACTTCACTTTCCATCCAAAATCAAGTCAATACATTTGTTAAATTACAAAGCTTTTTATATACCAGAGCGGATAAACGATAATAATATGTATATAATCGTTCCCTTGAGTGGGAATCGAACTACAATCATCTTCAGATATTTTAAGTAATATTTGCATAACTTTAATTGTTAATATTAGCTTTATATTTATTGTATGATAAGGCATTGGAAATGGAATTGGAAGTTATCGTATTTATTCTTCAAATTTGGTTAATAAGATGTTAGAGTTGAATCCAGTTTATAGCTTTAGATTGCTTTAATTTGTAACGTCCATAAATATGAGTCCATAAATAAGATATTGAAATTGGGCTTTATACTTTTTCCTGCATGGTATTTAGTGTCAAGGCACTCCATTCTCCACTTTCCTCTGAAATTGAGACACTGAGTGTCAAAACTCAACGCCATGCTGACAGTGTGAGACTCCATCACAATCGATTACTATTACAGTGGACATTGAAATATTTTTATTAAAAATACTATGAAAATACTTGGTAACGCAGTGACGTACGTGGAACAGCGCCTGACTGTAATAAAATGGTTGTGAGTTCGATTCCCACTCGGGGGAAAGATTATATTTAAATTTTTCGTTTCTTAACTGTGGTACCGAAGACGAAGCGTGGCGTGAACGCAGTCAAACTTGCAAAGCAATTGTGGCGCAGTGAGAAAGTAACTGACTATAAACGAAATTGTTTATGGATCAATATACCACTACACCGTACCATATATAGGAATGATTACTGCTAAATTATTGACATATCCCTCGTCTGACAAGACAATGTGTGGCGTTTATTACCGCCACTCAACTAACAGTGAATTTTGGATATAACATAAAGGTCGGAATGTCTTCACGTAGCTTTTTTTCTGTTTATTCTGCCATGCGTAAAAATGTGTCAAGTTCAAAAAATTTAAATTATTTTTAATTCGTTCCCTATGGGAAATCTATGGGGAACGGAGTGGTTTAACACTAGATTTCTCTGGTTACTCAGCTGTGTGCGGGATACAGCGTGAATCTAAAAATATATATTATAACTTGTATATTATTATGAATTGCAGGTGTCATCGGGTTGATATACCTGGTAATGTACATCTGCATCATCATCTTCTTCTCAATATGCATGTGCGGTCTCCTCTCCGCCATGGACGAGAGGATCCCCTACTTCACCCTTGCCGAGTCAATTATTGGTAAGAATGCAATGATATTTTTTTTTAAGTGAGAGAAATAAAAAAAATGTACTATATTCTTTTTGACACTTAGTCCTGCATAGCGCAGTAGTCAAAATGCCACTGCCCGTCTTGTTTATTTCAGTATTTTTTATAGATTTACCAGATTTACCAGTGGAAAAATTGAAAATAACTATAAAAACATATTAATAAGTAAGGCTTTTTATTCTGTACAAGAATATTTAAAGGATAAAAATGCGTAGAATTAGTCCGATTTGAGGCCCATCCAGGTTAGCTACCATTGTATCAAATAATAAAATCCATCGATAAGAACCATCTTAACATCTTGTACAGCTTTTAATTTTAACATCACAAGTTATTATATTTATATTATTTATCATTATATAGTATTAAAATATGTATTAGTATATTGTATTAGTATATATTTTACAGGTATTTGTGTATTCCGTTTATGTATTAGGATGTTGTATATGTATAAACTAGTTTATGTATATTTACACCACCCACGTTAAGTTGCCATGTCTCCTAACCTTAAGGTTGTCTGGAAGAAATCGCTGCTTAGCGATAAGACCGCCTTTTGTGCCTCACACATATGTAATTGTTTCTTCTTTTGTGCTGCTACTTGTCTGTTTATTGTAATTGTGGTGTGCAATAAAGAATATATAAATAAATAAATAAATAAAATTGAAAATTTCATGTTTCAAAAGAGCAATTGTTGAGTTTCTGGCCGGCTCTTCTCAGCAGAACTGCCTTTCGAGTCGGTGGAAGCTTTGTGTTCATTAGACGATTCAAAAGTGCCTGCAAAAGTCTATTTGAATATAGATATTTTTTTCTTTTTTTTTGAATGGACCTAGTGTCAAGACACACTGTCATACATTTTTTAAAATCGAGGCGCTGTGTCCTTGGTACCAGAGCGAAGAAATGAAAATTTAAATAGACTCATTCCTCCAAGTGGAAATCGAACCCAGAATCATCGTGTTTACAGTCAGACGCTGACCCATAGTGAAACTAAAATAATACACGTTATTAAAGTCTATGTTATCGCTAAAAAAAATATAAATTTGATATTTTAATTTTTTTAAATTCATGTTCATCCAATCAATTATTAAAGGTATAAAATTTGAATGCAACGGGATTTGAACCCACGCCCCTTAAATTTCGACTTTAGGGACGATAGTCAAATTTTTAAAATGTAAAAATATTTTAATAAACAGCTAAATAAGTAATAAACAGCTAAATTTGTAAAAAAAAATTCTACAGAGATGCGAATTGATGCAAAATTTTTACACGTTTCAAAGTCTTGAACACTTTCTGTCCGAAATTGGAACATTAATTGTTAAGTGACCGTAACTGGTAACTCAACACCGCGTTTTGTCTTGTTTACTGGAGCAGAGTATTAAAAATAATATAAAATCTTTCCCCCGTAGGGAATCGAACCCACATTTTTACAACGGACGCGGTCCCACTGTGCCACGACGACTCTATTACTATTAAACTGTGGATATAAAATTAAATGTAAATATTTATACAAAATTCACTCCACGTACTCGTGAAGTACCCTACTTAAGTGAAATAATAAATAATGCATTCAAAGAATATGTTTATATAAAAATCATTGGTGTTATTCTGTTTATATTAGTAATATAATATACACTTAGAGTCGGCCCTGGAATGTATGTAAAGATGTATGTTAATGGTTAGAGATGTGGAATAGTATTTTTTTATTATGTTATTAAGTATCCATACCTATATTACAAATGCGAAAGTCTGTGTGTTTGTCTGTCATGCTTTCACGGGTAATCTACCAGTCCGATTTGGATGAAACTTAGAATGAAAGTAGTAAAAGCTAGTGGGTCTAGCATATAACCGCTAAAGGGTCGAAACAGGGGATGAAAGTTTATATGAAAAAACTAAGCCGCTTGACCGATTGTAATGAATTTTGGAATAAATATAGTTGATAATCGAAGGTCAAAGATAGGCTACTTTGCTTTTCAAAAATCCTCCCAAGGGTTGCAACATAACGAAACAATTAGGCAGTCTACGCAGCGAAGCCGCGAGCGGGCTGCTAGTATTTAATATAAGAGTGGCCAGTCGTGGCGCAGAGGCGCAAAGTGTGACTGTAAAGCGACTGGTTGTGGGTTCGATTACCACTCGAGGGGTAGAAATATTTGATATTTCCATTTTCTTCGCTCTGGTGTCGAGGTAAAGCGCGGCGTAAAGTTCCACCACTTAACGAGCAAGCCTTCGAATTCGGAAAATGGGAAACGGAGTGTCTTAACACTAGGTTCCCTCTGCCTACCCTGCTGTGTGCGGGATACGGCGTAAAGCTAAAAAAAAGGAAGGAAACTTCATACTATGTATTAAATGCATTCTACATCCGGCCACGTCGTAATTCTTATACGCTTATTACAACTTATTTTTATTCTTACCATCTCTGTAGAGAGAGATTTAAACAAGAAGAATCTTACCTATAAGAATGGCTTAGTGGTCAGAACGCTTGAACATTTTCCAAAAGATATGGGTTCAAATCTCGCTGCGATAATTATTATATACATATTCTAAACAATATTTTGCGATATACTTCTAAAGTTAAAGTTTATAATTTTTGAATTCCAGGGGACAACCCAGGCATGGGCCACAGACCTCTGGTATACGAAGAAGGAGCGCTTATATGGTACCGCCCTGATAATAAAACTGAAATAAAAAAATATGTTGACAACTTAAATGAATTCCTAGCACGTAAGTTGGCTTTGAATGTCTTATATTTTTCTTATATTATCTTTATTTATATATCTATTTGTTAATAACTATTTAAACAAGCCAGATTTTTTGCCCTGATTTGGATTTGATCTCGCAACCATCGTTTTACTTTCTCTTCTATATTTTTTTATGGCAAAAACTTTTTTTTTTTAAATATGAATCTAAAAAACCGATTCACGCTTTTTAGCTGAAGAGAACCCTCCTACTTCCACTTGCTGCAGGTATGCCTAAAATTGAGACATTGCACGTTATATAGTGCTGTTTACCAAGCGCCTTGTCTTCATCGCCAATCGTCAGTAATGAAAATAATTTTAATGTAATCGTTGACCCAAGTGGGAATCGAACCCATAACCTCTTGTTTACAGTACGATTTGATTACAGACATGGGAGCAGTCACTGCGCTATATAAACTCATCGTCAAAATAAGTTATATATGTTTTGAATTGTTTTTTTTGCTTCACGCTGTACCCCGCACACAGCAGGTTAGGCAGAGGGAACCTAGTGTTAAGACACTCCGTTCCCCACTTTCCGCCGAATTCAGAGGCATTGCGTGTTAAGTGGCGGAACTTAACGCCGCGCTTTGCTTCGACACCAGAGCGAAGAAAATGGAAATATTAAATATTTCCACTCCTCGAGTGGGAATCCAACCCACGACCAGTCGCTTTACAGGCCCACTTTGTGCCACTACTACTTATTTATAAGTAAAAATATGATAAAAATGCTAATTTCTGATTACAGCATATGAAAATAAAACACTTTTATTAAACCACGGTGTAAACCAGCGTGATTGTGGGGATACCAAGCCTCCCCGTAACGAAGTCTGTTCCTTTAACATATCCCAACTCGGCCCTTGTACTAAGGAGAACGATTTTGGTTTCAAAAATGGGACACCATGTATTATTATTAAGTTAAATAAGGTAAGTGACTATTTTAAGAAGAAACTCCTTTGTATTCCAGGGTTAAAAGCAGTTTTTTTTAGCTTCACGCTGTATCCGCCACACAGCAGGGTAGGCAAAGGGAACCTAGTATTAAGATACTCCGTTCCCCACTTTCCGCCGAATTCGGAGGCATTACGTGTTAAGTGGCGGCACTTAACGCCGCGCTTTGCCTTGAGACCAGAACGAAGAAATTGGAAATATTAAATATTTTCACTCTTCGAGTGGGAATCGAACCCACAACCAGTTGTTTACAGTCACACGCTCGTGCCACTGCACCACGACTGGCCCATGGCTGAGTAAAATTTAATATTAATAATTAATAATAAAAGTAAAAATAAAAAGTAATTAACAGTTAAATATTAGTTATATGTTTGTGGGGAAATATCAAGAAATGGGGATAAATAATATAAAAAGCACAATTATCAAAAAAATAATTAGTTTTTAATTTTAATACTACAATTAACAATTGCAAGTACAGCTAAAAATTACGTTGACATTGCCCCACAATGATACTTTTAAATGAATTCAATATTTTTTAACGTATATATAATATATCTACTTCTAAGTCAATACTTAAAAAGTTATGTTTTTTCCACTATACACTACACACTATACGGAGTACATTCTTTTAGAAAACCTAGTGATAAGACCAAGACCATCGTTGTGGGCAATATGGGCATACCCACAACCCGCTTAGGACGTCATATTGACTTTTAACATTTTTAAAGTGTTATTCCACACTTAGGAATATTGAAAAAGACATTTAGAAAACGTATAAAAATTTGATCGCTGCGGGATTCGAACCCGAGCCTCCTGGAAACCGTCTACGTGCTCTGACCGCTAAGCCATGCTTTGCTTTCAAAATTTTTATACGTTTTCTAAATTACATTATATTTCTTGACATAAGTTCATAGATTTTTGGCGAATTTTAGTATTATCGGATCGTCTCATTAAATATTGATATGAGTTTCTTAATTGTAATTATCTCCGTGTTTATATTCCAACTTGCACTTGGTCGATGTAAAGGTCGCTGTGACCACAACCTTTTTTGGGAGCTGGATCCGCCCCTAGTCTACTTTCCACCTGAATTTGAGATATTGCATTGATTGAATTTGAGTAATGGAGCTTGTTAACAAACTAGGTCCCATATTTTACCTCTTTTGGTAAGCCAAAGCAGGAGAAATGATTATATGAAAATAAATTCTCTATATTCCCCCGAATGGGGATTCAATCATATAGCAATTTTGACCAATCTCTTGGGTGATGGTAAGAAAAATAGCAAAAACGTCTTATTATTATTATTTTTACTTTTTATTTTTTTTAGCTTCACGTTGTATCCCGCAAACAGCGGGGTAGGCAGAGGGAAGCTAGTGTTAAGATACTCCATTCCCCACGTCGAATTCGCAGGCATTGCGTGTTAAGTGGCGGAACTTAACGCCGCACTTTACCTCGACACCAGAACGAAGAAAATGGAAATATAATTTCCACTCCTCGAGTGGGAATCGAACCCACAACCAGTCGTTTACAGTCACACTTGTGCCATTGGGCCACGACTGGCCACATTATTATTTATTGCCATATTTCAGATATTTGACTGGAATCCCGACTTTTTCGACGATCCACTAGACCTACCTAAGAACATGCCGCCTGACATAACAGAGTACATAAATTCTACAACAACACTGCAAGAGGTAAATTTTTAATAAATTAAAAAAATATAATAAAAACCATGTTGAAACAATTACTTTATCATATCGAATGGTACCTATCACATTTTCATCTAATAAATGGTGGAAAATAGTATTTATATTTTTATATTCCTCATGTAGTTAACGAAGGATAACGGTCGCTTCCGCACTTTAGAATCGGAATTAGAACAATGAAACGAAAGAATACGTTATTTTAATACTTTTCAATATTGTAAAAATATAATTAATTATTTTTTGTCTTCAACTTGCTTTTAAACAGAAAGGTTGTAATTAAATTTAAATAAATAATTTTTTAAAAAGCCTTTTTCTTGCCTCCGTAATTTAACTCTGTCTATTTATAACGTTTTCGAATCTTCCACTCTCATCAACCTCTTCATACACACCCTACCTCTCTCCTTTTTCCTCTCGCTTTTTCATCATCTTCATCTTCGTATATACTAGATATAAATACTGTGTTCTTGAAGATCAATCGAGGTCTCCTTATCGTCTTACCGCTTACCATTGCGTCATATATCTTTCTTACCGTTCTTTCTTTCATCCGTTGTCTACAAATCGATAGTGATGGTTAAAGTTACGAATTATAATAATAAATATTTTAAATTTACTTTGCAGCGTCGCAAAGTTTGGGTGTCTTGTCAAGGAGAGAGGCCAGCTGACGTAGAAGCCTTAGGTCCATTGAAGTACTGGCCTTATCCTGGACTTCCGGAGACCTACTTCCCCTATGACAACACTCCAGGGTACCTGAGTCCTTTAGTAGCTGTGCAGTTAACGAATCCTGTTTGTAAGTTATTTTTAAATAATTTTAAATATTATAATACAAAAATCGTATGAAAAATGCTGCTTCACACTTTTTCCCATATAACAGTGTTAACAGAACATAATTTGTAGAAAATAAAAAATCTCTTTAAGAAGGGAGATTAAAGCTTTTTACCCATTCATTTCTAAATTAGATGTTCAAATACAAAACACTACCATTCAATTTTAAAGTCTATTTTTAAAGATATTTTGCAAGCAATGGAGTGTAATTCTGAAAGTGGGGAACGGAGTGTCTTAACACTAGGTTCCCTCTGCCTACCCTGCTGTGTGCGGGATACAGCGTGAAGCTAAAATAAAAATGATTGTTAACAGTACTTTTTTAAGTTGTTTTTTTCTCTTTATACTTCGGTTTATAGTGTTGTGTAGTGTAGTAGTTTGTTGACATCACCGATTAAGCCAAGCAATTAAAGTCAAAGTCAAATAATTTTATTCAAAAAAATGATTAATTTGGCTAATTTTGTAAATATCTGTTATTTAACTAAGTTACTTTAATAAGTAAGTAATTTAAATATTTGTAATTATTTTTTCCAGTGCACCAGATCATCAACATCCGCTGCAGGGCGTGGGCCAGAAATATACGTTTTACTGAGAGTCTCAAAGAACGTCTCGGCTCCACGCACTTGGAAATTATGATTGATTGATTCCAGTATGGCTGAAGTTGGCACAAATGTATTAATTTTGTTTTCTTATAATTTAAAATGGCTGCTTGAAATGTTATTTTTTTAGAAAAATTGTAAATTGAAAATAAAAATCTACTTTTTTGGGTTCAACTTAATATATAATGTGATTTTGTAATAAATAAGAAATAATTATATCTGTTCATATGTCAACGTGTGTTACGTAGATTGGTACAAGTGCAAAAATATAAATTTACAGAACGAACGACTTAAATGTTCTAATTTTATTATTATTCAAAAGAAATCATTGAAAATTTCTAAATACTGTATTTAGCACATACTGAGATTATGATTATTTCAGGGGCCAGTCGTGGCGTAGTGGCACAAAGTGTGATTGTAAAGCGATTGGTTGTGGGTTCAATTCCCACTCGAGGAGTGGAAATATTTAATAATTCCATTTTCTTCGCTCTGGTGTGAAGGCAAAGCGCGGCGTTAAGTTCCGTTTGTTAACACGCAATGCCTCCGCATTCGGCGGAAAGTGAGGAACGGAGTGTCTTAATACTAGGTTTTCTCTGCCCACCCTGCTGCTAAAAAAAAACATTATTTTCTTTAAATAATGACAAGAGTGAACTACAACGTTAAGAACATTTGAGTCGCTCTCTTGTATACTTGTATGTTTAATACAAAAATGGACACCAATATACTCAATTAAAAAAAAACGCTAAATGACACAGATTTCCTTACAACTGTGTTAGGCGAATATAGAATATTTAGGTTTTGCACATGTACCTACCAGTCTACGTGGAACACGTCTAAATAATATGTTTTTTACTGTCTTTTTTTACTGAATTTTCGGTGTTCTTAATTCCAAAGCTATTCCAAATCATATTCTTTAGAATTAAAATCAAGTGGACTTATTCGTGTGTAGATTTCAATAGTAAGCGTTAAATATAAGAGAGCTTATTTATGTACTAATTTTATATTTATATAAATAACTGTTATTTATATAATCGTATTTATATGTAATGTACAGGGATTTCTTATGCTTTTTTCTTGCGTTTAGTATATTGGACGATTATCTTCATAAAGTATATAGTGGCCAGTCGTGGCCCAGTGGCACAAGCGTGTGACTGTAAACGACTGGTTGTGGGTTCAATTCCCACTCGAGGAGTGGAAATTATAATTCCGTTTTCTTCGCTCTCGTGTCGAGGTAAAGCGCTGCGTTAAGTTCCGCCACTTAACACGCAAGCCTCCGAATTCGGCGGAAAGTGAGGAAAGGAGTGTCTTAACACTAGGTTCCCTCTGCCTACCCTGCTGTGTGCGGGAATACAGCGTGAAGCTGAAAAAAAAATCTTCATAAAGTCAAGTAGGTACTCTATGAAAAATATTTACTTGTCACGACTATATTAATCATTGATAATTGAATTTTTATAAAGCAAAACAACTCGACACGTTTCTTTCCGTATAGCAGCGCAAAACGACAGAGTTCAGACAAAGTTATTAAACTTTTTTAATAACTCAAGGAAAACCTTAAAAAAATATTATAAATATTAATTAAATGCTACTTGACGTCTGTAATAGTAAACATACGATTGTTATTAAGAAAAACGAAAATTATATTAAAGTTATCTTTTTATTTCCATTTTGATTGTACCAAAAAACGTGGCGTTAAGTTCCGCAACTTAACGAGTAATATCTCCATTTCAGGTGTAAATTGGTAAACGGAGTGTCTCGACTCTAAGCTATTTTTCTCTAGTTAATTTGCTATGTGGGAAAAGGCGTGAAGCTGAAAGATATGGAGTGGAGGTTAATCGTTAATATCTGTATATCAAGATTACTTTAAAAAAAGAGAAGTCTCGCTGAGTTTTCTTGCGCCGGTTCTTCTCAGGTCTGCGGCATTAACTTTAGTGAACCGGTGGTAAACTATTTGACGTTCAAAAAATGAAGCTTGTAACGTCTTATTTTGAATAAAATTATTTGACTTTGACTTTGACTTGCAAAATCAATGCCATTAATATGAATCTATACACTGTTACTGCATTTAACCAAAAATATTTTTATTTATTTTCTTTTTTTTAAGTTTTTATAAAAAAAATGAAATGCCTTAGACTTTAATATTAAATTTTAAATGTAATACAACAAGCGTGATTAAATGTTCTCCTTTATTGATAGTTCTTTCATTTATCTACGTATTGCTATTAATTTATTTCAGGCGCTATCATGGCACGGTAAGGAGGAAACTGTGGACTGATGCAGTATAAATTGGCTTTAAATCATCCATAACGTTATTTTTACATGAACAAAACTTCAATAAACAAAAAGGTTCAAGACTTCAAAACTTTAAATTAATATAAAAATAGCTTCACGCTGTATCGCACACAACAGGGTAGACAGAGGGAACCTAGTGTTAAGACACTCCGTTCCCCACTTTCCGCCGAATTTTGGAGTCATTGTGTGTTAAGTGGCGAAACTTAACGCCGCGCTTTGCCACAGTACCAGAGCGGAGAAAATGGAAATATTAAATATTTCTACTCCTCGAGTGGGAATTGAACCCACAACCAGTCGTTTGAAGTCACACGTATGTGCCACTCCACTGTGCCACGACTGTCCCCTAAAAAATAGCTTTACCCTTTTTTTCTCATAGTAGTGTAGTAGGAAAAATCAAAATTCCTTTCTTTACTTTTCACCTGCGAACAAGGTATTGAGTGTTAAGTGACGGAACTCAACGCCGCGCTTAGTCTCCGTTAAGAAACATTAAAAAAAACATTTAAAAGTAATTGAAAATACAGTTGTAAATCAAAACACTTTATTAAAACAGTTTCTTTACATCGTATCACCATATCGAGAACTAAGGAATGTTAATAGCAAATCTCAAGTGTTGTCTTAATATGTAGAATAATAAATAACAATTATATGACTATTTGAGTTGGTTATTAGAATTAGTGACCTAAGTTAAAAATATTAAGATTGTAAACAATATTTTTCTAGAAAGAACTTAGTGTCAAATGTAACAGAAGACACTCCGTTCTTTACTTTGCGCCTGACTTCGGGAAATAGTGTTCTAAATGGCGGAAAAATCGATATTTAAGGCTATGAATCAATTGTCTATGATTGAGGATAAGTATAATTCATTTCCATACAAAATAGGAAATAATATTAAAAAAATGCCCTAAGGCTGCTTAAAACACATTATAAGTGTGATTAACAGTTTAAAACTGAGAATAACACTTCAAAAGTGTAACTATCACTTTAAAAGTGTTAAAAATTAAATATATTTTAATGTATTTAAATAAGTTGCCTTACTTTTGTAGTATAAGATTCTGAGTCTTGTATTTTTATATTTTTTAAAATAATTAATTTTTACTTAGGTCACTATAATTCTAATAATTACTGTGTTTATTCTACCATTATTTCGATGTGTACAGAACCCATGCCTTCGTGCCGGTCGTACTTTATGTTGTGTGCCCACGCGCGACACTCTATGTTGATCAGCATGCCCGCTGGAAAGAAAGAAGACAGACAATAAATATATTAAAAAAAAAATCAGACACATAAAAGCTTACGGCATTTTTAAACCAAATTCTTTTTTTTAGTGTCACACTGTGTACCATACACATCTGGGTAGACAGAGGGAACCTAATGTTAAGACACTCCGTCCCCCACGAACCGCCGAATTCTGGAGGTATTGCACGTTACGTGAATGAAATATTAAATATTGAAATATTATATATTCCTGGAATGGTAATCGAACCCACTACACGCTCGTGTTTACAGTCACACTTTGTGCCCCTGCGCCACGACTGACCTCGATTATAATAAGGTTTTTCTTTCTTTTTTTTTTAGCTTCACGCTGTATCCTGCACACAGCAGGGTAGGCAGAGGGAACCTAGTGTTAAGACACTCCGTTCCCCATTTTACGCCAAATTCGGAGGCATTGCATGTTAAGTGGCCGAACTTAACGCTGCGCTTTACCTCAGCACCAGAGCGAAGAAAATGGAAATATTAAATATTTCCACTCCTCGAGTGGGAATCGAACGAATGGTTGTTCCCTCGTTTTGCCGAAGTCATATGGAAATGTTGTATTCAATAATTGAAATACGGACGCGTGTGCAAATTCTCAAGCAAATCATATATTTATATGACTTATAGATATGACAAATAAATGCATGTTAAAATTTTATATAAACAGTTAATTTAGGAATCTAACTTCTACCCGAAATGCAAAACTTAGTTTTACTAGTAAGATATATGCAGCTTACAAGTTTTAAATAATTATATTTAACTTACTCTTAGGCCTCTGCAGGTGTACCGCGACCAGTGGACTGAGGTAGCCCTCTTGATTTGTATAAGGGAAGTAGTATCCGGGGAATCCTCTATAGGGTAAATACTGGATGGGTCCTATGTTCTCTCTGTCCGCCGGGTTCTCTCCTTGGCATGACACCCACACCATGTTCAGCTGAATATGAAAATAATAAATATTTATATATTAATTACATTATTGTGGTACAGTAGTTATGTCATACAGGAGAAGGCTGTGGGTTCGATGACGAAGACGAAGAAATGATTGTTTCAACTACTTTCGTTCTTTCCTTCTCAGTTTTAGCTACACAGCACTCATTATATCTTTACCTGGTTAAAAGTTTATGTGTAATATCAACTCTTCTCTTCTTTCTATTTTTTAAAAGAAAAAAAGGATGTATGTGTAAATAATTTTTGTGTTCTCTTTCCTATCTATATCATATAATATGTTTTCCACCCAAACTTTTGAGTTTCAGGGAAATGACAGATAACATAGTATACGAGTACTTCGTGTCCAAATAACGATTAAGTAATTATATTACTTTATTTAATTAAAAACGCACAATAGTCAACTAAACGTTAAAAACGGTACTTTTTAATAAACTCATAATTAATATTCATATAAATTTCATAAATTAATAAAGTTTGCCATAGTTAGTAGCTTCACGCTGTATCCCGCACACAGCAGGGTAGGCAAAGTGAACCTAGTGTTAAGACACTCCGTTCCCCACTTTCCGCTGAATTCGTAGGCATTGCGTGTTAAGTGGCGGAATTTAACGCCGCACTTTGGCTCGGCACCAGAGCGAGGTAATGGAATTAAAAATTATTTCATCTATATAATTATTCACATGTATTGGCTATAGCGACATATCAGCGTCTGACCAAAAAAGGATACATTGTTTAGGCCACATAAATCAGATATTAAATGTACTTTATTTTATAATATAGCATTCACTAATCAAAGAACTTACATAATTCTTATCGTAAGCGGTCATATTCCTGATGTGCTCTTTCAAATCGTCCGGCATTGCACTCGGCAGGTTGTCTGAACTATTATAAAACTCTGGTTTCCACGCATATATCTTATTTAGCTTGAGGAAGACACATGGTGTGGATTTGTGGTAGGCGAAACCGTTTTCCTCGGTACAGGGACTCCAGGCGTTGACGTCGACATCACACACTTTGCCAGCTGGAGGAGGAAGTTTGAAGTCGCAATTGTGGATATTCTGACCAGCACCGGATTTGTTTGCATCTCGTTTGTATTCTGTTGGATAAAGAGTTAAATACTGTTGAATTTGTGAAAGCAGTGAACATTTAGTGGCCAGTCGTGGCCCAGTGGCACAAGAGTGTGACTGTAAACGACTGGTTGTGGGTTCGATTCCCACTCGAGGAGTGGAAATTATATTTCCATTTTCTTCGCTCTGGTGTCGAGGTAAAGCGCGGCGTTTAGTTCCGCCACTTAACACGCAAGCCTCCGAATTCGGCGGAAAGTGGGGAACGGAGTGTCTTAACACTAGGTTCCCTCTGCCTACCCTGCTGTGTGCGGGATATAGCGTGAATCTATTTATTTATTTATATTAGTGAACATTTAAGAGTTGTGACGTGAGATAGATTAAGATTTTAAAAAATACATCAATTGACATTGTACTGTTGCAGTGGGACTGTCTTAATGTAATAGCAATGGTGAATAAAACAAAGCACGGCATTGAAGTCTGCTTAACACACAATATCTTTCGGTTACAATTCGGGCGAAAAGGTTACAGCTAAGTGTCTTGACATCAGGTTTTTTCTGACTATGGTAGTCAGAGCTTTGTGAGAAAAACGTAAAGCTAATAGATTTTTTATCCAAAACTCTATAAGAAGTAGTTGTTAAATCATATTTTTAAATATAAACTCCAATGAGTAAAGAAACCAAAAAAAAAAATATGTACAATATAACAGATAACAACTTACTTTTCAAAAAGTTAGACAACTCCTTAACCCAAAATTGATAACTGCCAGGGTCGTTGCCTCTGTACCAGATCACGCTGCTAGCCACCTCTGGGGGCATCGGTCGGAAACCAAGGCCGGGGTTGGTACCAATTATGGAGCCATCCAGTTGCCATTTCGGCTGTCGAGCATCCAAGAGTTGGAGGAACGTCCACATGCAGATTGCTACCAGGATAGCCAACGCTAAGTAGAAGGTGAAGTAGAATAGGCATATTTTGGCTGAAAAATAATGATAATTACTTATTTTATTACTACATGTCTTTTATTTTATGGGAAAAGCCGATAGGGTAAAGCTAGAGAAATTAATTAAATAATATTTTAAAATTTATAACCTAGTGTTAAGACACTGTATTCCCCACTTTCCGCTGACTTCGGAGGCGTTGCGTGTTAAATGGCGGAACTTAACACTTCGCTTTGCCTCGACTACAGAGCGAAGAAAATGGAAATATTGAATATGTCCACTCCTCGAGTGGGAATCGAACCCACAACGAGTCGCTTTACAGGCACACTTTGTGACACTGTGCCACGACTGGCCCCATATAATTTATTTTAATAAAATAAACAGATTATATAAAGCATTACAAATTCAACTCGAGCTTAAAATAAGTAATGTTAAAAGTTTTTAAAATTCAACTTTAAAACGTTTCGCATGAGTTATTTTGGTACACGAGACAAAGCAAGTACTTGCAATTATAATAACGAAAGCTTTTTTCTTTTTCGTAACATTTTTAGGTCCCAATGAAAATTAAAAATAATCAAAGTAAGCAGTTTTACGCTTTCTCCGAGGCAGAGAGACCCTAGTCACAAGACACTCCGTTTTTTAATTATTTTTTACTAGGCTTTTTTGTTTCTTATCTTCAAATTGTATTCCGTACACAGCAGGGTAGGCAGAGGGAACCTAGTGTTATGACGCTCCGTTCCCCACTTTCCGCCGAATTCGGATGCATTGCGTGTTAAGTGGCGGAACTTAACGCCGCGCTTTGCCTCCACATCAGAGTGAAGAAAATGGAAATATTAAACATATCCACTCCTCGAGTGGCGCAGTGGCATACGCGTGTTACTATAAACGACTGGTTCTGAGTTCGATTACAACTCGAGGAATGGAAATATTTAATATTTCTATTTTCTTTTCTCTGGCAAAGCGCAGCGTTAAGTTCCGCCACTTAACACGCAATACCACCTAATAATTTGGCAGAAAATGGGGAACGGAGTATTTAACACTAGGTTCCTTCTGCATACCCTGCTGCTTGCGGGATACAGCGTAAAGCTAAAAAAAAAAAAACAATTTTATTAATAAATTTCTCATCACATTTATAAATTTCAATAATACTAAACATTTCTTTGCCCGCAGTCGGTTAAAAGAAACGATTTAGGCTATTAAAGTTTGGTCCAAGGTGAGCACAAGATGGGCGGAAGCGGCAGAATTGAAGCAATGAGTTCATTGCGACATCCTGCCCCTGCGGCCGGTGGCCGTGGGTTCGAACCGGAATGCACGCTCAAGTACTAGATCAAACTACATCACTAATTGTAACACTTTTGCTTATATAATATTAAAAATATATATTTATTTCAAATTTTATTGACCATTTTTCTGTTACGAAAGTCATAATAAGAGTGTTTGAGGTAAAGCTTCAATAATGATTAATTAAATTTTAGTAAATTACTTCCAGTGTTTATTTGAGGTTTAAATCATATCACATGTTATAGAATTTCTGACTAAAGGAAGTTTATTTTCTAAAGTGTTGTGTTTTATTCAAATTGACACTTAGAGAGACACTTTTTTTCTACAGACACAAGTTTTAAGTTAACATACTATTTGTTTTTTTTAATAATTAATCTATAGATAAATTAGTAAAGATAGAAGACTATCTTCCAATCTGTCAAACAGAAGGCAGCAAGACCTGGAAGCTGTCGCATAAAATCGAGAGCAGTGGAAGTCTCTTCTACATCTCCCTGATGAGGGATAAAAGGACGACATCATCATAATTATCATCACAGAAAATAGTAGATAAGAATGCTCAAGATAATAGTTAAGTAATGCCCAAAGTACTCACACCAGCTCGATCCAGTTCTGCCGCAGAACTGCTTCGTCTTCGGGTTCCAAACGAATCTCCTCATCTTCTGCCTGGAGGTCATGGGCGGTTCTTTCTCCCTATAGTACATGTTGAACCGCTCCAAGCTGGTAAGATCTGATACTCTCTTTTTGACCGTCATTTTGGTAAACGCTGACTTCTTTTCCTCGAAAGTACGTCCTGCGAAAAATATATGACCTTTTAAATTTCTAGTTGGTAAATTTTAAGCATTTTAGTTTATGCTTGTGGATTTTAACTTTTACTAACAGAGTAATGTTTATTTTGAATTTAAATTTATTATATGTTTCCGACCGTTGGCATATAAAAGTTAGTTAGACTGTAAATCCTATTATCCAAGAATATATTTATAAAATGTATAGCAATTATAGAACAGAGTGTCTTTACACTGTAATGATGGCAAAGACCGTGCAAAGTGGGGAAGGCTAAAGCCGGGATAGTGCCAGGAAGAAGAAGGAGAGTGTCTATACACTGTATTCTCTATAGACTTTCTTAAAACGAAACCATAAATATATACCAAAAGAAAATCACTTATTTTTTTTTTCAATTTAACACTTCCAAATGATTTTTTAATTAAAAAACTACATTAAATCATAACATAATCAAGATATATATTAATATAATCTTTATTACATATATAAAATTAATAGCGCAGGTCAGAGTGTATCTTACCCGCTAGGTCGGACGTCGAGCGCGGGAGTGCACTACCGACTGCGCCCGCGCAAGTTAAGGGGACGTCTGCCCACAGGACTGAGTCACGATGTTATATTACTTAATATACGTACTTTATGTTATAATTTACTTAATCTTGTTAATTCCTACCGGAATCGGATTTTGTATGTCTAGACAGTAGATGGGTAGATGGGATGGGCCAGCTAAATAGAATATTGAAAATTTTAACCATGATATATATTAGTACCATGCTAAATATATGAATATAAAAATACTTTTTAGAAAAAGTGTGATTTGAACCCGCGTCTTTCGAAAGCGGTCAAAGCGTTCTGACTGCTAGGCCATGCGTTCATAATTTCTTATGCTTATTACGACTTATTTTAGTGTATATTTGTCTTTATTAACATACACATATGTATGTGTTAGTAGTAGTTAAAAATTGGATAATTATAATTTGTTACCTCCATGACACTCTAAGAGCCACTCTCTCTCTCTCTCTGTGTCTGTCTCTCTAAAAATTCTAGGCAAAGTAAATTGTGCTCAATTGAATAATTGATTAGTTTTAATTACTTTCGTTTTACAAAGAAACTATGTCATGTCACCGGCTACTTTTTAGGGAACTTTAAAAAAAAATTAAATTGAAATAGATAATGCAAGTGCAATGACGAGTTGACTCGTCACCGGTCAGCAAAGTGTTAATATAATCTTTATTAGAAAGTCGTGTGTATAACACTTTAAGATGGTGAATAACACTTTTAGCATTTTTTATAGTGTTCGTGATTCACTTACAAAATAGATATTTTTCCGTATTCATTCCGTGAATCAGTGTCTCCTGAAACTGTCGTTTTCTGACACGCGCTATGACGCGCTAGACTGATGACAGTGATTTTGGGATTAAATTGCTACCAAGAGGATTCTACAGAGATGCTAACAACAAAAATAAGTTGTAATAAAGCGTATAAGAATTTCGACGCAGGGGATAGTAGAACGCATGGCTTGGTGGTGAGAGCGCCTGGACGGTATTCAGGAGGCGCTGGTTCGAATCCCGCTGCGCTGAAATTTTTATACGTTTTCTAAATGCCTATTTCAATTTTCCTAAGTGTGGAATAACACTTTAAAAATGTTTAAAAGTAAGAGAATTGTTTTTGGCTTGAATATATTATTTATTGAGTATATTAACTACATAAGTCTAGGCTAGATTAAGTTTTCACTGCATTATTCGTAAATTGTATGAAGTTAAAAAAATTAATTAAAATATAATATTGCATAAAACCGTTCCAATTGTCTCGTCCCGACATCGTATAAATTATTTGTCACCTTCTACTAATTCTCTGATTTCAATCAAAGAGAGACTCTTATTAACCAAAGTAATGGCGTTTTAATTTAAAGTAGGTATTTAAACAATTTTTTTTATACAGCGTCACGCCTTTTCCTGCAGTCTTAACCCTTTTTTTATATAGCTTCACGCTGTATCCCGCACACAGCAGGGTAGGCAGAGGGAACCTAGTGTTAAGACACTCCGTTCCTCACTTTCCGCCGAATTTGAAGGCATTGTGTTAAGTGGTTGAACTTAACGCCGCGCTTTTACCTCGGCACCAGAGTGAAGAAAATGGAAATATTAAATATATCCACTCCTCGAATGGGAATCGAACCCACAACCAGTCGTTTACAGTCACACGATTGTGCCACTGGGCCACGACTGGCCACTTAACACTTCCTTAATTTTTATTTATATACAATATTATTTTTAATATGCGCTAATTTAATTTTATTTAATTTTAGAAATAAGTAAAATAGAATTTCGACGCAGCCGGTAGTAGGCTAGATTAATTTAAAAAATCATTTAATTTTAGTTAAGAGTAGTGTAATTTAAAAATCACCAACCACTGGGATTTAACAATGTAATGTAAGAGTTAACATCTTATGATATTAAGGAAAGAAAGAACGGATACGCGTAGACATGCCTGTAGTGCTTTAGTATTTAAAAAAAAAACTTAGTATCTTTTTTTTTTAGCTTCACGCTGTATCCCACACACAGCAGGGTAGGCAGTGGGAACCTAGTGTTAAGACACTCCGTTCCCCACTTTCCGCCTAATTCGGAGGCATTGCGTGTGGTTAAGTGGTGGAACTTAACGCCGCGCTTTACCTCGACACCAGAGCGAAGAAAATGGAAATATTAAATATTTCCAATATTAAATATTTCCTCGAGTGGAAATCGAACCCACAACCAGTCGTTTACAGTCACACGCTTGTGTCACTGCGCCACGACCGGCCCCATCTACCACTTAAGCGGACTTACCTTTAAGATTTGGTATAAAAATAGAACGGAGTGTCTTGACACTAGGTACTCTCTGACTATCCTGCTATATAAAGAAACTGAATAACTGCTAGTAGTTATCATCTTCAGCCTAGAAATCAGACATAAATGCTATATTTGATAAACAAATTTCTATAAATTCTGTAAAGCGCGGCGTTAAGTTCCGCCACTTAACACGCAAGCCTCCGAAGTCGGCGGAAAGTGGGGAACGGAGTGTCTTAACACTAGGTTCCCTCTGCCTACCCTGCTGTGTGCGGGAAACAGCGTGGAGCTAAAAAAAAAAAACTAATTTCTATATTATGTTAATATTGTTATCAGTCAAATGGTGTGAATGGAAGCAGTGATCCGTGGAGGTCAAACGGTCAACGAGTTACGACAATTGACGAACTAGATTTGTACGGATTATTTTGGTTCTGTAGTTTATTATAAATTATTGAGATTTTTCAGTTCTTTATTTATGGCGCTTCTAAGGTACCAGTAGTAGAAATCAATTGCTAATATCATGTTGTATAGGACAAACTAAAGAACGTATGGCTTAGCGGTCACAGCTCGGAAAGATTCCAAGAAGCGCGGATTCGAATTCTGCTGTGTTTAAGTTTTTCTAACGTTGTCATGTTTTTCATTTTTTTAAGTATGTGAGTAACCAACTTTAACAATTATTAAAGAATTTTCAGTATTTTTTAAGTGTTACTAATTATTAAAAAATAAATTCAAGCTGTATATAGATAAGATGCGGGAAGCTGTAAATACAAATAAAACAAAATAGAAACAGACAGCGTAAATAATTGCTAACTGCTTGCTATTTGAACTCAACTACATACCACCGAAAAATGGTTGTTTTCACGGACAAGAGTCCGTATAACGTTTTTCAAGCCTTTACTGAGCTTGAACCGTGTTTTTTTTCCATTAGAAAACAATGTTTTATCAATTAACCCGTGGGGGGACGGGTTAAGAATACAATTCCCCCCGCCGCTGGGTAGCGTCCCGTAAAAGGTGGTTAATCCAGTAGCTTGGTGGTAGGAGATTTGTTCTCCGACTGGCTCACGACCACTATCGTGTCAAAGACGAACCGCCAAACATCTGATGATGTGTTCCGGTTCGATGGCATGTAAGCCAGCTCTCCCTTTTCCCATCATTCCTATCCTTCCTCCCTCCTTCTGTCCTACATCCCCGAGGCTGGCAACGCATCCATAACTCTAATGTTGTGGATGTCTATGGGCGAAGATAGCCACTTAACACCAGGTGGGCCTTCTGCTCGTTTGCCTCCTTTATTCCATAAAAAAAAAATACGCGAAACTCGTTTTGGTCCATTTTTTCACGATTGCAAAAGTAGCGTCACTTTAACCACTATAGCTTTCTTGTTTGGTACTTCTGAACCTTGGTATATAAATGGCATTATTAGCGCCCTCTCTACGCTAGTCCCGGGACTTATTGAACGATGTATTATATTACTACGATATGTCATAATTGTATCACTACCGTGTAGTATTCACTTACATATATTACCTTTATTCTTGAAAACTTAGCTTCATGCTTTTTGCCACATAGAACAGTAGTAAGTAAGTAAAACGTCCAAGAATGTTCCATATCACAATTCAAAAAAATTGTGAAGAGACGTTTATTACCTAATTAATGAATTTTTGAACGATAACACGCCTTGGAAATGAAATACTCGCCCCAGGCTATTCCAATGGTATTATTGTCTATATATAATTATATAATATCTGTATATGCTGGACTTAAAAAAAAATAAAGAAATCGTCCCGCTGAGTTTCTTGCGCCGGTTCTTCTCAGGTCTGAGGCACTAACTTTAAATTGTTTGACGTTCAAAAAATGAAGCATGTAACTTCTTACTTTGAATAAAATTATTTGTCTTTGACTTTGTCTTTGACTTTGAAAAAACAAAGTGGCAAGAAACTCCGCTCTGAACTTTCCCCCGAATTCAAGTTATTGTGTGTAAAATGTGCGGAATTTGACGCCACTCTTTGTCATCTTATCAGACGCTGTTCCACTGCGCTATAGCCTCGAAGTTTAAACTTAACATAACTAATAAATATATTATTTAAACGTTATATAATATGTACGCGGGAGGTCCGAAGGTCTCTCAATTAGAGTGTCCGGCCCAGACTCATTTGCTATAGATTGGTTTCACGGTTAATAGCGACTCTAGTACACGTCTAGTACTAGGCGGAATATGAATTGTTGTATCTTACTACTGATTTCAACGGAGCGGAGTAAGTTTGACTGAATAAGGGGCTTGTTGTTGTGGGTTCGATTCTAATATGTAAAATTGATTGTATTAACTATTTTCATTAAGAATATATTAAATAGGAATGAAATAGGATAGAAATGGTGATAGAAATACTAGATTTCATTTGCCTATTTTGCTGTATGTGTGTTAATGCTATTCAGATAGCTTTGGACTACTATTTTCTCTTCTATGCCTTTACCGTGTGTGCAAAGAGAGAAGCTCCGAGTAATGTCTGGGACTTGTGACGAATACTTCTAACATTTTAAAGTATTAATCACACACTAAAAAAGAAGAAGTATAAAATTTTTAACGCACACACCGAAAATCCATCCACCAACGCACATGAAAAAAACATCCAAGGAATGAACTGATGATACATCTAGATGGGCCGAAATCTTTTAGTAAATTATACAGAGATTTCGCTGTTATACCTATCAATTCTACTTCTTCCGCATAAAAAAAAAAAATATATTATATAAAAATATAACATTAGTTATGTGGCCAGTCGTGGCCCAGTGGCACAAGCGTGTGACTGTAAACGACTGGTTGTGGGTTCGATTCCCACTCGAGGAGTGGAAATTATATTTCCATTTTTTTCGCTCTGGTGTCGAGGTAAAACGCGGCGTTAAGTTCCGCCACTTAACACGCAAGCCTCCGAATTAGGCGGAAAGTGGGGAACGGAGTGTCTTAACACTAGGTTCCCTCTGCCTACCCTGCTGTGTGCGGGATATAGCGTGAAGCTATTTAATTTAATTTTTTAACATTAGTTCAGTATCAGGCCAGTCGCGGCGCAGAGGCACAAAGTGTGATCGTAAACGCTACTGTTTGTGAGTTCGATTCCCATTTCAAGAATGAAAATATTTAATATATATTCCCATTTTTTTCGCTCTGGTGTTGAGACGTTAAGTTCTGCAACTTAACACACAATCCCTCCAGAATTCGGCGGTGCATGGGGAACGGAGTGTCTAAACACTAGGTTCTGGTCACTGATGAGTGCGGTATACAGCGTAAAGCTAAAATAAATATTTCAGTATATATGTACCTATGTACTACACTTACACTGTGGTAGTCGAAACACTTAACAGAAGTACCCATTACGCTCTTTTATGACGTCTGCTTACGTCAACCCCTGTGTAGTGGGGCTGCTATTTCATACAATCATAGTTAAAACTACTTGTGACCTACTTCGCAGTATGACTGACGTTAAATATTTCTGGCTTCGAATCCTGAATAAAAATCATAAGAATATTATAATTTTCTTTTAATTATAAATAAAACTAACTAAGGATAGGCACTAGGTTCCCCCTAGTGTTAAGACACTCCGTTCCCCACTTTCCGCCAAATCAGAGGCATTGCGTGATAAGTGGCGAAACTTTAGTTTGGCGTTAAGTTCCGCCACTTAACACACAAGCCTGCGAATTTGGCGGAAAGTGGGGAACGGAGTGTCTTAACACTAGGTTCCCTCTGCCTACCCTGCTGTGTGCGGGATATAGCGTAAAGCTATTTAATTTAATTTTTTAACATTAGTTCAGTATCAGGCCAGTCGCGGCGCAGAGGCACAAAGTGTGATCGTAAACGCTACTGTTTGTGAGTTCGATTCCCATTCCAAGAATGAAAATATTTAATATATATTTCCATTTTTTTCGCTCTGGTGTTGAGACGTTAAGTTCTGCCACTTAACACACAATCCCTCCAGAATTCGGCGGTGCATGGGAAACTGAGTGTCTAAACACTAGGTTCTCTCTGCCTACCGTGATGAGTGCGGTATACAGCGTGAAGCTAAAAAAAATATTTCAGTATATATGTACCTATGTATTACACTTACACTATGGTAGTCGAAACACTTAACAGAAGTACCCATTACGCTCTTTTATGACGTCTGCTTACGTCAACCCCTGTGTAGTGGGGCCGCTATTTCATACAATCATAGTTAAAACTACTTGTGACCTAGTTCGCAGTATGACTAACGTTAAATATTGAAGTTCATGCTTCGAATCCTGAATAAAAATCGTAAGAATATTATACTAATTTTCTTTTAATTATAAATAAAACTAACTAAGGATAGGCACTAGGTTCCCCCTAGTGTTAAGACACTCCGTTCCCCACTTTCCGCCAAATCGGAGGCTTTGCATGTTAAGTGGCGGATATTAACGCCGCGCTTTGCCTCAACGCCAGAGCGAAGAAAATGGAAATAATAAATATTTCCACTCCTCGAGTGTGAATCGAACCCACAACCAATCACTGTACAGGCACACTACTACTGGTCCCTACTCAATATCCTTAATAAAAAATGTCAGATCGTACTTTCGAGTCGACAGAATCTACGTTAAAGTTACAAGACAAGCCATCTCATGCTTACATCAATTTATATATCATAATGAAGTTTAAACAGCAGCTTCCTTGAAGCGGAATGGGGTTAGCATAATAAATTGCTCTCCGAGTGATCGCCGATAACTAAGTATTGAATGTTAAAAGGAAAAATAAAATTTGTACCGAGCTCGTACCGACCCTTCCGTTACGATGTACGTTTGACAGGTTGTAGTGATGTATTGAATCGATTGTCGATATCGATTTGTTTTGTTTATTTATTGTTTTGTTTCTGTAGGTTGAAGAGTTAAGTTTATTTTTGTTTAAAATAAAGTATTTTTTGATTGAGTTAGTATGTATGTATTTAAATATCTTTAAAGTTAATTGATGACATTTTCATTATTAATAACTTGACAAATCTCTCAAAACATGCTCAGATATTTTTGTGGTTAAACCACCAGAAACAAGCAAGAACCTAGAGTTAAAACACTCTTTTATCCGCTTTTTGCCTTAATTTGAAGTATTGTGAGATGATGAATTCAACACCACGCGTTTTTCTAGAACAGGAAAATTGAAATTAATAATTCCCTCAATAGAGATTAAACCCGCAATCAACGTACTTACAATCATGGTAGAGTGTAAGTACCTATTTATATTCAAATATATTTTAACTTCTAAAGACACCCTTTATAATAATAAAAAGAAATTATTCCAGAATATAAAAAAATCCAATAACTTTAATAATAATAATAAGCAATTTTATAAATGGCTCAAAATTATGTGTTTAATAATATTAGACATTATGACGTGTGACACTGTGGTTGCGTGAGGAAGGTACTAATTAACTTTAATATGTGACACGATGTATGTGGACTCAAAGGCTATGTAATAAATATAGTAGATTAAATGTTCAAATTTATGTTTAAAATTTTACGAATAATATTCTTTCTTTTTCTTTCTTCAGGGTTATTATTATTTTAATATATAAACAAGTGAAAATTATTTTTTTGATTGTATTTGTATGCATTATATTGTTATTTTATATATGTATTCGTATTGGTAACCAAAAAAAAACAAACGATTTTATTATATATTTTTAAGTGCTATTGACACATTTATAATATGAAAAATAATTGAAAAAAAAACGTATAAAAATTTAAAAACAGCGTGCTTCGAACCCGTGTCTCTGCAAATTATCCCAACTGTCTTACCACTAACCCATGCCCTCTACACCTGGATGCGTCTAAATTCTTATGCTTACATAGAAGCTTTTCTAAAAATATCTTGGTTTAATTTTCTAAAAATATCTTAGAAAAGGACAGCTAATTGAGTAACCCAACGCCACCATTGTACCTTTCTCCTCCCATTAAAGCTTGAACGTCCATACGTCTTGCGATGTAGATATCGATATTGCCGACATTACCTGTCGTCAATATCGATATCTTCACTGCACATCTCTATACAAACTCATTATAGCGGTACACTCAGGGTGAGATACTTCGCGCTGCCTCTTCCATCAATACGAAGACGAATTACGACACGTGTGAAATAGGGTTGACACATTTATATATTTTTGGATACTTGCAAACTATAATAATAATTAGTGTTTATTAGACATCTTTACAATTATATTAATTAGACAAAAAAAGATAGTGATGTCATATTTCTCGTCTTCATCACTTGGACTGGACGCTTCTGTGCTTTAGCAAATGTACTGTTGCACTTTGCTCGAAATATTATGCATGTAAATTACGCAAACATGTGGAGGAGCGGAGTGATGAAACTCTACCTACTTCAATTAAGAAGAGAGACAAAATGCAGCGTTGAGATCCTCTACTTAGCACGCACGTATGAAATGTTTAACAGAATGCCTTGAGGCTAGATTCTCTATGACAGGGGTTCCCAACCTTTTTTTGATCAAGGACCACTTTTGCATTATTCTTGCTAGCAGGGGCCACTATGTATGTAATCCTTGCAGTTTCTGTCATTTAGTAGTTCGATGCGTTACTTTGAGTGAGTAACTTTGGGTAGAGCTGGGTACAACACCCGCTAAATTTAAAATCGTTCGTGGATCAGTTTATCCCTTCTGCGGACCACTGCTTGGGAACCAGTGCCCTATGACTACCCTATTTGCGGGAAAAGGCGTGCAGATGACAATATATTTATCATCTCATGATAAGTACAATAGAGAACGTAATAATGTATCACTACCGCTACCTTCATTTCTTAATATAGACAAAAAGGCATAATTTTAAAATTATCTTGATAAGTAATTTCTATTTAAAAAATATATATATAACGTGCAGGCAACCCTAGCTCTCAGGTCCTGCTAGGCATTGAATTTTGTATAAAAGGATGTCCTTGGAAGAGTTTTGGCAACTGTATGAAGAGAGTTCAGACAAAATGAGCGGATATAAGACAACCTTTGCAATCGTGAGTTAAATGTTATTAATATTATACGCTAATTAAGACTAGACCAGTCGTGGTGCAGGAGTGTGAGTGTTACTGTAAACGTAATCAATTGTGAGTTCGATTCCCACTCGGGAATTCAAATATTTAAATATATCATTTTGTGGCAAGTCGTGGCGCAGTGGCACAAGCGTGTGTAAACGACTGGTTGTGGGTTCGATTCCCACTCGAGGAGTGGAAATTATGTTTCCATTTTCTTCGCTTTGGTGTCGAGATAATGCGCGGCGTTAAGTACCGCCACTTAACACGCAAGCCTCCGAATTCGGCGGAATGTGGGGAACGGAGTGTTTTAACACTAAGTTCCCTCTGCCTACCCTGCTGTATGCGGGATACAGCGTGAAGCTAAAAAATAAATATATAAATATATAATTTCCTTCACTCTGGAGTTGTGGCAAAGCGCGGCATTGAATTTTACCCCTTACCATACAATGCCTCCAGAACTCAATATAATGTGAGAACTTAGTGTTATTTAGTTAGGGAACGTAATTTATTGTAGTGTCATTAGGTTCCATTTACCTACCATGCTGTATGTGGGATATAGCGTGACGCTTAAATAAATTGAACTATGAGAACGGAGAATCTTGTCACTGTCACTTCTCTCTAATTAGAGAGATCATGCTATGCGGGAAAGAGAGTAAACCTACGCATTAGATCCGTTGACGAGTAACATAAGCGTTGCCATGGTAACGCGGCGCCTTGTATGTATGTACATGAGTGTATGTCAAACATATGGCAGTGTGTGTAATATTTATTTTATGAATTTATTGTATTTTTATAAATAAAGCCGTCGTGGTGCAGTGGGGCAATGTCTTACTGTGAACAAGATAACGCGATGGTTGAGGGTTCGACCCACACGGAGGAATGGTTATATATTACTAGCGGCCCGCTCACGGCTTCGCCGCGTTGACTGCCTAATTGTTTCATTATATTGCAACCCTCGGGGGTGGATTTTTAAAAAATAAAGTAGCCTTTGTTAAACCTTGGATTATCAACTATATCTATTCCAAAATTCATTACAATCGGTCAAGCGGTTTAGATTTTTCATATAAACTTTCATCCCCTGTTTCAACCTTTTAGAGGTTGATTTTTAAAAAAATTAGTAGCCTATGTTAGACCCAGTAACTTTTACTATTTTCATTCTAAATTCCATCCAAATCGGCCCGGTAGATTAGCCGTGAAAGCATGACAGACAAACACAGACTTTCGCATTTATAATATAAGTATAGAGACCCAATTCCGAAAGAAATCGAGACATTGCATGATGTGTGGCGGAACTCAACGCCGCGCTGCTACACGCTTTGGTACTACAGCGAAGAAATGAACCCTAGTGTGAATCGAACCCACAACTTTCGCGTATAGCATTATGAATGTATTATGTGTTATATTATTCACATAATTCATTCTATTATAAATGCGAATTATAATATAAGTATGAATATGAATTTACACTATTCCGTGTCGTTATGTTGCACTACTTATCGCACAATGATTAGATTTCGGGCGGAGAGTGGAAAACAGAGTGTCTTGACACCAGGTTTTCTTAGGTTCTCTCCACATTCTATGTGGGAAAAAGTGTGCAGGTTTTCTATTTTACTGTACTTCTTATGTGTTATTACAAAAATATTGGCCTTTCTGCCATGTAATATAAATTTTTATTTGCCAAATTTCATTATTCTCCGCCCGCATGTTTTCGCTAAAAGATAATTTTTCTTTCATGTTTTTTTATATAATGGTATAGTTAATTAATCAACGTCATCATCACAGGAAAGTGTGGACTGAACGTCAACTTTTTTTTTATTCGATTTTTTTTTTGCTCTGGTATGGAACCAGTTGCGTTAGATTTGGTAACTTAAAAAAGCAGTGCCTAGGCTGAACAAAGGAGCAAAATGATTTGTTCCTAGCTTCTCTTATTTAAAATATTAGAGATAAACCAAAAAAAACGTGAAGATAACTTTAACATTGTAGATTAAAAAACTATATAATTTATTTCCTCGTTTGTTTTTTAATCTTAAGAATATGTAAACGTTTTGTTTGTTAAACGTTTCGGACTAACAGTCCAGTAGCTTTCGACTTATCATAATTTAGTTTTTAAAAAAATGCACTATTTTGATTTCAGGCCCTATGCTTGGTGGCTATACAAGAAGTCACTCCAACATCCAAGGAAAGTAGAACAGGAGGGCTGAACATACCAGAAAAAATCATAGGTGGAGTTATTGACATTGTTCAGAGTCATAAGAATAAGCCAGTTCAGGGCGCGCAGCCAGTTCAGAGTGTACCTGCTTATCCTCCAAATCCTCAATACAATTACCAACAGTATCCCCAGTATCAACAATGGAACTCACAATCTACTTACCAGAACCAAGGATTCCAAGGTCCACAGTACCCAGTACAGTATCCTAGCCAAGGGCAGTATAGCTACCAAAATAATTATAACCAAGCGGGAAATTATCCTCAGGGTAACTACAACAACCAAGTGTATCCTGCAGGAGGACAAACGTTTAATCAGGGACAAGCTCAACAAGGACAGTATCAGGGAGTATACCAAAACCCTAACCAATTTAATCAGCCTAACAACTTCCAAAATCAACAATCAAGTTATTACAATCAAAATCAAGCTAGTAATCAATATCAAGGCAGCTCGTCTGGCTTCCAAGGACAAACGAGTCAAGTCCAAGGGCAAATACAAGGGCAAGGGCAAGGGCAGGGGCAGGGAAATGGGCAGTTCAGCCAAGGTTTTCTGGTGCCAAGTCAAGGCAGTGGAGGTGGACAAGGCCCAACATGTGTTTGCCAAGCTTGGACGAAACCTCCTCATAGCCAAGAGATATTAGCTGATTCACCAGTTCCAGAAAAGACTGAGAAGAAAGAAGAAACAACAGAATAGATTATATTTTGTAATGGTTCTTAAGTGTAGAATAATTAGTGGTTAGTTTATTTATTGTACTAGAGAAAGTCTTAATGATAATGTTACTTAATATATTATATAGCTTACTGTAAAGACAATTTTTTATTATCAAAATAAGTTAAAAGAATTAGGTAGTTTGTTTAAAATTAAATGAAAGCTAAATTATTACTTACTAAGGTTGCATTTAAAATGCACCACTCTGTATTATAATGCGACCTTTTGAAAATAGCATGGCATATACGTATAAATGAGTTTTTGCTTTTAAAAAATGAACAGGCGCATAACATTAAGTTCTTGATCTCTTCTTATTTATTGCATATATTAATTGCTTGTGTAGCTTCACGCTGTATGTGACTGTAAACGACTGGTCGTAGGTTCGAATCCCACTCGAGGAGTGGAAATATTTAATATTTCCATTTTCTTCTCTCTGGTGTCGGGGCAAGTGCGGTGTTAAGTTCCACCACTCAACGCGCAATGCCTCCTAATTCGGCGGAAAGTGGGAAACGGAGTGTCTTAACACTAGGTTCCTTAATATATTGCTTGTGTACTGTGCTATAATTATTTATTTTACTTTTTTTACCAGCTTAACGTGTTTTCATCTATAATAATGTAGATAGAGGATCCTTTTGTCAAGACACTCCGTTTCACTTTTGGCTCGAAATTGAGACGTTGCGTGGATCGAACCCAGAACAATTGCGTAAAGGCAGACGCAGTCACACTGCGCCGCTATAGCCTTATTATTATTTATATAATATCTTTTAATGTACTTTTTCTCAAGTTATTTTTTCTTAAATAAACATTTCATACAAACTTATAATTGTTTTCTTCATTAACGTTTTACATCAATTTCTTAATTATAAGTAAAACAAGGACACTTGTACTTTAGACATAAAGCGATGTTGATTTTTAACTATATATTATCAATTTAATATTTATAAAAGATATATTAGGTACATATTGTGTTATTTCAAATATATGCTTTTAAAAAGTTAACGTCTTTAGTGAACGAGTCGTAACTCTATGAAAATATACAGCTAATTATTTTAAAACTAAAAAAAAAATTTTTGGCCTATCTTCGACTCTAATCAAGCGTTTAGATAAAGGAGGCAAAAGTTAATACAAATTAACTTTTAACCAATTATACAACTAGTTGTATCTCTAGACATAAAGAATATAATCTCTACATTTTAGCCAAGTAACTAATTCAAAAACCAGTCAATACTGATCTTCCGTTTCCACCTATTCGTATAAAAACGAGGCCAGCCAAGGGGTTAAGATTGGTTAGCCTGATAGCGTCAAAGTAGTCCGTGCATGCGCGCGCCGCCTTACGTAATCGTTACGTAAGGGGTGGAATGGGGGTCGCAGGGTAGCGGGGCTAGGGGAGGGCAGTCCGGGGTACGGGGGTACAGAGAGACACAGGGGCGAAGCCGGCAATCGATCTCGCACCGCAGTCCGGCTCAGCGTTCGACAATGGCAGACAAGACGAAAGTTGCTGAACAGTACTACGCTCCACCCCCAGATCTAGGAGGATGGGAGTCCTTCAAGATTTTCCTCTGGAACTCGGAGACGGGGCAATTTTTGGGCCGCACGGGATCCAGCTGGGGTGAGTATTGAACGGACCCTTATATATTGTTAGAGAGAAATTATCGATTTTGGAGGGAAAGGAGGCTTTGAAGGAAATTTGAACTAGCAAATGAATAGATTTCGTGTGATTCGCATTTTTTGGATATATATAACGTTTAACTATTTCCTAAAGTATTGATTTTGGACGTGTTATGTAACATAGTGTGAACTAAAATAAAATTCTGATAAGACTCGAACAGATATGTGACAATCAGTTATTTATTTTAAGCACATTTGATAATTACTTGTCATATAAAATAATATAAATGTAATAATTCCTGACCAAAAGACTTTTTAATATAGGCTGAAGACATTTAAAAATTATGTTTTACAGCATTTTAACGCTATTTATATAAAAATCTTGAATTTATTAAGGGAGAAATGACACCCATATTTTAAATACGGCGATCTATGCGGCAGGGGAATGTGCGCAAACTGTCATGCGCAAAGTATATAAGGTTCAAATTTAACCGTTTAATATTTTAGTAGAACATAAGTAGCAAAATCTTTAATCGATGTGCAGATTTCATCTAAAATAATGGAGGGGATTCATAATTTCTAACTACTTATAAGATAATTTTGGTAAAAGATAAGAAAGATAAGAAAGATAAGTCCAGTTGTTTTTTTGCACTAACTGAATAGTTAGGTGTAGGTTCGAATATTATTTGAAGCATTTAAGTTAGATTATGTGTAATTTTGATAGATCAGATCATTCTGCCAGAATATAATGATATAAAGTTTGATTTTAAAGAAGATTTGTATTTGAAATGGGCGGAATCTATAGAACATATCAATTCTCTCTGCCCACTGTTCAAAGAACATAATGCAGGTGGAGTCGTGGAAACGACAAGTTAGATTTATGTCTAGACTTTCTTTGCAGCTTTACGTTTTTTCGGAGAGAAGCTAGTGTAAAGGCACTCTGTTCTCCTTCCCGTTAGAAATCGTATTCCGTCATAAAATAGGTGTTGGGTAACGGCTCTAAAACGCTGCACTTTGTATTAACTTCATCGATCATCATTTTTTTTTTATCCATTATGTCTAGGCTAGACTTTTCAGAACTAAATAAAAGTCTTAATCTGGCTTTATCTCTTCAATTAAACTGCGCCAACTATTAAAAGAGTATACTTTTGTAAAAGCAATGCAGAACAAAAGAACTGAAAGTCTATATAATAACGTTATACGTATATGGCTCGCTCCATTTGTGATGTTATAAGTGGTTTTGGCCTAGATTACGGTCTAAGTACCACTCAGAGTTATCAATTAGCGAATAATTGTTATTAAAAATGGTTAATTTTTGTACTGATTGCCAGCTTCAAGCTTTATGCCGTATAACAGGGTGGTCAGAGAGAACCTAGTGTTAGGACACTCCTTTCCCTCTTTTGCGTCCAAATTTGAGATATTAGTCTTCTATGTTTTAAGAAGAAGAAATATAAGCGTGATTGAAGGACTAGGATTTAAACTCTTAAGTACATGTATTGCAAGAATTTAAAATGATATTAATGATCATAAGATTGATAATTTTTCAAGATTTATATATTTTTTTATTAAAATGCGAACATATGTTACGTAATTATACAAACGAGACACAACCAGATATTTTGGATAATGAATTTTGAACAGTAAAATATGATAAGGTAGATATACAAAATACTTGTATTCTAATTTACAAATTTTACTTAAAAAATATATTTTAAAAATGACGTTAGCTACTTAAAAATATCGTCTTATATAACTATTGAAAAGTAAGACAGGTTTTAAAGAAATTTTCGTTTAGAAGTAATATATTTTTTATTTTTCAATACGAAATAATATATTTATTGCAATAAAATTAAAACATTGCTTAGTCATTTAAAAACAGAAAAAAAAGTTTTTTTTTAAATTGCGATTTGACTCCAAATTTGTGACAGCACTTGATTGCTTCAATTGTTTCAACCTTACAAGAAGCATTGTAAATTTGATATCATTCTTTAAGACAAAATGCGGTGTTGGGTTACGCCATTCAACAACCAATGCCATAATTTCGGGCTAAAATTGAAGAACAGATTCTTGACACTGGGTTTTCCCTGATTAACCTCTTAAGTGAGGAAAAGCGTGAATCTGTAAAGAAAAAAATAATTATTTTATTAAAGATTTATATAGAATTAAATTGTAGAAAAAAGCTGAAATTTAAAGCTACAATTATAATTATATAACATTAAAAAAGTAAATAATGCGTTTATTTCAAAGAGTTTTACACACTCTTGGTTTCTAACGTCTAAGTTAATGTCAGTTTCCGTCCCTCGTAATAAAGTAGTCAGAGAGAACCTAGTGTCTAGACACTCTATCCTCGACCTAGAAAAAGAGACGTAACTTGTTGAAAGGCGTAACTTAATAACGCCTTTAGTCATACGTCACATCGGAGAAATGAAAATAGCTTCACGCTGTATCCCGCACACAGCAGGGTAGGCAGAGGGAACCTAGTGTTAAGACACTCCGTTCCCCACTTTCCGCCGGATTCGGAGGCATTGCGTGTTAAGTGGCGGAACTTAACGCCGCGCTTTGCCTCGACACTAGAGCGAAGAAAATGGAAATATTAAATATTTCGGAATTGAACCCACAACCAGTCGTTTAGAGTCACACGCTTGTGCCACTGCGCCACTACAGGCCCCAGCAGAGAAATGAAAAAAAAATTGATATATTAATTTTCCCCATTGATAATGGAACCCACTAATATTCGCGTTTACATTGCGACGTCCCACTGCACCACGATGGCCTCAGTCAGGAGGTAGTAATAATTAAATGATTTACAGCAGATATTAACTAAGAAATAATGTCAATTTACAAATACATATACTGTTACATAATCTGTCACTGGTACTTTATATTAATTCACGACAATTGTTCTTAATGATTCCTCAAAAACAATTGTTAATGGAAGTTTCGTACTGGGATTGAATACAGCTGAAAGCTAGAAAATGTTTAAAATTACATATTTTTACATTTTCTTTGTTAAGTAGCATAAGAAGAAGAAATCAAGATAAAGACCATTCTTTACTATACCATTCTTTACTTTATGCCCTAAAATTCATATTGCATGTTTAAGAATTATTACATAGAGAGTACTAAAAACGAAAATATTTTAAGTATACGAAAATATATTATGTGCAGTTCGAACCCATTATCATTTTTTTTAATTTCAAGCATTATCTCGGAGCAGGTTAGGCAATGAGAACTCAGTATTAAGATAATCCTTATTCTGCATTCCGCCCATTTTGTGTTGAGAGGCGTAACTCAACGCCGCGCTTTCTCCTATCAAAGCGGGGAAATAAAAATAATAGTTATTGTAACTATAACCATTGCCCCGAGTGAAAATCGAATCTACTATCGCGTTTTCAGTCTGACACTTGCACACTGCGCCGCGATTTATTAAGATTACATAATAACAATATTTTAATTACTAAAATATAACAAATATAGATTTTTAACTTAAAATACAATCCATTTTAAATCTATTTCATTCGAGATAAGGTCCAAAATGATTTTCGCATTCATCTGAAGGTCGTCGAGATATAGGCCAGCTGCGCGGTCCGCCCAGCGCCTGCGCGCGCCTCGTCCTGCGGTAGATCGATTGAAGGACACCAATTGTACTATACAAATAGTATATGTACTGAAAAACTCCTTAGAAATAAGTTTATGGTTACATAACCTATTACTTAAGCAGTAGTTTAATATATTGTACTAAGACAATGGTACTGAGACTATGATATTATTACTCTCGTTTAGCTTTACGCTGTATTCCGTACACATACCCTGCTGGGTAGGCAGCGGGAGTTTAGTGTTGAGATACTCCGTTCCCTATTTACCAACGAAAAGAATGATGATATTTGATTTATTGATAAAACGTTGCGTTGAGTTTCGACTTTATATGTGCTTTTATACATTATCTCAAATTAGGGCGGACAGTGGAGAAAATATCTTGACACTAGTGTTTTTTCCGGAAACCCTGTTTTTTTTTTGGAAAAGGCGTAAAAATAGTAGAGCTATTCATTTCATGTATTCGTTGTATATCTTTTATATATTATTATTTAACCATTTTATTTAACGCCTGACCCAGTTCTTGTATTTTCGGGAATACGGAAGGAGATTTAAGCAATAAAACACTCTGTTCTCCGTTTTATGTAATTAAAATAGTCACTTTTGCCTCATCCATAGTAATATCTTCAATATAATCTTTTAGGTTAAGTAAATATTGATAATTTTTAATACTAAATTTAATCCCATAAGTAAAGAACTTATTGGTACGTCCGTAAACAAAGGACACGCCCTATTTTAAGCTTTCATATTTAAATTTTTTTAGGTAAATCTATCGAAGGATACTTTTTCTGTCTCAAAAAAGGCCTAACTCAGTAGTTACGTAACTATCTTTTGTTTTCGCGATTATTACACATTTTAATATCAAACTATTTTTAACCGGAATAATTGTATATTTTTTGGTATTCGAAAATGTATTTTTAGAAAACCCGACATTTTAAACACTTTACAGTAGTCCGTGGTCACATGTAGATTGAGATGGCCATTCGTCTGTCAGTTGATACAATTATTATATCAAACTACCGCCAAAGATTTTGACTTGCTTCGAGTACTGCCTTCTTACGTTATTAATATTAGCGTAATATTTTAACAAATTTAAAGTGTTATTCACACCGAGTTTAGCGAACATAGTGGGATCTAATCCAGCTGTGGGTAAAATGTTTTAAATATATTTTCTATAAATGTTTTTCAATTTTGAGCTTTCAAAAGCTTAATTGTCTTATATTTTTATTAAAGACATACTTACAATATATCTTTTGTTAATATCTGGTATAATATTAATGTATTATTTTTAATTTTAATTTCATTATTTAATTTAATAAAACTAAAATATATTTTATTATTGTATTCCTAAAATCTAGATATCTAACTATTATTATAAGTAAATTTAAATTATACTTATAAATAACAGGAACTTAATTGTATGCATATCAATTATAATACCAGAGTCTTTTTTTAAGAGAAATAGAGTTCAGAAAACCATCAAAATTTATAATATTTAACTGTTAAAGTAATTGATATTTAAAATTAAATAAATTTTATCCTTCTTCTATAGAATAGCATACTTTTAAATTATTTCCTACTAGCGGCCCGCTCGCTGCTTCGTCACGTGAATGACATAGCGTTTCGTTATATTTCTACCCTCCGGGGGGGATTTTTGAAAAGTAAAATATTCAATGTTTAACCTTTATTTGAATTATCAACTATATTTATGCCGAAAATCATTATAATCGGTTAAGCGGTATAGATTTTTCATATAAACTTTCATCCCCTATTACAACCCTTTAGTGGTTGAATTGTGACAAAATTAGTAGCCTATGCTAGACCCAGTCATTTTTACTACTTTCATTCTAAATTTCATCCAAATCGGACTAGTAGATTAGCCGTGAAAGCGTGACAGACAAACACACAGACATTTGCATTTATAATATAAGTATGGATATAGCAGCTTAACATATTCCTATTATCAATACACTTACTTCATCACTTTCTTAAGTGACATTGCTTGTTCAAGGGCAGAACAGAACACCGCATCTTGTCTTCGACACTAGAGC
The DNA here is from genome assembly GCA_019049465.1 of Dryas iulia moderata. Lineage (NCBI taxonomy): Eukaryota > Metazoa > Arthropoda > Insecta > Lepidoptera > Nymphalidae > Dryas > Dryas iulia. The sequence goes on from CM032416.1 coordinate 15,000,028, forward strand.
CGAAGACCAATTTCTTTCTAACATAACAATATGACATGTCACCCCAATACGTGTGGCCAGTCGTGGCCCAGTGGCACAAGAGTGTAACTGTAAACGACTGGTTGTGGGTTCGATTCCCACTCGAGGAGTGGAAATTATATTTCCATTTCCTTCGCTCTGGTCTGGGGGACGGAGTGTCTTAACACTAGGTTCCCTCTGCCTACCCTGCTGAAGTTATATCAAGATTGTGGCCAGTCGTGGCCCAGTGGCACAAGCGTGTGACTGTAAAGGACTGGTTGTGGGTTCGATTCCCACTCGAGGAGTGGAAATTATATTTCCATTTCCTTCGCTCTGGTGTCGAGGTAAAGCGCGGCGTTAAGTTCCGCCACTTAACACGCAAGCCTTCGAATTCGGCGGAAAGTGGGGAACGGAGTGTCTTAACACTAGGTTCCCTCTGCCTATCCTGCTGTGTGCGGGATACAGCGTAAAGCTAAAAAAAAAAAAAAACCCCAATACATTAAAAATTTGAAAAAATACTACATTTATAATGACGTAAATGAATCACAGGTATTTCCATTGTCGAATACGCATGCGTGACGCCAGTGCAGGCGGCAAGGCGTCCACGGCGCATCCTCCGTGACCTGCACCTGCATGTACGCCTGCATAAATCACACTAAATCGATTGATAGGGTGAATAGTGGATAGTATGACTAACAAAGAGTTAGTTTGGTAGTATTTTTGCTGATTTTTCATTTGGATTGGGGTTGAAATGAAAAAAATATGTTAGACAAAGCTTTAGTTAGGCAGAGAGCAAAAATATGTTGGGCCAGTTGTGGCGCAGTGCACAAAGTGCGACTGTAAGCTGACGGCTGGTTGTGGGTTCGATTACTATTCAAGGAGTGGAAATATTTAATGTTTCCATTTTCCTCGCCTGGTGTCGAACAAAGCAGGGAGGGAACCTAGTGTTAAGACACCCCGTTCTCCACTTTCCACCAAATCCTAGAGGCAATGCGTGTTAAGTGGCGGAACTGAACAACTGGAAAAATTAAATATTACCACTCCTCGCACACAGCAGGGTAGGCAGAGGGAACCTAGTGTTAAGACACTCCGTTTACCAATCCTCGAGTGGGAATCGAACCCACAACCAGTCGCTTTACAGTCCACGACTGGTATCCATATTAGTAAATATATAAAGATTATATTACACAAACAAAATATAAGTTAATTATGGAAGTTTAAGCTTCAGTGTACATTTTTCAGCGGCATTCTAAATATCGCACAGTGATAATGGCGGTCGGCTGACACGCGCGCTCTAATTGGACCGACTAATTATTTTGTAACTGGGACAGCTATTTGTAGTTCGCAATTTTCATAGCTCGTTAGTCTTGAATTTATTTTTTTATGGTGAATACAGGATAATAGATTAAAAATAGGGATAAAAATGTTGGGGGAAATATGCATTTTTTTTTCAACTTTACTTGCTCTTAGCTTTTAGCTCGTTTCCATAAGACCCGATCTATATTGTAACTTTATTTCACGAATGTAAGGCTGGAAAAAGATTTGTATAAAGAGATTTAATTGTAGAGATTTCAAAACAAACTGAATGCTCCAGATACACACAAACACCAAGTAATACAATATTTATTCTTGTATATATCTCATTTTAAGCAAACAATTTAATTTTAAACGAAAGTAACTACACAAATCTTTTTCAAAATTAACAACAAGTAAGTTTGGTAAAATACACTTTCGATATTTAACGTCGGTGCATTCGATATAAGAGTGCAAATCATACGTATGTACTTATTACTATCATTTCTTGTCCCTGGTCAGAGGGCAAAGCCCTGAAACCGTTTCCCTTCTCCCGTGCGGTGAGAGAGAAGATCTGAAGTCTTTCTTGTCCCTCAACATGTAGTGCTGAGACACTACATATTGAGGGACAATCGAGATTTGGGATCGAAAGAGGAGAACGGAGTGTTTTGGAACTAGGTTCTATATGACCACCATCCTGAACTGAAAGTTTGAGGCTGGAAATTGAAGATATTTAAATGATCATTTGCAATCGCAAAGTTGTTATATATTAAAATCACTATAAGTTATCAAATAATAGAGGCTGTGCTGAAACAGTCAACAGCTTTAAAAATATTAACTTTTAGTTTCACTATTAAATTTAATTATTAAATGATCAAGGTCTAATTAATTAATTAAAACTAATATAATTATTCCAATTGTAATTTAAGCGTTTTAATCAATAGTTAAAGACGTATTTAATGTCTATACATCCGATTAGTGGCGAGACTATTATATTTTTGTTAGAATACGACATTTATTAAAAAATATATTTAAATTGTGTAAAATAAATCATTTGGAGTAAAGTAAAAGTTAAAACAAGCGGCTTCCCTTTTTTTTCTGCAGGGTAGTCAGAGAGACCCTGTGTCAAGACACTCTGTTCTCCATTTTCTTCCACGGCCACTTCTGCGCCGTGCATGCATGCACCTTAAATTATTTAGAATAACAATGAAATGGCAGTTGCCATAAATGTAAAATTGTCATTGACTATACAAAAAGCGTTCTAAAATCTCTAAAATCGTGTTGTCCTGTACTAGCTATCGTACGAAAATAAACTAGGAAATATTAGTGTGTATTTTCATTGAGAAAATGTACCCTGAGCACCAAAACGCTGGCATGTCGCCGACTTTATACTAAAACTATAAATACGTATTTGTACTACAAGTACAATATTAAATCGAAGTGTGGATAAAATAATAAGAAGAACAGGGATCGTTGTCTGATTTCTTGATCTGCAACAGATCAGAAGTGGGATTGCAACAGGCATAAATAAAATTTCCTTTTACGTTGACGAAATGTAAGTATAACAACAATTTTCTCCTAATATACATTATGTTACCTTTTTAACGACTAATTGAATAATTTTATTTTAAGTTGATATGCTTTTTTAATTCTTAGTTTTGTTGGCTTACTCGTTTTATACTATATGAATAGATAAGTCAAATTGAAAACGCATTACAATTATGATAAATTTTAAAGGAACAATTAGTACTTACAAATTGTCCAGCCGTGGCCCAGTGGCACAAGCGTGTGACTGTAAACGACTGGTTGTGGGTTCGATTCGCACTCGAGGAGTGGAAATATTTAATATTTCCATTTCTTCGCTCTGGTGTCGAGGTAAAGCGCGGCGTTAAGTTCCGCAACTTAATACGCAAGCATCCAAATTCGGCGGAAAGTGGGGAACGGAGTGTCTTAACACTAGGTTCCCTCTGCCTACCCTGCTGTGTGCGGGATACAGCGTGAAGCTAAAAAAAAAATAACAATTAGTAAATTAAATATCTTTGTAGAGAAATAATTACGTGGAATGGAATTATTTGTATTCATTTATTATCAGAATATGAACTGTAAAATAGAACAAACTGAACAATAAAATTCTTTATTTTAATGTCATAGCATATTTTATTATTTTTATAAATATTAATTAAAATGTTTGTCTGAGTTTCAGGGACATGATACGTAATGATGGTGGTGATATGATTACAAATAACAGTGATACCCGAATTCAAATGCTTATGATAGAAGATGCACCAGGTGGAGAGTTCATGATGGATGATGCCCGAGACCATGGGCCAAGGATGACACTCAAAGGTAGGAAGTCAGGCAATATCAGTCGACGTAGAGATCTGGACCGAAACAATATATGTAGGTGAAACTGGAAGACAAGCTCAAGGTTCTTTAAGAATATCTAGCAGTGATAAAGAACGTAAAAATGGAAAAAAAAATCTAAAGAATAACAGTGATATCTTCGAAACATTCAGATAGTGGTTATTATGGAAGAAGGCGACAACCAAGGAGAGAAATAAAATACAGATTTTAAGAACTTCAGCGGAATCACCAGGTGAGTTGATAACTCATTTAGAAAATAAACGGATCAAAAGTAAATGTTAACGGGATTTTCAACAAACTTCTATTTATAATATGTGTTATAAAAATAAATAAATAAATAAAATAAATAAATATATTTTCACGCTACTTTTTAAATATTTTTAAAATAGTACAATTTTGGCTTGCCAAAAAATATGAAATGAATAAGCCCATTGTTAAAAAGGTGCCTCAGTGGCTCCCCCCTATATGTGAAAATAATAACACAGGCTCAGTATATGACCCAAATTGTTTATGTATTGTTAATATTTTAAAATATCTTAGATCTATTAAAGTAGTAAATAATAGAGTAAATGAATATAAAATGATACGTAAATTTGCAAACGTGTTTGTAATAAAATTATAATATCAAGGTGTAAATAAAATAATTTAAAAAACCAGATTCTTTGTCTGATTTATTGATCTGCCCCAATATGTACATACCTCTTAAGCAAATAATAAATTTAGTTCATGTTAGTATAGTTTAGTTTCAAAATAGTCAAATAATATAATACGAAAGTAGGATATTTTTAAATTTGGTTAGAATAGAGAGAGGAGGTGGTATAATGGAGGCGAGTGTTAATTCCTTTTAAGGGGGTGCCTAATACCTTGGGTAGCCAGTCCCAGGCACTGCTTCGAACTCCTCTCTCTAAAACGCAATGGAGGAGGTTAGGAGAACACAGCATGGCGGGTAAGCATAGGGAATCTAGTGTTAAGACACTCCGTTCCCCACTTTCCGCCGAATTTGGTGGCATTGCGTGTTAAGTGGCGGAACTTAACGCTGCGCTTTACCTCGACACCAGAGCGAAGAAAATGCAAATATTAAATATTTCTTCTCCTCGAGTGGGAATCGAACCCACAATCAGTCGCTTTACAGTCACACGCTTGTGCCACTGCGCCACGACTGGCTGCACTTTAGTGTTTTATTTCTCTACTTACCTTTACAGAAGTAACTTAAAGAAAACAAATATAGGCCATTCAATCTTCAATCATCAGTCAATCTTGTTTACGTTTGCTGTCGGATTAACTCCCACGACCCTTATGCTTTCCTAGTACACAATGCGATTATAACTACAAGGGAAGTCTACTACATACATACCCTTTGCAACTTTACTTTTTATTTTCTTTTACTAACAATATTATGAACATATTTTTTTTTTAGCTTCACGCTGTATCCTGCACACAGCAGGGTAGGCAGAGGGAACCTAGTGTTAAGACACTCCGTTCCCCATTTTACGCCAAATTCGGAGGTTTGCGTGTTAAGTGGCGCAACTTAATGCCGCGTTTTGCCTGGACACCAGAGCGAAGAAAATGGAAATATTGATTTCCCCTCCTCGAGTGGGAATCGAACCCACAACCAGTCGTTTACAGTCACACGCTTGTGCAACTGCGCCACGACTGGCCTCTTATAATTTTATTTGTATTGACACTTGAAACTCCATTATTAAAAAAACGAATTCTTTTTATATTTTTAAAGAAAAACATTTTAAGAAAATGTAAGAATATAAAGATTATTTAATGTAACGAAAGTTGAACCCGCACCTCTTGGAAACCGTTCAAGTGCTCTGCCCGCTATGCCATACGCTTTATTCAGCTATACCGATATCATTACACGGTTAGTACAATCTATTTTTGCTGATTTTTTTAGGTTCCCGCTGTATCCCGCACACAGCAGGGTAGGCAGAGGGAACCTAGTGTTAAGACACTCTGTTCCCCACGCACCGCCGAATTTGGAGGCATTGCGTGTTAAGTGGCGGAACTTAACGCCGCGCTTTGCCTCGATACCAGAGCGAAGAAAATAGAAATATTAAATATTTCCACTCCCCGAGTGGGAATCGAGCCCACAACTAGTCGATTTACAGTCACAATTTGTGCCACTGCGCCACGACTGACCCCAAACGTTAAAAAGGTAGACAAAGTGTGGTCTTCACGTATTAAATATAATGCTTTATTAGTGAAAAGATTTATGAAGTACGAAGTAACGTCATGATATTTCATTTTGTAAGCCGCTTATTTTGTTGGCTTCGTTTGCTTTAATACAATCACATAGACAATATGAAAATATTGTACGTTTCTAATATATTTTTTACTAGCGGCTACTACTTTGTTATATTACAACCCTCGGGGGCGCATTTTTAAAAAATAAAGTAGCCTATGTTTAAGCTTAGATTGTCAACTATATTTATGCCAAAATTCATTACAATCGGTCAAGCGGTTTAGATTTTTCATATAAACTTTCATCCCCTATTTCAACCCTTTAGAGGTTGATTTTTGAAAAAATAAGTAGCCTATGTTAGACCCAGTCACTTTTACTACTTTCATTCTCAATTTCATCCAAATCGGAGCGGTAGATTAGCCGTGAAAGCGTGACAGACAAACATACAGACTTTCGCATTTATAATATAAGTATGGATGTGTAAATTATAGACATCTTGTGTTCCTGTGTTCCACTTCCTGATTAAATGGAGATATCGCGTGTTGAGTGGTGGGGTTCAAAGTCACGTTTTGTCTTTGGTGCTAGAGTGGGGGAATTACAATAATTGAAATATAACTTTACTCCTGAGTGTGAGTAGGAATCGAACCTACAACCAAACAATTGATGTCCTCAAACCAAACTTACTTTAATTTATACCTTAAGAGTAACTAATGTGAAGTTTTAGTCATTTATTGTAATAAAAAAAACCTTTGTGAACTTTAGACAACTAAAGTAATGTTTTTTTTAAGAACTAATTTATATTATAATGATATGTTTTTTGGTTTTAAAACTATCCTTTTAGGAAATAGTCATATTTGAGTCCAGTAACAGTATCTATGTATTATTAATTAATGTTCCTATTTACATTACTAGCGGTCCGCTCGCGGCTTTGCCGCGTAACTGCATACATAACTGTTGCGGTGTATTGCAACCCTAGGGGATGGATTTTTGAAATATAAAGTAGCCTATGTTTATTCTTAGATTATCAAGTATATTTATGCCAAATTTCATAACAATTGCTCAAGCGGTGTAGATTTTTCATACAAATTTTGAGGTTGATTTTTGAAAAAATAAGTAGCCTATGTTAGACCCAGTTATTGTTACTACTTTCATTCTAAATGTCATCCAAATCGGATCGGTAGATTAGCCGTGAAAGCACGACAGACAAACAGACAGACATTCCCATTTATAATATAAGTAGGGATTAATTAATTAAAATTAAATGTCCCTACATCCTCTTTAGAATCCTATCCTTCTAAAAATAAAGAGAATACTACTTACTAAATATTTCAAATGAATGCACTGTATCAGAAACCGGGTCGATGAACGCACATCAATTACTCAGGAAGTAATCGATGATGGCTATCAAGTTTGAGTATTTAAGTCATATTGCACTTCGGATGCATTTCTAATTATTTCCTATATATGGGAATTAACATTATTTAGTGGTCAGTCGTGGCGCAGTGGCACAAGTGTGTGACTGTAAACGATTCGATTCCCGCTCGAGGAGTGGAAATATTTAATATTTTTATTTCCTTCGCTTTGGTGCCGAGGCAAAGCGCGGCGTTAAGTTCCGCCACTTAACACTCAATGCCTTCGAATTCGGCGGAAAGTGGGGAACGGAGTGTCTTAACACTAGGTTCCCTCTGCCTATCCTGCTGTGTGCGGGATACAGCGTAAAGCTAAAAAAAAAATGTAATATATATGTCCAATATGTGTCTAAGCTGTCCCTTTTAAATTAGAAAGCTAACAAATTGAGTAAGTAGTAGTCGTAAGTATACTGAAGCATAGATTACAGCCGTTAGTAAAGCTTTTTATTAAGTTAGCTGTTTATTAATATTGAACAAAAAACATCAAATTCTTAATTCTGAACTTCACGTTTTTCGTCACGTTATACGAAACATAATATGTTAAAAGGCGGAACTCAACTTTGGTACCAGAGTTCCCCGAATGGGAATCGAACCCACAATCATTGTTACTCTGGCGCTGTTATAATGCGTCATGATGACCGCAAATTATTAATATTTGACAAAAAAAGTTCCTCATCATAAAAAAGTTGAGGTCGATTACCTCAACTTTTTTACATTTTTACAAATTTACACATGATTTACTTAATATGTTTTTAAAGTATACGAAAAATTCAAAATTTTCATATTTTATATTTATTTGTTCCAGCCAAAATCCTGCTATTCTATTTGATCTTCTACGCCATCCTAGTTGGTTTCTTCGCGGCCATGCTGACGATATTCTACCAGACGCTCGACGCCAAGATGCCGAAGTGGCAGATGGACAGCTCACTCATTGGCAGCAATCCTGGTAAATACTTAAATAATAAAAAACTATACTCAAATTTATCCAAATTTTGAATTAATGTCTTATTTATTAATATGTTACGCGTTTCGTATGGTATGATAGACAGAACCTTATATCTAGACACTCCGTTCTCCACTCTCCGGCCGAATCCGAGATTTTGTTCATTTATTGGCATAATTCAATGCTGCGCTTTGTCTTGTCACTAGATAGATGGTAAATGAAGGCATAATAAATTTATTGTAATATAATCATACCTCGCAATGAGAATCGAACCCGTGGTGGAACGGGTTAGAATACAATTCCCCTCCATCGTTGGGCAGCGTCCCGTGAAAGGCGGGTAACGCAGTAGCTTGGTGGTAGAAGATTCGTTCTCTGACTGGCTCGCGATCACTATCGTGTCAAAGAAGAACCGCCAAACATCTGATGATGTGTTCCAGTTTGATGGCATGTAAGCCAGCTCTCTCTCCCTCTTCCCACCATCCCCAATCCTCTTCCCTCCTTTCCTCCACACCCTTTAGGTCGGCAACGCATCCACAACCTTTCTAATATTGTGGATGTCCATGGGCAAAGGTAACTACTTACCATCAGGTGGTCCTTCTGCTCGTTTGCCCCCTTTCTTCAATAAAAAAAAACAACAATCGCGTATATAGTCAGACGCCGTCCTACTGCGCCACGATGGTTCTGCACGATGGATTTTTTTATATATTTCAATAAATGTACATGGCATATATGTATTTTTTAAAGGACTTGGATTCAGACCCATGCCGGACTCCGCCAACGTTGAGAGTACCCTCATTTACTACAAGGCAAACGATAAGGGATCAGTTCTGAAGTGGGCTACGGTCATCGACGACTTCCTTGTTCGTAAGTACATGTATAATATAATAAATATATAAATATATTTGTAGACGTAGGGAGGGATAATTGTAGTATGGAAAAAAAAGAAAAAATTAAAATATCTTTAATCAAATAGACTTTGAAAGCACTTTTGAATCGTCAAATGTACATAAAGCTACCACCGACTCGGAAGGCAGTTTTGCTGAGAAGAGCCGGCCAGAAACTCAACAGTTGCTCTTTTCAAATATATAAATTACGATTTTATTATTTGATACAATGGTAGCTAACCGGCATTGGACTTATTGATATTTAAAATGTATGAAAAATATTATTTAGAAAACATAGCCATCGAAAAGTAGAGAGACTCGAACCCGCTAGTCTTTTAACTTTACAAGTACTAAAGCCAAATAAGCCATACCTTCTTATCCAGCTACTTCAGAACCCAAACACTTGTTATATTTTGTTTTTGTTGTTCTAGTATCGCTTTTAAACATTTTTAAAGTGTTATTCCACACTTAGGAAAATTGAAAAAGATATTATCCTAAACGTGGAATAACACTTTAAAATATGTTTAAAAAAGTATTTAATAAATAGCATTCTCTCTTGCCAAATGATTGTTCGTAGAATAATCTTTGGGTAGCAGAAATTTGTAAAAATCTCTCTACAGAGATGCTAACAACATAAATAAGTTGTAATAAAGCGTATAAGAATTTCGACGCAGCGGCTAGTAGAACGCATGGCTCAGTGGTGAGAGCGCCTGAACGGTATTCAGGAGGCGCGGATTCGAATCCCGCTGCGTTCAAATTTTTATACGTTTTCTTTAAATGTCTTGTTCTAGTATCGTTTAGTTATCTATTTTTTTTAAGTTTTCTAAGCCTAAGAATAGATTGGTGTAAAATTTTCAAATCAAATCAAAAAAATAGCTATACTTTCACTCTAAGAAAAATATTATAACTTTTCCTTTCAGAATACCAGAAGAAGGGCAGCGGTGTTGGTGAGGTCAGCGGCGCGGAGAACAGGATCACCTGCTCCCCCACATCCCACGCTCTGGGAGAGAAGCAAGTGTGTGACGTGCCCGTCGACGAGTTCCACCCCTGCACCTCTGCTAACCAGTATAACTATGAGGAGGCTGGACCCTGCGTGTTCCTCAAATTGAACAAGGTATTTCATTTTAGTATAGCAATAGATAGACATATATCAAAAGATCAGTTTAGATCTAATAAAGTTAAAAAAAAAAACAATTTACGATCAGTATTTCTGTGTTTTGGTTAAAAGGATAAGGAAAGTTACTGTTGACACCATATTGGTTCATTGTGATTCGATGTAGGTTAATTTTAGTAGTAATAGTTAGGTATGCGACACTTATTCGAAGTATTCGAAAAGTAATATCTTTTTTTCATTTTATTTCCACTGGTAATTATATTAAACAAAATTTTGCAATAAGAACAGTTTTTTTTTTTCTTTTTGGTTATTAAGCGTTTGCTGTACAATACATGTATGGTATAGATGCATATGCATGCATTAACTGATCCATGAAACGATCTCTGTACGTAATCCATATCTCTAAAATAGACAGAATGCAAATGGCGCGTGAAATAATAGACATTTCCCTAGTTCACGGAAATAATTCCTTTATTTCAATACTAGCGGTCCGGTCGCGGATCTGCCGCGTGTACTACGTGACTGTTTCGTTATATCGCAATCCTTGGGGGGAGGATTTTTGAAAATCAAAGTAGCCTATGTTTAACCTTTGATTATCAACTATATTTATGTTAAAATTCATAACAATCGGTCAAGCGGTTTACATTTTTATAGAAACTTTCATCCTCTATTTCAACCCTTTATAGGTTAATTTTTTAAAAAACAAGTAGCCTATGTTTGACCCAGTAACTTATTATACTTCCATTTTAAATTTCATCCAAATCGGATGTATCGGATGACCGGTAGATTAGCCGTGAAAGCGTGACAGACAAACACACAGACATTCGCATTTATAATATAAGTATGAATAAAGATTGCTATGAAGTATGAATACGAGAACTCAAAGCTTAAATTATGAAGATAAATGTAGGGCTTATTGTAATAAGCACTACATTTATCTTGTACTATGTATAGTACACATAAACAATGTGTAATTTATGTTATTTTACATTTATGTAGGTTGTAGCCAGTCGTGGCCTAGTGGCACAAGCGTGTGACTGTAAACGACTGGTTGTGGGTTCAATTCCCACTCGAGGAGTGGAAATATTTAATATTTCCATTTTCTTCGCTCTGGTGTCGAGGTAAAGCGCGGCGTTAAGTTCCGCCACTTAACACGCAATACCTCCGAATTCGGCGGAAAGTGGGGAACGGAGTATCTTAATACTAGGTTCCCTCTGCCCACCCGGCTGTGTGCGGGATACAGCGTGAAGCTAAACGTTAACATAAAAATGAATTCTATTTTTAAGCTCTGTCTACTATTTGATATGATGTGTAAATAATGTATTGTTTTTAGATCTTCAACTGGACTCCCAGTCCTTACAACAACACCGAGGACTTGCCATCTAACATGCCAGAAGATCTGAAACAGCATATTAAGATGGTTGTAAGTATTTAGTAATAAATAATCAGTGGGGAACGGAGTGTCTTAACGCTAGGTTCCCTCTGCCTACCCTTCTGTGTGCGGGATATAGCGTGAAGCTAAAAAAAAGAATACATATATAAGATAAGTAAAGTTACGATTTATTATATTTATCCGTTCCCCACTTTCCGCCGAATTCAGGGGCTCGAACTCATATTTTTTTATAAGAGAATGTGAACTAACACTAGCTAAAATATTCATGTGTAATAAAATGTAATTTAGTTCAGTTTGAATTTTGGAAAATGTTTAATACCAAAATTTGTATTTACACAATTTTGAAAATGTTGGAAAGTAATTTTGGTGGATGACATTTTTTTTTCACTGGGAAATGCTTTTACGCAGCCCATCCGTTCGCAAAAAAGGCAGAACAGCCCTGCGTACGGATGGTACTGTGGGGCTCACTTACGAGCCCGATCCTACCCACTAAAACCCTCTTCGCCATCTTGAGACGTCGCAAGTTCGCTCGCGCAATCTACTACGACACCTCGGTGATGGATGACATACCTCAATGACAAAAATAACTAGATAAGTGGAGACTATAGTGTCTTAACACTAATTTTCTCTCTCCCTACCATCCAACTGCGGTGAATTAAAAAAATCTCTATTCCCAGTCCGGCAAACCAGAAGCAAACACTGTATGGGTGTCCTGCGAGGGAGAGAATCCGGCTGACGTCGAGAACATCGGCCCCGTGCAGTACATCCCGCGCCGGGGCTTCCCCGCACACTACTACCCCTTCACCAACAAGGAGGGATACCTGAGCCCCCTTGTTGCTGTGCTCTTTGAGAAGCCTAGGAGTAAGTTGGCTTTATATTTTAGTGCTTATAAGCTGTGTATTGGATATATGCATGCTTCTGATTTACTGAAAGAGTCCAAGGTTTATTTTACTTATTTGTGATAAGTTTGAATGTTTTATTTCTTAATATTATATATGTTAAGAATAATTACTGTTTTATGAATAGAATAGCTTGCCCGTGACTGTGTCCGCGAGGAATTTAGTGCAGAAGTTATAATACGAATATGAAATTAACTTAAGTTTCTTCTTCCTACAACAGCCATTTGTCAATTAAAGGAACCAGCCAAAATTAGTCAACCGTTTCAGAGATTAACAAAAGAAACAGATAAACAAATAAACAAACAAATTAAATATTATGTAAAAAAATATTTTGCTATGTGTACCGTGTACTCATATGAATTTAGTAAAAAGTGCTTACTAGTATAAAAGTATAGATATTTCTTCATAAAAATTGTGTTGAGTTTATAAATAAGATATTAATGTTCATACAACTAACTTCCACAGCGGGTGTCCTCATCAACATCGAGTGCAAGGCGTGGGCGAAGAACATCTTCTACGACCGGTACGAGCGACGAGGCTCGGTCCACTTCGAGCTGATGGTGGACCGCTCCTAAGCAGCTCCAACCTTTGGCCGACAGCTTGGCGGTCACCACCCAACACGTGTTGCTTGGCCAAATCACCAGACAACGCTTATTTTATTGCTAACTCTGTCAACTTGGCGTAATGCACTTGGCCAAGTTTCAAGACTGCATCCCACTGCCAACTCCAATAGCGGTCTGAGGATTCGCTCATTAGCTCGCCAAGTCAGCCCTGGTTGGCCGCCAAGTTGTCCGACTGCCCGCCAATTGGTTGCCAAGGCTGCCAAGTCACACCGCGCCAGGCGCCGGCTGCCAAGAGCGCCCTTAGCAATAGCCAGTAGTCGGCGGTTAATTTATATTCGTTTTAGAATAGCCACAAGGCGCCACTGAGTTGATGTTTTCGTTTACACGCTTAAAGTTATAAATTTAAACTTTTAAATTAATTATTATTAAATAATATTTATTATTGTAATGTTTTCTGGACGGAGAGTCAATAAATACGCAATAGTTGGTTCCAATTTAGCTTTTTTTGTTGTTTTATTTATTTACCCTGCCTTTATGAAGTTAAGATAATTACATAAGTATGCTGATATTATGATATAAATGGAGTGGTCATAATCTTATGCTGATATTATGATATTATGAGATGAAGTTAAAACAATATACTATAGAAATAAAGTTAGAAAATACTTGTTTAATATAATGATAATATTAAAATGAACAACAGATAGTTTTAGAAACCTACACAATAATTTCCCACAAGCGTGCGAAAAAATGCGTAATAATTAAATAATTATTTACTTTGAAATACAATGCAATGTTTTTTTTTTATTTTTGTAGCTTCACGCTATATCCCGCACACAGCAGGGTAGGAAGAGGGAACCTAGTGTTAACACTCCGTTCACCACTTTCCGCTAAATTCGGAGGCATTGCGTGTTAAGTGGCGTTTGCCTCGGATACCAGAGCGAAGGAAATGGAAATATTTCCACTCCTCGAGTGGGAATCGAAGACACAACCAGTCGTTTACAGTCACACGTTTGTGCCACTGCGCCACGACTGGCCCCTACAATGCAATGTGGATAAACTATATCTTTGTATGGGCAGAAATTTAATATATTAAATTATTATAATGTTTATGAAATCAAACAGAGGCTTATAAAATTTCGTACAGTTAAAGTTTAAGAAGGAGTCCATAAAGCTGATAACTTTCATAAGTCAGGAAACTTTGCATTATACGCAGAAGTAAATTTTTTTGATCAACATAACTTTGCAATGACGAACATATCATTTTCTTAATTAATTGATTGATTTTAAAAATTGAAAAAATATAACAAAAGCATACTCGTAACATAAAAGTCGCGTAAGATTCAAGCGTCATCCGAAAATTTGAAGAATTTTTATTGCTTCAAAGTGAAATTTAAATAGGAACACTGAAAGTAGTAGACGCTTGTACAATGTTACATCGGATGATGGTTAATGATGCGCGACGTCCACTTCGACAATTTGATTGAACACGAAATAATAATTAAAGTTCGAGATGGTGACACAAGCTCCGACGACTCTGGTTATGATGATCTTGGCTGTGCTCCTGTTCCTTAATAATAACGATTTTAAATATAAACTATTTTATTTTTCAAAGTTTATTTTTATGTACAAGATTATTTTTGGACGTCCAATAGGTGGTTCAGACCACGGGACCAAAACAACTTTTCAAAAGAAACCCGGGTCGAAAAGTGTAAATCTCGTCAGAGTTAAAATTATTTTAAAATCTTATTTTTTGAACTACTAGATATTTTCCGTTTCCCACCACTAGCCCGTCTGTCAAAAAGATCAAGCTGTTTTGTATAAGGTATAAAAGAATAATTATTACATATATTGGGATTCGATTTCTACTCGAGGAGTGGAAATTATATTTCCATTTTCTTTGCTCTGGTGCCGAGGTAAGGCGCGGCGTTAAGTTCCGCCACATAACACGCAAGCCTCCGAATTCGGCGGAAAGTGGGGAACGGAGTGTCTTAACACTAGGTTCCCTCTGCCTACCCTGCTGTGTGCGGGATACAGCGTGAAGCTAGAAAAAAAAATACATATATACATATATTGACATATACCTACAACTACATATATTAGACCTACATAAATTTCCCTGTCAACAGGTTCACTAGCTTAGAAAAATTGTATATATGTACATAATAAAAATAATGCATATAGTATCTGAATATGTACGTACATATTGCATACAAATCACTGTAATTAAGAATGGTAGTAAAGAAATTTTACTAAATCTTTTTTTAAATTTACTTGTGAAGAGATTATTTCATATTTGAGATAATATTTTTTTTAATAAAAATGACACGCATTTAAACTTACATAAAGATTTGGCTTCATATTTTCTTCCCCATAGCGGATTAATCAGAGAGAGTCTAGGGACAAAACACTTCGCTCTCCACTTAACGAACAAAATGAGATATTGTGTGTCTGTAATGTCAATCGTCGGGATTTATTTTACTAGAGCGGAATCGAATCCATGACCAAGGCGTTTACAGTCAGATGATGTACTACTGTGTCACAATGATATATTAGTGACTAGCAGCCCGCTCGCGGCTTCGACGCGTGAACTACGAATTGCAACTATCAGGGTGGATTTTTAAGAAATAAAGTAGCCTATGTTGAAGCTTAGATTATCAACTATATTTATGCCAAAATTCATCACAATCAGTCCAGCGGTTTAGGTACAGGCTACTATTTAGTAGTTATTTAATAATTTAATAAATTTCATGAATATTTGAACATAAATGTGAACGTTCTTGAATATAAAGTTACTTTTTTTTATAAACTTTTTAAAAAAATGAATAAAACAGGATTTGTCCCCGCACTTATTCAACATCGTCGGAAATATGTTTGTTCAGAAATACTTAAGTTAATATAATCAATGCCTTTTTGTGAGTTTTGATACCATACATCGATGGATCAAACTGAAAAATGAAAATTTTTATTGGTACATTCTTATACTTAGCATTGATACTGGCCTGGCCAGGGTTTGTCTTCCTATATAACCTTCTATACTTTGCCCGATATATCATTACATATCGGTCTATATATCTATACGAAAATTAATTCTTTTATAAACTTTTATGTGGCGTAGTAGCTGTTTGACTACAAATGACTTTGAAATGAAATTGATTATTTGTTCAATCATACTGAAAAGGAATGATTGTATTAAAAATATTTACAAAATTCTGCTCTGTTAAGATAAAGCTAACCATAGAGTTTTGCCACTTAACACGCAATGCTTAAGGCCTTGCGTTAGTATTTTAGAGTAATGTTTGAAGAAAAATTGAGCAAAACTAGTTACTATCTATGGAGGCATGGAGTAACACTTGTTATAATTGTATTTTAGGAAAAATGTTAGTTAATATTTGAATCAAATAACACTAAAATAACAGTTGGAGCCATCGTAGTGCAGTTGGACAAGGTTTGTCTATAAAAGCAATGATTGGGGGTTCGATATTTAATTATCCACTCATGGGGAATAGTTATAAGTAAGCTTTCATTTTTAACCATGATAAGTCTTGACATTGCATTCCACTCACCACGCAATGCGTCAATTTCTGACGGAAAGTGAAGGAGCAAGTGTTTTAACAATAGGTTTTCCTGACTACTACGCTATGCCTGAGCATAAGCCTACAGCTGCTTTATATACATATATTAGCTTCACGCTATATCCCGCACACAGCAGAGTAGGCAGAGGGTACCTAGTGTTAAGATACTCCGTTCCCCACTTTCCGCCGAATTCGGAGGCATTGCGTGTCAAGTGGCAGAACTTAACGCCGCGCTTTACCTCGACACCAGAGCGAAGAAAATGGAAATATTAAATATTTCTACTCCTCGAGTGGGAGTCGAACCCACAATCAGTCGTTTACAGTCACACGCTTGTGCCACTGGGCCACGACTGGCCATAAATATGCTGCTTTATATAACATATGCGTATAAAAATATAATTGTGATTTAAAGCCTATATTTTGACTCATCCCTGACATAGCTAGGAATGATCTGTAACTGTAGGTTTGATTCCTCTTTAGCTAAATATTATTTTAAACAACACAGCAGCTTCAGCATCTTACTTCACTAATTCGTTATATAAAGCGACTTTTGATTGCGCCACTTAAAATTAATTCAACATGGGCAAGAAATGAAGAATGGAGTGACGTATCACTATGTAAAGATACATCTATACTAATATAATAAAGAGGTAAAGTTTGTAACTGTGTAAGGGGCTAATCTTCGGACGTTCTTAACCGAAGATATCAAGAAAATTCTTCCATAATTAGAAAGCTACGGTATTCAGGAGTGCTATAGTCTATATTTTATTCAGAGATTCCTAAAGGGGTCGAATAGGGGATGAAAGTGGTAGATTACATGGCGAAGCCGCGAGCGAGTCACTAGTATAAATATATATTTAAATATTTTTCCTGAGTAAAATATAACAAATTTTCGTGAAGCATTGAAGAATTTAAATACAAAATGTAATTGATTAAAACCCATGGATTATTCAACGGGCTCAAAGAAACTGAGCAGGTTCTCTTTATTTTCTAAGCTAATTTACAGGTTAATTAAAAAATGAAGCTATTAAGCTTAATTAATCTTTTAAAAAACACCCTCGAGAGCTTCTAAAACATATCTATAAAGATAACTCACGAATTAATATCAACAAAAGTCTTTTAAATAAACCAAAATAAATCAATCAAAGCCAAAGAAAAGTAAAAGAAACTTGAAATCTGATAAAAGTCTTGTAAGATGAAACACATTAAGAGGAACAACCTTATAAAATGTATAGATGTTTGCCAATTCGGCGACGAGCGGCGCCGCGCTGTCGCGATCTCCCTGTCCCAGATAGTTATGTATACAGTAGGTTACCTATTATTTTTGTGTTACGTACTTATATATGTAATGTGGAGAAGTTATGGTTCCTTTAAACATTTTTAAAGTGTTATTCCACGTTTAGGAAAATTGAAAACGACATTTAGAAAACATATAAAAATTTAATACGTACTTATATATGTAATGTGGAGAAGTTATGGTTCCTTTAAACATTTTTAAAGTGTTATTCCACGTTTAGGAAAAAGACACGTATAAAAATTTGAACGTAGCGGGATTCGAACCCGCGACTCCTGAATACCGCCCTCCTTGCTAATAACAAAAATACGAGTAAGTCGTAATAAAGCGTATAAGAATTTCGACGCAGCTGGTAGTAGTAGTAGAACGCATGGCTCAGTGGTGAGACCGCCTGAACGGTATTTAGGAGGCGCGGGTTCGAATTCCACTGCTTTCAAATTTTATACGTTCTCTAAATGTTTTTTTAGAAATTATGGTTCTATTTTTTACTTAGTTGAATTTAGTTTCGAGAAATGTATAGAAATCGGGCGGAAAGTGGAGAACAAAGTGTCTTGACACTAGGTTCTTTTCGAATGCTTTGCTATAATTATAGTGACGCTGAAAAAAATATATTTTCATTGAATTTATATACTTATTATCGGCTAAACTTATATTGTCAAATAATTGAAAAACTAGAAGAAATGCTCATTAATTCTTACTTATTAAAATGATTAAAAACTCCCTATTACGATAGTCCTGTACAAATGTAATTTTTTCACCCTGTCGAAGTACGGCCTGCCTGGAAAGGAAAGGATTCATCACGCTGCAGGGGGTCTACGCTTTCCTAATAAGCACGTAAATCCACGTTAATTTCTTCGTTTTGATGTCATATTTTATGATATTGTCAACTAAATAAATACAATAATTGTAAAATACCCCGTCCATCTGTCATTACGCCTTACACATTCAATCGCTCTGAAGTTATTAATTCTCATTTTATAATAGTTTTACTTGTTTATTTCAAAGAGTGCCCCTTTCATATTTTATATGCATAAAGTACCTTTAAGCTCTACTAAGATACAGATAGATATAGATAGGAGGGTAGGCATTAAGCAGAGAAAACCTAGGCACAAGACATTCTGCTTGTTGCATTTAGCCTAATTTCCAGACATTTCATGTTGAATGGTGAGACACAACGCCATACTTTATCTTGCCAGCGAAATTAAGATAATTTAACTTAAATCAATCTTCTATGATAATCGTAGCTCTAAATTCTGTTTTATTTGTAAATATAAGATATTTGGAAGTTTCATGGTTGGAGCCGCACTGGCGCGTCAGGACGTTGCCCCAGATTTACTCTTAACTAATATATTATATGTATTATGTTGTTATAGTTTAATAGATTTCTAGTATGTATAATATAATATATTTTTAGTTATTTCTTGTAGTAAAAAAGGCCTTTTGAACGTTTGTTACAATTTACCTAATTGCATGCAGTTGTATTTTTTATATTTAAAAAAAATGTACAAGCGTTTATACTTAGCTCTAATCTAATCTCTTTTGTGTGTATTTTTTTCGAAAGTGATGTTAAAGTTGTTGACCCTATCGGTCTTGACAGCTACACCGATGGTATGATAGAAGAAAGTACTAAGCTCCTACGTATTGAACGCAAAGCGTGACTTGGGGGAGAAGACACGGGGGAGAGTGTTGTCGATATCGACTGTTTTTAACGAGCCTAACAGTCTCTTATGGCGGCATCATAAGTGTCTTTACAATCCACTTATATAACGTGTTTGCTTTCAACGTTTTTTCGTGAAATGTATCACCTAATAAATCTCGCTTTTTTGCAGCATCATGCTTTATCCCGCATAGCTGTGTAGTCAGAGAGTACTTTATATAAAACACTCCGTTTACCACTTTCCAAACGAAAATCAAAACACCGCGTGTAAAATGGCAGAACTTACCGCCGCCCTTTGTATTAGATACCAGTGCGGAGAAAGGAAATAACATATAATCATTTCACCGAGTGGGAATCGAACACACAACCATATTTGTTTGTCAACGCGACAATCAGACGATGTCCCATAACGTGATGGCCTTGATAATAATTTCACTTGTAGATAATTAAGATCGGACTAACTTATTACTATATCCTGAAAACGTCAGAAGTAGATGAATGTGCTTTTTTAATTCGGAATATCACGGACAAGTAAGCTTTTGTTAAGTTATGACTTAAAACTCGTGAATCTCTCTCCCTTGAGCTATGGGCAAAGACTTTGTAGCGAGAAAAAGTTTCAATTTTAACGGACTCTACTCGAAATATAAAGAACGCAGTAAACCTACATACTGAGTAATTTCACAAACTTTATGATCTTTTAAAGTCTAAGTCTGACATTACTTTAGAAGTCAACGAAATACAGTTAAAAAGCTTCTTATTGTAAACGTGAGGATTGTTAGTATAAATCTTTATAAAAATAACAATATTAAACTCTTTATATAGCAGCTTTATGCCTTTTTCCCGAATAGTGGGGAAGCCGGAAGAGCTAATGTTATGCTAGTGCCATACTCCACGTTCCGTTTTACGTTTCTGAGCTTTAAATCCTGCTGCGTGCGTCTCCGTGTCTATCCTTGTGCACCTAAACCTTTTGTGTAAAAATGAAAGTGTGCCTAGATCTGCTAAATATTGAACTGCTAGCTCTGGCAGGATTAGTATTAAAGGGAAGCAAAGTATACAGACAATAGCATAAGTAATGACACAGCCATAATATAATCTGAAGTGAAGGTTTTATTGAATTTCAGCTACTTTTATATACATTATATGTGTACATGCGTTTGTAGGTATATGTATAATTAATACTTGAGGCCAGTAGCGGCACAACGGCACAAAGTATGGCTATAAACGCGAGGTTGTGGGTTCGATTCCCTCTCCAGCTTCACGCTGTACCCGCACACAGCAGGGTAGGCAGAGGGAACCTAGTGTTAAGACACTCTGTTCTCCATTTTCCGCCAAATTCGAAGGCATTGCACGCAATGTTAACAAGTTAAGTGGCGGAACTTAACGCCGCGCTTTGTCTCGACACCAGAGCGAAGAAATGGAAATATTATATATTTCCACTCCTCGAGTAGCGATTGCTTTACAGTCACACTCTTGTGCCACTGCGCCACGACTAGCCCCTAAAGGCTCTCTCGAGGAATTGAATTGAAATATTTATACTTCATTTTATTCCCTCTAGTGTCGAGGCAAAAACACGAGGTTGAATTCAGCAGTGAGTGTCTTAACATTATGCTCCCTGTGCCTACGTAAGCCAAAAGAATACATATGTAACTGATATTTTCTCATCTTTCGTGATAATCAGTCAAATGAAAGTCATTTCACTCATAATAAGACGCCTAACACCTCTATACTTTGTCTAATAATAATAACTTTCCGCAGTCATTTCCTCCGCTTCACTTCCTCTGCCTTAAGATTGCCTGGAAGAGAGCGCTGTTTTAGCGATAAGATTGCGTATTGTACATTTGTTATTTGTTATTGTTTTTTTTTTGTTGTTGTGTGTTTTTATGGACGTACAGTGAAAAATATTATTCACATTTTCGAGATCGTCATGGCGCAGTTGGATACCGTCTAGCTGTAGATGTTGTGGGCTCGATTCTCATATGGGGGATTTTTAAATGTTATTTTCACTTTTACGCTTTGGTGCCTAAGACAAATTAATTAAAATAAAATAGAAAATAACATGCATAATAATATCCTGATTTTGGGCGAAAATTGAAAAACGCAGTATGCTTACAGCTTAGGTTCCTACTGACTATCCTGCTATGCGAAAATAGGCGTGAAGCCACTTTTTTATCTATTCATCTAACTTAAAACGACTTGCAAAATTAAAAGTCAGTCAAAACATCTAATTTTAACTTAATTAGTGAAATTTAAATGGCAAACAAGGGATGCAAATGTAACAATTATGTAACAGTGTCAATAGACTATAAAGCAAAGGGCAGTTCCAACCCCGTGGGTAGATAAATGTGAGCGTAGCGGGCGCCAGCGCGTCGCGGCGCCAACGACGTCTGTCGTAACTACTTTACTTATGGTGAAGTGGTGTACATTGATGGTTTTTTATATTATTTATATGATATGGAAGTCCTCGTGGTTTTATAAAGTAATTGGGGTGCAGCGAGACAGTATCTGAAAGCGGGATAACTCTGGATTTGATACCCAACCTAGATATTATATTTTTAGGGGATGATATTATATTTTTTCTTTTTTTTCGCTACACGTTTTATTAAGTATATAACCTTATTGGAATTTCCATACCTTGTGTTAAGACACTCTGTCCCGTAACTAAGTTCTCTCTGCCTACCCTGCTGTACGGAATGATTATATTTATTATTTTCATTTCACTGCGTTTCTAAGACAGAACGCAGTGTAAAAATTCACCACTAAAACTTATGTTAGCGGGAAATAAAGAATGGCGTGATCTATCGCGAGATTCTATTTTCCAATTCGGTATTCTGCCTCATATAAAATGAGGCCACGCCTGAACAGTCACAGACTGTTGACGAAAAAAATATAATAATTAAAAACTCTTAATGTCTTTAAATTTCTGATATTGCCCCTGTTAGGTAATAGAATAAAAAAATATATTTAATAAAACAAAAATAGCAAACCTTCAATGTACAACGTACAACACACCCGTACGACCCAGTTGTTCCAACTTCCAAGCTTATCCGCACCATTCAGTCTCCAGCTTTCGTCCTACGCACTTCAATTTATTTCTGACCAGGGGTGTTGACATCTACCAACATTTTTGGACCCCAAGGTTCCCTTGAAATCATAAATCATATTGTTTTTTCCTTGTCTAATAATAAGAGGAATGTTGTGATCAATTGTTATTTGTACAAATTTCCTTAGTCTTTCCCCCTAAAGAATTTTGTCGTAGAATTCTTTGTTTGCTTGTGAGTTAGTGAAGATGGGTCTGGAGAAACGTACCGTGAAGATAATTATAATAGTTGCTGTGACTGTGTTGATTATTGGTAAGAATTTAAAATTATTATTGTGGTTTTGTGTATATTTCAATATATAACTATCGGCGCCATTCGTTTCGCAGTGGAACAAGCGTGTGACTGAAAACGACTGGTTGTGGGTTCGATTCCAACTCGAGGAGTGGAAATATGGAATATTTCCATTTTCTTCGCTCTGGTGTCGAGGCAAAGCGCGGCGTTATGTTCCGCCACTTAACACGCAATGCCTCCGAATTTTGCGGAAAGTGGGGAACGAAGTGTCTTAGCACTAAGTTCTCTCTGCCTACCCTGCTGTGTGCGGGATACAGCGTGAAGATAAAAAAAAATATCTTGAAATCGTCATAGCGCAGTGAAACAGCCTCTGACTATAAATGCAAATGTCGTGGGTTCAACTCACTCGAAGGATAGATTGTAACCATTTTTTCAGTTCTCTCCTGGTAAAACTGAGCACCGTATTGAGTACCACCACTAAACACGCAGTGGAAAACGGAATTCCGTCGCCTAACGCTCAATGCCCCTGAATAGACGCAGGAGCTAGATTTTTCCCTGTGTATGTACGTATATGCAATAGTGTGGAAAATACACATTAAGAAGTTATATAAATACACGTTGAAATAAAGAAAAACAAATGAATATAAATAAATATATTGGGTTTTTTTACTTTATTATAGTTATTTTAGATTTTGTGCATTTTGTGGATTTTATTACATTGTCTGTAACATAAAAAACCGTCGTGGCGTAGTGGGACAGCGTTTAACCGTAAGCGCGATTTGTTCTGGGCGGCCATTACCACAGAGCGATTGATTGTATTTAAATTATTTTCAATGCTCCCCTTTAGGTAAAACAAAAAAACAAAGCACTTCGTTTCCGAGCGGGAAGAGCGGAGTATTATGACACTAGATTCCTTCTTCTATCCTGCTATATGGGAAAAATATGGAGTAGTGTAGAAATAGAAATATTAATAAATATATTTTAATATTTTTATAATAACTTCGTAGTATTTTTTGTGCGGGAACTATTTTATTTGTACTTTGCTGTGTTCTCTTTGTCTTTTTGACTAATATTTAAAAGCGGAATGATGCTTAGAAATAGTATACAACTCAGTGGGGCAGTGTTGTAGTAGGTTTGATTCCTACTCGATGGAATAATGGTAATTTATTTTCATTTCTCCGCTCTGATGAACAAGTTAAACACTTTCTCTATTTTTTTTTACACACAACAGGCAGAGGGAACCTAGTGTTAAGACACTCCGTTCCCCACTTTCCGCCGAATTTGGAGGCTTGCGTGTTAAGTGGCGGAACTTAACGCCGCGCTTTACATTGCTTTATAGTCACACGCTTGTGCCAATGGGCCACGAGTGGCTCTGATAACTTGAGATATCTCTAATTCAGGCGGAAGATGGAGGACGGAGTGCTATGGCACTAGGTTAGGATAACTGTAATATGGCACGACGATTGCAGTTTTCAAACAAATCTTTTGAAGACGAAATCAAATCAATGGCCACTGTAGCGCAGTGGTACAGCTGTAAATACAGTTGCGGTTGGCTTCGATACACAATCGGAGGCTTGATTTTATTTTTAAATTAATTTCCTTTATCTACTACGATAGTCCAGATAAAGTGCAGCATTGAGTTAAGCCACTTAACGTCTCGATTTTGGGCGGAAAATGAGAAACGGAGTGTCTTGACACTAGATCCCCTTGACAACACCCCTATATGGAAAAAGCGTGAAGCTAAAACAAAAAAATTGATATACGCGACCTACTATTTAAAATAGTTAAACTTAAAATATATAGATACGTTTACTACTACATACATTGTGATATTACAACTCTATATCAAGGAATATACCACTATAAGTTTACATTATAACAATCCTTTAATAAGCTTAAAGCTTATAGTGTACGTTTGTAGGGCTTTATTGAAATTCTAGCGACCGCTTTTATAGGGACGTTGCACTGCAATTGCATTGAAAGCAAAATTATGCATCCATACTTATATTATAAATGTGAACAAAAAAAAATTTTTTTTTCGAGTCTGTTAGTTAGTGATTATTTTCTGATTATATAAATCGAAAAGTAAACAGGAACTCCCATTATAATAAATAAAGTTTGCTTTTGTACTTAATATAATGAAAACTAAATATAAGGTGGTTTTACACATTTTTTTAAAAGTTGTTGCATTTATGATCCAAGAGAGGGGTGAGGGACGGGTGAGAGGGACTGTGGGTGTGAAGTGGGAGGTAACAGAGTCAAAGAAAATTACGAAAGCGTTAAAATGGTTCTTCAAGTTTTAAAATATGAACAGTATGCCTGGCCCGTCATAGGGGATTTCAAAATGGTTGGTGTTCTGGTGGGAATGCAAGGGGGATACACTAAATATCCGCGTTACCTTTGCTTATGGGACAGTAGAGCCGATACACTTCACTACCAGCAGCATTCATGGCCTCAACGGAGCGAGTTTCAAACCGGACAACATAATGTAAAAAATAAACCAATTGTAGAGCCTGATCGTATTTTAATGCCTCCACTGCACATAAAATTAGGACTCATGAAGCAATTCGTAAAGGCTCTTCGTCAAGACTCCGAAGCCTTTCAATATTTAAAATCATTTTTCCCAAAACTGTCAGAGGCTAAAATTAAAGCTGGTATTTTCGTCGGCCCACAAATATAGAAAATAATTTTCTTCAGCTCCTGAGTACGCATGAAAAACAAGCGTGGCTCAGCCTTAAAGCAGTCATTCATGTCTTCCTTGGTTACAAGAAGGCCGAGAATTATGAAGAGCTTATTTCTAATATGCTTGACAGCTTCAAAGTCATGGGTTGCAGAATGTCACTCAAAGTGCACATGCTACATGTGCACTTAGATAAATTCAAAGATAACTTGGGTGAATATTCAGAAGAGCAAGGGGAACGCTTCCACCAGGATATAATGAGCTTTGAACAAATATATCAAGGACAATATAATGAGAACATGATGGGTGACTACATTTGGGTGCTCATACGAGGAAGTTCTGACGATTATACTAGAAAGACTAAAAGTATTCATTTTTAAAGCTTTTTTTGCATCATTTTTTTGTATTTTCATGTTTATTTGTGCTGTCTTTTATAATAAAAATTAATTAAAATATATAATTCATAACTTGTTTTAATTTTAAATATGATTGAGATTGAAAAATAGAGCTTTTCCATAAATGTTGAAATTTCGTTCTGGTATCTACAAAAGCAAACTTTATTAGATAAAAATATTTTTTCTTTCTTTAGTTTGGCATAAGTAATCAGAATCAGAGGTACAGAACTCAGACTCAAAAATCGTGTTGACCTGTGTTATAAATGTGAAAGTCTGTGTGTTTGTCTTTCATGCTTTCACTGCTAAACTACCGGTTCAATTTGGATCAAATTTAGAATGAAAGTAGTAAAACATACTGGGTCTTATATAGGCTACTTATTTTTTAAAAAATCAACCGCTAAAGGGTTGAAATAGGGCATGAAAGTTTATATGAAAAATCTAAACCGCTTGACCGATTATAATGAATTTTGGCATAAATATAGTTGATAATCTAAGCTTAAACATAGACTACTTTACTTTTCAAAAATGTATGTATACATTTTGTATGAATACATTTTGCAGAGTAAAAAAGGAGTTAGCGACTTAGAGAGAAAGTTAAGTCTCTTCCTCTCTATACTCTCATTGATATTGGAGACAAAAACCTATAAATAAAATATTTTGTTACTTATTTTTATATATATTTTTCAGTTTTACACTTTTTCACGGGTAGCAGGATAGTCAAACAGAATTAAGTGTCAATATATTCCGTTGTCTCCGTTTCGCTTTAATTTAAGACATTGTGTGTGGCAGACTTCAACGCCCCGCTTTATTTTCTTCACCAGAACAGAGACATCAAAGAATTAAATTTTAATCTTTCTTTGGGGTGTGAATCGAACTCACAACAAATAACGTTTGCAATCAGAAGGGATACATTGTCCTCTTGCGCAAAGTTTGATTTCAATTTTAATTTTAATTTTATGTTTCTTTTTTTAAGAGTGTAATAAAAATTGCTTCTGTTTGTAGGTGGAATACTTGGTTTGTTGCTGGGTCTCCTCTTGCCGTATCGATATGTCGGTAAGTATTTCTATTCATATTAATATATGTCGTATTAACTAAATTAAAGCTATATTAATCGACCTCACCATATTATATTAACCACCATATATTAACCACTCAAAACGCGTGAAATGACTAGCTAAGGAAGAAAAACTGTAATTCAACAAATTAACATTTGTTTAATAACATTTATTTAATAGATATTCTTTATTGCACTTAAAATATACAGTAAATACAAAATCAAAGATAAAAGTTAACAAGAGTGCCTATATAATGAATGAAATATAATTAGTAACAATGTATAATAAATATTAATGGTGACTAAACAAGCGCGGTATTGATTTCCTTCACTTAACATACAATATTTGAGATTCGAAAAGAAAGTGGAGAAGGTAATGATTCTAGGTTCTCTCCACTTACCTTGTTGTGCGGGAAAAATCGTAAAGCTGAAAAAAAGTATTGGATTATATAACGCGTTTATGATATTACGAGTTACGATTAGTGCTACTCGACGGAGAGTTCATTTATAGTGTACATTTATACTATAAGTTTATATAAGCAGAAAGTAGAGTACAGATTGAGAATGTATATATAAAATCTCTACCTTTCCACATGATAGGAGAAATAACACACTAATATAATTATTAATAATAACACATAATAAATATTATAATTTGTTATTCTATTTTCAATAGAATTGGAAGTATGGCCTCGTTCGGATTCCTACAACTACGAGCAACCTCTGATTCAGTTCCGTTCAAGAGACCCTGGTACTTGGCAGCCGTGGTACAAGAAGATAAGCGACTTTCTTGCAGGTTTTTATAAATCTAATTATAAATAAATATTTTGATAAAATTTACTTTAAAACCTTGTGTTTTGTAAAACATTGTTGTGGCCAGTCGTGGCCCAGTGGCACAAGCGTGTGACTGTAAACGACTGGTTGTGAGTTCGATTCCCGCTCGAGGAGTTGAAATATTTACTGTTTCCATTTTCTTCACTCTGGTGTCGAGGTAAAGCGCGGCCTGCCTCCGAATTCAGCGGAAAGTGGGAAACGGAGTATCTTAATACTAGGTTCCCTCTGCCTACCCTGCTGTGTGCGGGATACAGCGTGAAGCTAAAAAAAAAGACAACGACTTCACTGTACAAGAGCGTCTTACTCTATTTTTTATAAAAGATCTTATTGGTGCTTTGGAAGAGTATGTATACTGGGAATACGAATTTCTGGTAAATAAATTACGAATGTTCTTTAACTTTAATGTTGCTATATTGCTCTGGTTAAACAAAGAGTGTAGGTTCACTTGACCATCCAACACATTACCTTTAAATGTGTGGAAGTGGAGAGGAAAGTATCTCGACACTAATTATATGAAAAATACGGCCCACAGCGGCCATTTGCAATATTCAAATTCAAAATATCTTTTATTCAAATAGACTTTTGCAAGCACTTTTGAATCGTCGAATATAAAGCTACCAACAACGTCCAATTAATAAGAAATGGTCCTAATAAGATCAGTTGTTTGGAAATGTTCCTCTATAAAAACTTACTATAAAATAATAACTTATAATTAGCTAACTAGATGAAAGAGTAACCTATTTAGTTTCGATAGTGAGGTTAAAAATAAATATTTCAATAAAAATGTCGTATTAGCATGTACTTCATATACCTCTAAGGATGGACTTAATTCATGTGTTAAATTCTCTCTATCTAATAAATACATTTAGAAAAATGTATTAAGAAAAAGACATTTAGAAAACGTATAAAAATTTGAACGCAGCGGGATTTTCCTAATTGTGGAATAACACTTTAAAAATGTTAAAGGTATTAAGAAATATTTTTTTAACATAAATTCTGAACAACTTTTGCGTGGTAACGAACAGTATCGACGATGCTAGAGGAATAAGGGAGGTCACGTAAAAAGCACGAGGACCCCTTGGAGGGCGTGTATGAAGAGATTGATGACAGTTTGGCGATAGACGCGGGAGACGTGTATGTAGAGACCGTAGCGTTTGGCGCTCCGTTCTCTTTGATTACAGGGATTTGATTATGAGATAAAGCGTGAAGCTAAAAAATACATAACTTTTGTAACTTAAGAATTTAGTTATTTTGTAGCTGTGTATTACATACATAGAAACAGTGTCTGACTATAAACACGATTAGTATATACTGTTTTCAATTTCCACTTCCTATAGGGTAAAACTAGGTAAAACGCCCCAGTTGACAAAACGCCCCACAGCCATAGCAGGCACATTAAGAAAGCTAGATGATACACGTATTGCACGGAGAGTAGCAATAAGTCGATAAACAAGATAGTTAATGTGCACGTGTGGTTTATTAGGCTCCGTTAAAAAATATTAATAAATTTAGTGTTTCAGTGAAGTTACAATTTGTGGTAAGTTGCAAACATTTTTTTATATTTTAATACTCATTAAATTTAAGTTAAATTGATATTAACTGTTGAAAATACACATAAATACACTTTATTATAAATGTTCGTTAAACGTGATAACTTTGAAATTGAGGCTTTTTCCTTGATAGGACGTTTTAAAAACAAAATTTGCAATACGCCCCACCGCATGTTTTTTAAAATGCCCCGGTACTGAAATTACATAGATACCAATTTATATTGTATTTTTATTACAGAGTATGTCTCGTAAATATAAGCGCAAGACTCTTCGAGCTTCTTGGAGGCGATGCAATCTGCATGAAGTAAAAAAATTGGAGAGAATGAAGCTTCAAAGCACTTCAAAGTTCCATCTTTGAGAAGCACCTTAAAACTGTTCGGATATGGACATAAATAAAAGCGTTGAATGTACAGAAAATTACTACATAACAAAGTCTCCTGAAGACTGGATTCAAGTTTGACACGTTCAGGGTACCACGTTTGTGTAACAACTATGGGCAGAAAGCTGAGAGAGAAGCTGTTAAAAGCAGCAAGATTTGATTTTATTCTATTCAACTATTTTATGATCATTTTAATTTGGTTTATGTCAAAGTTAATTGAAAAGACTATTATGTTAATCATTAATTTAGAAGACTGATGTTTTTTATTGTTACAACTTTTCTTTTAATTAATTACTTACAAATGAAAATGTTTTTTTTATTTAGAGCTTTTAAGGACTTTTAAGTCTTGCCTTACCTTTGTGTTATGTTTGTAAGTTATTAAACTATTGATATATTGTGTTTTTTTACGTTTTGGATAAAATTTAGGTATGGACATATATGAGGACATTTTAAATTGCATGGGGCATTTTATAATACAAAACGAGGCGTATTAGGTAACATATACCTGATAAAACGCCCCACTCCATGTCTACAAAAAAATTGAAATAGATCTTTAACCATCGTTCCAATTACAATAAGCTTTTGTAAAATTATTGTTAACGAACCAATTAACATCCAGGAATAAAAGAAATAATTAAATCTATGATTATTTGGGTTTTATTGAAGATTAAAAAAAAGTGGGGCGTAATAAAATGTCAATTTGCTTTGTAGTGTCGCATTCGCGTTCGATGTAATTTTCTTGAATATAAAAGTTATTAACAATATAATGTGTGACAATGGCCTCTGTAAAAGTGGCTGTAAGGGTGCGCCCGTTCAATCAAAGAGAGAGGGATATGAACGCCAAATTGATTGTCCAAATGGAAGGAAAGAAAACAAGACTGCTTACTGTAAAAGTAAGATATATTTTTCAATAATGATTATTTAATATATAAACTTATATTTCAATGTCTATTACAAATTTTTAAGTGCTTAGTAATTTTGCCAATTTTGTTAAATTTTAAAACTTAATAGTTAAATTGATTCTTATTGGGAGGTAACCATTATAATCAATTGATTCATATCAAATTTTACACATAATAAAATCTACCCGCACATAATCATCTATGTAAATCTTATGTTATTTATCTAAAATATTAATAGAGAAACATAACTCAGTGTAATAAAAAAAAAATAGATTTTAAATATGATAGTTGTGGGGTTTGATTATCACATTAAAGACAATGTGCGATATTGACTTATGTCATTCAGTATGCAAATGTGTCAAATTCTGGGGCTGAAAGGGGACTCTCAGTTTCATAATATGAGTCCTCTACTTACTTTTCTATACAGAATAAATATAGAAAAAAATATGTAATGAGCCAAATGGATTTCTGTATTAATATTTACTATTTAACTGTTTCTATTTAACCTACCTCACAAGTTACGGAACCCGCTAGTAAAAAAATGTATTTAAATGCATATTAAAGTCATTAATTTTTAATTTAATAACTTAGTAGGTTATGCTATATTATAATGATTATAACATTCACCTATTATTATCAAATTACGATTATATAAGCTGCGCCAATATCAAGTGTAGTGTTGAAACAGATGTTCAACATTGTCTGTGTTTACTGAATTTTACGTAATCACGTCTATGTTTGATCTATAAACTGTTTTTTTGAAGCCATCGTGGCGCAGTGAGACCATATCTGACTGTAAAGGCAATGGTCGTAAGTTCGTTCTTCTCGGAGGTATTAATTATTATTTTTTAATAACTCTTTTAATTTGACCGAAAAGTGGAGAACAGAATGTCTTAGCATTATGTTTTCCCCCCGTGGGGGGACGGGTTAAGAATACAATTCCCCCCCGCCGCTGGGTAGCGTCCCGTAAAAGGCGGGTAACCCAGTAGCTTGGTGGTAGGAGATTCGTTCTCCGACTGGCTCGCGACCACTATCGTGTCAAAGACGAACCGCCAAACATCTGATGATGTGTTCCGGTTCGATGGCATGTAAGCCAGCTCTCCCTATTCCCATCATTCCCATCCTTCCTCCCTTCTGTCCTACATCCCCGAGGCTGGCAACGCATCCATAACTCTAATGTTGTGGATGTCTATGGGCGAAGGTAACCACTTAACACCAGGTGGGCCTTCTGCTCGTTTGCCTCCTTTATTCAAAAAAAAAAAAAAAAAAAAAAATTACCAAGTTTTACCCTAACGATTATATTTATTTATAATAATTATTATTTTCTGCTCTCCGCTACTAACCATATCATTTTGTTAAATTCACACTGAAAGTGGAAAACGGAATTGATTTACACTAGAGATTCTCTCTCTTTTTTTTATCTTCACGCTGTAGCCCGCACACAGCAGGGTAGGCAGAGGGAACCTTGTGTTAAGACACTCCGTTCCCCAATTTCCGCCGAATTCGGAGGCATTGCGTGTTAAGTGGCGGAACCAGAGCGAGGAAAATGGAAATGTTAAATATTTCCATCCCTCGAGTGGGAATCGAACCCACAACCAGTCGTTTACAGTTACATGCTCGTGCGATTGTAAACGACTGGGCCACGACTGGCCCCTAGATTAGATTAGATTCTCTCTAACTACCCTGTTTCATGAGAAGCGTGACATATATACATTAATTCATTTACCTATAAATTAATTCATGCACTTATTTCTTCAGAATACGAAACTACAGTACCAGAAGATCCACCCAGAGCCCCTTGCTCCATACTACGTCGTGAACAACGCCTACCATCGCCCAACTGTGAACGCGCACTATCAATGTTCGCGCCTTGCAACGCGGATAACTACTATGGCTACCCATCTGGAACACCCTGTGTTTTTCTTAGATTGAATCATGTAAATATATTATATTTAAATATTTTTATGTGTAACTAGCAGTTCCCGCAACTTTATCAAAAAATAGTTATAATATTTAAAATAAAAGTAGCCTAAGTTAATCATTATTGCATAAGCTGATAATTAAAATCTGGAATATCTTGCCAAAATCAGTCCAGCTGTTCTTGAGATTAGCCAAAAAAAACAGAGACAGACAAACATTGTAAAATAAATTTTAGTATATACTACTGGACCGCCCGCGGCTTAGCCTGCATGAACTACACAATTATTTCACTATAGGCACACGCCGCCGCGCCGAGATCATATTAGAAACCTCTCAAATTATCAGTGTTTCTCTTCTATATTGTGCATGTATTATTCATATAAACCTTCATTTTAAAAGAAGCCGCATCAAAATCCGTTGTGTAGTTTTGAATAATTAAGCATATATACGTACAGACAGACACGGGAAGCGACTATACTTTATACTCTATAAAGATACCATGTATACACGCACATAGCAAACGTTGTTATTTTAATTTAGATTTATACATTTCTTTGTGTAAGTCATGTGTAATTTAAGCAATCATGGTGCAGTGAGGCAGCGTTTAATTGTAATCACGATTGGGTTGTGGGTACGATTCCTACTCGCAGAAATTATTATATTTAACTTATTTTCATTTTCATTTCACCAAAAATAAAGCCTGGCGTTGAGTTACGCCACGCCATTCAACACGTAATATCTGTAGTAATCTGCTAAGCAGGAAAAACATAAGCTTTTGTGAAATTAATGTTTTTGTCAGAAACGATTGCTGTGGATTTTAACTTCAATCTAAGGAATGATATCTTAAAATATAGGCCATTGCGTGAATCATGCAATTTTAAACATCAAAAGGAAGTAGGACTAGAGTTTATTTATCTCGCAAAATATTATTTTTTGTAAGATTAAGATGCAACAAATTTATTACAACATTTAATTTTCTTTTACAAAATTTTTACAAAAGTGCATATTTGAATTTTTTGAATAGATCCACTACTGGGTACCGGAGCCCTACAACGTGTCAGTTCCCATGGCTATTCCCCACGACATGCCTGAGAATATCAAAAGAGCTATGGTAAAGTATAAGCTTTTACTACCTGTACCTAAATAAAAATAAATAACCTAAAAAAAACTTGTATATGATTTTGACATTATACCGATTTGAATCATTCTTAAAAAACTAGGAAAGTTAATTTTCAAAGAGTACATCAAATTAATTTAGAAACAACAATGGCAAATACATACATACATACATTAAAGTAATAATATTATTCTTTTTGTATATATACTATTTGTATACAATGTCATCTTTGGGTTAATCTTAATAAAGCAGCCCAAAAAGTAGCCTAAGGCTTATAGAAATTTAAGTGACAGAAAAAAAAAATATAATATTATATTTTTTTTAAAGCACCTATTCCCAGCCCAACAATACGGGGATTTCATATGGATTTCCTGCAAAGGAGAGTTCAGTAATGACGAAGAGAACATCGGGCCTATACAGTACTTGCCTGGGGTGCTTCCCCCGGGATTCCCCACCAGCCGTCTGCATACTGCCGATAGACTGCCGAGATCGGCTCGCTCGCTACCAGATCAAATCCCACCGCCTGTGATCGCTGTGCTTTTTGAAAGGCCTAATCGTAAGTATCACTGGGTTAGCAAGGTTTTAAAAGAAAATATATATCTATTTTGTTGATTTTATAAAGATCGGATCGAAAATATTATGTTAAAAAACAATGATTGAATAAATAGGTAAAATAATTGAATAAATGAGTAAAATCTTGTAATTTTAATAAACATTTTAAACCGTTATTCCACACATAGAAAAATTGAAAAAGACATTTAGAAAACTTATAAAAAATTGAACGCAGCGGGATTCCAACCCACGCCTCCTGAATACCGTTCAGAATATCTCCTGAATAGCGCTCTCACCATTGAGCAATACGCTCATTGCATTGCTCAGTGGTGAGAGCGCCTGAATCCCGCGGTGTTCAAAATTTTTATACGTTTTCTAAATGTCTTTTTAAGTAAGTTAGTAAGTTTTGTGAATATAACCATGGGGCAAGCTAAGCAATTTAAGCCATAACTCTTTTTAAGCTTTTTTTTATTAAAATGCGAATTTCAGAAGTACGACAGTTGGATCTATGTTTATCGTAATTTAGCAGGTATACAACTCAACAGTATGATAAAATATAGCCAAACATCAAAATATATTTTAACTATCGTAGTGCATTGGGAAAGTATCTCATATACAACGGTGTGAACTCGATCTCCACTGGGGACTGAGTATTTAAATATCATTTTCATTGTCCATTATCTGATAAGACAAAGCGCGGTGTTAGGTTCCGTTACTCTAAATGTAAAAAGGGCGGAAACGGGACAACGAATTGTCATAAGACTAGATAAAAAAATGTAAACATATGCACTTTAAAAATTTTAATGAATATAATAAATACTATCTTTATTTATCTTATATCAGTATTATTTTTTTTTAGCTTCACGCTGTATCCCGCACACAGTAGGGTAGGCAGAGGGAACCTAGTATTAAGATACTCCGTTCCCCACTTTCCGCCGAATTCGGAGGCATTGCGTGTTAAGTGGCGGAACTTAACGCCGCGCTTTACCTCGACACCAGAGCGAAGGAAATGGAAATATTAAATATTTCCACTCCTCAAGTAGGAATCGAACCCACAACCAGTCGTTTACAGTCGCATACAGCGTGAAGCTACACAAGCAATTAATATGTATATGCAATCCATACTTATATTATAAATGGGAAAGTCTGTGTGTTTGTCTGTCACGCTTTCACGGCTAATCTACCGGTCTGATTTGGATGAAATTTAGAATGAAAGTAGAAAAAGGGACTGGGTCTAACATAGGCTACTTATTTTTCCAAAAGTCAACCTCTAAAGGGTTGAAATAGGGGATGAAAGTTTATATGAAAAATCTGAACCGCTTGACCAATTGTAATGAATTTTGGCATAAATATAGTTGATAATGTAAGCTTAAACATAGGCTACTTTATTTTTTAAAAATGTGCCCCTGAGGGTTGCAATATAACGAAATAGTTCACGCGGCGAAGCCGCGCGCGGGCCGCTAGTATATTATAAAAAATCAAGAACTTAATTCTATGCGCCTGTTCATTTTTAAAGGCAATTACTTATTTATGCGTACATGCCACATGACATGACTGGCCCCTCTATTTCTATTGTTTATTATTTCTCTATATTTTTAGGTGGCATATTGATCAACGTTGAATGCCGTATCTGGACACGTGACATTATCTATGACCACTCCAGCCGGGTGGGACGAGCTCGCTTTGAAATTTATGTGGAGTAAAATATATAATTAATTTATAATAAGTATTTCTTCTATATTTATAATTATAAGGTAAAAATATAATTTGAAAATAAATAATAATAAAGTATTAAATGTTGGATGTTAGGATTGTGATGATACTTTGTTTTACGCAAAAAGGCGACGCTGTTTGGATCTGATTGCTTGGCTGTATGAGTTCGTTGTAGGTTCGATTCCCAATTGAAGGAGGATGTTTATAATTCATATAAAAAAATATTGCACTATTTATTTAATTTTAATATATAAAGATAGTTTACATTAATATTGCAATATAATTTTAAATTAATTTATATCGTAAATTTTATTTATTAAGTTTTAATTGTAAGTTAATTTTAAATATAAGAAAAAACGACTATTCAAATATTTGTGTTGTATTAAAATTCAACAAATATTACAATAAAAGTATTAAAATTATGACTGTTACTAAATATTATTACGTTTATAATTAACATTAAAAAAAAGGATAATCTTACAAAGAAATAAAAAAAAAACAATTTATAATTACTTTTCTAATCCGTTTCCTTGATCTGGCAACACTAAGCATTATTTTTGTTTGAAATTAGAAGAGCAGAGTGACTGGACACTAAAATTTTCCAATATTATTCTTAAAACGTAAGTTAAAAGTCAATATTAGATCTCAATAGTTTTAAGTCTATAGCAATAAGAAAGTAAATGTGAGTAATTATGAATATTTTGTTAAGCACATTTTTTCGTGTAAAGCTTGGCAGGAGTGACAGTGACAATTTTGTATGTTC
The DNA here is from genome assembly GCA_019049465.1 of Dryas iulia moderata. Classification (NCBI taxonomy): domain Eukaryota; kingdom Metazoa; phylum Arthropoda; class Insecta; order Lepidoptera; family Nymphalidae; genus Dryas; species Dryas iulia. The sequence goes on from CM032416.1 coordinate 15,036,792, forward strand.
AGTTTTATATTTTTAATAAAGCTTCATATGTCAAATTAAATATTATTTATATTGTTTTATTTTTGTTTTCTTTCTCCTTTAACAATAACTTATTTAAATTGAAATGTTCATACATAATTGTCTTACAATATAATAAAGTTTGATATTAAATAAATGGAACTGTTACTTTTACTATTTCTGTTATAAATAAAAAAAACTTGTTTAATTGAAATAAGATAGGCCTTTATAGGCTTACATGGAGCAGTGGAACTGTCTCTCAATGTGAACTGGCTGCTTGTGGGTTGTTCCCATTTTAATTAAAATGATTACATTTAAGTATACCTACTCCGTTATCACATTCTGGAAGGCCTAGTATGGTATTAAATTTCGCCACAAAATAGCCACAACGTTTAAAAATCTAGTAGAAATCTGAATGTGTGTTAGTAAAGTGTTTTGACACGAGATTTTTTTCTAACTAAAGACTCTGTCTTTCTGCCTACCTTGTTATGTGAAAAAAGCATGAAGGTTCAAAAAAGGTATAATAACTTGTTATTAATACTATACTAGTTACGATTAAGTAGGTTTTATTATTGGTTTTTAAATAATCTCCAGATAAGTTTGGGCGTCAAAAATTATTTCGGTAATTAGAGGGCTTTTCCGAAAAATGACGAGAAAATTTTTTTGACACTCGGTGGCTGTTCTTTGGAGCATAACGAAGGATGCTTCGTGGGGGGGGAGGCTGATAATTCCCATAATTTATCATAAATTAGGGTATTCAAAGTTTATGCCATTCAAATGTTTTTTCTCAAACTGCGTAATTACCATTATTTCAATTATATTATTGATTTTTTTAACAAAATATTAAATAAATGCCTCATTTCATTTTTAGCTACACAACCCACGTTACTTACCAATTCTAAAATATGCACAACTTGTCAAGAAGACAAAAAAAAATGATATGATCATTTTCAGCTATATATAAATAAATAATACTTTTTTAAAGTGAAATGATTTTTTTCTATTAACCCGCCAATTTACAAAAAATGTTTATAGAACGAATAAAGGTCAAATATAGCTGTTACGCTCTTATAAGCTATAAATGAAAGAGATAGCTTATAATGTTTGCAAATGTCCAATATCTTTTATTGACCAATCACGTAAGAAAGTAGTGAATGTTGCCACACGTGTTAATTTTTTACTATTTAAATATTCTAGTTAATCTTTATGTATTTAATACATAAAAAAATGTTGAATAGATAATTCAAATAAATTAGTACATATAGTAGCAGTTAAGTGACAAGAAATATATATGTCAAATTTGGGAAAATCGACGTAATGTTTTTATTCACGTCAGCCACTACTTGTGCCAAATTAGTAATTATATATATTTTTTGATTTAGGACTAATTTATTTAAAGATGCAGTACACACATTAAATTTCTTATATATTATTTATCTATTATTTTAAGAAAAGTATTTTTTAAATATTTTAACTGGCAGCCCAGTCCTAACTGTCTATAAGTGATATAAAGTGACATTTCTGCAATCTGTCTAGTATTCGATTCTTACAAAATCATTTATTTGCTACGTACTAGTAAGTTGTGAGATTGTTCGCGAATATACCGCTTGGAACAATATAGTTTTAATTTCAAAATGACTCGGTTAAGGTTTTGTTTGTTTGCGGTAGTATTATGCAGTTTAGCGTTAATTGGTAAGTGTTGCATGATATTAACAAATACCTATTGGTAAGCTCTTTGTTGCTTATCGCGTACCTCGCGTTTTTTATTTTTCATCCATGTCACACGCTTGCGAACAAAGAATTTTTGAACTACCCTAATTATTTATTCATTAAATTAATTATATTTTTGCTTCAGGACAAGGAGGTGTGACTACCGAGAAACCGTATACCATATCGTTGCCTCCGCAACCAGTTAAGACGGAAACTCCTTTACCGACAACTGAGAAGTCTACGGAACCGCCTCCGACAGAGCCAAGTCCAACCACACTGGCTCCTACCCCAGAGCCAAGCCCTGCTCCAACTCCTAAGCCAACCCCAGCCCCAACTCCTAAGCCAACGCCAGCGCCAACCCCGGCGCCAACACCAGCCCCAACCCCAGCTCCTACCCCTGAGCCCACACCCCCACCAACCCCAAAGCCAACCCCAGAACCAACCCCTCAACCCACCCCTGCTCCGGCTCCAGAACCTGTGCCAGTACCTCCGCCAGAACAAGGCTTATGGTCATTTACTAATTCAACCAATGTCACTTGCATCCTCATCCAGTTTGCCGCGCAGTTGAAGGTGACATACACTAAAAAGGTGAATTCATGTAAGTATTTCTTTGTTTTCTTAATGTTTATATAATATACTAATTTATGTTCAGATGGTTAGCATATAATAATAATTAGCAAATTCTTATAATTTAAGACAGTATTATGTTATAAACAGCCAGTACTCTTATAAGCAACACCTTACTCAATTTTTTTTCAACTGATTCATTTGTTCACAATTTTTTTATTAAATTTGAGAAGCTTCTAAATAACCGAAATTAACATTCTAAAAGTTGTGTGAAAACAAAAACAATGATGCCATATAAACTGAGCCTATTTATAGCATTACTTATTATGTGAATATTTTGTTGAGATATTTTATGAGCTTGCAATATTTTTATTGATTTAAAATTATAAAATACGTAAATGACTCTTTATTACCATAAAACAGCTCTGATTTTCTGCGAGAATTGAATTTATAATAAAATTCATTATACAAGAACTTAACAATTTATTGTTTTACAAATATTTTACTGAAGTATAATTTTATATTTAAGTAATATCATTAAATATATTCTCAACCTTAAAAATAGAATTGGTATATAGTGGTATCCAGCTCATTGGTGAATCCCATAGTATTAAGTGTTTTAAGGCTATATTTTTCTAGGGCAAGGCTGATGAGCGTAAAATGCATGTTAAACTTTCGTAAAAAGGGTAGATGTAAAGATAGGGTTGTGACACTATTATGTAACTAATATTATAATACTCTTAAGCAGAAATTGAGCTAACAGTCACTGTATATGAAAGGCAAGACGTAAATCCAATATTTAAGTACTTATTTCAATTTTTTTTTTTAATTTAAACAAAAAATTTTGTTTTCTTTGAATATGAATACATGGATTTATATTAATTTAATTCAAAATAAAAAATTGAATCTGGACAAACTCAGGAAAAACATGTTAATTAACATTGTTGTTTGTGCCCAGATTTTATTGATAGATATGAAATATCATGGCCACACATTTTAAAATAGATTTGATTGTTGCCATATACCTACATTATATAAATTAATGCTTACAATATTTGTATATTATAGTGGGATTAAATTGTTACATTTAAAAAGAGAATGTTTTAAATAATATTTTTTGCGGAAGCTTGATTATTTATATATGTTGATTTTAGTTATATATTTTGGCTATACAGAGAGAAAGGGCATAAATAACTTTTTTATAATTTAACCATAGCATCAACCTTGTTAATTTTATGCATATGCTTAACAAAATTGAGATGGCATTTTCTTTGAATATAAATAACTACTAGTTGTAGCCAGCCATTGTCTATCTACATTGACAATGAAACAAAATCTCATTTCTTCCATTTGTGTCGGAAATTTGGGAAAACCTCTTTGTCAAATTTTAATATCTATGAACAAAAGTTATAAGGTTTTATATTATTCTAATAATTAAGCCTATTTAATTTCAACTGAAAATTTTAGAAATTAGTATTGCTATTATTTTAGATTTTGGTTTCATTCTTAGTAGTGTTTGTTACGTAGATTTGGACCTCTTTTTTCCTTTTAGTATTTGCTTTCATCCGATCATCTTCTACAGGGCCTACGGTTTTTTTTTTCTACTGAGATTCTCCTTTTACTTTATTGTAATTTTCCACTTTTTGTGTATAGTTTAGTTTGAGTGAGTGCTTGATATATCTATGTATAATAAATAGATCCAAAGTATTCCCTTGATATATGACAACTGTTTTCTGTGAGACAAGTCCCAAATGCGCCAAAATGGCGTCTAATTTGTAGACTTTTCGTTCTTATTAGATTGTTATTTTTTTTCTTGCATCACCTGTATAGCATGGTGGGTAGCGAGGACCTAGATCCTAGATTTTTTGGAAGATCTATCCTAGATTTATTAGGAATGAGCAACTCTTTTCAGCAATGGGCATATCCAATTTTAGATTTTTTTGTTGGTAGGCCGCAATAACTAGAATTATTATTGATGAATACTACTTTTATTATAATTTTTTTTAAGAATTTATTTTTGAATAAATTTTAAGTATCTTACATTAAACACTTTTTCGACAGGAAAAGAACTAGAGGTGTTAGTTATTCTGTCTGACTACCCCACTTAGTAAAGTGGGGTCAGAAGGAATCTATTGTTAGGATTCTCCACTTTCCGCCCAAATTTGAGACATATGTATTAAATAGGGATGCTTAGCTCTTTAACTTGTTCAACAGAGCATACATGGAAATCATTAATTTTTGATCATTCCACTCAATGGGAGTCGAACCTGCACCCAATCGCGTTTAGAGTGCCACCAAATCACAATAGACAAAGTATGTGTGGATGACATTTTAAAATAATACAATGTAATGAATTAATTTACTTAATTAAAAACTTTCTATTTTGTACCATTATAAACTAAAAACTATATGTAAAATAATTTTCCCCACACTGATAAGCCTGATACTGCGTATTTTAACTGTTTTATTTTTGTTTAACAATGGTCTTTTATTCACTTGCAGTTTTTATTGTATGCTATTTAACAACTATTAATGTGTGTACTATATACAGTTAGATATAACCGTGGATTGTTTCATAAAGTCAAAGTCAAATAATTTTATACATAATAAGAAGTAACATGCTTCATTTTTTGAACGTCAAATAATTTACCACCGGTTCACTAAAGTTAATGCCTCAGATCTGAGAAGAATATATTGATGGAAAGTGGAGAATGGAGTAATTTATTATTTTATACTGTATTTTAGCTTTGTATATACTATGAAATGTATTAAGTGTAATGTTATGTTGCATTACGAATAGTATGCGGCGTTAAGTTGCGCCTCTTAATGCGTAATGCCTCCAGTGTTTGGCGGAAAATGGGGATCGCAGCGTCTTAACATTAAATTCCCTCCGCCTACCCTGCTGTCTGTGGGATACAACGTTACGCTTCATGAATATTGTGGCCTGTCGTGGCCCAGTGGCACAAGAGTGTGACTGTAAACGACTGGTTGTGGGTTCGATTCCCACTCGAGGAGTGGAAATTATATTTCCATTTTCTTCGCTCTGGTGTCGAGATAAAGCGCGGCGTTGAGTTCCGCCACTTAACACGCAAGCCTCCGAATTCGGCGGAAAGTGGGGAACGGAGTGTCTTAACACTAGGTTCCCTCTGCCTACCCTGCTGTGTGCGGGATATAGCGTGAAGCTATATTCTCAATAATTTTAAAATTTAGATTTTAGAAAAAAACGGAGTGATAAAACGTAAACCATTAAAAATAAATTCATAGTACGCAAGTATTTTTTTAAATAACAGTCATTTTTTATTGTCCGTTAGTAATAATATTATTTCTCAAAAGTGTTTACGCTTCTACTTACATTATAATTTATTTACTTGCCAACTAACTAATTAACATGAAGGTCATTGTAACAGATACTCTACTAAAATCCGAATATAGCGTGAAACTCACGTCGCGTTTGTTTGTGTTTTGTGATTTTACCATACAAATGTTGATTTAGAAAGATTTGTGAAAGAATATTAGTTTTAGTTAGGTTATTAGACGTTCGCATTGTAATAATTTTAGTAGTTTCATTACTGTACAAGCGTGTGACTGTAAACGACTGGTTGTGGGTGCGATTCTCACTCGAGGAGTGGAAATATTTAATATTTCCATTTTCTTCGCTCTGGTGCCGAGGTAAAGCGCGGCGTTAAGTTCCGCCACTTAACACGCAATGCCTCCGAATTCGGCGGAAAGTGGGGAACGGAGTGTCTTAACACTAGGTTCCCTCTGCGTACCCTGCTGTGTGGGTATACAGCGGGATATAGCGTGAAGTTAAAAAAAAACACTGTAGTATGGAGTTTAAATTAGACTGTCTTATTGGAGAACGGAGTGTCTAAACTCTAGATTCTCTATGTCTAAGCTGGAAAACGTGGAAATATATTAAATAAGAAAGAAACGTAATACTCGAATATTTGCTAATGCCCGCGATTTTCTCCGCGTAGTAATAGAGATTGCTACGCCAAATTTGAGTACATACTTTTAATAGACCAACCTCCTTATTCCGGCTCTGCAAAAATTATATTCTTTAGATGTATATTAACTATATACTACCTCCCTGTCGATTTTATTTTTATACATCAAGTCGCATTCGGTATCCCGCACACAACAGGGTAGGCAGAGGGAACCTAGTGTTAAGACACTCCGTTCCCCACGCACCGCCGAATTCGGAGGCATTGCGTGTTAAATGGCGGAACTTAACGCCGCGCTTTACCTCTAATTCCAGAGGGTAGAAATGGAAATATTAAATATATCCACACCTCGAGTGGGAATCGAATCCACAACCATTCGTTTACAGTCACACGTTCGTGCCACTGTGCCACGATTGGCCCCTGTATTATTATTATATACTTACGCATATAATTATATTTTATTTTACGCAATTGTTACTTATGCCAGAAGCATTATCAATTGTTTTCCTGTTACATCTAATATTATTGTATACGTTAACATGTTTTATTATTTATTATTATAGAAATAGTTAGGTCACTGTGGCGCAGTGAGACATATGATAGGCGGCTAGATTCGACTGCGGCTAGAGCTAGTAGATTCGATTCCCTTATATTTAAACAATTTACATTTTCAATTTCTCTATATTTTTCCCAAATGTTTGTAACATTGCTAAGTGGTGGAACTCAACGCCGCGCTTTGCGTTGTCATCAGTGGAGTAATAATCATTGTCCCAAGTGGAAATCGAACCCACAAACAATCGTGTTTACATATAGACGCTATCACAGTGCTCATGTTGGCTTCATATACTACTTACTTAAAAATTCCCCTACATTATTATTCAATCTAAATTATTATATTATTAAGATGCCAGTCGTGACGCACAATGTGACTGTAAACACGACTGTTAGTGGGTTCGATTCCCACTCGAAGAATATGTAGTATTTCATTTTCTTCGCTCTGGTGTCGAGGCAAAAGCACGGCGTTAAGTTCCGCCACTCAACACGCAATGCCTCCTGAATTTGCTGGAAAGTGGGGAACGGACTTAACATTAGGTTCCCTCTGTCTATCCCGCTCTGTGCGGGATACAGCGTGAAGCTAAAAAAAAATATTCGTGTAATAAGTTTTTGTAAAACAAAATTATAAGACGTGCTTTATCTAACCAAGTATTTTAAGTATAAGAGTAGATAATGGTAATTGGATGCTGATAACGGAATTTTGAATTATAATGCACTATCACGTTTTATTAAATGCTCCTTATCGATACTTGTGATTTAATCGATAAATTGTAATATGGGCACTACTTATTTTATATGGAAAACGTAGCACAGTAGTTTACCTAATAAGATTTTTTGTTTTCGTGATTTTTACATATTTTGAAATTAAATTATTTTAATTCATAAATGGGTCATTAATTAATAAATGGGGCCAGTCGTGGCGCAGTGGCACAAGCGTGTGACTGTAAACGACTGGTTGTGGGCTCGATTCCCACTCGAGGAGTGGAAATATTTAATATTTCCATTTCTTCGCTCTGGTGTCGAGGCAAAGCGCGGCGTTAAGTTCCGCCACTTAACACGTAATGCCTCCGAGTTCGGCGGAAAGTGGGGAACGGAGTGTCTAAACACTAGGTTCCCTCTGCCTACCCTGCTGTGTACGGGATACAGCGTGAAGGTTCAAAAAAAAATATTTTAGTTGCGTCATTTTTTAGTATTCCAAAACAGATTTTAGAAAACCGCACCGCACCCGCTAAATTTAAAATCGTTTGCGGACCAGTTTATCCCTTCTGCGGACCACTGGTTGGGTACACCTGTGCTCTACACTCTCCAAGGAGGTTACTAGTGGAATTATCTGTCAATCAATTGGCAACGTAACAGTTTTATGAAATAGTATTTATTATTGATATTCATTTTTTTCGACCTTTTGATATCTCCATTTTTGATTGCTCCATGTAGTTGTGGGTTCAAATTATAAATGGGACATATATAATTTTCGCTTTCATATTTAGCTTATTGGTATTGAAGTGTTTTTTTATTTGATGTTTTTTTAGTACTTTATACGTAATCTAGTACCGTATTAATATAGTAGCTTCAGCTTAACACGAAACCTACCAGACCGGTCAAATGACCGCTAATGAAAGTCTGCACAAACAGTTATACTATATAGGGCAAGTCCAGCTAAATAAGATTAAAAAATAAAACCTAACCGGAAAATAAGATTTAAAAAATTAACTCCTACGTCAGTATTGCTGACGTCACGTACAAGTACTATTGTTACCAGTTATTGATAATGTTAATGAAACTTTTCAAGAGAATTATTAATTTTATTATTTTAATGGCAGCTTTACAGTTTTCCTTATATATCATCGACGAGCTTTTTTTAAATAAAGAGGTTAAATGATTTGAATCATTTAAATTAGATGAGCTTTTTTCATAAGTTAAATTTGTCGTTAAATAATATTTATTTTAAAATATTAAAATAATTGTTACGTTACGAAACTTTTTTGCATATCGCAACGTTAATTTCTGCGATTTAACACGCAAAGCCTACAGAATTCGGTGGAAAATGGAGAACGGAGTGTTTTAACATTAGTTTCCTCTGCCTACCCTGCTATGTCCGTGGTACAGTGTAACAAAAAAAACAAAAGCAAGAAAAGCATATATTTCGTTTGTGCTTTCGAAGGGGGCTACCCCTAGAAGAATAGACACTAGACCGATCACGCTTGTGGTCAGACTCGGTATAATATAGAAAGAGATTATTCAATACGAATCGAGAATTCTCTGTATCGGATGTATGTATATTAGTCATAGGTTATTTTGGTATATGTAATTAAAGTTATATTATAAAGGGGAATTCCCGCGTATTTCCGGTAACTTGCAGATAATATATTGTTACAACCGATAAGTAAAAATGTAATGAAAATTACAAATGAATGCTTGTGAGGAATTAGCACTACGTGATGTTTTACATGTTCGTGGGCAGCAGCTTTATCTGAGAATGGTTATGGGAAATTTGTATTTTTTTTTTATAGCTTCACGCTATATCCCGCACACAGCAGGGTAGGCAGAGGGAACCTAGTATTAAGATACTCCGTTCCCCACTTTCCACCGAATTTGGAGGCATTGCATGTTAAGTGGCGGAACTTAACGCTGCGCTTTACCTCGACACCAGAGCGAAGAAAATGGAAATATTAAATATTTCCACTCCTCGAGTGGGATTCGAATCCGCAACCAGTCGTTTACGGTCACAACGCTTGTGCCACTGGGCCACGACTGGCCACAAATGTATGTAAAATGAATACATATATTTATATTACATCATTAAAAGAACATTAATTTTAACAATTTTTAGATATTTTTAATGAAATTTTTAATAAGTTTAGGTTTTTTGCAAATTCCGACGATTGGAATGGTTCGTTTTTTGTATAGGTATGTGATTAGTATTTTTAAATAGATTCACTTACGTTTTTAGAAATGTATAATAGTTTAGTTATCTGGTCTTGACAGAAATACTATAATATTCTTATCCAAGTGGTTGATCAGACGAATATGGGGCTCTCCTCTATCTGGTAGGTATACCCAATCTCAATCAATGTGTCAATACGTATACTCGATCAATAGAGTAAAAATGGAAAGCAGACTGTAATTAATATTATATATTATATATTATATATTATATATTATATATTATATATTATATATTATATATTATATATTATATATTATATATTATATTATAAATGCGAAAGTCTGTGTGTTTGTCTGTCACGCTTTCACGGCTAATCTACCGGTCCGATTTGGATGAAATTTAGAATGAAAGTAGTAAAAGTGACTGGGTCTAACATAGGCTACTTATTTTTTCAAAAATCAACCTCTAAAGGGTTGAAATAGGGGATGAAAGTTTATATGTAAAATCTAAACCGCTTGACTAACTGTAATGAATTTTGGCATAAATATAGTTGATAATCTAAGCTTAAACATGGGCTACTTTATTTTTTAAAAATGCGCCCCCGAAGTTTGCAATACCTATAACGAAATAGTTAACGCGGCGAAGCCGCGAGTTGGCCGCTAGTAAAATATAAATCATTTGATTATTTTTACTTTATTCTTTTTTTTTCTGTTTTTTATTTTTTTTTATATTAAATGAGTTTTCGTTCTCCACGGACACAGCTCCGTGCCTTTGTTGTTCTTAATCTCGATTGTATTCCTTTTCCTTAATTTTTTTTTACTTTTTTGCTCGGTCAGTGTACTCTACTTTATTCTTTAAGAATAACATACATATATCTTTAAGAATCTTTAAGAATAACACAAACAACACAGTTGTGAGGTCAAAAGTTCAAATTTTAGCAGGATTTGCTCCTTTATTACATGAGGTCTATTGATTTACTCTTTTAAAACATTCGAGCTGTCTATTGCCAATTGAGCATTCGTACGCCCACATCCTGTCACGAGTATGGACTCATTTTTATATTCTGTTACTAGAACTTTTCTTTTGTATGATTTGTATGAAAAAATATATATTTTTCCTTTTAATTTACAGAATTTGATGCATGTAGGTAAGATATTATATTATGTTCATCTTTTTTTGTTTACGCTTTTTTCCTCGACCTCACCTACGACCTTAGTGTCAGGACACTCCGTTTCATAATTCGTCCGGTATTGAGTGCGAGTGATATGTTGAGTGGTGAACTAATCGTGTGGCGCTGCAGACAATTACTACTAATAATAGTAATTATAAGCCTTTATTTTTCGCATACCTCCTCATGCAGAAAATGTTTGTAGTGTTAGTTGGTTAGTAGTGTTAGTTTAATAATTTAATGAGTACATATAAATTTAAAAAATAATATTATTAATTAATTGTTAGTAGGTATAGTATTCAATTATTTTTATTACTTTAATTATTATTAGTTTTCATTTCTGAGATATGGATCCCATTTTCTTGGGTATAGGCCTCCTCCATATCGCACCACAACTATCTGTTCCTTCCAATAATCATCCAGTAATAGGTATAATCATCCAATTACTACTAATACCTAATTGGAATTATTTCTTTGATTGGGAATCGAACCTATAACAACACCACTAGAGCCACTAGCTACGCGCCACTAGAGCCTGACTAACAAACAAACAATGCTTGAAATATTGCATATTTTTTTCAAATTATTTGTAAAAACATCAAATTTTCAATGATATAAAAGCTTAGGAGCTACTGCGTAACGTTATACACAGACATACAAAGATCTGTTACACTTATAACAACCCTATTTATGTAATATAGACGTTTATCTACGAGAGCGACGGCCAGGAGGCAGACAGATATTGATCAACTCAGAACCTAGTTGGACTCCTGCCAGACTGCATGCTATGTCATATTTAATATACCTAAAACATGAATTCTGTGTAACCAGCGAAATGAGATACATACTTGGAGATATCGAAATATTTTAATTATTTCTTCGCTTTGGTGACGCCACTCAATACCTGGGACTCGGGCAGAAGATGGAGTGTCTGGACACTAGGTCCTTTCTGTCTAGCCCGGTGAGCGGAAAAAAGCGTGACAATATAAAACAAGATCAATAAAAATAAATATAATAGAAAAGGTAGGGTATAAAGTGGAGAACGGAGTGTCTTGATAGTCTCTCTGCCTTTTCCTGTATACTGAAAAAAGCTAACGGTATAAGAACGAAGTATTAAAATGTTAGTTTATTTTAACAAAATATAATAAAATATTTAGTTGCCAGAACACAACGAATGCAATGCAAATGTGTCGATAGTATCCAGTTATCGCGTAACACTTGTTCAATCAATATGAATATCAAATGTATATATAATATTTTATATGTATTATTATTTATATCTATATATAATTTGTGGCCAGTCGTGGCCCAGTGGCACAAGAGTGTGACTGTAAACGACTGGTTGTGGGTTCGATTCCCACTCGAGGAGTGGAAATTATATTTCCATTTTCTTCGCTCTGGTGTCGAGGTAAAACGTGGCGTTAAGTTCCACCACTTAACACGCAAGCCTCCGAATTCGGCGGAAAGTGGGGAACGGAGTGTCTTAACACTAGGTTCCCTCTGCCTACCCTGCTGTGTGCGGGATATAGCGTGAAGCTATTTTTATTATTTTTTTTTTTATAATGACTATTCATTAATCACGGCTTCGTTTGTTTAGAATTTACGTTTTTTGATTTTAGTGTTTATATCCGTTTCTGTCTTTTTAGAATTCCGACAGAAGGAAAAAGTTGTCGTTTTTCCTTTGTTTTTTTGTAGGAATTTGGGGGAAATCTCTTTTAGTGTTTTGTGTCTTTCTTCGCTTAGTTGTTTCGGCTGTACGTTGTGTGACAGTCAGTTAGTAAGTTAGGGAAGAAACTTTTCAATTATTAAATACTCATTGTGTAATTTTATTAAAATTAAAGATAATTACATCATTATAGTTGTAAAAACAATGTCGGATAAAATGGTAGAAAAGGCCTATTCTCAAGGCACTAGGTTCTTTATTTACCACCTGACGCCAAGATATCGGATATTGAGTGGTGGAATTTAATTTGGTGGGTTCAAACCCACACCTTGCTTACGGCTAGACACCATCAGACTGCGGCAATATGGTTTCTATACTTATACATATTATTTTTACTCAAATATTTAGATAGAAAGATAATCATTTTTATTTTTCATTACTTTATTAAGAACTAGCGGCCCGCTGACGGCTTCGCCGCGTGAACTATTTCGTTATATTGCAAACCTCGGGGGCGCATTTTTAAAAAATAAAGTAGCCTATGTTTAAGCTTAGATTATCAACTATATTTATGCCAAAATTCATTACAATTGAAAAAAAATTATAATATAAATACGATTTTTGAAAAAAAAGTAGCCTATGTTAGACCCAGTAACTTTTACTACTTTCATTCTAAATTTCATCCAAATCGGACCAGTAGATTAGCCGTGAAAGCGTGACAGACAAACACACAGACATTCGCACTTATAATATAAGTATGGATATAGAATAACCTTTATTGAACTAGGAATTATTGTTATATTATATATTGACCTTTTAGATAATGTGTTATTTAGTTTAGTTTCTAGCTGATATATCAGTTCAGTTAGAAATTTTCAACATAGTCTAATCTGATTGGCACTCAAATTTCAATTATAGATGGGAAAAATTGATTAAACAGAAAAATTAGGTTCACTTGTTTTCTTGCATGTCATATGCGGCTAGGCATAGAATCCATTGTCATGATACTTCGTTCTCCATTATTTTCATTTATTATTCGATGTTACTGAGTTGAGCGAAGCGAACCTCTTACTGGTCAAAAGTGTGTTTCGTTGTGGTTTAACTCTTCCTGGGCTATTTGTAGTAGATCTCTGAAATTTGGCACAGTGAGGGACCTCGAGCACAGTGTCTTGTGTGCTGTGAAGTTTTTTGGTGACAATCGTAATTGTAGTTTTTGAATAAATGGTAATTAAATGGTCTAAAAGTGCCCGTAGATTTAGGCTGTGGAACGTTAAGTGTTATGTTAGTGTTAAGTGTTTGCTTTTCAAACGTTGTTTAACATGTAATAACATTAGATATGTACTTCGCTCAGCTCTTCCCGCCATGCAGAGCAAAGAGGCGGTTCCTAGTATATTATATTATATCGCTTTTACGTCTACCTTAACATTCGCAGCATATTTTTCCTTAAGTTGGCATCGACTGGTGATTTCGTTGAAATTGACTCAATCTTTTCTTGCACTGTATTACATTAAAGAAATAAACATAAATATTTATTACCTTTCAGATAGATACAAAAATCAAAGCAAAAACTAGTCTTTTTTTATAGTATTAGTCACACACTTATTTATAGAAGATATGAAATATATATTTAGGCAAGGCGTATGAATTTGAACATGCAGGATTTGAACCCTGAACGTCACTTAAAAACTGTCCAAACGTTTTAACCGATGAGCTATACGTATTATTGAGCTAGTTTGAAATTCTTATACGCTTGTTTCAACTTATTGTTGTTGTTACTTTCCCTGTAGGAAGATTTGAATACGTTTTTTTTTTAAAAAATATGATATTTTTTTAATACCTTTTAAAAGTATCAACACTTTTAAAAGTATTTTAAAGTCGTTCAGTTACTACAGAAATCGTGAGTGATTTTTATACGTTTTCTTAAAATACACAATGTTTTTGATTTTTTATGGTCAATACTATATTTACTAGGTATTTAAATATGCTTATTTATATTTACATTATATTTACTAGGTATTTAAATATGTCTATTTATAATTATATTAATTATTATTTTTATATACAAAACAATGTAAAGGGACCAGTCGTGGCGAAGTGGCACAAGCGTGTGACTGAAAACGACTGGTTGTGGACTCGATTCCCACTCGGGGAGTAGACATATTTAATATTTCTATTTTCTTCGCTTTGGTATCGAGGCAAAGCGCGGCGTTACGTTCGCCACTTAACACGCAATGCCTCCCAATTCGGCGGAAAGTGGGAAACGGAGTGTCTTAACACTAGGATCCCTCTGCCTACCCTGCTATGTGCGGGATACAGCGTGAAGCTAAAAAAAAAGAAGAAACAAAATATAAAGTTACAAAAGTCATGATATCATTACAGAGAAAAAATATTATATGCAGTAGAAATTTTAAATTGAAATTGTAAAGTCATTTTGACCGGTCTGGTAAATCTAGATTTAGATTTAACACTAGTGTTAAGAAAAATAATAATAAATTCTAGCTATAAGGGTTCTTTTTTAATTTTGGTTATTATAATCAAAAAAATACAACTTTTAAAATATCATAGTCCTCCAGTAACTACAGCAGTCGTTACTTCAGACGGTCTAGACTCTAGACGTATCTAGGTCGGGCTAATGAGAGACCTACAGAGTGCACTTTACGTTGATTTGTTCTTTAACTGTTAAATATAGCTGGAGGTAACCTTTTACACTTGTATTCCAGTTCATTGGTTGTTTCCAATATTTTTTTTTGTTAGGTGATATATATAGAAAAGGCGTTGTTCTGGCGTAGTGGGATGTCTGATTGGAAATGGGATTGGTTATGGATTCTATCGGCTTTGGAAGGGAATTTTTTTGCATTTTCACGCCTTTGTCTGCATAACAGGGTAGCCAGAAAGGACCAAGACACTAACGCCTAAAATTTAGACTTTTCTGTTGTGTGGCGGAACTCAATGCTCCACTTTGTTTTAGGTACCAGAGCGAAGAAATAACAATTTAAATATAATAATTTATGAGATTATTATGTATTATGAAAAATATTTTCATTTTCTTTTCTTTGGTAAGACATAGCACGGCGTTGAGCTCCGTTGCTACATACATCTTGCTATACATCGTTTATGTCTTAGATTCAGGCGAAAAGTGACCAGAGAACAATGTCTTAATTTTTTTTATATCTTCACGCTGTATCTTAACACTATCACTAGTGTTAAGACACTCCGTTTCCCACCTAATTATGTTTCGTTGACTTCTAAGGAATCGGAATAAAACATTAATATATATTTTTAACTATCCTAGGCCTAAAATCGCTTTGATCAATCAAATGCGTGCCAAATGCGCTATAATAGTTCCTGAAAATGTTCTTATAATGCCAACTTAAGTGATCCTTTGTGTTCACTGTTCGTGCATCGTGACTATAAAATTACTGAAACTTGGTAACACGAAGCCTTGAAAGCGAGCTTTGTTAAAAATAACTTTAAATATGGTTCAAATTATAAACATTTTCAAAGTATAATACAATAAAATTAGTAGGTTTAAACTGGTGGCCATTTTATTTTATTTTTATATTGTTTTACTTTCTTGCTTAGACTTTTTAAATGTTGATGAATGTTTTTTAATTAATGATTTTACATTTTCTTCACGTTTTTGACCAAATATTTAGTCTGTATCTGTTTCTAGATATTAGTATTAGATACTATTACTCATTTCTTCACTGCTTAGCCGGATAGGCATAGTGAACTTAGTGTTAAAGTTCTCTTTCCACTTTCCGTCCGAAGTGATACACCATAATCGGCATTTTTTCAGCTATAGACCGTAAACAGCACACAGCATGGTAGGCATAGGGAACCTACTGTTAAGACACTCCGTTGCCCATTTTCCGCCAAATTTTGAAGGCATTGCGAGTTATGTGGCGGAACTTAACACCGCATTTTGCCTCGACACCAGAGCGAATAAAGGAATTATTAAATATTTCCACTCCTTAAGTAGACATTCTCTCAGTTTTTTTTATTTAGTATAGCCCGTTAGGTGGCGCCCTATATCAACATTGTACACAACGTATTTATGTAAGCAGATCGCTTTGAACCGTGAGTCATTATGACACGTTCGCAGTGCAGTTATTTGTATTGATTCACCGAGTTTTAATATTTCACTGACACATGTTTGGAGTATTATTAACATTGATAATGTAACGGTACCTACATACTTATATGAAAATATCTACTTTATATTAATGCGTTCAAGGTTTTATTCTTTTTTATAAATGTTTTTTATATCTTTAAATACCTTCTTAACGCCGCGCCTTTACCTCTGATACCAGAGCGAAGGAAAATGTAAATATTAAATATTTCCACTCCTGGAGTGGGAATAGAACCCACAACCAGTCGTTTACAGTCACACGCTTGTGCCACTGCGCCACAACTATGCCCAAAATTTAATTTACCATTTATTTTATTTTTTCGCCCTGGTGAACGAGACAAAGTGCAATTCGGGTAGTTCTGGTTCAAATATGGAGAAAGGAGTTTGTAAATATCAGGTCTTTTTGATTGTAATCAAAGGGTAGTACTACTATGTGCAAAAGTGAAAATAAACATTGTTCATATTATAATTTCTATACATTATCATTTCTAAATATTGTCGTTTTTTAATTGTGTGTAAACATTTGTTTTTCTTATTGCTCAGTAAAAAGCTCTCTTTTTTAATTGCTTTCTTGGATTTTAGTTGCTATATCCAAAAAATGCTTATTTTTCTTTTATGATATTTTTCATTTAATATTATGCATAAAATCCTTTGTGTTTACCATAGTTTAAAACTCTGTAACAAGAACAAGTATGTAAATACGCAATAAGTAAGTCTTATTAGATTATATTTAATACTTAATGTATTCGTAAGTAAAATTTCCTACTTCATATCTCTAGAATGCACCATTACTGAGTCATTTGGCTTAGAAATTGTTAGAATTATCGAGTTTCATAACAAAATGTGATACTTTGCCATTGACGCTGATAAAAAATTGCGATTTCAAGCACGAACTGTTATATTCTGTTGGATGTAACAAAAACTAAACAGGTTATTCTGTAGTTGTATATTATTATAGTTGTAAAAGTGTATTTATTGGAAGATTGCGTCATCTAGCATCTTCCACGTTTTGTTTGGTACATAGAGAAAATTTTTATGGGCATTTAGTACCACCGTTGTATTTGGTTCAAGGAGGACAAAGTGCGGCGTTAAGTACCACTAGATAATAAGTAATGTCTTGAAAAAAGCGGAAAGTGGAAAACGGAGTGTTTTAACACTTTATCTTTTCTATATGTATGTTAGATAGCTTTAGCGTGATTTCTTTTTCTCTAGCTTCACGCTGTATCCAGCACACGGCAGGGTAGGCAGAGGGAACCTAGTGTTAAGACTCTCCGTTCCCCGCTTTCCGCCGAATTCAGAGGCGTTGCGTGTTAAGTGGCGGAATTTATCACCCCGCTTTACCTCTGATACCAGAGCGAAGAAAATGGAAATTAAAAACTATTTCCACTCCTCGAGTGGGAATCGAATCCACAACCAGTCGTTTACAGTCACACGTTCGTGCTACTGCGCCACGACTGCCCCAGATAGTTTAAGTGTGAAATTAAAACCTTTATCTTAAGTCTATCCACTGAAGACACCCCTTACTCCCGTGTTGCTATTCTACTCTATTCTAGTCTTCACTACTCTTTGTTTTAAAAATAAGAATAATAAATATTAATAATAATAAATTTCTTGTTATTTTAACATTTGTCATCGAAAAATGTAATGGTATTCTTCCAACAATACAAATATAGGTACACAAAATGTTTGCATATCACGCGATACGATCGTAATAGTGCCCGTTTTTCTAGTAAGTAATAGCTTTGTCTTTCTGTCTAACAAGATAAATGAATTGACGGATATCATTGTAACACTAACTTTTGGAACCTGAACTTGGCTAAATTGCTGTTTATGGGTATTTTAATGAAAGAAAGAAAGAAAAGTTTTATTTGTAAACATCTTCGTGAGACAGCACTTACTTAAACAGTAATTAAAAAAAAAAAACAGAAACATAAAATAACAATACAATTAAATAATATCTTATTAAGATTACAAAACAAATATAAATAACTCAAAACAAAATGCTGCCTACACAGCAGTACGATGTTACAAAAAGGGGATTCACTCAGCATATGCTGTCGTTTTAGGAATCCCACACAAAACTTTGACACTCAATGCCTCCACTTCTGCCAAATTAATGCGATTTGTTTTTGTATGTATTTGAATAAACTTTACAATGAAAATATGGTTATTTTTTTCATATTTAAGTGATTATTTTCATCATCCTATGTTTATAATTTAAATACAATTTTAAATAGTATTAGGAAGTGTGATTTTGGTCCGCGAAGAAAGTTCTACATTTGATTAGGACCATTCCTAAAAAAGGTTGCTCATGCTTGGAATAGATTATGTGAATAATATAACACATAATAATACATACAGTGTGGCCAGTCGTGGCCCAGTGGCACAAGCATGTGACTGTAAACGACTGGTTTGTGGGTTCGATTCTCACTCGAGGCGTGGAAATTATATTTCCATTTTCTTCGCTCTGGTGTCGAGGTTAAGCTCGGCGTTAAGTTCCGCCACTTAACACGCAAGCCTCCGAATTCAGCGGAAAGTGGGGAACGGAGTGTCTTAACACTAGGTTCCCTCTGCCTACCCTGCTGTGTGTGGGATACAGCGTGAAGATAAAAAAAAAAACGTACATAATGCTATACGCGATAGTTGTGGGTTCGATTCACACTTGGGGAATGGTCATTTTCACATTTTCATTTCTTCGCTCTAGTACCAAAGACAAGGCGCGGCGTTGGGATATGCCACGCATCATGCAATGTGTCGATTTTTCGGTTTGTTCGGAATTGTGTATCTATAGTTATATTATAAACGCGAAAATCTGCCTGTTTGTCTGTCATGCCTACCTAAAGTAGTAAAAATCCAGGGTCAAACGTAGGCTTCTTAATTTTGCATAAATAAACCTAAGGGGAAATAGGGGATGAAAGTTTATATGAAAATTCTAAACCGCTTGACCGATTGTAATGATTTTTGGCATAAATATAGTTGATAATCCAAGCTTAAACAAAGGCTACTTTATTTTTCAAAAAATCACTTCCGAGGGTTGCAATATAACAAAACAGTTCTAGCGGCGAAGCGGGTCGCTAGTATAATAATAGGTATATAATTGTTATATAGTCTACTCAATTTACCTTATACCTACTTAAATGTCAATGACAAATGAAATAGAAATCTCTAATAGAATTATTGCAACGATTAAATAACTTTTGTTACCTTAGAAATAACAATTACTTTCAGTTTCGTAAACCTTGTACTCGAAACTTTGTTTTTTTACTTTATTTTTCATTTTGTATACATTCCTGAGGGGTATTGTGGCTTAGTGGGGCAACGTGTGATTGTAACACAGTTGTGGGTTCGATTTCCCACTTGTAGGAGTATATTTAGACTAATATTATTGTACTTTTAAACATTTTTAAAGTGTTATTCCACACTTAGGAAAATTGCTCAGTGGTGACAGCGCTTGGACGGTATTCAGGAGGCGCGGGTTCGAATCCTGCTGCGTTCAAATTTTTATACGTTTTCTTTAAATGTCTTTTTTAATATTATTGTAGTAAAATAAGGGATAAAGTGAAGTTAAAGAAACGAGAGACTTTTATTGCAGTGTATCTTTATTAAAGTGATGCAAAAACCTTTATGTAACAATAACTTAAGTAAAACTTATAATGGTTCTAAACGTGCTCTTACGTATTTAACGTTAATAGGATTTATTACTTATATCATAATATGACAATTAGTGGTGTAGACTAGAATAATGAAGTCATTTTTTGCACACAGCAGGGTAGGCAGAGGGAACCTAGTATTAAGATACTCCGTTCCCCACTTTCGTGTTAAGTGTTACTTTACCTCGACACCAGAGCGAAGAAAATGGAAATATTAAATATTTCCACTCCTCGAGTGGGAATCGAACCCACAACCAGTCGTTTACAGTCACACGCTTGTGCCACTGGGCCACGGCTGGCCACTATAAATAAAGAAGTACCTACATGAAAAACGTTTTTATCATGATTATTTAGCTTCACCTACATATATCTCTATATATGACTGTATAAATGCAACGTCATTTTGACATTTGTGGACGTCCGAAATGTCAATGAAGACCCACCTCAAGCTTTTTAAGTGACCTCCCTCAGTATCATAGATGTGATCCGTTTCAGGTTCTATACAATATTTTTATGGTATGAATATGGTGCCCCTGTCGGCACGGGTTAATGGAAAAATAGTTTAATGTGTCTCTTTTAGTTAATTTTTTAAACTATTATTATTAGTTAGTTTGCGTATAATATTATTAAGAATATTCTTGTACATATTTTTTATGTCGGTTGTTCATTTTTCACTAATAATGCGGAAATGTTCGAGTAGAATTTATCACTATCGGTATATATATGATAACAAAAATATAACAATACTCTTGATCTGGGTCGTTGCTTTTAAAACATTTTATACTAGCGGCTCGCTGTACTGCAACCATCAGGGGTGGATTTTTGAAAAATAAAGTAACCTATGTTTTTACTATTGGATTATCAACTATTATGTTATTATCAATTATTATGTATGCCAAAATTCATTACAATTGGTCAAGCGGTATAGATTTTTCATATAGGGTAAAACTTGGTAATACGCCCCACTTTTTTTTAACCTTCAATAAAACCCAAATAATCATAGATTTAATTATTTCTTTTATTCCTGGACGTTAATTGGTTCGTTAACAATAATTTTACAAAACCTTAATGTAATTGGAACGATGGTTAAAGATCTATTTCAATTTTTTTGCAGACATGGAGTGGGGCGTTTTATCAGGTACATGTTACCTAATACGCCTCGTTTTGTATTATAAAATGCCCCATGCAATTTAAAATGTCCTCATATATGTCCATACCTAAATTTTATCCAAAACGTAAAAAAACACAATATATCAATAGTTTAATAACTTACAAACATAACACAAATGTAAGGCAAGACTTAAAAGTCCTTAAAAACTCTAAATAAAAAAAAAAACATTTTCATTTGTAAGTAATTAATTAAAAGAAAAGTTGTAACAATAAAAAACACCAGTCTTTTAAATTAATGATCAACATAATAGTCTTTTCAATTAACTTTGACATAAACCAAATTAAAATCATCATAAAATAGTTGAATAGAATAAAATCAAATCTTGCTGCTTTTAACAGCTTCTCTCTCAGCTTTCTGCCCATAGTTGTTACACAAACGTGGTACCCTGAACGTGTCAAACTTGAATCCAGTCTTCAGAAGACTTTGTTATGTAGTAATTTTCTGTACATTCAACGCTTTTATTTATGTCCATATCCGAACAGTTTTAAGGTGCTTCTCAAAGATGGAACTTTGAAGTGCTTTGAAGCTTCATTCTCTCCCATTTTTTACTTCATACAGATCGCATTGCCTCCAAGAAGCTCGAAGAGTCTTGCGTTTATATTTAAGAGACATACTCTGTAATTAAAATACAATATAAATTGGTATCTATGTAATTTCAGTACCGGGGCATTTTAAAAAACATGCAGTGGGGCGTATTGCAAATTTTGCTTTTTAAAACGCCCTATCAAGAAAAAAGCCTCAATTTCAAAGTTATCACGTTTAACGAACATTTATAATAAAGTGTATTTATGTGTATTTTCAACAGTTAATATTAATTTAACTTAAATTTAATGAGTATTAAAATATAAAAAAATGTTTGCAACTTACCACAAATTGTAACTTCACTGAAACACTAAATTTATTAATATTTTTTAAGGGAGCGTAATAAACCACACGTGCACATTAGCTATGTTGTTTATCAACTTATGGCTACTCTCCATGCAATACGTGTATCATCTAGCTTTCTTAATGTGCCTGCTATGGCTGTGGGGCGTTTTGTCAACTGGGGCGTTTTACCTAGTTTTACCCTATACTTTTATCCCCAGACATTCGCATTTATAATATAAGTATGGATGGATTGAGGCCGTCTGACGGGACCGCGTCTAACAGAAAACGCTATGGTTATAGGTTCGATTCCCATTCGAGCAATGATTGTTTATATTTTCATTTATTTGCTTTCGTACTTATTTAGATTTAGGCTTTTACCTGCATAGAGGAATAGTGTGAGAGGGTGCTCTCTGGCTGACTCGACGTGTCTAGTCTCTTATGTCAAAACAATACGTCCTCTAGTTTCTGTCCGAAATAGAGACATTGCGTGTTGAATGCCGGAACTAAACGCCGCGCTTTATCATAGGTAGCAGAGCGAAGAAATGAAGATTTAAATGTGATTTAATTATTTTCCCCAGTAGAAATCGAACCCACTACCATCGTTTTTGCAGTCAGACGTTACCAGATTGAGATTAATATTAAGTAAACTTTTTGCATAGATTTCTTCAAGATGATATTATATTTGCAATGATGACTAAACACTAGGTTAGGCTGTCGTGCCTTAGTTGGTTGTATCAAACGAACAGGTTATCAACTGCTTATTTGCAATAAATCAATTAAAGTTAATAAAATCAATCATCATATTTTGCTGACACCGGTTTGATGCATTCATCATTAGATTTGTGAATATAATATTTAAAAATGATTAGGTAATTTTATTAAATCGCTTTCTGCCTTATTAAATCGTTGATTCTTAAAAATAACCCTCATGTAGTTGTAATTTGTAAAAACCTTTCTACAAAGAATGTTAGAGTCAATAGCTAATAATAATTGTTAATTGTGAAAACAAGAGTAAGAGGAGTAGCTCGATACTAAGGCGTACCTTTTTTTCAGCTTCCCGTATTTTCCCGTATAGAAGTGTAGTCCGAACTATTATCGAGACATTGCGTTTTCCACTTTCTCTTTGAATCCCATAAGTTTTAATGAATTATGATGGTACCATCGATTGTGAATCGAACCCCATTGCAATTACTCAATATCCCACGACTGCAAAACAATAGCTTAACTCATTGGAAGGATTCCAAGGGTGTTTTACCATCGATCACGTTCAATTATCTAAATACGCGGTAAATGGAGAATACAGAGATTTATTCTCTCTCCTTATCTTTAAAGTTTAATCATACAATCAATTAAAATTTATTTTTCTTTTCAGCGACATCTCTAGCAGATGTTCTTATCAATGTACCGAAGAACGCGTCGGTGGTAGACGGCGCTTGCGGTGAAGCAGAACAATGGATCAGGCTCGCCTGGCCAGTCAACAACTCTACTAACGCCACGTTTAACAACTTGCACTTCGTGTTCGAAGTCAACGGAACCTCTAAGACTTATGCTGTGAAGAACATTACTGTCATGCTCGAGCCTGAATCGTTGCCTAATACAAGTAAGTTGGTGATTTAAGTGGGTTACTTAGAAACTTAAATTAGCAAACTTATCCTGCGCAGTGGAACAACGTCTGGACAGTAACGCGATGATTGTGGGTTCGATTCCCACTCGGGGAAATGATTGTATTTAAATTGAATTCGAAACGCGGCGTTGAGTACCGCCACTCAACACGCAAAACGTCTCGATTTCGGGCGGTAAAATATTTTATATTATTATTCTTATAGTTTTTGCTTAGTTTTTGCGTTAGTCCTTTCCCTAGCGAGGTAGCTAGAACAGAGTGCAAAATGCCTCTGCCTATTTCTTTCACCTCGTCAGATGCTTCCAAAGCGCGGGTTCGATTCCCGCTGTGTTCAAATACTTATAAGTTTTCGAAAAGCATTTTTTCAAATTCTAAGTTTGTGAATAACACTTTACACAATAATACAACCATTAAGTGTTAGGAATTGGATAATAAAATACTAATATAGTGCTTCTGTACGCTATCTTTACGCGATCATCGACCCGACCGATTTGTATTGATAAATTGATTCTTTTTATTACCGCAAGCCACTTAAATTGTATAGGGGATTTGTCTGGTACGCTTGGATTGCTTGGATACTTCCCTTTTACATTGTAAAGGTCGCGAGTTCGATACCCGCGACCGATTGGATTTCTTTAGCTTTACGTTTTTGATAGTTGGGTAATTAGTAAGCACTTGGTGTCAAAACTCTCTGTTTTCCGTTTTCACCTGAATTGGAGACTGAGTTTAGTAGCGGACTTAAATGCCGCGTTTATTCTTAGGTACGAGAGCGGAGAAATGAAAATAACTTAAATGTATTCATTCCCCCAAGTGAAAACCAAGCTCGAACCTATAACCATTGCTTTTACAGTCATACGCTGTGCCACTGCGCCACGATAGACTGTAATCGAGTATATATATTGCGCGTTAATCCAAATGATGAAATATGAACTACGCGATAGTCGAATTTCATACAAATTTCTTCAGCCATTTATCCGAGATTGTGTAAAACTAATGCATAAACATACACATGTGTATTTTTAATATTAATGTTTATTAAAATGTACTCGGGAATTAAATTAATTTTGTACATTTTGATAGTATGAAACGAGTTTTTTGTGTGAAGAACGGAGGGTCTTTGCACTAAGTTCTCTTTGAATATTGGATTTTTACTGGATATTGCGTGCTGGAGTTATACTATGAAAGAACATTTGTGACTTACAAAAATATTCAGCATTTCCCGCTTCCCGCAGCTCCCCAGAAGGAGAGAACTTGGTGTTAAGATTCTTTGTTCTCTTGTGGCTGCTTGAATTCGTACATTGTTACTTCACCATGGCGGATTATTGGAAATAGTTAAAATATGAAATAATCCCCCTGGAATTATAATATTTGAATGTGGTAAGAATCGAATCTACAACTATCGCTTTTAACTAGTCAGACGCTTACTGCACTATAAGCCTCAAAAAGTATTTAGAATATTATGAATAAGAGCAGGTTCAAATCGCGCTATTTTTTAAATTTAGTTCTAATACTTTTTAAACAATAATAATAACAATATAGCTTCACGCTGTATCCCGCACACAGCAGGGTAGGCAGAGGGAACCTAGTGTTAAGATTCTCCGTTCCCCACTTTCCGCCGAATTCGGAGGCATTGCGTGTTAAGTGGCGAAACTTAACGCAGCGCTTTACCTCGACACCAGAGCGAAGAGAATGGAAATATTAAATATTTCCACCCATATACTCATATCACAACATTTAAAAATAACAAAAAACACCAGTTTTATTGAAATAAAAACACATTGTAATTTGTAAGAGGTAACAATGTAAGAAGTAGCTCTTATACAATTTAGCGTTCCGTAATCGTGGGAATTTTTTTTCTTTTTCCATTTTGCGCTTTCTATTTCGTACTAGCAAGCCAAGTGGGTTAAGATGTGGGTTATTAACTATTTTGTGTTAGGTAATTGATATTGTTGGGTTAAGTTTCCTTGTATATAGCTAATAGTTTGGTTTTCCTTCCTCAGTCATAGGTTATAAGTTCGAATTCAAGATTCGTTGATTAAATAAAAAATATTCTTTAAAACTATATGTTTTTAATTACAAAATGATGGTTTTTGGCGTGTATCTTAATTATAAGGTTCAATGTATGTATGTGGTCTTAGTTTATATACAAACTTGAGGCCCGTTCCCGGCTTCGCCGCGTGATCTACGTACCTTTTTCGGTATATTGCAACCATCAGAGTTGGAATTTTCAAAAATAAAGAAGCCTATATTTAACCTTGGATTATCAACTACATATATGCCAAAATTCATTACAATCGGTCAAGCGGTATAGATTTTTCATATAAATTTTCATCCCCTATTTCAATCCTTTAGAGTTTGATTTTTGAAAAACTAAGTAGTGTGTTAGACCCAGTAATTAGACCCAGTAATTTTTACTACTTTCATTCTAAATTTCATCCAAATCGGACCAGTAGATTAGCCGTGAAAGCGTGTCAGACAAACACACATTCGCATTCATAATATAAGTATGGATTTCACATGAAACAGTTTAAAATTGTACTTCAGCATCATATAATTTCACTTAATATCAGTCGGCACAGTGGTGAACGGAGTGTCAACACACTTTGCTTTCCACTTTTTGACCAAATCGAAAATTTGCGTTGTGAGTGGCGAAAGAAAGCCGTAATTTGTCAATCAAAACGGGGAAATGACGAATGATGGATCACGTGGGCCTAAACAAAATAAAAATTACTAATTAAATTATATCGCAGTGTTTTGATTTTCTTCGATTATAAAAAATAGAGAATCCTTTATTATAATAATAATAAAAAAACAACTTTACCCTTTTTCCTATATAAAAAAGGATAGTCAGTTACAACCTAGTGGTAAAGTAGTCCTAGAGGAGAATGTTATCCACTCAAATAAAGTAAATAACAATAATAATAACATTTTTATAATTTCATTAATTTATTTATAATAATTATAAAATGTAAACATTTCCAGCTTCAACAACCCCAGTAGTGTTCGTCTACGGTGAAGCGTGGAGGACGTCTCTCTCCACTTCCTACAGATGCGGTGCCCCGACTCTCCTCAAACTGGGCTCGGAGACGAGTGTAGCGGCGAATATAACACTCTCACAGCTGCAGGAGGAGGCGTTTAGGACGACTTCCACTAAGGCGTTTAGTGCCGGTGAGTGACCTTTTTTTGGTGGTTTTTTGTATGTATTTTCATAGAAGATGATCTGGTTCATGGTTTTGGTAAGTAAACTTTTTCTACTGGAGGTCAGAAAATTTGGAAGTTTCGAAGAAGGACCAGAATTTTTTTTAGCATCACGTTGTATCCCGCACACGGCAGGCTAGGCAAAGAGAACCTAGTGTGAAGACAGTCTGTTCCCGACTTTCTGCTTACTTTAATAATTGATTGTTCATCATCAATAAGTAGTTGTTACAAAGTATTTTTTGACAACTACGTTGAAAATATCTAAAACAAGGTTAAACGTTTTGTTTTTTTATATTATTAAAAGTAAAATTAATGTGTAGGATAACTTCAATTAGATTAGTAGTAATTCCTCTTTCACAAGATCAATGCCTCGAATTCGGACGGAAAGTGGAGAATGGAAGGTCTTGACACTAGATTTTTTCTAACTACTCTGCAGTGCAGGAAAAAGAATGGCGTTGGAAATAAATCTAATATACTTTTACATATATAAACATTTTCCCTAGTGAGGGACAGCGCCACGATGGCGTGAATTTATTTAATTAAAGTAAATGCTAACAGGAAATTGTACTACATTTTATTATGGGAAACCGTTAGAACATATTTTTCTTCATGCATTTATTTTAGTAACCTTTTTTTTTATTATTATTATAGCTTCACGCTGTATCCCGCACACAGCAGGATAGGCAGAGGGAACCTAGTAGAGTAGATACTCCGTCCCCCACTTTCCGCCGAATTCGGAGGCATTGCGTGTTAAGTGGCGGAACTTAACGCCGCGTTGTGGGTTCGATTCACACTCGAGGAGTGGAAATTATATTTCAATTTTCTTCGCTCTGGTGTCTGGTGTAAAGCACAGCGTTAAATTCCGCCACTTAACACGCAAGCCTCCGAATTCAACGGAAAGTGGGGAACGGAGGTTCCCTCTGCCTACCCTGCTGTTTGCGGAATGAATGAAACTCAAGTAAATGCATCCATTTTTACAATTTTTCTGCTAAATTCTTTTCTTAACTATCGACTTAATAGTTCAAAATAAAAAAAAAAATACAATAAATTGTAAAAATTTCCATACATCTACGTAAATAAATGGCCTGTAATTCGATATTGCTCAGTATATAGTGTTTATTAATAACAAACATAAATGTGTGTTTAAATAAACATTGACGTTCTGTTATCGAGGAGTCTGTTCTGATAAGGGAAACAACGATCGTTAGTCATAGATGATGTATACCAGCTTTATTTATTATTTTATTAGTAGGTATATACTAGGAATCGCTTCTTTGCTCTGCATGGCGAGAAGAACTCAGCGAAGTACATATTTAATTTTCTTACATGTTAAAAAACGTTTGAAAAGCAAACACTTAACACTAACATAACACTTAACGTTCCACAGCCTAAGTCTATGGGCACTTTTTGACCATTTTGTGACTATTTATTGAAAAACTACAATTACAATTGTCACAAAAAAACTTCACACACAAGACACTGTGCTCGATATCTGTGCCAAATTTCAGAGATCTGCTACAAATAGCCCAGGAAGAGTTAAAACACAACGAAACACACTTTTGACCAGTAAGAGCTTCGCTTTGCTCAATTCAATTATTAGGCACATAAGTTTTGGCGCGCGACTGGTTATGGGTTCGATTCCCACTCGAGGAGTGGAAATATTTAAAATTGGCATTTTCTTCGCTCTGGTATCGAGGCAAGGCGCCATTTAAGTTACATCATTTCCCACATAATTTATTCAAAATTCGGCGGTGCGTAGGGAACGTAGTGTCTTAGCATTAAGTTCCCTCTGCCTACCCTGCTGTGTGGAGGATACAACGTGAAGCTAAAAAAAACAAATATTTATTGGGAAGCCAAAACTAAACACTGATATATTTTATATTATCACATCTGTATATTATATATACCTTAATACATAGTTTATCTTAAATACATGGTAATGGTACCATATACACAAACATAGATACAAAAAAATTTTGCTTATTTAAACAAAAAAAGAGAATGAATATATGTTCCTGTAAATAATTTTAAAAATATAACCACTAAAATAAGTAAAAATAACAATGACATCAAAAAATAATATACGAATCCATATATAAAATAACAGGAAGGAAACAGAATAAAAACTGTTAATGAGTTTGTTTGAGGCAAAAGGCACTAGTATTTTTTAATTCTTAAAACATAGTTTGGGTTAACCTTTAATAGAGTGTAGTTAATTATTAATTAGATACTAGCTGAGCTCGCGACCTCGTCCATGTGAAAATAAACAGAAAGAAACTAAATATTGGATATTCTTCTCAATATTAAATATTGGATAAATAAATATTGGGGCCAGTGACTGTAAAGGGACTGGTTGTGGGATCGATTTCCACTCGAGGAGTGGAAATATTTAATATTTTAATTTCCGCTCGCTTCGCTCTGGTGCTCTGGCAAAACGCGGCGTTAAGTTCCGTCATTTAACACACAAAGCCTCCGAATTCGGTGGAAAGTGGGGAGCGGAGTGTCTTAACGCTAGGTTCTCTCTGCCTAGCCGAATGTGTGCGGGATACAGCCTGAAGCTAAAAAAAATATTGGATAAATAAATATTGGGTATTGGGTAGTATAACTTGAACCCAGTTGAACATGGAGGAATTTAAATCATTTTTATTTCTCCTCTTTTGGCAAGATAAACCGCGGCGTTTAGCTACGCCACTCATCAAATAATTTCTTGATTTCGGGTAAAAACGCCTCGAAGCGCCTTTACACTAAGTCCTATCTGACTGACTTGCTGTAAGGGACTAATATGGTATAATATGTATAGTATATTGTCATATTTTCATATATAATATATGTGGTCGGATTTGAACCTATTGCAATCGGTTTCTGTCAATAATAAATTTACTGTCGAACTTCATAACAATGTATATCATTGTTTACATTATCTAACCTAGTGCTATTTTGCCCTTGGACACGTATCGCAATGTATAGCTAAGTACTTACTGCAGCGCGTGTCATGAGTGTCATCTGACTATTTGAAACGTTTTATACTAGATAAAACTTTTTGTAGTTATATGAATTTATGCAAAAAAAAAATGTTGCAACGAAGTAGCATTTTGTACTTTAAAATTGGCACACGTGTCCGAGTCTGATGATAGTACAATGTTTTCGTAGCAGAAACCAGACGTTTTTACCTGAATACAAAGGAACGCGAGAAAGTAATCATAAGCCTGTTCTTTTTAATTTTTTTTAAGTTAGTATAATTTTACTACAAGTATTTACTGAAAGATACAGAGAGAAAGTGTTAAGATATTCCGTTCTCCACTTTTCTTCCATTTTTATGATTATTTTTAAGTAAAAAATGTATTCGATATGTAGAATTTATATACCAAATCCCAATGTTATATTCCTTCGAAGGAATATATAATTGATGAAATAAAGAAGTTCACTCAAGTTAGATTCGAAATATTCATCGCGTGTACAGACAATTTGCACTTTTACTGTAACACTATGGTGATGTCATAAATTGTAATAGTTATGACTTAGTTATTTATTTGTTTTTTTTTACCTTCACGCTGTATCCCGCACACAGCAGCGTAGGCAGAGGGAACCTAGTGTTAGTCTTAACAGTGTCTACTCCGTTCCTCACTTTCCGCCGAATTCGGAGGCATTGCGTGTTAAGTGGTGGAATTATATTTCCACTTCTCGAGTCGGAATCGAACCCACAACCAGTCGTTTACAGTCACACGTTCGTGCCACTGCGCCATGACTGGCCCCATTGGCCCGGTTATTTATTACTTCACTTTAAATTTCAATAGTTTTATTATCTTCCTCTTTTATATTTGAGCTTGTGTTTTATTATCTTCCTCTTCTTGTGCCAAATGCAGTCAATTTAATTGTATACGTTAATTTCATTTATAAAAAAATTGCAAAGGTAGATTTTCATATTTTTTATATCATACTTAAAGTATCTGGAGATTTTAACGGTTGAATAAATATAAGTTAGTATAGAGTCCTCTTGAGTTGCAACCTAACAGTACTTTTACCTTTACCTTTTTTCTACGGCAAGCAAATATATTTAGAAAACGTAAATTATTTTAACCCAGCAGGATTCGAACCCGCGCCTGCATCGAAATTCTTTTACGCCTTTTTGTTGTTAACATCTCTTTAGAGAGAAAAGTTATTATTAATTTCTGTTACATAAAAAAATAAATACGAACAATATTTTGGTAAGAGAGGATGCTATTTATTAAATACTTTAACATTTTAAATACACTTAGGAAATTATTTTTTTTATGTTTTCTAAAACTGCTTTTTTCTAGTTATCTAACATTTTTTCCAGCACGCGAATGCGGAGGTGACGATGTTCCCGATGCAGTGCCCATAGCGGTGGGCTGCGCCCTCGGAGGTCTGGTGGTGGTGGTGCTGGTGGCCTACCTGCTCGGCCGCCGCCGCTCCGCTGCCAGGGGATACCTGTCTATGTAGAGGTGAGGGATTTGGAAGGTTCTCTATTCCCACCATCCCCATCCTTCTTCCCTCCTTTCGTCTACCGCCCCTTAAGGTCGGCAACGCATCCACAAGTTTTCTAATGTTGTGGATGTCCATGGGCGAAGGTAACTACTTACCATCAGGTAGTCCTTCTGCTCGTTTGCCTGCTTTCTTCAATAAAAAAAAGGTAGATTAGGTTTTAGTTGTAGTTTTAATTTGAATAGTAACAGTGAGACCACTGTAAAAATGTGGTAACTATTGATTCGATCGCGAAATTTTCTTGCTGTGGTAAGACAACCGCGGCGCTGAGTTCCGCATCTCAACATGTTTTATCTGGAATACGCTATATAAAAAGTTACAGCAATTATAATATTCACTTGCTATAATCATAACAATAATCATTAAAGGGAAATGTGGGAATAGGGAAAGCTGGCTTACATGCTATCGAACCGGAACACATCATCAGATGTTTGGCGGTTCGTCTTTGACACGATAGTGGTCCCGAGCCTGTCGGAGAACGAATCTCCTACCACCAAGCTACTGGGTTAACCGCCTTTTACGGGACGCTACCCAGCGGCGGGGGGAATTGTACTCTTAACCCGTCCCCCCACGGGTAATAACTACTGTACTATGCCGGAAAAAGCGTGAACTTAATTTTAGTTGTTATTTTCAAATTAGTATATTATTTTATATAAAAAATTTTCATTTTCAGAATACCGTTACAAGAGAAAGTGGTGTCGACGTACGTAGTAAAATAGTATACAATAACATTCTTTATAATTTGTTTCATTCAATTATTCAACCGTTCATTCTTTCAATCGTTCACTCATTCATTCATTCATTCATTCATTCTATAGAAAAGGGATTTGTAAGGTATTTATGTAGGTAACTAATGGTTTGCTCAACATTGGCAATTGGTTGATCATAGATTCATTTTTTTTTAATTCTTTCAATAAAATATATTATTTTAAACCTTCATTAAGTATTGTTGTGGATTTTTAACTGATTTTTTTAATATATTTCGTAGTATTTTTTTTTTTTGATAAAATGCTGTGTTTAGTTCCGCCAGTATATTTAAAATGGCTGGCAAGTGGTTTAATTTATTTTCTTAATAAATAGACTTCCGTTGGTTTGATTAAATATCGATTATAACTATCGAATGATCAGTTAAAAATCTACAATATTAAATTAATCGATTTCATATAATAATAATAATTAATTAATTCATTTGATTGCAATTATTCCCATAATTCCAACTTTACATGTTGTAAAATTGAATTATCTGTAGAATATTTTAATTTTTTTTTTTATGATTATTTACGTCATAAGCGTGTATTAGTTATTATCTATGGCTATGTGACATTTTATTAAAAAAAAAAAAAGAAAAGCTGCTTTGTAAAAAGTCTCGATTCGCTTAACAGTAAGACTAAAATGTATATCTAAAGAGAAATATAGGAAAATGTGATGTATTTTAATAGACTTTAAATGGTTTAACGTAAAAATAGATTTTTTTTGTTTATGCTTTTTTTTATTTTTCTTCTAAAATACCCAAAGATGAGAGTTTTGGTGAATAACGTTGTCGTTATCGTGTATTCGCTAGCGAGTGTAGTGTTGGTTTGATTGGCGTATTGTTTTGTTAGTTTATTAATATTAATATAATAAAGACATTTAGTTTTTATTGGTTAACGCATTCGCTAGCGACTAAGGTAACTCAACTATACTTGTATTGGTTTTGGTCTGTCGAAGGTGAATAAACGTTGCTTTTATTGAAAGGTCGCTAGCAAGTGTAGTTTGATTTAATTCACATACTATTTTGTTTGTTTATTGTGTTATATAAAAGATATGTTTTACGTATTCGCTAGCGACTAACGTAACCCAGCTCTATGTTTAATGATTTTTATCCGTCTACGTCAAAAAAACGTTGCTGTTATCGTATAATCGCTGGCGAGTGTAGTTTGATTTAATTTGCATGATATTTTCTGTTATACTTATATACTGAAGAACATTTTTTGTAGTTAACGCCTTCGCTAGCGACTAACGTAACGCAACTGTACTTTAAATATTTTTTGAATACTTGAAAGAGTTTCGAGTGATCTGGACAATAAAATGCAATTATTTACGTTTTTTTTCTATATATTTGTTTATATGTTTGTCTGTCCGTACATTTATATGTTTATTTTAAGTACTACTTAACCATTATGAACAATTGTTATTGATTAATAAAAAAACACATTAACTTAAATAAATTCCATTTACATCAAGTTTCATTTAAAAAAATAAACGTATTAAATATTGGTTATTGTTCATTTAAATGTTTCTAAAAACACTAATTAAAAAAAAAACAATTTATCGTTTAAAGGCTATATATGTGTTGATTTTAATAATTTTCATATGATACTTAATATTTTAAAAATTACAATTTTATTACCATTTTTTTTATTTTTTAAAAAAATATATTATTAGTAGTCTTTCAAAATTGTCCAGAAATTTAGTTCAGAAAAAAAACTAAGTGATTTTAAAGTTTTAAATGACGTTTATAAAAAATTACGTCACGTAAGTAACGTGACGTCACAAATGTCAGTTTTAGATTTTCTTATTTTTGATTTGCGTTGATTTTAATTGATTTTGGTTAAGTTATTGAAAATTTCAAAATTACTTAGTCATAAGGAAGGTAGGTTTGGGGTTCAATGCCGGACAATAGAACTTTCGTGACTTTGGCCACTTAATATATAAATAATAATAATTAATATATATAATAATATTTTTTTTTTGAAAACACGTAATAATATAATTTCAAATAAGTTTTGTTTGTTTATAAGTCGCTAAGTGATGTAGACAGGTATAATAAAAATGTTTTTTATTGCCAAATCGGCTTTTATTTAAGACTTTATAATAAATATGTATTTACACAACTTATTATTTACATTTTACTATTGAACACAATATTATTATGAAAGTATTAGATATTAAATGAATTTTAGTTTTAGTACATATGGCGCAGTGGAGCAGAGTCTGTAAAAGCAATTGGTTATGGGTTCGATTACACTTGGCAGTGTTGGGCAAAAATTAATTGCAATTAATAATTAAATATTAATGATTCATAATTTGTTTGTGGAGAAATCACGTAGAAATCAGAATTGGCAGAAAGTTAATTTTTTCTTAATGGTTACACTACAATTAAGGATGAATTAGTTTTTTAATTGTGATTTTTGCACATACAAATGATCAATTGTAATAATTTAATTGTTAATTGCAATTAAATTTTGTCCAACACTGCTAGGTATGAATTATATCTAAACTATTTTTATTTTCAACGCTGATATGGAGAAAGAGGTGAGCAGAGCTATTCAGGATATTCTTTACAAGTATTTTTTTTTAACAACTGGCATAAAGAGTTATGGTTAATAAAATGTTGCATTTTAAATACATAGTGACTTCTCGTCACTAAGTGACTTACGATAAGTGGAGGTTCGACCCCTGTATTAAGACGGCTAATTAGTATAGAGGGTGCCACATCTACCTCCTATATACAGTTCAAAGTCGATTACCCGGCCTTAAATCATACAAATTCGCGATTATCCGGATTAGTGACCAATTATATTAAATATCTACTAGTCGAATTTATCAAAGCGCGTCGGAACTGACATTAAAGTACGTGCATTGTAACTTGAAAGGTCGAAATCTAGCAATAAATATATATCGTTGAAATGAATTTGTCATTTTTAATAAATAGGGCCATTCGTGGCGCAGTGGCACAATCGTGTGACTGTAAACGACTGGTTGTGGGCTCGATTCCCACTCGAGGAGTATTTAATAATTCCATTTTCTTCGCTCTGGTGTCGAGGCAAAGCGCGGCGTTAAGTTCCACACGCAATGCCTCCGAATTCGGCGGAAAGTGGGAACGGAGTGTTTTAACACTAGGTTCCCTCTGCCTACCCTGTATCCCGCACACAGGTGCGGGATACAACGTGAAGCTAATTTATTTAAATTTAATTTATTTTTAATAAATATGACATTATGTACCTTTTCTTCATACCGTCAAGTCCGGTTAATCGTGTTTCTACTGTATGTATATTGTAATATCTAAATACTAATACATTACCATGTAATACACCATACCTTTTAATTTTTCTTAAGAAAAAAAATGATAAGTTCAATATCAATAACTCAATACTATTTTTTAATTAATTATGATTAAGTAACATCCATTTTTAAAGTGTACTGCACATTTAGGAAAATTGAAAAAGACATTTAGAAAACGTATAAAAATTTGAACGCAGCGGGATTCGAACTTGCGCCTTCTGAACATTTTGCTCCTGAACTTATTGCTAACAACAAAAATAAGTTGTAATAAAGCGTATAAGAATTTCGACGCAGCTGGTAGTACAACGCATGGCTCAGTGGTGAGAGCGCCTGAACGGTATCCTGAATACATTCAAATCCCGCTGCGTTCAAATTTTTATACGTTTTCTAAATGTCTTTTTTTAACATGATCTTTTTTAACAAGTCTAAATACGGCGTTAACTTCCGCATATACAAAGTCCGTAAACTGGCGGAAAACGGAGAACAGAGTGTCTAGTCACTAAAATTAACGAAAAAATCTAGAAATTAATATGTCTATTAAAGCTGAAACCTACTTTTAATATGTACATGTTGATATGAAAGATACATTTTTTTTTAATTACTACTTCTAATGACTATAGTCTATGGGTAAAATGTATAAATGCGTATATCTGTATAACAGATTAAAAAACTATTAAAAACATGATAATTAAAAACATTCTCGATTTTTTTGTGTTAAGAAAATCGAAATTATTAGTAGATATTTAGAAATAAAAATATTTTAAATGAATTAATCGAGTATATTTTTGGTATTCGAAATTACATTTTAGAAAACTCGAGGATTCGAACACTACACTAGTCCAAAATCACAGACATGGTTAGGTTATATAAAGTATATTTTCGAATACCAAAAATAGACGTGAGTAATCCGATTAAAGTAGATTAATTTCAAAATGTTTAAAATTCGCCAATACAAAAGATTATTATTTGTATTACTAACATGTTATAAATTTTAACACAGCTGGATTCGAACTTAGGTACTTCTCTTTTATATTGTTCATGAGTTAATAATCGAGTTATGTAGAAATTCTTAAACACTTGTTACAATTTTTGTTAGAAGAAAATTTTGTACAAAAAAAAAGGAAAATTTTATAAGGCAAGACGTCATTTTAAATTATTATAAAATTATATCTATATATTTTAAGTTAAGTAATAAATCGTAAACCTTAAAATATAAATATTAAAACACACTATTTACAATTATTGTACGAATACTGCTCTTTGTTACACATTACACATTACACATTATTATGTACATGTACTTATATATGTACTTATTTTATAAATTTTGAAACTACATGTTTCTAAGTCGACAGACTGTATGTTACTGTAAAAGTTCGAAATGCAGTAAATTTTAAACTTTTTTAGTTTCACGCTCTAACACGCATAGCAGGGAGAACAGGCACGCAATTTCGGACAGAAAGTGAAGAAGGGAGTGTCTTAACACTTGGTATTCTTACTACCCTGCTTCGCGAAAATACCGTGAAATATTAATATAAAAGCCGTTATTTTCTACCTTCATTCTTTGACATCAAATATATTTTTTTTTAAATATGGCTTTAAAATGGCACAAAATATCTACATATATTTTCACTAATTTAAAAAACATGAATTTCCAGTACATAATCTCAAGTTAACTTATTCAACAGATATAGTGTATTGCTATCTCTTTCTCTCTATACCAATAAGAAAGAGATAGCAATATCGTAATGTGGCCAGAAACGTAACTTAAACTTTATTTACATGTCAGCCTCGGTATAGCCTCATTTGCTTTAGTATTTAAAAAAACTATTTATTTCTAGTTTTATTATGGACTATTTTTATTATATGGTCTTGTATATACGTGCTTTCAACCTAGTAGATATAAATAAAGATCATTTGAAAAATATCGTTTTTAGAAAACGTTTAAATATTTGTTGCACCGGATTCGAATGCGCGCGTCTTGGAATCCGCCAACGCATACTGCTAACTGCTAAGCCATGCGTTCTATCTCCTACGTCGAAATTTTTACAAATTTGTATACGTTTTATAAAAACGGTTTTCAACTTCTTAAATGTATGAATAAGTTTAAAAAATTAAAATATTAAGATAGAATAGCCAAGGAATATCGATTCTTCTAAACTTTAATTTATTTTTTTAAAAAAAGGTAAAAAGAATAACATATTCTCAGACAAATTAAAAGCACGTATACCAACCACACTAATAAGGCACAGAATTTCCACTATATTTTACAAAAGTCACTATCACCGTCCTCTATCACTGTGTGATGGGACACGAGTCGAGTAACACGTTGTGTAACACTTTGGCATGTCGCCAGTCACGCTGGGAACCTGCTACTACCACGTCTCGGATACAACCTTTGAAGTTTTCTCTGCCCTCTGATAATTCTGTGGCGCCTTCTGCAATGTTATTAAAATGTATTTGTTAAGATACTATTAAAAATTAATTTTCTAGAGATATTAACAAACATGTATAAGTTAGTCATTAATAATAAGGAATAACTTAAATTGCACAAATTATTAAAAAATCTTTTTTAATTATTTTTTGCTTGCTTAAAGTAATATCGGGCAGCAGTTAGACCCCACAGGCAGACTCCACAACTACTAGCGATTACAGTCAGATTGTAATCGTTATTCGGCTGAAAGATCATGCCACGATTGTGGCCAGCTGTTGCCCAGTGACACAAGCGTGTGACTGTAAACGACTGGTTGTGGGTTCGATTCCCACTCGAGGAGTGGAAATTATATTTCCATTTTTCTTCGTTCTGGTGTCGAGGCGGTGTAAAGCGCGGCTTTAAGTTCCGCCGCGTAACACGCAAACCTTCGAATTCGGCGGTGCGTGGGGAACGGAGTGTCTTAACACTAGGTTCCCTCTGCCTACCCTGCTGTGTGCGGGATAGAGCGTGAAGCTAAAAAAAATAAAATAAAAAAAATACCAGCAGTAGTATTTTAAATTAGAAGGAAAAGTAAAAAACAGAGTGTCCTTATGCAAAGCTCTCTCCGTCTAAGCGCCAGGAGGATTTCTTTTACGGTACTACGACTTTTACGGTAATTCGTATTTTTTTTCTCTTTTTTGCTTTTCCCGTATGGCTGGGTAGTCACAGGAGACCTAGAGTCTAGACGCTCCATCCACTTTCCGCCAAAAAACTGAGACATTACGTGTCTTTGGTTCTAGAGCGAAGAAGATATTTTAAACAATCAGTTCCAGCATTAACCTTCAGATGATGTCCGGTTGGGCCACGTCGGTTGTATTTGCCTTTTAAATACAAACAATTCAAATTTCTTTTAATAAACCAAACCTTTATTCTTCATTCTACATTATAAAATCAGTTCAAAAACAAGTAAATCTCCCCACTTACCAGGCAATCCGCCCACATACACGGAGGTGGTCCGCACAGTGGGCGCGGCCGGCAGCGTGTCGAGCGCGGGCGGCGCCCTCTCGTCGGGCGCGGCGTCGAGCGCCAGCAGCGCGGCCCGCGCGGACAGGCGCGCGCGCACCGCGTGCCAGCGCCCGTCGCACACCCGCGCGCGCGCCTCCACGCGACGTGTTCCCATTGATATTACAACCTTTTAAACATTTTTAAACTGTTATTCCACACTTAGGACAATTAAAAAAGACATTGCCTTGCCAAACGATTGTTCGTTCGTTTTTTGGTAGCGGAAATTTGTAAAAATCTCTATACAGAGATGCTAATAACAAAAATAAGTTGTAATATAGCATATAAGAATGTCACCCCAGTTGGTAGTAGAATACATAGGTCAGTGGTGAGAGCGCCTGGGCGGTATTCAGGAGGCGCGGGTTCGAATCCCGCTGCGTTCAATTTTTTATACGTTTTCTAAATGTCTTTTTCGATTTTACAACCTGTTGATTGGACTTTTTAAAATTTTTCACATACTTAAGTGATTGAAAAAAAATTTAGAGATTAATGTGAGCGTAGCGGAATTTGAATCCGTTCCTCGTGGAAAACGTTCAAGGACTCTGACTACTAAACTATGCATTCATTATCCGGTTGCGTTGAAATTGTCATTCTCTTATCACAACTTATCATAATCAGCACGAAATTAGTAAATTTAACGATGTCCTAATTTTGTAACTTGAAAGGTCACTTTATTAATATGAGTATACGCTAAATTTATTTTTTTTATCGATATATATATATATATATACTGCCATCTCTATAAAGAATGTAAAACATCAAATTAGTAATATCAAAAACCCCTTACAAATCCGTCCTTAAGCTCCAACAAGGCGCCAGCCGCGGCGGCGAGCACCCCGTCGCCCCCCGCCGCTCGGAATTGAAGCCGCACCTCCACCGACTCCTCGCTCTCGCCGTCACCGTGCCATACGTCGGTCCACTCCGCGTACGCGTCGCCTGGTTGTTGAATATAGTTTAGTTTGATAATATGAATAATAAAGGAAATTATTTGGAATGTAGTAGTCTAGAAGTTGGACTATATACATTCAGAAGCGTTTGAAGCAACATTTGGAAGTCCAAGGGTACCCTGAATAATAATATTAATATAGTATTTTATATATTACTTTATATAAACACTATGGTTGTGGATCGATGATGGAGGCATGACATAATTAAATTATTTCAATTATACGCTCTGTTACCCAAGACAAATCTGGTCCACCACAACTACTTAAGACACAATGAAGAAAATGAGGAACGTAGTGTCATAACGTAGGCTCTTCCAGACTGCCTTGTTTTGTTGGAAAAAGCGTGAAGCTGCTCTTTAGTTACTGTAATAACTTAGTAAAGGATACAATACTGTTTCTTTATCCATATCCAGGTAAAAACCATTGAACCATTGTAATCACGATAAGTAGCCCACGACCTAAACTGACTTGTAATATCATATTGGGGCCTCGTTTACTTAGTTTCGCGGCGTTGAGTATCACCGTTTGTATCTATTTCGTTGGTATCTTAACTATTTGTTCATACTCCGACTGATTCTTGTCTGATATAAAGGTGGCTTAATGGTTATTGTGACCACAACTTTTTTTAAACCGTTAGATTTAAAGAAAACTCGCGTAACCAGAACTACAGTAGATAAAATAGCAGGTCATACAACCGAAATAGCAGGCAATAACTAGTTAAAAGCAGACATACCAGCAAAATAAGCGCCTCGTTCCACCCTCGGGAAGCACTGTCCCACGGCGGAGTGCGCGCGCGCGTCCCGCACGAGGTCCTCTGCGCGCGCGTTCAGAGTGACGCGCCGCACGCAACCTATGAAGCCGCCTGCGCGTTTGATCTATAAACAATATTTATAAGTAATATATATAGAATAGTGGCCAGTCGTGGCCCAGTGGCACAAGCGTGTGACTGTAAACGACTGGTTGTGGGTTCGATTCCCACTCGAAGAGGGGAAATATTTCATATTTCCATTTTCTTCGCTCTGGTGTCGAGGTAAAGCGCGGCGTTAAGTTCCGCCACTTAACACGTAATGCCTCCGAATTCGGCGGAAAGTGGGGAACGGAGTATCTTAATACTAGGTTCCCTCTGCCTACCCTGCTGTGTGCGGGATACAGCGTGAAGCTATATAAAAAAAATATAGAATATTCTTAACACAAAAGTAATATAAATAACAAAAAAAGTGTAGGTATATGAATTAGAAATTTAGGTCTCTAGAAGAGACAGACACACAGTGGATACAAAAGTTACTAAATCTATTATTTTGTGATGTTATAAGTCGTCAGTTTAGTTCATGGGGTTCAAGAGGGCAGACTAAAATTTTGTTACTAACAATATAGAATATGAATAATATTTAATATTCTATTGAAGTTATTTAGTAACCTGTAACATCAGACTTTACAATACGTAGGTGTTATACATGTTATACTTAATGTATATTTTATTAAACACCAAAATTATATTTGGATACATAATTTTGGTGTTAAATAAAACATACTAAATTTGTATGAAACAAAAACGTACTGATCTCATGTTTCAAAATATTATTTATTTATTTACTTTTAGCTTCACGCTGTATCCCGCATACAGCAGGGTAGGCAGAGGGAATCTAGTGTTAAGACACTCCGTTCCCCACTTTCCGCTGAATTCGGAGGCTTGCGTGTTAATTGGCGGAACTTAACGGCGCGCTTTGCCTCGACACCAGAGCGAAGAAAATGGTAACATTGAATATTTCCACTCCTCGACTGGGAATCGAACCCACAATCAGTCGTTTACAGTCACACGCTTGTGCCACTGGTTATACTTAATGTATATTTTATCTAACACCAAAATTATATTTGTATATATAACTAAAAAATACTCTTATGAAACAAAAAAATCCGCATACTGATCTCCTCTTTTAAAATATTAATCATTCACACGTAGAAAAATCATCTAAAATATTTGGAGAAAGATCATATTTAAACTACTAGCGAGAAACATAAACAGAGCTCAAAAATAATAAATGTATATGTCTAAAATAAGAATACTCACAGAGTTAGGTATATGTGAATCCAAAGCTTGGGCGGGCGCCCCGCCCAGGTAGAGTCGCGAGGCGCGCGAGTGCGGCGGCGCACGCGCAGTCGCCGCCGCGCCGCCCGACGACAGGGACATGCGGTTACGCGATATACGTACTGTTATCTGTTACAAAATATATATTAATGTTAAATATTTATTAAAATATGATAGTCTGGAAATGTATAATTCCGCATGGCATAGATATATAATAATAATAACAGAATAACTTCACTTCGTTCAGCTCAATAACTATTTCAAATTTTACACATCTTAATTCGCACAGTATCCTAAAAAAGATTCCAATATATTTTCTTTTACTTAATAATATATGGGTTAAATATATTACTTTCAAATTGCTGTACCAATTATTAGCTTATGCAAATACATACAGAATGCCATACACCGTCGTCGACTCGCGCAGCCAGAGCCACCTCTCTGCGCCGGCGCCCGCGTATCGCGAGGCGGAGGCGTCCCTCCCGCAGAGATAATGACGTGTAGTGCTTTGGTTTTAGCTTTGAACCCTGTATACGATAAGAAGGAATAAGTAGTTATATTTTTTAATATGTATTTAAAATTTTATTCAATAATTTATTGAACAGGTACATATGAATTGAAATTTAAAATTCTTTAACTGATTCTTTAAACGTTAAATAAATCATTTGCTCAGCTAATTAGTTTGGAAGTCTAAAAAAACAAATTTAAAACTCAAGAAAGTGCCATTTACATTTTATGTATACCATAATACAATTAATTATACATTAAAAAGTAAATACATTTTTATTTTACATCATGTCTAGAAATAAATTATCAAAAAAGAAAAAACTTAATAAAATTCGGCTACAGAAATAAAATATTAAGTAACTGTAACCTACTGGCAATAGCATCAATAGTCCTTCACTAGCAAAAGTCCGGAGTTGCAGCGCTAGGGCGAGGTCGCGGGTTCGACCCACGTGCAGCGACGCGTAGCTGCCGGCCGCGTCGCCGAACTTCACGGCACCCGCTTCTACTGTGTATGAAGACATCTGTAGATAGAAGTAATTATGTAATTCCTTAAAAAATGTAGAGCAGTAGTATTATTTTTATAATTTTATATGGTAGAGATGCTAACATCAAAAATAAATTGTAATAAAGCATATAAGAATTTCAACGCAGCTGGTACTAGAACGCATGGCTCAGTGGTGAGAGCACCTGGAGAGATTCAGGACGCGCGGGTTCGAATCGCGCTGCGTTAAAATTTTTACACGTTTTCAAAATGTCTTTTTCAATTTTCCTAAGTATGTAATAACATAAAAAAAATGTTGAAAAGAATTAATGTTTTGTTTTTCTTAATAAGTGAATAGTATTATAGGTGATGGATAAGCCATTATAAGATTTACTCTTACAATTTCAACATTATATTATATTTTGCTAAATTACTATAACGGTTAAGGTAAGTATTAACCATTAACTAACCTTAGCGCATCCAGCATTGTCATCAGGCACAGCGTGCAACGCTCGAGGAGCCCCAGAATGCAACTCTCCGTCAGCGCGACCAAGTCTTGCTCCCACTCTTCGTACACTGGTTTCTAGACCCACCCATCTGAAGATATATGAAGATATAGCAAAAAAAAACAAGATAAACAAAGAGAACTTAGTGTCAAGGGATTCTGCTGTTTATTTAATACTCGAAGTCGAGTTATTGCGTGTTGAATGGCGGAAATTAACATTTTAATGTGATCATTCCGCCGTGTGAGAATCG
Organism: Dryas iulia moderata; assembly: GCA_019049465.1. Lineage (NCBI taxonomy): Eukaryota > Metazoa > Arthropoda > Insecta > Lepidoptera > Nymphalidae > Dryas > Dryas iulia. Next base: position 15,080,718 of record CM032416.1, read on the forward strand.
AATCTTACTACGTCAGATGTTGTGCCACTGCTCTACCATGGCCATATATATTTAATATAGTAAGTTTGAAATAAATTCATAGTAATATATTGAATTTGTCTATAAAAGTAATACAAATCTTTAACGTAAAAGTGAAAGTCAAGTCAAATAATTTTATTCAAAGTAAGAACAGACATGCTTAATTTTTTGAACGTTATACAATTAACCACCGGACACGGGTACACCGAAGTCTTTACAACTGTGAAGAACCGGCGCAAGAAACGCAATGGATGTATTTATAATGTCAATAATTTACAATTATTTATTAGTCACAATGAGAGGTTAAAATAGACTGCACCGAGTATTTTATTCCCAAGGCGTTAATACAAATATTAATAAAACTTTATTAAATTGACAATGACTTGACATGATATAAAAAAAACAAGATATTCTTACGTGGAATCCACAATAAAATCAGCTATAGTGCCAGTGAATCCCCCCACAGATATATTGGGGGAGCCGGCGGGAGCGCCCCCTAGGAAGAGGCCGCGGGGACGAGGCGCGAAGGCCCCGCCTGGTAACGCACCACTTGCTAACTGCTTCTCATCCACCCATAGCTCCATCTGACGTACATTTTATTATTATTATTATTTTATTTATTACTATCTAATATATTTGACAATATGGTTAAATACTTAAATAATATTGTTTTAACTTATATTTATAGTTTTTGTCACAAATTTGTGACCTTATATTATTATCTAAGTCGTTTATTAAGCTAGGCTAATTATGTAAGCTAAATAAAATAAATAGAGTGACAAAAAATACATTTAGAAAACGTATAAAAATTTGACGCAGCGGGAATCGAACTCGTGCCTCTCGGAAACCACCCAAGAAATTAGCCTACAATTTTTTATACGTTTTCTAAATATCTTTATCAATTTTCTAAGTGTGTGAATAACACTTTAAAATGTTAAATAAAATGAGAGTATTCTTGAAAGAGGGTAGTTTAACGTCAGATGTTTTAGCTACTACTAATTCTTAGTGTAGTAGTTTAGGCAGAGTACCAAAACACTACTTTCTACCGCCTTTCCTCAGACAGTGTAAATTACATACCACATACCAAAGTGCCAAATTGGACCCACAACCAAATCTTGTACAACCTAACATTGTCATGATAGCATTTTTTGGATTACATTTACATTTTTTTAGCTTCACGCTGTATCCCGCAAACAGCAGGGTAGGCAGAGGGAACCTAGTGTTAAGACACTCTGTTCCCCTCGCACTGCCGAATTCGGAGGCATTGTGTATTAAGTGGCGGAACTTTACGCCTCTCTTTACCACACCAGAGCGAAGAAAATGGAAATGTTTTGTGGGAATCGAATCCACAACCAGTCGTTTACAGTCACACGCTTGTGCCACTGGGCCACGACTGGCCACAATTTACATATTTGTTGGTTAAATTTTATAGGAATCCATTATATAATCTATCTTTTTTAAATTTAATACAGTTTTCACAATTTTTACCTGCCTACTGGCAGTTTCATTAGTCCGGGATCTGAGTCTCTCTTTTTAATATGAAATGTCAGAAAATTCCGTAATTGCTTTATTTAAAAATGTAACTGAAATTGAACTAGTAACTAAATATTGTAATATTATCACGTACTTGTTTGTGAGCTCGTACCAACCGCACAGTGTGCAACACGCCGTCATCGAACTTGGTACCGTTCAGTCTGAGTCGCAGCTCTGCTTTGCCTGCGTTCGCTGTCAACTCTAATTCTCCTGTTAGAAAAAAATAACGAACATATAGAGAAATTAATTAATTACTTTTAATATTATTAAACTGGGAAACGGAATGTCTTGAAAACTAGGACTCTCTAAGTTCTAATTAACCTATTGTGCGAGAAAACTCATTTAAAGAAATTCTAAATGTATATGATTAGTGTACAATTAAAAAAGTTGAAAGTGTATAAATGTATATGATTAAAGTGTATAATTAGAAAAGATTAAAGTGTATAATTTAACAAGATAGTGCATCTTGGCGCGGTTATAATATGTCTAATAAAGCTTTGCCTAATCTAATGATTAAGCAAAGCGTTATTTCCTTATTCCACCTTTCTTATTCGATACCTTAATTAAACTAGTTAAATGAAGTGAGAAAACTTAACGTCTTGTCAAGTTTTGACATACAACGTCGCCCAACGTTGTACGTTCATTGATGACGACGCGACGTATACTCGTATATCATATTTCATTTTGATTAACTGTGATTACCGTGAAACCGACCCGATTCAGAGACGTTGCCTATTTAATGGCGAAACGATAAGGCCCTATCTCTAAAACGTAACCAAAGCAAAAAGTTATATGACTGTGTGAGTGATGGCGAAGAAATTCAAATAATTTAAATACAATCATTTCCTCGAATGGGAATCCAACACAAAAATATCGCATTGGCCAGTCGAGGACCAGAGGCACAAGCGCGTGACTGTAAACGACTGGTTGTGGGTTCGATTCCCACTGGAGTAGTGGAAATTATATTTCCATTTTCTTCTCTCTGGTGTCGAGGTAAAGCGCGGCGTTAAGTTCCGCCACTTAACACGTAAGCCTCCGAATTCGGCGGAAAGTGGGGAACGGAGTGTCTTAACATTAGGTCCCCTCTACCTACCCTGCTGTGTGCGGGATACAGCGTGAAGCTAAAAAAAAAAAACCTATCGCATATACAGTCAAAAAAATGAATTCTCTCTTCTAAAATATTCACACATTACCTTTATCCAAAGCCAAAACAAGATAATGATGATCATCCCCATCCTCATCCTCCACTTCATTATCATCCACGGCAAGTATAGGCGCGCGGTACAGCAGCACGCCGGAGGGGGCTCGCGCTCGGAACGAGAGGGATAAGGAGGTCTTCCTGCGGACAGAGGGTGAGGGCATCTCGATGTAGCCCTCTCCTTCTAGGACTGCTGAGCGAAGAGGCTGGAACCACGGAATTATACGTAATTATTTTTTTTTTTAATGTCATTCACAAATTTGAGATATGAAAAGCATTTTTTTTAGAAAACGTATAAAATTTGGAGGTAGCGTGATTTGTGCCGGGCCATCTTGGACACTATGCAAGTGGTCTAACTGTTATGCAATACGTTAATTATATATTGTAGATAGTGGAATTCAATATTGGCTCGAAGGTTTTAATTTATTATATTCTTGTTGTTTGTTAAATCACATAAAATGTAGTAAAAAGACCGATATAATAAAAAGCGGCCAGTCGTGGCCCAGTGGCACAAGCGTGTGACTGTAAACGACTGATTGTGGGTTCGATTCCCACTCGAGGAGTGGAAATATTTAATATTTCCAATTTCTTCGCTCTGGTGTCGAGGTAAAGCGCGGCGTTAAGTTCCGCCACTTAACATGCATTGCCTCCGAATTCGGCGGAAAGTGGGGAACGGAGTGTCTTAACACTAGGCTCCCTCTGCCTACCCTGCTGTATGCGGGATCAGCGTGAAGCTAAAAAAAAAATAGGTAAGCAAAAAAATAGATATCCAATTTCAAATTCAAACGATAAGATAGAGATAACACAGGGTGTGTTCCAGTTATTTTGTGTGCAATTTACAGACACCCTTTCAGAACTCTCACTTATACTATTTTTTTAATATTTTACTTTTGTCTTTGGGCATTATAAAGAGAAATGATATGACTGATTATGATGGAGAACAAATTCTATTAAATTATTTATTTAAATCAGCCTAGTGGCTTTTACGAACACAATACATAACAAACTATATTAATAACCACTTACCCTAGGATTACAACCAGGCTCCACACCATGTCTCGTCGGCGTGTCCAACAGGTCATACCCCTCTCGGTCCACCATGACACCCCCCAAACACCCCATGAGGGGCATCACGTCATACCCCAAGTCCTCGCCCTCAGGGGGTACACCCCCCAGCCAGTACGTGGAACTGGAGAGCTCGGGGAGTGCAGTAGCTGATTGTACCGGAGGGGAAGGAGAACCGAGGGTCTCTTCCCCGTTCACGCGCAGGCTGCCTGGGAATGAGTTACATGTTGTATTTATATATATCTTTTTTGCAATTAAAGATTTTTTGGTTTAAGTCAGTTATTAATAATAATTGAGATATGAATAATTAAAGAATAACCTATATTTTGGTATTTGGAAATTCTGGTAGGCCGAAAGTACCTCTGAACGCGGACTATTGTAAAATGATCGGAAATCAGGTTTTGTAAAATATATTTGCATTTACCAAAATGTACGCGAGTTTCTTATTTTTATTTTTTAAAAACCGCAACGGCCGTAGTTTTTATTATACCTATATTATTTTAACGTTATAAAACTTAGTTTCTATATAAAGTAAAACTTGCATCTGAATGCAAAAATAAGAATTAAATAATATGGAGAAAATAACTTAACTGAGTATTGCTCACATTTTAAAGTGTTATATATAACTTAGGAAATTGAAACAAACTATTTAGAAAACGCTTTGATTTCTTAGCCATGCGTTCATAGCCTTCAAATTTTTGTAGGTTATCTAAAATTGATTATTTTCAACTAAACTTAGTGTTTTAATTGAACACAAGTGAGGTCAATCGTTCTATACATTGCCTCCAAAATTTGGCGGAAGATAGGAAACGGAGTGTCTTAACACTAAGTTCCGTCTGTCTATATTGCTATGAGCGGAATATAACGTAAAGCTAAAAATGGTGTAATTCCGTACCTCTCTCCAATCCATTGAACACTCTAGTCGCTTGCACGTGGGCAGTCCGCCCATCACAGTGTTTCGCCCCCGCAGCGATGTGAAGCCGCGCCCCGCCGTAAGCCACCGCGAACACTACGCGGCAGTCACGCAACCATACGGAGACTGAACGGTTCTGTATAATATTTTTATATTAACTTTTTATAGTGAGAGTTAGAGTAGTTACACTCTCCGTGGAGATGGAATCCAGTGGCAAACTCCGTCGCTCATAATGCGTTCGTGCATATTATTTTGTTTTGACGTTATTTAGCGATAGCTGTAAATTCTCTAGAGAAATATCTTTACAGAAAGTCTAACAACTTAAGAACTTGAAATAAAAACCAAATTATTCGATAAAATCTTTAGGTCATTTTAGAATAGAAGAGAATAAAAAAATTCTTTATATAGCGCACATAGACATAAAACACAACACACAAGAGAGATACATGAAAAATTTAAAATATATGCAAAGGCGGTCTTATTGCTTTAAGCAGTCTTTTACAGACAACCTTGTTACTTTTTTTATAAGGTTTTTAAAAGGCTTCGACTTCGTGAAAGTCTACTACATTATACTTTTGTTATACTATGCTAAAATATGCCATTGTAAAGATTGTTAAAAATAACACACCTTATATTAAAATACACTTACATTAGCCTTATCATGTGCTAAAAACAACAAGGCATCAGTATCAGTAGTGCGGAAGGACAGCGACAGGCTGAACCTGCGTCTATCGGGGGGTCGGCGAGAGCGGCGCAGCGCCACGTAGCCGGCGCCGCCCAGCCATACGAGACCTTCACTGCTTCGCGATTCACTATACCATCTGAAATATAGGGTTACTTTTTGTAGCTAAAGGTTTTATCCCCCTTAGTATGGTAGATAGAGAGATCTTTGTGTTAATATATTCTGCTCCCCTTTTTTAGAGAAGTTCGTGAAGCGGTTGTGCTTAATTTAACTAGAGCATGAAAATTAAAGAAATTTAAATGTATCGTCATACCCTTGGGAGGAGATTGAACACATATTTATTGCGTTTATAGTCAGAAGCAGTCCCACTTCTCCATGATGGTCTTAGGGCAAAATTTGTTTATTACAAATATGTATATGGTGTAATTAAAATAAGAAAAAAATGGAGTTACTAGGTTTTGCTTGAATGAATATTGGCTCAAATCTTTAAACGTAAAAATATTCAGTAAGTAAAAGCAGCTCCACGTTATTCCCGAAGTCCACGGTAGTCAGAGAGAACCTCGAAAAATTTTGAGTATTTATTACAGCAAAATTGATATCTATATCAATATATAAAATACAAGAACAAAAGTAATTCAATTTAAAACAGTCCCATTTTTAAATCTACATTGAGTAACGGTAACTAAAAGTAAAAAAAATAACAAAAATCCCACATACCGTTGCGTACATCCAGTGCACTTAGTATTCCCAGGCTGCTTACTAAACGCCCACAAGCCTATAGCATTGTGATCTGCGTGAAGGGAATGCACACAGGCGGGCAGCGGGTTCGACTCCTCGCCGAGCCACCAGACGCTGGGCTGCAGCAGACCAGACCCTGGCGTGTTGGTGGTAGAGTTCGAAGAGGTGATGGCGGTGACACCTGACCGTTCTACTCGTAGCTTCACGGTACCCCATACTCTGAGGATAGCTAATTAGTTAATTATATACTGCTTTGGCTTTGCTTATTTAAGGTGTTCTTAATACCGTAGTGGGAATTAATTAATTTCAACTTGCAACTGAGTTACGTAGCAAGTGGTGAGGATGACAAAAGAATTTGTTAAGTTATAAGACAAATTGAACAGGATTTTCGTAGAAATCTCATGTTATCAATTTAACAAACAAAAAGTTTCGATATGAAATAGATATAGTACCCGGCAATAAATAATGCACATCGATGCTTAGAATGAAACAGTCGGATAGCTTCGACTTCGTAGAGCGTTGTCTCGGTCGCTTAAAATAATAACAATGAGAGTATAGTGATTAGTTATATTTGAAATATCTATACTGTGAATATATTAAGACAAATATCAGTGGCTCAGGGGACAGTTTAACGTCACTCTCAAGGCATTTAGTTCTGTCAAAAAAATGCTTGGAATAAAAAACTAATATTTTTTTAATTGTAAGAACACGTCCCATTCTCCACTACATTTAGTGTTAAATTAATATAGCTTTACAATCAACTTAAATTAACAATACATTTTTATTTTTATAGTTAAACTAACTGCTGGTTGAAAAATAAATAAATATTCTGGTATTTTAAGAACAAATTTAACATGTAAAGAACCAAACTATAATAAGACACAAGCAAGTCACCTCTCAACATGCACTCTGTATGTAGTATGATCGGCGTCATCTATCGCTGGGGACAGAGGCTCAGGGTGCTCCAGGGCTCCGGGACCTCCTCCCACGTCCCATTCCACGCGTAGTTTACCATCTTGTACTACTATGCGGAGAAAACGGTCTGATTCCTGGAACATATATTTTTAGGTAAATATACATATATAATGATATTTAGTAAATAGATGTCATGGTACAGTGGATCAGTGTTTGACTGTAATCGTGATAGGTTGTCGGTTCGATTTTCACTCAGTGGAATGACCATCATATTTTAATAATTTTCATTTCTCCGCTTTGGTGACCAAGACTAAGGGCAAAATTAGGCTAATTGCAAATATATAATTTCTTACACTATATTATTATGTAGGATATGTCTTAATGTAAATGTAAGCAATAGGCTCCATTATTTGTAATATTATAATGTACGAGTATAAGCGGCAAATTTATTTTACAGTTTTGTAATTGTAACAATAAATATTGTTTGAAACAAGTCATAAAATACATAATTATTTAAAGAGTCCAAACAATTCCAAAATAATTTGACTAAACTGTTGACAGTTTGTCTTACCTCATATTATAGATAAGACAAATTCCGTTTTTCTCTACAAAAATAAACAACTATTATTCACCTGATCAGGCAGATACAATATGGTTCCATCTCGTACAGTCGCATCGAAGCTAAGAGCTATCGACACGCGCGTGGCGGCCGGCGCGCTCCACGCCGAGTATGCGCGCGCGCAGCCCACGCCGCCGCGGGGGGACGTTACTGATACTGAAATCTGTAAGAGGAAGATTAATGTTACTTTTTTTTTAGCTTCACGCTGTATCCCGCACACAGCAGGGTAGGCAGAGGGAACCTAGTGTTAAGACACTCCGTTCCCTACTTTCCGACGAATTCGGAGGCATTGCGTATTAAGTGGCAGAACTGAACGCCGCGCTTCGCCTTGACACCAGAGCGAAGGAAAATGAAAATATTAAATATTTCCACTCCTCGAGTGGGAATCGAACCCATAACCAGTCGTTTGTAGTCGCACGTTCGTGCCACTGCGCCGCGACTGGCCCCAATGCTGGCAGTTCATACATATGTACTCATGTTCAATAACATAACAAACAAACATTTCAATTTTATTTATACATATAGACACATAGACAAGAAAACCAGTAAAACCAGCAAAACCAGCAAAATCACTGACACTCACAGTAGTAGCAGCATGTCGCGCCCTCAGCACCTGATCGCGCAACGCCCTCAGCGCCGGCCGCAGCGCGCGCGCCGCGTTGTCGTGCTCCACGGCGCGCGCCGTCGCCGCCGCCGCGAGCGCCTCCGCCACCTCCTTACCGCGTAGCGTGTTACCGCGGATCTGGGATACTGTGGAATACCCCCGTATTGTGTTAGTGTTGCTTTTGGAGTATTAACATAGACATAAAAACATATTTTTTAAACTTCACGCTGTATCTCGCACACAGCAGGGTAGACAGAGGGAACCTAATGTTAAGAAACTCCGTTCCCCAATTTTCGCCGAATTCAGAGGCAATGTGTGTTAAGTAACGGGCCTTGCCGCGCTTTGTCTCTGATACCAGAGCGAAGGAAACGGAAATATTCAATATTCCACTCCTCGGGTGGGAATCGAACCGACAACCAGTCGTTTACAGTCACACGTTCGTGCCAATGCGCCACGACTGGCCCCACATAAAAATATAAAAACTCTTGATTTCACATTAATATTAATTATAAAGAGTATGAAGATCTTAAATAAAGCTTAAATAGTATGAAAAGGCGGAATATGAATTTAGTGTGTCATGTTTTATTGGGCGTTTGTGTATGTAAAATTCATCAAGTATGTTAAGTTCATATTTGTAGAAAGAAGTTTATATACTAGCCCGAATGAAATCGGTAAAATATATAAATATTTTTATAATAAAAATATTCTTATTATTAAACTAGTAAAAGTTGCCAGGTTTACTGGTTGAGACAATCACTTAATAAGAATTGGAAAATTGGAGTAAAATATTGAATCAAAAAAGAAATTAAAAAGCAAGATATTCTTGTTGTGTAAAAACATAATGCCAGTGCAATTGAAAGCTACCGCCAACTTTGAAATCACTTATGCTGAGAAGAGTCGGCGAGACACTCAAGATGTTCTTTTCAAATATATGTATTAACGTCATATTTTATATACTCGTATTTACAATAATGTCATAGTTCGAGACGAACATGTTCGAGTAATATGCGAAAAAAACAAACAACAAAAGTACACAACTGTAAATATCTTCCTATAGTTATAATCTAACAAAATTTTAAATAACGCAAATATTAGCTCACCATGTTCCTCAGCAGCACCAAGCGCAGTATCACCCAGACGTTGCAACGCTGCAAGATTCCTTCGTAACTGGTACCTCACTTTCCTTCTTATTTCCGCCGCTTCATCATAAAGAGCTCTGGCACTCCCAAACACGCGTTCTGCTTGAGCACTAGCTTGTCGTAAAGCTGGGAGAGCTGCTTCACCCACCACGCCTCCGGCCACGTTACTCGAGCCGGGTCCTGATCCACCATCCACTCCGCCCGCCGCTCCGCCCAGTGAGCGTTCCTTCCAGCCTAGCGCTCGTAGGGTAACGCTGATTGCGTCTGTTCGATGTTGAGCTGATTGAAGTTGGTGGCGAAGTTCTGAAAGTATTTATTACTTAAGTTAAGCTAGTTAAGTTTTCTCTGATACTCATCTAGAGTACGAGATATCTTTATTATTTCTAATAACTCCATTTTCAAAAAACCTGCAAAAATAAGACATAATAAAATGTCAATCAATACACTATATTATGTCTCATCTATGACTAACAATAAACAATATGTCCATAATAGACTCACAGAACATTGTTATAACAACTCTAAAAACAAGCATTTTCTTTAAATTAATTTAAGCAAACTTTTTCATTTGATATTCCACCGTGGGATGGATCAGCTGTTCCGCCATGTTGGGTTTAGAATGACACACACCTAATTATGCATTATTATTATACATTGCAATGCATTTGCATTGCATTATTATCCAAACTGAGCGTGTATACAAAATTCCAGCACAATCAACTAAGGATAGGTTAAAATTGAATTGCAAGATACCACCCGAACATACAACTTACATTTCAAGTTAAGCAAAAGCTCGTAAACAGACCACTGACGTACTACTCCCTCCACCCCTACTCCCATGTTTATGCTTTCCCCATGGAGAAAGCCCATCATAAGCCTTAGCCAGTGACCCATCCGCCCCGGGTGAAGCTGCTACCGTTTCCCCTCTCTAGAGAAAATGTCTGCTGTGTTTGACTTATTTCCTTGCTAGCTCAAAAAAAAACAGAAAGTCAACTCACCATCAACCCTACCCAGCAGTTCAGCACCCTTCTTCACAAGAACCTCAGAAGCTGCCCTTTCACTAGCAGCTGTCCTCACCAGTGGCTGCGGTCCTCTCGCTATCTTGGCGGCGGTGGTGGCGGCGGCGGCGGCGTCGGCGGCGGCGGCGGACGCGGCGCGCACTCCCTCCGCCACCTGCCGCCACGCGCGCGCTGCCGTCACGCCTGCTGACGCTAGGGCTCGGGTGCCCGCGAATAAGCTGGTATGGAAAAGAAAGATGAATAAAATTGATTTACTCCTAAAAAACAGCTAATTAATATAAAAAGTAAAATTTATAGATAGCTTGTATGAAATTGACCAGTCGTGGCGCAGTGGCACAAGAGTGTGACTGTAAACGACTGGTTGTGGGTTTGATTCCCACTCGAGGAGTGGAAATTATATTTCCATTTTCTTCGCTCTGGTGTCGAGGTAAAGCGCGGCATTAAGTTTCGCCACTTAACACGAAAGCCTCCGAATTCGGCGGAAAGTGGGGGACGGAGTGTCTTAACACTAGGTTCCCTCTGCCTACCCTGCTGTGTGCGGGATACAGCGTGAACCTATAGCTTGTATGAAATTTGAAATTTGACATCTTGATATCATTTGAAATCTATTTAGAAGGTATTTAAAATGGTTTAAAATGAAAGCGCGTATTTTAATAAGACTCCTTGAAAATTCCTGGATGCTTTTCGAAGCTATTTTAATAATAATAAAAAAGATTAATTAAAAATATTTCAAATAAAAAACCAATATTATTTATCCATACTTTATTATGATTTTTACCCGCAAAGGTACGGAGACTGTACCTATATGTATTCGGAGTGGGAGGTTATTTGTTTGTTTATGCAAGCTACTCTGTCAATTATCTTCAAAACTATAAGTCCGATTTCGATACGGTTTTCAAAGGTATTTTTAAAATTTTGCTATTTATTAAATAGTAAGCACACAGTAAAAAACTAACAACAAAATTTATCAAACATATTATTATTTACATACTTCTTATATTCCTTGGCTTTCTCTCCCAATACAGCGACATGTTTTTCTACAGTATCCAAATACTTTTCCTTGTATTTCGGAGTAAGATTGTATAAAATGGCTTCCTTCTCTTCTGCAGCAGACGTCAAGTTTTTAAGCTCGGAGAGTAGAGAGGGAAAGGAAACTGCGAGATTCTGAGTTTGGAGAAGATCCATGCGGGTTTGTTCTGTAAGGTTGTATGTTGACAGCTTTGATATGTCCTGTGGATGATGACAAAAAAATTACAGGATTTTTTATGAAATAAGCTTACTATCGACATCCTGTCAAAGTTATGTCAAGTTATATGATTGTTGTTGTATTTATTATGAAAAGTAACTTTGTCATGCTTTTTTTGACTGTGATACTTTTTTTCAGCTTCGCGTTTATCCGACACTTGGGTAATGAGAGAAAATCTAGTGTCAAGACACTCTATTCTCCATTTTACGCTTGCATTTGACACATTGTGTATCAGATTTTAATGCTGCGCCTAGAATTCTTAACAGAACTGAGCGAATAAAATAAATTGTTTATTATGTCCAACATAAATAATGACTAACCATATGTTATATCTTATTTTATTGTAATACTAGCGGCCCGCCCACGGCTTCGCGGCGTGAACTATTTCGCTATATTGCAGTCCTCGGGGGCGCATTTTTAAAAAATAAAGTAGCCTATGTTTAAGCTTAGATTATCAACTATATTTATGCCAAAATTCATTACAATTGGTCAAGCGGTTTAGATTTTTCATATAAACTTTCATCCCCTATTTCAACCCTTTAGAGGTTGATTTTTGAAAAAATAAGTAGCCTATGTTAGACCCAGTAATTTTTACTACTTTCATTCTAAATTTCATCCAAATCGGACCAGTAGATTAGCCGTGAAAGCGTGTCAGACAAACACACAGACATTCGCATTCATAATATAAGTATGGATTGCACTTATCATAAGTTTAATATTTCTAAGAAAATAGCATATTTATATTAAGGCCACGTTTGTAGCTTATATGCGCATTTTTGAATATTGATATAACAGAAACAAATACATTTTACGGGGCCAGTCGTGCCGCAGTGGCACAAGCGTGTGACTGAAAGACGACTGGTTGTGGGTTCGATTCCCACTCGAGGAGTGGAAATATTTAATATCTCCATTTTCTTCGCTCTGGTATGGAGGCAAAGCGCGGCGTTAAGTTTCGCCACTTAACACGCAATGCCTCCGAATTCGGCGGAAAGTGGGGAACGGATTGTCTTATCACTAGGTTCCCTCTGGCTAACCTGCTGTTTGCGGGATACAGCGTGAAGCTAAAAAAAATACATTTTAGAATTTCATACATTTCAACAAAACTCACCTCTAACACCAATCTACATCTCAGCCCATAATCCTTAACATTCACCAACTTGGGGGTAACTGTCTTCTTGACTTCTGCGAACACGTCGCTCGCGCTCCACACAGCCCCGGCGAGACGCGGGAGGTCCTCCGCCTTCCTCTCCCACTCTTCGAGATCAGATTGCATTTTGTGGAGACGCTTTGTAACATCATCTATACGGTATTTGTACTCGTGGAGTGATGTTGATTGGAGGTTTGCCTGTGAATTTAATTTATTTGTGTTTTTAAGTAAATTCGTAAATGTTAATTTGAAATTTAACATTTTTGCACATATATGTACATATGGAGCCAGTCGTGGCGTAGTGGCATGAACGTGTGACTGTAAACGACTGGTGTGGTGTCCCACTCGAGGAGTGAAAATATTTAATATATCCATTTTCTTTGTTCTGGTATCCGAGGCAAAGCGCGGCGTTAAGTTCCACCACTTAACACGCAATGCCACCGAATTCAGCGGAAAGTGGGGAACGGAGTGTCTTAACATTAGGTTCCCTCTGCCTACCCTGCTGTGTCCGGGAAACAACGTGAAGATAAAAAAAAATGTACATATAGTTTAAAAAGAATAACATATTATATTAAAGAAAAGAAATACAAAATTTTCTACTTCTATTCTTAAAAACATAAAATTGTTTACTGTTTGTGTGTATTTTTTTAGTAAATAAACTGACATTCCTTCAAATTATGACTTAATTCGATAATTTTACAAATAAAAAAGATTTTTTAGGAAATGCAAGCGTACAATTTACAGATATACCTAATTGATTTGTTTGATTTCCTCGCAATTGTCATTTAATATATTTACACAAATTCAAGTAGGAAACACCGCATAACGGGGTGGTCAGAGAGAGAGAGAGAGCTTAGTGTTAAGATATTCCGTTTTCTACTTTCCACCCGAAATTAGGTCATTGCGTATTAAGTGGTCAAATTGAACTCTTCGCTCATAACGTAGTAATGCTTATAGCAATGTTTATAGTGTTTTTTATGAAAATATTTGAATGGTGCTTATTACTAACACATTTGCATTATTTAATTATTATATAAATATTAAATTTAAACTCACCGAATCCGACACATCAGTGACACCAGTAATATAATCAATAAGGGTTATCTCCTTAATTTCCTTCAACAAATGCCGAGCTTCCTTCAAAGCTCTGTGCGCACTCAAATGTTTTTCTCCTCTCGCGAACTCGTCCAACCTTTCCACTTGTTCTGCTAAAATCCTCTTTTGTTTCAAAACTTTTTCCAAACTTGTAGCACTTTCGAGGCTTAACGATAGAGCTTCATTATCCCTTCTAAGAGCATCTTCTTTCAATTTATTTGCATTAGTAAATAGCTGATGTTCCGTTTCTTCTAATTTAGCGATAGAACCTTCTAGATTTTTAGAACTTTTAATAGATTTCTTTACATTTTGCAAAGTATGATGTAATTTGGTTGCGTTCTCTCTGAATTCTCTTATAACTGGGAATGGTTGTGGTATTCGAGTGAGCTCAGTCAGATCAGCCTTCGAATGCATCTCAGCTGTTAATCCTTCAATCGAGTCCAGCAATGTTTGAGTGCAATTGTCGCAAGCTGAAGTAAAAAAAGTTATTTTAATTTAACGATATATAAGTAGTATTAAATTAAAGTATGATTTGTTTGTTATCGTATAATATATTTTAAAAGTCAACATTTCATACATTTTTAAGTTATGTTTACTTGATAGGTTATGTTTTGTCCATTTAATATATCCATAGTAAACGATATGAAATTAGTCTGAACTGAACTGACTGAATACTAAATAAGTAACTGTAACGAAGTAAACAATGTATTTAGTATAGAATATCATATAAAATAAAACTCACGTTTACACCCATCATCATCTAAATAGTGCCTTGGTTTCACACAAAGCTGGCATCGGTTGCCAGTAGCGTGAGGTGCGCACGCGCAGTTGGGGGAGCAGCGTGGGGACAAGGAGCCTCGGGTATCGCACCCACAAGGCTCGCAAGTACCACCCGCCACGCGCTTCCAGCCTATTGCGCATGTGTTGCACTGGGGTCCTGCGTAGCCTGGTATAAAAAATATAATTTCTATTTTGGAAATAATGTAGCTTTGAAGAATCACTCTAATATTTTTATTATAATGTCATATTGTATAATGTTACAGTATGACTTATCGAGATAAGCATAAGAATAAAATCTAAAAATGTCATACCGTAACATCAGTAAAGTAAGTTTATTATCATCTCAAAATGTGTAATATATTAGAGCTATGTATAGTGCCTATTACCAAACAGTTTGTAAGTATTTATAATAAACAGCAAGTTTCACATCCTTTTCCGCATAGGGTGAGTAAGAAATAAGAGAGAAACTAGAGTCAAGACACTCCGCTTCTCGCAATTTAAAAATCGAGACATTGTTTCTTGAGCAGCGGATCTCAATGTAGCACTTTATGTTAAGTACCAGAGCGAAGAAATGAAAATAAATTGAATTTAATTTAACCATGCCGCAATCGAAATCTCAATCGTGTACAGTCAAAAGTTGGCCCACTGCGCAACGACTGCATTTAAAAGAAACTTTTGAAAGCAATCCACTTACAAATCATAAATATTTTTACTTTGTTATAGCAAATGATAACAAACCTGGCTTGCAATAGCACTGCAGTCGGCCATGCGCCACGCCACACGCCACGGCGTGCGAGGCGTCGCGCGTCGGACACGGGCACGGCTCGCAGCCGTCGTCCGCGTTGCCATAGTAACCCTCCGCGCATCGCTCGCAGTGCGGCCCGGCCGTGTTGAGGGTGCAGTTCTGTTTGTTAAATTATTCTTTGAAATTTTCTCCTATAGTTTAAGAGAGAGAGAGAGAGGGCAAAGAGAGTGACTGAAATCAGTCCTGACTTTTTCAATAGGTATTTTCAGAATGAGCTTTGAAGAAGTTCTATAAGAATGTAAAGAAGAAGGTTGAAATTATACAAGATAAAGTAACTATAACGAAATATAATTGTTATTTAGTACATAGATATGTACATATTATATTATATACTTCGTACTACATAAATATATTATTTAGTTCAAACATATATGTCTATTAATTCTTACCAAACAGTGCCCAGTCTGCGGGTGACACGAATCGGCCCTCCCACTACAATCACAAGGTCTGGACTTCTCCACATCTATAACAATCGTGCCAGCAACATGATGGACCCTGGGCGGGGACGGCGGTATCCAGAACCCCGCGGCGGGACGGTGGCAGGACGGCGCGTCGTATCCGCGGGGACAGAGACAACGCTCCACGCCCAGCGCTGGTGCTCCGCGGGATAGACCAGCGATTGCCGTTTCTAGGGTTACGTTTAGTAATCTGTGGATAGGGGAAAGATATTTTTGTTTAATAAATATATAAACATTAAATTAATAAGTCCCAGTCGTGGCGCAGTGGCACACTCGAGGAGTGGAAATATTTATTAATTCCATTTTCTTCGATCTGGTATCGAGGCAAAGCGCGGCGTTAAGTTCCGCCACTTAGCACGCAATGCCTTTGAATTCGGCGGAAAGTAGAGAACGGAGTGTCCTTCACGCTGTATGCGGGATACAGCGTGAAGGTAAAAAAAATATAATTATTAAATTAATAAGAAAACAGTTTCACGCTTTTTCTTACATAGTGGCAGTGAAACATACTCGTAGTCTCAAGACAAAAAAATTACTCAGTCAAATTATGTTGACTATTTGCTAGTGAAGCTAAATTTCTTCTATGAAAATAACTGATTTAAATTAGACGGGTAGTATCAATGTCTGCCATTTGTCTTACTATCTAACTAAATTATTTAGTTTGTCTTAATTATTACATAAAAAAACAAGCTTCCACGCAACGATTATTCAATCATAAAGAAGGCACTCTGTTCTCCACCACAGACCAATATTTACTACCAAGAGAAATATTATTACCAAGAGAAATATTTGACATTTCAAACTAACTTACAGCACATGCATAGGTTCATTATAGATCGGTGCTCGTGTGGACAGCCGTAGGAGAAGTCGTCTCACGTCCAGCAACCCCAGCATGAGCTCCCCACGGGACGCACCTCTCACCCTGCCTCCAGCATTGCGCCCGCGCACCTCCCATAGTGACTCGTGGAGAAATACCGCGTGTGAGCCGTTGACTGCTGGTATACGCTGAAAGATTTGATTATGTTTTAATGTCTTTAATAGATTAGTTTAATTTCTATGGCATTATTAGTTCATTTGTCAAATATATTATATAACTAGGGGCTCGCTAGCAGCTTAGCCGCGCGAACTACATACCTGTTTCGGTTATTTTAGGGTGTGGATTTTTGAAAAATAAAGTAGCTTATATTTAACCTTGGATTATCAACTATATTTATGCCAAAATTTATTACAATCGGTTAAGTGGTGTTAGATTTTTCATATAAACTCTCACCCCCTATTTCAACCCTTTAGAGGACGATTTATGAGAAAATAAGTAGCCTATGTTAGACTCAGTATTTTTTACTACTTTTATTATAAATTTCATCTAAATCGGACCGGTAGATCAGCCGTGAAAGCATGTCAGACAAAGACACAGACATTCCCATTTATAATATAATTATGGATTATGGATATTTCAAACAATTATTCGCAAGGATATGAACCGCCTGTAAATGTGAAACCTTCATCAAACCGAACAAACGAAATGATATAACATTGCAAAAAAAGCGTTGCTTGTAAAAATTCCAAATTATTACTGGTTCAAATTCGATAACAACTTTTCTATGGATCTTATAAGTATAAAGATAAAAACTACCTTTACTCACCTCATAATAATCCAGCACTATATTATTCCCATGGATACTAACAAGGGGAAATCTGCTCATCACATGCTGTGGAAGAGGTTCCCCGCCCTCTTCCTCCACTCTAAACCTTAGAGCACCTCCGTAAGACAGCACGTGGTCACCAAGGAAGAGTTCGCCCAGCTCTGCGTAGATTGGCACTGAAGGCCAGGGCACAAGAATAGTGCCCTCTTGTATACTTGTTCGGACAGAGAAGAATTCTTGGTCAGTCTGTAATAAAAAAAATTAAATTAAATAGTCTTTTATTATATATTTCTTTAATATGAGGATTATGATTAGAATAGGTTAATATGACACATTCTTTCCCTTTAAAATAAACCGGGAAGGGCATGTTTTTAAACATAAAGCAGTAAGTATTACTTAGTACTGCACATAATTTTTTTTTAATCTTGTATAATAATTAGGACATACCTAATCGTTCGCGTGATAACTAAATGTTTATTTGCTAGCCATTAGAACATTTTTAAATAGACCCATTTTATCAAAATGCTTTTACATAGTGTGACGTTAAAGTCTCCGCTCTATATGGACAAAATTGGACAAATGGTACGACATGTCTTAACACTAGTCTCTCTTACTAAATTCTCTAAAACCATAAAGAAATACTAACCTTAGTATTACTATCTCCTCTCAATAATTTCAAATGTAGCGGAGTAGCGGCGTGCAACGCTGCACGCGTGACTGACGCCTGCGTGCATTTAGCGCTGCGTCCGAAACAGAAGCAAGCGGTGCATCCTACAGGGTTGATTTCTGAAAGGCCGAATGTGCCATCGAGGCAAGTGTCGCATTTCTCACCCACTACATTTTCCTGTAAACGAAACATTTATTATTGGTATAATATTGGAAAAAATGTATACTTTAAATAAGTGCAGATATGACAGAAGTCTAACTTAAAAGAGCATATTATTTACTTATTTTTTGTTGTATTTGGTTATATAGAACAATTACTCTATTCTTTTCGTTAATTGAAATGAGCTGACTAACAAATCTAAAGAAACAGAGCCTTAAAGAAATCCAAAAGATCTTCCAACAGTGAGGCTTCATATCCTTAGCCAAATGAATGAGAAACGCCTAAAAAAATATGCTAGGTAAGAAAATCCTAATAAATACTTTTAATCTATTAGCTTACCTTACATGGACACTCCCCCCTCTCGTTACAAGCACATACCCCCCTCTCGCACCCCCTACTTCCGGCCAGCGAGCACCCACAAGGCCTGCACTTCGGTCCAAAGAATCCAATGGCACAGGAGGTGCAGTCGCGCCCGGTCCACCCGTGCCGGCACTGGCACTGACCGCTCACCGCGTCACAGCTGTCTGGGAGATAACACTGCTTGTTGTTTTGTTTTGTTTGTCGAAGTCTTTACTTAGAGAATGACGCTATTGTGGCGAAATGGGACAGCGAGACAGTAAAAGCGATGGTTGTGAATTGGATTCCCACTTGGGGAATGATTATATATTATTATCATTTCCTACTCCTTCTATTTAATATTTCATTTTCTTCGCTCTGGTGTTGAGTTAAAGTGTGGCGTTGAGTTCCGCCTCTTAATACGCAACTCCAGGATTGGAAAAAATGGGGCATGATGTGCCTTAATTCCCTCTTCCTACCCTGCTGCGAAACACAGCGTGACGCTAAAAAAAAGTACTTTTCTGCCGGTACTTGACGCAAAGCGCGGCGTTATGTTCCGCTACTGGACACGCAATGTCTTGATTTCCAGCGGAAAGTGGAGAACAGAGTATCTTGACACTAAGTTCCCTTTGCCTACTCTGCTATCGTTGAAAAAGCGTAAAGCGTGAAAAAAGGAGCAATTTTATACTAGGCACTAACCAGATAAAGCTCCAGGCCCACATGCACATGGTCTACATCCTAGAGCTCTGCCCCAGTATCCTCTAGCACAGTGCTGGCACCCCGCCCCCCGCGTCCTTGCGGGACACACGCATCGACCGGTTATTGGTGAACACACTCTCCCGTCTGTGCATATTGGACAAGCTGGAAAGCAAAATTAGTTTGGTTCAAATTAGTCGGCAAGTAGTATGGTTGATCATATTAGATTACTTAAATTTAGTATTTTTTTAATATATGTATATTTTATTATATTAAAATTTGTATTTGAGCTGGTTCTGAAGAAATATTATACCATCAAGAAATTCCAATACGCATATAAATTTTCAAAGAAAGTTGGACGTTAAGAAATGGATGATACAACAATAATAGTATATAATCATAAAAGTATGTAATTAAAAACTGGATTTGGCAAAAATTATCAGTGATATAAGTTGACAGATGACTTAGAAACATACATTCTACGACAATATCTAAAATTCTACCCTTATAATACTTACGCAAGCACCCATTTGGTCCAAAACCATAGTATCCTGGGAGGCATCTATCACACCTCCTCCCACCGACTCCCACGGAGCAAGCACATAGACCATTGACCGGGTCGCAGGCGGCTGCACCTGCGTCGCACTCACACCGCCTACAGCCTCCTTGCTCCAGACCCCAATAGCCCTCCTGGGAAGAAGATAAATATTTGAAATAGTAAAGGTAGTCAGAGAATGGTTCTCATACTCTGTTCCTTACAATTACCGAAATTTTGAAATATAATGTGTAGGGAAATGAAACCCAACACTACGCTTTGTCATACTAAGCCGAAGAAGTAATTTAAATATAATCATTTTAACATATTTTGATACTTTCAAAGTTTCCCCTTTTTATACCCACGTAGTAAATTTACACTCTTAAAATATAATAAACCTTTTTTATAGAAAACGTTTGAATGCAGCAGAATTTGAACTCACGTCTCTTGGTAACTATCCTCTAAAGCGCTCTTTCAGACTGCCACACTACGAGCTCTATATACCGATCCGTCAAACTTTTTAGACGCTTATTGTATGCTTACTATATACGCTTATAACCAACTAATAATTTAAATAGTTTTTCTAAAAAAATCTTTAACTTTTTCAAAAAATATTTTTTTCAAATCATAAGTATGATTCACAATTATTTATAGCACGACATAAAGCTGGTTACGATAATACAAGAAATCGATTAAGCTTTATTGTTTGTTACAGTGCGGTACTAAATTAATGGGTTATTAATGACTTTATGACTATAAACGTTTTATAATTAATAACGTTCATAATTAATTTCATACAAATAAATCAAAGTAGTCAAAGAAGGACACTAGGTTCTAGTGTCAAGACACTCCGTTCTCTACTTTCCGCCCGAAATCGTGACATTGCAAGACATGCGAAGGAACTTAACATCGCGTAGGTATTAAAGTTCAGAAATAAAAACAATTCAAATGTAATCATTTCCTTCAGTGGGAACGAACCCACAAGTATCGAATTTAGAGTAAGAAGCAATCCCACTGCGCCACCACGGGTTTTAAGTTTAAATTTCATACTGTTTCAAGTAGCGGAACTTAACTTCGCGCATTGTCTAAGGTACCAGAGCAAAACAATTACAATAATTTAAATAAAATCACTCTAGTTGGAATTAAACTCAGAACCAATCACATTGACAGTCAGCGCTTTCCCACTGCTCCACGACGAGCTATTTATGACTTTCAATATCAGTATAGAAATATATGGGTTTAATAGTAAAATACGAAGTAAATGGAATGTCTTAAAGCATAAAATTGTATTGCAATAATAATAAATAATTAATAATATTAGCAATAATCATATAACTAGCACGCTATTGTGGCGCAGTATGGCAACGACTGACTCAAAGCTTAATTGGTTGTGGGTTCGATTCCTGCTCGGGGATATGACTAATTTTTTTTTTTTTCGCTCTGGCAAAACAAAGCTAGGTGTTGATTACCACCACTAAACACGCGAAGCCTTGGCTTTGCGTGTTTCGGGCAAAAAGTGAATAACGGAGTGTTTGGATAATAGGTTCTCTATGACAACCATGTTATGCGGGAACAAGCGTGAAGCTGAAAAAGTTATATAACTTTATGACAAAATAAATATTCAGTAAGTGTAACACGTAACTTCTTTATTTTCCACACTTTTTTAATTCAAATTTACTATCATCGTAAACACGTAACATTTCTACCTATGTATGTATGTTTGTGAATTGCCCCACTATGGTGTCTGATTATAAAAATTGGAAAAAATCGAAGCCTTTTTTTGTATCTTTAACAATAATTAAAGGTCACTTATTTGAAATAGTGGGGAACGAAATGTTTAAGCACTAGATTTCTCTGTCTAATCTGTTTTATTAAACGCGTGAAACTGTAAACAAAATGGAATACATTTATTCTATCGTATCGCAGCGGGACACCGTTTAAATGTAAACGGGATGGTTCTAGCTTCAATCTCAATTGGCATAATCATTTTATTTACGTTATCATCATTCCTGCGTTTTGAAAAACAAGGTGCAGCGTTTAGTTCCGCCATCTAACACAAAGCTTTATCGGCTTATTTTCTAAGACACACGAGGTAAAGCGCGGCGTTATGTTCCGCCACTTAACACGCAATGCCTCCGAATTCGGCGGTGCGTGGGGAACGGAGTGTCTTAACACTAGGTTCCCTCTGCCTACCCTGCTGTGTGCGGGATACAGCGTGAAGCTATAATTCTGAGAAACAAAACTGATACTTTAAAGTCTTATAACTTATATATCAGTCTCATATTGTACAAATCTGTCTCAAATTCCCAAGCAAATCTCGTGAACAAATTACCTTTACACAAATCACATCTGGCCATGTTCGAATAACATTTAATTGAATAAATAACACGTAATTGCACATTTGCACCTGGCTCTAGTAAATAAGTAAAAGTCAGGCTTGAGAACGTGTGAAATGTAGGAGTGGATTTTATAGACATTTGGTTGCGTAACTTAACGCTGCGCTTTGTCTGTATAAGAAATAGAAATCTTTTAAAATTAATCATTACTTTTGAAATGAAAATATATAAGATGTTTTAATTTAAGTCTATTTAATTTCATATACACAAATTAAACCTATATACGGCGAAAAATCTACATGAAATAAAAATACCTATATAAAAAAAATAAAAATAGCTTCACGCTATATCCCGCACACAGCAGGGTAGGCAGAGGGAACCTAGTGTTAAGACACTCCGTTCCCCACTTTCCGCCGAGTTCGGAGGCTTGCGTGTTAAGTGGCGGAACTTAACACCGCGCTTTACCTCGACACCAGAGCGAAGAAAATGGAAATATAATTTCCACTCCTCGAGTGGGAATCGAACCCACATAAATAAATTTAAAAAAATATTTTACATAATACAATATATGTGTTTAACATAACGTTTTGTAGGAAGTAACATAGATTGTTAAGGTGACACGTATTTTACACGTCAATCAGTTTACTAGTAAAAATATACTTAAAAAACGTATAAAAATTTGAATGCAAGATTCAAACCCGCACCTTTTGGAAATCGTCCTAGCGCTCTGACAGTTAAGTCATACGATCTACATCCACTTGTGTATAAATTCTTTTACGCTTATTACGACTTATTTTGTTGTTAGCATTTTTATAGATATAAATTTTTGCTATCCAAAGATTAGTCCTACAAACAACCGGCGAGCGGGAATGCTATTTATTTAATTTTTTAACATATAAAAAATATATAAAAAATTTAAGTACTCGAATACAATTCATAAATATATTTAATACCTAGCGACTTGCTCGCATTTACGCCCGTGTGATTTTTCTCCCTGTTTTCTAACCTCTTAGGGGTTGATTTTTGACGACATATGTAGTCTATGCTTGATCCTGGATTTTTAACTACTTTCATTCACAATTTCATCTAAGTCGATCCAGTAGATCAATCATGCAAGCTTAACAAACAAACAGACAGACTTTCACATTTATAATATAGTATATGTATTTTGACGTTGCTCCCCCATACGGCAACCGTTATAGCTATTCCACGCAAGGAAATGCCAAAGAGGCATGCTATGGAGGTACACATTTGCATATAGTTGATAGGCTTTGAATGACTGCTGTATGTGAATACAGTGATTTATATACGCAGTGAGAGCATTAAGGACTTCAATTGAACTTATTGGCCACTAGCGGTGCCGCGGAGCTTTGTCTGCATTACTATGGTGCATTTTCCACGTTTTTGGCACATTTTCAATATTTTTATTCGATGTTTCTGAACGGAACATATTGTTGGTCAAAAAAAAACTTTTATAGACTATGTTTTCTTTGATAATTGATCGTATAATAGTATTTCTATGCAATGTTAATTTAACAAATAATTAGGTTCTATTGTTGAGAATGCAAAATTTTCGAGATTTATTTTCATCTATGTATTAGTACTTAGTAGGTAAAGAAAGCAGCTTCATGACTTTTCTCGCAAAGCAGGGCAGACTAGAGAAAACTTATTGACAAAAAGTGATATATTACATAATTTTTATTATTATATGAAGAAATGTATATCTGTTTTACATATTTGAATAAAATAATAATATCATAAAATAATAAGTCTTTGCACTATATGTTATTAATACGTTTGGACAATTATAAAGAGATAAGTATCTACTTATACATAGTTAGGCAGAGAGAACAAGAAAGAAAAAGCGACCTTTTTCCTATTTTTTCATTTCCATTGTTTAAAACTGGGCTAACGACATAAACAAGTGTTAAAACACTCCGTTCTCCACAACATTTAACATATTCATCTATCTTACCTCGCAGGTATCGCACGCTCGTCCCGTAACATGCGGTCGACATCGACACTGCCCTGTCCGTATGTCACACACGCTGCTCTCCGCGCCTATAGAAGAACAATTGCAACCTGGAAAGAGTAAAAAGATAATTAATTATGTATTTTTGTTTATTATCATGTGTAAATGTGGCACAGTGGTTAAGTGATCGGGATGCGATAGGTGGGAATTCATATCCTTAATACACATAAGTTTGTTATCGCTGTTAAAGGTAATTAAATCTTTTATGGGTCTGAGTATACGCATATATAATACAATTCCACAGCTTCTTTTAATTTTTTACTGGATAATATTTCAGAAAACATATTAATAAGTAAGGCTTATTCGATTTGAGGGCAATGCAGGTTAGATACCATTGTATGAAATAATGAAAACGTAATTTTTATATTTGAAAAGATCAACTGTTGAGTTTCTCACCAGCTCTTCTCACCAAGTCTATTTTAATAAAGATATTTTGAATTTTAATTTGAATTTAAGAATATACACACGATGGTTGTGAAGGCAAATGCCTTATAGGTTCTCTCTCTCTGTATATATTCAACGACCAAAGATAGAAATCAAAAATAAAATGACTATAGTGGCGCCGTGCTACAATGTCGGACAATAATCACAGTGGTTGCAGTTTCAATGTCAACTTTGCAAACTTATTATTTTTAAATGTTTCTCATCTTTCTGCTTCTGATAAGACAAACTTTTATAAATTTATGCAGAAAATGGAGGATAGAGCATCTTAACTAGGCTTAAACTAAGGTTAAAAGAAAACAAATATTATTAATTAAAAATTTATAAAAAAAATATATAAATACTAATACTTGAGCTTCGTGCTTCTTAGGAAGAAGGCAGGGCAGGGCAATCAGAGAGAAGTCAGTGTAAATATATTTCCTTATGCACATTATTTATATTTGAAATCGAAACATGGCATGTTCAGCGGTAAAACTAACCGTCACGCTTAGCCTTAGATACCAAAGCGGAGAAATGAAAATAGTTTCAATATAACCATATCAACCGAGTGGTAATCGAACCCACAGCCAACCGCTTACACGGACAGCCTGGTCCACTGAGCCACGTTGGTCTTTAAATATAAATAATAGGTAAATATTGAATTCCACAGCAATTTAACAATCACGCAGTAACCTATGGCTAAGGAATGCTGATTTTAATTGATCCCGCGTTTATCTGACGGCTTACATCTAGTTTCGCAGGCATCACGTTATCTAAGATATTTAGTTCTGCCGACTAAGTAGTTGAGTTTTATCTATTCGCTAATGTACAAAGCGGGCGCTGGTGCTTGCTTTTACTAAGTTAAAGTTAAAGGTAACCCTTAAATGCCGTGTGTCGGGATTGATGTCATTGTCGTATACTTGGGATAAAACGATTTTGAATTGATTTCATCTAAAACTTAAGCGTGAATTCAGTTTTTTAGTCGAATGCGGAATATAGACTGCTGTATTACTATTAAAAATATGGAAAGAATAAGTAGGAAGATTATGTTTTAAGTCACAGGAACGACGTACGAAAATGTATGAAGAGATATGAGAAAGGGCTCATAATTTGATGAAACATGGAAAAAACGAGAATTTCTTGACGTGACATACAAGCTTGAAATTTGGTTTTAATAATCAAAAGCCGTCAGTTAAGAATAAATTTTGGGACATGGTTGAATTAGGTGGTCCAAAGGCTCTGTAAAGTGAGAGACCTATAAACTTGAATTTACATTGTTGCGTGGACATAGTAGTGGGCTTTAACTAGTACACAATAAAATATAATAAAAGAACATTTAATAAATATATTATGATATTTTGTATGTTTCTTTCAAATTATTTTTTTAGTAAATTTATGTAATACCAAAAACTTTCATTAAAAGAAAACAAACATTCAAGGGTTAATATAAATAAGATTAGGTTTACTCTGTGTCGTTAATTAACTAAGAGCTTAAAGTTATATTCAATATATTTTCGTATTCCACAGATGATGTAATAAGTTGAATTCACGGTATTTAGTATAGCTGCCTAAATTAAAGAAACTCAATTATGGCGCTATACGTTTTAGCGCCATAATTGACAATTCCTTTGTTTTCTTATTTACTCTTTATTTTTTTTTTCATCTACATATAGCAAGTAGGATAGTAAGAAAGAATCTAGTGTCAAGACACTCCATTCTCCATTTTCCGCTTACATTCTAAATATCGCGTGTTAGGTAACAGAAGTGAACTCCGCACTTTGCATATTGCGATAGCGCCATAAAAAATATTTTCTTTTCTTTTAGCTGTATCCCGCAAACAAAAGAGTAGGCAAAGGGAAACAAGAGTTAAGACACTCCGTTTCTCATTTTCTGCCGATTTCGGAGACATCGTGATAACTGGCGGAACTTAACGCCGCGCTTTACCTCGATACCAGAGCGAAGAAAATGGAAATATTAAATATTTCCACTTTCCGAGTGGGAATCGAACCCACAACCATTCGTTTACAGTCACACGTTTGTGCCACTACGCCACGACTGGCCCCGAAAATCGAAATAACTTTAAATATAGTAATTCCTCCGATTGAACCCATTATTGTCTCCTACATAACATATGATAGACTTACAAATTCATTTTTACGTACTACTTTTTTTTTTTTCAGCTTCACGCTGTATCCCGCATACAGCAGGGTAGGTAGAGGGAACCTAGTATTAAGATACTCCGTTCCCCACTTTCCGCCGAATTCGGAGGCATTGCGTGTTAAGTGGCGGAACTTAACGCCGCGCTTTACCTCGACACCAGAGCGAAGAAAATGGAAATATTAAATATTTCCACTCGTCGAGTGGGAATCGAACCCACAACCAGTCGTTTACAGTCACACGCTTGTGCCACTGGGCCACGACTGGCCGTGACGTACTGGTTGCTTCGTTGAATGGAAAGAAACATAATATATTTTACAAAACAATGAACTTATTTTACGTTCACTAAAACAAAAGAAAATACAAAAACTTCAACCTTTTGTATTTTAGTGTCGTATTACCTAATGTTTCGTGGTAAGGAAAACATAAAATTATTAAATACCAGTCGTGGCACAGTGGCACGAACGTGTGACTGTAAACGACTGGTTGTGGGTTCGATTCCCACTCGAGAAGTGGAAATATTTATTATTTCCATTTCCTTCGCTTTGGTATCAAAGCAAAGCGCGGCGTTAAGCCCCGCCACTTAACATGCAATGCCTCCAAATTTGGCGGAACGTGGGGAACGAGGTGTCCTAACACTATGTTCCCTCTGCCTACACTGCTGTATGTGGGATATAGCGTGAAGCTAAAAAAAATGTGTATTTGGTAACCGTTTGTACTTGTATATAAACACGACTAGTCGCAGGTTGATTTCCACCCTGAGTATGATTTTATTTAAATTATGTTCATTTTATTTTCATCAAGATAAAATAACAAGGTAATCACATAAAATTTAATAGGTTAATATTTTTCGAAAATTGAAGAGTGGAGTGTCTTGATTAGGTTCTAGCTAGCTTCATACAGGAAAAAAACGTGAAGCTTAAAAATGGAATATTTTGTAATTTACATAGGTATCATTTCCACTCTGTAAGCAGTGACAACCTAGTACGACCTACGCCACTTGGTTTTTTAGTTCTCTTGGCATCTAAACTGTTAACATAACACTCATAATCCCTACTTTTTGGCAAGTTAGTAGTAAACATATAATAATTTTACGATATAATAAAAAAACTCCGATGTTGAATTCCGTTAATCAATAAAAAATATTTCAGCGTCAAGGCCAAAGCGAAAAATGATGACTCTTAACATCTCTACCAAGAATATATTCAAGAAACGTGTCAATCTAAAATAAAACATTTCCTCCATTGGTAATCGAACCTGCATCTCTAACTACAGTCATACTCCCACCTGCGCAATATCTGCGCCTATTTTCTATACCTTCACTTAATACAAGTCATTTTATCATTCCCAACTGGGACACGTCACTGTTCTACCATAAGCAGTTATAAGACCTATCATTTTAAGTTTAATTGTAAGTTTGTATCGGAAAATTGATACATGATGGCAACTGTTGATATACACGATTGGTTTAAGTATATATATTATTTATTGACTTGAGTGAAAGTTAATGTGTAGAGACGCCGTTGGTATAGTGGTGTAATTGCACGCGATAGTTTTAGATTCAAATATAGGCCTAGGAACATAGGCTTCGCTTGGACAGCGTGAATTTAGGAAATTAAAAAAAAAACATTTTTAGAAAACGTGTAAAAAATTTAACATTTGAACAATAAAAAAATAAAGTTTTCTATAGATGTGTGTTTTCAGTGTGCTTTTAGTTTTCCTATTTGAATTTTTACGATTAATTCTTCTGCTGGTCCCCCTATACGACACCTGTATAAGTTTACAGGTCATTTCCCAGGCACAATCCCCTGAGAAAAAACAACGTGGTTGTCATGTAGTATATAGCCTTACCTCGTTTTGAAATTTATTAAACTGTACGACGTAGGAAATACAGACGCTATAAGTTTCATTCACAGCTTTAGATAACCTAATGTCAAAACACTCCATTTTCCATTTTTCGCTGGAATCTAAGCCATTACGTGTTTATTGGCAGACTTACAGCCGTGTTTTGTCTTTTTTTTTAGCTTCACGCTTTATCCCGCACACAGCAGGGTAGGCAGGAACCTAGTGTTAAGACACTCCATTCCCCACTTTCCGCCAAATTCGGAGGCTTGCGTGTTAAGTGGCGGAACTTAACGCCGCGCTTTACCTCGAAATCAGAGCGAAGAAAATGGAAATATAAATTCCACTCCTCTAGTGGGAATCGAACCCACAACCAGTCGTTTACAGTCACATGCTTGTGCCACTGGGCCACGACTGGCCTTGTTTTGTCTTTATTCCTTTAAAATCAATTTTGAATCTAATATCATATGTTGTAAATATAACCCTAAGACCTATTACAATATAACTTAACAAATAATTGCATAATAATGTCATAATTGTGCAAGAGTTCAGAAATAGTGAACTAAATGATATTCGTTATCAGTGTACAGCAGACGTGATGCAAGACGTGCCGTTTACTCGCGAGACTGGACGGCGGCTGACCTCTTTATGAAATGGTAACCATTAGTGAAATATATGTGAAAGACCGCAGTAGTAAAATGTATGGTTCGTTCGATTTCTTATTCTTTTTTGTCCATTTATTGGTTCTCAAAATAAATAACAATCATATTTTTTTTTAGATTCACACTATATTACATATACACATTACACAGAGGGCACCTAGTGTCAAGACACTCCGTTTCCCACTTTCCGCAAAAATTCAGTGGCATTGTGTGTTGTTGCTGATCTTAATAACGCGCCTTACTTCGACACTAGAGCGAAGAAAATGAAATATTAAATATTTCATTA
Source organism: Dryas iulia moderata (assembly GCA_019049465.1). Taxonomy (NCBI): domain Eukaryota; kingdom Metazoa; phylum Arthropoda; class Insecta; order Lepidoptera; family Nymphalidae; genus Dryas; species Dryas iulia. Next base: position 15,110,460 of record CM032416.1, read on the forward strand.
CCTCGAGTGGGAATCGAACCTACAACAGTCGCTTTACAGTCATACTTTGTGCCACTGCGCCACAACTGGCCTCGTTTAACAATCATATTTAACAATAAAATGTAAACTAATAATATAAGATAATTGATTGCATTCTTTATATGTAGACACAGCATGCTCAAAGTAAACTTGCAATGACATTTTTTTTAAATCGGCTAATTTTAAAATTTTATATAGCTATCCACTTTTTCTTTCTAAAGGTAGTCAGAAGGTACCTAGTGTCAAAACACTCCGCTTTCCGCCGCATTAAGATAGATAGAAATTACTTCATTTTGCGATGTTCAAGAAATTGTGTGGTGGGTGAGTTTAATAATACGTTTTGTCAATACCTAATAGTTATTTTTTGTATATTTTAGAGTGTTTGGGTGATGGATTGACAGGTCTCATTTTATCAAATTAAATTGGAGATATAAAAATGTTCACACAATATATCCGTTACGCACGTATACATATAAAACTACTCTGTGACTGTAAACGACTGGCAACGAACTAAAGTAAAATTAAAACTACAAAGTCTAGAATAGTGAAATTTAAGGTATTCAGCTATTTACCTACCAGCCTAGCTTCTACCCGCAACTTCGTTCAACTTTACGACTATGATATACCCACAAATTTTGTTGTCACCTCACATTTACTACGAGAGAATGTCCCAATATTTTGTTTGGTAACTGGTAATAAAATAATAAATACTACGGAACACAGAATTTATAATAATATAAACATGTTATGTGTTTTTATAGCTTTACACTTTCGCCCACAAATAGCAAGCAGACATAACCTATTGCCAAAACAACTCGAAAAACAAAAACAACATAATATATAATAAATCGAACCCACAACCACGAAGCTCACAATCCAAACAATCATACACTTTAACTCAGTCACTTCATGACCTATGTACAGACAAACAACAATCGCTATACACTCGTACCTATAGACCAGGGCTTCTTAAACTTCTGTCATTCACGACCCCATTTACGATTGCGAGTTTCTTGACGACCCCATACGAATATAAAAGAAAAATAAATTAATTCGCTCTGGTGTCGAGGTAAAGCGCGGCGTTAAGTTCCGCCACTTAACACGCAATGCCTCCGAATTCGGCGGAAAGTGGGGAACGGAGTGTCTTAACACTAGGTTCTCCCTGCCTACCCTGCTGTGCGCATCTTTGATTAATTATTTCTGGTTCTGGAAAAATGTTGATGAACTATTTTTTATTTTTGTACTAGTATATTTCGAATTCAGCCCTTTTCCTGCATGATATTCATAAAGTGGGGAACAGAGTGTCTTAATACTAGGTTCCCTCTGCCTACCCTGCTGTGTGCGAGATACAGCGTGAAGCTAAATAAATATTTGACATTAAAATCTCTCGACCCCAGAATTTTGGCACGCGACCCCATTTGGGTTCGCGACCCATAGTTTAAGAAGCCCTGCTATATAGGTATACTACAGTATATTTACAAAAGCGCCACTCGGCCCACTGTTATTATCGCAACAAGATTGACGGATCGACTGTTACGAACAACAGAACAAAGCGAGCTTTCTGTATGTTATTTAGATAGTATAATTAAGTTTTGTAATTGCTGTTTTACTGTGGAACTAATTTTTGTTGTGCTATAACTGTACTTGTACAAGTGGATGGTAGATTGCGTCTATAGAAGAATAGTTCTTTGTGTGGTTATATATTTTACTAGCGATGACTAAAGTCGTTTTGTATTTTTGATAGCACACGATTTAGCTTAAGTTAAGCGGTTTATATTTTTCATATATAGTAACACTAATAGTATAAAATAGGTTATGAAATAAGTTAATGTAATTAGTAGTAATAGTAGATTAATATACATAAAATGTTGTATGTGTACTCAACTACTCATAACATTTTCAGTCTTAAATGTACTTTAAATTATTAATAAGTGATTTAGTGTGTAAAAAAAAAATATTGGTCAGAGAATAAAGGCTATTTTATTTTTTATTTTTTTATTATGTTTCATATAAATTTTCATCCCTTATTATCGACCTTTAGGGATAGATAAGAAAAAAAATTTGTAGGTTATTAGATGTTTGATGTGCCGTCATGAATTAAATTCATCGAACGTGGTCTAACGGTTTAGATTTTTCATATAAACGTTCATCTCTTTTTTTTCATCCCTTATTTTAGCCCTTGAAAGGTTGATTTTTGAAAAAAGTTGTCTATTTTTTTACCTTGGATCTTCAACTACTTTGATTTCGAATTTCATCAGAATCAGGCCGTTGGTATACAATATTACTATGTATTACTGGTGTACTTACTCTCATTTCTCCGCGTTAGTGACAAGACACAGTGCGAAATTGAGTTTTGCGGTCACACGCAATGTCTGACTTTTTTTTATTGATGAAAGGAAGGCAAACGAGCAGAAGGACCACCTGATGGTAAGTAGTACCTTCGCCCATGGACATCCACAACATTAGAAAAGTTGTTGATACACTGCAGACCTTAAGAGGGGAGGGGGAAAGGAGGGAAGAAGGATGGGAATGGTGGGAATAGGGAAAGAGCTGGCTTACATGGCGATTCGTCTTTGAAACGATAGTGGTCGCGAGCCAGTCGGGGAATGAATCTCCTACCACCAAGCTACTGGGTTACCCGCCTTTTACGGGACTCTGCCCAGCGTCCGGAGGGGAATTGTATTCTAACCCGTCCCCCCACAGATGAAATGTCTGACTTCAGCAGAAACAGGAGAACAGAGTACCTTAACACTAGGTTCTCTCTGACTACTCTATTCTACTTTGATAAAAAGTTGACGCTAACTTTTTTCAGTTAAAAAATTAAAATTCAAAACCTATATTTTAAAAGCCAAACGATCCAAAGCTCTTGGGCCACAGTAGATTATAATAAAACATATTTATGTTAATTACAAAATTATCTCGAATTCAACAGAAATACCTATATAAGGTGTGCAGTGGAAATAATTTAGTAAAATTAAACTGTCACATTAGCATTCAATAAATTCAATAAACGACTGCAATATTCAGCCAATTTGTGAGACAATAATTCGTTTATTTTATAATATTTTAAAGGCTTAGGATTATTTTAATATTGAAATTATGTGTGAGGTTATCGTTGCATAGTAGTTAAGCGTATCATTGTAAGCGAGATCGGTTGTAGGTTCGATTCCCACGTGGACAAATATTATTATTTTTCATTTCCTACTTTGGTAAGACAAAGCACAGCGAGATTCGTCACTTAAACTATCTCATTGTAAGGTAGAAAGTGGAGAACAGAGTATGACACCATTACACTAGAGTTTCCCTGACTATATTGTTTTTGGGAAAGTAACGTGAAGCTAATAAAATCTATATATCTATATAATGTAGAAGATGTTTTAAGTATTCTTAAACAGTTATTTTTATTTATAATTTGGCATTCGATTCGCATCTTTTTCCTTTTTTTTTAGATTCACGCTGTATCCCGCACATAGCAGGATAGGCACAGGGAACCTAGTGCTAAGACACTCCGTTTCCCACTTTCCGCCGGCGCTTTGCCTGGATACCAGAGCGAAGGAAATAAAAATATTAAATATTTCCACTCCTCGAGTGGGAATAGAACTCACAACCAGTCGTTTACAGTCACACGTTCGTGCCACTGCAACACGACTGGCCCCAATCATATATTAGTTTTGAATTTTATTCATAAATACTATTTTCTTGAAATTTTACAAATACTATTCTTGAAACAATAACTTATTTGATCCAGTTCTGTACTAACCGCGGCGTTAAATTCCGCCGTTTAACTCTCAATGTTACTAAAAAAGCAGAGAGTGGTGGAGTAGGTGGAGTTTCCTAACACTACGTTCTCTTTGACTATCGTGCTATGCGAGAAAAAGCGTGAAGCAGTTTAAATCTTTATTTATTTGAAATATATTCATAGTTACGTCACTTATAAGGCGCTATAGATAAAGTTTGTATCGTAAAATAGTGTTTACAGCGATTTAGTTTATGACTCGATCTCATAAACATTCAATGCTAAATATTTAATCGATTCGAATATTTATAAAAGAATCTTTAATAAAATGTACCAGTGGCCAGTCGTGGCCCAGTGGCACAAGCGTGTGACTGTAAACGACTGGTTGTGGGTTCGATTCCCACTCGAGGAGTGGAAATATTTAATATTTCCATTTTCTTCGCTCTGGTGCCGAGGTAAAGCGCGGCGTTAAGTTCCGCTGCTTAACACGCAATGCCTCCGAATTCGGCGGAAAGTGGGAAACGGAGTGTCTTAACACTAGGTTCCCTCTGCCTACCCTGCTGTGTGCGGGATACAGCGTGAGCTAAAAAAAAAAAAGAAAAGGTAAAGTGTAGGACATTAAATATACGCTTATTATAAGCATGGCTTAGCGGTCAGGACACTTGGACGGTTTTCAAGTGGCGCGGGTTCGAATCCCGCTGCGTTCAAATTTTTATTAGTTTTAGAAAAATGTTTTTTATATTAAATATGAAACATGAAAAAACTGCTCTATTACGAATAGTTACAAAAAAATGTTTATTTACGACGCAGTGGACAACAGTAAATGCTATTGGTTGTGGATTCGATTACCACTCGGGGAAATGATTATTATTTACATAATGATGAGATTTTTTTTTAATATATCTTGGATTTGAAGTAGAGCCTTAGATGGTATCGTGCGACGTTTCGCTATATGTTTTGTTTACTCCACTATTTTTGAAATATATATCCAGATTCTATTTAATTATTAAAAGCTTTTTGGGGACATCATAGGAACCGTCTTACTCTAAACACTTTTGATTGTGGGTTCAATTACCAGTACGACAAATAACAATAATGATTAAATTATTTTCATTCCCCCCAAGCTGTTTAACAAAACAAAGCGAAGCGTTAAGTTCCCCCACTTACATCCAATATCTCAAATTCTGACCGAAATTGAAGAACAGAGTGTCTCAACACTAGATTCTCTCTCCCATCTTTGTGGGACACTTGAAGTCAATAAAAAACCACATGCTATATATATATGCGATTTGTTCGTAAATCTCCTACAGTCAGTAATTTCACAGACTGCACTATAAATAATTCAGACGTTTACGGCGCGGCCTAGTTCTCAACCGCTGTACATCAAAGTTCACGTCGTTTGTACTACGTCCGCACAAGTTTTATTGCCATTCTAGCTGTTCTGGGCGTTTGGTTTCATTGACAGGTTGTGGGTTCGATTACTGTGAGTGGAAATATTTATATTTTTACTGGTTACTTTTATAGATAGATCAAGAGATAACCTATCCTTTTATTCCTTCGTTTTTTTTTCTTTACTTTATTTTATTTTTAGTCTCACGCTGTGTCCCACGCAGAAGGGTAGGCAGAGGGAATCTAGTGTTTAGACATTGTTCCCCACTTTCCGTCAGATTCGGAGGCATTGCGTTTTACGTGGCGGAACTTAACGCCGCGCTTTGCCTCGACACTAGAGCGAAGAAAATAGAAATATTAAATATTTTCACTCCTCGAGTGGGAATCTAACCCACAACCGGTCGTTTAAAGTCACACTTTGTGCTTCTGCACGTACTTTGTGTCCCAAGCAGTTTTATTAATTTTTCATTTTTTTAATTTAGATAAAAATTAAAAATTAAATAGCTTCACGCTATATCTCGCACACAGCAGAGTAGACAGAGGGAACCTAGTGTTAAGACACTCCGTTCCCCACTATTAAGTTAATTTAGATAAGCAAAAGCTATATTAAAAAGTATAAGCGTTAACTTTCAAGTGGCATTTAAATGATTACATTTATACGAGTATACATGCATATATGCTTAACTAGTCAGGTTGGGCGGTGTTGAGTTCCGCAATAACTCAACACCGCATTAAGTAAGATACATAGTCTCTAAAATGGACAGAAAATACGCAAAATGCTATTTTTTCTCGGTATCTATTATTATTATTAATAATAATTATTAGTGAGTAGTTTTATCTTATTAAAGTGATTTTTAAAACGTAAAGTTTTATAAATTTTATGGCATTTTTAGTATACCGCATTGAAATGGCTGATAACAGAGAAAGTTTAAATATTCGCTTAAAGTGGTTTAGTACTAAATGTAGAATAAAATTTAAATATACATATATAGAAAACAAAAAAAAAGTTTATTTTGGTTTCCTTTGGCTATTTACGTAATATATGAATATGGAATTGAATCCAATTCAGTTTTTACTATAGGTTATATTTTTTCAGTTATACACTTTTCACATATAGTATGGTAATCAGACACACGTAGAGCCAAGACTCTAAGTTATCTCTACTATAGAGATATCTATACTTTGCACTTAATAATAAAAACAGTGTGTACGCGCTGTTCTTTCAGTTTATTTTTGCCAAAATTCTCTTATGTTTAATTGTTTATAAGTTAAAACACTATTTACGTAATAAATCATTAAATAAATCGTTTGCTAACTCTAACACTCATCAATTTCATATTTTTAATGAGCAATGCCTGTGATTTTTTGAGTGAAATTTAACAAAAGTTACGCTTAAAAAAAGTAGCCTAAGTTACTCATTGTTCTACTATCTCTAAACGTATTATCAAAAACGTTCCAGCCGCTGAATTTTATGATTGAATGAATGAAATTAGTTTACAAGAATCTATTGAAAAACTGATTTTGGAATTTCAAGCTTGCTTAATATATTATTATTGCTCAATTAGCGTCAATATTATTATTTCAACATATAATATAAACGTACAATATATTTAGTATTAAGTAAAAACAAGTATGTATAAAGCTAAAACATTAGCATTTGTAAGGCACGAGTGTCATTCACGTATGCAGATTGCTCTAAATTGTGTTCTCGTTACGTAAATGCTGAGTTATTGTCGAAGCTTGCTTTATGGACGCATAGATGAGTCTAACGTTATGTATGTATGGGTTCCAATATGAGTCACTACATATTACAAATTTTGTTAAAAAACAATTAAAACTTTGGCATAATTTATTACAGACAAGTATATAAAATATTATATATGTGTGTAAACTATGTTTTTATTGGTTTTAATTGGTTGTATATTCGATTACTGATTGGGGAATGATTATATTTAAAGTATTTTTATTTCCCAACTCTGGTAAGATAAAACGCAGTTAAATTGCAATTGAGTTCCGCCACTCATCTCGCATCGTCTCAAATTTAAAAGTGGAGAACGGAGTATCTTTACACTAGATCATCTCAGACTGCCCCTACTTAGCGAATATGAAAGAGCGTAAAGCTGAAAAAACAATATATTCAAAGCAAAAAAAAATAGTACACAAAGGTTACATTAAACTATTACACATATGAATAACTTGAATAAAAATCGAATACTTATCTTGCGGCTTAAAAATCAGCCTCACTAACCACTAGGCTATACGCCAAAAAAACGAGGTATCACAAAAATACCAGTTAATAATCAAAGTAATTTAAATACCCCAAATTAAAATTTTCCCATGGTATTTAAACACGCACATATTTGCCCATGGGATTCATTACCGCAAAGCGGCGGCTCTCACACAGGTACAGCTCACAAACGAGGCGACGCCGACGCGACGTGTTAATTGTACCCGCTCGAATCCACTCACCGCTGACCTTAGGGTCACTAAAGTAAGATATTTATTCGCTTCCCATGAAATCTGTAACTAGTAAGTTGGACTTTTGTATTTAAATGTTTAAACTAGCTGTTACCCGCGACTGCGTCCACGTTGTAAATGTCTCCCTAATTATAAGTTCGTAGCAAAAAATTAAAGTACTTCCATACAAGAAATATTTTAGACCTCCTTATATATTTTAATAAGCCTATAAAATATATTTGCATATATAAATGTGTACAATTATATATAATTCATGGATTTTTGTCGTGTCATTTTTGCCAGTCGTGGCGCAGTAGCACAATCGTGTGACTGTAAACGACTGGTTGTGGGTTCGATTCCCACTCGAGGAGAGGAAATATTTAATATTTCCATTCTTCGCTCTGGTGTCGAGGTAAAGCGCGGCGTTAAGTTTCGCCACCTAACACGCAATGCCTCCGAATTTGGCGGAAAATAAGAAACGAAGTATCTTAACACTAGGTTCCCTCTGCCTACCCTGCTGTGTGCGGAATACAGCGTGAAGCTAATAAAAAAAAAATACTTAAACATTACAGACATCCGATTTCGTATCCTTTTTTCCTTAATATGATTTGATTACAATTCTTAAATTACTACTTAAAACTAAAATGACGTTTTAAATTACCTAAGCGAGTTATCCTATTATATTTACTATACTTATTTTTACAATTTTAAAACTCATGTTACCGTCACGCCGTGATACCGGGTTCGATTCCTATTCTAAGATATCATTCTGGGTAAGTTAATACAACAAGCGGTGTAGCAACTAAGTTAAATACAGCAACTGCAACTTAGTTAAGCGGTTTCGCAACATTGAAAAGTTTTTAAAAATAGAAAGAAAGTTCAGTACAAATATAGGTCCTTTTTGCATACATTGCTACCAGTTAACACGATAGAAGTATTCTCTGAGTGGAAATCGAACCTACATCCATCGTATTTACAGGGAGACACATCCTTAATCATACAATTCCCTCCCGCCGCTGGGTAGCGTCCCGTAAAAGGCGGTTAGCCCAGTAATTTGGTAGGAGATTCGTTCTCCGACTGGCTCGCGACCACTATCATGTCAAAGACGAATCGCCAAATATCTTATGATGTGTTCCGGTTCGATGGCATGTAAGCCAGCTCTTCCTATCCCACCACTCCCATCCTTCCTCCCTCCTTTTGTCCTACATTTCCAAGGCTGGCAACGCATCCATAACTTGACTGTTGTGGATGTCTATGGGCGAAGGTAACCACTTAACACCAGGTGGGCCTTCAGCTCGTGCTCGTGTACTCGTGCCTCCTTTATTCCATAAAAAAAAAACCATAAGTGCGTATGTTTAATTAACTTTAGTTACATTAATAAAAGTCAGGTCAAATTTAGATTATTTTATACATATTGTTTACTAGCGATCCGCTCGTGGCCTACAAACTTTACGTCTTTATTATAATATTAGTACAGATAATTTTGTCACAGTTAGCCGTGATCTCAATTTATTCCCATATTTGAGCCTCTTTGGGGTTCTGTGATTTTGTTCAATCTTAATAAAATAAAGCTTAGAGAATGCTTTAGCTTCTAGCTTTCTAATTGTGAAAAAAAAACTCAGAACTGGTTTAGTATTTCCGAAGATTAGCTCTTACTAACAAAGTTACAAGCTTTATTACATTAGTATTGATAAAATACTTAACAAAATTCAATAGAAACAAATTTTAATTATTCATTATTACAAAAATACAACTAGTACATAGAACAACTAATACAACTAGTACATACTTGTATACAACAACTTCATATATCATCTGTCAAATGCTCTGTGACTGCAGAACAACGTGTTATTTGTAATACTAATGTACTTTGCTTCACGTTTTACCTAAAATGGTAAGTCCTAGTTAACTTGCAATCGGACTAAGTGAATTATTTACTCATGTATTGGTTTAGACCAGGGATTCTCAAACTTTTGTCATTCACGACCCCATTTATTATTGCGAGTTTCTTGACGACCCGATACAAATATAAAAGATAAATAAATTAATATTTAATAGGGGCCAGTCGTGGCACAGTGGCACGAATGTGTGACTGTGTAAACGACTGGTTGTGGGTTCGATTCCCACTCGAGAAGTGGAAATATTTCATATTTGCATTTCATCTCTGCACAACCTCTCTCTCTCTTCTAATTTCTTAAATGTGCAAAGAAATGTTAAAAATAACTTATTTATATATATTTGACTTATTTTACACTAAAAGCTTCTAGTTCACTATTAAGTTTACAACTAACCGGCTCTACCACTTACTACGTACTTAATATTCACTATTAATTAATGATATGAAAATGATTAAATTCTAAATATCATTTATTACTATACTACTAGAGGCAAACGTGGCACAGTGGTATTTCGCCTAATTATAACGCGATTGGTTGTAGGTTCGATATCCAGTTGAGAAAATCATAATGTTAAAAATATTTTTATTTATCTATACGTACGTCGGCAAGTAGACATTTTGTCGGCGGAATTTAACACCGCACTATCAGACGAGAGTCTAATAAAATCGGGTGTTAAGAGCCGCCAACCGCCAGAAAGTGAAAAAGGAGTATCTTTACACTAGACTTTTTCTCAGTATATGCATGATCATTATTTATATAACTTTTTTTTAGCTTCACGCCGTATCCCGCACACAGCAGGGCAGGCAGAGGGAACCTAGTGCTAAGACACTCCGTTCCCCACTTTCCGCGGAAATCGGAGGCATTGCATGTTAAGTGGCGGAACTTAACGCCGCGCTTTGCCTCTGACACCAGAGCGAAGGAAATGGAAATGTTAAATATTTCCACTTCTCACGTGGGCATCGAACCCATAACCAGTCGTTTACAGTCACACATTCGTCCCACTGCGCCACGACTGGCCCCCTATATAATATGTATGATCACTATTTAAATAAAAAAAATAGCAAAAATAAAGAAATCGGTATTATTTTGTTTATATTTATTTAACCTAATTCACACTTAAAGCACCTTGTTTGTTTTCAACTTTGCAACCAACCGGCTTCACCACTTAGCGGCTACTGTTCACAATCAATGAACGATATGAGAATTACTAAACTAAATTCTAAATATCACTACTGGAAGCTATCGTGGCTCAGTGGGACAACGTCTCACTGTAAACGCGATGGTTGGGGGTTCGTTCCCATTCTGAAGAATGTTTTTTTCACTTTTACAGTTTTTCCAATATGTCATGGCAAGGAACTTAAGAGCTATGACACTCCGTTCTTTATATCCCGAATCTGAATCTCAGGCCTACGTAACACAGTGTCTGCCTGTGTAAGCGATGGTTGTATGTTCAAATCCCACTCGGTTGAATTATATTTAATTTTTTTTATTACTCCACCCCGATAATAAGACAAAGCGCAGCGCTGAGTTCCGCCGTTTAACATGAAATATTTTTGAGAGTATATAGATTATTTTCATTTCTTTGCTCTCGTAACACAAACCGCGGTGTTAAGCTCTGCCACACTGAACGCAATGTTACGAGACATTGCGTTCAGTGTGGCAGAGCTTCAGGTGGAAAGCGGAGAAGTATATTATGACATTAGTTTCTCTTTGCCTATCACGTTATGCAGGATAAAGCGTGAAGCTAAAAAAGTACTAGACTGCTATCAATCAATCTAGGTTCTAAAGAGTTTAAAGTCTAGACTTAAATTTGTTTCATTGTAACTGACCTTTGTGTTGTAGCAATTGTCTTGTCAAAGTGTTGTCCTATAGTCGTACAAGCTATGTAATATAATAGTATATGGAAATATATCTTAAAAGTAAATATTTAATAGTTTATTAATAATTAGCGACCCGCTCGCGGCTCCGCCTGCGTCAATTACGTGACTATGTTTTTGGTGCATGGCTCAGAGGTGAGAGCGCCTGGACGGTTCAGGAGGCGCGGGCTTGAATCCCGCTGCGTTAAAATTTTTGTACGTTTTCTAAATGCCTTTTTCAATTTTCCTAAGTATGGAATAACACTTTAAAAATGTTTAAAAGTATGTTTTTGGTGTTTTCGGCCGCTCGCGTTATCATTTAAAACATAAATTTTGCTTTAATTTATAGATTTAATCGTTGTAACTTTTTATTTATTAACCAACTGAAATAATATAGACACTAAATACAATATAAGGAAAGATTACCAAAATACAATAATCTAAACTGTATTCAAACTTGGTTAAGCTGTTTCAGAGATACGCATAGATAAACAAACAAACAGAAAACAATAAAAAATCGTCAATAACTTCACTCCCCAAATGGGAATCGAGCCCACATCCATCGTGTACCACGGTCACTACACATATAGGTATATTTTGATTGAAATTTCTGTAATTATCGATTGCAATCTCATTTATTACGGCCAAGCCTTCGACCAACATAATGACTTTATTAACAATATTCTAAAGTAATTAAAGGATTGCAGATTAGATGCTTATCATTTTGTTATATTGAGCGGGTTTCGTCAAATTATAATTTAGATTGGAAACTTTAGATTAGATTAGATTGTTTTTGAGATATCTTTAGATATATCTTTTATATTCTGGCATTGATAGAAAGAAGTTAGTGACGTGTTACTCCATTCTCCTTGCTAGAAATATGAATCAGTGTTTCTTGTGTTTTACGTCACAGACTTGAGTTGACTTTTCTGCATTTCTTTCTTTGTCTGTTTGCGATTTTTGAAGTGAAAACTTGTTTAGGCGCGTTGAGCGTTTTGGTAGAGGGTAAAATCCTCGGTTCGCGTCACCGACATGCTAATGGTAATAGTATATCTATAGCTATGGAGAGCCAGACTAGCGCACGCGCAGTAGCCTGTGTACACGTATACACTAATACATCGACTATTTCTGACTGTATTATGTGCGCGTTGGACGCTTTTTGGATAAGTATAATTTTGTGAGTCACGTCACCAATACGTTATAGTAGCAGTACATCCGTAAATGTAAATGTAAATTACAAAGTAGCCTACGTTGTTCCGTTTTCACTTCTATCGGCAGTCCCACGACTGCTATTTTATTTTTTAATTTATTTTAACGAGTGAGTTCACTGGATCACACATGATTTATATTTTCATATATTCATATATTTCATTTCATTTGATTATGAAATAGAGAGACTGTAGCAATCCCTCAAAGAGTAAAGTTTGACGATTATAAACGTATTAAAGATAGTCTCTATTTCTCCGCTCTGATAAGACAGTCAGACGTTGAATTCAACACGCAACGATTCAAATTCGTCGGAAAGTGGAGAACGATAGGTCCTGTTTGTAGATTTCCTTTTACCCCGTTAGCGTGAAAAATAGATTATTATTTTAAATGAATGGGGCCAGTCGTGGCGCAGTGGCACGAACGTGCGTCTGTAAACGACTGGTTGTGGGTTCGATTCCCATTGGAGTCGTGGAAATATTTAATATTTTCATTTCCTTCACTGTAGTATCAGAGGCAAAGCGTGGCGTTAAGTTCCGCCATTTAACACGCAAAGCTTCCGAATTCGGCGGTGTGTGGGGAACGTAGTGTCCTATAGCTAGGTTCCCTCTGCCTACCCTGTTGTGTGCGGGATACAGTGTGAAGCTAAAAAAAAGGTTTAGATGAAAATCGATTCTAAAACAATTATATTCAATCACTATATCAATAAATTCATACAAATGATACGAAACAGACAGACGTACGGACAGTACTATATTGCAGAATGGGACATGAATAAACATTAACGATGCTATCACGGCCAGGTATATTGATTTATACGTAGATAAGTGTTTGACTTGTGATTTAGCGGATATTTTATATGGAATTACTTGATGGTATGCTTAAGTTAGTGCTTAGAATGTGTTCAATTAAATGAATTAGAATTGAGGTCACAGCGACTGCGTAATAGGTTGTGAGTTCGATTACCACTCGGGGAATGATGATTATTGAACGAGACGTTTAAAGGAAACGTATAAAAATTTAATCGCAGCGGGTTTCGAACCCGCGCCTCCTGAATACAGTCCAGGCGCTCTCACCACTGAGCCATGCGTTCTACTACCAGCTGTGTCGAAATTCTTATACGCTTTATTACAAATTATTTTTGGTGTTAGCATCTCTGTAGAGAGATTTTTACAAATTTTTGCGTTGTTTGACAAGAGAGAATGCTATTTATTAAATACTTGTAAACATTTTTAAAGTGTTATTTCACACTTAAAAAAATTGAAAAAGACATTTAAAGAAAACGTATAAAATACGTTTTTTAAATGATGACTATATTGAAATTATTTTCGCTCTGGTACCTACAAAAAATCCATGGCATTGGTATCCGCCAATCAATACGCAATATTTCAATTTCAGGCGGAAAGTGGAGGACGAAGTGTCTTAACAATTGATCCTTCCTGACTATTCCGTTATTATGGGAAAAAGGGTGAAGCTAACAGAGATAAAATAAGAAAAAAGTCATAAAAAAATAGTTACAGAACAAAAAATATGTACATATACCTTATTTTAGACGATATAGTATGTCTCTCGCTGATTCACAAGGTTTAACCATCTACGAGTACAATATCATAAAAGAGTATAGTAAATAAAAGCTGATTCTTATCACCAAATCTTTATTGTCATCTCTAGTAAAGATAAAGATAGTATTGTCAAATGGTTGTATTGAAAAAAACAGGTGAATAAAACCATCGTGGTTCAGTGGAACAGGCTCTTATTGTAAATGAGATTGGTTGTGGGTTTGATTCCCACTATAAAGAATCAAAGTCAAAGTCAAATAATGTTATTCAAAATAAGTAGTTACAAGCTTCATTTTTTGAATGTCAAATAGTTTACCACCGGTTCACTAAATTTAATGCCTCAGACCTGAGAAGAACCGGCGCAAGAAACTCAGCGGGACTTCTTTTTTTTAAGTAATTGTTATATACAGATTTATTGCTGACAGTGATACCTTTGAAATAGCCTGGAGCGAGCATTTCATTCCCAAGGCGTGTTATCATTTATAAAATCTTGAATTAGGTAATAAGCTTTAACACACAAACGTCTTTTCACAACTTTTCTAAATTATGATATACTGAATGGTATACATACTGAATGGAATAATTTTCATGTTTCTGGTAATACATAGATTGATATTCATATCCCCTACTTAACACGGAATATCTCTAATTTAAGCGGAAAGTGGAGAACGGAGCGTCATGACACTAGATTTTCTATGTTTATTCTGCTATGGAAAAAGCATGGAGCTAAAAAAATGAAAGTAAGCTTTGTTTGTATTCTTATACTGTATGAACTTTGTAAGCCTTTCTTGTCATTGACTTGTGATTGTGTAACAACTTGCTGATAATATCGGCATAGGTTGTTGAGAACAAGACGTTGTTATTTAATATGTCAACATACTCGTACGTTTATTATATGAAATTTTGCATTTTAAGTAATAAATTTATTACATTTTACAATTTGAGTAACAAATAGAGATATTTAATTAAAAAATCACTACGTTTTTAATTAAATATATAACATGTGTATATTTTAGAATATATATGAATGAATTTTAGATTAGAGGTCTCCCCAGGAGGCCGGTTGGCCTTCGAGAACATAGTATCGACAATACTGGAGGAAAGTCACTTAAAACGCATGAGGACCCCACGGAGGGCGTGTATGAAGAGGTTGATGACAGTGGACGAGGCGTAAGAAGTATGCAAGGATCGTAGCGTTTGGCGCTCCGTTCTTACTGACTACCCCGCAAGGGATACAGCGTGAAGTTAAAAAAAAACGTCTTGAAAATTAAAAATGTTTGTGTGTAACAGCTTCACAATTTCGCGGGCAAAGCAGAGTAGTCACGGAAACTAGGGTTATGTCACTTCGTTCTGCACTTTTCACCCGAAGTCGACACATAGTATGTTGCGTGGCGGAACTTAAGACTGTACTTTGTCTCAGGTATCAGGGCGGAGAAATAAAAATAATAATCATTTCTTCGAGTAGGAATCGAATTCACAACCGTCGTGTTTATAGTCAGACGATGTCCCTTTGCGTCACTTGTTCTACATAAAACACATTCTTTATTTCGCACCAATTCAAATAATAATTTTAAAACAAAATTCAGTTTTATTTGAAAAAGACATTGAAAGAAAACGTATAAAAATTTCTATCTACTATCTACAGTAGAACGCATGGCTCAGTGGTGAGAGCGCCTGAACGGTATTCAGGAGGCGCGGGTTCGAATCCCGCTGCGTTCAAATTTTTATATGTTTTCTTCAAATGTCTTTTTCAATTTTCCTAAGTGTGGAATAACACTTTAAAAATGTTTAAAAACTCAGTTTTATTTACATCAAATTCTAATACATTCTTATACAAACAAACTAGGTTTTAAGAGAATATCGTTTAAATATCAATGGCTATTTGTAAAGCGTGCTTTGTCACTGGCAGAGTGTTTCCGCCCGCCGGTCACGACTTACCTATCTCACCTATATAGTACTCGTACATAGATAGGTATTATATAGAGGTACCTCATACCTGTCGCTTGCGAAACACTTCTACTCTTATTAAGTTTCAATAAACATTCGTATTGTGATGTTCTTTTTCTGACTTTTTAACATGCTTCTATTATCCTTACCTGTATCTATGTAATCTAGTAGTAATGTAGTGGCACAAACGTGTGACTGAAAACGACTGGTTGTGGGTTCGATTCCCACTCGATGAGTGGAAATATTTCATATTTGCATTTTCTTCGCTCTGGTATCGAGGCAAAGCGCGGCGTTAAGTTCCGCCACTTAACACGCAATGCCTCCGAATTCGGTGGAAAGTGGGGAACATAATTACTACTGGAGAAATTGAAAATCATTGTAAGAAATACATTAATAAGTAAGGCTTATTACTCTCTAGAAGAGTATTTAAAGGATAAAAATGCGTGGAATGAATCTGATTAGAGTCCAATGCCGGCTTAGCTAACCAATTGTATCAAATAATAAAATTGTAATTTTCATATTAAAAAAAAAACTGCTGAGTTTCTGGCCGGCTCTTCTCAGCAGAACTGTCTTCCGAGTCGGTGGTAGCTTATATACATTCGACGATTCAAAAGTGCTTACAAAAGTTTATTTGAATAAAGATATTTTGAATTTGAATTTAATCCCTCGAGTGAGAATCGAAATCGAACTCACAACCAATCGGAATAACAGTCACTCTCACTGCACCATGACGTCCTAAATTCTTTTTTTTTTTTTAGCTTCACGCTGTATCCCGCACACAGCAGGGTAGGCAGAGGGAACCTAGTGTTAAGACACTCCGTTTCCCACTTTCCGCCGAATTTGGAGGCTTGCGTGTTAAGTGGCGGAACTTAACGCCGCGCTTTACCTCAACACCAGAGCGAAGAAAATGGAAATATAATTTCCACTCTTCGATTGGGAATCGAACCCACAACCAGTCGTTTACAGTCACACGTTTGTGCCACTGCGCCACGACTGGCCACATGTCTTCCGCAGTGTGAAAATAACTAAAACGATTCTATAATAGTTGCACAATTCAAAACAATTGTTCCAAGTCGAAGTCGAGTTATTGCCCTTACGTGGTAGCAGTTTAGATGTTGTTTTGCATGCATATGCTAATTTTAGTGAATAGCGCTCGTTCAGTAGAGTTACTGTAATACCTACTGTTTAAAATATGTGCACCTAATGCTTAGTGGTTATAATGTGGGGCCTGCATACTGGTGCGGTGGTAACAGGTACAATTTTGTATTTTGTCTTTGACTGATTGTTTAATTATATTTCCAGGTTATCTCTTTTCTTATATAGCATTGTACTCAGAGAGAACGTAATGTTGTCAAACTAAAGAGTAGTTCTCCATTTTTTATATTAATTCGAAACTTTGTATAATATGTAGCGGAACTCACACTGCAATAATAATATCAATCATTTTTCGTCACAATCAACGCTTTTTCAACTAGACGCTTTACTACTGCATCCATATTGTATCTGATGGACGATCTATTTAGGTACCTAATAAAAAATAAAATATATATTTTTTATAGCTTTCCTTTACGCTTTATCCCGCATAAAGCAGAGTAGGCAGAGGAAACCTAGTGTTAAGACACTCCGCTTCCCACCTTCGAATTCGGAGGCATTGCGTGTTAAGTAGCGGAATTTAACGCCGCGCTTTGCCTCGACACCAGAGCGAAGTAACTGGAAATAATTAATATTTCCACTCCTCGAGTGGAAATCGAATCCACAACCAATCGCTTTTCAGGCACAGAAATTTATTTGAATAAAATAATTAAATAAATTTCTTAACTACGACACTAAAACTATATAAAAAAACAGTAATAACACAAATAAATAAACTAACAAAATAACTAACTAACCAAACCATACATCTAATGGCAAACCATCGCAACCGACTTCACAGTCCGCGCCCAACGTATAAAATTACCGTCGCGAAAGCTCATGCATTATGTATTGAGTTTTTCGTTCCTTTTCATTAATAGAAAATTATGTTTCAACTGCATTTTCATTGCTCACAATTTATTTCTTGTCACAATTGACGGGAAATGATGATACACGCCCATTTATAAGTAACTAACTGACTTTCTTGCTATGAAGCGGTGGGTCTTAAAAAACTCGGTGATGGAAAGTTTTTATACCTTTGATACAGTATAACCGTTTAACTGATGAATTTTTATAGCCACCTGTCACTTTATTAGCTTTTAATTGAAGATTTTTATCATTACAATAGTTATATATTTCTTTTTTTTTTTTTAGCTTCACGCTATATCCCGCACACAGCAGGGTAGGCAGAGGGAACCTAGTGTTAAGACACTCCGTTCCCCACTTTCCGCCGAATTCGGAGGCTTGCGTGTTAAGTGGCGGAACTTAACGCCGCGCTTTACCTCGATACCAGAGTGAAGAAAATGGAAATATAATTTCCACTCCTCGAGTGGGAATCGAACCCACAACCAGTCGTTTACAGTCACACGCTTGTGCCACTGGGCCACGACTGGCCATTTCTTTAGTAATAAAATAGAGGTCTAGTTGACAAAACTAGAGTTGTTGTAGATATTGTTTTTATAGACGCATATTGTACATGTATTTTAGCAGCTTAACGCTTTTTCTTGCGTAGCAGGATAGTCAGAGAGAGAGAGAGCTCAGTGTTATGATACTCCATTCTTCGCTTTCCGTCTGAATTTCTTTTACACTTTTTCTTACAAGAATGAGAGATGAAAATGATGAGAATGATTCTATTACCATCGTGTTTACAGTCAAATAGACACGGTGTAATTTCAGTCAATAATTAATATTTAATTACATAATTTGTTATCAAATGGATTTATTATATCTTGGATGCCTCTATGAAGGTCGCTTTTGTGATGCTACTTAACACACAGTATGTTTAAATGAATGGGAAAGAGAAGTTTTCTCTCTGCCTTGCCTTCTCCTTGCAAAGAAAAACAACATTTACTTCAAATAATGTAAAATTCTGATTTTTTTACACTATAATATTGTAGTAAATTTATTTTGAAACGAAATTATTTTAACCTGCTTGATTTACAAATCGTTAAAAATCATGAAAATATACTAGAAGCAACTAAAAAAAGTTACGTTAAGTTTCACTACTTACACAATTTCTATAAATAGTCCGAAAACTTTTCACGGAGTGACTCAACTCTTGCTTCTCTCCAGACGAAAAAACCCCATAATGCTAAACACATATCGATCATACTAAGTACCCAACATAAGTAGCGAATAAAGAGTGGGCGGAACCAGATTACGATTACCTCTTCATAAACATGCCTATCACACGCCATGACATAGAACCAGGCCCAGAACAGGTATCAGAGCGCTACGGGCAATAATCTCTATTAATAGAAGTATGAATGATGTTAGAAAGCACTTAGGATAGTAAGTTAGGTTTAGCGTGGAGGGTGGGTGCCATTGAGGAAAGCGTGGGTGCACCTACGCGACGGCAGGTTTCTAGTTCTACGTGATAAAAGTCATAATTTATGTTGATTCACATTTAGATTTGGGTAAATAGAATATTATTGTCAATTGCTATTTGAAATATTGGTGCTTTTTGGATGGCTGTTCGGAAAAATGTTTCAAGCTTGTTTGTATGGTGAAATCAACATTTATCGTATCGTAATAGTATTTGAATCTGATTATTTCGGCCTATTGAGGCACGATGAGGCGGTGACTAGTTGTAAAAAGTTTGGATTGTGGGTTTCGTTCCCACTCGTTGGAATGACCATAATTAAATCATTTTCATTTTTCTTTCAATGGTGATCAACATAAAGCATGGCGTTTAATGTCAGCCACTCAGCACTTAGCTAATTAGCTAATGCCTCAACTTTAGGCCGAAAACGGAATGTTTTAACACTAGACTCTCTTTCACCAACCTGTTATGGCGAGAAAGCAAGAAGTTGTAACAAATAAATTCGCACTTTATGCTCTAACCATAGGACATTATGGCGGATAACCTGACCTAGATCCCCAGCGTGGGTGGCCTCTGACCGGCACTCAGTTCCTACAGAGTTCAGCAAGTTATCAATTACAGTTAGTCCGTTACTTTGTTAATACACCAAAAAAAAGTTAATTAATTTAAACCACTTTATTATCTTTCAGACGAGTATTCAGATGAGTGACAAGCTGATCTATTTGAAATTCAAATTTATTACTGGTGTGTTTACATTTAGTCTCACTTAAGTTATATTTAATTAGAGTTTTATTATATTTAAGATATTTTTTTTATTTAAGATTTTTTTCAGCAGATAACCTAGTGTCCAAGTCAATCTATTCTCCACTCTCCGTTAGATTTCGAGACATTTTTCTTACTTCGGCATGGAAAAGAAATATAATTTGAAGTTTGATTTGAAATATTTTCAATACAATTTGAAGTTTTAAAGTTTTCGTTACGATACGAGCGTTTACATACAGGCGCTGTCCGACTGCTTTACGTGGCATATGAAATGGCATATTTCTTATGTTTATGTTAATAATGGATTTTTATAGGAACATTTTGAGAGAAGGCAAAAAAACTTCTTAGCACTCCATAGTTTTACCGTGCCTATCGCGTTGCAGACGAAAGTAAAGGGCACTACTTTACGACTCAAATGTACGCTTAAAATGCAAAACAATAAAATAGTTTTAAATATTATGTATGTAATAGATTTTTCTAAATAATAGTAAAAAGGAACACGCTGTCTGCAAATTATTAAGAAAAAGCCACAGTCAATTACGATTTACATCACAAATTATTATCTATTTCCGTAAAAAAAGGATTAAATAACACAATTTCAAATACATTAATTGATTTCTTAATAAAATCTCATTGACAGGTTAAACAAGTATTTTTGAGACATTTGTTAATTAACGATCATGTGTGAAGTGCTAACGAGATAACGTTGGAATTGATTAAATCTCAAAAATCAAATAGCAGTTTGGTTTTTAAATAATGTAGTCAAATAAAACTAAAATATGTATGGGTAAGAGGGAATGAGGAAGCCCTCTATTGGATCTTCAGAAGACCTGCTGAAGAAAGTCAAGTACGAAGTATGAAGCCTTCGAAAGGCATTGATCGAAGGTCTTAAGATCATTGAGTAGAAAAAATTGTAAATCCTGACAGCAACGTTAGGCTCTCCGTACTCTCTGCTTTCTAAATAAATTATGATTATTAGTAATACACTTTATACTATCTACATTTATAAATATCATATTTTTTTATCTTGCTTTAGGCGAAGGATCTAGAATTTGACCTTAATATCTTTTGAACATGTAATTTACTAGATTATTATTTTCTTCTTTCTAAAACCGAAAAAGACCTTCGAGTATTCTACAAACACTGTCACAATGATGGAGCGACAAGTACTGAACTGGCATATTTGAATCGCAACAACTAAAGAACTGAGCTAAACTTTGTCTTTCTAGACCATAAAATCCAGAACCTGCCATATTCCTAGCATTTGGCTTTCCATTCTCTGCTCTCTTTGCCTACACTACAGATTTTTTTAAAGAAACATGATCCGATCAACATTTGAAAAACAAATTTATGCCAACCGTCACGAGATAACGATCGCATTCCTCTTGCAATAGCTATTTGAACAATGTTGTTGCTCAACGCACTGCTAGTGCGAGATGATAGTCACATACCGTTAATGCGTATAAGTGACTTGTCCAAGTTTAAATTATGTCAGTATAAATATGTATATAGGGTATTTTTTATTAGATTTGTTTGTTCATGAGGTATTTTATTATGTAATCTTAAGATAGAACGGTTGGGTTAAAGATTTTTTAGTTTTGATTTAGAAATATTGTGCTTTATGGTGGAACTGAGGCCAGAAGCAATCATGGCGCAGTGGGAGAGCGACTGACTGTAAACAGAATTTGTCGAGGGGTCGATTCCCAATGGGAAGACTGATTACACCTTGATGAACCTTAATGAAAATATAATTTCTCTAGTCTGGTAAAACATATTGCGGCATAGAGTTTCACCACTCAGCACGCGATGTACGACTTCTGGAGAACGGAATGTCTTGACACTAGATTCTCTCTTAAGCACTGCTATGCTGGAAAAAGCGTGAAGCTGCTATACATATGTGTCTCAGAGATATCTTAATATTTTGAACACACATATATATTTCGAATATAAATACCTTAACCAATATCACAAAATATAACTAAACTGAAAGTCATATTAAAATATTATCACTTATCAAGCTTTACTTAATACAAGCCAACATAAATAACCGACTCTATGAGAATTTCTAAAACATTTACTCCATTTATGTACCTTTAAGGCGAAACAAGCGACTAACTGGCAAAACGGCCACACTCTGTTAAAATCTGACAGCCTTCCAGCGTTCTGGCCCAGAAATGGCGTTCAAAATAAACCAAACTACACAATTAAATTGGAAATTGTAACAAAACGTCTATTAGAGCTGTAAATCAGTGTTAACAGTGGTGTTGGTACACAGCGAAAATCCTGCAATAATGCTTGTCTGGGCAATTTGAAGGCATGGAATTTGACATGTGACAACCAGTAATGGTTGCGATGGGATAGAGTACTAAACTAACTTTGGTGATTAAATTTGGCTTAATAAACAAATGTGAACCGTCTTTGTATTTCATTGACAAAATAGTTTCACGTCTATGTTGCATAGCGGCGTAGTCAGATAGAATGTAGTGTAGATACTCTGTTCTCCACTTTCCGCCTGAAATTGAGGCTAAATGCGTCGATTTTGTGTCAGTGAGTGGCAGAACTCAATGCCGCTCTTTGTTTTTTTTTAATTATTTATTTATTTTTTAAGCTTCACGCTGTATCCCGCACACAACAGGGGTAGGAGGGTACCTAATGTTAAGACACTCCGCTCCCCACTTTGTTCGTCGTCTTCGTTTATTTATTTAATTTTTTCTAATTTAATTTAAATTTTTATAATTTAATTTAAATTTTTATAATTTAATTTAAATTTTTATAATTTAAAGTTTAAATTTTTCTTAAATCGTGCGAATTACAGCAAAGCAGAAACCTAAGGTAATCACGATGTGTGGAAAATTGACATGGGGTAGTACAGAATAATGTATTTAAGAAACAAACGACGGTTGACAAATACGTGACAATAAAAAAAAAAGTATTTTATTCTTACTTACTATATAAATAAGAAGTCCCCATATTAAAAACATAAGAATTCAATACAAACAGTTGGTAAGAGCCACGCCTTGGCAGCAAGTACAGACTGTTAACGGCAACCGGCGCGGCGATACCATCTCGAATTACTGTGACTCGTTTTGTTCTAGGAAATTGATTTCAAATAAATCATGTATTTTGAAATCATTTCAATTATTATGATATATAGAGTATGTGTATATAATGCCTTATTTTTATTATATAGAAGTTGTAAGTAGTATATATATTTTTTTTAGCTCCACGCCGTATCCCGCACATAGCAGGGTAGACAGAGGGAACCTAGTGTTAAGATACTCCGTTTCCCACTTTCCACCGAGTTTGGAGGCATCGCGTGTTAAGTGGCGGAACTTAACGCCGCGCTTTGCCTCGACACCAGAGCTAAGAAAATGGAAATAATAAATATATCCACTCCTTTGTAATTATTATATAATGCCTTATACGATTTATCTAATATAGTAGGGTAGGCAGAGAGAGCTTAGTGTCCAAACACTCCATTCTCCACACCAATCTCAGGCATTACGAGTTAATAATACCTCATATTAAATGTATTATAAAATTTAAGGTCAATTTTTTAAAATAAAACTTATTGTGTACTATAAGTTTAATGTTTTGTTTTCATAAATTTAAGCAGTTTATTCTAATAATACTCTTTTTAGATACATTTTGCTATATAAATAACAAACTAGTTTAAAACGAAACCGAAGACAAAGACAAGGCGCGGCGTTCAATTCCGCCACAGAACCTGCAATGCACGCAATGTCGAATTCGAAATTCTAGAAACAGTATAAAAACTAAATGTTCGTAAAAAAATATTTTTTTATAGCTTCACGCTGTATCCCGCACACAGCAGGGTACGCAGAGGGAACCTAGTGTTAAGACACTCCGTTCGCCACATTCCGCCAAATTCGGGGGCATTGCGTGTTAAGGGGCGGAACTTAACGCCGCGCTTTGCCTTGATACCAGAGCGAAGAAAATGGAAATATTAACTATTTACATTCCTCGAGTGGGAATCGAACCCACAACCAGCCGTTTACAGTGACACGCTGGTCCCACTGCGCCACGACTGGTCCCTATAAAAATGTTTAAAATTAGCTCTAAGTCAATATTAAGACCCCAATTTTTAAAATCAATTTATAATTACACCAATTACACGAACGATTTGTCATGCCGTACAAATATAGTATAGCCTTTGAAATGCTTAGCGAAAAACTAAAAACCTTATATAGCCGATTGCTTTATAGGTAAGGCAAAGTATGACGGTATATGTTTTTTATCTTGGCGACGCTATCGTAGCTCAATTACGATGTTATTTACTGTACGCAATATATAGGGTTCAAATCTATATATTTTTTGTTATATATTTTATATTAGGTATAACAAAGTACTCAAAGAGATACTAGTACAAGGACACTCCGTTCTCCACTTTCTGCCCCAATAAGAGATACTGCATGTTTGTCGACGGAACTTAACACCGCGCTTTATCAACAACCAATCGTGTTGGATCAAATCCACAATCACTCGCGTTTTCAGTAAGTTATTTGCTTCAATTCGTGTATAATCTCTATATACTTGTCTTTAGTTTAGTGAGATATAAAGCGGCGTTGGGTTCCGCAATTTGAAATGCATTTTCTTTACTTAGTCTGCTTTTGTAATAATTAAGTATAGAATGACATAAAAAGTAGGCATTTCTTCACCAGGCCGATGTAAAGAATCGATCGTCCCCGCATTATTGAGAGCACGACGTGCTTTGTTAGATAATCTTTTCTTTTAGCTTCACGTGAAGGCAGAGAGAATCTAGTGTTAAGACACTACGATCCCCAAGCACCACCGAATTCCGTAGGCATTGCGTGTTAAGTGGCGGAACTTACCGCCGCGCTTTGCCTCGACACCAGAGCGAAAGAAATGGAAATAATAAACATTTCCACTCCTCGAGTGGGAATCGAACCCACAGCCAGTCGTTTTACAGCCACACGCTTGTGCCACTAGGTCACGACTGGTCCCAATTTTATCTCTTGATTGTTGTTTTCGTACAACTAATTTGACACTCGGAAATAATTAGTTTGACGCCGCGTGGATTGTTGAGCAATTCGAAAGCTGATATTAGAAATTATTAGTGAAAGTGGTGTGTAGCCAAATATAAATATATTTGGTTATAGTTTGTTTATAGTTTTTAATTGTAGAAGAAATTGTACAATTGTCAAAATCAAAACAATCAATAGAATTAACATTAAAAATAAAATGTTACACGTTTAATTTTTTGAACGTCAAATAACTTACAAAAGCTTACTAAAGTTAATACCTTAGATTTGAGAAGAACCGACACAATAATGGTAGCGGAATAACATTTTTCTTAAATCAATAATTTTCCATTTTGTTTATTAACTTAAAGTTAATAAATTCTCTGGTTCTCCACTTTCCAGCCAAAATTGAAACACTATGTGTTGAGCGGAAGAAGTCAAGGTTTCACTTTGTCTTATCAGAACACGGAAATGAAAATAATTTTAAACAAATATTAGTATGATTCCCCCGTGTGGGAATCGAACTGATATCCAACTGTGGTCATAGTCATGCTCTACTTAATGTGTCAAGATCCATATCTTGGGTCTATACCTGAGGGTGTACAGATTTTGAACTAAAGCAACACACACATATATTTTGAACTAAAGCAACAACATTTATTAGAAGCCTAAGAATAATCTAATGACGAAACACTGCTATAGCTTATCATTATCAATCTCCGACCTAAAACTGAGATTTCAAGTGTTCATATTTTATCTTATACTGGAAGTCTTATATATAATAAAAATGTAACTGATCGCTGTTTGTACAAGGAATATATATGATAAAAATTATATTTAAGGGTTTTTATCATTTTTTCTTTTTGTTTGTGTGTCTGTTATTTTGTGCATGCTAATCTCAGAAACAGCTTAACCGATTTAAATGCAATTAACTATCGTATATTGGTAAATTTAACCATTGTATATTGGTAAACTTCCCTTAATACTTAGTGCTCATCTTATTGCAATCAGTTCACAAGTCAAAAAATGTAATTTATTTATTTATTGCAATTTTAAGCAAAATTTGTTATTTAAATGTGAAAGCGGCGTGCGAAATAAAGAAACAGTTGCTAATATATACAAGTAGCTAAAATTGGAGTGTCTGTTTGTATTATTAAAATAGCTGCTATTTAAATTTTATTTATTTATTTTATTTATTTATTTAATTAATACGAAAAAATACAAAAATATACCATTTAAGGTGCAATGGTGCATGTATATTCGGTACATATAGCAAAATAACATTTTTACAAAAGACATCTGCCTGTTCCGTCTGGCTCATCTCGAAAACGGCTGATCCGATTTTGACAATACTTTCTCAAGCAGATAGGTCATGTAACAAGTAAAAACTTAGTCAATTTTTATTAACTAGCTTAACTTTTCCCTAAATTCCACGAACAAAGTCGCGGTCAAAGCTACTACAACATATAAAAATAAAATCGTACAGGCATTTTGATAGCCACATCCATCAACCGACCGCGGAGTTAATGGGCGTTATAAATAAAACAAAAAGTTCACTGTTTAGAGGCTGGAATGTAACATCTAATCAAATTAGTTGAAATGAATTGGACAGCTCTGACTTTGTGAGGGAATGGTTTGGTGTAATTGGGTAATTAGGTGAATATATTTTAAGTTCATTTTGATCATTGGCTTTTGGTTTTTTGTGTGTGTGACTGACTAACTTTTCTTAGGTTTGAGATGCTCTAGTATTTAGTATAATTTATGTGTTATACTGTATACTACATGATATATTGATATGTCTGTCCCTGGAGCAAGACCCCCAGGACGCCCAAGAAAGCGATGGCTGGACACCGTGAAGGAGGATATGAGAGCCAATGGACTTACCACCGGGGATGCCAAAGACCGTGCAAAGTGGAGGAGGTTAAGTAGGAAGGCAGACCCTGGCTAAAGCCGGGATAGTGCCAGGAGGAAGAAGACTGTATACTACATGGTGGGTGCCTGAATCAAACGGTGCACTTTAAAGCCAGAGGAAAGCAAATGGCGGCCTCATTAATATTTTTAAGCGGCCCGCCAGATATTTATTTATGTAACAGATATTTTCTTGCTAATCTAACATTTTTTATAAAGTTACGACTCGCAATATGATTACGAATACAATTTTAAATACCATTAAGATGTGTGATTTTGGTCCGTCCAAAACATTTCAAAATTTGAATAAGTCTATTGCTAAAAACGATTGCTTACCTCTAGTCTTGGCAGACTGTAGAAAAATTAACACTATAAACATATTTATATTTTTAAGAAAAATGAACTAAAACCACATAGATCCTGTACAGTCGTACACGTTTACACCACACGCTATTTATACGTACGAGTATATACAAATTATTATCCGCAACGTAGTTTACGTACGCATTTACTCTAAGACCTTTAACATGCTATTTTCATCTCTACCTTCCATACATTTGACTGAAAGACTGTAAAAAATCCTGTGTTGTCCTAATATATACCCATATATACCTAACTAGCGACACGCTCGCGGCTTCGCCGCGTTAACTACATAGCGTTTCGTTATATTGCTACCCTCGGAGGTGGATTTTTGAAAAGTAAAGTACCCTATGTTTAACCTTGGATTATCAACTATGTTTATTTCAAAATTCATTATAATCGGTCAAGCGGTGTAGATTTTTCATACAAATTTCATCCCATATTTCGACCCTTTAGAGAATGATTTTTGAAAAAATAAGTAGCCTATATGTGTCACAGTAATTTTGAATACTTCCATTCTAAATTTCATCTAAATCGGACCCGTAGGTTAGCCGTGAAAGCGTGACAGACAAACACACAGATATTCGCATTTATAATATAAGTATGGATATAGCAGAAATTTCGGTATATAGCAATATATTGTAATAATTATAAAGTATTGAACTACGAAATTCACCGCCGTTTTGTGTGGCAGAGTGGAAAAACTGAAATGATGTATACATCATACAACACGCCATTGCGGCACTAAAGTATCAACATCATTGAAAGTACTACTATAGTTGGTCAAATGATAATCAAATGTGTATATATTTCTAATTTATAATAAATACAATACAAATTTTACAAACAAAAGTTATTTAGACAACACAACTTAGAGAGCGACTTTTAAACCGTTTTAAATTACACTCCTTTCTTCCCACTGATGCCGGCGTTATAAATGCTTAATATTGATTTAATAGCCTCTTAATTCAATTTTGTTGCTTGCTTATGACTACTGTGTTAGATAAAATTTTATTATTATAGTCGTATAACAAGTAGTGGCCAGTCGTGGCCCAGTAGCACAAGCGTGTGACTGTAAACGACTGGTTGTGGGTTCGATTCCCACTCGAGGAGTGGAAATATTTAATATTTCCATTTTCTTCGCTCTGGTGCTGAGGTAAAGCGCGGCGTGAAGTTCCGCCACTTAACGCGCAAAGCCTCCGAATGCGGCGGAAAGTGGGGAACGGAGTGTCTTAAGACTAGGTTCCCTCTGCCTACCCTGCTGTGTGCGGGATAAAGCGTGAAGCTAAAAAAAAAACAAGTATTTTTAAAGTTACTATATGATCGTATCGTGATAGCGCATCCATAACCATAGATGGGTCATGGGGGAAGGCCCTTCTCTCTCTAAATGCAGGGGAAACCGGAGAAAAACAAATAATAACTGTGGACACAATTAGGCAAAGGCACCATGTCCCTATCAATACCCCATAAACCGGATAGTTAAATACAGTGTATATTTCCTTATAAATCTACAATCTATAAAGTAATATCGATGTTGCGTGCACATAAATATCTGGAGCCCTTGGACGATTTAATTCACGAGATAAACACGACTTTATAATCTTAATGACACTAATGACGTGTTTCTCAAACGAATAGATGGGATTTATTCTCTTATTATCTACGCCCTGGTAAGACTAAAGGCGGAGTTGAGTTCCGCCAATTAACACACACAAGTTTTTAAGTAAGAGCAAAGTGGAGGGTGGAGTGTCTTCACACTAGATTTTCTCCGTATACTCTATATGAAAGAAGTATCGTTTTATTTTTTTAGCACTTTTTAGATATTATTGGTTAGAGACCTACAGTCTTAACCTAGTCTTCTTTTACGCTGTATTCCGCACATAGTAGAATAGTAAATAATAGAATAAAAAATAATAACTTAAATTAAAAAAAAAAAGTAAGAAGTATAAAATAAATAATTTAAACAAAAAATAAATAATAATTAGTCGTAAAATGTAAATCAGTCTGTATACGCTAATGCACTCGAAGTTTGTTTATTATGTAAGAAGAGAATATTGTGAACCTACCTACAATTTAGTTATTTAATTTTATATTGTTTACATGTAATAAGATAGAAACTTATGTTTAAACCTGTTAGACGTATTTGTTATGTATAATTGTAACGACACTGGTGCACGGTAAAACTCGAATGAGTTTATGATTGCACCTTAAATGGTACAATTTTTGTATTTTTTCGTATTAATTAAATAAATAAATAAATAAAAAAAAAAACCTAGTGCACTCCGTTCTTCATTTAGTGTTATAAAAGTTTGCTTCTAAATTTCATATCATACATATTAGGTGGTCACACTCAACGCCGCGATTTGTCTCACACACAAGAGCGTAGAAATCAAAATAATTTAAATTCAACCAAGTGGAAATTGACCCCACATTCATTGTGTTTCTATCAGACGTTAAACCACTGTGCCACAATGATCTCCGATATTTCTAAGTACTTACAAGATATTAAGCGGTCTTGCAAAATACTTGGAAGGCGTTCTCAATAGGATTTAGATGTAATATCGCTAATATTGACCGGCGACGTGATTGATCGCCTTCCCTGCCTCGCCGGCTGGTTGTAAGCCGAGTCCTGATTACATAGACTAACGTCTTCATACAAAATGTTGTGCCGTTATAAATGTTATTGTGTAAATATTTAAGTACTTTTAGACGCCTAAATGCCTTTTTTATATCACGGAAGTAGTGTCAAGAGATTCTGTTCTTCTTTCTTCTTCTTGAATAAGAGACAATGTGTGTTAAGTGGTGGAAATCAACACCGCGCTTTGTTGCGCTAAAACATGATGAAAATTATTTGAATATAATCATTCTTTGGTGTAAGGATTGTACGATTACGTACCTAAGTAAGTATACTACGCCGGCCACGTTTTAATTATTATTAATATTGTTTTAACTGTTAGTCAAATTCATTTAAAAATTTCATATAGGAATAGACCTACATATAGGAAATTGTGGCCAGTCGTGGTCCAGTGGTACAAGTGTGTGACTGTAAACGACTGGTTGTGGGTTCGATTCTGACTCGAGGAGTGGAAATTATATTTCTAATCTCTTCGCTCTGGTGTCGAGGTAAAGCGCGGCGTTAAGTTCCGCCACTTAACACGCAAGCCTCCGAATTCGGTGGAAAGTGGGGAACGGAGTGTCTTAACACTAGGTTCCCTATGTCTACCCTGCTGTGCGCGGGATACAGCGTGAAGGAAAAGCAATATAGGAATAGAATGGGCCCTCATTGTGTTTATAATAAGACAATTGCCAACTAATTGACTTAATTTTAGTACAAATAAACTGTGGTCTCTAACAATTAAATATATGAAACACATTTGACATTAATAACATGACATTTTCACGGATAGTTTATTCGCTTGACGGTTTTAAGTTACTTTTAGTAAGTATCAACATATCAGAAGGCTTCACAGAGTTTGTAATAGTGTGATAAATCCATGGAACTCTAAGACGCTTTTTATCATTACGGTTTCACTTGAATGAGGCCAGGATAGGCCCTTGCTAGTAGCATAATTCGATAAGGGCCTTCCTGCGTTGCCTAAATTATAAAATAGTTGGAGCGTAAGGTCGACCTTATTTTACGTTTGGCTGAGCACGGTAAGTACGAGGACAATGGGAAAGGCGGGTTTTTTGAAAGGTACTTTAAAAATATACTGAAATTCCGTATATACTTTGAACGGTTTGAACCCACGTCTTTTAGGTTATGGCGTTTAAAAATCAATGGTTGTTAATTGAGCTAGACGTTCTTATTCCACGACGTCTATATCTTTATATGCTTGATTCGACTTTTGATAGAACCTTTTTAGGATTTTTTTTCCCTTTTTATATTTTTAGCTTCACGCTGTATCCCGTACACAGCAGGATAGGCAGAGAGAACCTAGTGTTAAGACACTCCGTTCCCCACTTTCCGCCGAATTCGGAGGCTTGAGTGTTAAGTGGCGGAACTTAACGCCGCAGGAATTTGAATATTTTTTTAAATCTTATTACTCAGGATATGAATAACATTTATTGAAAACGTTTGTTGAACGTATGGCTCAGCGCAGGGCTTGAATGGTTTTCAAGAACTGCGGGTTCGAATTTCGCTACTTTCAAATATTTATATGTTATTTAAAAATGGCTATATATTAAAGAGGATTTTAAAAACCTCCTTAGCTGAAGCTGTAAACTATGAAGTAATCTAATTAACTTTTAGGATAAAGCTTTATACTGAACAGTGGGGTACGTAAAGAGAACTTAGTATTAAAACATTTTCCGATTTCCGACTAAATTCATAGCGTGTTGAGCTGCGGATATTAACGCCGCGCGTCCTATTACCAGAGGAATTTAAAATAATTTAAATGAAATCCCCATGTGGGTATCAAACCCGCAACCATCGCGTTAACAGTCAGCCACGATACCCTAATTGAGATATAATTAAATAATTACCACTTAATTTCAGACTGTATCTCACAAAGAACCCTTACAAAGTACATTATTATTACAAGTTATTACATACAAGGAGCGTTGGTGGTCAAATAAGTATTTTATAAACAAGAAATCCGTTCACCCATAATTTGATCGAAACTCAAAATGCGATCTCAATTTTGGCCGAATTTAATTTAAAGTATACAAAATTATGATTGACGTGACCCAATGATTATGTCCATGGGAAAAGTAATAATGTAAAAATCTCTAAACAGAGATGTTAATAAAAATAAGATGTAACAAAAAGCGTATAAGATTTTCGACGCTGGTAGTAGAACGTATGGCACACACGGTTAGAGCGCGCGGACGGATTCCAAGAGGTACAGGTACGAATCCCGCTGCCTTTCAAAAATATTCGAACGTTTTCACAAAAACGTCCTTTTTTTAAGAAATAAATTGATGTCTCCGAATTACTCGCTTAATACCCTACTAAGGTTGGTAGCGACAAACTAGTCACACTAGACACTTCGTTTTCTTTCTCTGTATTGCGTAGACGAAATTAAACCATGAAGATATATAAAATTGCGCATTGAACCCACTGTAATCGAACTCGTTACTGTCGGACATATCATTACAATTGTAATACTTTATTTTATTGATTCATGACGCAATAGGACATCGTCTGAATGTAAACGGGACTGATTGTGGGATTGTGCGCATTCGTAGTGATGATTATAATTCAATTATAGTCATTACAGATAAGACAAAGCACAGCGTTTAGTTCCACCACTGAAGATTGAATGTAATCTAAATTATTATCATTCTTTTACTCTTAGGAATCACCCCAATATCCTTGCATCTGATCTACTTAATATCAGTTACCATAAACGCTTAAAGCGATATGACATAAAAAACCTAGACACCAGGCACTGAGTAAGGTGGCTACCATTGGGAAGTACCTTAGCAAAACATAATACTTCCACCAAATCCGCTCATAGTCATTGACTGATTGCAGATCAAATAAGATAAAAAAAATATCTTTTACTCTGGGATAGGAACATAGAACAAAGCGCGGCGTATAGTTCCGCCACTTAACACATAACGTCATAAATGAAAAGTGGAGAACGAAGTGTCTTAACACTAAGTTCCCTCTATTCCTGCAATGCAGAAAAAATCTTGAGCCTGTAAAATATCATACATTAACAAGAAATCAAGTTATAGTTATGGTAGTAATAAAGTCCCGCCGCGGGCTAAGTTTGTATAGCATAAAGCTACTTAAGTACTTACTCCTAAACGACCTAAACGTGTAACCATTTTATTATTTATTTAAACATAATAATAATTTTATTAGAGGATTCCTGTAGTTTAGAATAGCTTTTAAAATTTTATTATAATTGTTTTAACGTAATAAATACAAAAATCTAGTTATGTTTTTTTTGGTTCTTTTTTCTGAGCAAATCTAATTTTGGAACAGTTGATATTACAATATTAAAAATGTTAATAGTATTAGATTTTATAGAAAAATAAAATATTTTTTATAAAGTGGGGAACGGAGTGTCTTATCACTAGGTTCTATCTACCTACCCTGCTGTGTGCGGGATACAGCGTGAAGCTAAAAAAAGAAGATTTTTTAAGAACAACTTTTAGCAGCCGCATAAGAAAAAAATCAATGCCACTAGATAAAACGTCCTGAGGACTATGTCAGGCCGCTTGTACGACTACGTTTAAAATATTAGATGTTTTCAATTATACTAAAATTAGAATTAAACTAAAAACTAACTTCACCCTAAAAATAAACAAGATCAAAGAGATGCTATGGTAAAGACACTCTGATATAAACGCCGCAAAGCGCGGCTCGACACTATTTCCCCTCCTCGAGTGGGAATCGAACCCACAACCAGTCGAGTCGCATCACTTTGTGCCCCAACTGACTACGACTGGACCCAACTGACTCTAATACATGTTCAAATATTTTATATATAAAATCTTAAAAATGTCTGACTTTAACATATAATAAAAAAACACGTTATCAGATATCGATAAGAAGCTAGTTTAAAGCCTGATCATTTCTGCACATATTAAATTAATTACTTATCGGAATCTAATAAAATGTTACAGTTTCTCCTTTTCTAAGAAACGATCGAATAAGGAGGTAATAAAATATATTCGAGCATTAGTGGTGTGGCCAGTCGTGGCGCAGTGGCACAAGCATGTGACTGAGACTGTAAACGACTGGTTGTGGGTTTGATTCCCACTCGAAGAGTGGAAATATTTAGTATTTCCATTGCCTTCGCTCTGGTATCAGAGGCAAAGCGCGGCGTTAAGTTCCGCCACTTAACACGCAATGCCTTCAAATTCGCGTGGAACTCAACGCCGCTCTTTATCTTAGGTAACAGTGTGAAGAAATGAAAATTTAAATTTTCAAAATTGATTACCCCCTGTGAGAATCGAACCCATGACCAATCGCCTTTAGAGTCACATGCTGTCCAACTGCCCCACGGTGGTTTCTCAAAATATATCTGAACATTAGTTATAATAAAATCTTTCTATATTTATTTAAACGGTAAAAATGGGGGCACTATTGATGTGTAAAATACTCGTTGCCTCAATAAAGTTTGTGTTAAACACATAAAATAACATACATATAATATTTATTTTACTTTAATAATTTATTAGCCATCGTGGTGAGGTTGGACAGCATCTGAGTATACACATATATAAACGGTGTGGCTTTGATTTCCACTCGGTGGAAAAATTATAAATATGACATAAAAATATATTCTTTTTTTTATTTTTTTAGCTTCACTCTGTATCCCGCACACAGCAGGGTAGGCAGAGGGAACCTAGTGTTAAGACACTCCGTTCCCCAGTTTCCGCCGAATTCGACAAAGCATTGCATGATAAGTGGTGGAACATAACGCCGCGCTTTGTCTCTATACCAGAGCGAAGGAAATGGAAATATTAAATATTTCCACTCCCCGTGACAGTGTGTGTAATCTATACTAATATAATAAAGAGGTATGGTTTGTAACTTTGTTTGTAAGGGCCAATCTTCGGAAATATAGAACCGATTATAGAAGTTATTTCACAATTATAAAGCTACACTAGTCAGGCGTGCTATAGGCTATATTTTATTATGATTGAACAGAAAGTTCAGAGAATTTTAAGGGATAAAAGCAGCAGATAACGCAACGAATCCGCGCGGGTCTCTCTAGTATTTAATGTTTAGAATTCACTTTTGTATAAAGTGAATTACAGGTTGCCAAGGCAACGACAATTGTACGCGTCAACGAGCTTACTAATACATATAAATGAGTAATTTCTAAACATCTTTCATTCATATTGTATCCAATTCGTTCCGCAAATTCATCCAATTTACAAACACAATTTAGAACAATAAAATTTACAAATGGTTTCGATATGTCAGACAAATTCAACACGATAGAAACGAATGCCCTAGTTATGAATATAAAGTTTGAGTGAGCTCTTGAAATAGACTTTGGTATTTGCTGGTTTGGAACATTGGAAGTTTAAATAGTATAGGTTCACGCTTGGCAGGGTTCTTTGACAGAACGTAGTGTCACTACTCCGTTCTCCACTCTTCGAATTCGAGACATTGCGTGTGTGGTGAAGTGGTGGTGGTGGAGTGGTGGAACTTAACGCCGCGCTTTCTATTACCAGATTCTTTGCTCTACCAGAGCGGAGATTATTAGCGGTAAACAATTTGTATTTAATCATTCATACGAGTGGCATCCAACCCATCATTACGTCTACACGCTGTTCCACTACGACCACTAAGTTCAAATGGATAGAAACTTGAAATATTTTATGGTGATGGTTTTGAATTTAAATTTTGGTTACGGATATATGTTTTTCGCGGTGTTAAATTCTACTTTCAATTAGACAACATCTTTAAACTGATAAATTATTAGTATTTTTATAAATTATTAGTAATTATTTCCATAGCTTAAATAACATTTAAAATGGAGTGACTTATCACTATATTTCTCTATTTTTCCGCAAATAGTGGAAATTCTTGAGGTATAAGAATAAATACTTGCCCATAATACCTTTAATGTAGGCTACAAGCGTTCTCGACCTAAATGTGATCGGAATATATGCATGCTAATGAAATACGCTTGACAAATTGTTGTTTTGCCAGAACAATGGTCTAGTGTAGAAAAATAATTATAGAGACATTTTTTTCTAAACATTGTATTGAAAACGTTTAAATATTTAATCGTATCGCTTAACATTAAATTTATTATTCGCGTGTTACGTATTTTGTTTAGAATCAAAGTAATATTAAAGCGTGGCCAGTCGTGGCCCAGTGGCACAAGAGTGTGACTGTAAACGACTGGTTGTGGGTTCAATTCCCACTCGAGGAGTGGAAATATTTAATATTTCCATTTTTTCGCTCTGGTGTCGAAGTAAAGCGCGGCGTTAAGTTCCGCCACTTAACACGTAATGCCTCCGAATTCGGCGGAAAGTGGGGAACGGAGTGTCTTGACATTAGGTTCCCTGTGCCTACCCTGATGTGTTATAGCGTGAAGCTTAGCTAAAAAAAAGAAAAAAAAAAATCTAAAACAGCTGTCACATAGTCAGTTAACAGTTAAGTTATATTAACACATCTAAGTAAGAAGAAAACAGTCAGATGAATGAATTTATCTTTACGGGTATTAAAACTACGAATAATATTGTAATACTAGCTCTGCGACGTCACCCCCGTGAATTTTTAACAGAAAAGATATAATTATTTGAAAAATTTCTTCTTAAATAATTGTTAATTAAATTACACTTTATTACAAAACCTATCTGTCCATGAAAGTCTCATTAAAATGGACCCAGTCGTTCCATAGATAAGCGATAATAAAAACACAGGCAAAAATTGTAAGAAAAAAATATTTTGGTCTATATACAGTATTTATTTTATATATATTGTATTTAGTAAAAAGCAATTATTTAAAAATTACAAACAGATACTTAAATTTATTTATTAATTTATATATATAGGCTGGCCTAACCGTGAAACGGGTTCGAATACACATTGGGGCGTCGACCTCTCTCGTCAGGAGGTCCTGTCACTCATTTTTTCTTTATCCCGTTTATCTTTTATCTGATACTTTGTGTTTGATTGCCGTCTGACCTCAGGGGTCGCGGTTCACTGCGCCGCCTGAAGCGATCCCTTGAAGGGCTGGATTGAGATATTAGGAATGTAAGGAGGCATTGTATGCAGTCGGAAGTCGTAGGCGGTTGGTTGGCGGATGCATTTGCAATGAACTTGGCGATATGGAGTGCAATTTGTATGATGTTTCTAGGAATAGTTAATAGAATTGGTATATAAATAGATGCTGTACAGCTATTACCTTATGTTAGTCTACTTTTTTGTACTCAGATGAGGTACAGCGTTGAGTTACGCAACCGAAACTCTACGTTAATACAGTAAAAATATCGAATAGTATGAAACGGAGGGATTTGTAAATTGTATTAATATTTTTTTCTGTATTATAAATAAAGACCAAGAACTAATTATTAAAATCATCTATT
Organism: Dryas iulia moderata; assembly: GCA_019049465.1. NCBI lineage: Eukaryota > Metazoa > Arthropoda > Insecta > Lepidoptera > Nymphalidae > Dryas > Dryas iulia. The sequence goes on from CM032416.1 coordinate 15,148,021, forward strand.
AGGAATCATTCGTCGTCATCAATAATAGCTATCGCACTAACAGTGTAGAAATATTTCTTTCATTTAAATAACTTTACACTAATATTATTTCGCCATCTTAAATGAAACAATGCGTTATATCAGGGATGGCCAAGCTCTGATTTCAAGCAATTTTCAAAATAACATTTTTCGTAAGCCCCAATTATTACGTTTTAAAAAGATATATGAAGAATATATATATTTTTTTAATTATTCAAAATATATAGTCAAAGCGCGGCGTTGAATTACGGCACTCAATACACAATGTTTATATTTCAGATGGAAAATGAAGAACAGAGTGTTTAGACATTACGCTCTCTTTGAATATATATATTTTTTTTAGCTTCACGCTGTATCCCCCACACAACAGAGTAGGCAGAGGGAACCTAGTGTTGAGACACTCCGTTCTCCACTTTCTGAATATCATGGAGGAAAAGGCGTGAATTCAAAATATACTAGTACAAAAATAAAAAATAGTTCATCAACATTCTTCCACAACCAGATATAATTAATCAAAGAGCCGCATTTGGTTCGCGTGCCGTACACTGGCCACCCCTGCTTTATACAATCACTGTTATCAGTAAACTGTAGACGTACGCGAGTAGGGCGTGGTGGTGCCTTTGTTCCAAAGCTTTTTTCTCCTTTACATGGCTTGATAAGTGTAATTATTTGCTTCACCAGTATCTATGTATGTATCTATTATTGTAAAAAAAAGTTTTCATCCACTTTGAAGTCGATATGATTTAAAATGTGCTCATGTGTCCGGATAAAGTTGCGATGAGCGAAGCGAAGTGCCCATAGACTTAGGCTTAGGAACGTTAAGTGTTATGTTAGTATTAAGTGTTTGCTTTTCAAACTTTTTTTAACATGTTTTTTTTTTTTTTTAGCTTCACGCTGTATCCCTTGCGGGGTAGTCAGAGAGAACGGAGCGCCAAACGCGATTTAACATGTAATAACATTAAATATGTACTTCGCTCAGCTCTTCCCGCCATGCAGAGTAAAGAGGCGGTTCCTGATATTAAACGATGGAATACAATATTAGACCTTCTTTTTAGATGACACCTCGATACATATTTTTTTATTCTAAGGCAGAGCCATGAAACTTCGTTTTACACTTTAAGCCCAAATCCTAGATGCCATGTGTTAAATGGCGTAATTCAACACCGCGTTTATGACCAAAGCTAAGAAATGAAAACAGTTTAAATATAATCATCCCTTGTAGTGGGAATCGAAACCACAACCTGACCATTATACAGTCAGACTTCTTTGTCTTTTTTAGCATCTTTCTTATATATGATGAGAAAAGAAGTGTTAAAACGGTATCTTCTTCATTTTTTTTTAGCTTCACGCTGTATCCCGCACACAGCAGGGTAGGCAGAGGGAACCTAGTGTTAAGACACTCCGTTACCCACTTTCCGCCGAATTCGGAGGCTTGCGTGTTAAGTGGCGGAACTTAACGCCGCGCTTTACCTCGACACCAGAGCGAAGAAAATGGAAATATTAAATATTTCCACTCCTCGAGTGGGAATCGAACCCACAACCAGTCGTTTACAGTCACACGCTTGTGCCACTGGGCCACGACTGGCCACAATCTTCTTTATTTTTAATCATTTTTTATATTAACTTTTTAAATTTGTATTTTATGAAAAAAACCTTATTACGTCAATAACAACAGTAACAAACAAGCGGAACAGTGCTGTTCTTTTAATAGAGATAAAAGTGACAGGTTGAGTGGTTGCAGCTGTGAAGCGCTTTATCGCTGCAAAGGTCACTGTGCCTCGTAGAAAGCTTGATCAATCAATTATGCAACGGGTTTAGAATAGCAAAATAATATTTAAATGTTATATATTTATAATAACATCTTTTGTTTTCACGATTATTACACATCTATACTTGTATTATAAATGCGAATGTCTGTGTGTTTGTCTGTCATGCTTTCACGGCTACCGATCCAATTTAGATGAAATTTAGAATAAAAGTAGTAACAATAACTGGGTCTAACATAGGCTAGTTATTTTTTCAAAAATCAGCCTGGGCGGGTTCCACTACTCAACGCGCAATATCTCACTTTTAGTTGAAAGGTGGTGAAAGGAATGTTTTGACACTCTGACTCCTTTGCTTTGTGACAAAAAGCGTAAAGCTGCTGCTAATATATAAAAATATATTTGAATAATTTTCAATTAAGCACCACGCCAAGCATAAGTAATGTCTTGATATTTGGTCAAAGAAAAGAGTGCCTTAACCCTATATTCTCTCTGATAACTTTGCTTTGTGGGAAAAAAAATCTCGATCTCTGTCCCAGCATCTCACAGCCGGACAGAGAAGATTTATCTCATCGCCGGACAGAGATTTGCGGTTGGGAACAATGCATCAATAGTGATGCGGCATCGATAAATGCTTCCCGTTGAATAATTTACCTCACTCAGGTCAGATTGTGACGGCGGCCGGTCGCACCGGTTTCGCGAATACTTTTGTAGGGCTGTTTGGTTATAGGAAATGTTCTTTTTGGATATTTTTGGGATTTTTTTGTAAGTAATTTTAATTACTTTGGTTATTTGCATTGTGGCTAAATCAAAGACTACATTTTGTATAATCATTTTGTTTTTTTTTAGCTTCACGCTGTATCCCGCACACAGCAGGGTAGGCAGAGGGAACATAGTTTTAAGACACCCCGTTCCCCACTTTACGCCGAATTCGGGTGTGTTCGCGTGTTAAGTGGCGGAACTTAACGCCGCGCTTTACCTCTGATACCAGAGCAAAGAAATGGAAATATTGTATAATCATAATAAGAATATATGATAAGTACAATAATATTGTGTAATAATACTATTTTTAATTGTAAGTCTGATTAATCTATAAGATAAATCGCGGCAAAGCAATGTCCAGAATTCTAGCGGAAAGGGGAGAAGAAGTGCTTTCACATGCACTAAGCAACTTCTGAATAACCGTTATGTTGGAAAAAAAACGTGACAATGAATATAATATGTTGAATTAAACGTTAATTGGCTCAAATGGGGTCAAAATTACATATTTTATTATCCGTTCCTTGTAGTATAGTAATAAAAATAAATTAGGTTAACATAATATACATTAAAAGAAATTATATATTCTAAAAGCAATGAAACTGAACTTAATTAACAAAATGAATATAATTATCATATTTTTAAAAAACAAAAATAACGAAACAATATATTTAACGTGACACCCCTATCCCTAATCGTAAGGTTTCCGCAAACACGACTGTAGCGATTGATAGCAGTCGAGTTGATTGAGAACTCCAGTACAAGCACACGTTATCTACCGACTAAACTAATTACTAATTAGAGCTACATTTACATATTAACTTTATTTAGTTTTATTTAAAAGCTTCATGCCATTGGGGCACAGTGGGACATGATCTTACTCTAAACGTGATTGGTTGTGGGTTTGATTCAAAGTCGTGGGAATAATTATATTGGGATAATATTGTTAATTTACTATTCTGGTAAGATAAAGTACGGTGTTGGGTTCCGCCAGTCCACATAGTGTCAATAATAATAAGATGTCACGAATTCTAATGGAAAGTGGAAAAGAAATTGCCATGACACTACATTCTCTTTTTTTCCCTTATTTCCCTTATTCTAGTAGTCGGGATTTGTATAGCAACTTTACGGTTAAAAAAGGGAGAACGGAGAACTATGTCACCAAGAACCGAAAAAAAATTCAAATACTTATTTCTACTCTCCAAGGAACCTACCAAAATGTCAGTTTTCTTCGTACTCCGTTTTCTGTCACTCATTTACCTAAGTAGTAAGGGAGTCGCTTTACATAGTTATTTTTTAAACAACAATTTAAAGCTAACGGGGCACAGTAGGACGGCATCAGAGAGGAGACAAGATGATTGTAGGTTCATTACCCAGGGCTGAATGATAATTTAAATTATTTTCATTTCTTCTACCAAGGCGGTGCGTTGCGTTCTGCCACTAAATATGCCAAGTCTCGATTTTAGGTAAAAAATGGAGGATGGAGTGGTATGACACATGATGCTTTCTGACTACCCTACTTTGCAGGAAAAAGTATGAAGCTATAATAATTTAATAGTATTAGACTGCATTCTACTATGATCTATTAATACTAAAAAAAATGCCATTGCATATATGTTCAATGTACCTGCATACGTAAGGAGTACACGTGTCTTTTAGGTTAAGTCTTGTAAATTCTTCCTAGTTTAATATTTTTTATAGTATAGTCAAGACGTAAATTTACTTTATAAAAAATTAAACCTATGTGTTATTAATATACTTACATAAAACTATAACGGTATTAGATGAGTGACACACAGACAAAACTACTGGACGTCAAAAACTGAAATTAGTTAAGGTTTTTAAGTACTATCTATAAAAAAAATCTTTGTATTAACCAAAATTTCTACAAGAACGAGATAAAAGAGAAGTTTGTGTTCTTTAACTGAAGCTATTATATATTATGGTAAAAGTCTTACTATAACAGACAAACAAAGTCCGAGTGGGAATCGAACCCGTAATCATTGCGTTTACATTCAGAGGCTGCTCCATGAGACTTCTAAGTATTCTAATTATTATAAGGTATTTAAAAATATTGTATTTTAACTAAACACCTATAAAGCAAATAAACAGTTACGTTAAAGAATTTTAGAATAGCCACCTTATTAATATTAATTAAAATAGTTTAGTGGTCAGTTAATTGGCTTTGACATTGTTGTATTGTGGTTAGCTTCTCTAGGAATATAGGGACAGTGATTGCATTTTAATGCTTATATCTACATCTTTAATATTTAAATTGTTTTAATTTCATTGCTTTGTTAAGTAAAGCGCGGCGTTAAGCTCCGTAAAGCAACACGTATTGTTAGGAACATTTTCGGTCAAAAAATGAAAAAAAGGAGATTACGGGTGTATTTTGAAACTATATTTTTGAAGTTACACCAATTTAATAGGGTTATAGCGTTTTAAAATGTAATTTCCTAATTTAATTAATACTAGCTTAGCAGAAAATGGAGAACAGAGTGCCTTGGCACTAAGGTTCTTTATAAATAGATATTAAAATATTTATATTGGAAATTTCAGACGAAAAGTGCAGAAAGGAGTGTTTTTTTTTTCTTGTTGACTATTCCTACTTTACAGAAAAAAGCGTGCAGTTATTTTTTCACAATAATATATTTTAGGTCCCTGTGGGGGTATGTGACTGTGTGGGACTATACACATGATTGTTGTGGGTTTGATTCCAACTTTGGGGTTGATGATATTCAAAATATTTTCATTACCATTGCTCTGATAGGAAGAAAAAGCATGGCGAAGAGTTCCACCACCACCGTATGTTAAACACGATGTTTTAGATTAAATCGAAAGGTAAAAAATAGAGTGTCATGACACTAGATCCTCTCAAACTACTACACGAGAAAAAGCGTGAAGCTTTTTCCTTCACAGTAATTTACTTAAATACATACATATTTTTAAAAGAATTTCGTTTAACAAAATTAACATACGAGTACATCTCAAGCAAAAACGTAGCTAAAAGCAGTCATTATTTCGTCCAGCTCGTTATAAGTTAACCGATAAAGTATTTATAGTCTCATTGTTAAGATTTGCGTATTTCCTGCGGAGGCCGGCCCGAGTAAATGATGGACGCGTCGCGTCACCTGTCACGCGGGTAGCTTACTAAATGACCTGACTTGTTAAAGAATAAAGGTATTTCGTATTTATATATAATATATTATACGTTGAGTTATGTCACTTAACACGCAATGCTGGAGAAATTCGGTGGAAAGTGGGAAACGGAGTGATTTAACACTAGGTTCCCTCTGTCTACCTTGCTGTTTGCCTGATACAGCGTCAAGCTAAAAAAATATATTATATGTTTTCAGTTATAAACTAAAAATGCGATTGGTTGTAGGTTCGATTTCCTCTCTTAGGCATGACTATATTTAAATTGTTTTTATTTCTAAGGGCGTTGAATTACGCTGCTCCATATGCAAAGTGTGGATAATGTTGAAATGTGAAGCTGAAAAAACAATAAAAGGAAAGAACGGAGAGATGCCTCTGTCCAATTGCTTTGTTTTTTATTTAACAAGATTTTTCCTCCTAAAAGATATACTGATTAATGGAAGGTATTGTCACACTGTTACACAAATCGATGTCAAAACTATGTATTAAGATTATTAAATGGGGAACGGAGTGTCGTAACACTAGATTCCCTATGTCTACCCTCCTGTGTGCGGGATAGAGCGTGAAGCGTATTCCTTAACCACGCAACAAATATTGTTTAAAGATAGATTTAAACGCTTAAATATTTTAAAATGTACTATCTAAATATTTACACTAACACGCAAAACATCAAATTAAATTTTATACTTTATCGTTTATACTAACAGACAACGCACAGCCGAAGCTACTTGAAAACAGGAATTCGGCAAGAATCTCGAAGAACGTATTAAGAAAGTCTTTCTAAATTAAAATTCAATTAAAATTGAAAATTTTTAATTTGGAAAATCTCTTCATTATTTTTTTTGTCATCCAAATTCATAACTTTATATACGTTTTTTTCGAATTCATAATATTTTGTTTTTTTATATTTATATTCTTTTATATGTTGTTTTTCTAAATTGAATTATTCCAATTCGGAAACGAGAAATACAGGTTTTTTACTTATTACAGTCCACTAAAACAAAGTTGCAGATATTTCAATATATTATGACATTTCTAGTAAGAACTTTTATTATTTTATATTTAAAACAACATTAGTAGTCCATTTCCAAATCGTAATTTGGTTACCATAGAAACACCTAGTAGTAAAATTTCTCTACAGAGATGCTAATAACAAAAATAAAATAAATAAGCGTAAAAGAATTTCGACATAGCAGAAGCTAAGCTAAGCCTAGCAGTCAGAGCTCTCGGACGCTATCCGAGAGGCGCGGGTTCAAATCCCGCCGCGTTCAAATTATTATACGTCTTTCCTAAAAGTGTTTTTTCATATCCTAAGTGTGTTAATAACACTTTAAATATATTAAAAGTGTTCAATTATTTTTTAAGCAATACAATTACTTCATACAAAATAATCAAAGTAACATCGCTGTCATAATTTGAAGGATTCGTAATAGCCTAAGCTTTTTTCGAGGCGTACATTTTTTGTGTCAAATCAAGTTTTTGCTTAATTACGCATTTTTTAATGAATTTTAGAAAAAAAAAAATATTAAAACTGATTAGACGTTAGTGAGAGAATATTTTATATTATAAGCTTTTAGGCGTGGGACGGCATATGACTGTAAATGCCTCTGGGTGTGGGTTCGATTCACATTCGGAGGAATATTTGTACTTAAATTATTTATCTGCTCTAGTACTTAATAAAAGCACGGCGATGAGTTCCGTCACTAAGTACGCAATGCCTTGTTTTGCGGGGGAAAGTGGAGAACAAAGTGTTCACAGAGACACTAGGTACTTACTCTCTGAATACCCCGCCACGCGGAAAAAAAGGCGAGAAGTTCTTTAAGAAAATTTGGTTACAAAATCTTAAATTGTATCACTATAAAGCCGACCATGGATTCATTTATCACTTGTGGGAATGTCTACATTATTATTATTTTTTTATTGGAGAAGGAGGCAAACGAGCATAAGGACCACCTGATGGTAAGTGGTTACCTACCACTTACCACCCGCCCATGGACATTCACAACGTCACAGGAGTTGTGAATGTTGCCGACCTAAGGGGTGAAGGTGAGAAGGAAGGAGGAAGGATAGGGATGCTGGGATTGGGAAAAGATCTGGCTTACATGCCATCGAACCGGAACACATCATGTGATGTTTGGCGGTTCGTTTCGACATGATAGTGGCCGCGAGCCGGTCGGAGAACGAATCTCCTACCACCAAGCTACTGGGTTACCCGCCTTTTACGGGGCGCTACCCAGCTGCGGACGGAAATTGTATTCTTAACCAGTCCCCTCACGGGTAAAATTAATATTTGATCTCCCTCGCTATATAGCAAGATGAAGCGCGGCGTTAAGTTCCAACGACCAAGGCAATCCACTTGTATTTGTATCAAATTGAGGTGAAAAGAAACTCTGCCTGATTATTCTGTTATGCGGAAAAAAGCGTGAATCTGATGTCCATATTAAAAAACGTTCAACAATAAAGTAATCGTTTAGTAACAATTATTTAAAGACTATAATAAAGCACAAGGAAATTAAATTTGAAATATTTAACATATAACCTCTTATTTACTACAGGCTGTGCGTTCACACTGCGTTGGTCACGATTTTGAATTTATTATTCTTCTTTGTAAATTATGTTCAAATATTATATATTTTCGTATTTTTGAAGCTATCATGGTGCTGTGGAACAGCTTTGTACTCGCGATTGGTCGCGGGTTCGATTTATATTGTAAGTTTAAGTAATACTACATATTTTAAATATTTTTAAACATTTTAAGTGTTATTCCACACTTAGGAAAATTGAAAAAGACATTTTAAGAAAACGTAAAAAAATTAAACGCAGCGGGCGTCCGCTGCTTCGAAATTATTATAGCGGATAGGAGAATGCATGGCTCATGGATGGTGAGAGCGCCTGGGCGGTATTCAGAAGTCGTGGGTTCGAGTCCCGATGCGATCAATTTTTTATACGTTTTCTTCAATTGTCTTTTTAGTTTAAATATTATCATTTCTCTGCTTGGGTTATTAGGACAAAGAGTGACGTCTAATTCCGCCATTCAATACGCAAGGTCTCGAGTTCAAACAGAAATTGGAGAACAGAATATCTTGACACTAGATTCTCTCTGACTCATAAACGGGTATGCTATGCGTATAAAAAAATGTAAAGCTAAAAAATCTTACATTATGGCCAAATTTTACGCTTGTTGCTTGTCTAATAGATGTTAATTTTAATTCAAATCTCTATTGCTCGAATATTCATATCTATTATGTGTTGCCTTCGCAACGTATATATATATATATATAGCTACTCTATATGAAAGTGTATATTAGACACATGATACAAAATGAAATATATATTTTTATAATAATTTAATTTAATTTTGGTGTAAAGTGGGGAACGGAGTGTCTTAACACTAGGTTTCCTCTGCCTACCATGCTGTGTGCTGGATATAGAGTTATAAAAAAATATTGCATTTTTGCTATCCTTCTCCATAGAAGTATTCACTACGCATATAACCTTTTTTTTGGGAAAACATTGTACTTTTTTCTTACATAATATGTAAGGAACATAATGATAATATAAGTACACCATCGTGGTACAGTAGCAAATATTTAACTGCCTAAGCACTGGTTGAGGATATTTCTCTCCGGTCTAGTAAAGAAAAAAATGGACTTAGATAAATTGAAATCTACAACAAAACTAGTCAATCCCTCTAAATGAGTTTATTTAATTAGGTACAACAATAAAATTATCTGATATTGTAATTATTATTAGTTAGTGGCGCAGGGACAGAAAGTGTGACAGTAAACGCGACTGGTTGTGAGTTCGAATCCCACTCGAGGGATCGAAATATCATTATTTCCATTTTTTTCGCTCTGGTATAGAAGCAAAGCGCGGCGTTAAGTTCCGCCGCTTAACACACAATGCCTCCATAAATTGGTGCGCGACACATCGTGAAGCTCAAAAATAACAATATTAATTAAATCTATAAGTCAAATTAATTATATTTATAAGTCACATTAATTATAAGTCTTTTTTAGCTTCACATTAACTTTATTTTTCTTAAACTTAGATAACGAGAACCTAGTGTCCAAACACTCCGTTCTCCACTTACCACCCATATTAGATACAATATAAAGCTAATCTTATTCTTAGAATAACAATAGAAAATTTAAGACGGATTGACATATATGATGTTAGCTGTTAGGTGAGGCGATACAAAAAAATCCTTTGTAAGCCATTAGTCCGCAAGGCCATTAGAATAGTGATGTAATCAGATTAACATTTATGCTAGCAAAGTATGAAACATACTTGAAGTTATTGCTCTTTGGCCTTGCTAAAGTTTTATCATTATATTATTTTTTATTATTTTTTTATTGTATCCCGCGCACATCAGGTAAGGCAGAGGGAACCTAGTGTTAAGACACTCCGATCTCCACTTTTCCGTCGAATTCTGGAGGCATTGCGTGTGAGTGGCGGAAGTCAACGCCGTTCTTTGCCTCGACACCAGAGCGAAGAAAATGAAAATACCTAATATTTCAACTCCTCGATTGGGAATCGAATCCACAACCAGTCGCGCTTATAGTCACACTTAAGGGCCGCTGCGCCACGACTGGCCTCTTATATTAATATGTGAAAGAAAAACTTTGACCAAAAAAGGAAAAACTGACCCATTTACGATAATTGTGCAGATAGTTAAGTATGAAATTTAGCATACTTAAAGTTTGTGTATTGAAGAATTGTAGAAAGGTAATAAATTTCATTATAATCAATTAGAAAAAATATATTAGGAAAAAAAAAAAGTATTACATACACATCTATATGTTTGCGATATATGTACTTTTGATAAATGACATAAACGTTGCGTTTTTTATGTGTCAACAGAAATATTAGTAGTGTCCAATCTAGTTAAATAAAGCGCGGCGTTTAGTCCCGCCACTCAACTCACCATAGTACCGACTTTGAAACGAATGAGAGTATAGAGTGTTTACAAAAAAACGACAATTTATGAAAAAAATACCTAAGTTCGCACACAGCAGGGTAGACAGAGAAAACCTAGTGTTAAGACACTCAGTTCCCAACTTTTCACCAAATTCGGCGGCAATGCCTCCGAGTCCGTGTTAAGTGGCGAAACTTAACGCTGCACTTTGCCTCGACACCAGAGCGAAGTAAATGGAAATATTAAATATTTCCAATCCTCGAGAGGGAATCGAAGCCACAACGAGTCGTTTACTGTCACACGCTTGTGCCACTGCGCCTCGACTGGCTCCTACCTAATACCTAAGTGTTTTCTTTATTTTCTATAAGTATATTTCTACTTAGTATTTAAGGAAGTGTTTGTCATGTTATTTTTAGAAGCGGATGCGTATTATTACGCAATTAACGTTATCTAATTTTGTCACGTACGTAAATTATGTGATTATATGCAAATGGAGCTTGGTGAATTTTAAATTGCCTTTACACTTCGTGGAACTACTAGTTTCATGGTGGAAATGAACGATAAGAGGATATCCATATTACTGCGTATATTGGAACTTATGTAAAAGTCTATTTGTCTATCCGTCTGTTACATTTCACGGCTAATCTAATGGCCCGAATTGAAAGAAATTTGGAAAGAAAATAGTTGCAGATGCAGAGTTAAACATAGGCCTTTTATTTTTTCAAAAATCAACTCCTAAAATATAGGTTGTAAATTTGAATGAAAAGTCTACACTTGTTTATTTGACCGATTGTACTTATTACACCAATTATGGCATAAGTATAGTTGATAATTGATAACCTAGGGATAAACATAGACTATTTTATTTTTTAAAAAATCGGCCTGGCAATCAATGGTGGCAATTAAAACGAAACATAGTTCAATAGTTCAGTAGTTCTGGGGCAAAAGCGTAAAAGCCGCTGGTTTTGAAATAATTGTTATTTTTTAAACATAATTAAAGATGTTAAACAGTGAATTCTAGTAAGAATAACAATATAAATATCGGAAATACTTAACAAATATGAATTAAAACAGGTTCCCAAAAAATTAAAATATTAATATGAATTTACAGTTTTGATAACTGGTATTTTAAAAACTTTAAAACGAAATCTATACTGTTAGCTACTATATTTAAAATAGGGATTGCAACTGGCAGCCCCCGACGAAGTCGTCCCCATCATCTCGTTACATATATTCCTTTAGGCGGGGGATTTACAGTTATTTTATCCTTTTTCAATTACAATTAAACCGTCGTGGGTTTTTTCAAAATTTTTAATTTTGCTTTTTATTTTAAACTTTTTAAAGTGAATAGATACACATTATATATTATTACATAATATCGAAATACTTTATATTAATCTTCATGCAAATCCAAAAGAAATTATAAACCCAATGCTTTCTGGTTATCAAATGCTTATTGCAGCGCCTGGCAGATTGTCACTGTAACATTTCCACGAAACTTAAGTCTAAACAAATCAGTGAAAATCACAAAACCCAATAGTAGTTTTGATTTTGAACAAACTAATTTATACTGGAGCGCCCCGTGGTAGTTCGTGATATGGCATATAAAAACACGCAAAAAAAAGGGCGTGCTCAGGTGGTTTGGGCACGTCGAGAGGATGAGTGATGAAAGAATGGTAAGAAAGATTTATGAAGCAAGAGTGAGTGGTAAGCGAGGCAGGGGGAGACCTCGGTTGACCTTCGAAAACACAGTATCGATGATACTGGAGGAAGGTCACGTAAAAAGCATGAGGACCCCCCGGAGGGCGTGTATGAAGAGGTTGATGACTGTGGACGAGGCGAAAGAAGTATGCAGGGACCGTAGCGTTTGGCGCTCCGTTCTCTCTGACTACCCCGCAAGGGATACAGCGTGAAGCTAAAAAAAAAAAAAAAAAAAAAAAAAAAAAAAACACGCAGCAATTAAACCAGAACCTATCACAGAAAACTGCATCTAAATAGGTTTCACACAAAAAATAAAAGCAAATGCTTACTGCAGCGCCCCCTGGTGAGGTGTCACCATGACACATATACGAGAACACGCACTAATTAAGCCTAATCCTATCTTTGATAACTGCATCCAAATTGGACTTGTAGTTTTAGCTTTGCATAATTAAATGTTTAATGCAGCACCTCCTGGCGTGTTCATAACGTAAAAAAATACCTAAAAACTTACACCAAGTAAAGGTAACTCTAATACTAAAAACTCTGCGCAATCGGACTAGTAGTTGTAGCTTTGCATTAAATATCACAAACAAATGTTTACTGCAGCGCCCCCTGGTGAATTAACACGATAAAACATATCCAAGAACATGTAGTAATTAAACTTGAAATTATCATTGACACTGCATCCAAATCAAATTCGTCATTTTATCTTTGCACAAACAATATTTTACTGCAGCGCCCCCTGGTGACTTGTCACTGTAATATAAATTTAAAAACATGCTATAAGCAAAGCGGAATCTAATACTAAAAACTCTTTTCAATCGTACTAGTCGTTTTGGTTTTACACAAAAAAATAGAAGCAGCTACTTACTGCAGCGCCCCCTAGAGAGTTAACACATACATGAAAATATGCACTAAGTAAACATACATGACATATATATGAAAATATGCACTAAGTAAACTTGAATCTATCATTGAAAACTGCATTCAAATCGGACTCGTAGTTTTAGTTTCGCACAAACAAGTGTACTTACTGCAGCGCCCCCTGGTGAGTAGTCACCGTAACGCATATATGAAAAGAAACACCAATTAAACCTGAACCTATCGTTGGAAGTTTCATCTAAATCGGACTGGTAGTTTTTGCTCTGCATAAACAAATGTTTACTGCAGCGCCCCCTGGTGAATTTTCACCGTAACCAAAAAACAAAAATCTTAAAATATGCACAAAGCAAAGCTAAATTTAGTTCTGAAAACTCTATCTAATCGAATTAGTAATTTCGGTTTTAGACAAACAAATACAAGAAAAATTTTGGTTTTACACAAAAAAGTACAAACAAATGCTTACTGCAGCGCCCCCTGATGAGTGGTCACTGTAGCACATATATAAAAAGATGCACCAATTAAGCCTGAACCTATCCTTGAAAGTTACATGTAAATCGGACCAGTAGTTTTTGATTTGCATAAACAAATGTTTACTGCTGCGCCCCCTGGTGAGTTTTCCCCGTAACAAAAAAAGGAAAATCTTAAAATATGCATCAAGCAAAGATAAATCTTTTTATGAAAAGAGTTTTCAATCGGAGCAGTACTTTCGGTTTTAGACAAATAAATACAAAAAAAGTACAAACAAATGCTTACTGCAGCGCCCCCTGGTGGTTTGACACGATAAAACATATCCAAGAACATCCACCAATTAAATCTGAATCTATCACTGAAAATCTATCGAAATCAAACTTCTATTTTTTGAGATAATTGAAAACATTCGTTTTCACGTAAAATGCTTACTGCAGCGCCCCCTGGTGAGTTAAGGCAATAAGACATATCTAAGAACATACGCCAATTGAACCTTAACCTATCATAGAAAACCGTATCAAAATCGGACTTATAGTTTTGGAAATAATTGACATAGTAATTTGCACAAACACACAAACAAACAAACAAACAAACAAACAAACAAACAAACAAACAAACAAACAACCTCTCACCCCAAACACATATACAGTCGCCGTACCGTCGCGGGTAAAAATATGAATAACCATTCTATAATAGAACGCTAAAGTTAAGTTCCATCAACATTATATGAAATAATTGTTTACGGAAACTGACGCTGAACTTTTTTTGTTCATAACAAAGATAAAACTAGCGGCTCGCTCTCGGCTTCGCCGCGTAAACTACATAGCTGTTGCGGTATATCGCAACCCCAGGGGGTGGATTTTTGAAAAATAAAGTAGCGTATGTTTAACCTTGGGTTATTAACTAGAGGGTAGATGGCGCTGTCGTTAATGTAAACAATAGCTCCGTTAAAAACTGCTCAAAGTATTATTTAAGTGAAGTTTCGAGTGCAAATTATAGACGAAAACAAAGTTAATAAAGTGATTATTACGTGTGAGTGTTATCCTAGCAAAACATTATCGTGGCTTAGTGTAAATAACAATTTAAAATTACATGACACCAGTGACATTAATACAACCAGTAATAACTATTCGCGTGTAAATAGTGAGTGAGTGAGTTCTGTAACCAAATATATCCACTTAATAAACTATTTATAGAAACAAAAATTGAGTGCTAACAAAAAATACTACAATAACATAAAAAGTGAACTTCAAGTTTTCAAAACATCATAACGGTAACGACGTAACGTATATTGTTGACACCTGTTGTAAAACATCCTTAACTATAACACTTCGGTGCATTTTCGACTATTCGTAATTCATACTGTGCACTAAATTATCGGTAGATGGAACTATTACATTAAAAATAAAGACAAAAATAAACATTGATCAGCGTAATGACCATATTGTTAAGTGACAGTGACTTATACTAACGCTACAACTAGAAAGTCTAAATAACAAATGACAAGTGACAATTATAGTGTTGCCAGCTAATAAACCGTAAGTCTACTACCAAATAGAGTTGCCAGGGCTAATATAAAAAATCTACTAAAAAATACCAAGATAAAACAAATTATTATTATTTGAAATAATATAGTATATAAAGTATACAAATAAGGCTAAACAATATAAAAAATAATATAAGTTGGAAAGAAATAACAAATTTTATAAAAAATAAAAATAAATAAATAAATAAAAAATAAAACAAAAAAAAAAAAAAAAAAAAAAAAACTAAATTAAATAATATTATTTATTTGTATATAAATATACTCAAACCAAAATGGAAAAAAACATGGAATTATTATTACTGAAATTGGATGAAAAACTTAATTATCAAACGGTTGCTATTACAAATTCGGTAACAAAAAATGTGATGGAGGCACTAGACGAAAAGATGAAGTTGATTGTAGAAGAAAACCTTTTACTTAAATCTAAAATTACGGAACTGGAACAAAAACTTCAGAACGTAGAAAAAGAGAAAAAGAAAAACAACTTAATATTTTTTGGAATTAAAGAAATGAAGAAAACAGAATGTGAACTTGTAGATTACATGAGGGAACTGATTGTAGGTACGGGAATTAATTTGGAGAGTCACGAGATTAGCAACGCTTACAGGATCGGAAAGTGGAAAGATAATAAAAACAGGCCAATTATTGTTACATTCACAACAACTTGGAAAAAACGAACTGTCCAAAAGAATAAATCTAAGCTTCCATTAGGAATATATATTATGGAAGACTATACAAAAGAAGTGCTAGAAAAAAGAAAAGAACTACAGCCACAACTCGAAGAAGAAAGGAAAAGGGGGAACATAGCATTCTTAGTACAGGACAAGTTGGTAGTGAAAGATCCTATGGATAAAAATCGAGAGAAAAGGAAACGAGATACCTCAGGATCACCGAATTCTTTGTCACCAGCACAAAACAAGATTAATAAAGTAAATAAATCACCAAATCCATCCAAAACAGTAGAAAAAGACTTCATTAGACCAGGAATACTTAACTTTGTTGAGCGCAAAAGACCATCTTCAAAAAATGGAACTTCAAAAAACTGAATAATATCTACACCCGAAACTTAGACAATTCAAAACTAATTACTAATCAAATTTTTTTAACAAGCACCCCAAGCCGGCTGGTCACCGTGGGGGAAGAAGACCACTACCCCCCAAATAAACAATTAGAAACGCAGAAAAAAGCGCGTGCAAAAACAGTTCGCAAAAACAATGAATTTATCTACATTGCAACCTTCAACGCCCTTACTCTAAGAACCAATGACAACTTAGCAGAATTGACTAATGCATTATCTAATGTAAAATGGTCAATTATTGGACTAAGTGAAGTTCGGCGCTGCGGAGAGGCTATAGAGGACCACGGTAATTTCATATTGTACTATAAAGGAGTTACACCTGGGCAATTTGGGACAGGATTTCTAGTCCAAAAAGGACTAAGCCCTTACATAGACGAATTTATCGGAATATCTGACCGTATTACAATACTTAATATAAGGTTACCAAACTCCGAAATGTGGTCAATTATGCAAGTCTACTCTCCAACTGAGCAATCTAATATCACAGAAATAGATAATTTTTATACTATGGTAACAAATGCAATAAAACTACAAACTCATAATAACTTATTAATAATGGGAGATTTCAACGCAAGAACAGGAGGCAGGGTAGACGGCGAAGAAATAGTATTGGGCCCATACTGTTCAGGTAAAAGGACTAGGAATGGCGAAAAACTTTTACATCTGGCATACGAAAACAACTTGAAAATACTTAATACCCTCTACAAAAACCGGAATAGCAATCGATGGACCTGGATATCTCCAAATGGTCAATACAAAAATGAGATTGATTATATTCTTACCAACCAAAGCACAAAATTCCAGGATTGCCGGGTTATAAACAACTTAAACTTTAATAGCAACCACAGAATGGTGAGGGCCAAAATGTTACTGAACTCGTGTAAAAAAGCAAGACCATTTAAAGTCACGAAAACCACCAAAAATATTCAAGATAATGACAGGATAAAACAAAAATTGGTAAACTTTGTAGACTACACTAAAGATTTAAATATACAGAATAAATATAATAAACTTGAAGAAATTTTGACTACTAATAAGGTAAATACAACAGAAAAAGAGAGAGACAGCACACCATGGCTAACAAGTGAAACAATAGATCTAATGCAAACCAGGGCAGAAATAATATCTACAGTTGGGAAGACAAAAGACACTAGACGTCGAATTGCTGAGCTTAGTAATGCAATTAGCAGTAATATAAGAAGAGATCGACGAATACACAGACTGCGGTTATTAGAAGAAAGTATTCAGAAAACAGGAGGTGTGAAAAAGGCTATAAAACAACTAACGCAAAAAGTAGACTGGATACCAAATATTACTGATGAGAATAGGAAAAAGAAAACAAGACGTCTAGAAATTATGTCAATAGCCACTAACTTTTTCCGTAACTTGTATGCAAAGCAAAAGGAGAGCCATCCAGCAGACCTTACAGGTGGTGATCAAGTACCAGAAATACTACCTGCGGAAGTAGAAAATGCACTGAAAACCCTAAAGAAGGACAAATCTCCTGGATCGGATTGTGTTATCAATGAAGTGCTTATTAAAAACTTAGACCAATTAGTACCGATATTCACATACCTGTTTAATGAAGTGTTGCAGAGTGAGACCATACCTGACCAATGGACAACATCTACAATAACATTGCTGCACAAGAAAGGAGACAAAACCAATATAAATAACTACAGACCCATCAGCCTAATGTCGAATATCTACAAAGTGTTCTCAAAAATAATCCTTAACAGACTAACTAAGACACTAGATGAACACCAACCTAGAGAACAAGCCGGATTTAGAAGTGGATACTCAACAATAGACCATATACACGTCGTAAAACAACTTTTCGAAAAAGGCAGAGAATTTAACATGATCTTTTACTGTTGCTTCATTGACTATAGTAAAGCATTCGATTCAATAGAACACAACAGCATATGGAAAGCTCTTAAAAACCAAGGCGTAGAGAATAAATACATACGAGAATTCGGACACATATATAAGAATAGTAGAGCCAAAATAAAGCTAGAGAAGGAAGGCAATGAAATAAGAATAGAAAGAGGCGTGCGACAGGGCGATCCAATCTCACCTAAATTATTTACTGCCGTCTTAGAGCAAGTCATCCGTCAACTAGATTGGGAGAACTGTGGTTTAAAAATCAACGGAGAAACTCTAACGCATCTTAGATTTGCAGATGATTTAATTGTCTTTTCAACATCAAGAGTCGAGTTACAGACAATGTTGAACCAACTAGACGTGGAAAGTCGCAAAGTAGGACTACATATAAACTTGGAAAAAACTCACGCCATGACTAATGGGAAACAAGAACCGATCTCTATTAATAAAAAAAATAATCGATTATGTTGAAGAATATGTGTATTTAGGACAAATAATCTCGCCAACAGATATGACTTCCAAAGAAATCAGTAGACGTATAGGTAACGCGTGGAAGGCTTATTGGAGTCATAAAGAGATAATGAAAAACAAAGAAGTTAGTATATCTATCAAGCGAAAACTCTTTGACACCTGTATATTGCCAGTCCTATCATATGGTTGCCAAACTTGGGCCCTCAACAAAAACCATTACAAAAAACTAAAGTCATGCCAAAATGCCATGGAACGAAGTATGTTGGGAAAGAGACTTTCAGATCAAATAAGAACAGAAGAAATAAAAAAAAAAACAAGAACAAAGGACGTCACCGTAACGATCAAAAAATTGAAATGGATGTGGATAGGACATACGATAAGGGGGAAAGAGAAATGGTCCCGCACAATGATGTTCTGGTTCACACGCGACAGGAAAAGGAAAAGAGGCAGGCCACCCAGGAGATGGGTAGATGAAATAAAGTCGGTGGCAGGCAGCAAATGGACAAGAGTAGCGAATGATAGGGAGCAATGGAGGCGATTGGGGGAGGCCTTTGCCAGTAATAGGCATACAGACAAACACTAACCAAAATCTTTATCGTTCGATTTATAATTTAAATAAATAAAAAAAAAAAAAAAAAAAAAAAAAAAAAAAAAAAAAAAAAAAAGAAAAGAAATAATAAAAATAAAATTAAATGGAAAAAAAAAAACCAAATTACCATAATAAATAATTAAAAAATATTAAAATACCAAAAAAAAAAAAAAAAAAATCTTTATAGAAAATAAGAAAAATAACTAATTAAAAAAAAAATTATTTAAAAAAAAATATAATAATACAAGCATTAAATTAATAAATGTTGTAAAATATTAAGTGTGATGTCTAGTTTTTAAGGCTTTTATTATTATCCTTTATTTTATATTTTTCTTATTTAATTACATTTATACTTATATAAAAAATACATTCGTACAAATATAAATATAAAAAATAGATCCCCCCCGACGGAGGCTTTACAGCCAAGCCACCGGTGGTCAGGGTGACAGACTGAGGAACCTCCGCACAATACGTGCCGTTCCCAAAATAGCTGCCTTTTGAATCCGGCCCTTGATCCAGGCATGTAGCGAAAGCCTCATAAGATGTTGATTGAGGCTCTTCGCTACAAGACCGTTCACGCTGACGACTATCGGGACAACTATTGTTGAATCCACATCCCACATGTCGGTAATCTCGTGAGCTAAGTCTATGTATTTGGACTGTTTGTCCTTCTCAGCTTTCACGAGGTTAACGTCACAAGGGATGGTGATATCAACAATAAATGCCCGGCGCTCTAACCGGTCTACTAGCACGATGTCAGGCTTATTGGCGACAATAGTCCTGTCCGTGATAATAGAGCGGTCCCAATAAAGTTTGGCATGGCCGTTTTCTAAAACTGGCTCCGGTGTGTACTTGTAATACGGCACTTCCTGACATACCAGACCATACCGAAGAGCAAGTTGCTGGTGGACAATTCTGGCTACCTGATTATGCCTGTGCAAATACTCTCCATTGGCAAGATGAAAACAACCGGAAATAATATGTCGTATAGACTCACCAGGCCGGTGGCACGCTCGACAAATGTCAATCGTACCATCCTTCATGATGTATTTCCGGTAGTTATTCGTCTTGACAACTTCATCTGCAATTGCACAGGCAAAACCTTCGGTTTCCCCCAAAAAGGTCCCCAAATCGTAGCCAAGCCACGGACGCCTGTAAGTCAACATCAGGCCCAAAGAGGACTTGATGGAACCGTCCATGAAGCTCCTTACTCTTCCATATGTTCAGGCGGTCCTGAGTGCTAAGTACCACCGGTTTGTGCCAGTTTTCTTTGGCTAGAGAGAGGGGAGTCAATCCGTTGTCTGCATTTACAACGTCACGATGCATTCCACACTTCATCTTCTGGAAGTATTCCCTAAGACTATATACTTCACGGTTATGTAGGTCCTTGGCATTGAGGAAACCACGGCCCCCACATTTCCGTGGGATATATAGCCTCATCACAGAAGATCGTGGATGATGCATACGGTACGTTGTCAGCATTTTACGGACCTTTCGGTCCAGGGCATCCAGCTCAGTCTGAGTCCACCTTAGTATGCCAAATGTGTACATCAGGAGGGGCATTACCCAGCTGTTGAACGCGCGCACTTTGTTACCGCCAGACAGAAAGCTTTTTAAAACTTTTGTCAGTCGGCCAAAGAAACGCTCTGTCACCATCTGTTTAATGTCTCCACCTGGTATACATAGACATTCCGACATTCCTAAGTATTTGTAGGTTTCAGTTTCAGAGAGAGATTTGAAAGTCATAGTCTCGGAAAATTGTAAATTTTCGCTATTTACAACTTTTCCTCTCTGTACATGTATGGCCGCACATTTATCCACACCAAACTCCATCCTAATATCGTTACTAAATATTTGCGTGATATTTAGTAACGATACCAAGTCCTGTTTATTTGATGCAAATAACTTAAGGTCATCCATATACAGGAGATGAGAAATGATTTCACTCGCTCTATGAAACTGAAAACCTAGTTTTGAATCCCTAAGTAGAGCACTTAGTGGATTCAAAGCTAGGCAAAACCACAAGGGACTAAGACTGTCTCCCTGGAAAATTCCTCTCTCTATCCTTATAGGCTCTGAAGTATGAAGACTCCCCCCGACACCTGAAAGACAAAGAGACGTGGTCCACTGCCCCATACAGGACTCAAGAAAAGTGCACAAATCTGTATCAACTTTGTACAGTTCAAGCACCCTCCTGAGCCACGTATGAGGCACCGAATCGAAAGCCTTTTTGTAGTCAATCCAGGTGGCGGAGAGATTCTTCTTACTGCGTTGAACCTGCTTGCAAACGGCCATGTCAATGAGCAGGAGTTCTTTAGTACCACGTGACCCAATCCTACATCCATTTTGAGCAGTGTCTAAAATGTTATTTATTTCAAAATGTTTATTTAATTTAGATGTCAAAATGGATGTAAGCAGCTTATAGATAGTAGGTAAGCAAGTGATAGGTCTAAAGTTTTTAGGATCCGTGGTACTACCAGATTTATGTAAGAGAAAGGTGATTCCAGTTGTCATAAAGGGTGGGAGTATCCCATGCTCAATGGCTTCCTGGAATTGCTCAGCCAAACGTTCGTGTGAAGATATTAGGTATTTCAACCAAAAATTATGTAAGCCGTCTGGTCCAGGGCTTTTCCAATTTTTGGTTGAACGGGCTGCATTAGAGACATCCTCTGGGCTAATTTGAATACACCTCATCGGTTGGATGTGTTCACACGAACGTTTCACTACGCTCATCCATTCACCCTCAGTGTGATTGACGGGCACTGACCAGATACTTTTCCAAAATGTAGACATTTCTGAAATATCCGGTACATGTTCATCAATCACACTCGACGCTGGTTGCTCCCACCTTCTATACACCTTTCTCTGATCTCTTTCGAAAATACGATTTTGTTTATATCTATTTACACGTTCTCTATATCGACGAATACGGTTTGCCCAGGCACTAACTTTCTGTTTTAGGTAATCTATGCGTTCTGTAACACAAGCCATATAGTCCTGAGGCTTTACTCCTGTTCCAGCAAAAGCTTGTGTTACACAACGCATGATTTTCGGACGGATGTTTCCCGACCTAAAACAGATTAGCTTTCCAATAATGACTCTAGTCGCGCTGATACGACGTTCGATCCTCTCTTGCCATGCAGGTGTATCGCCAGCGGGTCGTATTCTCGATTCAGTCTCAGGAAACCAGACACGAGCAATACGACACGCTGCTACAGCTGCACAATAGAGTATCGAATGTGTATCAGCCAGGTTTTGGCTAGACCGGATGTAAGGGTCTAGCAATGCGTCTAGAGTCATTACTAGCGCCATATTTCGTTTGTGCGTGGGAAAACGTGGTAGTGATGGTCTATCCCGTGTCAGTGCAAATCGATACTGCAAAATCGCATTTTCCAAAGTGATCCTTACCTGCTCATGTTCTTGGGTACTTAAAGTTGCTGTATCAACATCCGTCACATTAGCCATACCATTCTCCAGCCCTGTCACCGACGGCACAGGCGGCGGCTGGTTTCGTGGTTGACTTGGTTTGGTGGCGGGTGCAGATACAGCTACCTCAGAGCGAAGCCGCTCAAGTGTGGCGTCATCCAGTACTCGGTTGCGCTGGATGAACCGCACCTGATCTGACAATCGTTGAGCGGTAACGGTCAATTCTGGCTCAAGGGTCTGAAACAAAGGCAGTAATCGGGCACGATACGCAGTGAGGTTAGTTCCTCCCTCTGTCACCCCATAGTACGCTCGCATGACGTTTACATTTATTGATTGCGTCCATTTCATGCGGCGCACAGCACCACCGACGGCGGAGGACGTTCACTGGGCGGGCTGCCCTGCTGACCCCAAGCGCGGCAGTGGTGGCCTCCCTCGGCGCGGCGCAGGTGCTCGGCGCGGCGCTGGAGGCGGCAACTCGTCGTCACTACTCGATTATTATTATTATTATTATTAACTATATTTATGCCAAATTTCATTACAATCGGTCAAGCGGTGTAGATTTTTCATATAAACTTTCATCCCCTATTTCAACCCTTTAGAGGTTGATTTTTGAAAAAATAAGCCGTGAAAGCATGACAAACAGACATACAGACATTCCCATTTATAATATAAGGTATGGATAAATAGCGAAAAGCAATTGTTGAAAAATAAACATTCTTCCTACTGACAATCGAGTCCACAATCATTATACCGCCATAATCTAAACGCATTCTGAAAACATATTAGGCATAATATATTAAGAACTAAACACAGCTTCCTTTCATCCATATTTGGGCATCGCTTTTATGTATGCTTTTTGCTGTGACCATATATGGGCACCGAGTAGCTTTACTATTCGAACTGATGACGTCAGAGAGCTTATCGGCAAATCCGTTCTATTAACCTAAATGGATAGTTTAAATTATAATTATTTGTAAATATTTTATTAGTGTATAGCTCCACGCTTTTCTCTGCATGGCATGTTGACACAGAGAGAGAGAATGAAGTGTTAAGACACTCCGTTCTCCATTTTTAAAGTGATAATCCATGAAATCGTGTTGAGTTTCGGAACCCAATGCAGTCCTTTGTTTTGACACGAAAACAATAACAATATTTTTACCGCCGAACTTTAGAGACGTTGCCTGTAAAATAGCGGATCTTGACGCTGCACTTTGCTTCGATACCAGAGCGAAGAAAATGGAAACATTAATTTATATTTCCACTCCTCGAGTGGGAGTCGAACCCACAAACAGTCGCGTTTACAGTCATACTTATGTGCCCCTGCGCCACGACTGGCCCCAACAAATGAATAATAATAAATATTTAATAATATTCGTTCCCCGAGTGGGGATCGAACCCACAACCAGTCGTTTACAGTCACGAAT
The DNA here is from genome assembly GCA_019049465.1 of Dryas iulia moderata. Lineage (NCBI taxonomy): Eukaryota > Metazoa > Arthropoda > Insecta > Lepidoptera > Nymphalidae > Dryas > Dryas iulia. The sequence continues at coordinate 15,172,104 of CM032416.1, forward strand.
TAGTACATTGCGAATATAGTCAGCAATGTCATACTGAAAACACTGACAAAAAAAATATGTAAAGTATTTGTGGCTAGTTGTGGCCCAGTGTCACAAGCGTGTGACTGTAAACGACTGGTTGTGGGTTCGATTCCCACTCGAGGAGTGTAAAAATTTAATATTACCATTTTCTTCGCTCTGGTGCCGAGGTAAATTGCGGTGTTAAGTTCCGCCATTTACGCAATGCCTCCGAATTCAGTGGAAAGTGGGGAACGGAGTGTCTCAAAAAAAAAATGTTAAATTTGATTGCCACTTCTTCACACGTTATTTACTCTATGATACGTCTTATTATAATACTCATGAATGGATACTTTTGGCAACAGATAAAACCCGGGGTTCAGTGAACTGGCGGGTCTAGATAGCCTGTGCTCTCAGGTCACGAGCTAGATTTTAGTAATAAAAAAACTTAAGTGTTTTTTTTATCGATTAGCGTTAAATTGAAATAAATGTTTGTTTGTTTTACAGTCTGAGTTCAAGATATAAGGGATTGAGTTGCGGAACTCAACGCTGTGTTTTGTCTGACTAGTAGAAAATGAAAATAATTTTATTTTATTTTTGCCCTAAGTGAGAATCGAACCCATCAATTATTGCGTTTTGAGTCACATACTGTCTCACTGAGACATGTCATATTAATTAATATGGAAAACATAAATTAGCATACCGTTAATGTTGTTAATCTTTCACATCATTATAAATTATGTGTTAACAAGCAGAAGACTTGGTTCAGTAGATATATGTATGTCTAATTTTTTTTAGTTATGGGTTTAAATCCCATGAGAGAGTTTTAATTATTAAGTAATTATTAGAAGTTATCGTAGCGCAGTGATAGCGCAAATAGTCATCTGAATAAAAACAATGGTTGTCAGTTCGATTTCAACTTGGAGTAAAAAAATAAAATTAAATAATTTCCAATACCTTACTCTGGTATAAAGCGCGGCGTTAAGTTACGGCACTCAACACAAAATGTCTTAAATTCGGACGGTAAGTGAAGAATAGAGTGTCTTAAGACTAGGTCCTCTCTACTTTCCTTTCCATCCGGAAAAGGTTTTATTAATATAACCAATTCTTTCTAACTAGGGACGAGTGGAAATTATATTTCCATTTTCTTCGCTCTGGTGACGAGGTAAAGCGCGGCGTTAAGTTTTGCCACTTAAGACGCAAGCCTCCGAATTCGGTGGAAAGTGGGGAACGGAGTGTCTTAACACTCGGTTTCATCTGCCTACCCTGCTGTGTGCGGGATACAGCGTGAAGCTAAAAAAAAATAAAAAGAATATATATATACAGTTAACTAAAAAATCAGTCTACCCAAAACCAAACGAATTCATCACTGAAAAATATGTGGAGCCCCTGGCCTTCACCTTCCATTGAGAGGTGTTCTTTTTTTTCGAATGGGAATCGAACCCACAACCAGTCGCGTTTACAGTCACACTTGCGTGCCCCTGCGCCACGACTGGCCCCATGCATGGTGTTCTTGCATAGTTTTTATTTACAAAAATACTCTCCTTACTAATTTCTAACTTTAGATATTCTTATACTTTTATAATTAATTGTAAAATTTGTACATCTAGTAAAAAATAAAAGGCTTTTATTTAGATTTATTTAATATATACAGTTCCAAAATTTACGTAAAGCGGAAAACAGAGTGATTAATATGCTTGAAACACGCAGTAAATCTCAGCTGGAATGAAAATGTAACTTGTCTATCTTTAATTGCACACAGCATTCAAATCAATCATGCCAGTTTTTGTGTTTAATTGGACAGCAAATCATGAATGATAATTTATTATTATCGTAAGTTTTTTATTGAGCACAGCAGGGTAGACGGAGAGATCGACATGGTTTGCGAAAGGCTGGGGGATCCCTGGGACTCGGCTAGTAGCAGTCGGGAAGGCATCTTGCGGCTTTAGTGGGTCTACGGAAGGCCTACATTTGCTAGTCTGAAGTCCCACATAAACACGTCCGAGTTGCCAATACTTAATCGATTTTCTCACGATAAAAAACAAAATAAAAGGACGGAAACGGAGAGATCGTATTATTAAGGCACTTCGTTCTCTATTTTCCATATGAATTAGACAAGAGTGTTGAGACTTTACTAAAAAGAAAAGAAAAATAATTTGAAAATAATTATTTCCTCAAATGGTAATCGAATCTGCAAACTATCGCATTTACGCCAGACGCTGTTCCACTGTGACCCAATGGCCTTAATAAACATAGATAATAATTTAAATATAGGTATTTTTCCGAAATTATGTATAAAAGGCGACTATGAGGTGAGTCATTCTTGTATATTATATATTTTAAGTTAACGATGGCGTCATTTTGTTAATAATTATTTATAATGGTATGGTAATTTTAGTATTTAGAGAGATACTTTACTCAGATTTATTACAGAATTAATTTCAAACTTCAGGTTTATTCTTTTGTGGCCTTCAAATTTATATGTTCCAGTTGCATATTCAGTTATTTATTTATGATATAGTTCTGAAAGAATGAGTTTGAGAGGCCATCGTGGGGTGAAACAATGACTGACTGTAGTCGCCGATTAGTTGTGGGTTCGATTCTGGCTCGAAGGAAAATCAGAATTTAATTATTTTGATTTCTCAGCTCAAATGAACATGACAAAGCGAAGCGTTGAGTTCCGCCACTGAACACAATACCTTGCTTTTTACGGAAAGTAGAGAATGGAATGTCTTGACATTAGGTTTTCACTGACTAGCCTGATGTGCGAGGCATCCAGGGTACTGATGTGTATTTAAAAAAAAAAATATATGATGTGTATTTAATAATAAATTTCATATTTTTTTTTATTGTAATTACAGGATTTTCTTTTTTTCTTTTTTTATCTCCACGCTGTATCCCGCACACGGCTGAGCCCGTTCGCCATTTTCAGCCAAATTCCGTGCATTGCGTTTAAGTTTGAAAAAGTGATTTTTAAATTTAATTTGTATATGTAATAATGTTTTTCATACGTATGGAATTGTATGGAATTCAATTAATTATAGGTCACTTGCTAAAATAAATTCAAGAAAAAAATCACAAGCAGAAAAGGGAAAAAAAGCTGGAAAGTACACGGTCTGTGGCGTCTAAAAAAAGACGAGGAAAGTACAGAGTGAGTAGTCACTATCACAAGATTCCTTAGCCATAGTCTACTACCAGACAAGACGAACATTAAAAAGCAAATAACTTTGAAATAAGGTACAATTATATCACACTTCAAGTTACAATCTTAAAAGAATATTAATTGCTTGTGTAAACGCAGTGATGTAATTGCTCAGAACTATAAGGTCCTAGTTATTTTTAGATATTTTTATGTACGTATAACATTTTTATATCAATTTGCTATATATGTTTTAACCTGTTGTGGCGCAATTAGACACCATAACAATGTACACGATAGTTACAGGTTCGATATCCACTGGAGATAATGATTCTATTTTGTTTTGTCATTTCCCTGCTCTATAGTAAGGCTATGCGCGGCGTTGAGTTCCGATACTCAACACGCAATACCGAGATATTCGCGCAGTAATTGAAGAACTGACTGTCTTGACACTAGGTTCTCTCTTTAAAATCTGCTACACTTTTATAAAAAAAATGTTTCACTATTAAGTTACTAGCCTGTTTATCCAAAAATCTCCTTTTCTTTCTAGCTCCACTGTATCCCGCACACAACAGGATATGCAGAGGGAACCTAGTGTTAAGGCACTCCGTTTTCCTCTTTCCGAATTTGCCGAATTCGGAGACATTTGGTGTTAAGTGGTGGCACCTAACGCTTCCAGTGGGAATCGAACCCACAACTAGTCCCTTTAGTCACACTTTGTGCCTCTGCGCCACGACTGGCCCCAAAATCATTTTTACCCCAAAAAAATTACAAAAACAAACAAACCAAAGACAAAAGTGTAATCTCTGCAATAGTGACCATAAAAGGTGATAAAACAAGACATTTTACGTTCAAAAGATCCCGTTACCACCGGCTGTTGGCCGAGTCGTTAAACTAACTAATTTATTACTGAGCATTCGGGTTAGAGATCGTGTTCCACACGTGATAATCTAAATATTTTATTTTATCATATAAAAAGGGGCCAGTCGTGGTGCAGAGACACAAAGTTTGACTGTAAAGCGACTGGTTGTGGGTTTGATTCCCACTCGAGGACTGGAAATATTTAGTATCTCCATTTTCTTCGCCATAGAGTCGAGATAAAAAGCGGTGTTAAGTTCCACATACGCAATGCCTCAGAAATCGGCGAAAAATGGATAACGGAATATACAAACACTAGGTTCTCTCTGTCTACCTTGCTGTGTGCATGATACAGCGTGAAGCTAAAAAAATAGGAGGCTATAGGAGTTAATGACTGAAATAGTTAACATTGTGGTTTTGGAGTTTACTCGTTTGTGATTTGAAATGAATAAGCTATTATTTTGTTATTTTATTGTCTGCAGAGGGATTATAGGTATAATAATGGAAGAGTTTAGTGATTAGGCCCTCCGTATTCTATTTCCTGCCAATTTTGAAGGTGTTATGTGTTAAATAAAATAAATGGAGGTCAATCGTCAAGGTGGCCATCTGGTTATAGATTAGAATATAATATAAGTTTAAATATTGAGGCCACCGTGGTACAATGTAACTATAACAATGTAACTGTAAACACGAATGTTGTGAATTCGATTCCTGCTGGGGGTAACGATTATATTTAAGCCATTTATATTTCTCTGATCTGCTACCTTAATTATAGCGCCTAGTGATTGGGACCCTCCGTTTACTGTCAATGTCAAACGTATTGTATGTTAAATAAAAAATATAAGGGTGAGGCTCCGAGCTTTTGGCTAGAGATTAATATTATACATTTAAATATTTCTTCGGGAATTAAATCTATAACAAGCTTCTGAACAGTTAAACATTCACGAACTGTATCGTTGTGTTAGCTAACAGTGTTGGGTAAAGTTAATTGCAATTAAAAATTAAATTTTAAGAATTGATGATATCTTTGCGCGAAAATCACAATTAACAATAAATTAATTATTAATTGTAGTGTAAAAGTTAACAACTAAATATAAAAATTTTTTGGTTTTATATGATTTTCTAACAAACAAATAAGGAATTGTTAATATTTATAATTAAATTACAATTAAATTTTGCCTAACACTAGAAGCCAGTACTTATTATACTTCTGTAAAACTATCTTACAGACTGTATGGTTCAGTTCTTATGATAATAAACTAATTTCCTGCGAGTAGAATTTAACATTATTTATTCATATTTCTTTAAATTTGATAAATTTGACAAAGTCTATAAAACAGTTGTTCCAAAAAATAATTTCTAAATAAAATTTCTTGCAAAATTAATGTAAAATCTGTATAATAATTGCAGACATTAATATTTCTTATATGGATAATTCTAACAATTGAAATACTATAGCCACGTGATTTTAATATTTTGCGACTATCTGTGATCACTGTTCTATTATTAACATAAATGAATAAAAAAATTGGTAATTAACGTATTAACTTATTAAAATTACTCTTGAAAAAACAAATTTGTTTGAATTTAACTATTTATACTGTCCCAAATCAAAGACAGAGGGCGGCATTTCATAGCGGATAGTGATGAACGGAGTGTCTTAACCCTAGATTGTCTCTGACTACCCTACTACAATTGAAAAAGTGTAAGGCTGTCGTTTTCTTCTAATTTCTAATAACATAAATATATTAAACGAAAAAAATCTCAAACATACCATGTTTCAAGCCGTACCACGTCTTATGGAACGGCTGGTAGCGTTTCGTAGTGGGCGGAGGCCTGGGCCTCCTCTGCTGGCCACAATTCGGGGCACAGCAGAAGAGATAATACCTCTTATCTCGTATTTTCTCAGCTGCCTTCAACCTCTCCCTGGCCAGGCGACCTGCACATCGCCTGGGTCCCCTAGATCCAGTAGGACCTACCGCCCCAGCAATCACTACCAGAAATAATATCACTAACCAACGCATGCCTTCACTATCACAGTATCATCACTCACTGTTTATTTACTTAAAATTGATTGATTGATGATGGTTGAATAACATTTTATCACTGTTGATTGATAAATTGACTGAATTTCTTTGAAATTATGGTTTTTAATTAATTTATTATAATATTATTTAAATAATATATACGATTAGATGTTTTTCTAAGTTGGGTATGTCGTGCCCAACGTGCGCGCACGCCGGCTCGGTCGCGGCGACTGCCTTGTAAATGTAAACTCATTCACAATTCGTTTTAGGCCTCTGGTCCAGTCCTGTGGTGCTTTTTTTTCTCAATCGTCCACTATAGACACGTGGTCATGTTTTTTGTTAATTCATTGTTTTAAATATTCTTGAAGGCTATTGTGGTATAGTGGGAAAGCGTTTGATTGTGAATATGTTAGGTTATGGGTTCGATTTGGGTTCGTGGTAATTTTGAAGTTAAAAATATATCATTTTTTTTTATATTTAAGACAAAGCGCGGCGTTAAGTTTCGCTATTAAAGTAAATAATGAAACGAGAACGCAGTGTGTTGACACTAAGTTTTCTCAAACTACCTTGATATGAAAAAGACATTTATAAAACGTATAAAAATTTGCACGCAGCGGGATTCGAACCCGCACCTCCTGTATACCGTCCAGGCGCTCCCGTCCCGTCATGGACTGCTGAGTCATGCGTTCTACTTAAAACGAATCCCGCTACGTTCAAATTTTTATACGTTTTATAAATGTCTTTTTCAATTTTCCTAAATGTTGAATAACACTTTAAAAATGTTTAAAAGTACCTTGATATGAGTGAAGAAGCGTGACGCTGCACCCTTTTAACTTTTAAAGGACACAAAATATTATATTCTTTCCCCTTTTTAAAGTCAAAAGTAGGCAGATAATTTTCATAACTTAAGAACATTTTAAAGTCTTCCCGAAAAGAGTCCAGATTATTTAGGTAGAATTTCTGCTTTACTTAAAAAAATATATCCTGTGATTTAAAAAAAAATACCTTCAAACTTGCCCCAATTGACGATTATATGTCAAACTCGTTTTATACACGGGCTATATCCATCCCGGATATACCGTTATGAAACCTGAATTGGAGCACATTCTTAAGCAAAATCGTGCAAAGTTTTGTAACATAAGCGGTTTCCTTATTGTTGTGTCGGATTTTCGAACCTTTTTATTGTTTTATTTATCTGAGCGTATCTCACCGATTTAAGATTTGTATAATCGTAATTTATTTGCGTAGATTTAAATTCAATTACCAGCTAATTTATGTTCCTGTATGTGAGAGACGAATTGTATGAAAGATCATAATGAAATATGGAAAGGTAAGGTCAAATAGGGAGTTTATAGTTAGTAGATGTCAATGAAGAACAGAATTTACAACAGGTCCGGATTAAGGAGATCTAAGAAACCTCATTATTTGTATAAAAGTTCTTCTTCTTTTAGTTACAAACTTGAAACTTTGCGGAGAAGGTAATAGACTCCCGTAATTTGCAACAGGGCCGGAATAAGGGAATTTAATCGTAATAGTAACTGTATATCTTTATTATTACCGACGAAGACATGGGCAATAGCTAGTATAAAATCTAACATAATCTTGAAAAATTTATATACTTGGCCATCCAGCGGCACGAGCTCTCTAATTAGGTCGTAAGGTATCCTAAGATGTAAAGATAACAGTGATAATGGGTGGTCGGTCACCTGTCGCTTACCAAACCTTATTCCCACACCATAAGGAAGGAGTTCGCGGGTTCATTTAAAATATTTCATTAAACAAAAAGTTAGGTGGTAAATCTCTGTAGTATGTTATCAAAATGTAATTTAACGCTGTCGTAACCTTTATTCTTGATTTCCTTTGATAGGATTTGAATACGCTACTATAATACTTATTTGTATTATTGTTCCTTTGTGTTGTGTGTTATGTATTTTTATATAGTGGTGTTATATTGCAATACGAAAAATTAAAAAATAACTTTTTTTTGATAGCCATAGTGGCTATGGCACAGTGGTTACAGCGTCTGATAGTAAATCCAATTGATTGGGGATTCGATTCCCACTCGAAGAAACGATTATATTTTAAGTATTTTTATTTCTCTACTCTGGTACCTAGATCAACCGTGACGTTAAGATTTACCACTAAACACGCAATGTTGGGCGGTAAGTGGAGGACGAAATTTAGAAAAAAAAAGTATTTTTTACTGTCTACTTAATTAAATATTGAAAAAATTATGCAAACTACGATATTTATATATTTATATGACTAAATTGAATTACAAAAATATATGTATGTATAACTAAATTGGCTTGATATAAATAAAATTTTAATTAAAGATATTAAACATTTTAATTTCCTAAAGCGATTATAATTAGCCAATTGCTCAATTAATATACAAAAAATAATTTAACTATTAAAAAATATCCGAACCAGTCAAACCATTTTAAACTTTTAGGTGCTAATGTAAAAAAAAAAATCCATTTTTTACAAATTTACTCTTCTTCAAAGATAACTAAGTGTCGAGACATTTCGTTCTCCTCTTTGCGTTGCCTCGTTGCGTAGAGTTTTATACCACAGCGATTTTAATTGTAAGACAGTATGTGACTGCATACCTGATAGTTGTCCGTTCGATTCCTACTCGAGGTAATCATTATGTTTACATTTACTTTGTAATGGCTAAACGCGGCGTTAAGTTCTGCCTTTCAACATATATACTACAAATGTAACTTTGATGATGAAGTCTTGACACTATGTTCTCTCTGCCTAACTTAACATACAAGAAATAGAGTGAATATTTAAAAATATATTAGATTTTTTTTTAGCTTCACGCTGTATCCCGCACACAGCAGGGTAGGAGGCAGAGGGAACCTAGTGTTAAGACACTCCGTTCCCCACTTTCCGCCAAATTCGAAGGCTTGCGTGTTAAGTGGCGGAACTTAACGCCGCGCTTTACCTCGACACCAGAGCGAAGAAAATGGAAATATAATTTCCGCTCCTCGAGTGGGAATCGAACCCACAACCAGTCGTTTACAGTCACACGCTTGTGCCACTGGGCCACGACTGGCCACAAGAAATATAGTGAATATTAAAAAATATATTAGATTTTTACATAAAAAAACTAAAAAAAAATAACAAACCGGTTAAAATATCAATCGTAAAGTTACAAGCACGTGTCACAGAGTACCGGAGTAGGCGCGGATGCTGTGCTCAAGTTACGTCACTCCGAGATAACTCGAGATGATACGAACATGTCAAGATGTTTATTTCGGGCATATTCAATATAGGATTGTTTGTTTGTTTTTAAGTTATTTATCGAGAGAATCGTTATTTGGAAATTGATCATTTATTCGAACTAGTCGATAGTATTTTTTTTTCTTTATTTAATACTAGCGAGTAGCTCGAGGCTTCATTTGCGTATGCTACAGATTTCATCACTTATATTTCAGCTCCTTAAAGGTTATTTCTTATATACAGATACCCTATATTTGACCGTGCAACATTTTTAAAGTGTTACCTTTAGAAAACGTATAAAAAATTCGAACCCGCACCTCCTGAATACCGTCCCGGCGCTCTCTCCGCTGAGCTCAATGTCTTTTTAACTTTTCCTAAGTGTGGAATAACACTTTAAAAATGTTTAAAAGTATTAAGTAACTTCCTGAGAAAATTCATCAAAATTGCTCAAGTGATTCAGTTTTTTCAAACAAACATTCATACCCTATTTTCTTTCCAAATTCCATCCCAATAGATTAGCCCCGGAAGCATCACAACCAGGCAGACTTTATATAGCATTAGTACGGATCGTAGGGATATTCGTATAGATTTATTGTTTATTTCTCGCAATAAGTAGAGAACAAAACAGGCAAAGTGCGGCGTTAAGTTCCGCCACTTAATACGCAATGCCTAAGAATTCGGCGGAAAGTGGAGAACGGAGTGTCTTAACACTAGGTTAGGCCTACTCTGCTGTGTGCGGGGTACAGCGTGAAGCTGTTATTATATCTTTGTGGTGTGTGAAAGTACAATTTAGTATGGATATACAGGCGCATTTAATAAAAGTATGTCAAAAATTACAACATTTTTCATCTAAATCTACATATATTAATTGCTCATTTTTATAAAATAGGCCCTTATTGAGTCACAATTGATTTAATTCGACTCGTTTAAGAAGCCTTGGATACAGTGATTGACATGGGGTTATTGCAACATAAAATTAATATGCTTATGAGAATCGTATGGTGTTCGTTATGTGTTCTCTTTATATAAACTGTATGACTAAAGATGCCAAGGTGATACCCTCGTGACGCTGTATAAACCTGTTTTTGGAGACGATAGTTACGCTTTCAAATCACGCTTAAGGAAATCTTTATATATTTTTTTTTTAGCTTCACGCTGTATCCCGCACAAAGCAGGGTAGGCAGAGGGAACCTAGTGTTAAGACACTCCTTTTCCCCACTACCGCCAAATTCAGAGACGTAGCGTGTTAAGTGGTGGAACTTAACGCTGCGCTTTGATTCGACATCAGAGCGTAGAAAATGGAAAAATTAAATATTTCCACTCCTCGAGTGGGAATCGAACCCACAACCAGTTACACGTTCGTGCCACCACGCCACGATGGCCTCAATTCAATTCATCTAATGAATTATATTAACCACACTCTGCTAGAGTAGAACTATGAATATCAGAGCATGCAAAGATAAACTGAAAACATGTGTACGTATGACTCAATGAAATTTGCGAATCAGTGACGCTGTAAAATGTTATCTCGGTACCTACTTTAAGCAACACTTGCTGTAACGTTTCTATTGATTTTATTTTTATTTTTCTATGGATATTTTTTTAAGTTTGCTATATTGTGCCTGAAGCCAGTCGTGGCACAAAGGTACAAAGTATGACTGTAAACGTGACTGGTTGTAACACTTGTTTCCTTCTGCCTCCCCTGCAGTGTGCAGGATACAGCGTGAAATTAAAAAAAAAAACATCCCTCTTCATCCATCTCAATTCCCGCCTGTTTTAAAAATATCTTTAAAACAAAAAAGTCTGCGTAGTCAGATCTTTGTAATCGTAATAGCGACGATTTTGGATTCGATTCCGACTCGAGGGATTGATTATTTAAATGTTTCATCACTCCATTTTTCTACATTGACATTTGACATTTGTCTACCACAGACAAATCGCGGCGTTAAGTTGTGCCACCCAATGTTTAGATATTCTTTCACGCGTGTTAAATATACTAACAAGTAATGAAGTGCGATATTAGGAAACACGACAGTTAAAGAGGCATCACTAATAGAGCTCATTTGCATACAAACTTGAAAATAGAAAAGCCTATCGTAATTAAGTTAATTAAAATGGACTACATCGATTTGAAATTCATGATTTTCTATATATTTATATGTTCGTGTTCTTTTTTAAAAGTTAAAGCAAAAATGTAATTTAAAGCGCGGCGTTAAGTTCCGCCACTTAACACGCAAGCCTCCGAATTCGGCGGAAAGTGGGGAACGGAGGGTCTTAACACTAGGTTCCCTCTGCCTACCCTGCTACTACGTTGAATTGGGGATGTACCTACTGCCCCAATATACAATACTATATTAATAAAATATTATAGAATCTAGAAAGTACTATAGTTATTTCCCTAAACAAAAAAGTACTGTCGCTTAAAAATGTAACTGTAGTCTAGGAGTGTCTTGACACTAGGCTCCATCTGGCTACGTTTTATTTTTATTTTTTTTTGGCTTCACGCTGTATCCCGCTCACAGTAGGGTAAACAGAGGGAACCTAGTGTTCATACACTCCGTTCCCCACTTTCCGCCGAATTCACCGCATTGTGTGTTAAGTGGCGGAACTAAACGCCGCGCTTTGCCTCGACACTAGAGCGAAGAAAATAGAAACGTTAAATATTTCCTCTCCTCAAGTGGGAATCGAACCCACAACCAGTCGCTTTACAGTCACACTTTGTGCTTCTGTGCATGGACTGGCCCCTACACACGTTAGTTTCAAAAAATATATTTCTTAATTTTTTTGTTCATCGTTAGTTTCTTGTACAATCGGCTTTGTACTAACAGCAATGCAGATCGATCATTGACCGGAAATCCGCCTTCGTTAAATGGCAATTGTTAAACGAATTCGTATTAACGATTGTAACGAATTCAAATGCGGTGTTTCTTTGAAATTCTACAATTCATAAGTGTTAATAAAAATATATACATAAAGAATAAATAAATTTAATGTATGCCTTCTTATTACAGCCATATAAAACCCGTCCTGGAATCAGTCTGTCGGCTTTTCATTATGAGCGCTGATGGTTGTGGGTTCGACTCCCGCTTAGCTTCACGCTGTATCCCGCTGCAGGGTAGGCAGAGGGAACCTAGTGTTTAGACACTCCGTTCCCTACTTTCCGCCGAATTCGGAGGCTTTGCGTGTTAAGTGTTGGAACGCCGCGCTTTACCTCGGCACCAGAGCGAAGAAAATGGAAATATTAAATATTTCCACTCCTCGAGTGGAAATCGATCCTACGATCTACCAGTCGTTTACAGTCACACGCTTGTGCCACTGGGCCACGACTGGCCACTCCCGCTTAGAAGAGATTATATTTAAAATATTTTTGTACTTGGAGGAAAGTGTAGAACGGAGTATATTGACAATAGGTTTTCTCTGCCCCCTTTGCTATGCGATATTTAAAGAAACTAAACACAAAATATATGTCTTTTAGATATTAAGATCTTAACTTTCCCTTTTATTAAAAACAACTTTAGGGCACACATCATAAATCTTTAAACTAATTGGTAGAAAAGAAATATTTACAAAAACATACTATCCTTACACGGATTATGAACTTGTAACCACAGTTATATCATATAAACATACAACAGGCACACTATAACTGTCTATACTATACCTCATTCAGTCAGTGGACGTGGGTGAATGAGCTTTTACGCTTCAAATAACTGTAGACTGGGCGACGCCTGGCAAGCTCGCGTTAAATATAAACACGCGGCGGATCAATTGCAAATGAATGCATGTAATTATGTAATAAATATATGTAAATTAAGATAATTTTAAATAAAATTATTTTAAAAAGCTTTATTACTACTGTAAAAGCTATTTTGTATTCCTAAAAAGAATGAAAGGAAAGGAAGGAATTTAACATCAGATATTTGAATATTATTATGGGTAAGACAGATGGACAGTACTATAGGTAACGCGTAGTGTCTCAAATTTCGGCGGAAAGCGGAGAGCGGAGTGTGTCGTCACTATGTTCTCCATTTCCTGTTATGTTTTTCAGGAGTATGTATTTTATTTATTTTTATAAATAAAAAATATGTTTTGGGGCCAGTCGTGGCTCAATGGCACAAACTGTAAACGACTGGTTGTGGGTTCGATTCCCACTCGAGGAGTGGAAATATTATTTTAGTATTTTCATTTTATTCGCTCTGGTATCGAGGTAAAGCGCGGCGTTAAGTTTCGCTACTTAACACGCCAGAAGGCGGCAGAAAGTGGGGAACGGAGTGTCTCAGCACTAGGTTCCCTCTACCTACCCTGCTGTGTGATACAGCGTGAAGCTAAAAAAAAAGTTAGTTTTTTTTACAAAAAACAGTGTAAAACAATATAATAATAACATATGAGTCTAATAACTTTAAAAAGCGCGTAAATAAGAGAAAGGAATGAATTTACTCTATCTTTACCGCGTAACATAATAAAATACGAGTACACAAGTACAAATGTATGTCAGCCTGTACCTGGAATATATCAGGAAGTTAGTACCTAATTCAGTATCTAAATATTATAATTAATTGGTCTCTGGCAAAGCTCGTTTATTTTCGGTATCATCAAAGGCATCTGCGCTGTTTAGAATCATGTTAGTTTGAAGTGAATGCAACATTTGTTGCGTAACATTTATATACTTTAACATATTTCTTTATTTTTGGACCTCCACGTTTTCTCGCATAGGAGGTGGAAAGAACTTAGTGACAAGACTCTCTGTTTTCCACTTTCCATGTTAAATCCAGATCTTATGTATTTAATGATGGAATTCAACGCCGCATATTTTGTCTTGCTAGAGCGAGGAAATAAAAAAAATACTTATAGTAATTCTCCTAAATATGGGTAATCTTTACCTTCGCGTTTAATGTTAGACGTAACTGTAATGTAACACTGCACCATATTCCCTTCTCCCCTTTTTTTTACACCTTCATGTTTTCTTCTTCATATTAAGCAGAAAGAACTTGGGACAAGACACTTAATTTTCCACTTTCCGGCCTAAATTGAAATATTGTCCGATAAATTGCGAAATTCACCGAAACATTATGTGAAGCGGAGATTTGAATATAATTCAATCACATTCATTCCTCCGAGTGGAGAGTGGAACTTATAATCAATAGCGTATACAGTCAAACCATTTCATACAGCGCCACTCAATGCTAAAAATATTCAATACTTAAAATAGCTTCACGCTATATCCCGCACACAGCAGGGTAGGCAGGGGGAACCTAGTGTTAAGACACTCCGTTCCCCACTTTCCGCCGAATTCGGAGGCTTGCGTGTTAAGTGGCGGAACTTAACGCCGCGCTTTACCTCGACACCAGAGCGAAGAAAATAGAAATATAATTTCCACTCCTCGAGTGGGAATCGAACCCACAACCAGTCGTTTACAGTCACACGCTTGTGCCACTGGGCCACGACTGGTCACTATATTCAATACTTATCTATCTATACTATAATAAAATAGTAAAAACAGAATCTTTATACATATCATAGGAACTACTGCTTAAGTTTGGATTATCTCTATTTTGTTGCATAACTCGTAAGCAGGAATTGGGCTATAATTGGTTTTGAAGAGTGTAACACTTGACGTATAACCATAATAGATCAGCTATACTATAAGATATAAGGGAATTGCGTCTTAAATAAAGTTCAGCTATTTTGGTGGTAAGTGTCAATAAGTCCATAGAACCAAAGTTGCGGATAGCTACTACTTAAATACAAATTTACATATAAATTTCTTCAATTTTTTTTAAAATTAACTTCCTTATATTTTTATATTTTGGGTGTTGTAGCACAGTTAGACCGTGTCTGACTGTAAATACGATTAGTTATGGGTTCAATTCCCAATCAGGGAAATGATTATATGTAAAAAAATAAAAATAGCTTCACGCTATATCCCGCACACAGCAGGGTAGGCAGAGGGAACCTAGTGTTAAGACACTCCGTTCCCCACTTTCCGCCGAATTCGGAGGCTTGCGTGTTAAGTGGCGGAACTTAACGCCGCGCTTTACCTCGACACTAGAGCGAAGAAAATGGAAATATAATTTCCACTCCTCGAGTGGGAATCGAACCCACAACCAGTCGTTTACAGTCACACTCTTGTGCCACCGGGCCACGACTGGCCACAATAAGTACAATATGTAGTTAAATCATTTTCATTTCACTACTTGACCTAAAGACAAAACAAGGCGTTCACATCCATCACTTAACACACATCTGTCTCGATTTCGGGCAGAACCTTTTTTTTGCCCGAAATGAGAACGAGAACGGAGAACCAAGTGTTATAACACCACGTTTTCTTTATCTACTCTGATATGCAGAAAAAAACGTCATACTATTTTATTCTAAACTCCTATATCATACATTTACCGTGAGAAATAAACCTCTATTATGTTAACCCTACAAAAATACTCAACTCCCAAGGCAAATAACAATCTCGAGTACAATTTGCGTAATATGCGATCGCCCTGATTCACTAACGATCGGACCCACCTCGTCGAAGCCGCGGGTGACGGTATCAATGAGCTGTATTGATACTCTTCAACGTGAATATTGTAATTTTGAAATTATTATACCTATTTACAGTTGAGTGACAAAAAGTGTGCGCGACAGGATGTGGGTTCGATTTCCATTCGTGAAATGATTATATTTAAATTTTCATTTCTTCATTTTGATACCAGAGACGAGTTAAGGACGACGTTGAGTTACGGCTTTCAACACGCAATGTCTCAATTTTCGAGGATAGAGTGTCTTGACACTATCTTCTGTCTAACTACTCCGCTATGCGATAAAATGCGTAAAAGCTATAAGTATAAGTAAGTGTGACCATCGTTTTTTCGAAATTATTATAGCTTTTTAAAGTTTTGAACATCGGGTCCATTACCCAAGATACAATGTAAAATGGACAAACACCTGAAATGAGTGAGAAGTATTAAAAGAAACTCGATTGCCATCGTGGCACAGTCGGGTAACCTTTTACTGTCAATGCGATTGGTTTTGGGTTTGATTCCAACTCGAGGATATTGATCATATTTAAGTTAGTACATGTCTTAACATTAGATTTTCTCTGATTACCTTGCTTTATGGAAAAAAGCTTTATTATAAAAGTTTTATTAGAGCTATCTACAGTTTTAGATATCGAGTCACAATGAAAAAATGAAGAATCCAAATCAGAGAGATATATTAAAAGACATTCGATTGTCTTTCCCTTCGTAGGTCGAAAGGTCACTCAACGCCAAAATATTGACAATTGGCAAACAAACATGACATTTGGCAGAGAAATAGTTTATAGTTAGTAGACGTCCACTCAGAACGGATTTAACAACAATTTGAAATAAAATGAGTAATAATAATGAAAACAAGAGATCTTACTATAGAATTTAAAAACACTAACTACTAATTACACAAAGTAACATATTTAATCTTTATCTTTTAATATCTAGTTTTCAAAACAAAAATAAACATATACTGGGAACTGAACCCATTACCTCCGTCCTCACACGCGACACCTACGGCTAGATAAACTGTTTGTGCAATTTGTATAATACGCGTACACCCTAATGTCCTAACGATCGGACCTACCGCAGCGTATTCTAATACCTATAATTTCCCTATTTATTTATATAATAATCTGACGCTATTGTAGCGAAGTGGAAAAATAACTGAGATAGATGTGGGTTCGATGATAGAACAAACAAAATAGTATAAGTGAAAAAGACATTTAGAAAACCTATAAAAAATAGAACGCAGCGGGATTCGAACCGGCGCCTCCTGAAACCGTCCAGGCGCTATCACCACTGAGCAATGCGTTAGTATAAGTGGTTCGATGTAATTTAATGCAATGTTATATTTTGTTTATTTATTTAAGCACTTTATTACACCAGGAGGATTAACGAAAAAATATTAATAAGAGCAAAAATATGCAATTTTGGTGTAAGAGCCTTCACCATAGGTGATCTCTTCCAGGCAGCCATAGCAGTATTTAGTATATCTTATAAAGTAGCATTTTAGTATATCTTATAAGAAATGTGATAACACCTAGCTGTACGAGAGATGATTCTGGGTTCGATTCTCACTCGGGGGAACGATTACATTTAAATGATTTTCATCTCTCCGCTCTGATGACAAGACGAGGCGCACCGTTGTGTTCCTCCACTCAATACAGAGATCTGCATCGCTCATCATATAATATAATACAAACATAATACATATGTGACAGAGTAAACTTAAAATGAAAACGCAATAACGTGAAAGAAAATTCAAAAGTAAGAAAGAAAAAGATCAACATAGATTAGCTTCACGCTGCATCCCGCACAGAGGAGGGTAGGCAGAGGGAACCTAGTGTTAAGACACTCCGTTCTCTATCAACATACTCGTAGATTAATGACATAAAATCTTGTTTGTCTATATTGCTATTCAAGAAAAAGCGAGACAGCGCAAAAGAATACATATAAAATTTTTGCTTTACTGACTCACTGGCAAGTTCGTGCAAGGAAAGTAGCTAGTCATACAATGGCTATAAAGAGAACATAACGAACACCATATGATTCGCATGAGCATATTAATTTTATGTTGCAATAACTCCATACGTTTCCAAGGCTTCTCAAACGTCAAAATAAAATAATAAATTCTTAAACGTCAAAATATCATAAGGGCCTACTAAATACTCAGTAAGTCTTCTCGAAGTATTTATTTTTTATGGGTAAATGTAGCTTTTAACCAGAGTTGGGCAAAAATTAATTGCAATTAACAATCTAGTAAAATTAGGGGCCAGTTGTGGCGCAGTGGTACAAGCGTGTAACTCTAAACGACTGGTTGTGGGTTCGATTTCCACTCGAGGAGTGGAAACATTTAATATTTCCATTTTCTTCGCTCTGGTGTCGAGGCAAAGCGTGGCGTTAAGTTCCACCACTTAACACGCAATGCCTCCGAATGCAGGAGAAAGTGGGGAACGGAATGTCTTAACACTAGGTTCCCTCTGCCTACCCTGCTGTAAGCGGGATACAGCGTGAAGCTATAAAAAAAATAACAATCAAATATTAACATAACTACAAAAAACTGAAATAGCTGAAATTTAATTAGGTCTTAACGTTTACACTATAATTGATATGAATTAATTGTTAATTGTGATTTTCGCACAAAAAATGTGCAATTATTAATATTTCATTGCTAATTGCAATTAAATTTTGTTGAACACTGAGGCCTACTAAATACTCAGTAAATATTCACTAAGTATATATTTATTTATTCTATGGATAAAGGTAGATTTTAACAAGTGAATCTGTTTAATAATGTATTTGAGATATTTTCGTTTCTTTGTTTTTATTCTTCGTGAAATAATTTTCGTTGCTATTAAAAGTTATAATATTTTAGTTTTTAAAAGTTAATAGTAAGTGAATCTCATTCAGCAGGGTAGACGGAGATAGTTTAGTGTCAAAACATTCCTTTTTCCACTTTTTGCCCAAATTTTAGATTTTGAATTTATGTTAAGTACCGTAACTCAGCGCCACACCAGAACGGAGAACCGAAAATATTTTTTATGTATAGGTACTCTAAATAAACTGTGCCCAGAGTGATAATCAAATCTATCACCATTTGCTTTTAGAGTCAATCATTACCCAATGTCGACTTTGCCACGACGACTTCGGCCCAATCGACATTCAAATATTTAAAATAGTACTAAGAAAAAAATTAATTAATTAAATAATATCGGATACGTCACTTGTCCCCAATTTTTATAAACATTATAACACTTTTCCTTGAAATGTATAAAACACTGTATAATTGCAACTAGAGGGTCCCCTCTTTATATATCGACTTCCTATATATCGACGTTGTTATATTTTCTAGTTTGGGAATTGAACTCATGACTATCGCTTATCCAGTCAAACACTCCAAAAGTATTACCATAGCTATTAAAATAGTTAAGTAAATCAGTTCTTGGAATTAAAATTCTTCAACAAATATTTTAAGCCCTGCTCCCGCTCGCTAAATTGATGCCAAATAATTCGCGGTCTTGTTCTAACAAGTATTCAAAGTATTTCCGAAGAGGACATCGCAAAAATATTATATTTTCCTTATAGAGAAACATATTTTTTTATTATAATTCTCATAAGTAGTCTATTAATGTGACAATCACCTATTTTGGTGAGCTAAAATATGTACATATATTTTATAAATAAAATTAATCAATGTTGTAAGCTTTAAAAAGGAACATTTTCGTAAAACTAATGTAAATATATAAAAGTCAACTTAATAAGAAAAATATGGAGAGCTTCTTAGCATTACATAGATTCACTGTGCTTGGGAACATCGTTGCGCTGCTGAGAGGAGCAGGGCAGTGGAGGCAGAGTCTTGCAACCTGTGTAGACTAAAAGGACCGATGGAAAAAGCACTTTACTTCCACTGTCCGAGCTCCTCTCCAATGCAATTAAATTTTAAAAAGATATTATTATGAACTAAACTGAAATGAATTTACGACATATGACTTAAATCTAGACCACCATTACAGTAAGTCAAAATATAAACTTTTCATTAGGAGACAAAAAGAGTCCCTTTAAGTATTTATTTCTTTGACAACATTGGAAATACAATAAAAACATTGTTTCTATGGTATACATTGCTAACTGTATGCAAACGGGGCCATATAAAACAATATGTAGTTCGATACGTATTGGTTTATTAGCTCCTTTTGACAAACTTATGTAATGAAAGCAGCCACTACTATTATTTAAATATACCCTCAATATACACTACTCGAAGTGCTCAAATAAAAGGAAGTCTTTGTAAGAACAGAATTAAAACTTACCTGTATTTTTATCATCTGAAAATTGACTATCATGCACATATTATATCGAACAGATACGTAAAAACAAAAACAATATAATTTATCACAATGTATATGTTACTTAATCACTAGTTATTACTAATTATATAAATGCAGTACTTACCCAAACAGCCACTGCTAGTAAGATCGTAATGTCCCGGCATACAGTCCACACACCGCGGAGGCGCAGCGCCGGGCGCGCACTCGCAGGCGCCGGTCGCAGGTTCACACAGCTTGTCGAGGGCGGCGAGGCCACATGCGCAGGGGGGACAGCCTTCGTCTATACCTGGGGTTAGGAGGGTTTGAAATGATTTACATTCTTTTTTGAATGTAAAATTAAATCATTGTCATTTTTGGCTTTATGATCTAAGGCAAGGATGATTGGTAAAATACATATGTTTAATCAAAACAAGGAAGCAAAAAGATATATCGATGCAGCATGAACTTTCCTCTAGCAAAGGAATTTCACTATTTCTAGCAAGTTTAGTGAATGTTAAAGGAGTTATTAAGTAAAATTAAAATAAATATAAAAGCTACACGATTAGATTTAAATAACAAATAATTATTTATATAAAATTAAAAGTATTATTAATATAAAATGAAATATATTTATGTACTAGTAGATAAATACATAAATTCTTCCATTTGGCCGTGGCCAGAATATGGCGTTCAGTTTTGTCTAGAGAGAAGAAAATGGAGATCTTAAGGCTATGATGCAATGTAAGAACAATTGACAGATTGAACATAAGTTCAGTGAGTTGTTAACACTTCGTTTCCCATTGTCCACCGAATTCTAGAGATGATACGTCGCGCTTATCACAATACCATCGCAAAAAAAAGGTAAATATTAAATACTTTTGGAGTCGTAATCGAACTCATAAGAGTTACATGAACAGTGACACTTAGTGCCCCTCACCGCCGTGTCCGTCGGCGCAGGTCCCGCAGGCGGCGCCCGCCCAGCCGCCCGCGCACGCGCAGCGCCCGCGCGCGTCGCACGCGCCCGACAGCGCGCCCGCGCCGCACGCGCACTCAGAGCAAGTGCCGTTGTCACTCCACCAGTAGCCCTCCTGGTGGTAGAGAGACATTTGCAAACATTATTGGTTAGCATAGTTACCTGATAGATATAGTACCTAGAGTTATCACTCCACCAGTAACCTTTCTGGTGAATAGAAATTAGAAAAAAAGAATAGCTAGCGTAATAATAATACATCTATTGTTTTCGCGATTATTACACATTTTTAAATTAAACTATTTTTAACCGGATTAATCGCGTAATTTTGGTATTCGAAAATACATTTTTAGAAAACCCGACGTTTCGAACACATTACAGTAGTCCGTGGTCACAGGTAGTGTCTACCTGGTTCCGGTTAAAAATAGATTCCTAAATGGCTGGCGTGGTTAGCGTAGTTAGCTGTTAGATATGATTAAATTATTGGTCAGCGTTCCTACCCTATGTCAATTATATGTTAAATGAAGACTTCAATGGAAACGAAATGAAAGGTATATGTTTAAATTGATTTTGTTGTATCCTGATTATCTTGAAAGGACTTCAGACTCTTGTTGTAAGTGTTTTAAAATTAACGAATCTAGTTACCTTTATAGCAAATTTTTACCACGACAAGATGGGATTTGAAATAACATAGCTATGTAATCTTAAATCTCTTAAGTTATAAGTACAGATAAAGCTAAAAAAGCGTATCAAAAAGATTGAAATCCCCATACGGCATATGGGTACTTCGAGAACTGAGTTCTAGGTATAACAAGAAGAAGAAAGAAAGATTTACAAGAAAAAAATTATGACATATCGTTCTGATCTTCACTTTTGGTCACTTATAGACTAAAGATACTGCGTAGTGTAGGACACAAAATAAGTTTTCTCTAACCAAATACTAGCTGTTCCACTACATTCAACTTATTCCATCATCCATCAAGTTCACTAACAATCTAATCACCAGAATAACCTAAAAACAAAACAAATTTTAGACTAAACTATATATACCTGGCACTGATCACACCGTTCCCCCTCAGCATGAGGTGGACACACGAGGCAGTGTCCAGTGAGGGCGTGGCAAGGCCCTCCTCCGCACTCGCAGCGACTGCACTGACCGCCCGGCGTGGTGGGGGAGCCCCAGTAGCCGGAGTCACATCTAGGATAAACAGATTATTAAATGGCATAATTTACTTTAGGATAATAGTGTATCCTGCAGACACCAGAGTAGACAGAGGGACTAGTGTTAAGACGCTCAGTCCTCATTATCCAACGAATTTTGAAACATTGCGTGTTAGGTGTAGGTAAGTGGCGGAACGCCTTTGCCTCAACACCAGGGCGAAGAAAAAATGTTAACTAATTCGTCGAGTGGGAATCGAACCTAAAACCAGTCCCATTTACAGTCACAGTTTGTACCCACAAGACACGACTGGCCTCAAATTTTAGATTTCTTAATATTATAAGGACTGTGCATGTAACGAATTTTCTGAGCTACTTTTTATGATCATTTCATTTACAATGATTTTAGTGTTAAAATGTTGTCAGTTAGTAACAGATAGTCAGTATTATATATTTCATGTTCTAATTAAGAAAGAGATAAACATTCCACAAATATTCAATTACTCACAGTTCACAATGATCCCCAGTGTACCCGTCAGGACATTGCGTACACACGAACTCATCTCCTTCAGCTGATGCCAAAGCACAGTTTGGACTAAAGTTGTTGGACGCCTCGTATAGCGGACAGGCACAGGGTTTACAGGCTCCCTAATGAAATAAAAAAAATATAATTAAAACAATTCCATTAGATGGATGAAAAGTTTTTCGGCAAAGGATATTGAGTATGCAATATGTTGGATATTGAGATGGTCAGGTAAAAAAAGACTTACTTATACTACTTACTTATTTGGTTACTCTTCTCTTAGAGTGTTTAAGCCTTATATTAAAATAAAGTCATTCTTATTTGTCCCTAAGCCACTTATAACAAATCAGAACATGGCAACTTGGGGATAACACAAAAATCTTCTCGTTATTTAATTTCTTACTTGTACAGGATTGCCGTAGTGTCCGGGGAGACACCGCTCGCAGTGTGGTCCCGTTGTATTGTGCTGGCATGGACCACATGGACCTTCCACTGTGGGCGAATGAATTTAATATGGATTAATATTATACAATCGGCTTTTTTAAGAACTCTCAAGCCTAAGTAGCAAAATTATACGTTGCTTTTTATGTAAGAACATCAGACACAGCAGGGTAGGCAAAGGAAACCTAGTGTTAAGACACTTTGTTGCTTATTTTACGCCGAAATCTAGAGGCATTGCGGTTTAAGTGAACCGATTTAAATGAAATTTGGTACAGAGATTGTGTAGAGACTAATATAGGACATAAGCCTCTTTTTAATCCGAAAACGGAGTGTAAAGGGTTGAAATAAGGGAAATATTATATGGAAATAATATCACTTTTAAATCTAAGCTTGAAATTTATTTTGTAGACTCTTTATAAGATTCTATAAGACATTCAAAATTGTAAAAATTTATTAGAGGTACAAATTTTAAAGCTTACAGCTCTGAAAATAAAAATATAGAAGAAATACCGAGAATCATGAAGTAATTCCAAAATGTGAACTGAAATTAACACAAATAAGAAACCAAGCGCTGTCTGCCATACACAGTAAAGCCGCCACACGCCATAAGGGGTGGAAATAGAGGATGAAAATTTGTAGAGAAATTACGTCAATTTCAAAGTTAGAAGCTTGAACATGGGCAGAGCCGCGTGGGTATTAAAACATTTCCACTCCTCTAATGGAAATCGAACCCTCAACCAGTTGCGTTTACAGTCACACTTTTGTGCCTCAGCCAGTCGCCTTACAGGTACATTCTGTGCGTCGTCTGTGCGTCGTCGTAGGTACAGAGTGTACCTGTAATGCAATATTATAAAGAACAAAAAACAACATCAAACAAACAAACCACTAACCAGAATCACAACCAGCGTGTCCATTACAGGCGCACGCGACGCACTCGAAGGCGGGCGCCGCGCCGCGAACGCGCGACAACCGCACGTGCGTCGCCGCGCAGACGCCGCACTGCGCGCCGCCGTAGCCGGCCGGACACGCGCACGCCTCGCGCACGCCCGGTATGCCGGCTTTCATGTCTACGCTGTTTAGACGTACCTGGGTATAGAACAAAATAGTTTAATATTAATAGTAAACACTTATAAATAATTAAATTTTTAGACCGGCGCGACAGTGAACTATTATTGCACTAGAAGCTTATGTATACGTTATAAGACATTATAGCATATAATTTAGTTTCAGGCCACCGTTATTCAGTAAGGCAGCGTCTGGCATGGAAAGCGAGATTGGTCCACTTTGAAACGTCCACCTAGAGGAGTGATTATATTCCATTTTTTCACTCTGGTACCAAAAAATAAGCACAGTTGAGTTCCGCTCCTCAATACGTAATACCTTAGTATGGAATGAAAAGTGGAGAACGGAGTGTCCTGACACTAGGCACACTCTGAATACCTTGTTAAGTAAAAAGAAACGTCAAACTGTAAACTTTATTATATGTTGCTTTGGAAATAGATATTTCAAACAAGAATCCACTATGCATATTGTAGTAAAATAAAAAATAAATTCAAGTTATTGTTACCTCATCTTGATCAAAATGAAAATGAGCCCGTATCATAATAGCCTTCAGATCGCTAAGCACGTCAAGAAGTTGGGAGCGAGTGACTGGATCCGAGCCCTGGTACCAGCCGTCCTCCATCAGCACAGCTCTCAGTTCTGTCAGTCCTGGTGTCTCGTAGCTGGTGTTGCCGTAAGTCAGTCTTGTTCCGTCTGAAATTAAAAGTGAAATATAAGTAGTTTTATTCTAGTAATCCATATGAATAAGAAGAACGTGAAAGTATATAAGTATAGTATAACGTCTGTCATCTGTCTGTTACGCTGTCATCGATAATAAAACGACCACCTTGGATTTAACACATAGAATGTAAACAGTTGAAGACCCAGAGTCAAACATAAGTTACTTTTTATTTCAACAATCAACTTCTAGATGGTTGGCAGATTATATGAAAAGTACAAATCTAAAATTAAATGAGAACGGGGGTCACCGAACAGGTACGTTTTCTACATTTTATGAATTTTGTTTTTGAATATTCTATATATTATTTTACTAGCATTCACAGACGAAGGCTACACCTAAGTGTGCAAATAGTTTATGACACAATACATACCACCCGCGATCAGCACAAAGTCAGGTCCTCTCGTGGCACTTCCACCGGAGTCACCGCGCGCGACCGCCCACACCACGCCCGCTATCAGCTCACCACCGTATATGTCTGTACGTGGGCCGCTGTATACTGAACTCACGAAGTAGTAGGACTCCCAGCCTTCCACCTATTAAGGAGAAAAAGTTAGAAATTCTAGAAATATATAATGTGTATTGAAATACCAATATTTATTTTAATATTTAAGTGAGAAGTCGTCTAGACGAAAAGGGGGAGGTGGGTTGCGAATACCAGATACTTATACTCAGAAATATCAGATTCTAACAGGAAATGATAATAGTTAAGAAGTTCTCATTTCATCGCTGTGGCAAGAAAAACACAGCGTTGAGTACATATAATGTATGGAATTGGCACAGAAATTAAAAACGGTGAGTCCTGATACTAGTCTCTCTCTTCCTACCCTAATATACGGGACAAGACGTAAAGAATATATAAAAAATATCGGTATAGCAAATCAAAAATGAGAAAATTACTAATTTTCGCTGTGGCTGTATAGAATTATGGTTGGTTTCACTAATACAATACCTCATAACTGATGAGGAAAGGCTTTCCTTCCTCATCTATAGAGAGCGGTGCGCTGTCCTCAGTGGCCGCGTCGCTGATACTCCACGCGTCGCCCAGCGGTAGAG
This sequence comes from Dryas iulia moderata, assembly GCA_019049465.1. Lineage (NCBI taxonomy): Eukaryota > Metazoa > Arthropoda > Insecta > Lepidoptera > Nymphalidae > Dryas > Dryas iulia. The sequence continues at coordinate 15,198,115 of CM032416.1, forward strand.
ACACCTTGTTGGGGAAAATAGTAATTGATATTACATATTTCTAGAAACAAGTTTTTAAAATTAACATTTTTAATCGGTTTACTCGTGTATATTCTTGGTATTCGAAAATACACGTTAGAAAATTCGTCGATTCGACACACTACCGTAATCCGTAGTCATAGGTAGGCTGTGAAATACTGTAAATCGTGTGTTTCTTTCTAAAATTTAATTTGCAATACTTAAAATATACGAAATTAATTGTTAAAATGGTTTTATTTCAAAATATGTAAATATCGTGAAATCTAAAGATCTAGTTAGGTATAAGAATAAGTTTGTGGTAATAAGAGTTCTATATTTATTAAACTCAATTATTATTGATATAAATAACATCCGAATCCAGAATTGACATATTTCATAAAAACAAAAGGATATATAACAAAAACTTTACAATTACTCCAAAAACTCTTACATCGCTAGTAACACTGTCATCGGCCACGCAGTGCGCGGCGACGTGCGAGCAGTAGCACGGCAGACAGCGCGCGCCGAAGTGTCCGGCGGCGCACGCGTCGCAACGCTCTCCTATCACGTTGGCCTGTAAGGGGTAAGGATATGGTTAATTTTCTTCAATTTTCTTTTTATGTTTCCCTGCAGTTGATTATTTTTTCTGATCCCTATTAAATTTTTTCTTCTAACTTTTTATGTTTGTTTTTTTGGCTTCACGCTGTATACCGCACACAGCAGTGTAGGCAGAGGGAATCTAGTGTTAAGACACTCCGTTCCCTACTTTCCGGCTACTACGAGGCATTGCGTGTTAAGTGGCGGAACTTAGCGCTCCGCTTTGCCTCGATACCAGAGCGAAGGAATCGAACCCACAACCAGTCGTTTATAGTCACACATTCGTGCCACTGCATCACGACTGGCCCTTAAAATTTTAAACTCATATTACTCATGCAAAGTAAATTGCTCGCATTTTCTTTTACATCAATCACTTTTTTTAATGTTACGTATTAGGTGGCGGAACTCAACGCCGCGTTTTGCCTCGACACCAGAGATCAAGGATAAAAAAAAAATCCATGGAAATATAATAAAATGGTAATAATGTAGGAACCGAACCCACAACCCGTCGCTTTCTTTTGTACCCCACGCAACGACTCAATTTAATTTTTACTCCTTACTTCATTCTTTTAATTAAAATGTATAAAATAATCTTCACTCTACTACAAATTTCCGGAAAATTTTAACTATTTTTTCATTACCTTACACTCACAAACATCGTCACATATCCTGCTCGGATCCACGATGCCCCAGGGATCGCATTTGCATCCAGGAGTAGTTATTTCCACCAGGCAATTAGGAAATACCGCGTTCTGGTTCTCACAAGAGTCACACTTGTGTCCCGTAAATCCTTCCCGGCATGTGCAACGCACTTGGTGATGCTTTCTGTCCCATTTGCAAGAACCTATGGTATAAATGTTAGGTAAAATTGTTTAATTTATAGAATAAGAAAGTAATATTCTTGAGTTGAACTTTTTTTTTAGCTTCACGCTGTATCCCGCACACGGCAGGGTAGGCAGAGGGAACCTAGTATTAAGACACTTCGTTCCCCACTTTCCGTACCGCCAAATTCCCAGGCATTGAGTGTTAAGTGGCGGAACTTAACGCCGCGCTTTGCCTCGACATCAGAGCGAAGAAAATGAAAATATTAATTTCTACTCCTCGAGTGGGAATCGAACCCACAACCAGTCGTTTACAGTCACACTCTTGTGCCACTGCGCCACGACTGGCCCCATGGCTGCATTTTTTAATAAAATATAAATGGAACATTAATTTAAAATAACAATATAGTATAGAGAAGAGAAACCTTTATAAATTGGTAAACTGAAAGTTTAGCTTTTAGACGGATAAGTAAATGAAAGTGAGTATGTGTGTAATTGCTTATGTAATTAGATTAGGAGTTTTGCTCGTTGAAGCCTCAACTACATTGCGCCGTAGTAACATGCGTTTCGCTTAAACTTTACATAAAGCTTAAATCAAGCACATAGTGTGAGTAATTTAAAAAAAAATGTGTGTACTCCTTACACCTACATTCTCTTCACGTATTATTGATTTTAAAAGAATATATTTAATAACATTTATATTATGTCTAGTCATATTTTTTAGCCTTAATATTATTTTATGCCTATTATGTCTAATGCCTGTCTTTTAGTGTCTGGTCTCCAATTTTTCAAATATCTTCCCGTCATCTTGTTCTTATATATATTATAAATGCGAAAGTTTGTACGGATGTGTGTGAGTTTGTGACTCTTTCACGCAAAAACTACTGAACGGGTTTTCATGAAACTTTGCAGTAATGTAGGTTTGATATCAGAACCGACATAAAAAAGGAGGTTCTTATGTGTGTTTCCCGATTACTCGAAGATGGGTGGACCGATTTTCAAAATTCTTTTTTTGTTTAAGAGGGTATCATATTTCACATTTCACATTTGGTCCCATGGTAAGGAGATCAGGATCTGATGGTGGAAACCTGGAGAAATCGAGGGCAACCCTCAAATTTGAAAGGCACAGATGCGGTTTTTTCGTATAATAACTCAATCATTTTATTTTATTAACCGACTGCAGGAAGGAGGAGATTCTTAATACGTATGTTCCTCAGATCAGATCACTCGAAGATGGCAAAATCGGATCGGAACTCCATATGTTAGTTGGTTCACGCGGACGAAGTCGCGGGTAACGGCTAGTATAGATATAATTCTAATGTAATGTATGACTCATACAACAATTACACACTTGTGATATTTATAAGCCATCACATAAAATCATAAGCTAGTTGATTAACTTTACAATGGCAAATATAACATAACGCCGATGTTATTTATTTTAGTTTCACACTTTATTCCTCGTAGCATAGAGAACGTAGTGTCAAAGCACTCCGTTTTCCACTTTCCGCCGTAATTCAAAGTTGTTTTAACAGAGCGGAAAAATGAAAATAATTTAAATGATTACTTCTACAGGGAATCAAATCGAGAGCAGCGATGGCCACATGACAATTTTTAAAATTAATGTATTTTTTTTTTGTTTCTTTTTTATCTGTTTTTAATTAGGAACTCTTTAAGTAATATACAAAAATGTCAGCCCCATAGTTCCATAAACCAAATTTAAAACACACAAACATAACAATTTTAACTTAATTCTAAGAATACTATTTATACTTAAATCTGTACAGCATTTTAGCCACTACAGAAGCAGGCTCTGACAATTAATATAATATTTTCCTACAATATATGTTTTGAAATAAAACTATTTTTAACCAACCAGAGTAATCGCGTATATCTTGATTTTTGATATTCGAAGATACATTTTTCGAAAAAACCAACGTTTTGAACACAGTTCGTGGTCACAGATAGACTCACCTAAGTCTAACTCTGACCACTGACTGTCTTCAAATTTGTGCACGATTAACCCGGTTAAAAGTAGTTTAGTTTCAAAATGTGTAATAACCACGAAAACAAATCTACATTGTTCAGTTAATCTCAGTATTGAATAAACTAGTTTTTACCTTCAGAACCTTCAGGATCGCAGTCACAAGGCAGGCAAGGGTCGTCCGGCAGTATGTTGTAGTAACCAACGAGGCACCTGTCGCAAAGAGGTCCAGCGCGATTCTCCTAAAAATAATATAAACTTTATCAATTAAAATGTATATAAAATATAATATAACTATTGATACCAATAGTATAATTTTCAGATACTTAATTAAATATAATAAATGCAGGTTCAAATTTTAATAAGTTGATTGTTTTTACTGCACAGGAAGACAGAAGCAAGCAATGTGGTGTCAAAACACTCTGTTTCATTTTGAATAGTTGCAAGTTATCGGTGCAACTCAACTCAGCACCTTGTCTTGTCATCAGAGCGGAAAAACGAAAATATACTCAATCCCTCAAGTGGGAATCGAGCCGACAACCATCGCGTATACAGTTACACATTGTCACACTGTTTCACCATGGCCTTAGATTGAATGTTTTTATTTATATTTAAAATCCTCATAATAAGGCTATCATGGGGAAGAGGCATAGCGTCCGATTGTAAACGCGATTGGTTATGGGTTCGATAGTCACAAGAAAAAAATATTTAAATCATTTTCCTCTCTCCACTGTGTTACCTAAACAAAGCGTGACGTAGAGTTCCGTCATTCAACATGTCTCGATTTAGGCGAAAAATGAATAACGGATAATCTTGACAATAGATTTTCACTGTGGAATATGGAATGTGGAGAAGAGCGTGAAGCTACTTAAAACAAAGACCTTCAAATTGAATTTGAATAAAAATCTAAATTTAAATTACTCACCGTACAATTAACACACAGTATAGCCCCAGTATCGTCATAGGAACAAGCTCCCCGGTCCCCACAGGAGCATTCGTTTTTGTCTTCCACTTCAGAACAAGGCTTGTGTGGTCTCCACAGCCCACCGGAACAGCATCGTTGGCAGTGCACGCCGCAGGTATCATGGATACAGTCACATTTTGCACTCTGGAATTATATATTTTACATATGTTAAGGTATTATATTAAAAATAACTCAGAATATTGATTCATATTTACTAATATTCATACTTACTAACATAAATATTTGATTGCTGTGTTATATTTTATTTTAAAGCTACCACACGTTTTAATTGTACATAATTTTCAATAACAATTTGTTTAACTAAACATATTTTGTTATTCACTTGAAGAATTACTGCTTTAACAAAAATAAAATATATGGAACAGGCACAGAAGTAATATTTTACCTAATTAAGTAATAACTAATACAATTTAAATATGACTTGTAGTGAGATAATTCTACTTGTGATGAGTGTTCGTGTGAGACAGATTTGTAAATAAATCCTCTGACGTCTTTAGGGACTTCGCTTAAACCTTCTCTAGGAAGAGCATCTTTACAAACTAAAAAGTACAAAATATTAAAGGACTTAGAAAAGGTAGGATGAGATAGTTATTATTAAACTAAGAAGACCACATTTGAATCAGAAAATCTATTTATAATGAAATTATACACATTAACATATTATATATTTTTATACAGTAGTGGAAGATATTAAAAATAAATTTTCTCTCTCTTTGCGTATAATCACAGTCTAATAAACAACGAAAAGCAAATACACAACTTACTTTATGATCCACAGTGCAATGTTTCGCGTGCCCATGACAAAGACACCTCGCCGCCAGAGTTAGTTCCCTGACAGTATAGTAACGGTGTCTTACAGAAGAATGCGCTGCCCTGAACGATACACGTACACGTCGCGCTGGTACCCCCTCACCTATGCCTACGTGAACCTGTAATAATAAATCAGCAAACATTGCACGCAGCTTCACGTTTTTTCCCGCTTATCACGGTAGTCAGAGAGAACTAATGGCTATTTATAATTAATTCCTTAATATAAATATTTTAAACATTCTAAACACGCATTCACGACATTAAAAAATGAAGTAGTCTAAAGATTATTATTTAATGTAAATCTACCCTCATTTTTTTTAATATTGCGTTGACACGTTACCGCGATTATGATTGGACAATCACACTTTTCTATTGAGCGTGGCATGGTTTACATCAATAAAATATATTTGTAAAATAAATAGTGTTTTTTTTTTCAAGTCAGCTATCCAATAAAAACTATTGTCAAGACACTCCGTTCTCTAATTATCACTTGAAATTGAGGAAGAGCGTGTTGAGTTGTGAAATTTAACGATACGCTTTGCCTTCGTACATGAGCAATCAAAATATTTTAAAGTCAAAGTCAAATAATTTTATTCAAAATAAGAAGTTACATGCTTCATTTTTTGAACGTCAAATTATTTACCACCGTCAAATTATTTAAATATAATTCTCCGAGTAGGAATTGAACCATCAAGCAATCGAGTTTACAGTCAAATTTTGTTCAAATAAAAAAAAGAATATGTTGTAACAAAAACCATAATGAAAGTAAAAAAACAAAGTCGAATAAATTAATTATCATTTTTTTGAGAGTTCATTTTTTGACGTATCATGTTATATACATAGTCACGCAGTATGGCAGATTCCCACACTTTGTTTATATATATATTTTTATATTACTTCCCTGATTATAGAGAAAATAAGTAACAGCAAATCATGTCATCGGGATTTAGTCTTTATTATATAAGAACAATATCTGTACCACGTCTTCAGAAATAAAACACAACAGTAAGTAAGATATATGGTAGGGGTGTTGCATGGCTTGTTGATATCTAACAAATAAACCCCACTCTTCATATTACAAAATATTATTACACGTGAACTTTGAAACACATTGCACAGTAATCAATAATCAAGTGTTGATAACTCAATCACTCAAAAGGTATGACTCATAAATTATAACACCCATGTAGTATCACGACTTAGTCATTAAATTCTATCATAATATTTACAGACTCATAAATATGAAAACTACAATTTTAGATAGATAGATAGATAGATAGATAAAATTCTTCATTGCACACACACACACACAAAAATAAAAGAAGATATTACCCACCTCACCATTTTCTAATGGTTTCAAATTCGTAAATTGAGTAGAACAAGTTGCTTTTTCAGCTCGACTAGTTCTTTTGACCCCTCTTGCTTTTCTCCTCCGCCTTTCCGGTCGAAGGTCCCACAGCTTCCGGCAGTGGTCGCGGTCGCCGAAGGCACGGACCATGCGCCAATCGTCACCACTCTCTGTGGAAGACACTTCTAGTGACCACGCGAGAGGACGGGGTGATGGACCGGATTTGATGATCACGTGTAATAGCTCCATTTTCTGAAAATACAAATTGAAAATTGGTTAAAATTTTATTTGAAAAAAAGGCAAATATTTTTGGATTTGCTACATTAGGATATGCTACAGAAAGATATATGACTGAATATGGTAGTAAAGAAATTGATAATGTGAAAATATTAAGTTAAACTTGAATGAAATGTCTATGTTGTCTATGTGTAGATGGAATATAATTTACTACATACAATTGGTTATGAATTTGTTTAATAATTAAAATATTTTCATTGCACTCATATGTACAAACTAAGAGTAGAATTGGTATAGTGTCTGCCGCTTACTTCATAAGAAATGTTTGAATTGAAAATTTTACAAATTATTCTAACAATATCGCTTATGGGAACTAGTACATACGGAAAATATAAAACAGGCTCACAGCTTTTTCCGCACAATAGGGTAGTCGGAAAGAATCTAGTTCTCCTTTGCGAATAAATCTGAAATAATCCGGATATTCAACATTGCTAGCATAATTTGTGAATTGAACAGCTTCATTAGATTTAACAAACAATAGGTAATATCATTTACATATGCACAACACCTGGCTACCGAATAATAGCCACGCTTTACATACAACGGTACATGTTACTATGACTAGTTAGGTAATATACTAAAAAGTTCTGTATTTTATTTTAATATTTAGAGGCTAGCAGCGTAGTATGATTAGTACTGACTGTGAGCCGATAGTTGTGGGTTTGATCTCGCCAAATAACTATTCTGGCTTCTTTGCTACGTTCTTTTAATACAAAACACGCAATATTTCACTATTGACCCAATATGTCGAACTTGGCAAAATGCCCTTGCCCTTGGAAATCTTAGCACTATGTTCCCAACATGAATAACTTTTTTTTTATTAGCTTCACGCTGTATCCTGCACACAGCAGGGTAGGCAGAGGGAACCTAGTGTTAAGACACTCCGTTCCCCACTTTCCGCCGAATTAGGAGGCATTGCGTGTTAAGTGGCGGAACTTAACGCCGCGCTTTACCTCGGCACCAGAGTGAAGAAAATGGAAATATAAAATATTTCCACTCCTCGAGTGGGAATCGAACCCACAACCAGTCGTTTACAATCACACGCTTGTGCCACTGGGCCACGACTGGTCACAAATGAATAACTTTTAAACATTTTTAAAGTGTTATTCCACACTTTGGAAATTGAAAAAAACATTTAAAGAAAACGTATAAAAATTTGAGCGGGATTCGAACCCGCGCCTCCTGAATACCGTTCAGGCGCTCTCACCACTGAGCTCAGTGGTGAGAGCGCCTGAAAAAACTAAACCGCTTGACCGATTGTAATGAATTTTGGAATAAATATAGTTGATAATCGAAATCAAAAATAGACCATTCAATTGTTTGTACGGCATTTCTAGCAGAAATAAATGAGACAATGGGGTAACTATTTTCTACTTAAATTCTGAACACTGTATTTTGAGTGATGGAACTGAACGCCACGTTTATCTTGTCACTAAAGTAGATAAATAAAAATAATTTTAATATAATTATTTCCCCGAGTAAAAACTGTACCATTCACATTATTCATAACATTTCATACATAACTAAATGTGTTAGAGCAATGGACCAGCCATTAAGAGTGTAAACACAACGAAGATAGTTTGCACCCAAGCAATTAGTTTTAGTCGTGCCTTCTGTATTAACACGGCGACAGGCGTTGTGGGAACTCGGTAGCTTCAGCAAACACACATGGGCTTTATTGATAAAGTAAATATGGTTAATTAAAATGTCTGATGAAGCTAAATTTTTGTTTCAGTTGAAGAAAAAATATACTCTTAGAGCTTTAGAGTAATCTGTGAATAAAACGATAGGTCCGTCAAGTAAAGAAACAGAAACTCTCCAGAAGAGATTTTAAGAAACTTAAGACAATTTTAAGGCTAGCCTGGCGCAGTGGGTCAGCGTCAGAATGTAAAGACGATGGTTGTGATCTCGATTCCTAATCGAGGAGATGATAATAGTAAAATTGTTTTTCTTCGCTCTGGTACTGAAGACAAAGCGCAGCGTTGAACTCCGCCACTCGACACGCAACGTCTCCATTTTAGGCGAAAATAGACGACGGTGTTTCTTGACACTATGTCCTCTCACTACGTGATTATGCAGAAAAAGGCGTGAAGGTGTTAAGATTCCTAAGATAGTATTTTTTTCTTTATTTACAGCAAATTATTTCGATTTCATTACATGCAATATTTCATATTCAGAAGAAAACCTTTTTAAATTCACAATTTTATCATTTGACCTTTCTTGTCTTAGCTATATTTCTATATTCGTGAACTTACAATGTATGATTTATTAGTAATATGCGGGTACTTGCAAAGAATTTGTATCATTCAACCTTCGCGATCCATTTAGCGACAATTCAAAACCTTGTGCTACGACAAGTGACTAGAATTATACCGGTATTTATAGATGTAGGAAAAACAATGGTCCTCGTGGTGTAATGGGACATTTTAATATAAACGTGGTTAAATTTAATTATTTCTCTGCTTTCCGTTCTTCGTTATATAGAGTTTAATGGAGGATTTACGACTCCGTTGTCTCTGATTACCCCACTAAGAGTAAAACACGGAGTTAAGTAAGAAAATATGTTGATACTACAGATCTATGAAGATTACAATATTTTAGTAAGTACTAGGGAATGACAAAAGCAAAATTATTTGTGTTGTATCGCAACGAAAAAAGGTGTGCCTGTAAAATTAAATATTAAAAGATAATTTATATTTGTGAACAAGCGCCTCCTGAACACCGTTCAGGCGCTGCTGCCGCAGGCACCTGCTGCGTTCAAATTTTTATACGTTTTCTAAAGGTCCATCTCAATTTTCCTAAGTGTGGAATAACACTTTTAAAATGTTTAAAAGTATTTAATAAATAGCATTCTCTCTTGCCAAACGAGAGTTCGATCTTTGGGTGCCAGAATTTTATAAAAACCTCTCTACAGAGATGCTAATAATAAAAATGAATTGTAATAAAGCGTATAATAATTTCATCTCCGCTGTTAGTAGAACGCATGGCTTAGCGTTCAGAGCAGCTGGATGGAATTCAGGTGGCGTGGGTTCGAATCCCGCTGGGTTTAAATATACGGTTTGAAGTCGTCGTGAGCAAAGGGACAACGTCTGACTGTAAACGATGGTTGTTGGTTCGATTTCCGCTAAAGAGTTATATTTAAGTATTTCAATTCTTTGCTGTTCCACCAATGACATGCAATGTCTAGACTTTCAGGTGGAAAATGAAGGACACAGGTGGAATATGTATGTACGAGTATAATTAAATATAATAAGATAACTAAAATATATTGGGTTCTCTCAGGAACTACTTATCTACAAGTTGTTATGTCCTAGATTTTAGACCTCTTAAGTTACAGCGAAAAAGTAACGTAACAATTAAAACACGCTAATCATTACTTCCATACTTATATTATAAATGCGAAAGTCTGTGTGTTTGTCTGTCACGCTTTCACGGCTAATCTACCGGTCCGATTTGGATGAAATTTAGAATGAAAGTAGTAAAAGTGACTGGGTCTAACATAGGATACTAATTTTTTCAAAAATCAACCTCTAAAGGGTTGAAATAGGGGATGAAAGTTTATATGAAAAATCTAAACCGCTTGACCGATTGTAATGAATTTTGGCATAGATATATTTCACAATCTAAGCTTAAGTATAGGCTACTTTATCTTTTAAAAATCCACCCCCGAGGGTTGCAATATAACGAAACAGTCATGTAGTTTACGTGGTGAAGCCGCGAGCGGGCCGCTAGTAATTAAATATAATAAGGTAACTCAAATATTTTAGACCCTTTTATCAACATATTATCAATAATTGGCTGTCTTAGTTTTTAGACTTGTTGAGTAACAACGTAACAGATATGTAATAATTAAGATTTTTATTAAAAAAGCTACATAAAAAGCATTAAAAAAAAATCATGCTGAAAGTGGAGAACAGAGAGTTAGGACACTAAATTCTCTCCAAGTACCTTGCTGTTCATTAAAAATCTGAAACCATCTAACAATTCCCTAACCACTATTGTTAGATATGTCAAATACTCTAACATCTCGACTTAACGAGAACATTTTGTATTCTAATGTAAATTCAATGTAAGCAATTTAAATAAATGTAGCAATCTCCTGTAGGAACCAAATTGCAGGGCACTTGGTAGCATGTACGTATAATAGTCGACTCGAGTTCCTTAGATCCAGGGCTTTTGTGGTATTTAAATAATGGATACAGGAGGCAATCAAATTGTCGCTGTAGTCGCTGTGAATACAGATCGCTTGCCAATTAAGCCTTGTAAGCTTTGATTTCACACGAACAGCCAAGTAAAGCTGAACGTGAAATTAAAATAACTTGCTATTTCTAAGGTGGCTGTGAAGTGGTTAAAATAATTGTCTGAACAGAAAGAATCTGATATTATAACACTCTCTGTTCTTTGCAAGAAAAGCATAAAAAAATGGGTTATGTTTTTTTTTTATATTGTAGTCAATTTTCAGTGGTCAATTTTGAACACAATATATACTTTACTTGTAATTATTTCGGCGTTCTCGCAACTTTTCTTCAATTTATAAATACTTATTGTAGTATGAGTGCAGTAAACGTAAGTAATGGATGCGAACATGTTTTAGATCTTGTTCTTTGAAAATTATACAGACGGAAGAGTATGAGAGTGGCCAGTAGTGGCCCAGTGGCACAAGCGTGGGACTGTAAACGACTGGTTGCGGGTTCGATTCCCACTCAAGGAGTGGAAATATTTAATATTTCCTTTTCTTCTTTCTTCGCTCTGGTACCGAGGTAAAGCGCGGCGTTAAGTTCTGCCACTTAACACGCAATGCCTCCGAATTCGGCGGAAAATGGGGAACGGAGTGTCTTAACACTAGGTTCCCTCTGCCTACCCTGCTGTGTGCGGGATACAGCGTGAAGCGTAAAAAAAAAGAAAAAAAAAGAAGAGTATGAAATTTAGCATTGTTAAACTAATGTGGTAAAAAACTTGAATATTTTTTACAATAAAACATTAAAAACACTTTAAATCAGTAAAATACAGTTTCAGGAGTTTGTCATACACTTGTATAATAAAAGTGATATACATATGTATACGTTTTTTACTCGCTAACTAGTGGGCTTCGAGTAATAAACGCTCCTGGGGTTAGAAATATCGTCAAGATTGACATGTCTATGCTGGTGCCGTCATAATGGTAACAAATTCGTTCCATCTGTTTCGAGATATTTCATATTAAACTACGGAACTTAACGCCGCCAATTTCATTAACAGAAGAGGGAAATGAGAATAAAAATTCCTCCGAATGGAATCGAATCGACGACGTTTACGTGAACAGTTAGACGGTATCCCACTGGGACTGGATGGCGTCTTATTAATAATAGAACAATATATTTTTTTTTAGCTTCACGCTGTTTCCCGCACACAGCAGAGTAGGCAGAGGGAACCTAGTGTTGAGACACTCCGTTCCCCACTTTCCGCCGAATTCGGAGGCTTGCGTGTTAAGTGGCGGAATTTAACGCCGCGCTTTACCTCGACACCAGAGCGAAGAAAATGGAAATATAATTTCCACCCCTCGAGTGGAAATCGAACCCACAACCAGTCGTTTACAGTCACACGCTTACAGTCACACGCAGAACATAAATACAACACATAAATATATATTTTTTTCAATTGAGGCCATCCTAGTGAAGTGAGACATTGTCTGACTGTAAACGTGTGTTGTAGGTTTGGTTCTCGGTCGAAGGGATGAATAAACTGAAATGTTTAAATTATTTTTATTCCTGTGCCTAAGACAAAGCGCGACGTTACACAATACGCAATATCTCATTTTCAGACGGTAAGTGAAGAACGGAGTGTCTTGACACTAAATTCTTTGCTCTCTTCCTTTAATAAAAGCATTAAGCTGTCAAATTACATATATATATTATATATAACTCTTACCACTGATTACATTTAATAAACCCGTTAATTACAACTAACACCATAATCGGCTAACTAATAAGTCTGAAGGAAAAAACATCCACATAGCTTTTACGTGGAACACTTCAACGCATGGATGAGGCCTTGTATGGGGGAATTAATGAAGCTGCGGTGCCATCTCGGCCCCTTTTGGACTTTTTCCCATTGTCCACTTTAGGTAAAGGACATTGTTTATAATATGAAGCAATAGAATGGATTTAATTATTTGCTTAGAAGAATGTATTGTTATATACGCAGTTACTTAAGTATTGTGTAACTGTGGCCAGTCGTGGCACAGGCATGTGACTGTAAACGAGTGGTTGTAGGTTCGATTCCCACTCGAGGAGTGGAAATATAAAAAGTGCCGTTACGTTTCGTTACTTAACACTCAATGCCTGCAGAATTCAGCGGAAAATAGGGAACGGAGTGTTATAGCACTAGGTTCTCTCTACTTACCTATTGTACAGAAATACATAAAACTTATGTATTTCTATACAATAGGATGGCCGGTTGACGTGAAATGTATATAAGTTTATGTGAAACACATGACGCTGAGTAATATTTGTCTAATTATTTTTTTGGTATTTCCCAATCCTTCTCTACATAAATTTTAAGTATTTTTAGTGTCAATCTTCACTTCTGTGCGCATAATCTTCGTGAAAAGAATTACAAGCCTTTTTTCAAGTGTGACAAGTGTTTCAGTACACAACAAAAAAGTGAATTTATAAATTATTATAGATAAATTCATATAATGAACTATATGGCTCATTTGAAAAAGTTGGATGAAAATCATAGTTGGGCATATTTATAGCGTCAAGGAACATTTTTGGGTTGAGGAATGATTCTTTAGTCATAATTACTCTTAAATTTACCAGAAAAACAGCTTCAGGCATTATTCAGGTTTTTCCCCGTTTTTTTAATAATATTAAAATTATCAAAACTATCACTTCCATTCTACAATACCATTCTACAATCGTTAATTAGCAATAAATCTATTTTCAGCTGCAATATCTCCAAATGCAAATGCAAATAACGCTACCAACCACCGTAAAATAAGGTAAAATTTTATAAAAAGAAGATAGGAACAATCGATCCGACGGTATATCGCATCAGCCAACAATGCCTTATCACTTGATACTGTTATCTATATTCAATATCTTTAGTTTAGTTTCGCGCTGAGAGGTGCCGGCGACGGTGGGCATTATGTCTAAACAGACACCGGAAACCTTGCAAAATGTCAAAGTTGACATTCTAGACATTAGGAGACATCCGGGAGCGCATTTACAGCATAATCAAAATTTATCACAGAGTCGTGGTGCAAATTATTCGACGAAAACTGATTTTGTGTATGTGAATAACGCGTATGTGGGCAGCGTGGATAATGTGAACTCGAACAGGCTGTACGAAAGGCCTACGACGTAAGTGTCTTTTTGTTAGAGCAGAGAGTTTAGTGATATGGCACTATGTTCTCCATTTTTGGCTAATTTCAAGTTTTTGTGTTTTCTTTAGCTCAATTGGTGAAAATTCGATTCTATATAAATATGAATAAATAGTTAGATAACGTAATTTAAATACAAAATATTTACAAATTGATACAAAAATGATAGATTGAACCATCCAACGCTTATGACATAACTTGAATATGAAATATCCAAAAATGCTTATGATATAACAGAGAAAATGTTATATGTTTTTCACTTTTCGAGAATTAAAAAATGTAATAATATAATAAAGAAATACTATAATTAATATTTAAAAAAAGACTAAAAACCAGTGTCGTAGTGAGACAACTGCGGTGATTGGTAGGTGGGTTTCCCACGCGAAGAAATATTTATATTTAAACTATCGTCATTTACTTCTCTGATAACAAAGAACGGTGTTGAGTTCCGCAAATCAATACACAATACAATAAAATTGGAAATGCATCGGTAGAAAGTGGAGAATATAGTATCTGTCAAAATACACCCTGGCTATTGTATATCCTGCTATATGACAAAAAGTGAAAAGTTGCTAAGAAAATACCACAAAATATGTTTAACAACTTAAACTACTTATTACTTCTTTTGTCTTCATATTAGTATAAAATTAATCAGAATATTTATGTTGTGTACATATTTCTTTTGTTATTATTTGCAATGCTAGTGCAATAAAGCACCTCCGGTCTGATAATGCCTTACCAAATATTTTGCAACTTGGAAGCAAGTGATCTAAAAAGATAAGAATATGTTATTTGTTTAACTATTTATGGGAAAGATAAAAAAGTGCGGCGTTAAATGCCGCAATGTCTTAATTTCGTATTGACAGAGGACGGAGTGTCTTAACACTAGGTTTTCTCTGACTACCTCTATGCGGGAAAGAGTGTTAACCCTTTCAGACCTGAATTTTCTTTTTTAGTCACCCTGATATTTTTTTTATACTTTCCTTGGGGTTTGTACAATGAAAAAAAACTGAAAATAATGAGATTTTATGCAAAACCATTCACGGAAATCGAGTTTTCCTTAATGTGCTCAAATGTGGACATCCGGTTTGTACGTATGAGTATAAAGTTACTTATACAAAAGATGTCACTTAGTGATATTCATTTCATAGTCTTTTTTATTAAAAAAAGTAACATTTTCTACTATTTATTCTTAATTTAATATAGGCTTTTACAGGCACTTTCGAATTGATTATAACAAAAATATAGTTATGCCAATTCTATTGCTGTTCCGAAGTTGTTTCCGGCTCGGAAGAAGTTCTGCTGAAAATAGCAGGACAGATTTATTACTTCAGACAAAGATATCGATTTTAAATTCTTTCTATCTATCTATTTTGGTCTTATCAATTTTGTCTTAAATGATTATTCATTTAATAATTTATGAATTACTTATCTGTTGCTATCTCTGAGACGGACGCGTCATTTTTTTCATATATTTGACAGCTGTCAATTTACTAGCATCATTGAAATTCTTTACAAAAAAGAAGATGTGATTGAATTTTAACTCCTAATTTTATAATATCAGAAAAGTAACTTAGAAAACGTATAAAACATTAAATTAGTAGGAGAAAATATTAATATAAAATTTAAAAATGTTATTTTAAAAAAGAAATCAATTTCCTAAGTGTGAAACAAACACTTTAAAATTTTAAAAATATTTATTAAAATGCTGTACTTGTTATCTTTCATTTTTAATATTCTTTAAATAATTTTTATAACAATTTTCTGACGTAACCAGTATTATCAATTAATTGAGCATTATCATTGAACACCTGCTTAGTAAGTACTAAGAAATTGTAGATGACTGATTATAATAAATCATTAAATGCAATACACTTTTCAACAATGTTTTTTATTATCTGACAGCGAACAATTAGTCTTGTGACTTTGTTTGCCAATTTTCGTATATCTCAACGCCCTTTTCAATATTCGCAGTGGAATATTTTTTTTAGCTTCACGCTCTATCCCGCACACAGCAGGGCAGGCAGAGGGAACCTAGTGTTAAGACACTCTGTTCCCCACTTTTCGCCAAATTCGGAGGCATTGTGTGTTATGTGGTAACTTAACGCCGCACTTTGCCTTGACACCAGTGCGAAGAAAATGAAAACATTAAATAATTCTACTCCTCAAGTGGGAATCGAACCCACAACCAGTCGTTTACAGTCACACGCTTGTGCCACTGCGCCACGACTTGCCCGTATTGGAAAGAAGCCCCTTGGAAGTTTGTGGAATTTCCAAGTTGCCATTTATTACAAGCAGTAATTTTATACAAATCTTAGTTTAAAAATTGAGCCCATCATAGTGCAGTAGTTAGCGTTTTGACTGTAAATGTGATTAGTTGTGGATTCGACTCCACCTGTGGGAATGACCATAAATAAATTATTTGAATTTCTCAGCTTTTGTAAAAAAGTGTATTTAAATTTTCGTCTTGTCAAAAAGTTCTGTAACACTTGGTTTAAACTCAGGGATTTGTTTTACAAATTAAAAGGACAATAATAATATGAATTCATATCTTTCCAGCAAATCCAGTATTGAAGCACTTACAAAAAGTAAATAAGTAGACGAATAATAATATTAAATATTATTATTAATGAATAACTTCTCAGGACATTTTCTAGCATGAACAACTATGACAGAAGTCATGACACGCCGTCTTCCACCGAATCAGAAATAAAAGATACTGCGTATCGAGTAGCTTAACTCAATTCAACGTTTTGTCTTTGATACCAGAACAGAGATTTGAAAACAATTAAAATATAAAAAAAAGACATTTAGAAAACGTATTATTTAAAAATTTATAACGCAGCGGGATTTGAACCCGCGCCTTTATTTTTTTTATACGTATTTTTATACGTTTTCCAAATGTCTGGAATAAGTGTGGAATAACACTTTAAACATGTTTAAAAAATAATTAAAATATAATCATTCCCCTGTAGAGTAACTGAACTTACAAATCGCATTTACAGTCAGACGACGTCCTACTATACCACGACCCCCCCTTATCATTAAATTAAACATAATTTTCTTTTTCAGAGTAATTCGCGAACAATATTGGGCGTGTTCAAAATGGTCATTCGCTCAGCGCACCCTCGCACTTGCTGTTGGTGTGCTTCTGGGAGCCGTCATAAGCCTTAGCATTGCGGTAGCGTTTAAAGGAGATAAGAACGATATATCCAATGTATTCAGACTCCACTCTCCGCCGGACTAATGGAGAAATAGATTAGTATAAGGAATAAGAATATATGTACATATTATATAAAAAAAGATATTTTTTGAGATTTGAAATGTAAATAGTAAAGCGTCTATGACTTGTTCTTTCTTTTTTCTACAGTCCAGAGTTTTATAAATCACTATGACCTGTACTTCGGAGACATAAGACGCTTAGTTAAGCCTTTTACTATCCCCATTTGTTTTATTAGTACAAGAAAATGAAATAATATTTAAAATTAACTTGAAAAGTAATCTACTTAACAATACGTATTTGTTGACAAAAAATAGTATAAATCGTTTAACTTTAGTCAAATATGACAAAGAAGTGTGATATAAATTTATAAATTCAGCACATTTACTTACTAAAAATGTAATGTAGTGTAAATTCTTTTAAATATTTAAAAGTAAAAAACATGTTCAGTCCGCAGTTCACAAACAATAAAGTGAAACTTTGAGAGATACATGAATACTAGAATAGTTTGGTGTTTTTTCATATTGTTAAATAATTTAGAAATACTACTTTGTTAAAGTATATTTTAATATACTTATATTAAACTACAAGTAATAGAAAATACTATAAATATATACTATATCACTCTTTCGGATATTTTCGCAAATTCTACGACTTATGTATGTATATATGTTCGTCTCTTTTTCGTGACGCATTGTTATTACATTGAGTTTCAAATCAACGATTCTGAAGAAGTTTTACATTGAAAAGCTCTCTGTTTGGAAATCACTAGAAGTGTAAAAAATATATCATATGTAGTATAAACATACATATTATATTAATTATATTATATTAATTTCTGTGTTCCAAAACAACAAAGCTAATGGATTGCTCAAATATTGTTTAATATCATATGAATTGATAATATGTTGTACTGTCGATAATTGATGCATTTTTATAAGAAAAGTTGTTGTAGATAAGTCTTCAAAAAAGTAACCGCTGATTGATAAGAGATTTTCTTATATATTTTAAAGTAGTTTAATACATTATGTATAGGAAATCTATGAACATTATGCAAACAAAACATAGTTTTGTTAATATTTAGTAATGAATTGTTAATTTTTTCCATACTTGAGATACACAAAAAATTGTAACAATTGTATAAGAATTTCGACTACATTTTATGATTGTATAGCTCAATTTAACTAAAACAACAAAAATTTTCAAAACATCAGATTTTCAGCATTTTTGTAACCCAAATTATGTGAAAAATATTTTTTTCATAATTTAGATTAAGCCTTAAAGTGTAAAACATAATTCCAAGTCCTATTTACCATTCATTAGGAGTATCCGCTATTTGCATTTAATGTACTTTACGTGTGATATAATTATTACGGTTCAAAGATAAGATTGTAAGGTTGTTAATTGTGAAAGGATTATATGTTTATTGTTTATATTTCTCAATACATCAACATTTTATATGTAGCTTCACCCGCATAGCAACCAGAGAGAATCCTAGTGGCAAGACACTCCGTTCTTCATTTCCCACCTGATTCTAGACATGCCATGTGTAGTGGCGAAGCTGAATGCCACATTTTGTCTTTACTACTAGAGCAGAGAAATTATAATATTTAAATTGTGATCAATCCACCGACAGGGAAAGAACCCACAACTTATCATGACTATAGTGTCCCACTGCGCTCTAGTGGCTTAGATCCTTTTTTTAATAATTACATAAAAAACAAGTTTTTTTTTAAATAAGAAAGGTAAAAAGTATAACTTTATATATTGTTATATTAAAAACATTATTTATAAAGGTATCAATAACCTCTTACTACGTATGACACAAATGCCTGGTCGATAAGATCGACTTTATTTAGATTACAATTTATCCTCGTATTGAATAGAACTGTCATTTTAAAAGCGTAAATAAAACATTTAAGTAATATATGTTATGATATTGATAAAGAAATTTCTAGAATGGTGGGGATTTCTAGTTGTAAAGTACTTGAGAAATTGAATTGAGATTATTGTTAGGTATATGTTACTGTAAAAGCCCCGATATTGGTAAAACCAATGGTTTTTTTGTATAAAACTTAAGATTTATTAAGTTTATTGGTAAAAGTCCGAACTGTTTCTAATTTAAATTAATCAGAATGTACCGTATGGGACATCTTGATACGGAAGAGATAACTCTTAGATATAAAATTTATTTTTTACCAAGGTTTTACCAAATTTTTACCAAGTTTGATTTTTGACTCGGTAAATGTAAATATTAATGGTAAAGGTATAAAATTATAATCTTACCAAGTAAACAATCCACTTATAAGTAAAATATAAGTTTTACCGAAGTCTAAGGTGGAATTGAATAATGATTGAATAACTGTTCCGACTTTTACCATTAGATTTGTAACCTAAATTTTATATATGTATTTGTCTGTCTATACATATCTATGAAACATCAAAAGTCAAGTCAATTTAGGAGAAGATTTTAATTTAAGATTTATTCTTTAAATAAATGTAAATATAGTTATTTAAAACAAAAAAACGACATACTATTTAAATAAATAATTAGACCACAAAGCATTACTATGTTTTATTTAATATGATCTTTTGTTTTCGTGATTACTTCACATTTTGAAATGAAACTTTTTTTAACCGGATTAACCGCGTATATTTTTGGTATTCGAAAATTTGGTATTCGTAGCGTTTGGCGCTCCGTTCTCTCTGACTACCCCACAAGGGATACAGCGTGAAGCTAAAAAAAAAACATTTTTAGAAACCCGACGTTTCGAACACTTTACATTAGACGTGGTCACAGGTAGAGTGAGGTGGCATTCGTATGTAAAATGTATTTTCGAATACCAAAAATATACGCGATTAATCAAGTTAAAAATAGTTTCATTTCAAAACTATGTTTTATTTCTTAACCATAAACATCTGTGGGGCCTTTTTAAGGTTACGAGTAGAAGTTGAAACTCCGTTTGCATGGACTGCACAGTGTAAAATCTTTCTTTTCCCCGTTTCATAGGAATTTCCAGAAAATCTACCGCAATGTTTCCTTCGTCTACGTAAAAATGTGACTTTTTCAACTATAAAAAGAATGTCCCTTTTAAAAAAAACTTATTACTTGATTTTTTTATGCTGTCTGCCTTATGGGTAGGCAGAGGGAGCCTAGTGTTAAGTCACTCCGTGTCTCACTTTCGGCCGAATTAGGAGGCATTGTGTATTAAGTGGCGGAACTTAACGCCGCGCTTTGCCTCGACACCAGAGCGAATAAAATGGAAATACTACATATTTCCACTCCTCGAGTGGGAATCGAACCCAGAATCAGTCACCTTGCAGTCACACTTGCCTCTACGCTACGAATGGCCCCAAAAATATG
Organism: Dryas iulia moderata; assembly: GCA_019049465.1. Classification (NCBI taxonomy): domain Eukaryota; kingdom Metazoa; phylum Arthropoda; class Insecta; order Lepidoptera; family Nymphalidae; genus Dryas; species Dryas iulia. The sequence goes on from CM032416.1 coordinate 15,218,901, forward strand.
TAACACTATATTTACTAATTTATTATTTTATTATATTTTTTTATTTATAACCAATTTAATCGAATAGTAACTCGATGGCTGTTGCAAATTTTATTAAACAATATTATATTACAGATTATAAAGAGACATCGTGACGGAAGATAAGATAACAAGTAAATAAATATACTTATGTATGTATTTTTAGTTTATATTTGTATGAATGTGACGTTTTAACTATGTATGTATTTAATGTTGGGGCATTAACATTCATTTTCAATGACAAATCACTGTTCTCCTTAAGTTTGTAAATAGTAATGGAAGTTTATGCATAATATTTAAAAACTGAACAAGGAATGTCGATAAAATGATGCTTCTAAGTTTTTTTTCTATTTTTAATATATTTTATAAGTCCTTTAGTTTAGTGAAAAGTCTCTATTTGCTTCGCTTTTCCGTAATTTAGGAATATAGCGTGGGTCAAAACTAATATATCTCTTTTAGGCAGAAACATTCTTTCTAGTGTTAAAACACTGTCCGATCATTGTATTCCGGTGAGGGATTGAAGGAACTCAACTTCGCAGGTTATTTAATATTATTAAAATAATAAAGAAACATACAGTGTTCACGGTACATTTTATTTCAATTTCTGTTTTTATTATTTTAATTTTTTTCTTTTAATTTATGATTTTTTTTCATATAACTTTTATTTATTTTATCATTTTTTACTTTATTTCAAAATAACGATTCCTTGAAAAGAATACCAAGCGGAGTTCGGTCACCAGATATTAACATTTTAAAATATATAAAAACTATAATTATTCTATACAATATAAAACGAAAATGTAAAAATACATTTTTATTTTATATTGTTGTCTCCTGTCATATAATTTGAGTGGTCTTAGAAAAATGATTATAATCCTTTTCACACCTTTTTTAAATTATATATATTTTATACTACAGAATATTCCATAATATACTTTTTAAAATCATTATAATTAATACATTTTAAAATTTTACTTTAGATATTGATACTTATGTTTACGTACATACGGGTATGTATTTAATATACGCAAGATAATACATATATGAATGCACTAATTTAAATAATTCAAAAACCAATTTACTCCTACGTAATCAACCTAAATGATTAAGTAATTGATTGTGATAAGAATTCATATTATCATGAGACTTATACTAATAATCACTTTCTTTCGAATCTATTATTTATATGACTAATCAGGGCAAAAAATTGTATTTGTAAATAAAATTATTATATAATGAATATATAGGCTATTTAACGGTCCTTTTTACCTGTAATTATAACCAGAGTTTTTAATATAAACCTATCGAATTTTTCTTATAATGCCAGAAGTAACGCAAACAAAAGAACTGTTATATATTTTTTCAGTTAGTAAAAATAGATGGAATAAAAATAAAAAGCAGCCTCTTGCTTTAGTACACGGTAGTCAGGAAGAACTTAGTGTCAAAACACCAACAGCCTTTCCCTTTATGCCTGAATCGGGACATTGTGTGTTGAGTAGCGAAATTCACCGCTGCACTTTGTCTTGAAAAATAATAGTGCTTTTTTACAACTCTATTTTAGTGTTTTATTCCTTCAGAATCTATAATCCATACTTATATTATAAATGCGAAAGTCTGTGTGCTTGTCTGTCACGCTTTCACGGCTAATCTACCAGTCCGATTTGGATGAAATTTAGTATGAAAGTAGTAAAAGTGACTGGGTCTAGCATGGGCTACTTATTTTTTTTAAAAATCAATCTAATGGGTTGAAATAGGGGATGAACGTTTATATGAAAAATCTAAATCGCTGGACCAATTGTAATGAATTTTGGCATAAATATAGTTAATAATCTAAGCTTAAACATAGGCTATTTTATTTTTTAAAAATGCGCCCCCGAGGGTTGCAATATAACGAAATAGTTCAAGCGGCAAAGCCGCGGGCGGGCCGCTAGTAATATAATAAAGAGGTAAATTATGTCCCTTTTTTTGTAAGACGTAATCTTGTGAAATACTAAACCGACCATAAAAATTCTTTCACAATAATGTAACTTATATTATTCAGGAGTGCTAAAGGCTATTTTTTAATATGATGGAACAGAGAGTGCAGTGAATCCCAAAGTGGCTTTAATAGGGAACAAAAGTCGCAATTCACGCGGCGAAATCGCGAACGGGTCGCTAGTATAAAATAAAGAACCACGTAATTATTACAATATGAAATAAAACATGTCTTATCACTAACAGAAGTGATAATTTCATTATCAATATGATATTTGAGTGATTTTGGGTAACAGTGCTGTTGAACTTTATCAATATTTTATTTTCGCGAATTTACAAGATACAACTAAAGGAAACATGCACAATAAATACTTGATTTTACCTGCATAGCAACCAGAGAGAATCTAGTTTTAAAACACTCCATTCTCCACTTTCCACCGGTATTCGGGACATTACGTGTTGAACAAGGGCTTTGTCTTATTTACCAGAATGGAAAAATGACAATGAACACTTTACGTAGAGTGATGCCGATTTTACAAATTTAAATGTGTATGTCTGTCTGTCAGTTTAATTACAGGTAAGGAGCGACCTTGTAAAACATTTCGTATTCTACTTTTTTTGGAGGGGTCATTATAGTGAAGTGGGACAAACTTACTTTAATTGCGACTGGTTGGTGGAGAAAAAAGGGTGTATCTATAAAAAAATATTTCCCTTAGGATGAAAAATTACAATTTAAGAAAACGGTATTTTAAGAAGCTGTTTAAAAACCGTTACGTTTAAATTTGATTACAAAATTTTTGCATTTTTGTAAATTGTGATTCGCGCACTAAATCAAATAATTGTGGCCAGTCGTGGCACAGTGGCAAGTGTGACTGTAAAGCGACTAGTTGTGGGTTCGATTTCCACTCGAGAGGTGGAAATATTTAAAATTTCCATTTTCTTCGCTCTGTCGGTGTCGAGGCAAAGCGCGGCGTTAAGTTCCGCCACTTAACACGCAATGCCTCCGAATTCGGCGGAAAGTGGGGAACGGAGTGTCTTAACACTAGGTTCCCTCTGCCTACCCTGCTGTGTGCGGGATACAGCGTGATGCTAAATAAATAAATAAATAAATAGTAAATAATAAATAAATAAACAATAAAAATAGGAACATAATATTAAGACTCTCCTCCTCTTTCTGCTTTCCGCCAATAGTCGAAATACTCCGTATTGATTGTGGGATTCAATGCTATGTTTTGTTTCTAGAGTGGGAAAATGTTAATTCCATTATTGAGATTGAACGTACATACAAAGCGCACAGTACAGTAGCTTAACTCTGACCCACTGCGGCACAATTGCCCTCAGAATAATAAAATACCTATAAAGTTAACAAAGATATAATATATTTGAAATAAAGATAAAACTGTAAAAAAAACTGTACGTTTAATTAAATTTAATTACAAATAGTGATAAGCAGCATCTTCATCAATCAACTTATCTCTTGCGATAGTGGCGCGGCCTTCGAGGTAAGGTTTTTGGTAACACACATACATATGTGTGTACACATATATGCCCAAATTATTTGAGAAATATTTCCATGACTCAATATCTTTGGATTTTTTATATACTGTGGTCCATCTTGAATAGCGTTTAAAATCCCTAGTCCAATCCCAATTTAGTATACGTACTATATATAAATATACTTAAGTATATGTATCACTTAAAACGCAATGCCTCCGAATTCGGCGGAAAGTGAAGAACCTAGTGTCTTAACACTAGGGTTCCTTTGCCTAACCTGCTGTGTGCGGGATACAGCGTGAAGCTAAAGAAAAGGAAAGAAAAAAAGGTATATTTAAGAGGCCATCGTAGCGCAGTGGCAGTGGCCACAGAGTCAGGCTGTCTCGCGTAGCCAACAGATTAATGTGCATATTTACTTAAGATATCTATTATATTTTTTTTAACAAATCTCCCGCATTATGCAGTGACTGAAAGTGAGTGAGTGTTAATCAGTAGAACTTAACACCGGCTTCCCTAATTTAACACGTTTTGTTTAATAAAATATAAAAAAAATAATAAAATAAAAAAAAAAATGTTTTGTTTAATATATAAGCATTAATGGAATACACTACATTTTTTTTTGGCTTCACGCAGTATCCCAAGCAAATAGAAGGGTAGGCAGAGAGAAATTGGTGTTCAGACTCTCCGTTCCCCACTTTCCATTGAATTCTAGAGGCGTTGTGTGTTAAGTGGCAGAATCTAATACCGCGCTTTGCCTCGACACCAGAGCGAAGAAAATGGAAATACTAAATATTTCCATTCCTACAGTGGGAATCGAACCCACAACCAGTCGTTTTACACTCCGTGACTCTGCGCCACGACTGGCCTTTACTATGTTTAACTTGTATAATGCCTTAAATTCCTAGTGTACCAAAATGAAATGAAAACTTCAAAATGTTGTTTTTGGCTTCATGTAACAAAAGGAGGATGGAGGGCAGAAAACAAAATGTCATTCCAACCGTTTTCCAGCTGAATTAGAAATATTGAGTATTAAGTGGCGGATCTCAACGCCGCACTTTATTCTACTTTTATTCATTAGAGTAAGAAAACGGAAAAATATGTTTTAATGTAATCTTTCGTGAAACACAATGAATATTCATTGTGTTTAACTAGATGACTGAGGTGTTGTCCTACTGAGCCACTATAGCATCTAACATCAAAGGAAGGAATTGAACCCACGACAATAAAATAACTCCAATAAACAGATACATTTATAATTTAATAATATTTAAATTACGTAAATGACATTTTAAAATACTCTAAAAGTCACAAAACTGTGGCTTCCAGTATTAAAAACCCATTAAATAGTAAAGCAAGTTGTATGTCTGTATGTATGTATGTATGTATGTCTATACGTGATATTTTTATTAATAATACCATAAGATTAAGAGTGCATCATAGCAAGTTATCTAAAGCTGTTGTATCATAATGATTTACACGGCGCCCCGCGGCGCGGTGTCCACTGTAATGTAATGGCGATGCTTATCGAACTCAGAATAGGGGATCGGAGAAGGGGCATGCGTGTGCGCTTGAAATCTAACTTGTGTTTTTTCTTAAATATTTAGCTTATGTTATATTTATATTGATATTGGGATAAGTAAATAGCTACGCGTTCATTTTTATAAAAAAAAACAGTTTTACACTTTGTTCCGCATTGCAGGATAGGCAGAGGGAACCTAGTGCTAAGACACTCCGTTCCCCACGCACCGCCGAATTCGGAGGCGTTGCGTGTTAAGTGGCGGAACTTAACGCCGCGATTTGCCACCAGAGCGAAGAAAATGGAAATATTAATAACTAGTCAAAGAATAACTAGTGCTAAGTCACTCAGTTTCTAACTTAATTTTTTGAATGAAATTGATCATTGCTATGCTAAAAATACATTAAAACGTAAAAGTGCGCTTATACTCCGTTATTTTATGTTTAGAGCATGCACGTAACTTAACGCTGCGTGTTAACTAGAAATCGAATTTTAAAAAAGAAGAAGCAAGGGTACTAATATAAATTAAATAACCTTATATCACAATGATTTTATGCACCTGCACAAGTCTCGACAGCACGATAAAATTAAGAAAATTTTAAAGTTTTTCGTTAAAAATATGTCAAAATAAAACATTTTTAACTGCATTAATTACGAAGATTTTGCGATAAAAAAATAAATTAAAAAAATCTGACGTTTTGAACACTTTAAAATAGTGCATGGTTATAGGTAGAAAGGGGGTTTCATAAAAAATGTGTAAAAATTGCAAAAATCAAAGATCATATTTTGATAATAATGTAATCGAATACTCCTTAGACATTCCTATAACCTTTAATCTGTGACTCGATATGATCGCATAATCATCTCTAGTATTACTATCAATTTACTTTCATTACATGCCTCATAGCGTACGCCATAATAAATCAAAAACACCATTATGTAAACCACCTTTGACTCTAGCATTTCGATAACTTAATATGTTTTACTGTCCACATCTTCCGCATATATTTTAATAGACAGAGTTAGTGTCAGAACACTCTATTTTCCATTTTTTGTAAAATTACGACATACATACAATATGTATTGTATTTAGTACCGGTGTTCAACGCCGTGTTTTATCTGACCATACAGAAGAAATGAAAATAGTTGAAATAAAATTATAATAATATTAAAATAAAAAAAAATATAAGCATAATAAATAACACAAATAATTTTAACATATCTCTTAATTATTTTAACATTTTGAAAGAGTTATTCACAAGATTTGAACGCAGTGAGATTCGAATCCACACCACAAGGAAATCGTCTAAGCCTTTGACCTCTAAACCATACATTCAAATTGCTATACAATATCTTAAAAAACCTATTCCAAATGTTTATGGAACTGACAACCGTCGCTTACAATTACCGTCCCACTATACCACAATAGTCACACACTCAACGATACCATCTCCACTACTCTCTTGTCTTTGCCAAGGAGTCGGGGCACGTATCGTATCGCCCATTTGCCGCTATTGTGCCAGAGACAGCCTAAACTATTGTACGCTACGCTACGGGTTTTCACTTATCTTTTAAAAAAATTGCTTTTACGAGTGGAGTATCAAAATAGATTGTTTACTGGAGCTATTTAAGAAAGGAGCTTTGTTTGTTGGTATAGGCAATTTGGAGTGGTAATAAAATGTATAGAGGTTATTGTAGCGAAGGGATAGCGTCTGAGTGTTACCGTGATTGGTTGTAGGTTCGATTTCTACCCGCAGGGCGATAATATTTTAATTATTTTAATGTTTTCGCTCTTGCGGCTGAGATCGAGGTCTTGAGTTTCAAAATTCAATGTCTCAATTCATCACGCGCAATATCAATGTCCCGTGTGGTCTCAATTTTGGATGGATAGTGGAGACGGAGTGTCATGACACTAGGGTTTCTCTAGCTACTCTGCTATGAAGGACATGTGTATTAGGTACTAGAACGGTGAAATGAAAATACGTCAAATATAATTAAATCCTTCCTTCCTCCAGTAATTATTTCTATTCCTCGAGTGGGAATCGAACTTACAACCAGTCGGGTTAACAATTACATTTTGCGCCCTTCCACCATGACTGACGTCATAGAAACTTATTTGTTTGCGTAAGCTATTTATAAAATCTTGAATCAAGCTTTTTATTTTTTTCTCTGACAAGATAAAAATATGAGCTTTAAGTATAAAAACCCCATTCCTTTACAGGCGGGTGGGCGACCTAATTTATTGGCTACCCCTCTCCTTATCTATAGGGGCAAGTGGGTGCAGCTACTAATCACTTTTGTCTTTGTTGCTTTTAATAAAAAAATACCGTCACGATGTTTAAGTAGTTGGAGCGACACTTAAGTGGTGTGGAGTTCAAATTCCGAATTACTTTGTTGTGTTGTGTCGTGTTTTCAGTTTTATCCCTAAATTTCACGCTTTTACCCACATAGCAAAGATTTCAGAGAGAACTTAGTGTCAAGACACTCCGTTCTTTTGGTTCACTGATATAAATATACACATGGTGAAATAATAAGAAAAATAAGCAAAAGCTATAAAGAAATGAAGATTCGTATTTAAGTCAAACTTTTGGCACGTAGACAAAACGCGGCGTTAAGTTTCGCCACTAAACATTTCAGGCAACGCTAAATAAGTGTCGTGAGGTCTAGGTTTTTAAAATACACTGCTATGTGGGCAAAGGCGTGAAACATAAAACTAGAGTTCGAAAATGACGTGTTCTTAAAAAAATGTTTGAATGAGTCACAGGCGGCGTATTAAATACATAGTTTTTGTTCTCATTTCTTATTTTAATGGTGCAGTTAATAGCTTTGGGAGGCTTTTTTTTATGGCGTGTTGATGTAATGGTTAGAAATATACTATGAAAGCAGTAGTTCTAGGCGCTTCACGTAGTCAGAACTTAGGGTTAATACACTCCGTTTTTCACTCTCCTCCTGAAGTTGAGTCATTGCGTGTTGAGTGATGGAATTTAATACCGCGCTTTGTCTAGGTATATTAATTAAATAGTCATTTCCTCAACTGGGAATGGAACACACAATCATCGCGTATACATACACGTCACAACGGCCTCTATTAATCCTTATAAATTTGTAAAAACGATTTCATGCAAAAATAAGTGCATGTCATTTCGTTTTGAAAATTACACTTTGTTTACATTATTGGGCTGTAGAACAGAAAGTCGCTTCGAGAAATCAAATTGAGGGTAGTATCTATATATTCCTCTTATTTTAGGGTGATGTTTTTCAATATTTTGTGTAGTAATGCAAATGTAATAAATAAATAAAAAAATGTTTTTCTCTCTAAAATTTCTTTTTAAAACTTATATTAAATAACTTAAACACAACTGATTGAATGTGAGAAAAGGAACTCAACGACGCACTTTTTTTGTTAGAGCGAAGAAATGAAAATAATCCATACCGTCCGTCTGTGTGTTTGTCTGTCACGCTTTCACGGCTAATCTACCAGTCTGATATGGATAAAATCAACCTGTAAATGGTTGAAATAGGGGATAAAAGTTTATATGAAAAATCTAATCCGCTTGACCAATTGTAATGAATTTTGGCATAAATATAGTTGATAATCTAAGCTTAAGCATAGGCTACTTTTTTTTAAAAAAAATGCGCCCCTGAGTGTTGTAATATAACGAAATAGATCAAGCGGCAAAGCCGCGAGCGGGCCGCTTGTTTAAATATCCCCGAGTAGGAATTCAACCAGCAACTATTACGTCAGAAGCTATCCCACTACACTACTATGACCTGCACATTAATTTTATTGTACATATATATTTTTTTAATAACTAAAAGCGAAAGCCAACTATCCGTACCAAAATTAATCAGTTCATATTAATAAGCTTCATTAAAAACCTTCTTGTTTACACTTAATTTCACTCACGCGAGTGATTTTAAAGTTTAAAATCGTCCAAAATATAACCGGAATCGATTTCAATACAAGAACAAATTATCAATATACAAAATATGCATTTTAATGCATTTAAAATGCAATTAATTAGTTTAAAAGTCCACGCGTATCAGTCATTTTGGAGCGGTGGAAGTAAAAAATTAACTTGTTGGTGGCCCTAATTAAAAAGTTATCGAGTTTAAGGTTTTTACTGATTATGAGATATACTCGACTGATTGAGCAAGTCAACTCCATAGTAGATTTTTTTATATGAATATTGTTACTGATAATGTTAATTATTATAGTTTTGGTTAATATATTAGAATTTGAATGCAGTGGATTTCGTGATGCTTAAGCAAGATTACGTGGTCAGAGGTAGACTGTAAAGATTATTATTATATATATTTTTTTTTAGCTTCACGCTGTATCCCGCACACAGCAGGGTAGGCAGAGGGAAACTAGTGTTAAGACACTCCGTTCCGCACTTCCCATTATTATATATTCTTTATTGTATTTAGAAATTAAACAGTCACAGCAGGTGAATTTGTTTGTTAACAATGATGGACTTAGATCTCTTCCAGTCAACCCGTGGAAATGGATAAGTTACAGGTTGCGGGATAAGATTTAGAAATGTGGAGGAATGTTAGAAATGTGGAGGAATGTCGTGTTTTCTTAAATGTACGAATGAATATGAAGTAACTTTTATCCAGTAAAAATATAATTTGATTTAAAAATGTATAAAAATCGTGAAAACAAAAGATCTTATTATGATAAAAAAAGATTTTCCACTTCTCTCACAAAATTATATTGTTCACGCAAATGAAGTCGCGGGCAAATAGTATATCCATACTTATATTATAAATGCGAAAATCCAATGAAATTTACAATGAAAGTAGCAAAAATTGTAATACATTTGATAAATAAATAATATAAATATAGTTGATAATCCCAGTTAAGCCGGGGCTGCTTTATATTTCAAAAATCAACCCTGAGAGTTACAATATAACGAAACAGAGAATTATACATATAATATGTAGCCAGCCGTGGCGCTGAGGCACAAAGTGTGACTGTTAAACGGCTGGTTGTGGGGTCGATTCCCACTCGAGGAGTGGAAATATTTAATATTCCCATTTTCTTCGCTCTGGTGTCAAGATAAATCACGTTAAGTTCCGCTACACCTTGAATTAACACGTGCAAGGCCTCCGGATTCGGCGGTGCGTGGGGAACGGAGTGTCTTAACATTAGGTTCCCTCTGCCTACCCTGCTGTGTGCGGGATACAGCGTGAAGCTAAAAAAAATGTAGATCACACGACGAAGCGGCCCACTAGTACATTATAAATTTCAAACTGTGTACAACTTATAAAATATAAATAGCCGTTTATTTATTTTCTAAACGTATTCACACTTCATTTTTAAATTCAGTTTAATCGCATTTGTAATGTGTTACAGTGTATTATACGTCAATTTAATATTAATGGATGAAAGTAAAATAGGCATCATGCCACAGTTGTGAAGTGGTTGTGTGTTCGATTTAGAATATAAGATTAAATAATGCGAAAGTCTGTCTGTTTGTCTGTCACGCTTTCACGGCTAATCTACTGGTCCGATTTAGATAAAATTTAGAATAAATTCTTCAACCGTGTAACTCTAAACGCCAAATAGTTATTTAACATACTATAACAATTTTCACACATTCCTTTGAATTACACACTCTTTTTACGTGCACCATAAACTTACGAAAAGTCATTAAAACCATAACTTTCTAAGCTTACATAAAGCTAATGTGAACAAAGTCGCCGCTTAAAAAACAAATAAAAACACATGTAGGGTAAAACTTGGTAATACGCCCCACTTTTTTTTAACCTTCAATAAAACCCAAATAATCATAGATTTAATTATTTCTTTTATTCCTGGACATTAATTGGTTCGTTAACAATAATTTTACAAAACCTTAATGTAATTGGAACGATGGTTAAAGATCTATTTCAATTTTTTTGCAGACATGGAGTGGGGCGTTTTATCAGGTACATGTTACCTAATACGCCTCGTTTTGTATTATAAAATGCCCCATGCAATTTAAAATGTCCTGATATATGTCCATACCTAACTTTTATCCAAAACGTAAAAAAACACAATATATCAATAGTTTAATAACTTACAAACATAACACAAATGTAAGGCAAGACTTAAAAGTCCTTAAAAACTCTAAATAAAAAAAAAACATTTTCATTTGTAAGTAATTAATTAAAAGAAAAGTTGTAACAATAAAAAACACCAGTCTTCTAAATTAATGATTAACATAACAGTCTTTTCAATTAACTTTGACATAAACCAAATTAAAATCATCATAAAATAGTTGAATAGAATAAAATCAAATCTTGCTGCTTTTAACAGTTTCTCTCTCAGCTTTCTGCCCATAGTTGTTACACAAACGTGGTACCCTGAACGTGTCAAACTTGAATCCAGTCTTCAGAAGACTTTGTTATGTAGTAATTTTCTGTACATTCAACGCTTTTATTTATGTCCATAACCGAACAGTTTTAAGGTGCTTCTCAAAGATGGAACTTTGAAGTGCTTTGAAGCTTCATTCTCTCCCATTTTTTTACTTCATACAGATCGCATTGCCTCCAAGAAACTCGAAGAGTCTTGCGTTTATATTTAAGAGACATACTCTGTAATTAAAATACAATATAAATTGGTATCTATGTAATTTCGGTACGGGGGCATTTTAAAAAACATGCGGTGGGGCGTATTGTAAATTTTGCTTTTTAAAACGCCCTATCAAGAAAAAAGCCTCAATTTCAAAGTTATCACGTTTAACGAACATTTATAATAAAGTGTATTTATGTGTATTTTCAACAGTTAATATCAATTTAACTTAAATTTAATGAGTATTAAAATATAAAAAAATGTTTGCAACTTACCACAAATTGTAACTTCACTGAAACACTAAATTTATTAATATTTTTTAAGGGAGCGTAATAAACCACACGTGCACATTAGCTATGTTGTTTATCGACTTATGGCTACTCTCCGTGCAATACGTGTATCATCTAGCTTTCTTAATGTGCCTGCTATGGCTGTGGGGCGTTTTGTCAACTGGGGCGTTTTACCTAGTTTTACCCTATTGTGTATTGAAGGTACACCATTGCAACTCAGTGGGACTATTTAAGACAGAAAATATTATATATTTAAAATCAGTTAGGTAAGATATTTAAAACAATTAGGGCCAGTCGTGGCGCCGTGGTACGAATGTGTGACTGTAAACGGTTGTGGATTCGATTCCCACTGGAGGAGTGGAAATATTTAATATTTCCATTTCTTTCGCTCTGGTATTGAGGCAAAAAACGCGGTGTTAAGTTTCGCCACTTAACACGCAAAGCCTCCGAATTCGGCGCAAAGTGGGAAACGGAGTGTCTTAACACTAGGTTCCCTCTGTCTATCCTGCTGGGTGCCGGATACAGCGTGAAGCTAAAAAAGAACATATATACATCCTTCTTATTACATCCTACAATTTATTTATGACTTTACATTATAAAATTAACAAAATATACGAAACTATAATCATAGTCATTGATAAAATAAATTTAGGGACATTGTGTTCTTCACTTTCTTTATAAAAACATTTTGAATCAGATGGTTTAAAATCGTTATTTTTCTAGCTTTCTAGTTGAAATTTTGTATAATTTATTAATAATATTAATGACAGTATAAATGAAGTCGATAAATATTGTATTAAAGTGTAAAATGCTAGTCTTTCATAAACACACCATAGTGTTGCGAATGCAGGTATAAAAACGGCCATAGAACATAATTAATTGGTCACAGAATTAATTTTATAGAAAAGGCATTGTTGAAGATGTTTTCTCTTTTCATACCTACACGCGGGGAACGTCTAATATTTGTGGGATATGTAGAGAGAATATAAGGTTGAAAATCTGTGTGACGACGCCGCTGGTAGTAGAACGCATGGCTCAATGGTGAGAGCGCCTGGACGCTATTCAGGAGGCGCGGGTTCGAATTCCGCTGCGTTCAATTTTTTATACGTTTTCTAAATGTCTTTTTCAATTTTCCTAAGTGTGGAATAACACTTTAAAAATGTTTAAAAGTATGATAAAGTTTTCAATTTTCCGTTCAGCTATAGTGACAGTGCGGCGTTGAGTTCCACCAGTCAACGTAAAATGTCTCGTTTTCGGGTAGAAAGTTCAGCATGAAGTTAACACTTAGTATTCTGACTTCTCGCTTAGCGGAAAGAAACGCGAATAAAAATAATAAATAATCGATAATCGAACCCATAATCATCAAGTGCATACTCAGGCACTTTACAAGTGGAGAACGATACTTTCGGCCATTAATATTGTATTTGACGTATAACATACTGTTATATCTTTAATAAATGCAGCGTGGTGTTACAAATGCGATTAAACTTTAAAAATGATGTGTGAATGCGTTTAGAAAATAATTAATTGCTCGTTTCAATTTCGTAAGTCGTACTTTTTTAATTTATAATCTATATATACCAGTTCTTGACTTACTAGCTTTATTGCTTTGGACTTTATAACTATATGAAAGAAAAGAGAAAACTCCTTTTGTCTTAATAAGATATTTTGTTTCAGCGAATCTTACACAATTTGAAATGAAATTATTTTATCCAGATTTGTCTTGTGTATTTTCATTTTTAGTATACGAAAATACCTATATTATTTGAACAATTGACATTTAGAATTCTTTACAATAGTCAAAAGTCTACGAATGAGTCCACGAATTATTAAAACTATACGAAATGTCGGAGAGTCTTGTTGGAGAGAGCTCGCCCCGCGCTCTATGTAACCAAACGTAAGTGAAAAAAAACGAAAATCTTGAGTCACTTATCAATGCCGTTTCACCATCACAATACACGGAATATATGTCCCAATACAAAAGAAAACACACGTAATTTAAAAAAAAACATTAAACAAATGAAACGTAACTTAAAATTTTATAAAATATGCACATAAAAATTAAATTCATCTCATTTGGCTGCATTATCACACTGTACGCGTATCTCATATAGTAACTCTATAGAGATGCTATCGTGTCTATTACGAAATCATAAACCTCTATATTTCCCTAGAGAATCTGTCGAATGTTGATAATTAGACATATAATGTCGTAAAATGTAAATCTAATCTTAAATTAATTATAAGCTTTATTTTAACTAGTCGTGGTCCAGTGGCACAAGCGTGTGACTGTAAACGACTGGTTGTGGGTTCGATTCCCATTCGAGGAGTGGAAATTATATTTCCATTTTCTTCGCTCTGGTGACGAGGTAAAGCGCGGCGTTAAGTTCCGCCACTTAACACGCAAACCTCCGAATTCGGCGGAAAGTGGGAAACGGAGTGTCTTAACACTAGGTTCCATCTGCCTACCCTGCTGTGTGCGGGATATAGCGTGAAGCTATTTATAATTTAATTTTTTTTATTTTATTTTAACGGATTATCGTACTGTATGCTGTGGTACAGTGTCTGAACAGCGTCTATAAACACGATGGTTAGGGGAATGATCATTTTCATTCTCCGCTTTGATACAGATGAAAAGCAACGTTGATGCCCGCCACCTAACAATGAAGTCGATTTCGGACAGAAAGTGGAGAGTGGAATGACTTAACACTTGGTTCTCTCTGACTACCCTACCATGTGGTAAAAAGCCTAAGCCTGTTAAAATCACCGTATATTTCCTCACAGAATCTGTCCAATTTCGATAATTAGACAAAAAGTGTGGTAAAATGTAAATCTAATCTTAAATTAATTATAATATAATTTCGATTATCGATTACGCATTTGAAATCAATTTAATTTGATCGCGATGCAGTTTGACAGCGTCTGACTGTAAATGAGGTAGCTATGGATTCGATTCTCACTTAGGGAAATGATAATATATAAATCCATACTTATATTATAAATGCGAATGTATACATGTGTTTGTCTGTCATGCTTTCATGCTTTCACGGCTAATGTACCGTTCCGATTTGGATGAAATTTAGAATGAAATAGTTGTAAAAGTTACTGGTTTAAACATAGGCTACTTATTTTTTTCAAAAATCAACCCCTAAAGCGTTGAAATAGGGGATGAAAGTTTATATGCAAGATCTACACCACTTAACTGATTGTTATGAATTTTGGTATAAGCATAGTTGATCATGTAATCTTAAATATAGGCTATTTTATTTTTCAAAAAATCACCTCCGAGATAGGTAATATGACGAAACAGTGACGAAGTACTTCAGGTGGCGAAGCCGCGAGCGGACCGCTAGTTAATTATATTTCTGCGCTCTGGTACTTGTGACAAAGTGCAGCGATGGGTCCGCTACTTAAGGATCGACGCGATTTTGGACAGAAAGTGGAGAACGGAATGTATTCATATTAAGTTCTCCCTGGCTACCCTGCCATGCGTTAAAAAGCCTAAACTTACAAAAACAATCACCTATTTCCCTAATTCCCTAGAGAATCCTTCTAATTTTGATAATTTGTCATATAGTGTCGTAAAATGTAAATCTTAACTTGATTATAATATTATTTTGGATATCGATTACGCATTTGAAATAACCTTAATTTTAATGGTCCATCATAGTCCATTGTTACAGCCTTTGTAAATGTAATGTTTAGGGGAACGATTATAATATAAAAAAAAATAAAAAATATTTTCTGTTTCGGTACGTAAGAATAAGCGCGGCCTTGAGTTCCACCGCCGACGGAAAACAGTCCTTAGACATTAGGTTATATCATGCAGGAGCAGTGAAATGACAATAATTTAAATATAATAATATCCCTGAGAAAATCACAGGATCCGTTCTTCGCTTTACGCTCGAAACCGGGTATTGCGTGACTCAGTGAGACGCTTGAATGAGGAAATGAATAAAGTGGAGAAATGAAAATAATGTATATTTTTTTCGAGTGATAATTTAACCTACGGCCAATCGCTTTTACCGCCAGACGCCGTTGCACTGCACCACGAAGGTATATACTTTTTTTTTAAGGAATGAAGGATGCAAACGAGCTGAAGGCCCACCTGGTGTTACCTTCGCCCATAGACATCCACAACGTTAGATTTATGGATGCCTTGCGAGCCTTGGGGATATAGGACAGAAGGAGGAAGGAAGGATGGAAATGGTGGGAATAGGGAGAGCTGGTTTACGTGCCATCGAACCGGAACACATCATCAGATGTTTGGCGGTTCGTCCTTGACACGATAGTGGTCGGGAGCCAGTCGGTGATCGAATCTCCTACCACCAAACTACTGGGTTACCCGCCTTTTACGGGACGCTACCCGTCCCCCCATACAATAAATAGCCAATTTAATAACAAAAAAAATCTCACTTAACATTCAAGTAGGAAGCGATACTTGTTCCCACATACATTCAACACATTCATACACGCATAAAGACATAAAATATCTAAATAATTACAAGGCCTATTAACGGATGCCTGACAAGTACTAAAATTCAAAATCTAGGCGCAAGTTAGACACTGTGCAATAAATTATAGACTTTAACCAAGAAAATAACTGCCCGCTAATGACACGGCTAGCTGCGTAGTAGAGATGGTAAAATCGATTGCGATTCTACCAGGAAATTGATTCCGATTCTACCCGAGAACCGATTCTGGATTAATTTCTATTATTTAGTATCGATTTCCAGTTATAGATCACAATCGATCAGGAATTAATTTTCAATTTCGGTTATCCTTTTTTAGACATCTCACTTCAAATATTTTTACTTACCTTTTTTAAGCATCTTTTCTACAAAATGATCTCAAAATATGCTCTAAATTTTGATTCTAAAATATATATATTTTTACTCAACAACGATTTAATTTACAAGCATAGATTCATGAGACTAAAAAATCGATTATAAGAATTTGTGAGGACTGAAACGAAATCAAGAATCGATTCTTCATCTTAAGTTCCCATCCCTACTCTAGCATTGCAAACTAAACCCATTCTGACTTAGAAGGCCTAGAAAAACATTCCAATGCCGACCGTAATGAAACTAGCTTTTGTAGAACGATTTTGTCCGTTACGTCTAGATGTTAACTGTCTTTATTTCTTACATATTTTTTAAACAGCCGCTTTTTTATAAAGAAAAGATTTAACGGTAGGAAGTTGTATTTTATGTTTTTCTTATAAAGTAAGCTTTTAAATGATGGTGGCACAGTGGCATAGTGCCTGTAGACACAATAGGTTATGGGATTCAATTCCCAGTCATAGGATTCCTACAATGAGCATGTTCAAATTCTATTTACATTTCCTCTCTGTTACCTAAGACAAAGCGCGGCTTTGAGTTCCATCACTTAACACACAATGCCTTGATTTAAGGCGAAAAGACATTATAGAAGAAACCCGTAAAAATAAAAAAAAACAACATATTAATTTATATATTTGTATGAACCTATGACCCGTTGCATGTTATAACTACACCTAAGGTTGTAAAAGTATCTTTCTTTGGTAAGCTTAAATTTACATATCAAATACATGCAAGTGTCCAATACATATTTTATAAACATGTTAATAAGTAAATGATTTTAATACTTCTGCTATTACATCACTATAAGATATGAATGTTTAATATATTTACATTCATTTATGTATATATAGAAAAACTTTTGGAAGCTTTTTTTAGCTTTCTAATTCACAGTAATACAATCAATTATATCGTTAATTTAATTATATGGTTATATAAAAAGTATAATGGCCAGTCGTGGCCTAGTGGCACGAAGGTGCGACTGTAAACGACTGGTTGTGGGTTCGATTACCACTCGAGGGGTGGAAATATTTTATCTTCCATTTCCTGCGCTCTGGTATCAGAGGTAAAGCGCGCCGTTAAGTTCCGCCACTTAACACGCAATGCCTCCAAATTCGGCGGAAAGTGGGGAACGGAGTGTCTTAACACTAGGTTCCATCTGCCTACCCTGCTGTGTGCGAGATACAGCGTGAAGGTAAATAAAAAAAAAGTATTTTACAACTTAACGCTCTTTCCTGCGTAGAAGGGTAATCGAAGTCAACCTAATATCAAGACACTCTGTTCTCCATTTTGTACATACGATGTTTTGTGTTGTTGAGCTCATTATTGCACTTTTCAAACATTATCATTCCCCTGATCGAACCCACGACCAATCGACTTCACAGTTAGACTGTGTCACACTGAGACACTATATCCTGTTTTAAGAATAACATACCAAATTAAACCAATACACTAAATTCAAATGTAATGTCCTTTAAATACTTTAAACATTTTTTTAAACTGTTATTCCACACTTAGGAGAGTTGTTTTCTAAATGCCTTTTTAATGTCCTTTAAGACTGGATTAAGCAACCCGCGGTAAATTAATAATTCAATGCAACCAAGCATTTATTACCATTACAGATATTCATCCGCTACTTCTCAAATACTATTTCGAAGTGTAACTTTGACCTCAACAGCTTTTGTAAAGCTTGCTTATCAACAAAAAAATCTCCATTTCTCCACACTAAAATCATCAAAAACTAAAACACTACTTACCCCCGGTAAAGTAGCAATAAGTTCCACATGCTGGTACCCGTCATCAGTTATCACAGGGCTCTGCCACCAGGTGTTAGGATCGCCGTCGACGGCTAACGAGGCGGGGTGACGGCGAGATGATGGTCCTTCTGCACCCTCGCATATGTCGCAGACTGTACCACGCCTGTGGGATAGAATGGTGGGATTAAATTAGTAATTGCTTAGTGTGAGCTTTAAACAGTAAATCTAATTGTGTATTTCTAAATCAAAAGGTACTGAACGTTATTTTTTTGCATAGCAGGGTTTTTGTTTTTGTTTGTTATTTCTAGATCATTATACATATATAAAGTCATCCATTTAGTTGTTAACTAATTCTAACAAAGAAGGCACAGACAAAGAGAAACGCCTAAATCAATGCAAATACCTTAATTTAAATACTTATATCAATTAATATAATATGGATACAGGTATTAACGTTCCTTTAGGAAGCTACCACCGGTGAGAAATCTCTTCGCGTTGTTTTTTTTATATAATAGTATCAGGGAACTCTAAAATATAATTTTACGAAATTCTTACGGAAACGGCAATCTAGGATTATTCATTTTACACCCAAATTTAGGGAATAGAGAAATGTAAGAAGTATCATAATGTTTAGGTTAACAAAGCTAGGAATTGACACCAATCCGTATTTTATGCATAATATGTTAGAGCCGGTAGTGATGAAGTGTAAGATGTAAGCGTCTGAGTGTGAACACTATGGTTGTATGTTCGATTCCTACTCGGAAGAAAGATTATATTTATATATTTTTCTTTCTCTACTCTACTTTCTATAAGATCGAGTTTCACCACTCAGCACGCAATATATTAGTCTTATAATCCTAGATTATCTTTGAATTCGAACTTTAAAAAAAATACAAATATACTCACTTTCCCGGCGTTTCTCTACAGAATTCCTCAGCTCCATTCTGTCCGCATGTAGCGTTCGCTGCCACCATGGAAAAGGACGCGACGTCTAGAGGTGCCGGAAGTAAGACACCTGTATCACTCGCCACTGTTATCTCACTTAGCGTTGTACTGCTAAGTCTGTCTAATACTGCTCTACCTGGGGACACGATTAATAAAATTTAGTTATTAAAAGTATAAAAAACATACGTTAAATTTGTAATATAAATAAAAAACAGCTTTCGCATTTTCCCACTGCCTGTAAGATGATTTTCTGAACAGTAGGTTAAACTAACTAAACTAGGGCGGCATACATAATGCAATATCTTAAAATTAGGTAATAGTACATAGGGTTTTTACACTAAACTTTTATTCCTACCCTCAATCGAATATTATAATTTCTTTATATGTTCACAGTTTTTTCCTACATAACAGGGTCAGTCAGAAAGAACTTAAAGTGAAGACTCACTCACAGAAAGAAGAAGAAACACTCCGTTCTTTGATTTTCACCCAAAATTAACATTAATATGATACTGTTGAATGGCGAAACTCAACGCCGGCTTATAATCGTTCCCACGAATAGGAATCGAATGCAAAACCAATCGCGTCTACAGTCAGACGTGTAATAATAAAAGCATAGATCTAAAGCCATCTATTATTATCTATGCTTATATAGTATAGACATTTTTCACACCTTTGGCTTAATTAAACGTCGTTGCAATAGCTTTTCAGTTTTAACTAAGAAACATTCATTAATGCGCAAGAACAAACGCTAATTTGATTTATCCGAGGTGTCAGTATAAGGTGAGATCTCGAGTGTTAATGTTAAGTCCCTTCATTAGGCTGTTGAGATTGTGTAGTGAAATGTTAGTTATGAACTTGTGTTTTTTACTTATATTTTAAGAGATTTTTTTTTTTTATGTTTATTTTTAGTTCGTGTATTTTTTTCTATTGTGTTATCCCGCACACAGGCTGTATAGACAGAGAGAACCTAGTGTTAAGACACTAGGCTAGCTAGACTAACAAATATTTAAAAAGAGAAGCTAAATATAAATAAAAATTCTATATAAATGTCTATAAAAAAACATTTTTTATTCAGAAAAACTAAATATTTTGGTTGCATTGGCTGGCCTCGGACGGACTTCGTTAACTTTCCCCACTCGCACGAATACTTAATATCACGAATACGGACTTAAAACGAAGAACAGATTTTATAACATTATTCTCTCTGTCTATCATAATAGGCGTTAGAAATGTAAAATGACTGTTTTTTAATGTTAATTTTCAATAATTTATTGACATTTTGACGTTAAGTTTTAAATTAACTGACCACCAACAAAGCCGGAAAAAGCGAGAAACTAAATTAAATACTATTTAAGTAGTGAGAGTCATCCAAAACCAAAATATACAGTCAGATTCCACATCATTTGGGGCCAGTCTTGGCGCAGTAGCACGAACGTGTGACTGTAAACGACTGGTTGTGGGTTCGATTCCCACTCGAGAGGTGGAAAAATTTAATATTTCTATTTCATCGCTCTGGTATCAGAGGTAAAGCGCGGCGATAAGTTCCGTCACTTAACACGCAATGCCTTCGAATTCGGCGGTGCGTGGAGAACGTAGTGTCTTAACACTAGGTTCCCTCTGCCTATTCTCCTGTGTGCGGGATACAGCGTGAAGATAAAAGAAAATCTACATCAGTTCAATAATGTATGAACCATCGCAATAATAACATATAAACATAATTTAATATCACGCCATACACAAACAACGCACGAATGCAATCGTCTTGAAACCGACATCTCATTTTGACTCATAGCTTTATGTTCTCAGCCGCTGCAGCATGACAACTATGATTTATAGTTCAATTTAAAACTTATTATATGTTTAATTTCGTAGTAAACCAACGGTCTTATTCATAAAAAGTTATGGAACAGTTAAAGTGTTCTATAAGCCCACTATAAGAGAAACGTCAAAAAATGGTATTCATAACAGCATTTTAGCGCTATACAGTACTATAAGCGTACTATAAAGTTATAGTGGCCAATACCCTACTATAGCGGCTCTATAAGATAAAAAATGGCTGATTCTCAACAGCTGATCATTGAAAATGACATTTGACGTAGGTGACTCGTCAATGTTAGCTAATCGAATTTGCATAACTTATTAATCCAATCCACTAATAATTATTGCTTTTTGTCAATTTTCCACTTTTATATTTAAAATGAAAGCTTTACAAAGCATACATGCTTCGGAAACGATAGCAATAATGGAGAAGAGTTCTGAGCGAAGAAAAGTATATAGAAGCAGGGGTTGACCCGTTTTCCTTATACGATGAAGAGTTTCGGAAGCGTTACCGCTTTCATAAATATACTGCTTTTATGATAAACCTTGTGCGTAGATTAACCATGGAGACATGCAATTAGACAATATTATTAATAAAGTGACGTTTTAACTAGGAGAAATTTTAGTTAGTAAATTTTATAAAATAGTAAGTTTAACGCCGAGCTTTCCCTCAACACCAGAGCAAAGAAATGAAAATATAAATTGAAGTAAATATTTTATTGCCTGGAGTGAGGATCAAACCCACAACAAGTAGTCTTGTTACATGTTCACTTTGTGCCCGTGCACCATGACTGACCTCAATTTGTTGTATTTTGGTTAATAAAAAACAGTTTATTTCTATAAATTTTATTCTTTAGATGTGTAATACAATAATTTACATTTGAGTAATTCTTCCTTTAATAGTGAATTATTTAATTTTTGTTCTAAAATTTTTTATTTTTGCCTTTCTACGGCCATCTGGATCTCAGGAAGCTCCTTTCTGTAAGCAATTACATTTGCTGCTATTCTTGAGCTTGTTGTCATGCTGTAACCAAAAATGTAATATATCTATTATTCTTTTTAATATGTTTTCCAAAGAAGTATGTATTATAAATTAATAAAACTTATTTTGTTGAAAACTTAACACATTTTATTTATTATTTCAATTCAATTTAAGTTTGTTAATCCAAATATAATATTGCTTGTAGATATAAGATAGTACTGAATGATTTTAGTGAATCTAACTTAGTAATATATTATAGTAATAAAAATAAAGATAAGTTCATTCAACATACACATTTCTTTAATCTACCAAGATTGTG
This sequence comes from Dryas iulia moderata, assembly GCA_019049465.1. Lineage (NCBI taxonomy): Eukaryota > Metazoa > Arthropoda > Insecta > Lepidoptera > Nymphalidae > Dryas > Dryas iulia. The sequence goes on from CM032416.1 coordinate 15,241,414, forward strand.
TGCTAGTGCTAGTACTTGGATGCATCATCTAAAAAGAATATAATCAGATTTCCTTGCTTAGCATTCTTATGTAGAATTAGCTATTTAATGTATTATAATGGAAAATAAATTGTGTCTCGCTTCCCATCAAATTATTTGTTGAAAATAAAATTGAACTAAATTGACTAAAATAATAAAATTGAAATGACTTTCTGGGTATTGTGGTATTATCATTCATTTAATATTTCATGCACCACAATTAATTATACTTAACATGTCTTATTACTTATGAATATCATTTAAAATAAGATAGGTGACAGAGTGAGATTTGTGTGTTGCTGTTTATTTCATAATATTAATATATTACACATACTTTTTTCTTCTTTTATATTATTTTCTGTTCTATTCTTAAACAAGAATTGATAATAATTACATAAATATTTCTTTATTCAAAATGAAACACTAATTGGCCAAATGTTTGTATTTTTATGTGTACCTGGTTATCTGAGTAAAATTAATTTGAGTATACTGTGAACTCATGAGGGAGCCAAACTGAAATATCATCACCAGCTGCTGGTTCTGTAGTAGGTGGTGAGCTACCAACTGGTTTTATTTTTTTTTTTTTTTCTATAAATATCAGCTTCTTAGCTGACATTTTTATAATACCCTGAACTTCTTAGCTGACATTTTTATAATACCCATTGAGCCTTAATTTGTCCTTCTTCTTCTTCAAGGGGTTTTTGCCATATTGTTAAAACTGAAACATTAAGTGCCGTGTTAATAAAATAACTACACAAATACTTTTACTCAGCAATTCTTTCAAGATCATCTATGGAATAGAAGCATAAGCATTGAAACATAACATGCGTATGAATGTTTACAAAACAAAACTTACGTGTTCGAATTAACTGTATCAGTAAAACCAACCTTATCCTCCTCCAACCAATTCTCACTTCTCTGCCTTTTCTTGCTCTCTACAATTTTTGATTCCGATGCCATATTATAAGTAATGGAGTAATATTTAAAATAAAATTAACGTACTACTAGTAAACAAATGTCAATAGCTTATCGCACCACAAACAACAAAATTTGGTTTTTATCCTTAGTAATGTCTATGATCAGTCGAATTTAGTAAAATTATAAACAATATCTGTGGTCAATTTGCAAAGTTTGACAAATTTTCTTGCCAATTTCATCGTAGTGGCAACATTTTAGCTTATAAACAGCATATTAGTTATAGGAGGTTTATAGTACTGTTATGAATACGCATTTTTATGGAACGTTTCATAAGCTTATAGAGCATTTTAACTAATGAACGTTTTAAGCGTTCTATAAGCATTTTTTATGAATAAGGCCGCAAGTGTTTATTGCTCTTATATAGTACTAGTTATTTCTGGCGACTTCGTCTGCTTTATAATGGGCTTCTCTCTATCAAAGTCTATGACTTTAAATAAAAGCGCTTAGACCTCCTTAATCCGGCCCTGCCGCAAAATGCATTTAGACGGGCGTTTACATTTACTATCTAATTATGAACACTACCTCCTTACACTCACTCACCAACTGACTTATTCTCTTTGCATTACTTATACTAGGGACTTATGAATATGTATAGGGAATTTGGAATATTTAGAAAATGTTTTTCATTTTAAATGACAATTTAAATAAAGGCTAATCGTGGCGCAGTTGCAGAAAGTGTGACTGTAACGTTGTGCCTTTAATTCCCACTAGAGAAAGAGATATATTTAATATTTCCATTTTCTTCGCTCTGGTATCTAGGCAAAGCGCGGCGGTAGATTCCGTCACTTAACACGCAAAGCATCCAGAATGCAGCAGAAAATGGGGAAAGGAGTGTCTTAACTCTAGGTTTCCTCTGCCAACGTCAACGTATATCACATATTAGAGCATCGAACGAATACGCATGTATGAATTTGAATACGTGCATTTATGTGCTTAAGATTTCCATGCTATCGCGGAAAATTAGGCCAAACTATTATATTCTAACTTAGTTATAATATACAAATATTATAATAATTATAAATAATCAAAAATTAAATACTTTATTTAGTTTTAGAAATTTTGTCTTACCCTCCAAAATAACCGCACACCGATGGTTTCATTTACTACAAAATTTATTGAAAAATCACAAGCACTACTCATTTTGTATGATTTTTTAAACCTTTAAAACAATAGTAATTTTAATTTTTATGTTCAAAGAAATGTAAAAAACAACTAATTACAATAGAACTTAGCCGCATGAATGACTTTATGAATTTGACTTTATGTATGAAAATAATTTACACAGATAATTAAAAAAAGATATATAAGTATACGTGGTCTTGTGAAGATGCAAAAAATTAAAAAAAAATACGAATATTGCATTGAAATCTTTAAAGAAATATTAAGAATATTTTTAAAGTTATGTATGCTTGGATATGTTTTTATTTTTATTGAAAAAAAATGAGTTTAATAATCAGATATCAATTATTATGAATTTTAGAATATTTAACGATGATGACAGAATTAATTATTTAGAAATTATTTACAATCTTAATTTCGATTTCTTTTATTTTTATTTTTTTGTTTAAGAAACATAGAGTATATATAATACATATACAATTTAAGCGTAAAAAAACCTATCCCCCAATAAAGTTTCCACATAAAAACTAACAAATAATAGAGCAGAACAAATATAGAAAAACAACAATTTTGAAATGACAATGAACACATTTATGGCACAATTAAGAAGTATTTAAAATAAATGACAATTTCCAGTAATTTATTTTAAATATATCTTAATTGTGCCATATTGTGGCCAGTCGTGGCCCAGTGGCACAAGCGTATGACTAAACGACTGGTTGTGTGGTCGATTCCCACGCAAGGGGTGAAAATTACATTTCCGTTTTCTTCGCTCTGGTGTCGAGGTGAAGCGCGGCGTTAAGTTGCGCCACTTAACACGCAAGCCTCCGAATTCGGCCTACCCTGCTGTGTGCGGGATACAGCGTGAAGCTAAAAAAAAAAAACAATTTAAATAAAAAAGAACATATATTTCGCATGAATTATTTGGGATCAAATTGGAATACTTAAAAGCTACGATTTTGAAAAAAAAAACATTTTTTTCTTTTTTTTAATGGTAAATATTAATAAAAAATTTCATCAACATTTTCTTTACAACAATAAATCCAAAATCCAAAAAAATATTTAAAAAAATAATTATAAATGGCGCAAGGTCAGTGCCAGTATGCACGCCCAGTTTTTGTTATGGGTTGATTAAATAATATTATTTTAATTTAAAATAATTAATAAAAAATATAAATTTAATTAATTATAAATTTTGATGTCTTATCATTAACTAACATAAATGTCAAAACATAACGCTTTCGTTTGTCGTGAAGTTGGCGCGAAAGCGTCGGAGTGAAATGTCACGCGCCGCCATCTTAAATTTTTAAATTTACAAATTAATTATTGACGACTTAGTTAGATAAATATTTGTGATGTTAAGAGTAAATAATAATGATTTACATTAGTTACTGTTTTATGGATTATTAAAGATAATGATTTTGACGATTGTGCGAAAACGTTTTAAAATTACTTGAGTAGGTATATTGTTTGTTTTGCGTTTTAAATTTTAATGGTTGCATGTGAAATTATTTCCATTATAATTCATTATAGGAATTATAAATATACAATAGTCAAATTAAATTAATATATTAATTTGTGCCTTGGGAAATAGAGTGTATAAACATACTTAAACATAAAAATTGTGGTTTTGAATCAAACTAAAAATAAGTGTAACTTGTGTGACTTGTGTTAATATCACTGGTCTACTACGACTGCTAGTTTACTGGTCTGTAGCTGCTATGGCAGGTGAGTGTTTGCTTGTGTTATACCCATTTTTTTTTGTTTGATTTACAACGATTATTATATTTTTTATTTGTTTGTTGGAAAAAATACTTATTAATTTTAGAAATATCTCTTACTATACTATTTTGTCGGATTTATAAGGAGTACTTAAACCTGTATTTCAGTTTAATGTACTGACTTCGTCAGTAGCATGTATATAATCAGATAGTTTAATCGTTTAATATACAATTAAATTATATTTTGCACTGAAAAAAAATGTAAGAATGTAGAAATCCATCGCCTTGAGGCGAGTCGTACCGCAGGTGCACTAAGTGTGACTGATTGTGGGTTCGATTTTTACATTTTCTTCACTGTGATATGGTTAAGTTCTACCATTTAACACATAAAATCTCAAAAATTCAGTTCTTATTCGTTTTACTTCATTTGTATGCTTTCCAAAGCACACCAAAACGTTAAGTTTCTAAGTTACTTACTAAATATAATTAACTACTAATTCTAACATATTTCCAAAATTAAATTCTTTAATTATTACTCAGTAAATTTAACTAAAGGACCTCGTGGCGCAGTGGGAGAGCGTCTGCGTCTGCAGCGACTGTAAAGCGATGGTTGTGGGTTCAATTCCCACTCGAGGAAAGATTATATTTAAATTTTCATTTCTTTGTTCTGGTACCTAATTCAAAATGCGGTGTTAACGTCCCGCCACTCAGCACGCAATGTCTCGATTTTGGGCAGAAAGTGGAGGACGGAGTGTCTTGACACTAGAAACTCTCTGACTATTCTGTTATTCGGAAAGAATCATGAAGCTAAAAAAATGTTTTTTTTAATATTTTTTAACCTAACTTAAAGAATTAAAGCACACCAAAAACCAACAATCATTCCGCCTTTTTGCCGTCAAATTTCTAAATTAAGCTTTTAATTAACTACTGATTCTAATAACTTTCTTAAATTATTTTTATAACACAATAAATTTGACTAAATTATATCAAAACAACTTAACAAATTTTAGTTTAAATTTAGACAGTTAGCGATATTATCGTTATGAGTTCAGGAAGAGCGAAGTACGTTAACTGCTTTAGACGCTTTTGATACCAAAATTTAACTCTAAATTAAATTTAAATGTAGCTTCTGTGACTATAACTTGGAATGTATTAGTCGTTATGATGAAATTATGTACACATGTGTATTGAGGCCATCGTTGCGTGGTGGGACCGCGTCAAATTGTAAACGATTAGTTTTGGGTTCAATTCCTCCTAGGAGGAATGATTATATTTTTTTTTTTGTAGCTTCACGCTGTATCCCGCACACAGCGGGATAGGCAGAGGGAGCCTAGTGTTAAGACAGTCCGTTCTCCAATTTCCGCCGAATTCGGAGGCATTGTGTGTTAAGTGGCGGAACTTAATGCCGCACTTTAATCTCTGAAATCAGGGCAAAGGAAATGGAAATATTAAAGAATACCACGTTCGTGCCACTGCGCCACGACTGGCCCCAATGATTATAATTAATTATCATTTCTCCACCCTGGAGTGCCACGACACTAGATTCTCCTTAGCTATTCTGCTTCTCGTATGGGAAAAAGCATGGAGCTAAAAAAATTAATTTGAAAAAAGCTCGAGAAGAAACATCTGCTTTAGATGATTTGGATTTCAAAACTTAAGTGGAATTTGATTTAACTGTCTCATTTAATGTAGCTTCTGTAACTATAACTTATAATTAATTTTGTCGTTATTATAAAATAATGTGCGTATGTTTATGAAATTTATCTGTAATTTATCCATACTTATATTATAAATGCGAATGTCTGTGTTTTTGCCTGTCACGTTTTCACGGCTAATCTACTGGTCCTATTTGGATGAAATTTAGAATGAAAGTAGTAAAAATGACTAGGTCTAACATAGGCTACTTAGTTTTTCAAAAATCAACCTCTATAGGGTTCAAATAGGACATGAAAGTTTATATGAAAAATCTTCACCGCTTGACCGATGGTCACGAATTTTGGCATATATATAGTTGATAATCCAAGGTTAAACATAGGCTACTTTATTTTTCAAAACTACACATCCGAGGATTGCAATATACCGAAACAGCCATCGCCGCGCAATATACGCGGCAAAGCCGCGAGCGGGCCGCTAGTGATTAATATGAACACGTGTAAAGTAAGTTAAGATGATGTCGTTAATGCCGTCATAGTGCAATGCATCTGAATGTAAATTTGATGGTCGTGAATTCGATTCCCGCTAGAAGACGGCAACGGAAGAGCACGGCGTTGAGTTCTGCGGTAGTAGAACTTATAAGCTACCAAATACAATATCACAATATCTATGAATATCATGTTAAAAAGATTTTGAAATTTATTGCAATGTCCATTGGGCCAGTTATGGCGCAGTGGCACATACTTATGTCTGTAAACGACTGATTCTGGGCTTGATTTCCACTCTAGGAGAGAAAATATTTAGGATTTCCATTTTTTTCGCCCTGGTATCGACGTAAAGCGCGGCCTTAAATGCCGCCACTTAACACGCAATGCCTCCAGAATTCGGCGGTAAGTGGGGAACGGAGTGTCTTAACACTAGGCTCCCTCTACCTACCCTGTTGTGTGCGGGGTACAGCGTGAGCTAAAAAAATGTCTTGATTTCGGGCGCAAAATGAAGAACGGAGTGTCTTCGCAATATGCTCTCTCTCTGACTACCCTGATCTGCGGGAAAGCGCGTGAAACTTTACTGTCGAAAGGGCTTTCGAAAAACTTATAAATTAACCTTTTTTTATCAACATTCACGTTAAGATATTATTTAAAGTATTACCTAATTACTTGTGATATATAGACGTTTTTAAATCCCACATACCTTGCCGAGTTGAATGACTACCGTTAAAAGCTAAGCACCAGTTCCCAGAAACACAACGAAATTGTTAATTAAGTGAAAATGTCGCCAAATTACAAAAATTCTCAGCGGACATTGCTACTTTAATGGTCACAATTATCTTAAATATATAAAAAGTTTTTGTAGTGACAAAGTTATGTATGTATGTATTTTTGTTTTATTTCTAAAGTGGTTTTTAAAAGTGTTAGTGGAATTTGGTTATTATTTTTCTTTTATCTTCACACGATTCTCTGGTACAGGAGATTGATACAACCAAATGTTAAGACTATCTGTGCGTGCTATAAATGGCGGAACTCAACGCCGTTAATTATCTAACATTCTTATTATTTGATATCGAACCCGCAATTACTGTGCGTCAACTAAGTTATTCACGAGTGAATTAACTAAAAGTTCATATGTTTATGAAATGTGGGATGTTATTTGACTGTGGTATAAATAAACAAGTAAAGTTTTATACATTTCCGGTTCCGTATAAGGCGAACTAATATCTAAATCTTAAGCAAAAGTAGAACAACGATGTATTTTATGTAATACTATGTATACTATATATTTGGTTCAGATTGTATGAAAACACATATAAGTATGTATCATCAAAATTCTACCCAATGAGGTCGTAATTACCAGGTATTTTTTTGCAGATCCACGCTTTTTCACGCATAGCGAGGTAATCAAAGAAGACATAGTGTTAAGACACTCCATCCTCCACTGTCCGCCCCAAATCAAGACATTTCGTGTAGAGTTGCAGAACTCAACGCCGCTTTTTGTCTTATTCATGTCCTTGAGTGTCCGACTGCATCACAACTATTGCTTTACACTCATACGCCACAACGACTTCAACATGTGTTATAATATTATGTGTAAGATAATCACTTAATATTTCCATTTTCGATGAATTAAGTGCCAGTGATGCTGGTGTAGAGGCAAAGCGCGGCGTTAAGCACTCCCCCTTAACACGCAATGCCTCCAAATTCGACGGAAAGTGGGGAACGCTAGACTTAGACTTAGAACTTAACACTAGATTCCTTCTGCCTACCCTGCTGTGTGCGGGATACAGCGTGAAGCTCATAACTTAAATATTTCATAATGAGTTAAACATACACAAAAATGTAATATAACACACAATACCATATATTTAACCACGTTGCTATGGACACGCGTATTTTACACTTCAACGGGGCTACAATCACTTTAAATAGCCATAAAGTGGAGAACATAGTGACATAACACTCCAGTACTTTAAGTTATTTATGGTTACGGGGTGTTATTTGACTGTTGAAATGGCCGAGCTAACGATTATAGACTTCCGTTTCCGTTTAAAGGCGAACTATAAATTCTTCGCTTAATTTGTTGCCATTGTAACGAGGACGTAGTAATTTCTTCATGGTGGAGTTTAGGATTCAATTCCCTTTTTAGGGTATATTATTATGCCTGATTTAGGTTTAAGCTGCGTTGCATCTGTGATATTGTGTTTCGTTTACTTTCTCTTCAATAACTTCTACAAAAAGTCTTAAGACTGAAAGTTTAAAATTAATTGGTTTCAAAATTATAAAAACACTTCAACAAGGCCGCTATAGTGCAATGGGACAGTCTTACTATAAACGGTTGTGGGTTCGATTCGCACTCAGGGGAATTATATTTAAATTTCTTTCACCTTCAATTACTGTTTCCTAAGATAAAGCGCGGCGATAAACTAGGACCGACCGAGAAAAATGTCTTTTTTGATTTCCTATGTTTGTAAATAGGACTATAAAATGTTAAAGTAACTATTTTTTTTAATCAGCTTCACGTTTTCCCACATATCATAGTAGGCAGATAGAGCTCAGTGTCCAGATACTCCCCTCTCCATTTTCCACAAATGTAACATATTGCCTTACGCAGAGCTTTGTCTTGTTCACCAGAGAAGAAATAAATTAAAATTATCATAATGATGATCATTCCATCGAGTGGGAATCGAATCCGCAACACTGTCCCACTGGGCCACGATGATCTCTTTGTCTATATTCTTAACATAAAAAATATATAGGTATCAGCTACTTATATGAGATATAAAGATCTTTTGATTACTTGCCGCTAGCGAATATTTATCTGATAAGAAGATATGGATCTACAGTGCAGACATTGTTGTAGCATAATTTTACTTTGAAATAAAAAAAAAACATATTTTATATTAGAGGCCGTCGTGGCGCAGTGGGGCAGCGTCTGACTCTAACGCGATAGTTATGGGTTCGATTTCCACTCAGGGGATGATTATATTTAAATTATCATTTGTTCGCTCTGTTACCTTAGACAAAGTGTGGCCTTGAGTTCCGCCTCAACACGTAATGTTTTGATTTAGGAAAGAGGTGAACAGAGTGTTTTGACACTAGATTCTCTTTGTCTACCTCACAATGTGGAAAAGGTAAATGTGGTAAAGGTAAAAAATAAAAATAAACAATTATATTGGTCTCTAATTGAATGAAAAATAATCGTTATATAATAATTTTGAAACGAATTCATATCTTTACATGAAAAACCTGTAAATTTTACGCAGACTTTATCACTCTTGCGTGGTGTTAAATTCTGCAACTTAATGCACAACTCCTTATAATGACCGTTAAATACCAAAATTTGAGTGTCTTAACATAACGTTATTTTTAAACAATATGCTGTGGCTTAAGCATGTCATTTAAAACCTTTTAAACATTTTTAAAATTTTATCCCACACTTAGGAAAATTGAAAAAGTTATTTAGAAAACGTAAAAAATTTGAACTCAGCGTGATTCGAACCCGCGCCTTCTATATTACTCAGAAGGCGCGGGTTCGAATACTGTATTTTTTTACAAGCAATCATCCAGTCAATTCGATAACAGAAATTATATTTTCGATATTTTGCCGCGTTAAGTTCCGTAAGTCAACACACACAATATCTCAATTAGGGCTAAATGTGGGGAACAGTGTTTTTTACTTAGGCGAAAAAGCTGGAAAAATCCATCTAAAATATGCTATATGAAAAATAAACTTTTACTTTTGAGGTTTTTTTATACATAAATGATTTATAAACAAACAACCATATGGCAATAGCGCTAAAAAATATGACATGAGAAAAATAACATTTAAGTTCGAATTTGAACTTGTTTAACAATATTAGATTAAGTTTCTATATAACAGTACAGCAGCTACCAACCGTCACTGATGGCCGGCTGCCCGCCTTGACTAATGAAGCATGAATGGAATACAAATAAATATATAATTTAGGTTACGTATATAGACGAATATCCGTTTATAAGACCTTTTATACCGCATAGTTATATTTGTTAATTAGTATTTTTCCAACAGAACAGAAGATTCAGAGAAAACTTAGAGTCTACACACTCCATTCTGCACTTCTAGATATTACGTATTATGTGGCTGAACTCGCTGCATTTTGTCTTGTTCGAAGAAATGAAAAAAAAAATGTTATCAATATCTGGAGCGGGAAATAAAACCCATAACCAGTTGCAATTGCAACAAGATACCACTATGACACGCCAGTCTCACAATTTTTAATTTCTCTAAGTAATCAGAATGACATTATTTCTCAGTTGTGGCCAGTCGTGACCCAGTGGCACAAGCGTGTGACTGTAAACGACTGCTTGTGGGTTCGATTCCCACTCGAGGAGTGGAAATTATATTTCTATTTTCTTCGCTCTGCTGTCGAGGTAAAGAGTGACGTTAAGTTCCGCCACGCAAGCCTCCGAATTCCGCGGGAAGTGGGGAATGAAGTGTTACCACTAGGTTAGGTTAACACTAGGTTCCCTCTGTCTACTCTGCTGTGTGCGGGATACAGAGCGTGAAGCTAAAAAAAAATTGTTCTCAGCTCATGTCGCACCTCGAGTCTGTGGTGTTTAAAAAAAAAACAAAGAGAAAAAAAACATAATATTAAATATGACTTACTTTTCAAGAACGATTTTTATAATTCATCTTAAGTTGACTAGTAAAATGACTGTTTATTGTGGCCCTTAAACTATAAGAAAGGTTGTATGTAAGAGATTTATGAGTTAATCTTGACTGCAATGAACGTTGGTTAAGCTAACCACTCTCTATGATAATTGTGGTACTGAACTCCGACCTCAAATAATATGTTTTTTATAATATATGTGCTTACAAGTGATGAATTTATTATATTTTTTGTAGTTGCCTAATGTTATAACTTATTTTAACATTTTATAAATGCTTTTTCTCGTATAGCTTGGTAGTCAGAGACGACCTAGTGTAGTGGTTAACTTACGACGCGATTGGTTGTGGATTTGATTCCCGCTGAGGGAATATTTTTTATATTATTTTTATTTTTCTGTTCTGTTAAGATAACGAAGCGTGGTTTTAATTCCCGCCACTCAACACATAATATCTCGAAAGTGAAGAACGGAGTGTTTTAACACTACATTCTCTGCAGAACCCTGTTAAGCGAAATAAAGTGTGAAAACAAAAAAAAACATTATAATAATTTATTTAATTAATCACTGCCATTGATAACAATCTTAATGATTGTCATAACATGATTATTTTTACAACATAATACGAAATACTGTCGAGCTAAGGTCAAAGCCCAGGCATGTCAGTTTCGCGACACGAGTTGCGGTTGGACCACACACGGTGTGCACCTGCCTTGCCTAAGTTTAAATGAAATGCAAATCTGTCGTTTTACAATTTGCCAGTTTTGGTATTTAAAGTAATTTTGGGGCCAGTCATGCCGCAGTGGCACAGGCGTGTAACTATAAACGACTGGTTGTGGGTTCGGTTCCCACTCGAGGAATGGAAATATTTAATATTTCTAGTCCTCGAATGGTTTTTTTCTGTGTTGTGGATTTGCTGTTGACCCTGTGGGCTTTACAGCGACACCGAGGGGGTGAAGGAAGAGTCGGGAAGACTCTGTCGCTCCAAAATGCAAGCACTAATGGCTGCTCGAGAGGGAACCGACCGGCGTAAGGGCACCCCCTAGCGGGGCTAACGTGCTCGAGTGGGTTATATAAGTAATTTTATGTTTAACCTTTTCCCAACACAGCAGGTTAGTCAGAATCTAGAATATATTCCGTTCTTTATTTTCCGCCCGAAATCGATAGATTGCGAGTTGCGTTGCGGAATTTAAAACCGCGCTTTCTTTAAGGTGCCAGAACCGAGATATGGAAAATCGTGAAATCGATTTAAATTACATATATATATATAAAAAAAATATATATAGGTTTCATTATTAAAATGTTATGAACCACAGTCACAATGTTAAACAAATTTAATTAAGGCCTATGAATATTCATTAGCTCTAATCTAACTTTGTTAACAAATGTGTACTAAGTTGAAGAATGTGATACTACCATGTACCATGAAAAAAAAACATAAGAAAATAGAGGTTGTCATGGCACAGTGGGCAGCGTCTGACTGCAAACACCACTGCTTGTGGGTTTGATCCTCGCTCGAAGGATAATTATATTAAATGATTTTCAGTCTTTCGCTCTATTATAACACATTGAGTTCTGCCACGCAATATCTAAGATTAAGGCGGAACGTAGAGATCGGAGCATCTAGATACCGTTACTACTGTGTCCTTTGGAAAAACAGTATATTTCACTACCCGAATACTTCTTTGCCGTATAACTTCATTTTAATTTATTAAACGTCTTTCTTTTTGAGCATTTCCTTGCAAATAGACTAGAAAATATTATTTGCTTCCATCAATAATAAAAGCACAAAACTACGTGATGCGGAAAGTTAAGATCAGGTATCTCTCCTTAAGGATTATAGGAGAGTTTCATTATACCTTTCAGCTTTACGATTTTCTGCCTATCAAGGCTATCAAGGTATTCAAAGAGTGTTTAGTGTCTAGCTATTGTTTCCCACTCACCGTCAGAAATAGAGAAATAGCATATTCAGTGTTGGGTTTGTCTTATTTACTAGAGAGAAGGAATTTTAATAATTTTAATATAATCATTTCCTCAAATGGGAATAGAAGCTACGACCATTCCTGTATACCGTCAAACAGTATTCCACTGTGCAAACATGGCATCCAAAAGACCTAATATTACGTATATATATATGTATGTAAGTATGTATATAACATATAACTCCCTACTAAAAACCCAAGCTAACAAAAACAGTAAATAAAAAACTAAGTGTAAACTGTTGAAAATTGAATAGCGTACACTCAGCGTTACCTGCGGCGGGCGGCGGGCGGCGGCCGGCCTGTGCACCAGTATAAACAAACCCTAACGAGAAATAGACGTGAGGAAGCGGCCGCTACTGTAAACAATGGGCCAAGGAACCTATGATTCCTTACCACTTACCACTAGCCACTTAGTAATGTACCAATGTTTAAAATTTCAAATACCGTCTGTTTTTTCTATTTTGTTTCATTAATGTTGTTCTTTGCAGCTTAGTTAGAAAGATTTTAGTGACAAAACACTCCGCTCTACATTTGCTCGAAATCGAGATATTGCGTGCTAAGTGGAGAAACTTAACGTGGCGCTTAGTCTTAGGTACTAGAGCGGAGAAATGAAAATAAAATATAATTGCTCCTGGTGTGAGTGGCGGGTGTACGCAGCGGGAATGGAACCTGCGCCTCCTGAAAGCTGTCCAAGCGCTCTGGCCTTTTGTGGTATACAAAAGGCCAGAGCGAATTGAAATCTTTTTCAGTTTCTTAAGTGTTGAAAAGTTACCTTTTTTAAAACGGCTAATATATTTCTGACGCTATCCTATCTGTTGCGTTACATTCGCTTGCAGGGTAAAGGAAAAAGTTTCAAAGTCTATATGAGCTTTCGAATGATTGTTAAATTATAATATTATTTATTACTTTTATTCCTACGTATTATATAATTATTTTTTATATAAATATAATATGTATATGTGTATATTCTCGTAGTCATTATAAAGTCATAAACTAAATATACTGCATACTGTTTTTATTTATTTGTGAGCACTAGTGGCCCGCTCGCCGCGTGAGTTACATAACAGTTTCGTAATATTGCAACCCTCGGGGGTGGATATTCTATGCTTAACCTTGGATTATCAACAGTCAAGCATTTTAGATTTTCCATATAAACTTTCATCCCCATTACAAATCTTCAGAGAGTAATTTTTAAAAAAATAAGTAGCCTATGCTTGACCTTTTATAAAAATCGGACCGGTAGATTAGCTGCGAAAGCGTGACAGACAGACTTTCGCATTTATAATATAAGTATGGATATGTCTCTTGTACAACTGGCGGATATCAACGCCGCCTGAGACATAACATACTAGTACATGTGTAATATAGTAATAAGTAGAAAATAAAAAGTCTATATAAAAGTAAATGTCTATAAAGCTTGGAATATGTTCTTACTTGCTTTTTCAGTATGTAGCTTCCGTACGGACGAAACACACATTTTTAATAAATATTCTAACCAGAAATACAAATGAATGGAGGAAGCCGCTACTGTAAACAATTGCTGGCAAGGAAACATAAGTTCCTTACCACTTACCGCTACTCAACAATACCACAGCGTTTAAAACATCGTCAGTTATTTTAATATGTTAGTTGAATATATTTTTAGTTTCTTTTTACTTTAAAGCTTTTTTAGCTTCACATGCTTTTAAGATTTCTCAACTGTATAAAATTTTAACGGAAACAGTTAGAATTTATGTTTTTATAGCGAAACGAAACGAAACGAACGAAAAATAGTTCATTAAAAGCTAGTTAAATTAACTAAAGCGATAAAAACTGACTCAGGATTCTTTGTTCAAAATTACTACAACATCACAAATACTTTCCTATTTTATTTTTAATCTATACATTATACTAAGTAAGTGGACACGTACTTCACGGTGTAATAACTTCGCTGTATTATTGTAAGGGACATTTCTAATGTTATTCTTACAATTTAAACTTCCGTTTACATGAATATCTATATAAACTATCCTGACTCATCAGACATTACACAACTTCTCAAGTTTCTAATCACCAATCACCTATTCATATTTCCACACCATATAAGCTAACAGATAACAAGCAACACAATTAAGAAGAAACTTAAAGTTTTTCCAAAAAAAAGGGGAATTGATTCGTTATAGAATACTAGCGATGCATCGCCTATCTCACCGTAAAAAGCGCACGTGACCATATACGGTGTGCACTAATGAGATCAGTGGACGTGAAAGGACAGGACTTGCTCCCAACTCAGTTTTTTTACGAACTCCAATTTGGTAACCAACTAACCGTTTCAAGGATGGTATGAATAAATATTTGTTTTGACCGTGATATGTAATGTGAAGTAAAGGAATGCAGTTGTAGTTATAGTTGTTGTTGTGCAATAGTAGTTTAGGTTAGGAATGATTTGAAATACCATCGGTCTTCATTTCAAGAATCTGATGCTTAAATTATTTTACAGGCTTTGCATTATAGTCCACAAGTCAGTCACTGTACAGAAGTTTATTGGTATATTTTCTAGAGTTTAAAAGATTATATTAAAATTTGGTCTTGGATGATTATCTGGTAAATAAAACAAAGCTCGGTATTGAGTTTTGCCACTCTATACGTTATATCTCAAAATCGAGCGTAAAGTGGAAAACAGAGTTTCTTGACACTTCTCGCCATGCCATGCAATAGTCTATAGATTCAAATTTAAACATTTTCTAGAAATTAAAAAAAATATGAAGTATATTTTTTTACATATTTTTTTCACCAATATTAATACTACATAACTAAGCTACCACCGATTTAAGTTTTGTTGGGAATATTATGCACTACACTTATTTTGAATAATATATATTAAAAATATATCTCTGAAATAAACGAAAGGAGTGGCTAGACATTCTCAGTAACCACAAAATATAGGTGCTGTGTAAAGAAAAAAATATATACGAGTGTTAAGTTAAACACATTTTTTTTAAACAGTGGTGAATTGATCGAAACAGTAACAGTCAAAATATGCTTAGATATCTTCATCAATTAAGAAATATCTTCGTTAAAGTAAAAGTACGAAGTAGTCATATAAAATATTTTAACAGCGTAACTGTTTTATTTCTCGCACAGCATGATAGAGAGACAGGACCTAGTTTCAAGAGAGACACTCCGTTCTCCATTATCCTAATCAGACAATTGGTAAACTTATTTATTTTGTTTAAGTTATCTGTTGACATACATTTGTCAATGACATCGTCTTACACAGAAAATAAAATCTTAAATCAAAACGTAAAAGTGACATGAAAGGCTTAAATTGATATTTAAAAGGCTCGTAAACGACAATCGATACAAAGCATATGAACATTACCAGTAATTGGCAGAAACACAGAGTTTATATTATCGTTGCATTACATCTGACAAGTCTGTCCGATTGTTGAGATTATTCGATTAATCGTATTACGGTGTAAGATCGAGATATGTAAAATCGATGGGGTCATTTTGAAATATATTTTGTTGAAATAAATAATGAAACTTTATCTCATCACTAACAGAATTGTAAGCATAGAAATTTGAATCACTTCGCTTTCCAGTTCTTTTTGCTTATTAATTTTTTTTTTAAATTCTGTTCGGTTACATATTTAATCCATGGTGGGGCAGTGGGACGTAATGGTCGTGGGTTCGATTTTCAAACTGCAGAATGATTAATTTATGGTGTAAGTATTACTTTATTGACTACTATTAATTACTAGTTAATTATTACATATCACATAAAATTTTTAAACTTGTAAGCTATTGTTTACAAGTTTTAATTTATAAAGTACTTTCGTAGAAAAAATATTTTTAAATTATTCGTACATCCCCATATTGGTAGAACGGGCAGTTTTGAGGGGCAGTTTGTCAACAGAAAGTGTCGGGTGCGTAAAGGTATGAAGAATGGAGTATCTTGTTCGCTAAGTTCTCTCTGGTTATCCTGCTATGTGGGAAAGAGCTTGATCCTTTTAAACATTTTTAAAGTGTTATTCCACACTTAGGAAAATTGAAAAAGACATTTAGAAAACGTATAACAATTTGAACGCTAGCAACAAAAATAAGTTGTAATAATGCGTACAAGAATTTCGACGCAGCATGTAGTAGAACGCATGGCTCAGTGGTGAGAGCGCCTGAACGGTATTCAGGAAGCGCGGGTTCGAATCCCGCTGCGTTCAAATTTTTATACGTTTTCTAAATGTCTTTTTCAAGAGCATGATTATATAATATATTTTGTAATCTTGTATCTACTATTTATCTTTTATTTATTTTTTATTTAAATTAAATATTAACTTTAAGAAAACAATATAGAATGATACTGGGCATATGTCTACTGAAACCAAACTGCGACCTTCTGTACAATAAACAAGGTCACTCTCTCATATGTCATGACCGTCCCATCGAGACATTTTACTGTATGATTTCAAGCAATTTATTACCCTTGACCCGTTGGATGTCATAATTATTGTATAAAATGTTAAATTTATTAAAGAATTCGCATTGAAATATTGCAAGATTTACGTATATTTATTTATTTATCTTTAAAAACATTTTTTTTTATTTTTTTTTTAGCTTCACGCTGTATCCCACACACAGCAGGGTAGGCAGAGGGAACCTAGTGTAAAGACTCTCCGTTCCCCACTTTCCGTCGAATTCGGAAACATTACCTGTTAAGTGCGCGGAATATAGCGCCGCGCTTCGCGTGCTAGACACCAGAGCGAAGAAAATGGAAATACTAAATATTTCCACTCCTCGAGTGGGAATCGGACCCACAACCAGTCGTTTACAGTCACACGCTTGTGCCACTGGGCCACGACTGGCCACATACCGGCTTTAAAAACATGTAAAATCGAATATTAAATCTCCGTTCTCTACTCTCTCGTATATTTCCGGCTGCGTATTAAGTAGCGACATAAACTACAGTCCCTATTTTTGTATTAGTAAAGTTTACAAATAATAGAAACAGGCTTTATTATAATAGCCGAGTACAAGTGCGTGTGCTGCCAACTGTCAGTGACGGTATATACTTCTATCAGGTGGTCCTTTTACACGTTTGCCCTCTTTAATATATAAAAAGACATTTAATATACCAAGTAAGAGTTAATAGAGTACGTTATCTCTTGGGGTCCACTTCCTTGAAACTACTCGTATACGTCTTGTCTCGTAGTAAAATCACACATTGTAAGTTGATAAATGTGTGAACATTCCAGTACTTTCCAAAATTAATGACTTCTAGCGGTTGCGAATACATTACGGGTCATTTACCATTATATATTAGTACGTGTTGCTAGGCGATAAGTGAGTGACTATATACAGGCTTCAGGCTGTTCCCGCAATGCGTAGTCTAGTAAATAAGAGGTAATCAGAAAAAAATCTAGTGCTAAGATATTTCGTTCTCCACTTACTATCCGAATTTAAGACATTGCGTGTTGAGTAGCTTATCTTGCACTTTGTCTCATTTATTAATTTATCAGATTTTTCACCAACCGAGATGTGAACATAACCAACATGTTTAAAGACATATTTATATATATATATAGATCTGAAAACAAAATCCAAACCTATTTTTTGTCTAACTGAGAAAACCCACAATAGCTTATTTAGATTGTCAGCTTTATAACATTTGTGTTACGCAACTGTAGCCCTTTAGGACTACTTCAAATATCAGTTCAATCGAAGACTGCGAAAATCGTTAAACTAGCTTGCAAATTTCGAACAACATTAACTTAACAAGTTACATAAAAGCTTATAATAGCAAACGCAATAGATCTAATCTAAAATCAAAGCCAACCATACTAAATCACTAAATAGATCCATCAAAGAAGACAAAGAAATTTTGAGATCGTTGCGAATCAACTGAGTGGAACGAATGTAAGGGTTCTAGTACAAGAACGCCGCGGGCGCCGGCGCCGGTGGCGAAACCAACGCGTAGAACATGGTGTATGTCTACTGTAAGTGTGTAAATGTTTGTGCGGCTATTGACTATTCGTTTTGCTTTAAAATGGTGGCAATTTTCTATATTTTTTTCTCATTAATACGTGTCGTGAATTGTTTCGGATGTGGAGTGACTGACACATAATAATATAATTTTTTTTAAGCTTCACGCTGTATCCCGCACGCAGCAGGGTAGGCAGAGGTAACCTAGTGTTAAGACACTCCGTTCCCCACTTTCCGCCGAATTCGGAGGCGTTGCGTGTTAAGTGGCGGAGCTTACTGCCGCACTTTGCCTCGGCACCAGAGCGAAGAAAATAGAAATATTAAATATTTCCACTCCTCGAGCGGGAATCGAACCCACAACCAGTCGTTTACAGTCACACATTTGTGCCACTGCACCACGACTGGCCACTACTACATAATATATAGCATAGCATAACCGAAAATAATGGACTCGGTTGAAATTACGCTTGGGGGTTTTTTGAAGATAGCAAGGAAGTACTGGGAATTCTAAAAATGCTTTTGGGGATCAAAAAACACGGTTTATTATTTTAAACATTTTTTTTACTTTATACGAGTACATTTTTAAAATGTTATTCTCATATTTTCGTGCGTTGAGAGCGCTTGGACGGATTTCAAAAAGCGCGGGTTCGAACTCGCTGAGTAAATTTTGACACGTTTTCTAAAACAGTTTTTAACTAGATTTTATGTTTTATATTTCATGTAAACGAAATTACCGGTTACAATTACATTTTTACCAGTGTTAGTATTTTTTATTAGTAGTAATCGAATAGATACAATCAAACGCTATCACTCTACACACGATGACCTCATTTATATTCAAAAATATTTTTTATTTGCAATAGTCTATAAAATAGGCTAGAAACTAGCACAAAAATCTCTCTGGCCTTAAAAATATCCGCAAAATCAAGAATAACGACAAAAAAAAAGCAAAAAGGACTGACCGCTATACAATCGTCGGCCAAAACTACCTGTCGGTACCCGCTGTACAAGAATGCTATTAAAGTGGACACCTTATTAACAATTTATGTTCGCGGCTTTGTACCCACGACCACCGACAGACAACGCCGTGACAAATGTTTTGGATTCTTTAAATCACTATTTAATAGTCCCAGTCTATTTTAGGAGAGGCTGCCTATTGTTGTTCTTTATTCTTTTTTAGTATGATTTCTTTCATGGGTGTATATATATGGGTTTTTAATTTCATGGTGTATGTTAAATGTATGGACAATTGGTCAATGGCTAAAAGATTTTACTGATGTGAATTTTATTTTCTGATATTGTGGCAAATTTAGCTACTAGTAAGCTAGCGTTGACGCGTAGCTTAGCAACAAATAAACACTTATATAAAAGTGAAACACGTGATATAAACGGTTGTGGATATTTTAAACTTTTAATGGATTTCTACTAATTTTATGTGTAAATCAATTTGTGTTGTGTACCTACGTATTTTATAGCAGTTAATCAATGCAAGTAAGTACGACGTTGAATTAAGCTGCAAAGCAAGCTCTGTGACTAATACAAAAGCGGAGAAAAGAGTGACACATGTTTATATTTTTTCTGACTATCGACATACCAATTATATTTTATCAAAGTTTTTATCAAACCATAGATATATTCAATCTTGTATTCTCATGACTTAAGAGGCCATAAAGGCTATCCTGGTAAAGTGACAGCGTCTGACTGTAAACACGATTGGTTGTGGGTTGGATTCCCATTCGGGGGAATAATTACATTTTAATTATTTTGCATTTCTCTATTCTGGTAAGGAAACAAAACACGAGAAATGAAATATAATCTGAAACAAATTTTATGCTGCTTAGTATAATATAAAATACTATTTTATATTGTGGCCAGTCGTGGCCCAGTGGCACAAGCGTGTAACTGTAAACGACTGCTTGTGGGTTCGATTCCCACTCGAGGAGTGGAAATATTTAATATTTCCATTTTCTTCGCTCTGGTGCCGAGGTAAAGCGCGGCGTTAAGGTTCCGCCACTTAACACACAATGCCTCCGAATTCGGCGGAAAGTGGGGAACGGAGTATCTTAATACTAGGTTCCTTCTGTCTACCCTGCCGTGTGCGGGATACAGCGTGAAGCTATAAAAAAAAATATATTTTATAATTTATTGTGTATCGTGTACTGGTATAAAGTATTTTTATTTATGTGTCTAATATTTTTTTTATTAAATTAATATTATTTTTATACGGCGTTAAGTACCGCCACTATACTGAAGGTCTCGATTTCCGACGGAAAGTGGACAACAGGGTGTCTTAACACTAGGTTTTCTCTGACTAACCCACTGCGCTATATCTAAGTTATATTCCCATGGGAAAACATTAATATAATCGAATGAGTCGTTAAGTGGTTGTCATTAATAGGACAAATATTTAATCCTGTCTTTAGTTTCGTTTGACGGCTGTTTCGGTCACATGACCGATTGATATTCCGCCTCTATCACATCCCTGACATTGCCAGACGTCGGGAGAGGTAAAAAGTATTGGGATTAGTCGATCGGTTGATATATTTATGATAGATATTAGATAGGTGTTATTTTGGATTGTTTTTTTATTATGCTTTTTAGCTTCATACTTTTTCTCACAAAGCTGTCTAGGCTAGGTAGAGAGAATATAGAGAGAACATAGTGTTAAAATATTCCGTTACCTCGATGGGCGGACCGTAACGCAGCGCTTTGTTTTGTTTATCAGAGCGAAAAAGTGAAAAAAACAGTTTTAGCTTTTTACCGTAAAGGAGACAAGGAATCGAGACATCATGAGCTAAGTGGATTGTGTCACAGTTTATTCAAAGTCAGTCAGTCAGTCAAAAATCAGAGCGGAAGAATGAAAATGATTTTTTTATTTTAAATGTGATCTTTCCTTCGAGTGGGAATCAAACCTACAGTCGTCGCGTTTACAGTCGCTGTCCCACTGAGCCATAATCTCCTCAATTCAAATATTATATCAATTAAAATAAAAAAATGCTAAGTATATCTAACAAGTCATGTATTTAGATTGTTAAGTTTAAAAGAACAATAATATACAAATCACTCGGTTTAATGAATAATCGCTCTGACGGTATAATAGTCAAGGAGAAGGATTTTAATGCGTTTGAATAAAACGCAGCGTTTAAATCAGAATCCTTACATGCAATGTTTCTAGAGTCTATAGGTAACCTTTTCTGTGTCAAGACAATCTAATGTCAAGACATTCTGTCTCGAGACATTGGGGAAATGAAATGGATTAAGAACGGAGTGAGCCTACACTGCGACTCTTTGACACTAGGATCTCTTTGATCACCCTGCTGTACGAAGAAATTAAAATAAATAAATAAATAAATAAATAATATTATATAAGACTATATTTAATATTAATAATTAATATTAAATAAGACTATATTTAATATATTTTCTGGTGTTAATCGAACCCACAAATACTCTTACAGTTAGAATCCACTGCACCACAAATAGCGTTTTATTTTAAATATTGTAAATCTATTCAGCAAAATTTTACAGAAAATGGATACTAATTATAGTATATTTTAATGTCGTTTTGATATTGATTACTGGTTGGCTATATTTGTTAGAATAACTGGTTTTAATGAAATAAATTGAATATTTTAGTTTCTCATACTATTTTCAACATTCTTCTATGTGACATTTACATTTTCAATAGTTCTACAAATTTATAACCATTCACTATTTCACCAATATATCGAAAAAAAAATAAAATACAGCTAACAGCAGAGAATCTAGACACTAAATTATCAGCTTACCTTACTAAGCCGAAAAATGCTTAACTCTCAACCCCACTTAGCTTATAACCAAATATACTTAATTAGTTCAATTGTTACCAACATAAGGGTTATTTGAACAAGGTGCCGGCGCCTAATATGGGCGCGATAACGAGCGAACACTCTCCCATACACGGCGCCACAGACGACAAGCGTCACAGTAACTACCATGGAAGTATGGTTGTGGCGAAGAAATCAATCCTATTGTGCCGTTAGAATAACATTTTCTATATACAGGTACGTATGATCTGTATAAGCCAATTACTTGTGAAAATATGGTTGGAATTTTTTTTTTGTGTGTGACGTCTCATTAAAACGTTTTTCTGGTAGTTTTAAAGAGATTACAGGTTCGATTTTTGCTTAGAGTAATATATTTTTTAAATTGTTAATATTAACTTAAAAAATTGAGTTAATAGTATTTCATTGTACAGTATCTTACTTAGTGTAAACGCAATAGTTGTCAAATGAAAGCGGCTATCGACGTGTTTTGATATTACGTGTTCTTTAGCGAGTCTTAATATGCAAATATCGAAGAGCGGAGTGATTTAACACTAATCTCTTTAACTATAACACAAAAACTCAAGACACTCAATCAACAGCAACACAAACCAATCATCAAACGTCAAATCCCAACAACATCTAGGCAATAAATTGAGTAATAAACGTCGTCAATTAAAACAGGAAAGGCATATCATTTGAGCTTACCCAAGCTCAATCTCAAGTGCTTTCAATTAATGCCCATACCATGCTGGCCTTCCCTTGTGAACGGTTATGACGTAGTACATCGGTCCGCGTTGATAGACGTCCCGCCCCTAATGGATTCAACAACCGGGCTTTATTCATTTCACATAATAATAAAAACATGAAGCCCTTTGGAATACAAGCATTCACTCATTTGATTGACAAAACAAATAAAAAGTCGCTTTTATGTTGAAGCTCACTATAGATTGTTTTAGGGGCGTTTAGTTTTCGTTATACAAAATTGTTGGCTTGTATTTAAATGTGTAAACAGAAATGTAAATAATGGTGGAATAAATATTATATCCTTAGAAAGTTGATATTTTTTTTATATTACTGCATCATCTTTTTACTAGTATGTTAGAGTAGACGGAGAGGATCTAGAGCTAAAAGTCATCGTTCGACACTTTTCTCCCCAATTTGTGATGTTGCGTGATGAATGGCGAAACTTAGCACAACATAAATTAATTAAACATAACGTGCGGAAAAATGAAAATAATATAAATATAATAAAATAATCCATTGTCCTGGGACAGCGTCTAACTATAAAGGCGATTTAAGATTGTGACATTGTGTGTTAAGTGCTGGAACTTAACGCCGCAATCTGTTTTGAGTACCAGAGCGCAGAATACAATTTCCTCGAATGGGAATCGTATCCACTGTCTCACAACGTAACGATGACCTTAATTCCTGCAGGAATTCATACAAGAACTAGAAAAAAGTTACGGGCTAAAACTAGTATAATATATTCAAACAACACTGTACTGTGCAATACATAGCATGCATAACTGCTAGGGACATAATTTAGCTACGCGTTGCCGATACCGATCTGATCGCTATCGCCACTCTTCGCCACCAACCAGTTTGTACACGTTGAAATTAGATATTTAACAACTAACCTGAGTGTTTTAATAAATAATGTTCTTTATAATCAATAATAATATTGAAGAATAGAATGAATGGTTATGATTATCAATTTCAAGTTTTATCTCTTATAGCAAGATTGCCTATCTTGAAGGAGAACCCAGTGTTATGTCACTCTGTTTTCAATTTTCATCTAAATTAGAGACAATGTATGTTAAATTGTGGAACTCAACGCCGTGCTTTGTCTTACTAGAGCAGTAGAATGAAAACTTGTTTTATTTATCTAAATATTTTGGAAGGGCCTTCGTTACTTAAAGCTAAAGGTAAGAATGTGTAGTTCAAAAGATGGTTTCGAATCGATTCTCTCTATTTATTCTAAAAAAAATTAACATAAACAGAATTTTAAGTAAAAAAAAATTATAGGTAGTTACTATCGAATTACGTAGGTATATATTCGGTGTAATTACCCTAATAAATAAAAAATCACAATAAACCAACAGCCGTGGAACATGATCATACAAACGTATGTATAATGATATCCCTAAAATATTTTAAGTGCAGTATATCATTCCACTTCTAACTTCATTAATGGGTAACGCTTATGTTTTATTGCTGGTTCGAGACAAATTTTAAAACCTTATGCCTTTGGAAGAAGGCAGAAGTGTTTGGGGAAAAAGTCCATAAAAAATTTATCGTTATGTCGCATTGTCGTAAAACTAGAAAGTTTCAAATCGTTGATCGTTACATTAGGACGAAATCGCTTCCGGGAACAGTCGGGATACAAAATTACAAGCGCTCAGACAGCTTCATCTAACAGCTTGAGATTTATGGACCGCATTTGAGATGAAATTATTATGCTATAAAGATGATATGATGTAGATATAAAAATATTCAGATTTACATGTTTCTTTTGCGAAGTTATCTTGGTGCAGTGGGACAATGTCTGACTGTAATGGCGATTGGTGGTTCGATTCCCATTCAGCACCATTCTTAATTAAATCTTCCTATTCTTAATTAAATTATTTACATTTTTCCGCTCTAGCAAATAAAATGAAGCGCGGTGTTAAGTGCCAAATTTGTGTTAAGTAGAAAATGGAAAAAAGAAGCTTTTTGACACTATGTTGAAAAGGTTGTAGGCAAAACGCTTTATTTGCACCGTTAAGTGGAGAGAATTAAATGTTAAAACACTCCATTTTCAACTTTCTACTGACTTAAAGACTTCCGACGACTGACTTGACGACGCCCGATTCCGCCACTCCACACATCATTTTTTTTATTTTTTTAGCTTCACGCTGTATCCCGCATACAGCAGGGTAGGCAGACACCAGAGCGAAGAAAATGGAAATATTAAATACTTCCACTCCTCGAGTTGGAATCGAACCCACAACCACTCGTTTACAGTCACACGCTTGTGCCACTGTGCCACGACTGGCCACATCATCTCATCTCGAATTCTGGTACAACAGAGTATCATGTCAGTTGGAAGCATACTCTAAAATTAAAACGTAAATTCAGAAAAAACGTACTGGACGATGTACATTTTTCTAGGGCAATCACCTTTTCACTTGAGAATTTATATTCGCCTAAATATAATCTATTTTGTACTAAAAATAATCGATAAAATTAAACAGACT
This sequence comes from Dryas iulia moderata, assembly GCA_019049465.1. Classification (NCBI taxonomy): domain Eukaryota; kingdom Metazoa; phylum Arthropoda; class Insecta; order Lepidoptera; family Nymphalidae; genus Dryas; species Dryas iulia. The sequence continues at coordinate 15,267,023 of CM032416.1, forward strand.
CATCTGATATAAGAAACACATAGATCAATCAAAGTTTAAATTATTTGTTCAGGCTTATTCCAAAAAACCGCACGATTAAAACTTTAAACAAAATTCATCACGTAGATACTGCTATGGAAATAAATATTAAAACCAGTAAGAATAATAAAAAGGTGTTTTTTATAGGTGATGAGACATGTTAATATCCCCGTTGTTAAAGTGACATAATTTAAAAGTTTGCAATTTGTAAATATTACCATAGGCAAAAAAAAAATCAGCTTCACTCTTTTTTCCACATAGAAAGGTAATCAGAGAGTATCTAGTGTCAAGACTCCATCCTCCACCATTTTGTGTTAAGTGGCGGAATTTAATGCCGCACTTTGTCTAAGGTATCACAGAGAAGATAATTTCAATTATAAGGTGATGAAACATTACTATAGCTTTTAAAAATAGAGGGTTATCTTAAGTTTTTAGTAAGTATTTAATTGAGAAAAATTAGAAAGATAACTTTTCTATCAATAAATTGGTTAATATTTCAATTTTAACCCTACAAAATTATATTTATATAATTAAAGTAGTGGCCCGCTGAAAGTGAACTACGCAACTGCTTCGTTATATTGAGACCCCCGGGGTTAGATTTTTTAACAATAAAGTAGCCTATGTTTAACCTTGGATTATCAACTATATATATGTCAAATTGCATTACAATCGGTCAAGCGGTTTAGATTTTTCATATAATTTTTCAGCCCCTATTTCAACCCTTTAGAGGTTGATATTTGAAAAAATAAGTAACTTATGTTTGACCCTGGATATTTCATTACTTTAATTGTAAATTTCATCCAAATCACACCAGTAGATTAGCCGTGAAAGTGTGACAGACAAACAGACAGATTTTTGCATTTCTAATATAAGTATGGAAATTAATTATTATATTTATATAATTTTAGTATAGCTTTGCTACTCAACAAACAGTGTCTCGAATCCCAACGCAAGAACTGAGTGTAGTCTAGTTTTCTCTCTGACTATACTTATGTAAGAAATGTGGAAAGTATGGAAAAAAACGTAAAGTTGCCTTTAGTCATTTAATATAATGACTCTAAAAAAGCTAAAATCTCTAGTGACTTCCTACTAGTCTTTCTTTCCCCAACAATGAAGAAATATGCATTCTTACGTTACCCATTTTGCCTATAAACATATGAAATATTATTAATAATGAAACTCTTATTTAGTCGTCTGTCTAGTCGAGATGCATACGTGTTAAGTAATGGTCTAAAACTAAAAAGAATGCCACACGCATATACATAATTACTATATGCGATGGCAATACCGTCACGAAGGGCATTTAGGGCGATGTTTACAGACCAAATACAAGCTATACTTGATGGTGGCGTAAAGTATCGGCGATTAGCGTTTTAATTATGTAAATAATCCATTGTCATAGAGTGGAATAATGCGTCGTCTGATTGTAATCACAATGATCGTGAATTCGATCGCCTTTTATGTAAGACATGTGTATCTTAATTGTTTCAATTTCCCTGGTCTTGTAAGACAAAGAACGAAGCTGAGTTCCGTAACTCAACGTGCGATACATTCAATATCAATTTCAGGCAAGATAGTTGAAAACAGAATGTCTTGACTGGTTGACGAGAATACCTAGTGTTTTTCTATGCTTACTCTACTATGTGGAGTAATGAGAGAAGCTAAAAAAATAAATAAATAGAAGAAGAATAAATAAATAGAAGTAAATAGAAGTAGTGGCAAATTTTATTTTATTTTTTAAATAGCAGCTTATCACATTGATTTTTAGAATTTTGGATGAAGCCACTAATAGAATAAATTTATTTTATATAGAAATGATAAAAAACCTTGTTTTCCGTCAATCTCTTTTGCATTTTTACATTTCATTTAATTATGTCTTTATATTTTATTTAATTATGTCGTTTCTAAAATGACAGTAGAGCAAAAGTCTCATTACCAGTAAGACTATGTTAAATTCTTGTTAAAAACAAATACAGTAACAATAAACCCACCTTCATCTATGGCTAAATAAATAATTACAATTAAAATTCACTCCAGAATTCCCTTATGGAAGATATTCCAATATAATACAGGACTAACAAAAGGTACTGTTCAAATATGTGTCAAAATATTTGTAGATTTTTACACAATCTAAATACTGATATTTCCGACGTAATCTTTGAATAATGATCATTAACCATTGATAATGAAATCCATTTTTTTTTCTCTCTCTTCTCTTCGAATTCGTCCAAGACCGGATTTATCTTTTTTCATTTCTAATATTTTTGTTACTATAACTCAATCTTTTTTTCAAAAATCCTAAAAACGTCCACATTACATGGTACATTTTTAATGTACAAAGTACAATAACAAAAGCTACATATAAACATAACAATTTATCAAACGCTATCCGCTTTCTCTCTACACTGCAGTTATAGCTGGTCAGCTCTGGTATGCCGTAAGTAACCAGATCGACACCCAGAGCGGGCCACGTGTGGACTTGAAGATTATACGCTATCTTAATACGTGTGAATTGATTTGTTAAAATGAATATTATACTGACAATTACGTATAGAATAGCTATATTTTATTGCTTTTTTGTTTAGCTACTTTATAGTGTGTGTAAAACTCGCTTATTGCTTTTGCCTTGTTGACTTTGGATTACCTGTAAAAAAATAATATGTAAAGACAATGTGTTAGGACGTAAAATGATAAAAAACTATGTTCTCTTTTTACTAAAACCATAAGCAAAAAGATATTTAAAAGATCTAAGTTAAGAAGAAAAAACAATGTCAATTATGATTTTAAGGAATTATGAAAAGTGAAAGCTTATTACTCCAGCCTACATTTCCTATCTATTTTTAGAGACCTAACCTGTAGCATTGCAAAACTTAATAACGCATTTTGTCTGAAAACTTCTAAAAGAAATATTAACTAGAATTGAAAATTTTTGAGTCTGTATTCGGATATGCTCATACACATGATGACAATGCTGATAGCACCAGATGTAATTCTTAACATCATTAAAGTTTTATCATTAACGTAACAGCAAAATCGACCAAAATCTTTATCAGCCACACCATTCTGATCAAAAGCGTAGTAAACGAGTGGTCTCATCCAAACAGCGTGGACGAACCAATTAGCTGTGGGGGAAAGGGATAATTGGGGACGAAACCGGTTGCCTTCTATCAGGACTTTTTACTTGGCGTGCTCGGGATGTATTGAATAGCCGCGGTGTACTGGGAAACGCGCGGCATTGGACCGTCTGCATTGTTAGTTTAATGAGATTATGGAACGTAAATTTGATGTTAAATTATTTTTTAATGATCATTATTAATTAATGATTTGTTGTTTCTCGGGTTTAGATGTAAGTTTAGTTTTGGTGTTGGTGAGTGAGTCGTTATAACAAATTCAGGTTGAGGACTGGTGTGTTGATAAAATGATGTCTTGAGTAATTAGTATTAAATTCAAGGATTTTTTTATTTAGATACATTTTATTTGAAATTCATAAGTTATTTGAGATTTCTTAGACGACTTTAAATTAATGAATTATAATAGCTTAATTCTAAAATCGTAAAAAAAAACAGCTTTTTTTTTTAATTTTTGCTTGGAATAACTACATATATATTGGATAAATTCGATCCCCACTTATATAGGTGTTTATATTTAAAAAGTTAGTACAAAGTGTAACATTTATTGACACATGATGACCATAAAAGTTTCGCCGAGTGGTAAATTGTGCCTTTTACCAAGTCAGAGAAACAAATTTACAATACTTCAAGTTTAAAGATACACTTTTCTTGTACAATTCGAAGTCCTTTAAGCATTCTCTTGAGTCGCAAGTCCTGAACACTGTCTCTTCGGTACCTATATGCTGAAACCATGAAATATTAATGACATAACCTAAAACTTTCTTCTCATATAGAAATAACATTCATAGAATTAAACCACCCCAAATCTAATTACTGCATACATATCAGTTTTCTGTAATACATCAATCAGCGTGTATTAGTCACAGTGGGCGTGGGTAGCTGCGGCACCAGTGGCAGTGAATCAGTGTCCCCCTTTCAGGCTCGTGTATAAATAGTCTAAAGACAATAGCAAATGAGCTGAATTGTAACGTAAATTGAATGTGTTGTGTAGAATGGGAATGAGTTCTGGTGGTAATGTTGGTTAGAGCTTAGTGGTTGGTTTGGTTGAATTGGGAGTATGGAGTTCGAATTAGATTTTTTTTTTTAGCTTCACGCTGTATCTCTCACACAGCAGGCTAGAGGGAACCTAGTGTTAAGACACTCCGTCCCCACATTCTGCCGATTTCGGAGGTATAGCATGTCAAGTGGCGGAACTTAACGCCGCGCTTTGCCTCGACACCAGAGCGAAGAAAATGAAAATATTAATTTTCACTCCTCGAGTGGGAATCGAACCCACAACCAGTCGTTTACAGTCACACGCTTGTGCCACTGGGCCACGACTGGCCACGTCGAATTAGAAATATTGTGTCATTTTGTTTATTTTTATGCTTTTTTGTAAGTAAAATGTAGTTTCATTGCGGTAGAGGGATTGAAGTAAATATTAGTATCTTTAAGTAGCCGTCTCCACTTTTAAGGGACATTTTCAGAGATATTGTGTATTAATCGACGGGACATAACGCCGCGCTTTGTATTGAAGAATTGGGAGAGAAAAGAGCCTATTATATAATTTTTTAAGTATAACATTATAAGTGTGAAAATCAAAATATTTCCATTTTTAATATTTTCTTAAACAAACGACATGTTTCAAATGTTCGACTAAAGCTTTAATTTAGTTCAAGTAATATAATATAACAATTATTTACTAACAATAATCTATAATAAATTCAGAATAAATATTTCAAAACGTTTCATAACTTTCCGCTCTAACTACAAAACGAGTCACGAGGATATTACCATGCACAGATGGACGTAACATACATACAAACTTATATTTGTATGTAACGATACTAACGAGTACAGTGTTTTATGTACAACCATTATCTATGGTTGCTTGTAACAAATTATGTAATAATGGTGATATTTACTGCAAAAGTCATATTTATTATAAACATAATGCAGCTTTACGCTTTTACTTGCAGTGATCAGGTTATTGAGAGAGAAGCTAGTAGGAAGACACTCCGTTCTGCATATTCCGCCCGAAATCGAGGTAATGCGTGTAAAATAGGGGAACTTAACGCCGCGGAGATATGCAAATTAAATATAAACATTCCTTCGGTTGGAAATCGAACCCACAATCATCCCGTTGACAGTCAGACGCTGCCCCACTACGCCATGTTGACCTCCCCCTTTTCGTCCTGACTTTACCCAATATTTTTAAATTTTTCATTATGCTTATGATAGTGAATAAATTGTTGTATTAAAGTAACCAATGACATAGTGATATGTCTCTCTTATCTAAATATTAATTTGAAATGATGTTACTATATCTCTTACTTAGAAGTGCACTCGGAAATGTACTTCCGAAGTGCTATAGAAAAGGACTGAAATAAAATATAGTAATACGTCACTCTTTCCTTATTATTTTGCTCATTTAAAAGTTAAGGAAATAAAATATCTGTACTACGAGTATACGTCAAAAATAAAAAAAAAGTCTTAAGGCATCAGAACCTGTAAACACCATTCAAACACGTGCCAAGCCCATCACGACCTACCTCACAATATATACAGTTACAACTGACAACAAATACAAAATATAATGAAAAAAATCAATTTCCTTTCCCTAATCCTATTCTTGTCTTCAAAAGATTTAAGATACAAAAAACTGTACAGTGGATTACATGAATGAATGAAAAATATATCAACAGACAGACGGACAATAGCACTTCTTAACAAGATGGTTAGAATCGGTTACGAGTTGTAACCGGAAGTGAGCCAAGAGGTTATAATGTTCTTAATAATAAACATTAACTTTAAGGACTTAGGTGCAATCGTCTGTTTATTGTATTTTTAATATGCAGATACAGACTTCTTCCAGCCATGTAGGGAAGTCAGAAAATATCTAGTGACCAGACATTCTGTTCTCCGCTTTTGAAATAGAGATAATACCTAAGTGTTGAATGGCGGAATTCAACGCTATATTTTGCCTTACTGAATAAAACGAAAATGAAAATAATCTATATTTACATACATGTAATCATTTCTTCGAGTGGGAATAGAACCCACAGCCAATCGCGTTTACATTAAGATATTGTCCCACTGTTCAACGACGACTTCAAATTTAGTAAAAAAAATATAAATTTAACTTTAACATTTTTACTTGAGCAAAATTGATGCTGATACAGTTAGGATACGATAACGTTGTAGATCTTGCTTGCAGAAAATTATAACCCGACGGATTATTGACGCTTATTATTCTAGTGGGGAACGGAATGTCTTAACACTAGGTTCCCTCTGCCTACCCTGCTGTGTGCGGGATACAGCGTGTAGTTATATAACAAACAAAGTGGGGTTAAGTTCCACCATATACATAACAAATTTGCATTAGAAGATGTGTTTGTTACAGAGATTGTAATACAATATGTTACTTGACACCCCTTTCTACACGTTCCTCTTGGTTGGTCTTCTGAGCTTTTATTTTCTTTTAGTAACATGATACTACTCGAATACACGTTAGAGTTTTTAAAAATTGGAAGTAATTAATATGTAAAAATGTATTTAAAAATTTACTACCTTTTCACACTTGTGATAAAATATTCTGTTATCTGTTTATCGCTTACTTAATTTTTATGTTCTCTTTTTTTTAGCTTCACGCTATATCCCGCACACAGCAGGATAGGCAGAGAGAACCTAGTGTTGAGACACCGTTCCCTACTTTCCGCCGAATTCTGAAAGCATTGCGTGTTAAGTGGCGGAACTTAACGCCGCGCTTTGCCTCGATACGAGAGCGAAGAAAATAAAAATGTTAAATATTTCCACTCCTGGAGTGGGAATCGAACTCACTACCAGTCGTTTACAGTCATACGTACGTGCCACTGCGCCACGACTGGCCTCAAGTTCAAGTTCAAGTTATTATTTTTTCTTAGAGATATTAAATTATTTTCCGCATAGGTAAAGAACCTAGTATCAAAATACTCCGTTGACACTTGCGTTTTAATAGTGTACTCTTGTTAACCAAAGCGGAGAAATGAAAATAAATAATGACCATTATACCAGCGGCGGTAAGTTCCGCCACTTAACACGCAAAGCTTCCGAATTTGGCGGAAAGTAGGCACCGGAGTGTCTTAACACTAGGTTCCCTCTGCCTACGCTAATGTGTGCGTGATACAGCGTGAAGATAAAAAAAAAGAAAAAAGAAAATGACCATTCATCCGGCTATCCCGAACCAGATTTATTCGACGAACCAAAACTACTTGCAAAAGATTATTTGAATAAAGTACATTTTGAATCTGAATTTGATCTGAACAATGTAGCCTTGACTCGCTTCATTAAAAAAAAAATTACATATCAATACATTTACTACTTGCGGGTAAGTGACCGGTGACTCAGTTTTCGTCTGCTATAACTAAATTACGATAGAAAATATCGATTTTAACTTAATATCGACTTTATTAATTATATTTTAGAGGTTAAAATCGATTGTTTTATATTTTATACATAGGATGTTCATAATTTCGTAATGAGCTGGTCTAAATCTGTACGCGACGACACCGCCCCCCTTCCGTACGTCTAGTATTTATTTCAGGCCCCCTAATTTTAGCGGTTCATTGATTAAGAGTGAAAAGGTAGGTGGTAGGTTCGAATACGGTAGAGTTAAGTTTTGATATGTTGTTAGGGATTAGTTCGTATGTTGAATTTTAATGGTTATATCTAATTAAGTTTACATTATGTTTGGTACAGCAAAATAAACATTTTGGTGTCCCAATATTTTTAGGCGAAATGTTTTCTTTAATACCAAAATGTTATACCAAAAATTAAGTAATTTTGAATTTCATAATATAAAAAATATTTGACGCAGTTGAGAAGCAGTGCGATAGCGTCTGACTGTAATGGCGATTGTTTGTACGTTTATCTCCCTCCTCCTTCCTCCATTCGGCAAAATCCTGCAAAGCGTGAAAAGACTTAAAGCTAAAGAAGAATATATTGAAAAAAAATTATATATTTTAATTTTATTCGAAAAAAGTATGAAATAAACACAAAAAGTAAAACCAACACTTTCATTTGCAGCTTTTAGTGGACATTTTTTCTATATGACAAAGTAGACGGAGATAACCTAGTGTTAAGGCACTCCGTTCTTCACTTTCCACTCGACCTCGAGATATTATATATTGAGTGGCGGAACTCAACGCTGCAATTTTCCTTGTTCAGAACAGGGAAGAAATAAATATAATTAAATTATGGTTATTCCAAACAGCTGTATAATAAACAACAAAACAGTAAGTAAACTACTTAAAGTAGTTTACTCCACTCATTGTCTTGTCAATCACATTGACATTACGTATTTGTGATATAAATCAAATTTGAAATTAACAAACGATACAATCAGCGCAAATGGACTCGATTTGTCCGAATTATCATACAAACGCGATAATTATGTTCAAGTTAATATATTGTGATAGAGAATTAGAAATAATGATAAATTGTGCAGAAACGAATTAAACACATTTTGAAATAAGCCTATATGTTTTGCGAAATTGTTTTTCTACATTTTTTTTATTTTACTTTCAATGTATGTACGAGTATGTTTGTTCAAGTGCAAGATTTACAAGATTGTAAAGTTTGAAGCACATATCCTTAATCGATTGAGTTCAATTTTGAAAGTTACATGTAAGTACATGTAAGTACAGTGGCCAGTCGTCGTGGACTAGTGGCACAAGCTTGTGATTGTAAACGGCTGGTTGTGGATTCGATTCCCACTCGAGGAGTGGAAATATTTAATATTTCCATTTACTTCGCTCTGGTGCCGAGGTAAAGCACGGCGTTAAGTTCCGCCACTTAACACACAATGCCTCCGAATTCGGCGGTACGTGGGGAACGGAGTGTCTTAACACTAGGTTCCCTCTGCCTGCCCTGCTGTGTGCGGGATACAGCGTGAAGCTAAAAAAAATGCAAGTACAAATATGAATAATCGTCTATACATTTTACTAGAACCCTTGGCGCAGCCAGCAACCCATCATCATACTGTAACCACGATTGGTAGTGAGTTTAATCCCCACACGAGATAATGATCATATTAAAATGACTTTCAATTTTCTACTCTGGTAAAACAAAACACAGCGATGAGTTCATTCACTCAACATACTTTTTTTTAATTTTCAATGGAAAGTGGAGAACACAGTGTTTTGACACTACACTGACACTTGTACTGTATCTTCACGTATGCTGCCACGACGTGAAGCTACTTTGCTACGTATCTTATTAAGATATCTATAACAGATATACTTTTTTTTTACATATTAATATATTTTATTAGGGTTAAGTATCGCATGACATTTCTTTTATAGTTGACAAGTATATATACATACATAGCCACTGGCCCCGATATGCAGCTTCATTGAGATAGTTAACAGTTGTTACTGCACTACTGTCCAGTTCTACTCTACGGATAACGTCAAATAACTGTTGATATGATTGAAATGGACACGATTTGCTGTCACTGGTAGATGTATGTAGGTATGCATGTTTGTATGTACTTCGTAATATTGTATCATAGACTTTTTTGGTTTCTGAGATCTAAGAGCAATTTGTTCGTAGCTTTTGTTAGTTATTACTGAATGAATATTGTTAACTATACTGGAGAAAAGTATTTTATAAAAGGAATAAATCCACAGGAAGGAATCCATAACCATTGCGTTACTAATCACGTGCAATCCCACTGCGTCCCACGACAGCCTCGACATTTTTTTCTTTTTTCAATAGTTCTTTTTTTTATACTGCTTCTCTCTGTTTTTCATACTGTTTCTCCTTTTCCTGCTTCTCTTTTTCCTCTAAATGTGCATGAAATCCACTACCAATAGCCTTTACTAGCAAATGCTTTACCACTGAGTTATAGTGGTCACGCTATTTCTTTTGAAGAATATATTAAGAAAATACACTTTTACTTATTCTTAGGAAAACCAAACCGTTTGCATAATTTCCGGTTTGACCATATACATAATGTTAAGCTTTATCATACAAAAATTAGGCAATAGGCATACATACATACGTATGTACATTTGTAAGGTAACTTTGTTCTTCTATTTGACTTGTTGTGTATTTTAAAAGGAGATAGTGATAAATATAGCGCCTAGTTATCTTTTTTATATCCTGTATTGAAAAAGTTTTATATGATAGCGAATTGTTATAAACAACTCTGTTCCTGTGAACATTATGACTAATTTTTATAAAGAAATTGTTTTAACCAGTATTAATGTCTATATTGTGGCCAGTCGTGGCCCAGTGGCACAAGCGTGTAACTGTAAACGACTGCTTGTGGGTTCGATTCCCACTCGAGGAGTGGAAATATTCAATATTTCCATTTTCTTCGCTCTGTTGTCGAGGTAAAGGGCGGCGTTAAGTTCCGCTACTTAACACGCAATACAGCGCGGGTTCGAGTCCCGCTACGTTCAAATCTTTATACGTTTTCTAAAAATGTTTTTCATATTTTTAAAGTGTGCTAAGTGTATGTAATTCACTTATCACACTTTAAAAATATATATTTTTTTTAGTTATTCAGTCAGGTACGTCACATTCGTCGAACAATTAAAACAAGGGTGGGCGTCTAATCGTGTGAAACAATGCACTTCCCAGAAACCCTTACCTGTTAAGGGTGGAACTATTTAACTGTTAAATTCTATGACTATCTTGAATAGTCTTGAAACTAGTTGTAAATATACTTGAGTTTCTACAATTAATATTATTTTTATAAAAAATAATTACTTTAGAAGCCATCGTGGATCAGTTGGAGTATAAACGGCTGAATTCGTGATAGGTTGAGGGTTTGATTCTCACTAAGAGCAATGAGTATAATTTAATTATTTTAGTTTCTCTGCTCCGATGAACACAGCGATTAGTGAACAGTACGCGATATTTGACATTCGACCGGAAAGTTTAGAACTATGTGCCTTGACACTAGCTACTCTCTACCTATCCTATTTATTATATATGTAAAAGCTTAAAAATATATACTCATTTCCTAAGGGTAATTCATTCATGTAATGCATTAAAAGTAGAGCAAAAATTTAAATAAATATTCTAATATCCGTTAGAAGTTTCAACATGAAATTGATAGCCTAATTGGCTAAAGAGTTTAAATCTTATATGTATTTCAACTGTGCCAGTTCAAATTATACAATCTTTATTTATACATGAAATTTTAATAACAAAATCTCCAAACAATTCACACGGTGATGACACAGTGGAATAATATATGATTGTAATGGCAATTGATTAAGCGTTTGATTCTCGAGACACTACGTTCTCCACTCTACGTCTTAAATCGATATCAATATCGCGTACTGAACGAATGTACTCAATGCCATGATTTGTCATAAGCGGTGAGAGCGAAGAAATTATAATAATTTAATAATATTCATTACCTAAGAAATTTCTTAGGGGCCAGCTGTGGCGCAGAGTGACCAGTCGCTTTACAGGCGACTGGTTGTGGGTTCGATTCCCACTCGACGAGTGGAAATATTTAATATTTCCATTTTCGCTGTGGTGTCGAGGCAAAGCGCGACGTTAAGTTCTGCCACTTAACACGCAATGCCTCCGAATTCGGCGGAAAGTGGGGGACGGAGTGTCTTAACACTAGGTTCCCTCTGTCTACCCTGCTGTGCGCGGGATACAGCGTGAAGCTAAAAAAAGAAAAAATATTCATTACCCCAAGTGGGAATCAAACTCACAGCCATTTCGTTTACAGTAATACACTGTCCCATTCCACCACGTTGGTCAAACTTTTATTTTAACGCAATAATCAACAAACTATCACTCAGCGCGGCTATCTCCCGCGCGTACTATAAATACATCGTAATCCACAATGCGCGTGCGCAGTCAACGATAAATAGCTTTCGCTTGTATGAATAATAAATATTACGTTTTGAATTAACTTTGTATTGCTTTGCTATGAGCTTTAATTTGATGTTGGACTTTGGATAGATGAAATTTATGTTTAAATTGTATAATTGAACTAGAAAAAAGGAACAGAAATAAGACTAAACCATGTTAATAAGCTTTTAGAAAGGAGCGGAAAATGGAGAACAGAGTGTCTTCACTCATGCTTGTGGATTCGATCCCATTCGGAGGTATTGATTGTATTTTAAATATTTTCGTTTCTCTGTTTTGGTACCTAAAACTTTATCTTAGGTAGACTTTATCTTAATGTCTAGATCTTCAGGCAAAAGTAGAGTAAGAAGTGTTACAACACTACGCGGTAAAAAGTGTGAAGCTGTTTTTTCTGTGTAATATGAAATGAAGTATGACTGAAAAATGAAATATGACTTGATAAAGAAGATGCTTTTTTTTAAGATCCTCTTTCACTTCTAAGAAAAATAATCAAAACTACAGATTCACGTGGATAAAACCCGCATAGAGGACTTGTTGTCACAACACTCCGTTCTCCACATTTCGCCCGAAAATCGACATTATATGTTCTATGGCAGAACACAACGCTACGCTTTGTATTAGGTACCAGAGGTGAGTAATGAAAATATTGACAATATAATTATACCCACGAGTGGAAATCGAACCCACAACCAATCGTATTCACAGTTTGACGCGTTCCCACTGCGCTATGATAGCTATCTCAAAATTTCTAGGAACGAACATAACATTTAAAATTATTAAGTATATTTTATTTTATTTCAAGTCTATGTAAGAAACGAATAAATTATATAGCAATTATCGTACAAATTTACTTTACCTTACTTTACTTCATTATACAGGCAAATGCGACTAGTTACAAGTAACTGTTTTTATATATTCGTATACATATTTCGCTAAGTTTTCTCTAATAATATTTATATTTTATTATATTCTATAGGACTTCTAGACACGTATCTTGTATAGTAGGACCTCTGTCGACGCATAAATTACGCGTTACCTTAGCAACGTTATGTCACTGTATATTAAAGTACCTACATAAAATGTCAAACATATGGTAGCATATAGTAGGTAATAGTAGTAGTAGTATTAGGTAGTATTAGTTCAATATATTTCTAACAGATGCTATAGTAGATACTGATTTTCTGCGCTTCTTCTTTTCATTAACTTTAATTATGCTTAATTTCATAGGTTATCCTCTCACCATATAAATTTGCGTAAAAAGGGCAAAGATTTTCCTTCACGTGTTAATATCTCTTATATGCTATCTGTTTTTTGCTTTGTTAGCAAATTCAAGATATTATGTATCGTGGTGGAACTTAACGCCGTATTTGGTCTGAGAGCAGAGTGCAGAGCTAAGATAAGAAAATATTTAATTTGTGATTTTGTCCCAGCCTTGGTAACATGTGCGGTGTTGTGTTCCGGGGCGTTGTGCTCCGCGGCTTATCCAGAAAGCATGGAAAGGAGTATATTGACACTAGATTCTTTCTGCATACTACTTACTTGCGTACTCTTGCTATATAGAAAGAAATAAAATTACTAAAAATACAAATTTGAAGCTTTAACAATTCCAGTCTTATAATAACTATACCAAAAGGGTCTTAGGTCTAAAAATAACTTACTTGTCCTTTCTACAAATTAATAGTGAAATATGCATACTAATATGGCTAGTTGATCTGAACTTGTTTCGACTGGCGTAAAGTAATAGTATAGTAGAGTAAGTTAAGAGGTAAAGTTTGATCTTTTGATGGTAATGTTTATAATCCCTAATAACCTATTTAATAAGTTTATAATAAAAGTGCCACTTATTTTCTCAGCAATTCATTTTCTCAATTGTTACATCTTCTATACATTAACTTTTAGTTTTTTTTTAGCTTCACGCTGTATCCCGCGCACAGCAGGGCAGGCAGAGGGAACCTAGTGTTAAGACACTCCGTTCCCCACTATACTATAATACTATACTATAATAAAATAGTAAAACCAAAATGTTTATTCGTGCATATCTGTGAAATGACCCAGTGGATTTTAATAAAGCCATTTTCTGGTATAGCTTTTAAGCCTAGGCAGGACTTGACGAGAACAGTAAGTGTTGTAGAACTATAATAAATCAGTTTTACTATAATATGTAACGTAATTGCCCTTTTGCAAAAGCTTTTCAGCATGATAGGTATTTTGGTTAGAAGGATCCTCAAGTCCGTGCAAAGTTGCGGCAACTACAAGTTATATATTAAAGTACGAAATAGTGCTTTTACTAGGCTATGGGGCCAGTTGTGGCGCAGTGGTACAAGCCCACTCGAGGAGTGGAAATATTTAATATTTCCGTTTTCTTCGGTCTGGTGTCGAGGCAAAGCGCGTCGTTAAGTTCCGCCACTTAACACGCAATGACTCCGATTTCGGCAGAAAGCGGGGAAAGGAGTTTCTTAGCACAAGGTTTCCTCTACCTACCCTGCTGTGTGAGGGATACAGCATGAAGCTAAAAAAAACCTAGGTTATTGTTAAATGTTACAAGCTTATGTTCAAAGTTTACACTTTCATCTAATGTTTTTTAAATAGTTAAGTAGAAGCAGAAGAAAAAATATACTACTTAAAAGTAACCCAAAGTAGCTCGAAAGCTCACTTAAAGTTTTCATAAAACTGATTAACATAATAAATAACAATATAATTAGTAAGTACTCTGTACTATGCACATAACTTTCACTACACCTTGACCCATATAATATATTAAAATGACACAAAGCCATGCTTATAAAAATTGACAATATATTTTTTTTGCTTTACGCTTCATCTGTAAGCAGAGAGAACGTACTTTAAGTCACTCCGTTCTCCGCTTTCCATCTTATTTCGAGACGTTGTAAGTAATTGGCGAAACTCAACGCTGCGCTTTGTGGCAACAGAGCAGGGAAATAACAATCAGAAAGAGATTTGAACTCAAAACAACCTTACATTTATCTATACTAACTAACTAACCATTTTACAAACTAAACTGTTTCTAAGAATTAATGGACCGGTCAGCTAAAGCTATTATTTTTTTAAACACATACTTTTGCCTCATTTGGAAAGTGTTGAATATAAAAAAAACTTTGGTGTAACTTAGTAGCATAACTTCGTTCTCCAATTTTTTTTTGCTTCACGCTGTATCTGGCATATAGCAGGGTAGGCAGAGGGAACCTAGTGTTAAGACACACTTCCCTATTTTCCGCCGAATTCGGAGTCATTGCGTGTTAAGTGGCGGAATTTAACGCCGCGCTTTGCTTCGACACCAGAGCGAAGAAAATGTAAATATTAAATATTTCCACTTATCGAGTGGGAATCAAACCTACAACCAGTCGATTACAGTCACACGTTCGTGCCACTGCGCCACGACTGGCCCCAAAAAAACATGAAACAATAAAGTAAGCATGTATATTTAACTTATACGAGCTTTTACACAATAGCATCGATTTAATTCAATAATCGAGTTTCAACTTACAAAAAGCTTATTATCTGGAACCTGAAACTTTGACGTTGTGGTGCAGTTATAAAGTGATTTACTGTATAGGCAAAGGTTATGCATTCGATTCTCAGTCGGGGAATGTTGACGTTACGTCACAGAACACTAAGCGAATGACATGGAGAATGGAGTGATTTAGTTTAAATTTCTCTCTGTCTTTAATAAAAACATAATACGCCTTAAAATTTTTCATTAACCTGCATATTTTTATAACCGTTTATTATATGTATTTCTAAATAATACAAAAAAGAAAAGATTTGCGCTTTTCCTGCATAGCAGGGTAATCAAGGAGGACCTTGTGTTAGTCAAAACTCAACACCGCAATTTGTTATGTACCAGAATGAAAAAAAATGTAAATAACTTTGAATATATTCATACCTGCCGGTAAAAATCGAACCCACAATCAGTCGCATTTGTAGCCAGACTCTGTCCCACTGCGCCAAGATGGGCTTTAAATATCGATATAGGAGCTTTTACACAATAGTATCGATTACTTAAACGATTTACTTCAATAATCTAGTTTCGCCTTACAAAAAGTTTATCCCGTTATTATAAATACTATGTGCGTGTACTATACCCGGAATGCGACAGGGAAGCGGGTGTCATGTGACACTTCTTAGAAAGACGGGTTTACTTGCTTTAAGGAATGGCGTTTAGTTTAAACACATAGAACTAAGTTAGGGCTAAGTTACTATTTTTATGTATTTTGTTTCTAATCCATACTTATATTATAAATGGGAATGTCTGTGTGTTTGTCTGTCATCCTGTCACGGCTATTCTACTGGTCCGATTTCTATGAAATTTAGAATGAAAGTAGTAAAAAATACTGGGTCTAACATAGGCTTCTTATTTTTTCAAAAATCAATCTCTAAAGGGTTAAAATAGGGGATGAAAGTTTATATGAAAAATCGATTGTAATGAATTTTGGCATAAATATAGTTGGTAATCCAAGGTTAAACATTACCTACCTATTTTTTTAAAAACCTACCCCGATGGTTGCTATACAACAAAGCAATTATGTAGTTCACGCGGCGAAGTCGCGAGCGGGCCGCTAGTGTATAATAATTGCGTAAAATTAAGCGTTGCCATAACAACGTATGTATTCGCTTTGTATAAAGAGTGTATGTCAGACATATAGTTGTGTGGGTAATTTTTTATTTTATTAGATTAATGTTAAATATTATTTTTTAAATATATTGTTATAAAGAATATTACTCTACTGCACTGCTTCTACATATAAATTTTAACTGTGTCAAATTATATGCTCTTCTGAACGTGTATTTTTTTAAAAGTGGATCGGAAATTTTTTAAATTTTTCAGAACATAATTTGTCCAAATCTAATTCTTTTCTTCAACTTATTTTTTTAAGTAAGACATATAGTTTGGTGCGGAATATAATTTAAAATATAATTTACTAATGAAGATAATATACTAATGAATTTGAATGTATAACTAACAGGTTGTTTACCAACGGTTGGTTGTTTTACCAACAAAGCTCTTAAACAAAGAATAAAAAAAGAGACATAAATATTTTCCCATGCAGAATTCGAGCTCACAGTCAAATACATCGCATCGCATTCGAGCTATAGTGAAATACATCGCATTTGTACCACGATGTAGTCACGATGATATTGTTTTAGATCAGTTTTGTTTAGTTAATCCTAATTATAATATAAACATTAAATTTAACATATAAACCCTCATTTTTAGCCAAAAAAAACTTTTTTGATATACAGTGGATACATTTTTAAATAGATTTTAGATTTTAGGATAGAATATACATTTTTTATATAAGAATTAGTAATTTGTTGAAAAAGACATTTAAAAAAGTCAAAAAATATTTAAAGATTCTCCTAAGAGTGGAATAACACTTTAAAAATGTTTAAAAGTAAAAATATATAATATTAAAATCAAGTTTAAACATAACAAACAATTATTACGAAGAGCAAGCTTTTACAGAAGACTTTAAAAAAATGTTTTACATTACACTGATAGTTACATATTTACTGATATATTTTAATTCAAATATTTATTAATAATAACTTTTCCATATTGTCTCTTTTCTCTTCCTATAATCATATTAAAATCAGTTCAATGACATATCTACTTAAAAATGAAACTAATTTAAAAAAATCAATACGAAAAATTATTAGTATATTTTTTACGCTTTTCTCGTTTCCTTGGCTGACAGGCAGAGAGATCGTAGTGTCATAACATTCCGTTCTGCTCTCTCCGCTTCTTAAAAATCATTGTGTGATATAATTTAGTAAAAATAAACATTCAAAAATATCGCATATATGTCTGTCTATATAGATTATATTAGATTTCCCAACTGCATTATACTATATTAAATAGTAGCGAACGGAGTGGCCGGACACTAGGTTCTCTCTAAATACCCTAGATAGCTTAAAGCTTAGTATAATAAAATAATATTTGTACCAGGTTTCTGATGCCGATGTTTCTTTCCTTTGCCAGTGACCGAAGTCACTAACAACGCCAATATCACTACACGCCACCACATTTTACACCATCACAAAAAGCACAGCACTATTTATCTTTTATAATTATTAAAAAAAAATCTAATAAATAAATAAGGTTATTAGGATGTATGCCACTAAATCAGTGTCTAAATCACTAAATAAACGAAATGTTTTAAAAAGTTTCTGTCTGTCAAAATTGGCGGCATTTCGTAGTTCTTCATAAGTTCACATTAAAAGCTTGAACAAGTAAATTTTATAGTGAATATTAACTATTTTTTAATAATTTCACTACTGGTCGTTTAATATATTTTTATTTTTATGTTATTATAAAGTTTTCACACGCGCTTAAATACGAAATTTTAAAAGTTTTTAAATATAGGACCGTAAGATCACCTCTCCACTTGACGTTTAGATCCCAACTGAGTAACAACCGGCTTTGTATGGGCTAGCCTAGAGCTTAAAAAAGCTCAACCTATATTGAAGAATAAATATTTAAATTATTATTTAAAAAAACCTTAGACTTACATATATCCAGGAAAATTATGAACGTTTTTGATATTTTCATAATAAATAGTGTTTTTCAGCATAAAAGAAAGTAAGTTTAAAACAAGAAGCTTTTAGTGAAAGCTTTATTTGTACTCAAACCCCAAGTTCATCGTAAATTTACTTCGTAGTTTCAAACTTTTGTCATAGATGGCGCTATACAAGACATTTCATTGAAGGTTAATTATTATATAGATGACTAGCGGGTTATGTGGCTTGGCCGCATGACCTACGTAATTGTTTCATTATATTGCAACCCTCGGGGGTGGGTTTTTGAAAATTAAAGTAGCCTATGTTTAGCCTTGGATTATGAACTATACTTATGCCGAAATTCATTACAATTGGTCAAGCAGTTTAAATTTTTTATATAAACTTTCCCCTATTTCAACCTTTAAGAGATTTATTTTCGAATAAATAAGTAGCCTATGATAGACACTGGAGTTTTTACTACTTTCATTCTAAATTTCATCCAAATCGGAACCGTAGTTCAGCCGTGAAAGCGTGACAGACAAACAGACAGATATTCGCATTTATAATATAAGTATGGATGACTAATACCAACTTACTCTTGTAAGTATACAAGCATGCATACATTTGAAAAAAATATATATTTCACGAACTTTTACCCGCGACTTCGTCCTCGAGTACTTTAATTATCAGTAGAGCGTATTTTCATACACACAATACTCTTCCATTTTACCCCTTTAGGGGAGAATTTCATCCATTTCAACTGTTTAGGTGAAACAGATTATTTTTACTTCTAACCATGATGCTGTATATAATTTTTTATACTAATATGATCTTTTATACTGTTAAACTATGAATTGTTTATACTGTTAAATCCAGAAATGGGAAGCTTTACAAACAAATGTTAACTAAATGAACCTTTAGAGGAAAAAATGTCTATTGTACCAAATTACATGTTTTTCAGTAGTTTCGGCTGTACGTTAACAAATAAGTGAAGGACTAAAAATAATTTTACTAATACAATCATTCCTCTGACTGGGTATCTACCGCGCCACGATGCCTTCTATGTGTAAAATAATGGTAACAGTTAAAAAATATTGCCTGATTAAATTTAATAGCAATAATGGTAATAGAAGTTAAAGAAAACTTTTTTCATTTTGTATAACTAGTAACGAGCTTTGCAGGTGAAAATACGTAAAATTTCCATACAAATCTTCGTATAAAGCAGAATTAAACAATGTTACTTGGATACCTGGATACCTTCCAAGACACAAAACTTTAAGATACCTAAGTAAGAACATTTTCACAAAGCCCCGTTTGAAAGTTTATTGCAAGCATTTATAAAGTGATTGTACTATTATATTGAGTATTTATTTTTTTAATTTTAAAACTTCATTATTTAGTAATTATGACATATAATTTTTGGCGCAGTAGAACACCGCCTTTAACTATAAACTCACTGTGGATTCATTTTCCACTCGAGGAAATACATTTCATTATATTTAAATTATTTCCATTGATCTTGTTCCTCGTACCTCGTACTCGTGGTCGGTTGTGGCCCAGTGGCACAAGCATGTGACTGTAAACGACTGGTTGTGGGTGGGTTCGAGTCCCAGTGGAAACTATATTTCCATTTTCTTCGCACTGGTGTCGAGAAAAGCGCGGCGTTAAGTTCCGCCACTTAACAAATCCCCTGATGTATGGATACAGCGTGAAGCTAAAAAAAATCTTGTTCCGGACAACGGTTCCGCTATGGTATATACTCGTAAGACAAAGCGCGGCGCCGATTTTCTTCTAGTCTTAACTTCGGCCAGAACTTGGAGAAACAGAATATCTTGACACTACGTTCTGTCTCACTGCTTTCTATTTAGTTATAAATATAACTTATATTAAATATTAATATTTATCCGTTTAGTTCCCCATATGCATAAGCAATTGATAGATAGAACATAATGTACAGTTCTTAGTACTGTCAAAGTCAAAAATTTTATTCAAAATAAGAAGTTTCAAGCTTCATTTTTTGAACGTCAAAGAGTTTACCACCGGTTCACTACATTTAAAGCCTCAGACCTGAGAAGAACCGGCGCAAGAACCTCAGCGGGACTTCTTCTTTTTTAAAGTAATTGTTATATACAGATTTATTGCTGACAGTGATACTTTTGAAATAGCCCGGAGCGAGCATTTCATTCCCAAGACGTGTTATCGTTTATAAAATCTTTAATTAGGTAATAAGCTTTAACACACAAACGTCTTCTCACAACTTTTTAAAATTGTGATATGAAAAATATTTGACTGTTTGTATAAAGAACACACATGAAGCTAAAACAAAAAAGGTATTGATTTAAGCTACTGGTGTTGAACTTTCGGGTAGTATAAAAATAACACTGTAAAAAAGTGATAATTTTAAATTATTTTTATTATAATAATAAATTTAGACTTTATGAAACTGAAGTGTTTATTTTTAAGTTATTAATTAGCAACTTTAGTTATAAAGTTATTAAACTGTGTAAATCAGTGAACTTGTGTCTAGAGCAATGGTGGGCAAACTTAATAAACTCTTATTTTTTTTCAAATATTTTGGCTCTCGTTTTTGCACCCACCACACTAATATTTTGACTTTGTATGGGCTAGCATGGAGCTCAAAAAGCTCAACATATATTGAAGAATAAATTTCTAAATTATTATTTAAAAATAACCTTGGAATTAGATATATCCAGGAAAAATATTCTTTTTTATGTGATTATTTCATAATGGTGGGCAAAAAATAATAAACTTTTTTTTCCAAATATTTTAGTTCTCGTTTTTGCAACTACCACTCAGATATTTTGATTCTCATTTTTTGCACCTACTATACTAATGTTTTCACGGATATTTTTTTCATCGCCCGTCGATGGTGCAGGCCGAGTCCCGTAGACGCCGACACCCTCTCGAGCAGCCATTACTGCTTACATTTCGCTGGGACTGAGTACCCTCTTCTCTCATCCCCCTTTCATTTTCGCTGTGAAATGCTTTTACGCAGACCAACCGTTCGCAAGACAGTCAGAACTGCCCTGTGAACGGATGATACTGTGGGACTCACCAACGAGCCCGGTACTACCCACTAAAACCCTCATCTCCCTGCGTCGTTGTACAGGGTCAAGAGCAAATCCAAAAAGAAAATATTTTTTTATCAAAATTTATGATTCTTTTTACTGAATACCTTGCTTAAAACTTGCGTACCATAACTGCGTTATACAGTTACTATATGATATATCTTTCTTGAGCATCTCTATTATTCTACAGATTTTCAAGATTTGAACGTGTACCCCTTGGGAAACGTCCAAGAGCATTCAAATTTAGGAAGCTGCGATCAGTCGTCATTATGATTTTTTTAGCTTCACACTGTATTCCTCACACAGCAGGTTAGGCAGAGCCTAGTGTTAAGATATTCCGTTCCCCATTTTCCAAAGAATTCTAAGAGCATTGCGTAAAAATGTTAAAAGTATTTCAGTGTAGCTCAGTGTGTGAATTAGGGACAGGATATAGGTGTGAGGAAAACCTAAATAACAACTCAATAACATACGAACAATAAGCCAAAAACGTTTAATGTCATATCGATAAATTTACATTGCGTTTATCGTTAACACCAAAACCTGGACACCCGACACGCGTGCCTTCCACTAGACGAGTAAAAATTCACCTAAAAAAATCTTTGCTAAAATTATGTATTACATATATTATTATGTATTGTTATATATTAGATACGTTCGGATAGATCATTCGACCGGCCTCGACCGCGCGTCCACGCGACCGCACCCGCGCGATAAAAAACTTCTTAAAATCTGTAAATAGCGTTAAAGGCAATAAAATTATTATAGTACCTTATAAAGTATCTAAGCGTGTTAAATGGAAGTTTTCATTATTGTTACATGTTTCCAAAGCGATTATTTGTATGTAATTCTAGTTATAGACTAGCGGGTGATGAGCGGGCGAGGCCGGTCGGCGTGAGAGGGGGACGCCTGCTGCTCCCACCTTCCGTCTCACTCACAAACACGATCACACTGTACTTTACAAACGCGACAACTTAAACGTAAACGATTGATACATCTATTGGTTTCATTAATTATATGTATTATATGGTCCGATTACAATTTGAACGAGTATCGCGATAATACTTTCAAAACTTTATTTATAAAGTTTAATTTTTTCACTTACTTAGAATACATACATAATATAACTCTTACAGTATATTCGGTACAGAAACAAATTAGACACAAAAAAGTCACACGTACATATATCGACTAAACATTTTTTTTTAGAAATGCGGAGATATTGGAACTGCATACTCTACGCACACTACTCTATCCAACGAACGTATACGACAACGTCGCGGGGACGTTAACTCGATAGTGGTTACGGTTACATTAGATAGAGTATGTTGAATATCTTTATATAATTATATATACTTAACTCTACCGAAACGCGTATATTCAAAGGAGTGAGATTCTGAACGGTCCGTTCGAACACGCACGAGCAACTCGAGCGAGTTACTCGTTTGTGTCAACGGTTTAGTTGTGCCAGTCAGTCAAACGAGTAACTGTCCAGATACTCTCACTGTTGGCTAGTTACTAGTGCGAGTGACTCGTACACAGCACGAGGAAGTAGCTCGAGCGAGCAGGCGCCCTCTAGTAGAGAAGTCGCCGCACATTCGATTATATTATATTATTACGTTATATTACCGACCGATTCTACGCGGTTCAACCACAAGTCGAATATCTCAGAATATCTCAGAATACATCTCCCACGGATAACCTATAATAGTTAAAGGAACACTCGCGGCAGAACCGTTGCTTAATTTATTAACAGATATGTGAAGGTTCGTTTTAAAAACTTATAAACTGATCTAAATACACTCACCTATCATCACTAATGTAAGACAACTGGCGATTACTGGCAGAGTTCCTTCCGGTGTCCGGACTCTACACGACTGTACGACTCACGAGTATTGTTGCGTTTGCATATTATCTTATACTATTTGTAAGGATATGTCGTTTTTACGATCTTAACGCTAAGTTTTAACATACTTTTTGTATGGCGGTGTATGATAAGTATTATATAATCCACTTCTCTCAACGGCTACACATGGTATAAACTCAGATGTATGTATATTTGTTCGTGTATGTTCGCATCAGTCGCGTCCAGTAGCAGCAGTAGATGATGAGGTGTGGGGAGTAGGGGGCCGGTACGGCGCCCCCGCCCTGCGGGCCCGACCGGGCCGCCTAGACGAACCACTCGTCCTTGTGCGGGGCGCCGCTCAACGCTGCGCCCGCGCCCGCAGGCGGCCCGGGCGCGCCGCCCTGTACCTGCGCACACGCAGCGGACACACATCTGAGTTATGTTATTTTGTAGTCATGTTTACATGTTTAAATAAACTATTAGAAATATGAAAGATAACTTTTACACACTTAAAATATTATTTACTAACTTAGCAAATTGAAAATTACATTTAGAAAACGTATATAAATTTGAACGCAGCGGGAACCTCTCTACAGAGATACTAACAACAAAAATAAATTGTAATAAAGCGTATAAGAATTTCGACGCAGTTGGTAGTAGGTCAGAGCGCCTAGATAGTTTCCAAAAAGCGCAGTTTAAGCGCGTTCAAATTTTAATACATTTTCTAAATATCTTTTTCAATAAAAGAAATCTATTTCATTCATATCATTGACAGCTATACCAAAGATTAAATTAATTTGTGACCGTCGCAGCACAGTTAGACAGCGTCTGGCTTAAAAGCAATGGTTGTAAGTTCGATTTCTACTCGGGAAAAGAATATATTTAAATGTTCATTTCTATGCACTGGTACCATAAACAAAGCGCGGTGTTTGAGTTCCGCCACATAATACGCTCACTATATACGTCACTCCGCTAGCAGGAAAAAAGCATGAAATTGCAATAACAATTGCGTTTTAAACTATGGCTCTTATATCACACTTAATATAGCAAGACTGACGAAAAATATGATAAATGAAATTTTAAATTCAAGAAAATTATTTAAGATTTAGATACACCTTGAACACATTTTCTTATATTGCCTAATATTTATCAACTAACTCACCTTAAGACATATCTGGAGTAACCTTGCCGATTGTGTTAAGGATTTCGAAGCATATCTAAAGATCTACCACCGAGCTAAAAAGAAAATTAGCAAAAAAATGTATGAAAAAGAAACAAAAAAGTTAAAAAAGGGTTTTACTACTTAGCAAAATTAAAAAAAGGACTTAAACAAATGCATTACCAAAAACGAGACAACTTTCTACTGTGAACTATGAAATAAGCTATGTACATATATAAAGTGTGCGTTTTTTCTATGTACATATATTAACCATACGTTCGTGTGTGCGTTTTTAAGGGCGTAATTATGAATGTGTGCATGTGTGTGCGTTTGAAAATTGCAAATAACAATAAAAAAATAACAATTGATCGTTTCTTTATGCAAACATCACAATAAACAATTAATTAATTGTAAAATTTGGCCCAAGTTTTGAAAAAATCCGTATGTATATTTGTTAACGTATGTACATTCGTGTGTTTTTGTGTTCATGTTTTACGTGTTTTTAGTATAGGTTTATTTTAATCAATAAAGCAATAAAAAAATAGAAAAGAATATTTTTCAAAATACTATTATCTATCAGTACTATCAATAAACATAAGCTATTAATATCACATGGGTATAGGGTTCATACCCGCGCGGGCCCGCAGGGTGCGCCCAGTTTCCCGGCAGCCGCGTTGCGGGCGACGCGGCGCACGCGCCTTTGCCGCCCGCGCCGTTGCTGCTGGCCATCTGTTGCACTGGAATTACGAATACACATTGTTTTAATAATATACTTTATAAAGAAATTTAAAATGAGAAATAATGAATCTAAAATTGTGGACAATGATTTTTTAAAGTGTTATTCGTACATTTGGGGAAATGGCAGTAAAATTATAATTTCTTTTTGTACTTTTTCTAAAATTTTTTTTTCAATGAGTTTGACTATGTCGAACGTCCACCACAACGTATGATATGTTTTTTTTGTATTTTGGGCATCAACAATTATTGATAAAAACTTCTTTTAGGTCAACTATTGACAAAGATAATAAAAAAATATTATTTAGTAGACAATTAGTTCATAATATTCAAGGGTATATTAATAAATCTTATAAAATTTAATCACTTTTGGGGTCAGCCGTGGCGCAGTGGCGTAAAGCCACTGGCTGTGGGTCCGATTCCCACTTAAGAAGTGGAAATATTTAATATTTTCATTTTCTTCGCTCTGGTGTCAACGTAAAGCACGACGTTCACTTCTAACTCTTAACACGCAATGCCTCCGAATTCGGCGGAAAGTGGAGAACGGAGTGTCTTAACACTAGGTTCCCACTGCCTACCCTGCTGTGTGCCGGATATAGCGTAAAGTTAAAAAAAACTTTAAGATTATAGTCCTTAACTTCAACATCATTTAATATTCAACTATCATATATATTCTATTTTCAATAATACAAAAATTATAATCTCTTCATAGTCGTTTTTCTTACTGAAGGTCGTGTCTTTGAAAGTCCTGCGTTGCTTTGAGACCTAACTTCTTCCACCCAGTTCGGTTTTCGGCTTCTCTCAGGGCAGATATTAATGAGAGCCCGGTAAGAGAGGTTACTTGATCACACCAGCGGCTAGGTGGACAGCCGCGTGGTCTTTTCCCTTTTACCTTACCCGTCAGAATTAGTTTTTCTAAATTGTTTATTGAATTTCGACGAGCAACGTGACCGAAGTAAGCAAGAACCCTTTCGTAGCATATGGTTTCAACTTAATATAAAAACAAGGCTATCAACCATATGCTACGAAAATTATAATAATACATTGTAAAGGCTTATAATACATTTTGTTCTAGAGACTATGCTAAATTTGAGAGATTCTATAACACTTACAATGTAAATGCGTCCGTCTAGCGGGCGCTCGTCGCCGGCAGTAGCACGTGAGCACGGCGACGATCACAAGCAGCAGTATCGCCGCCCCGCCCGCCGCTAACGCCACCCACGTGCCGCTGCCGCCGCCTCCGCCACTCTCTGTTGGAGAAAAATGGAGAAAAAATATATATATTGTGAGTCTTATCTATAAGTATAGAGTTAGTAAGTAATAAGTAAGCATTTGAGGCCAGTCGTGGCGCAGGGGCACAAAGGGTGACTAAACGCGACTGGTTGTGGGTCCGATTCCTATTCGAAATATGGTAGTATTTAATGTTTCTATTTTCTTCTCTCTTCTTCGCTCTGTTATCGAGGCAAAATTCGCCGGAAGTGTGGAACGGAGTGTCTTAACACTAGGTTCCCTCGGCCTAAACTGTCATCTCCAATATCCTCCTGAAAACGAGATGTTTTGAGTGGCAGAACTCAATGCAAGATGATGATGCAATGAGAGATGCTAAGAGCGAAATGATATTTCATTAAGAAAGCTAAAAAATCAACTTCACGCTTTTTCCCACAACGGGGTAATCAGAAAGGAGTAGTATTGCACGTAGTGTCAAAACACTTCGTCCTCCGCTTTAAATATAATCATTTCTCCAATTGAAAATCGTACCCATAACCAATCGTTTCTACTGTCCGATCACTGGGCCATGACGGCCTCTATAAAGTTTAACAATATAGACGTTTTCATTTTATTATCGTTATCCAAACAAATCGCTGCTTTCTTAAACTTAGAACCTTTTGAATATCCAATAGATTACTTTCGCTTATCCGTTATGATAATCCGGTCCGGTCTTACAGCTCACCGGATTTCCGGCTTGGGTTACCGGATGTCCGGGTCAAACAATTAACCCGTTTCAATTTTAATATAATAAAACAATATAGCCAATATAACTAGAGTAGAGATAGGGGGAGGCTTTGTGGCGCAGTGAAAAGTATTTGACTACATGACGGTTATGATTTTCATGCTTTTAGGGAATATTCATTTACAGGTATATGCTTTATCACATAAAATAGGGAGAAACTAGTGTCAAAACACTCCTTTATCTATGTTCCATCTAAAATTGGGACGTTAGACTAAACGTAACAAAATGGTCAAATAACGGCTTAATAAAGTTTAGTAGTTTTATTGTTTTTCTAAGCACATATTACAATTCTATATTATATTATTATTACAATAAAGAAAATCGTTTCTTCTCTTTTTATTTATTTTTCTATTTAATTAGTATAGATATAGTAATAAATAATATTGGAGTCTGTTTGTAATATTAAAGTAATTCTTACTAAGTAAATACATATATATGTATTTACGGTACATATACCTAAATAACATTTTTTATAATTTTTGTCTGTCTGTCTGTTAGCACAGCTAGTATTATAATAAACAAAATCAAACAGTAAATTCGTAACATAATGAAAACAATAATAACTTTTGATTAAAATATTCAAAGCATAGGTAGATACTATCCAAACTTTATTCTCTCCGCCTCCACAAGAAACAGGGAAACAGAGAGATAGAGAGATACCCACCTGGGCAGAGAGCAGCCGTATCTTCATCGGAGCCATCAGCGCAATGGTCCACGCCGTCGCAGGTGAGGTCGGCGCTCACGCAGAACTCCCGCTGCTTACACCTGAACTCCTTGCAACCGTGCTCTGGAAATACAAAATCTGTATATATAAACAACAAATTCTCTTACTACGTCTTTATGTTATTATGTTATAAACATATGTGTTCTGATGAACTTATTTGTGAGGCCAGTCACGGCGCAGGGGCATAAGCTTCTCAGATCTGAGGCATTAACTTTAGTGAACCGGTGGTAAATTGCTTGACGTTCAAAAAATTAAGCCTGTAACTTCTTATTTTGAACAAAATGATTTGACATGATGTTAAGCTGTGACTGTAAACGCGACTGGTTGTGCGTTCGATTCTCAAGCGAGGAATAGAAAACTTAATATGTCATCTAGTTCACTCTAGTGTCGAGGCGAAGCAAGGTGTTGAGTTCCGCCTTACAGCTCGTGATGCTTCCAAAATTCGGGTAAAAGTGGGTAACGAAGTGTCTTAACATAATTTCCCTCAGCCTACCCTGATGTGAGCAGCATACAGCGTGAAGCTATAAAAAACTCTTCTCTTATTGATGTTACGATTGGTATTTTATAAATAATAATATAGTAATGGAATATAAGTATGATTTTCAAAGTTTTTGTCTATATATACGTCTGTTTGTATATTTGTACATACACATTTAGGTTATATTTTATTTCGAAGTGAGAAACATCTGATATAGAGTCATACTGTAGAAAGATACTTAATACCACCACCAGATATAAAATATAAGAAATAAGGAAAAGCCGCCGGTGACACAACAATAGATTTTGAATTCCTCACAGAAACTCGATTTTGCGGAAAGTAGTTAACGAAGAGACACTAGCTTCTTCTAGACAATTGTAAATCTCAAAAAATAGTATTAAATTACAAAAAAAACAACAACAAAAAATGAAAATTCGTTTAAAATAAAACAAAACTGGCGAACAGGGCGGAAATCTAAACAATAACGGTTGATGAGCGGCGTAACGGCGTAACGGCGTAACGGCGTAACGAAATTAACGCAGTCATCAAAGTGTGGAACAATAGGTGCAATCCATCAAACCGGCGATCGAACAACGAATGCTGATCGAGATGAAATGCTAAAATTTATACCTTGTATTTGTTTTAATTAACATGCATAAAGCCATTTAAGCGCAGTGGGACAGTGTAGTCGCCAGTTGGTTATGGGTTTGATTCCTACTTGGTAGAATGACAATAGTTTATTTTTTTTTTCTTTCTTTCCTTCTTCACCAGAAGGTGAAGAAAGAACGCGTTCGGTTTGTTTTTTTTTTTATGTAATAAAGGAGGCAAACGAGCAGAAGGCCCAACCTGGTGTTAAGTGGTAGGTAACCTTCGCCCATAGACATTAACAACATTCAAGTTATGGATGCGTTGCCAGCCTTGGGAATGTAGGACAGAAGGGAGGACGGGGAGGACGGATGGGAATGGTGGGAATAGGGAGAGCTGGCTTACATGCCATCGAACCGGAAGACATCATAAGATATTTGACGGCTCGTCTTTGACATGATAGTGGTCGCGAGCCAGTCGGAGAACGAATCTCCTACCACCAAACTACTGGGTTATCCGCCTTTTACGGGACGCTACCCAGCGGCGGGGGGGAATTGTATTCTTAACCCGTCCCCCCACGGGTTAAAACCGTGACCCAACACGTAATTTATCAACTTAGGGCAGACAGTGTAGAATAGTGTCTTGACACTAGGTTGTCCCTAACTACCTATTAAAGACATATGCGTTTTTGAAATAAATTATGGGGACGTGAAATGTAGAGAAGGTTGTCAAAACGCAAAATTCAATCTTTCTCTCTGCTAGACACAGATAACAAAAAAAAGATAATTTGCACTTTATTAATCATATTTTAAATATAGTTTCATAATAATTTGAGCAGTTTTTTCATACCGAGTAATCGAAATACAATCACAAATACCATATCCATACCAATATTATAAATGTGAAAGTCTGACTGATGATTGTTGTTATCGTAGTGGGAACTGTCCCACTACATTGTGGACATAGTGAGATAGAGATAGTGTTTCATTAACAAAACATTAACAAAATGGTTTAATAAAATACTATTTCACTACGCGGAAAACCCAAAAGTAACTTATAATTAAAAAAATCACTTTCACAGCTATCTAAAGATATAAATACTTGGCCTTAACAATGTCCCTAGACAAAATTATAAACAACATTAAAGTACTTTATACAGGTTACCTTATAAATTATTTACTCTTTACTCGTATATTCAATTTGTAAATGTGAAAGCAATTACTATAATGACACCCAAATTGTTGAACCATTAGAGCTAAAAATATGTTAGTACTGGTTTTTATAATAGACAGAACATTAAAGCTGATTTAAACGTTGTTTGAATAATTGATTATATTATTGTTGACATTTTAGAACACTAAATGTATTGAAAACTGTTTTAAATTAATCGATTTTGATCGGATTATGATTAATCCGGTTAAAATAGTCATGTACATCGTACCGCAGTGGAAGAGCGTCTGACGGTAAAAGCCCTGTGGGTTCAATTCCCACTCGGAAGGAAGATATTATTAAAAAGCATATTTATACACATAATATCTAAACGTTACCGTACTGCAGTACTTTTTTTGTAACTTCATGCTATTCCCCACATAGCAGGGCAGTCAAAAAAAACCTAGTGTTAAGGCACTCGATTCTCCACTTGCCCTCAAATCTGCCCAACAAAATGTGAGCGAAAAAACAAGAATAATTAAAAAAAATAATAATTATTAAAAAATATAAATATAATCATTCCTGGGTGTGGAATCGAAACCACAATGAATTTTTCTTATTACAAAATTTAAACTTAAAGGGGCCCAGTCGTGGTGCAGTGGCACGAACGCGTGACTATAAATTACTGGTTGTGGGTTCCATTCCCACTCGAGGAGTGGCGGCAATATTTAATAATTCCATTTCCTTCGCTCTGGTATCAGAGGCAAAGCGCGGCGTTAAACTCCGCCACTACTAAACACCGCCACGCAATGCCTCCAAATTTGGTGGAAAATGGGGAACGGAGTGTCTTAACACTAGGTTCCCTCTACCCTGTTGTGTGCGGGATACAGCGTGAAGGTAAAAAACAAAATTTAAACCAAAAATTCCCTCAACCGAGAATAGAACCTACAACCACTATTAACCATTATAAGGTACACACAAACAATGAACAACGCAATCTATTAACAATTTAAAGACAAATATTCCACAGGAAGCTGTTTTTAATTAAAAATGGTAGAATGAAATTTCATTTTTATAAAGCGTCCAATCTGACGTGAGCGGGTTAGAGGGCGAGGGTTATTAAATTGAATTTAAGTGTTAGGATTTTGCTTCGGTGTGCCCGGGATTTATGATGTAACGTTAACATTATAAAAGGGCAGTGCGTGAAAAAATAAGGTTAATGCCGATTTTTATTTACTAGGAGAGTGTTCTGTATATATTATTATATATTGAGGAACGAGGTTTTTTTTTTATGGAATAAAGGAGACAAACGAGCTGAAGGCCCACCTGGTGTTAAGTGGTTACCTTCGCCCATAGACATACACAACATTTAAGTTATGGATACGTTGCCAGTCTTGGGAATGTAGGACAGAAGGAGGGAGGAAGGATGGGAATGGTAGGAATAGGGAGAGCTGGCTTACATACCATCGAACCGGAACATATCATAAGATATTTGGCGGTTCGTCTTTGATAGTGGTCGCGAGCCAGTCGGAGAACGAATCTCCTACCACCAAACTAGGTTCTTGGAATTATGGTTGATATAGTACAAGAAAAGGCCAAATTTAAAAATTATACGTTAATAATAAAAAGATCTCCTAAAATATCCTTAACTTTGATATATACAATCGTATCTACATAAAAGATTTATAGAAATTAGTAATTTTTAGTACACTTGACGACTAAAAAATTACAATTTCGCTAGGAGAAAAAATGATTAGAGATTGTTTTGCTTTCACGGTAAGCGAATAAATACTACTGGGTTTCTTACAAACCCGAAATATTTTTGTAAATAAAAAAAATGATTTATATAGCGCTTGTTAGGTAAAGTTACAGGGCACCAGATAAGCTAACGGAAAGACAAAGACAAACAGATATCGATATTTATGTAATATATTTATTAAATCGAGAGTAGAACCCTAAAAACCGTCAAAGTCCGTTGTTTTATACCTTAATATGTATACGAGTATAGCGTTTTATCACGTTTTATTAAAAGCACTTAAATATATGGTTTCATTTTATGTGAGATATAACGGAAGGATGTTGGCTTAAGTTAGCAATTTAAAGTTAATTTCATGATGCCTACGTAAACGATATTTGTATCTTTATACTACAGTATACACAACAATTTTACATATATTCCCGCATTGCAAGGCATTCGTAGAGAATCAAGTGTCAAGACACTTCGTTCTTTAACTACTTTTTACTTTACTTTTTTTAAAATATTAACCCTTTAGGGGTTAATATTTTAAAAAAAGTAGCCTATGTTTGACCCCGTGTCATCAACTATTTTCATTATTCTAAATTTCATCCAAATCCGTCCACTAGATTAGCCGTGAAAGCATGACAGGCAAACAGATAGACTTTTACATTTATAATATAAGTACGAAGCATATATGTTTAACCCTTTAGATTAGATGACAATACATTATGAGATTGTGACGTCATTTTAAACCCCACATGGAGGAACTCTCAAGATGACGGACGCGATGGAGTAATTCTATTGGACGTGAACAATATCGATATAAAACTACGAGATTACTGAGAACAATACGAAAATATATATTTAAAAACAATATATTTATATTTAAAATCCATTGATTTTAAATATATATTTTCGTATTATTTCGTGTAATATTAGTTGAAAATTTATAAAACATAAAAGAATAAAAGAAAAATTGTATCGTGTTTAGCAGTAGGTATAAACCGAAAAAAACTTTGTGTTAAAATACTCTACTACTTCACTTTGCACGCGAATTAGAGAACTTGCAAAAAAGAGAGTGGTGAAATTCAACGCCATCGTTCATTATAACCTACTATCTGAGTGAAAATCGAACCCAAAACTATGTATTTACAGTCAACCACAACAACTGCACCACGATAGTTTAATAACTATTGTAACTATCACCTTAATTAAACAAAGATGGAAGACAGACATTCTTATATCAAAAATTTCAAGTAACTATAAAACTTGCTTAACAAAGCTTCGAAACGACAAGCTTTTCCCAAAAGGCATATTTAAAACCTTTTAGAAGCAAATATTATTACGAAACTAAGTATTCACTTTGAAAGTTGCCAAAACCTTTACCTACCTGTTTGTTATATTTTTCTACGCCGTCGAGTCGAAAATCTAATTTTACTTATATGCTGAATTTCTAAGGCTTTTAATTTTATAATGTTTATGTTGCAAAGTTGTGGGATAAATTGAAAATGAATTGAATGATGGTAGAAATTTAAAAATACAGTGTTTAATTTTCTATCACTGGTTTCTAGGAGTGGTTGAGAGGTGACATGGTCTTACTGTCTTTTTGATTATTTGTGGGTTCGATTCCTACTCGAAGAAATGATCATAGTTTAATTTTATTCTTAATGCAAAAAAATATAAGATTCGTTTGATGTGGTTGTTGAATAGTAGTCCATGGAATGATTGTATTAAACATATGAATATAACATCTAGTACGTCTTAATAGTAAACAAACGGTATTTTTGTATATACGAGTACTTTAGATTTTTAATCAAAAAATAATGTATCTTGCTCAGCCTAACGTTTTCCGTACACCAGGATAGTTAGAGTAAATCTAGTGTTACGACACTCCGTTCTCTACTTTCCAAAATCCAGATATTGCGTGATCAACGCGGCCCTTTGTCTTGTGCAGTAAAGCTCGAGAATAAATTAAAATAATCGTTTACCCCCCAGTAAGAATCGAACCGACGACCAATCGTGCTTACTATCAGAGAGCCTATTTTATAATAACCTAACAATATCTTAAATTCACACACTAACTCTAAACTCCATACATTTTCTCATATCTTCAACATATAACACCATACGAAGCTTTTCTTTCAGGGCAACTGAGGCTTTTAATATTAAGCTGAAACGCTTTCGAAGCTCTACCCTCCCCTAGAAAAGTTCATATGAGTGCAACAAAATGAAATAGTCATATCGAGGAATGGAGTGCCGTGGGGGAGCGTCGGGGCAAATTACACGCAAGCGTAGATACAATAGACATGAGGGTATGTTTTTTGTTATATATTAATATTGCAGTTTTATTTATTTTTTTGTAAGGCAGGGTAAGTAAAGAGAATGTAGTGTTAAGACACTCTATTCTCTAGATTCCCGAAATCGAGATATTACTTACATATAGTCACCGAATTTTCGTTGTGTTTTTTCTTAGGTGCCAAAACCCTCTAGTGGGAATCGAACCCACAACCAATCGCGTTTAGTATTAGATGCCCCATTGCGCATAAATCTAAATGTCTAAGAGAGTAGAGTGAGTGAAATCTACCATCTGTCTGTTAACCATGACTTGTCAAAAAAAACCTGGAGTCCACAAAATACAGAAATAAGTGAATAAAGCGAAACTTCCCCATATTTTTTTCAAATATTACTTTACTCAGTCACTTACTGTTCACTCAAAAACTAAAGTTTATTATTTATCATCGTACAATAAATCAGAATATAAACATAGATACGTAAAGAGAGAACGTAGTCTTGACACTAAGTTCTCTCCGTCTACACAGTATAAAAATTAATTGACAAAACCAATAACTTAATAATAACCTTTTAAATGAAAATTATGGTCACTCATTGATTACTCAATAACTAAAATGTATATTATCATTATTTAATAAATCAAAATATACATAGGGACCAGTCGTGGCGCAGTGGCACAACCTTGTGATAGTAAACGACTGGCTGTGGGTTCGATTCCCACTCGAGGAGTGGAAATATGAATATTTCCATTTTCTTCGCTCTGGTGTTGAGGCAAGTAAGTAAGTTCCGCCACTTAACACGGAATGCCTTCGAATTAGGCGGAAAGTGGGGAACGGAGTGTTTTAACACTAGGTTCCCTCTCCCTGCTGTGTGCGGGATACAGCGGGAAGGTAAAAGAAAAAAATATATACATAAAAACAGAGTGTTTTTACACTACCTTCTTTTTATACTGCAATGCGAAAAATCCCCATACCACAACAAAAAACATAAAATTTAATTAACAAAACCAATAACAATAATAACTTTTTAAATAAAACTCAACGCGGTCAATTTCCAAGTTCACAGCTCATATACGACGATATAACGTATTGGGGCCATTACAGCCATTACCGGAGCGAATTATCGACGCGACGCGTTCAGAATATCGCAATAATGAAAATATCGCAAAGTGCGCTATTATAGTTACTACTTATACCGACATCGGCGGTAATAAGGGCTTATATGAAAAGCGCCTTAAATGTCCCACCGATACCAATATTTAATGTAGCGACGTGGAAGTTGTGTGGAATTGGGGAGAATTTTGGTGATGGTTTTTAATTATTGGGTAGTTACATACTTATATTATAGCTTCACGCTATATCCCGCACACAGCAGGGTAGGCAGAGGGAACCTAGTGTTAAGACACTCCGTTCCCCACGCACCGCCGAATTCGGAGGCTTGCGTGTTAAGTGGCGGAACTTAACGCCGCGCTTTACCTCGACACCAGAGCGAAGAAAATGGAAATATTATTGGGTAGTTACATACTTATATTATATTTATCTATCAATTTTAGTATAATAGATGTGAAAATCTGTCTGTCTATTACGTTTTCACGATTAAACTCAATTTAGATCAAATTTGGAATAAAAATAGCTAAAGACCCAGATTTGAACATAGGCTCCTTTTTTGTACAAACTAATCACTATGAGCCTTGAACATTTTTGTCAAAAAATTCCACTCAAACGGAGTTGGCAGGTACTAGTACATAAGCATTTTTTAGTCATATTCCTACTTCCCGCACTTTTTGCTTTGTTAAGAGATGCGAGTCACTGCGTTTTACGTTTCGAAACACGAAACAACATATTTCATCAAGTATGCGAAAGTATCTTTGCCTGTAAGTGACCATGACAAATTCGGCTATAGAACTCGAATTTGCACTAGAATATAAAATATAATAGTGATAAAATTTAAAATGTTTTCATCTTCCCCTCTAGAAAGGCGTGTAGCGTGACGTTGAGCTTCGCCACTCAATACGCAAATGTCTCAAATACGGAGGAAGTGGAGAACATTGTGTTTTGACATAAGGTTTTCTCTGCGGTCCCTGTTATGCGGAAGAAATAGTGAAGCTAAAAACAATAATAATAACAGCTAATACTTTGTGTGCCTCTCAATGTTTGCTCATAAAAAGTCTAATATTTTAATGATTGGCTGTAAGAGATTACTTGTAGTAATAAGGCGAATATTGCACATAACATTTAACATATTAAATATTATATTATTTTTACGAACATCTGTTAGCTTTTATGTGCAATAAAGTATTATTATTACTATTATTCTATCCATGTCTACCCACAGATAAAGACGGTATGTGTGAACTGGCAGTTCGAATAAATAAACATTGGATAATTAAAGAGGGCTAGAGGAGGGTCGACGCGGCCTCCGTCGAGGAATCCTGCGCCCTTAGTACTGTATATATATATAGGTATATGATACACGTGTAATTGTTACTTCCTTTTCCATGCTTTGATGTTGTGTTTCTTTAATCGTCTCGTGTAGATATCTGATAAAGTATAAAGTGGTTTATGAAATTGTGTTTTGGAAGGTAATTTTATTTGCTTTGATTATAAATTGTAAAATTTTGTTTTTTCCTGTTTTCGTAAGGATTTTGAGGGAAATCTTAGTACTATTTAACACTTCCCAATGGGCCATATATATAGATAGGTATTATTTTTAGGACCAATATAGGGCCAGTTTTGCCAGAGTGTTTTTTGTCAGTCACTCAGTAAGATAAGATTTTATATATTATATAAATTAACTACTTAGTACATTTTTTTAGATAAACTTAGAGAAACATTGAAACTTAGAGAAACTGAATAAGTCCAATGCTGGTTAGCTACCATTGTATCAAATAATAAAATTGTAATTTATATATTTGAAAAGGGCAACTGTTGAGTTTCTGGGCGGCTCTTCGCAGCAGAACTGCCTTCCGAGTCGGTGGTAGCTTTATGTACATTTGACGATTCAAAAGTGCTTACAAAAGTCTATCTGAATAAAGATATTTTGAATTTGAACATTGTTACAGTAGATAACGTAGCAGTTATTATTTCAAATTATTGAGCTTGTAGCACATTATACAATTTCAAATTATTAAAAGTCTACTAGCTTACAGCCATATCCACGCTTGCAGGGGACAATAGTTTCTTAACAATGCTATATTTGCCTATCCTCCCATTATTGTTGGCAATCCATAATTTTTTTATAATCTGATCAAATCTTCTTCGATCTTAATCCAATTCTTTTTCTTCTAAGACTTGCTGGACGCCGCAGAAAAAAATATTTCCTTTATAAATAAATAAATAGTTTCACGCTATATCCCGCACACAGCAGGGTAGGCAGAGGGAACCTAGTGTTAAGACACTCCTTTCCCCACGCACCGCCGAATTCGGAGGCATTGCGTGTTAAGTGGCGGTACTTAACGCCGCGCTTTACCACGACACCAGAGCGAAGAAAATGGAAATATTAAATATTTCCACTCCTCGAGTAGGAATCGAACCCACAACCAGTCGTTTACAGTCACACGCTCGTGCCACTGGGCCACGACTGACCACAATTTTCTTGTTTGTAGTATAATTTTACTTTATAACAAACACCGAA
This sequence comes from Dryas iulia moderata, assembly GCA_019049465.1. Classification (NCBI taxonomy): domain Eukaryota; kingdom Metazoa; phylum Arthropoda; class Insecta; order Lepidoptera; family Nymphalidae; genus Dryas; species Dryas iulia. The sequence goes on from CM032416.1 coordinate 15,304,986, forward strand.
CATGCGGCATCTGTTCCAATACGTCTCTTATAATGGAATAAGGAATTAATCCTAGCATTCAATTTGCAGAACTCGAGGACACTAATTAAAGAAACTTGTGAAGACCAGTTACTGAGCTCTTGGAGCTGGTGTAGTTTGCATTTTTAATCATAATTCCTATGAAACTTTTAGAATTTTTAAGCGTATACTTTTTATTATTTTTAGAAGAAATAAGAACAAGATGGTAAATATTTTCAGAATTATAATCTTTGGGTAGCAGAAATTTGTAAAAAAACAATTACAAATGCTAACAACAAAAATAATACTTAATTACTCAGTACGGACACAAGTCTCTCACAATGGCTTCTTTTTTATGTTAATTATTTACACGTTTTTGAAGTGTTACTTTAAGACCAAGCATTGTGAGATATAAATAAATACATTATTATTATTATAATTTGTATTTGTAAAAATAATTTGTAAAATATTTGTATAAGCGTATAGGAATTGCAACGTCGTGTTACTACATATAACATAGCGCACAACGTGAAGCTGGATACAGCGTGAAGCTATTAAATTAGTATTCAGCTAATACATTTAACATTTATTAAAAAGTTTTAGAATTTCTAAAAATCTCACTTAGTCATATTATTACAGGTAAATATTAAAAAAAATCCGCTTTGTAGATAGATTTCTTAAGAAGAACTGGTAAACAACTCAACAATAGACACAGTAATTCCAAGAGGTACAAAATAAAACCTTTCTACTTCCAGATTTCTAAATATTAAGTTCTAAATATATACTTACTGGGGTCTTTAACGGCAGTGATGACGAGCTTGAACCCGTTGGCGTCGGTCCCCCAGTTGTCGGTCACGTACTTGAGGGTGACGAAGTTGCTGCGCGTGAACAGCGCGCCCACCTGCTGCTTCGTGTTGCGGCAGGATAGATCCGCCTAGAGAGAAGGACATATATCTTAAAATATAATTTATCTTAGATTTATATACATAGAAAATATTAATAATATATTCTTTATTGCATTTTACAGTTATCACAGAGAAACAAATAACTAAATTCTCAGTTTACAAAGGTGGACTTATCTCTAGAAGAAATCACTTCCAGCCAACCTGTGTAGGTGGATGAATGAAAATAAAAGGTGGGACTTAATGATTGTTGTAACAAAAAATATATTATAGAAAGAGTATTAATGTAATACTCATAATGTTTTGTTATATATTATGTTAGTTAATAAGATTTTTAATAATGAAGCAATTTTAGAGAACATGTGGCCAGTCGTGACCCGGAGGCACAAGCATGTGACTGTAAACGACTGGTTGTGGGTTTGATTCCCACTCGATAAGTGGAAATATTTAATGTTTCCATTTTCTTCCCTCTGGTGTCGAGGTGAAGCGCGACGTTAAGTTCCGCCACTTAACACGCAATGCCTCCGAATTCGGCGGAAAGTGGGGAACGGAGTATCTGAATTCTAGGTTCCCCCTGCCTACCCTGCTGTTTGCGGAATACAGCTTGAAGCTAAAAAAAAAAAAAGAAAAAAAATCATATCATGAGGGTAATATAAAATTTAAAAACTAATGAAGTACTTTATAAACAAGATGCTAAAAATATCCATTCCTTTTTGTTCTCTCTTTGGATGACAGGAAGGCTTAATACAACAGACATTTAAGACATTTTCAAGATTTAAACTTTCTGCCAACTGGAAATTCAACCCGCAAGTAGATGAGTCATCAGTTTATTTCTAAACACACATTTTTTTTAGACATTATGACTCTTATTAGTACTTCTCGGCAGTACATTTACAATAGAACAGTATTTATTAAAAGTCTAAAACCCCACTATTGTAGCAGTATCTTAAGCAAAGTACTGCATACTGCACAGACAGCTCTATTATCTAGGAGGTAATCCTGCAATATGCATTATTCCAATGAATCAAGTATGTAAGTGAAAAGTTTGTATTCTTTTGTAAAGCACGAACAAAGTACGCGTCGCTATTGTGTAAAAGAATCTTTGCATTCACTCCGCGAGCCCACTGCAGGTCTGGAGACAAGTTTAGTGGAGTCCGGAGTGCATGAGACCGCCATGCGCCAACAATATTTCCTTCATCGAGCCCCGGCTTAGTGAACGATGGGCGCATTATATCGCTGTCATATTTCAGGGAGAGCGATCGCAGCGACGTGACGGCTCTTGGATTTAGTCCCTCCCCCGCCCCCGCCCTCGCCGTCACCCCACGGACCCCCCGCCCTGCCCTCCGACACCACGCGTCAAAGGCGTTACTTGCATTGGACTTTTGCACTTTTTTTATTCCTTTATACAGAAGAGTTTAATAAAGATCGTGCTGGAGTTGATATTAAAATTCTTCTTTAAAATTCTCCACTGAAAATTTCCAAGTTACGGAATGCGGATTTCAATTGGTGAAGTATTTTTATTTACACGTCGCGTCGTACCATTCTTTGCAAAATAGCGTAGCATAGCTCGTTACAGTTTATTATTTTTGAATATTTTACTTTACTTTATTATTTTTCTACGTGTTTAGTTCAATATAAACATAACGTCAACACACAAAAGTACCTAAATAACATAAAAACATCATATAAAGTCTAAATTACATCATTCTTCATTTTGTTGCCTATAGCAAAACGCGGCATTAAGTTCCGCCACTTTTGTGCGAAACAAAGTGTTTTTTTACACTAGGTTCGCACTCACTAGACTACTATGTATTGGAAAAAAACGTGAAGTTCCAAAAAAATAACATTTAGTATGTATTAAGAAATATATCCGATTCACACTTTCATATGAAACGTCTTAAGCATGAGAACAGAACGTTTTAAATTCCGAGGGATAACTGCGAGGGTAGATGAAGTGCACTCTGCAACATAAGCACGGATTAACCGGACTGCGCCCGTTTGATATTCAGCACGGGTCGCTCGCTGCAGATGCCTCTACATCGCGGAACTTGCAATGGACTTCTAGACACGCTCCACTGAACGTTGACCCTATGAATAAGTGCTTTCGCACTCGAACTTGTCCGGAACTTCCCCGCTATCGTTTCAGTAATGAAAGTTGTCGCTTAAAGTTGCGCGCATTGTTTAGAGGCATCGTCGCAGATATTCGAGCACGCATAGTTGGGCATAGGGGTTCAGGTGGGGCAACAACTTTGTCCTTTGTGTCGGTAATGAATCCGTAACATTGTTTTCGCAGAGTTGGAACACGGTCGGTGCGGTCTGCTTTATTCTATTTAAGTTTCTAGCCATATTTGCACCGCATTGTGTTTCTTTTAACGCTCCGTCGATTGTTGGATTAAGGTCTTTGTTAGCATGTTACATGGTCGAAAAGACCCTGCTTCGTTTTTACGGGATGAGGATTTTAATTATGTCCACATGCGCTTCGTAGTTAAAACTCCTGAGTAAAGTTATAAATAGCACGAAGGGGCCTCCGACGTGGAGTAATAGGACAAGCCTGGCTTTAAATGTGATTGGATGTGGGTTCAATTTCCGCTTGGACGAATATATTTAAATCATTCTCTGCTCTGGCGCACCGTTGAGTTCCTCCAGTCAATACACAATTACACAATTTCTTGATTTAGGATAGAAAGTGGAGAACGGAGTATCTTAACACTTCATTTTTAATGACTACCCTGCTATGCGGGAAAAAGCGTGAAGCGACTCTAAGGCGTATTCTTTGTACTTACTCCAGTACTAATACTGGTAGCAGTCTATTGTGAAACTCTATTTTACGTTTTGCATAACTTGTGTACATTTTTCAGAAATAATTGTAAGTATAACAATGAAAGGTTTACTTTACTTATTTTACGGAACATAATTCAATGAGAAAGAGGTAAAACAAAGAGTTTATTAACATAAGAAAAACAAATAACGAGCGAGCTAATGTTGAATCTTAGCACAAGAACGCTGCGAACAATACAAAGGGATAATAACTTTTTGTAATTTACTGACGTTTAGTTTGAACGTAGCTGTAAAACAATTAGAGGTTATACGATTCTCCAACAGCTCTCATATTGAATTCAAAGAGTTTTATGCTCTCAAAGTTGAAAAGTTTCACGAAATAAGTGGCTTTAAAGGACAATCTTGCTACCGTTAAGTATTTGCGAAAGTTTTGAAACCGTTTCCCAGGCGACCTTTGGCGATGTGCTTGATAAAATGTCACCGTCTCATCCAATTTCAAGTAACAATTACAGATTTCCATTTAAGCGAGCACCGCAAGTAGCCAGAGAAGATCGTTCCGGACGAAAGTTTTCTTGGAAGCAGGTCCAACTTGATAACATTTTCCTTGCCAAATTAACGTTCGTATTACAATTGGGAGGAAATACGACACGTCTTTGGTATTCACGAGTTCAACATTTGGCTATATTAAAGATCTTACAATTTAACAGTTTTAATTAAAAGTGTTAAGTGTATTTTGTTATTATAAAATATAATAGGGGCTAGCAAGTTTGGTGCCATCTTGGTGCATTTAGGAAATGGTATATTCAGTTGGCCCTGTTATATAATGGTTATAGGTTTGATCCCTATTTCGGAGAATTTATGAATTATAAGACATGACAGTATGATCTTCTATAATGAAACGGAGAGCATAGGAAGGAATTACAATTCACTAGGTTTTCTTACCTATTCCTGTGTAAAAACAAGAAAAGAACATTATATATAACATCACATTTTTTAACATTAAAGAGTTCCAGATAATTTTAACGAGCCATTGACAAATCAAACACGTTCGCGAATGTTCCAACCGACTCGACGGATCCTTCAAATTATAAAATGATGATGAAAAATGTTCCATTAAATGAAGCTTGCAATTTATTTTTGCGGAACGACACCGCTCTCGCTTTAGTGGAGCATAAAGTATTCATACCTTAAACTTTAAAACGGTGACTCGCTGACAGCCCGATGAATGTAAAATTAAAACGTAGAATTTAGCGCAAAACCGGGACTCCCCCATCTCTAACGAGGCTTGTGGGTCGCCGCGTTTAAGACCTAATTGTGTGTATTTAGGATAAGGAAAAATAAACAGTAAGAGAACAAGGAAACGCAAAAACTACTTGAAATTCCATCGACATTTTCCCAATGGTCATGGCATGGTAATTGTACAATGCTCTTTGTTGGAAATTCTCACGTTGAAGTTTAGGAATTTGAATTTAAAATTTTCACTGAGTTTTCTTCGTCGTGTTAATTATTAAGCAGGTGCGGACTGACGTCCTGCTGGTCCTCATTACCATACTCGCGGTGAATACCGCCAGCGACAGTTTGCGGCTTATTTAAACTTGTTTCTTGCACATTTGCATTGAATTCGTGAGATGTTGTTTCTATTTTAATTTAGTTTAGTTTTGTAAGTTTATTAAATTTTAATAATTTTTAGATGTCTGGAAATGTAAATGATATACCTTGTACTAGCATGTATATTTTAATTTTGCCATTAAGTTGAGAAATACTGAATTACGCAAACATTGTGGTATTTGATGATAGTTAATCCCTACTACGATGACTAGAGAGGAAGAAATAGTGATACGTCACTTAATTCTCTATGCCTACTCCGTAGGCAGTAGGTAGGTTCATCAGTATATAAAAGAAATATACTTTTTTCAGTTTCTTCAAAAAAAATATATCAATAGCTAGTCCATAACAAAAATACGTGACAACTTAAAAAAACAAAATTGAAAACAGCTTCCAACAACTCAATAGTAACAGTACAAATAGCTAAATTGACCTGGCATTTATCTGGTCTCATTAGCGCGTCGTCTCCGGCATCTTTAATAAATTAGTGATAAACCGGCGCTCTGATCGCAACAGGGGGGGCGGATATAATCGAAGGCGGCCGTAATTGCTCGCGACGTCTTGGAATTCCTCCAAATTGAAAATGATATCGATAAAACTCCTATTACTTGATATATTGATAGGTAAAGTGATATGAAAGGTATTTTAATACCCGTCCTGCTCCTTTGTTCGCGGGAGACATTCAAATTGTTCGTTATACGCTTTGTTCGTGAAAACATTTGATTCTGAGATGCGTCTTGGTGCATTTTCTATTGTGGACTATTTGAATTATGTAGGATATTCTGCTGGTTTAGGATAATGCGGTATTTTGAATGGTTATTTTACAACTTATGTCTTACTGCGACGTATATGATTGCTTTTATTGAAAATTACATTCTATACTACTGATTATGTATATAGAAGTGTTCTTATTTTTGTGACAAATAAATAAAATGGTGCGATAAGTAATAATTGTATATTATACATGAACATAATATAACCACGAACAAAGAAATAGTACTTATTACTGGAATTATTTGGTTCTTTAAGTGAAATTGCTGAGTATATATAAATAATATATATGTGACTTACACTAAAAACGTATAATTCTTACAACGTAGCGTCTAATTTAAAGTTATTCTTAATTTGAATAACATGTAGTTATTAGTATCGAGTTACCTTCGGTGGTGCGGTGGCATGAGCGCCATCGTACACGTACAAGTGATCATTACAGTCGAGCTGCAGCAGATCGAAGTGCAGCATAAACCTCTGCAGTATACTGTGCGTCTGGAAGGTGACGGTGCAGTCGAGGTTCCTCTCGTTACGCGACCACAGCACGCCGCCGTCCAACTTCCGGTACTGTCGCTGCAGGAAATGATCCTTGCATAGCGAGTCCATATAATCTGTGGACAAAGAAGGGGAAAGATTTAGATTTTTTTGGAATTTTGTCTATATATTTAAACACAAAATGGTAAAAATAGACTTAAGTATACAGTATAATTTTAAAAAAAGTAAAAATAGATTTAAATAACCCTTTAGATACGTCCGTCCTATGTTTCAGAAATATCGTTCTTTTACTTATTTTGATGAAAGATAAAGTACTTTTCACTATAATATGTACATATACGGATTATCATGATTTTAAAAATAAAAAGAATTTGAAGCTTATAAGATATTAAAGATATATTTAGCTATGAAGTGCTTGTTACACATTCTTGGCTTAGATTTTCTGGTCTCGTTATAGGAACTGAAGCGTCGGTTTCCAACCCCTAGTACTAAATATTTTAAAATAATATGCATAAAACGGAGCAAATTATTATGAACCTCTCCCAAAATAGGCATTAAATAATAAGTAAAAAATCATGATTACAATAAAAGAATAATTTATCATAAATTGTCAATTTATTACAAAAAATCAGCTTTATGCTTGTCCCGCATAGGAGGTTAGACAGAACCTAGTGCCTAATCACTCCCTTCTCCTCTTTTCCGCATGAAATCGAAACGTACAGTGTTAAGTGACATTGCAAAGATAATTTAAAGTGGGAAACGGAGTGTCTTAACACTAGGTTCCCTCTGCCTACCCTGCTGTGTGCGGGATACAGCGTGAAACTAAAAAAAAAAGATAATTGCAAAATTACCATTCACTGCAGGGTTAGACCAATAAATTGTGATCTAAGCTGATGTAAGCAAGCAAGTAATTAGATCGAACTACTTTTAAGAATCTAATTTTATCCCTTATTACGTGACTTGGTTAACCTTTTGCTGATCTAAAGGTTAAGCGTCAGTAAGTCTGAAGCTGGCAACGTTTCAAATGTACGTGGGAATAACAAGCAAGCGCATTAAACAGTCTTTTGTTAAATGCAAATTATACTTCAAGTTGACTTTAATAGTTGTGAAGGCAATTTTTTTCTCTATACAGCTCAATAGGAAATAAGAAGTCGAGAAATGGAAGGAAATGATGCTGTATGAAAAGTTTTTAAGTAAGCAAGTAATTGCTTGGAAGTTCTTGAGATGATCGGATTGGAGTAAGAAAGATTGGAGAAATAAATTTAATGTAAAGATATATTAAGATTTGTTTTTGGTTATTGTTATTGTTATATTGACAGAGCTATATCGTCGTAGCTAATTGGCACTAAAAAAATATTTATTTAGCTTCACGCTTTTTGTGTCATAAGGTATCAGAGAGAAGACAACCTAGTGCAAGACCCTCCGTTTTCCATTCCATCTGTCTGAATTGTTAAATGGCGAAGTAAAACTTAACGTGCAGCATTGGGGTGCTAAACTTGCATAAGGAGAAACTAGTGTCAAGACACTCCATTCCTTACTTTTCTCTTACTCTTACTATTCAAGACAAAGCGTATTGAGGAGTAGACCTGGACCTCGCGTTTTTTCTTTTTGACTAGAACGGAGAAACGAAAATAATTAAATCACGATTATTTCGCCCAGTGGGAATCGAAACCACAACTAATCGCTATAACAGCTAACGCTGTCCCACTGCGCCACGATAGCCTAAACTTCTATCCATTAACTCTCCAAATTTCGAACTACATGAGTACATGAAGATAAGAAACATTTCACAAAATTATATCGAAGATCAAAGAATTCCAAAACTTAGTATCACTCCTATATATATATATAGAAGTAAGTTTCTTTCGCAAGATAAGGCGAGATAATCTTCCATCGGTTTATCTAGCTACGGTTAATCTCGACTCTTCAGAACTTCGCGAGACGCTGCGTGGAACATATCTGATATCTGGTGGCGACAAATTGTGCCTGCGCGCAGACAGCCATGTAAGTTTATTTTGTTTATTATTTTATTATATTTTATAATTATTTTTGTAATGATCAATGGTATTTTGGCAAATTTGAGGTGAGTTTGACTTAGTCTTAGGTTTGAATCGCACTTTTAAATATCGTAGAAATATATATTTCTTATATATTCGTATTAATGCATGTAAATATTTGTTTTTTTTTCGTTTTCCCTCTAAGTTTTAATATCATTACAATTCAGCTTATTTGTACCTATGTAATTTAGAATGTGGTGCCTGTATGTATATAATAATTAGGACATGGAAAATGAAGTTAGTCTTTTGTAGAAAAATATTGAATACAGCTAGATTCGATAATGCTAACAATAAGAATAAGTTGTAATAAAGCGTATATAAATTTCGACGCAGCGGGTAGTAGAAAGCATAAGAGTCAAAGCGCTTGGACTTCAAAAGACGTGAATCCAAATCCTACTGCATTCAAAATCTTAATACATTGTCTAAAAATGACATTTTTAATTTCCTAAGTGTGTGATAAAAATAAAGTGAGTTATGTCTAACATGTCAATTTCAAGTAATGCATAATATAGCATCAATCGTAATAAAATTAGTATCCTATTTATTGTAAACATGATTTTTTCCATTAATATATTTTTATGTTTTATTTAATTCGTAAACAAATTTGAAATAAACTAGGAATATATGTATTTTTCATTAATGCAGTAAAATAAAAACCACTTAAATTTTTATTTTGTTATTCTCTGCATTGATAGACATTTTAAAATACACAAGTAGCCTAAACAACTTTTACTAAGTTGTATTAATGAAATTTTTCAAAAATATTTTCAGGGGTGGCTGTAGCGTGTTGGCGACCTTTACAATCTTAGTACTCATCACCACAACTTCTGCACTACCAACCCCTCGTACCCTGTCTAGCCTGGTCTCTGGAGAGACTAGAGGTCTGGAAGTACCTATGGACTTTCTAGCAGGTACAACCTCAGGGACGGGAGCCTTACAAATAGTTGTCAATATACGCACGGACAGTCAAGGGAATATTGAGGTTATAACTAATTGAAACTTACGTAGCTTCTCAGTAAAATACACTTTGTATGGCTTTTACTAGTAGAAGCTATATAGAATAGAATAACCAAACAAAGATTCTAAAATCCTGTGTTTGAAAATAAGTGAAATAGAAGAAAATTTAAATTATTTCAGTATGAAATCTCCACGTACACCAAAGTAAACGTTATTAGGAACGATACTAAGACGTTTCATTTGGCAAAGGCATTTAATTTATTAGTAAATTAGCAAAGATAGTAGTTATGTTAAGTTGTCAATAGCAAGCATTTGTAACACACATTTCGTCTAATAATACTAAGCAAGTAATGTATTTCATTTCATTAAAACGTTGCATATAACAAATGGTTGTCATATGTAAATGAAAGGATTTTGCTGATTGAAATGATTCTTGAAATACGTAAATAAGCATTCATAAACAAAACTAATAGAGAGGTGGGAAGTGAAGAACGAAGTATCTGACAGTACGTTCACTCAGCATCTCCTAGATTTTATTCGACTTCACGTATTTTTTCTCATGGTTGTTAAAAAAAAGTTACTATCAAGATAGTTCGTTCTCCACGTTTAGCTCGAAATTCAGGCGGAATCTAGTGTTAAGACACTCGGTTTCCCATTTTCCACCGAATATTGGAGGCACTGTGTGTTAGGTAGTGGAACTTACCACCGCGCCTTGCCTCAACACCAGAGCGAAAAAAATAGAAATCCTAAACATTTCCATTATCCAACTTATTCTATAAATATAAATAAATAAAAAAAAACCGAACACACATCACAAAGCTAGTTCACAAACCAATATATGCCAGCGTAGTCACGTCAAGATATCGCCTTATCTCCGATATGAGCATTTCCACCTTTATTTATTGCCTCACATTCTCACGTGTAATTCCAACCGTGCCAATCTACTTTTCACACTGATATAGGTAGAGGTACTATATGAGAAACGTTACAGCCATTCTTCAGCGTGCTAGACAGTAGACAGTATTGTCTGAGGAGGGGTTGGTATTTCTGTGTGAATGTATGGGAAATGTATATGTTTATTGTCGGTTTTTTAATTATTTGGAAGATAGTTTTTTGACAATGTTAAATTAAATTTATGGATTTTTAATGGTGTCTGAATAAAATGGAGCGCTAAAGTTTGTAATATGAAATTATACGCAATTGTAATAAATTGAATACGAGTGATAAACATAGAACTTTTGGATTTTTATTAAATACGTTCGATCTTGTTGTGAATTTATAACTTAACATGATCTTATGTATATACACGCTTTATGCAATTGTATATGCCAAGTACAATGAATCCTAAAACTTACTATACAATATATTCTTTTACGAATATATAATTTTGCCGAAACAGATTGTATTTCGTATAGTATTAATGGTAACCAAGGAACTTATATATTTGTTTTTTTTTTATTATTTTAACACTAGACTGTGGATACAAATTCTTTATGTCAAATACAGTAAATGAGACAAGTTATTTTTCAGTAAAATAAAAATGTAACGTAATTGTCGACATCGCTTCTTGAGGAAAATATATGTATTTATTTTTGTTTTATTGTGACCTTGTTTACTATTTTTATAATATAATTCATATCCAAGTTTTGTCCTAATTAACTTAATTATAACTCTTATGTGATATATTTATTATATTACATAATGTGTTAAAATTATGGAGCTTATGAGTTGTACTAAGTTTGGAAGATAAATAATAAAATGTATATTTTCTGCAATATGCAAAAAGTATTTCATTCTTGATGGTAAAAGTAACCTATAATATTGTCATCTAAATTAGGTTATAGTTATGATACAAATACAAGAAAAACTTTTTATCCCTTTAATTATAATTTGATTAAAGAGGAATAAGATAAAGTGAGTTTTTTATTATAATTTTGTATTTTTTAATAAAATATATTGTTTTAATTTTATACTTAATCGAGTTTTATTTTTATAATAGCTGTTTAAAGATATGTTAACAAGACGTGGGCACTTTGCAGCCAGTGGTGTAATGGTCATTAAAACAATGCCTACGTGGCGTTAATTCGATGTCTGTCTAAAATATTCAGTATATGGAGAGACAGACCATTATAGTGTTGCGCGGCGTTGAACTCCTTCACTCAATACCTGATATCTCAAATTAAATTGGAAAGTAGGGAACAGAGTATCTTAACACTGCATTATCTCTACTACTCTGCTAGGCGGAATGCCTGCTGCTTAATTTTTTTTATCACGAAACTCAACTGACAGCAACTACTTTGGATATTGAGCTCCATGTCGAGGAAGGAGTGTCCAGACACAGATTTTCTTTACTAATTTACTATACGAGAAAAAATCGCAATTTGCATAGTTTTTCCTATCATAAAACCCAGCACAATAACTATAAAATACATAAGCATGAAAATAATATTCAAAATGTATTTTTAAAGTGAGTTTTGAAGTGGAGTGTACACAACTTGGTAATCTGCAGATCTCCCATCTCCCATCTGCCAGTAATAACTTGCGTGGAGTGTGGAATTACGGACTCGTGACGGTAATCCTGCTGCATCATATCAGCTTTTTTTTTATATTACGTAGGTAAGGATGTCTTAAAAGTTAAAAAAAGATAGGGGATTTTTTACTGGTTGAAGTAAATATATATAATCTGTGTTTAAAAAGATCTTTTGTTTTTGCTATTTTTAGGTATTTGAAAGTTAAATTATTTTATGAATATTAGGACCAGTCGTGGCGCAGTGGACTGACTGGTTGTGGGTTCGATTCCCACTCGAATAGTGGAAATATTTAATATTTCCACTTCCTTCGCTCTGGTATCAAAGGTAAAGCGCGGCGTTAAGTTCCGCCACTTAACACGTAATGCCTCCGAATTCGGCGGAAAGTGGAGAACAGAGTGTCTTAACACTAGGTTTCCTTTGCCTACCCTGCTATGGGTGCGGTATACAGCGTAAAACTAAAAAGAAAAAGAAAAAAATATATTTCACCCGCATTATTTGGGTATATTTTTAGTAGATTTGTCTATCTATGACCACGTAAGTTTGTTCACCAATGATTAGTAGAAACTACAATATATCATATTTAGCCAAAAAATGAAGAATGAGTGTCGTGTCCCTAGACTATCTCTCTCCAGCATAAAGTGTGAAGCTGTAAAAAAATAAATAACTTCTACAACAACTTATATTAATCAACTATCTTTTTATTTTTGTTTTGAAACGTGTGTTCATTTATAGATAACATTTAATAATATTTAGGTATTTAATAATATAAGCAGATTACAATCTTAATCTATTTTAAAGTAGTGTTTATGAAAAAAACGTGGCTGTAAAAAGTAGCAAATTTTATTATTATCTTAAGAACTTGTCTTTACTCAATTTCGTAATCAGTCACTTCGTTCTTTATTTTGCTGCGTTCAAATATTTTGTATGTTTTCAAAAAACACTTTTCTAAAAGTATCCAATTTTGTAAAAGCTGAGATATTATTATTGAAATATCTAATTTTGTAGAAGATGCTGTAAAAGCATCATTCAGATTTCTTACGAGACGGATTTTCTTAAAAAATATATCTCTTTACAGCCGTAAATCTAGATAGACCGAACCACATTAATTGATATACAAGCAGTTTTTGAATACACTACAAGAAAGAGCTAATCAAAGCTTCTTAAGCGGAAATGAGAGGGAACGAGCATCCGTCTCTCTCTCAACGCCGACGGCAGCCGACAATTTACGAATACATCGAGACTCTACCGAGGAACTAACAAAAGAAATAAATGAACTACAGTCTGCAGATTTGATTTCAGCTCGTTATAGAGAGGAAAATATGAACAAAATTTGTGTAGAATATATTCTTGAGTTATATTTATGAATTATTATGGCAGTATTTCTTGGTGTTGAAATTTATAATACGCTTTTGTAAACGCGGCAAATATAAATATTTTCGTAATAAGAAATGAAAATGTAACAACTCTAACGGTAAAACTGATTTTTTTTGACTCAACCCAATTTAAGTAACGAATTTATTATTATTATAAAGATTGAAGACACATTTTAAAATATAATTAAATTTAAACTATCACTTACAATTGGATATATAAATAGTTAACCAAAAATCTATGTCAATTTATTAAAAATATTTTTTGATCGTGAAATATAGACTAAATCACAATACAACATATAATATATAATATGTATTAGTCAATATAAATGAATAAAAAGTAGCTTTACACCTTCTCTCACATAATAAAGTAGTTGGAAATAACTTAGTGTTCAGATTCTCCACTTTCCACCCAAAATCAAGACATTGCATTTTAAGCAACAGAACTCAACGTCACTCTTTATCTTAGGTATCATAGCCGGAGAAATGAAAATACTTTAAATAAAATCATTCCCCAGAATTAAAATTGAACTCGGGGTGAGTTGCTTACTGTCAAATGCTGTCCCACTACTCCACTGATCCACTGTCCTACTGTGGAGGCCAAAAATATATGTATTCGTTATTAATACACATTATATTTACATAGATATTGGTATCAACGATCTGATGACAATCTATGACGCAAATGATAACATAAATGATAACAGTTATCATGTTTTTTTTTTCATTAGACATGTAACTTAAAGGTTGTTTAAAGACTTAGGGACATCTGATTAAGCCGATTGAAATACTGATGTGTCAAAGAGAAGATAGTGTTAGAAAATTCCGTTCTTTATTTCTTACTAAAGTTTATTACTTTTTTTACGCTTCACGCTGTATCACTTTTCGCCGAATTCAGCGGCATTGCGTGTTAAGTGGCGGAACTTAACGCCGCGCTTTGCCTCAACACCAGACCGAAGAAAATGGATATAATAAATATTTCCACTCCTCGAATGGAAATGGCCACATGACCCACAATCAGTCGTTTACAGTCACACGCTTGCACGCACGCATTTCTTATACTATGATCTTAAATAAAACCTTCTTTTAAGACCTAACCTTAAAAATATTCTAATACAAAAATACAATAAGCGAAGAAGAACATAATATTGGAAATTTGATTAATTCTCAAATTTCGACAAATTTTACTTAACTTTATGGGGGATACAATCGTTATTTTTATGGATTCGTAAAAAAGCTATCTTTCGGACAAATGAATTGAAAAGCTCGAATTGAATCGTTAATATCAATAAACGCTTTCCATAACTGGGTGTAAATTGTAAACTTGCACCTATCAAATTATATAGGAGGTATTAAGTTAACAAGGTCTTTTGTTTTCACGTCTTTTACACATTCTAGAAGGAAAATATTTCCGATTAATACCATAGAGTTATGGTGTTCGAATTAATTGATAATTTCGACACATGTAATAATTTTTAAATTTTCTATGACTGCAAGTTGATCACTATATCGCCACGAGATTTTCTCTTAAAGATTGATAAATAAATACAGATGCCACTAAGATTACGAACACGACCTCACCTATAGGACTATTGTAGCTTTATCCATCCTTTATGTAAATAAAGGACGGATATTGAATCGTTCGATCTAAGTAAATTCAAAAAATAAGAATCAAACCTGTTACCTCCTCACACTGCTAAATCTTAACACAGTAATACAAGAGCGGCGTTAAGTTCCGCCACTTAACACGCAATGCCTCCGAATTCGGCAGAAAGTGGGGAACGGACGGTCTTAACACTAAGTTCCCTCTGCCTACCCTGCCATAAAAAAAAAGTACAATAAATAAGTACAAACATTTCAACAAAACATTTTTACATTCAACACAACAATAATTTTTCAACAGACGCAACGCAAAACGCTCATTTTATTTGAAATCTTTTTAATTTCTGCAAAACATTATTTCAGCTCTGTCCTACAAAAATATGATACTTAATAAAACAAGTGTCGCTTACAGCCTCCCTTGCCATGGACCGACGCCCGCCCACTTAAGACTAAATTATACAGATGATATTCCCCTTTAAGCCTCGCTCAGCGCGTTTTAGACGCCGCGCCGCATTCTCTTCTTGCGAGTATTAAAAACGCATTTGCTAGTGGGGAATTGTTATGTTTATACATAACAATTCCCAAATATGTAATTAAGCGGTTGTCGATGTGTTAGTATATACTCGTAATATATATCCATATATAATTTATTTTCTTTAAGTATTTAAGAAGAATTTATTGAATTGAATTTATATATTTTTTTTTAATTATTTAAGAAGTTATCAGCAGTTCTAGATTTGATTCCTAGTTTAGTTTTTTTCAGGTTCACGCCCTTGTCCGCACTTCAAGGTATAGTGTCAAATAAGACATAAGATATAGTGTCAAAGCACTCCGTTGTTCACTTTCAACCTCAGTTAGAGTCATCGTATGTTATGTGGAATTGACCGTCATACTTTGCCCCAGGCCATATAATATATATTGTTGCAAATCTTTTTGTTTGTCTAGCCTGAGACCAATTAAACATGATACTTTGGAAAAGGGAACAAAGAACTATCGAACTGGCAAAGCTAAAATCTTCAAAGCCTTCGATTTAGTTTCATGTCGTAATGTCTTTATAATGGAATAAAAATAGAAAACGGAGTATATTAACTCTATGTTCTCTCTGCCTACCCTCTTATATACGAAATTAATTTAAAAAGAAACAGTGTTCCGCTTTTTCTCCCATAATAGCATAGATAGATAGTCGGATAGAATACTTTATTACTTTACTTTAAAAAAAAGAAGTCCCGCTGAGTTTCTTGCGCCGGTTTTTCTCAGGTCTGAGGCATTAAATTTAGTGAACCTGTGTCCGGTGCTAAACTATTTGACGTTCAAAAAATATCTGATGACTGTAACTTCTTATTTTGAATAAAATTATTTGACTTTGACTTTGTATCTAAAATCAAAACATTGTGTGAAGACCCACTTTGTGCGTCAATTCAAAAAGTCGACAACAAAGACTTAAGGTGAAAGATATAAGAAAATAATATATAAAATAAATATAAGCATTATCGTTTGTTCCTATAACATAAAGGATTTACAAAATGAATGCCTTTGCCAAAGAAATATGTATGCTATTTAGAATTTTACAGTAGCGTCGTCGTCAACAGGAATGTGTGTTGCTTGCAGCACAGCCTGGTAGAGCCTTGAGAATTTTATGCCTTCCTATATTATATAATATTATATTATATTATGGAGCGGAATAATTCTTGTTCCTTTTCCCTTTATATGATGGCAAAATACTATAACAGAGTGGTTGTATGTACTAAGCACAATTAAAGATTTATTTCTTGAATTATGAAAAAGAGAAAAAAAAGTAAAGGATACAAAAATGTAAACGTCTTCTTATTCCAGAATTCATCAAAATGTAAAAATTTATATACTTCTGTATATTATGTACTTTATTTTTCTTTTTTTTTTAGCTTCACGCTGTATCCTGCACACAACTGGGTAGGCAGAGGGAACTTAGTGTTAAGACACTCCGTTCCCCACTTTCCGCTGAATTCGGAGGCTTGCGTGTTAGGTGGCGGAACTTAACGCCGCTTTATACCTGCCTGCCTGCGATACCAGAGCGAAGAAAATAGAAATATTAAATATTTCCACTCCTCGAGTGGGAATTGAACCCACAACCAGTCGTTTACAGTCACATGCTTGTACCACGGGGCCACGACTGGCCACAATATTACCGATATTAATCTCCGCTATTCAACGCGTGAAAACGAAGTGTCTTGTTTTCTTCCCTCTGGCTACCCGGCTTTGCGGGAAATACATGCAGTGTCTACTAAAGCTACACAATCAATTATTATAATATTTCAACGTATGACTCTTGCGAGGCGCGTCTATAACTTATTAGGAAAGTTAGATTGTACTTCCGGAACGAGTGTTATTCAATTACGTCTTAGTTGTTTTGTCTTCATAGCAAACTAGATATAAATAAATATTTTGAATATGATTGTGGTAGATTTATATTCCTTTAAATAATATGCAGGGGCCAGTCGTGGCGCAGGGGCATGTAAGTGTGATTGTAAACGCGACTGGTTGAGGGTTCGATTCCCACTCGAGTAGTGGAAATACTTAATATTTCCATTTCTATCGCTCTGGTGTCAAGACAAAAGCGCGGCGTTAAGTTCCGCCACTTAACACACAACGACTCCGAATTCGGCGGAAAGTGGGGAACGGAGTGTCTTAACACTCGGCTTCCTCTGCCTACCCTGCTGCATGCGGGATACAGTGAGACGGTAAAACCAACAATAGGAAACTAAACACAAAACATAGAAAATAAAATGTAAAAGAATAATTAAAAAAAATTCTATATATAATATTAAAGAACATACTTTGCACATGCCGTCGCAGAATAATGTGTAATCATTTCGTTCGTATAACATAAAGAGCAAGCAAAAGGTATTTAAGTCTAAAATTATTTTACATGCGCTATGACATATTAATATGTAAATATACACTCGTTAAAGATACGAGAGCTTTTAATTAAGCCTTTGCAAGCTTTACAGAATTAGTTAGAACTTTTATTAAAAATTCACATGTTTTGACGACAAAGATTATGTTTATGTTGTACAGGCGCCTACATATATATACGACTTTTTACTAAAAATGCAGTGAATTCATTATCCATACTTATATTATAAATGCAAAAGTCTGTGTGTTTGTCTGTCACGCTTCCACAGCTATATTAGCCGTGTATATTACCGGCCCGAAATTTAGCATGAAAGTAGTAAAAATGACTGAGTCTAACATAGGCTACTTATTTTTTCAAAAATCAACTTCTAAAGGGTTGAAATAGGGGATGAAAGTTTGTATGAAAAATCCAAACCGGTTGGCCGATTGTAATGAATTTTGGTATAAATATAGTTGATAATCCAAGGTTAAACATAGGTTACTTTATTTTTTAAGAATCCATCCCCGAGGGTTGCAATATAATGAAACAATTATGGTAGTTCACGCGGTAAAGCCGCGAGCGGGCCGCTAGTATTATATATTTTTTTTTCTATGTAAATCATCTGTGACGTACATAGAATAAAAATCTATCTGATTGGATGATATGTATATGGCAAAAAATATAATCGTGGGCATTTATCAAAGTAATGGAATCCAAAAAATGATTTTGATTTTCTTTCCGTTTATCTATACGTCTATACACGCTTATCTCGGAAAGGGTTTAACTGATTTTAATTCAATTTTGACTATAATAATTTAGCAATTTTCCTTTAACATTTGATGTTTATTTTATGTTCATTGGTTCATATATGAAAAAGCTCCAGCAGTTGAAATCTTGGGCAACAAAAATGCTATAACACTGTTGAATTGCCTGAAACTTCAAATAATGTAGGCTAATGCGATGGCTACAACTTAAAATCCTAATCAGATTAATATTTTCCTTTGTCACTAACCAACTAATATGCATCGCCTCTACAATTTGCGAAAAATGGAGAAGAAAGCCACTTATCACTCTATTTTCTCCTGCAATTATAAACCTTTCGCGTATTCAAACAAATATCAACCAAACCATTAGTTAAATACTACATACGAGTATGTAGATAAAAAGCCAGTGTAAGAACGTGCCAAAAGTTACTAAATTCAACTTATCCACACTCTAACGGCACTCAAGTGAAATTCGTTAGCCGTTGACTGTAACGTAACGCAATTTCGTCGTTAACCCCGAAAATAAAAGCTCTAATATAATTTGAGATGACAACAAGGGTTATAATGGCCGTGGTGAAATATGTAGAGATACGCGGCCGCCCCCTAGACTATAATTATTGAGGTAATAACTTATGACCGGCCAGTGATAAGAGTAATATACCTTATGGGAGGTATCCTGAATGAATGGTATGGTTATGATAACTAGTATGGTGGTATGGTGTTATTTTTAGTTATGTTTTGAATCTATATTTTTTAATCTGACGAATCTTATCTTTTTTTTTGTATTTTTTATTGTATTTAGAAAATTATCAATAGTGATAGCTAGTAAAGTTGTTTGTTAATAATTGTGAACTCTAGAAGAGATTTCTTCTTGGATCTCAGAAATGGATGAGTTAGAACTTCCCGGATAAAGTATGCTTCACGCTATAGCTTCACGCTATATCCCGCACACAGCAGGGTAGGCAGAGGGAACCTAGTGTTAAGACACTCCGTTCCCCACTTTCCGCCGAATTCGGAGGCATTGCGTGTTAAGTGGCGGAACTTAACGCCGCGCTTTACCTCGACACCAGAGCGAAGAAAATGGAAATATTAAATATTTCCACTCCTCGAGTGGGAATCGAACCCACAACCAGTCGTTTACAGTCACACGCTTGTGCCACTGGGCCACGCTTGTGCCACTGGGCCACGACTGGCCACTCGATGATAAAGTATACATATACAAGATATTCAATAATTGAATAAATGTTTACAGAAGACTAGCTGTTAACTGCAGTCAATGGCACGTCAAAATAAGTTCATCCTACATTACACATATAATTGCTCATCTTCGATATAAAATATTAAAAATATTGAGATGGAGTATGTTGTTTTTTTCACCTAACTTGCAGTTTTAAAAGATAAAAACATGCATAATAATTTTAAGGCCATCGTGGCGCAGTGGGACAGCGTCTGACTGTAATTCCTATTAGTTGTGGTTTGATTAAATTAAATTAATATTAAATTAAATAGCTTCACGCTATATCCCGCACACAGCAGGGTAGGCAGAGGGAACCTAGTGTTAAGACACTCCGTTCCCCACTTTTCGCCGAATTTTGGAGGCATTGCGTGTTAAGTGGCGGAACTTAACGCCGCGCTTTACCTCGGCACCAGAGCGAAGAAAATGGAAATATAATTTCCACTCCTCCAGTGGGAATCGAACCCACAACCAGTCGTTTACAGTCACACGCTTGTGCCACTGGGCCACGACTGGCCACATTCTCACTGTTAAATTGAATACGTCGAAAAAATGGTTGAAATCCAAAAAAAATACTTTAGAATAATTATATTAAAATTACTTTCATTTTATTTCAACGCTCTGGTGACAAAAGAAATTGAAGTGTTGGGTTTCGCCAGTTAAAACATAATGTTTTGAATGTGAGTGGAAAGTGGAGAAAGGAGTGTCTTCCACTTGCCACTAGATAATCTCTGACCATCTTGCTATATGTGTAAAGGCGTGAAATTTATATGCTGCTATTGCAATATAAATAAACATTACAAACTATTAGAAAGTAATAACAAAAACAATACAACAAACTTTCATACTCCATTCTACTTCCAATTCTGCCAGATTTTAAAAATTCCTCGCGGGATACCGAAATCCTGTATTTCAAAATTCACAGCACTTCGTATCGCAAAGAAAATGCCTCCATCGAAATTGTTATCCACTTTCATATTGAATTTTATTTTATTTTAGAAATACTTCAAGATATTCCACCGAGACAATGTATGTGGGCGTCAGATGGAAAGTTAGATGGGAAACCGTTACGTGGTCATCAGATTATACTCTCTGGTGGTATGTTTGTCGCTTTTAGCCTTTTGCTTAGGCAGAGGGAACTCATGTTAACAAAATCTGTTCCTTATTTACCGCCTAATTCTGGTGGTATTGTGAGTTAAGTGGCGAAACTTAGCGCCGCGCTTTATATCAAAACCACAACGAAGAAAATGGAAATATTAGGTATTTCCACTGCTCGAGTGGGTATAGAACCAGTTACAGTTACCTTTCGTGGCCCACAAGCCACGACTGGCCTGTTTTGGTTGTGTTTTTGTCTTTTGGTTGGTAATTGAGGAATCAAGAAGGTTGTGAATTCCATTTCTGTTTGGAGTCGAATTGTGTAATAATCGTGACTCTTTTTTATTCTTTTTTATTCAGAGTAATAAGTTCTGTTGTGTCATATTAGCAATCTTACATATTACAATCTTCTGTTTGACTTGCAATATATGTTAATATTTGTTCCGGTGAAATCTTGCAACTCAATTTTGAAACCTACAAACTTATACGATTCTGCTAAGATTTTTTTTTTAGCTTCACGCTGTTTCTCGCACACAGCAGGGTAGGCAGAGAAATATTAAATATTTCCACTCGGGAATATTTAAATATTTCCACTAGGGAATCGAACCCACAACCAGTCGTTTACAGTTACACGCTTGTGCCACTGGGCCACGACTGGCCACAATTTGACTTTTTTTCATTTTTTTTTCATTTCATTTCAATTTGACACAATTTGATTTGGCCTGACAAGAATTTTTTTTTTCTTTTTTTAAATATTCTATGTAAGTTCTTATTTAAAAAATTGAGAATGCGTAACTGTGTACGTAGAGATTACATTTTGATATTTATTTCTTATATGGCGATATATGCCGACGTTTCGAACACTTTACAGTAGTTTGTGTTCACAGAAATTTACTTATATAACATAACTTGAACTGGAATGTAATATTAATACAACTTTATTTTCAGCTTTACGTTTTTCCCCGCATCCCAGGATAGTCAAAACGAGCCTAGTGTCAAAACACTCCATTTTGCACTTTCCGCCTAAAATTGGGCATTGCGTATCAATGCGGAACTTAACGCCGCCCTTTCTTAACTACTAAAGTCGAATAAAACATTTAGTATAGTTAAATCATTCACATTTCACATAACAGTCATTGAAAGGAAACACCAACTTCATTATAATACAGTAATATTTTTTCCATTAGTAGTTAGTGCGGAGCTTAAAGTAAAATTACTAAGTGATTATGTTCCCAGGAAGCTATTATAACTAAATTAAGCTTAACTAACCCTTATACGTATTACGTTGAATTTATATAGTTATATCGGAGTATAATCGTACATGATTTTGTTTTATAGAGTGTAAACTGTTCTTGGCCAGTCGTGGCCCAGTGGCACAAGCGTGTGACTGTAAACGACTGGTTGTGGGTTCGATTCTCACTCGAGGAGTGGAAATTATATTTCCGTTTTCTTCGCTCTGGTGTCGAGGCAAAGCGCGGCATTAAGTTTTTTTTTTTTTTTTTGGGGAACGGAGTGTCGTAACACTAGGTTCCCTCCGCCTACCCTGCCGTATGCGGGATACAGCGTGAAGCTATTAAAAAAAATTGATATTTCTTTTCACCTTAGCCAGTTTTTCCCCATAGCAAGGTAGACAGAGAGAGCCTAATGTCAACATTCCATTTTCGTTCTCCGTTGTCGTCGTGTTCAAATTACTGTACAAGATATTTAATAAAAAGTGACGGAGCTTAACGCCGCGATATTCATTTAAGAAATATCTATAATTTATATAATAAGATAAAACATTGAAAAAATCATAATTTCATTCATTATTTTCATTTTTATTTTACAACTTGAATATCATACCTACTTTACCTACCTATATAAACCAAGAATTATCATCATTTACAACTCAGCAAACGATTAAACACACAATTACATTTTACAAAATCGAGGTAGTCCCTGAGTTAGGGGATGTTTTAAGAATATATCCAAGTATAGGTGTGGGGTGTGGGGTGCGGGGGTGATATCGACCCGCGGCCATTCACCCCACGCTACGGCGTAGCGTAGTCGTAGCGTCGTAGCGCCGTAGCGGCTTATTCCCACTTACTTTATGTATCTATGTCAGTGGGCTATATATATCATGTTAATTGTATTTTTTTTTGTAGTTGTGAAGGGGAATTGTGTGATGTGGTAGGTTTAGGTTCGATTTTGGTTAGTAATATTGTTTTTACTTTGAGCATCTCATGGCGCAATTGCAGAGGCAGTGACTCTAAAGCGATCGTGGATTTGATTTTTAGAACATTGAAGTGTAAGGGGATATCGGCTGATTGTAAAAGTGATGAATTGTCGGTTCGATTCTCACTCGAGGTATTATAATTTATTTACATATAGAGACCTCTTTTTTTCTACACTGATACCTAAGACATCGACTACTCAACACGTTGTTCCGATTTTAGGCGAAAAGGAGAGAAAGGAGCGGTTGACACTAGATTCTCTTCGACTTCCCTGTTATGTGAAAAAAGTATGGCTGCTTGTTTTCTTGCTTGCTATATTTCACAGTTTAAGTCTTACCTTAAGTAATTTTACAGAAAATATATTTTAATTCCGCATTATATAGGAAAAAAGTATAATAATCCATACTTATATTATAAATGCGAAAGTCTGTGTGTTTGTCTATCACGCTTTCACGGCTAATCTACCGGTCCGATTTGGATGAAATTTAGAATGAAAGTAGTAAAAATGACTGGGTCTAACATAGGCTACTTATTTTTTCAAAAATCAACCTCTAAAGGGTTGAAATAGGGGATGAAAGTTTATATGAAAAATTTAAACCGCTTGACCAATTATAATGAATTTTGGCATAAATATAGTTTATAATCTAATCTTAAACATAGGCTACTTTATTTTGTGAAAATGCGCCCCCGAGGGTTGCAATATAAGAAAAGTATTCACGCGGCAAGGCCGCGAGCGGGCCGCTAGTAATATATAAATTTAATTTTTCGTTCAATATTGAGCCACAGCTAATTTTAAGCCAAGCCTCATAATTGTAATAAAACAATTTGTGTACGATTTCAAATCTTACTTTACATGTTTTTTTTATTCTTTCCATATTTCTTATAATTTTAACACAAAAGCTAGCCTATTAAAAAGCTTTAGCTATATCAAAACTAAGCGGAAAGCACAAAACAAATATCTTATACCAAACTAAAAACAAATTTAATCTACTAAAACCCTCTAGATCTTTCCATCGGCGGCGTAGAATTAGATGATTACGACGTAATATATAATGTGCCGTCTTCAAAGGAGTGGACCTTCCAACCCGCCTGTTATGTTGTTCATACATAATTCTGCGCCTGGCCGCGAGTGGACGTGGTAATTAACTGGGCCCCTTTCTGAATATTATATTGGAGATACTATCTTTTTAAGTATAGATTTTCGTATATTTTTATTATTTTAAAATTAAGTTATAATATATGTATATGATAGAGGTTTGATTTACTTATGAGAAAAAAATGTTCTTTTTTGAAGTGTTTTTGTGAAACTGTGGGATGTAGGTAGTTTTAGGTTCGATTTTGGTTATAATTAATATGCTTTTATTTTAGGATATCGCTGCATAATGGACTGTAAAAGCGATTGGTTGTAAGTTCGATTACCACTCGAAGGAATAATTTTATTTTATTCATATATTATATAATTTACATTTCTCCGCTTTGATACCTAAGATAAAGTGTAGGGTTGAGTTCCGACACTCCATAAGTCATGTCCCGATTTCAGGCGGAAGGTAGAGACGGAGTGTCTTGAAACTAGATTCCCAACCCGCCTGTTATGTTGTTCATACATAATTCTGCGCCTGGCCGCGAGTGGACGTGGTAATTAACTTGCCTCCTTCCTGAATACTATATTGGGGGTACTATCTATTTTCTCTTTTTTTGTATAGATTTTCGTATTTTTTTATTATTTTCAAATTTGGTTATAATATGATAGTTAGTAGGTAGTTAGTTAGTAGTAGTAGGAGTTTCAAAGGTGCGCTGGTTCGAATCACGCTGCAATCACTATTTTATTCTTTTTTAAAATGTAAATGATATTCTAAATATATGAACAACACTGAAAAAAGTTATTATTAAAAAAAACTGCCTACAACATTATCTCCACTACAAAAAAGCTCTCGTTTACTTTTTCCCCACACACAATTTAAAAGGGATGATCTCACAAAGTGCAAAGTGAAAATTGATTGGGTTTGTTTTTTTTTTCCGCGGGCAACATTAATCACGCGTCGGTTAATTAATCACGGCTGTCGATAGCACGCTGACCGCGAGCGTGACGACCCTCGGCGTCGGCTTTCCGCCCTCCGCCTTCCGCATTCCGCCCTCCGGATTCCGCCCTACGGGTATAAAGAAATTAGGACGTGATACGCGTACACTATCAAAACTAGTGTCACTTCCGCTTATAAGATAGTCTTGTGAAATCGCGAAGGCCTCGTAAGGCTGAATATTCGAATATGTATATCCATACTTATATTATAAATGCGAATGTCTGTGTGTTTGTCTGTCATGCTTTCATGGCTGTTATGTAAAGTATGTCTATCTTGTCGTATGTGGGGCCATGTGGAGCCGTCTAACTGTAAACAGCATAGGTTGTGGGTTTGATTCTCGTTTTAGGGAATGATTAAAAACAAATAAACTCTGTTTTTATGCATAATAATACAATGTAATTATTTCACTATTCTTTTATAGGCGGATTTGATAGTGTCTAAAATAATATTCTTTAATAATAATCAATCGTCGTTTAATTTATTAAAAATTTCTATGAAGTACGAGAATAATTTTGCTGACAGACAACTTTTATGACAAAAGCTATCGTGGCGCAGTGCATCAGCGCTGACATGACAATTGTGAGTTCGATTCCCACTCGAAGACTCAGTGTCACTACCCTGCTATATGGGCAAATGGCGTGAAGCTATTCTGCATAATGATTTCATCTATTCATATTCTTAACTAGCGTTAACTAATATTTCGTTATATTGCAACCCTCGGGGTCGCATTTTTAAAAAATAAAGTAGCCTATATTTAAGCTTAGATTATTAACTATACTTTATGGCATAAATAATTACAATTGGTCAAACGGTTTAGATTTTTCATATAAACTTTCATCCCCTATTTCAATCCTTTAGAGGTTGATTTTTGAAAAAATGAGTAGCCTATGTTAGACCCAGTCATTTTTACTACTTTAATTTTAAATTTTATCCAAATCGGAGCGGAGATTAGCCGTAAAAGCGTGACAGACAAACACACAGACTTTCCCCTTTATAATATAAGTATGGATTATAATTATAGCCCTTTTCTTTTCACAGTATTTTAAAACTATAGAAGCAATAAAAATGTAATTTTCAATTTAATTTGTTCTTTAAGTCCGCTGTCATTTCTCCGCCCCTCACATACTGCCCTCAACTATTAATATCGCCTGCCAATACTCGGTTATTTAAGCCACATAAAGACTTCCTATTAAAAAGTCTTTTATTTCTGCTTTTTGTAGATTTGTTTCATTTTTTATCATCAAACATATATCAAAGAAAACTTAACAATTTTATGCGTATTTAATAAATAGCCATAGACACTGATAGCATAACTTAGCGCCACTTATGTAACCATGATAAGTCTTATAATATTAACTTATATTGGCATATAGGAGCCATCGTAACACAGTGGGATAGTGGCCGACAATAAACTCGATGTTTTAAGTTCGAGTTCCACTAGGGAAAATGATTCATTTTAAATTATTTTTTGAACGGAGTGCTTGACCACAGTGTTCTCTTTTTTACGAAATAGCTGAAAGAAGAAACGTTCAATTGAAACATTGACATTTTACGTAAGAAACATTGACATGGTTTAGAACTATATATTTCTTTGTAATGAGATCTTTTCAATATTTGTTTAAAGATATAAAAACTTTCCTAGTTATAAAATAAAATAAATTAAATGATATAGCATTGATGGTGAAGCAGTTAGAATGAGTAGTAGTTGTGGTTACAAATTTCCTACTTGCTGTAGGTAAATCGTAAAGTTTTCTTATATTTGGGGGTAGTAAGAGAAGACCTAGTGTTAAGACACTCCGTTGTCCACCTTTCCATCCGAAAACGCCGCGTTTTGTCTATAGTACCAGAGTAAACAAATGAACATCTAAATAATCATTCCCTTGAGTGGGAATCGAATCCACTACCATCGTTTACAGTCAGGGTACCCAGTGTGGCTCTGAAAGTAGAGAACTTACTTTATACCTTAGTCTTATACCCCCTCTAACCCGTCGCTGTAAAATGTATTGAAATGCATCAAGGCAATATATGTGTACCTGTGAGCAACAGATACTGTTACGAAAATTAAAATAACAAGGATATTCCTGTTCACGACTCTATTGTAAGTGGGTGTATGAGATCATTTTATACTAAAGCAGTTGATGACAGCGTTGAAAATAAAAACAACATAAACATTGTTAAATTACTCAATGAAGTTATTACTTAATATTGGTATTATGTCATTTTTTGTAATATACTGACGTGATTTCTGACGATCATACATGTAAGATTTTGAATATTTATAATTTAGGCAAAAAATTGGAGTAAATCAGAATATGAGCCTTCGAGTGCATTTTCTGTACTACGAGTATACGAGTACAGTGCAAATTGAGTAATTATAGAATAAGAAAAAACATATAGAATAAGAAAAAAAAATGTGTATATATTTATTTGAATACTAGCGGCCCGCTCGCGGCTTCGCCGCGTGAACTACTTATCTGATTCGTTATATTGCAACCATTATAATCGGTCAAGCGGTTTAGATTTTTCATATAAACTTTCATCCCCTATTTCTACCCTATTAGTGGTTGTTTTTTGAAAAAATAAGTAGCCTATGTTAGAATCAGTAACTTTTACTACTTTCATTCTAAATTTCATCCAAATCGGACCAGTAGATTAGCCGTGAAAGAATGACAGACAAACACACAGACTTTCGCATTTATAATGTAAGTATGGATTGAACACGTCAAAAGCGGATAAATGAATAGTATTAAGAAAATCCCTTAAATATAATAAATTTGGTTTATCCTAAAATGCTACCTTACAAAATGGTTATATTTACAACAGAAAATCTAGAAATTCCTGAAGGCAATGTGTTAATGATTAAAAAGAATGAAATACTACGAGGAAACCTTACAACAGTATTTATACATTGAGCTCAAAATCCAAAATTTATTCACTGCTATTCATACATATACATATACTGAGTACTTAGTGAATTATATTACATAAATACATGAATGTTTGATAATAAGCCAGGTGTAACGCTTATTGAGACATGCGCAAGCGCACACAGCACACCTCTCAGTGAACAAAGTTAAAATAAATAATTTTCTTGAAATTTAGTATTGAAATAGTGTATTTTTCATTTTTTAATATTTTTTTTTTAAAAAAATGTGCATAGTGACAACAATTTTATGCCAAAAATTAATTATAATTTTGGTTGTTTCTTATTAAAATAAAGTAAAGGAAATAATCATTTCTTTGTATAATAACATCAATCAAGATAACATTTTAGCTAAGTTAATCTCGTATATATTGCGCGTAGCTGCGCGTGCGCACCACTAGCTCAGTCGATATGGGGTCGATGAAGGCGATTGGTATCACTGTAGTCGTTATAGTGGGAGTTGGATTGATTGCTGGTGAGTATTAATAAATAAATATTAAAATTTAAAGTTTCTTAAGAATTTTTTATGATAAATGTTGGTGTTGATGTAAAAAAATTAATATTTTTAATTTTATGATTAAAGACACTCCGTTCCCCACTTTCCGCCGATTTCGGAGGCTTGCGTGTTAAGTGGCGGAACTTAACGCCGCGCTTTACCGCGCTTTACCTCGACTTCTTTATTACTTATACTTATACATTATGAAATTTTGAGTTTCTTAAGAAATTTATATAGAAAATGTTAAATTTATGTAAAAAAAAAAATATTTAGAAGTTTATAATTAAACTTAACAGAATTTGATCTATGACTTTTAAAATAGTTCTCGCTAGTTAAGCTATATATAATCATTTGCAGCTATTCATTTTAAGGTTATATTTAATATGGTTCTTCAATATACACATACACATACAAGCAATTGACTCAAAAAGTGTTTGTCAAAATTTATTTACGAAATTCGAATAATTCTAATTTACTGATAAATATTAATTTAATTTATATAATTTTAATAATTTGGAATATCAGCTGTACTTTACTATAAATATTGTAATTATTTAGTAATCAGTATGTATAATATTAATGATTTTAAGAGGAACATGGGGAACGGAGTGTCTCAACACTAGTTCCCTCTGTCTACCCTGATGAGTGCGGGATACAGCGTGTAGCTAAAAATAATGATTTTCAGGTGCTATCACATGGGCTGTACTATGGACAAGGGATCCCTCGCCACCACCTCCTGAAATTAAGCCCCTGGACTGGTGGCAAAGTTGCGTACTTTACCAGATCTACCCTCGCTCTTTCAAAGATAGCGATGGAGACGGCATTGGAGATCTGAAAGGTACCTAATTTGCATATCCAAACTTATATATTTTATCATCTATGGGTATAGACCAATTGATTTCTTGCATTTACACAAATAAATAAAATTGGAATGTCTGTTTGTAATATTAAAATAGCCGCTTTTTACCAACTGCATATGTATGTATACAAGGTACATATACCCAAATATTTTTTTTTTACATTTTGTCTGTCTGTCTGTTTCCACTAATCTCTGGAACGGCTGGACCGATTGTGATGCAACTTTCTACTTTAACCTTACTAACAGATAAATGATATAATAAGGTGTAACTTAGGCTACTTCATTTTAGAATTATAACTTTTTTTGTTAAATTCCACCCGGACGAAGTCGCGGGTACAGCTTGTATATAATATATTCGTCATATTTAAAGAAAACCCAAAGTTAAAATGAATCGTTCCCACATGTTATTCATATTGCATTTGAAATTGAGTATGAACATTAAAATATAAATAATAAGACTAACGTTGTGTTTTACCAGAAATAGAAAAAACAGGAAAATTTGCATTATATCAGTCTTACATATATTATTCATATAATGCAGTGAATATTTCATGAACAGTAGATTTCAAGGCAAATTAGTAATTTTTAGTTAATTATTACTTTTATATTCGACTGTTGTATGCATATCATAACGTATATCGTCATTGCTCGCCAAATATCGCGGACGAGCAGGTTGTAAATAACGCGAGTCTATTTTTTTTTTTCAATTTTATATGAAGAAGAAAATACTTAAAAATATAATTTTAGTAACACAAGTAGTGTTCAGCAGTAAAGTTTTGATTTAAAATATTCATATTCTCTTAGCCCTCATATTCTTATTGTCTAACTAAAATAGTGTAAGCAGTAATATAAAGGAATCAGCGCTTAGAATCTGTGAGTATAAAATTACTATTTTGCGCTATTCCTTTAAACGGTATCTATAAACTGCTCATTCGCGATACCTGCTTCATGTACACAACAATGATAAGTTCCTTAAATGCGAAAATGTAGAATTCATGAAATTCAAATAAACAAAATTTATAGTTGAGTTTGAACACTAAATGAACTCTTTTTATATATGCAGTGAAAAATAATCGTAATTTCCTCTAATCACCACAAAAATAACGAAAAAATATAATACGTGCATGTTAACTACACCAAAAGTACAGCGATTACACGAAACGACACTGGTAGAGATCGAGCCAAATTATCCATTATAGTGGTTTTAGCTAACGGAAACAACTAACTACCAGTAAATGTTTAGATGCGATATTATATCCACGACGATATGCCCATACTGTGTACTTATAGCGTAGCAAAGTGGTCGCGCTGACCGGAATGTCATAATGATTTCCTGTACGCGTACATTTGCAGTACTCGTATAAACGTGTGAATGGCAATTTTTACGTGAATTACGTTATTTTTTTGATATTAAGTAACGTTGTGTTTAAAATGTGGCTATTTTTTTTTTAGGTTCACGCTGTATCCCACCCATAGCAGGGTAGGCAGAGGGAACCTAGTGTTAAGACACTCCATTCCCCACTTACCGCTGAATTCGGAGGCATTGCGTGTTAAGTGGCGGGACTTAACGCCGCGCTTTGCCTCGACACCAGAGCGAAGAAATTGAAAATATTAAATATTTGCACTCTTCGAGTGGGAATCGAACCCACAATCAGTCGTTTACAGTCACACGCTTGTGCCACTGCGCCACGACTGGCCCCAATAAATAAAATACTTTATAATACATTAATTATGTCACTGCTCTCTGTCTATACAAAAATTTAATAAATTGCATGACAGTACCGGCAGTAAACTGATGTTTGACCAAAACACTAATACTAGATATACAGCATTACTTACTATGTGATATATGTGTGGTTCTGTGTACACATTTTAAACGTGAATATTGTTGGTATACAAAAATGCTAACAACAAAAATAAGTTGTATTAAAGCGTATAAGAATTTCGACGCAGCGTGTAGTAGAACCCATGGCTTAGTGGTGAGAGCGCCTGGACGGTATTCAGGAGGCGCGGTTTCGAATCCCGCTGCGTTCAAATTATTATACGTTTTCTTTAATGTATGTTTCGACACTTTACAGCACTATCTACCTGTGACCATGGACTAATCAATAATCCGGTGAAATAGATTAATTTCAAAATTTGTAAAAATCGCGAAAACAAAGATATTATTTTATGCACATTTTTAAATAATAAAAAAAATGCTTTTTTTTAGGCATAACTGAGGAGTTGGAGCATTTCGTGGACGCTGGAGTAGATGCTATATGGATGTCCCCGATTTTTGAGTCTCCCATGGTAGACTTCGGTTATGACATCAGCAACTTCTACAGGATTCACTATGAGTATGGGACTATGGAAGACTTTGAGGAACTTTTGGCTAAAGCACACGAATTAGGTAAGCATAAGATATCAGATATTAAATATGATTAAACTTTAATTATTAATACACATAATAAGTAAGGTTAGGTGTAGAAGTATTAATATTTAATCTAAGGGAATAAGTAGAGTTTAAAACGTTAGAAAACCTAAATTCAAGGCACTCTTTTTAAAATTTCCTCCAGAATATTGTATTGTTGTGGCCAGTCGTGGCCCAGTGGCACAAGAGTGTGACTGTAAACGACTGGTTGTGGGTTCGATTCCCACTCGATGAGTGGAAATTATATTTCCCTTTTCTTCGCTCTGGTGTCGAGGTAAAGCGCGGCGTTAAGTTCCGCCACTTAACACGCAAGCCTCCAAATTCGGCGGAAAGTGGAGAACGGAGTGTCTTAACACTAGGTTCCCTCTGCCTACCATGATGTGTGCGGGATATAGCGTGAAGCTATTTATTTATTTTTATATTGTATTATAAGTGACGTGCTCAACGCCATACATTGCCTTAACAATACGTAAATGTAAATAAAAAGAAGATAATTCTTTAAAGTTGAGCTCAAACCCAGAACTACCACGCTTGTTGTCAGACGCTGTCACACTGCGCTATGATGGACAAATGAATACAAAATTTAACAGACTGTTAGAGACATTTATTGTTATATGCAGCTATTTACTTCCTACGTTGACATCGTATTGTCCATTTAAACGACTATTTTAGGCACGGCTGACCCACATTAGTAGTCATCGAGGTAAAAACAACTAAATATAATTTTTGAGGCCATTGAGGCACAGAGGGACTGCTTCTGTCTGTAAAGAGTGGTTATGGGTTCGATTCCTGCTCGGAGGTCCCGCGAATCAACACACAATGTGTCGATTTCTATAGGAAAGTAGAGACCGAAGTGTCGTGACACAAGGTTTTCTCTGTCTAACCAGCTCTACGGGAAATACCTAAAGCTGTTTTTTTTATATATATTTTTATTTATACGTATTGTGTATGCATCTAATCTGTGATTCCTTTGGTTTGACACAACGTTTAAACCTAAGAAGAGTAATTTAAAAGTAATTTGTAATAAGAAAAAATATCATTATGTTGTAATATACAGGATTTGTCACGAATGTTTTGAAATTCAACTATTCGAAATGTATATCGAAATCTTTTTTGAGATCATCTTGGTGCAGTAGAACAGCTTCTAAACTGAACTGCAATTATTGTAGCCTCGATTCCCAGTAGCGACAGTAGTTATATTTAAATTATATTCATTTCCCTGCTCTGGTGTAACAGTGCGCTGTGTTAAGTTCCGTATAGAACGCGAAGAAGTGAATATAATGAAAGGTTCTCTCTGTCTTCTCTAGCATCCAGAATGAAACTTGAAATTGAACATATTTTTTGGATTTATAAAATTATTTTATTTAATTTAGTATTTAGTAAAAAAAATTAGTGGCCAGTCGTGGCCCAATAGCACAAGCGTATGACTGTAAAAAAAACGACTGGTTCTGGGTTCGATTCCCACTCGAGGAGTGAAAATTATATTTCCATTTTCTTCGCTCTGGTGTCGAGATAAAGCGCGGCGTTGAGTTCCGCCACTTAACACGCAAGCCTCCGAATTTGGCGGAAAATGGGGAACAGAGTGTCTTAACATTAGGTTCCCTCTGCCTACACTGCTGTGTGCGGGATACAGCGTGAAGCTAAAAAGAAAAAATATATATATTTTTTAAGTTGTAACCATGATATAAATAACACAGAATCAAATTCTGAAAACAAAAATATAAATAATTAATTATTATTAAAATAATCATTACAAAACATCAAAAATGCCCTTTACATTTCGCGATCTTATCAAGAGTATGTCTAAATACACCATTTTTTTGGCATTATCATAATTAATTTTCGCAAGATTAGCACTATCGCCACTGTGGGTGTAATATGTTATCTTACAATTTCATGAATTGTAAATTCATTATATCTTATCTAACGATTATATTGGTACCTCCATGTTCAACAACATAATATTTGGCAAACAGAACATTTTATTACATTGCTTATTATTTGATTTGATAATATATAAGTAAGTAGTAGTATAAGTTTATTTTTAAATCTATTACTTTTGATTCTGTATAGACCATAGCTATTACGGTTAATCTACTGGTCCGATTTGGATGAAATTTAGAACAAAAGTAGTAACAATAACTGGGTCTGGGTGATAGGCTACTTATTTTTTCAAAAATCAACCTCTGTTGAGGGTTGAAATAAGGGATGAAAGTTTGTATGAAAAATCTACACCGCTTGACCGATTGTAATGGAATTTGGCATAAATATAGTAGATAATCCAAGGTTGAATATAGGCTACTTTGTTTTTCAAAAATCCATCCCTTAGGGTTGCAAAATACCGCAACAGCTATATATGTAGTCGCGAGCGGGCTGCTAGTTATTAACATAATGTTTAACAAAATTATTTTTTATTGAAATTTATTGTTAACTCAGTTAGACAACATCTAACTGTAAGCGCGATTGATTGATTTGTTAGTTCAATTTCCATACGGAGAAATTATTTGATGTATATATTTTTTTATTTAAATACTTAAACACTACAGACACCCGGTCTCGTATCCTTTTTTCCTTGAAATGATTTGTTTACAATTCTTAAATTACATTGACACGCTACTCAAAACTAAAATGACGTTTTAAATGACCTAAGCGAGTTATTCTATTATATTTACTACACTTATTTTAAATTATATGCATTCCTGCCATCATATTATTTTATATTATTTGCATTCCTCCACCCTGGTAAGAAAATAAGACGCGGCGTTGAGTTCCGCCACTCAACACATAATGTCTCGTTTACTGTGCTAAAAAGCGTGAATCAAAAAATAAATAAAAGACATCATAAATTGTTATTGTTGTTTTTTATGTTCGCTAAAATCTGTTTCTCATTTACATTTCCGTAAAAGATAAAACATATTACGATCGTCCTTCTGATTAGATGTTGATTTTTAGTTACGATATAATTATTTATTCCAATTATTTTATCGAAATAATTGAAATTTAAAATCTATCTGAGGAATCATTTTCGTCTTTTTTCGTATTCATTATTTTCAATTAATTAGCTTCAGGATTTTTCCCATATAGCGGGTTTGTCAAAAGGGATATCCTCTGTCCGAAATTGAGACAATGCGTGTTGGGCGGCCAAACTCAACGCTGCGCTTTATCTTACATAACAGAACTAAGAAATGAGAAGTGGGCAGTCGTGGCCCAGTGGCACAAGAGTGTGACTGTAAACGACTGGTTGTGGGTTCGATTCCCACTCGAGGAGTGGAAATTATATTTCCATTTTCTTCGCTCTGGTGTCGAGGTAAAGCGCGGCGTTAAGTTCCGCCACTTAACACGCAAGCCTCCGAATTACTTAACACTAGGTTCCCTCTGCCTACCCTGCTGTGTGCGGGATATAGCGTGAAGCTATATTTTTTTTATATTTTAAGAAATGAAAATTTTAATATCATTATATAAAGAGTTGCATTATTATTCATTAGAATACTGATTAATTCTTCTCTTAAAGCAGATTTCACCTTCTCAAAATGATCTCGGTGAACATTTATATTTTTCTAGTTTTGATTCCCATCTAATCGATTCCCATCGTTAACTTTTAATGTATTGTTGTTTTGAACATCCTTTTCAATATCTTTCAGGGATTCGAGTGCTTTTGGACTTCGTACCAAACCACGCCAGTAATGAATCAGAATATTTCAAAAACTCCGAAGCCAGAATACCTGGTTATGAAGACTTCTTTATATGGGCTGACGGGGTGACAGATCCAAATAACCCTAACAATATATTACCACCTTCAAACTGGGTGAGTTTTTCTTTTTAATTATTTCATACCATGGTATGGATTTGAATACCAAAATATGTGTGGAATTTAAAATAATAACTACAACTACATTTCTACGCTATAAAACTAAACAAAAGTTACATTTGTGTATCTAACAACTAATAAGAAACGTCTAAAAAGAAATTTGTGGTGATAAGTTATGCATTTAATGTACTCGTATTAAGTCTCGATTGAAACCTAGTATTATCAAATTCAGTAAACTACTAATAACTAACAAAATTTCAAATTTGCTATTTAAAGGTGAGCCAATTTGGTGGATCAGCATGGGAATGGAGTGACGCTCGAAAACAATACTATCTTCATCAGTTCGCAGTTGCACAAGTCGACTTCAACTTTAGACATCCAGCAGTTCGACAGGAGATGATTAATATTATGAAATTTTGGCTCGATAAAGGAACTGATGGCTTCCGAGTAGACGCTCTTCCGTACTTATTTGAAGCTGACCCAGCAGACCATGGTGGAAGATACCCTGATGATCCCTTAAGCGGCATCATGCATTTTGAATCACATCAGCTGGGATATACCATTCCACTTTACACCAAAGATCTGATAGAATTATACGATGTTGTGTACGAATGGAGGGAATATGTAGATCGATATTTGGAGGATAACGGCGGAGATACTCGGTAAGTCGTTAAGAGACTTATGTATGAAAAACTTTATTATGAAGATAAAACAGTCAATGATAAAAGTTTTAATAAGGATCTTATAACTCAGACTCTTCGAAGTGAGACTAGGTTCCTTGTAAAACTTTTCAAGTATAAAAGTTAGAGGCTGTTTATAATAAATCATATAATAATAACTTCACTTTGTTGCTCTTCGATGTGAAACTTACTTGCCAGAGTAACTGGGCTTACCGATAAATGTATGGGATATAAACTTATGGGAAATGATTTATTGATACATGTGTAGGTGCTTGGAGTGGAGTTGGTTTTGTTGGCATTGGTCATTTCTAATATATTTTATACCAATTAAATCTTAGTATTACTTATGATATCGTAATGTGCTCTATATTTTTATTTGTTCTTCATTATAAGTAGTTTATATTTATCTGACTCTTCTTTAGGGTAATTATAATATGTTGTTAAAACAGTGACATACATATTTTCAACTATTTTAAAGTATTATTACCTCTTGGTAATAAATTGTCTCTGCTTCTACGCTACGCTATGTGGGAGAAATATATAACAATAAGAAAACATTATAACTTGAATATTTTTTAGAGTCCTATTTTCTGAGGGATACGCCAACGTTTCCATGACAATGTTGTACTATGGCAACGAAGAGGGAGAGATTGGAGCCCATTTCCCCTTCAACTTTGATTTTGTGACAGACTTATCCTCTGAATCAAACGCTAGAGATTTTGTCTACGTTATTCTTAGATGGTTAACTTATATGCCTTATGGAGCAACACCTAACTGGGTGGTAAGAAAATTTATTTTTCTATATCTTTATCTAACTACAGTAGGAATACTATATTTATTTATACTTCTAGAACCATTTTTTCTTTTATCTTAAAAAATAGTCTTGACTAAAATTTTCCAAATACAAGAACTGCTAAATTAGATATATATGTTATCTCATTTTAAACTGTAAACAATTTAATACGTTTATCTTATCTTCTTATTGGAAAATCATTGTCTAATTTCTTGTTTGCTAAGCTGAATTACACTATCACTGATAAAGTCACATATTGTTCTCAGTTCGGTAATCACGATAACAATAGAATGCCAACACGTTTTCGCCATAACATGGTGGACGGTTTGAATGCCCTGAACATGTTGTTACCTGGAGTATCTGTGACATATCAAGGGGAAGAAA
Organism: Dryas iulia moderata; assembly: GCA_019049465.1. NCBI lineage: Eukaryota > Metazoa > Arthropoda > Insecta > Lepidoptera > Nymphalidae > Dryas > Dryas iulia. The sequence goes on from CM032416.1 coordinate 15,342,666, forward strand.
TCGGGATGAGAGACGGTCACGTTAGTTGGGAAGACACTGTTGATGTGGAAGCTATTAATCGTGGTGATGAAGATACTTATATGAGGTATTCAAGAGATCCCGCCAGAACTCCGTTCCATTGGGACAGTTCGACAAATGCAGGTTTTTCGACTGCAAATAGAACGTGGTTGCCGGTGGCTGATGATTATAAAGAAATTAATCTCGCTAGACAGAAGGAAGAACCAATTAGCCACTTTAAGGTACAATTCCAAAAATTTACGGAATCTCTTCATATTTTAAGAAACTTTAAATATATTCGTTATCATGTCGCAGTGGGACAGCGGCTGACTATAAATGTAATAGTTGTGGGTTCGATTCCCACTCTGAGGAATAAGTATATATTATTTCATTCCACTACTCTAAGCAGAAAACGGAGTGTCTCGACACTAGATTCTCTCCCACTACTCTGCTATACAGGAAAAGCTTCAATTTTTTTTATATATATTTTTAAGCATTTGTTTATTTTAGGTCTACCAAGCACTGACTGCTCTACGTCCAGCGAAAACATTATCTCACGGAGAATATAACATAAGGGCGTTATCAGACCGTACTCTTTATTTAGTGAGATATTTGAGAACTTATGACACCATCGTGTTGCTGTTCAACGTATCGGATGGGCCGGATACGATTATTTTAGACAGAGTTATGAATCTGGAACTACCAGCAACTGTTTATATTTCCAGCATACACTCAACTAGAAGGGCTGGGTAAGTTTAAGTGTTTCGATCATTTGAATAATGGTTTTAAGTTCTGTATCCCGCACACAGGAGGGTAGGCAGAGGGAATCTAGTGTTAAGACACTCCGTTCCCCACTTTCCGCCGAATTTGGAGGCATTGTGTGTTAAGTGGCGGAACTTAACGCCGCGCTTTACCTCGACACCAGAGCGAAGAAAATGGAAATAAATATTTCCACTCTTCGAGTGTGAATCGAACCCACAACCAGTCGTTTACAGTCACACGCTTGTGCTTTACAATTACAATTCCTTTGTTAAGTTCCACGCGTACGGACATACGAATAAGATCATAAGATGATCCTTTTTTATTTGATTACAGTGATATAATCAACGAAGAGCAACTGACACTGTCACCTGGAGAGGCAATAGTACTGAAAGCTGAGCCTGTATCATGACAAACGTGATGGAGCATGTGTTTCATAATTTTTAAGACTTGAACTTTCTATTTTAAATTATTTTATTTGTGATATTATTTTTTTCAATACTTTATTTATTAAGTTAAATAAGAAAACTCATCATGTGCAGATTTTAAATTCGTTTAATGGTTGTACTTTATTCTGAATACGGTATAACAATAAATTTGAAGTCCAAATACTTTTGAAGTAGAACAAAACGCTATTTATACTTGTGTATATAATTTATACTTTAAAAACCAGATCATTTTGTCCTATTTTGACAAATATTAAAATAATCATCTAACACATGGAGTTTCCCATACAGTGGACTGTCTCCCTCATTAAAATCGTTTTCTGTGTAAAGCTTAAAACTTATATTAATTTCTTTATGTAAAAAGACTCAGAAAGTTGTAATAAAACGCCAATATAGCTATATTAGCTATATTCATATATGCGAAAAGTTAAATATATCTAAGAATCATTTACATTAAGTTTATTTTAAAAATGTTAATCTTAATTAAATTATTTATAAAGAATACTTTTGTTGTTTTTATTGTATTCGTGTATGTCCTTTTAAACAGCCTTATACATATTTCACACGGAGAGAACGGAGAGATTCATTCGACCCCTAAAAAATATGCAAATATTTATTATAGCAAAACCATAAAAAAATTGAAAAAAAGCAAAGAATTTAACCTCCAGACATTCAGTTCTCTACTTTACACCTTAAATCGAGACATTTTATGATGAGTTGCGGAACTTAACGCCGCGCTTTGACCATGCATGCAGAAATAGTATTAGGCATAAATAATAAATGCTTATAATAAACGTGCCAAATAATATACAATCTGGCTACGTTTAATAAAGGAGAGGTCAGCCGCAACCGCTACGTTTTGGACGATAAACCAATTGAGGTAGGTATTTATGATCAGTATGCAAATTTAATATTTTATTATTTATTTTACCATTATTCTTGTGGCCAGTCGTGGCCCAGTGGCACAAGGGTGTGACTGTAAACGACTGGTTGTGGGTTCGACTCGAGGAGTGGAAATTAATATTTCCATTTCCTTTGCTCTGGTATCAGAGGCAAAGCGCGCCGATTAGTTCCGCCACTTAACACGCAATGCCTCCGAATTCGACGGAAAGCGGGGAATGGCGTGTCTTACCACTAGGTTCCCTCTGCCTACCCTGCTGTATGCGGGATACAGCGTGAAGCCAAGAAAAAACCATTATCCTTATGGCGAAGTGGTGCAGATTTTATGAATGTAGTTATTGTGGGTTAAGTTCAAAATTTTTTTGGTTACCCAATACTTAATATCGCGAATTTAGAAATTTGTGGCCAGTCGTGGCCCAGTGGCACAAGCGTGTGACTGTAAACGACTGGTTGTGGGTTCGGTTCCCACTCGAGGAGTGGAAATATTTAACATTTCCATTTCCCTCGCTTTGGTATCAAAGGCAAAGCGCGGCGTTAAGTTCCGCCACTTAACACGCAATGCCTCCGAATTCGGCGGAAAGTGGGGAACGGAGTGTCTTAACACTAGGTTCCCTCTGCCTACCCTGCTGTATGCGGGATACAGCGTGAAGCCAAGAAAAAAAAGTTACTGCATTTCAACTATATAAAGTATACGATTAACATAATGGCATATCGATTTGAAACATGTTTACAGTGTGGAGTACATCTCTGTAGCGGTACGTAACGACCGGAGCGTGGCGTGCAAAAATGAGCCTTTGAAGAGCTATCTATTTTAAACAGATTAAACTTTACACTAGCAAGAAATGATTGGATGATATTTTAATGTTGCAAACGTTGTTGTAGCTCAGGTGGTGTGTTTGATGAACGTTTGATAGTGGGTTCAAGTCTCAAAGAATAAATATAAACCACTGCACTAAGATTGTGGGTTCGATTCCAACTAGAGGAGTTGAAATATTTTGTTTCCAATGTCCTCGCCTGGTGTCGAGTCAAAGCGCGGCGTTAAGTTCCGCCACTTAACACGCAATACCTCCAGAATTCGGTGGCGCGTGGGGAACGGAGTGTCTTAACACTACGTTACCTCTGCCGACTCTGCTGCGCGCGGGATACAGCGTTAAGCTAAAAAAAAAACCTAAGAGGCCCGTCGAGTACCACTGACAATTGATTTAATACGTACTATAAAAATGAACAAATATACGCCATTTCCTTTAGTTTGAAAAAAAAATAAAGAACAAATGAAAGATCCATTTTATTTTATATGCATAATGATTTTCAGATTCCGAAATGAAATCAGATTTTCAATATAAATTGAGGAACGATGTAAATTTTGTCGATTTCAGTTGATATATTGTTTATTTAATATTTTCTCTTTCTCTCCTTTTACGGTTTTTATAGAGTTCACTGTTATTTATTCACCATTAAAACAAACACTAGGCAGTAACAGACTAAAACCTAATACCACTTTAATTACATACCAGAAAGATAATATATTTTCGAGGAAATGTACAAAAAAATTAAAGTAGCGATATTCGAATCCACACCTCTCGGAGGCGTCATCCAAGCGCTATAAAAAACTAAACTATTCCGGTCTCGTTTTACGGTTTTTTATTTGGAAGACTATACCTCACAGTCCGTGGCTAGCACAGATTCGTATCCCGTACTCTTCTGTACCTTGGGCCGAATAAATAAGTTATACACACATCACTTTCCTGAATACTAATGATATATTTAGAATAAGAGAAATATATATATTTTTTATAAAACTTATTTAAATTATGGATTCGTCTGGAGAATTTGAACCCACACTACTATCCAAGAACACTACCCAATTAAAATAAACCACTACATTAAAAAAAATTACACGTTATACATATTTTATTTATTGAGTTTTGTAAGGGCACAGCTAAATAATTAAAAGCTCAGGAACAGTGGAAGCCAAAAAAATGGATATCAAAAGGGAGCTTAGAGAGTTAGAAAGTAATTTTAAATTTAAATTGGACCCAACAATTTTTATTTTATTTTTACATATTCCTTTTGAAGCCATCGTAGTATAGCGGGCAGCGTCTGACTGTTAATGCGAATGATTGTCAGTTCGATTCCCACTGGCGGCGTTGAATTGAAATACTCCGTGTAATTTTCCGATTTGGGATAGTGGATAACGGAATATTTTGACACTAAACTCTATGTGACTTAATAAAGTGTAAAGAAAGTAAAGGAAAAATAACATTTTGTAACAAAACTATTTTTAGTAGATTAACATCTACTTAGCCGATACCTGTGACCACGTACTGAAAAGTGTTCGAAACGTTGGATTTTCTAAAGATGTATGCGATTCCAAAAATATATGCGATTAATCCGATTAAAAATAGTTGCATTTTTTAGCTTGTGAGCTGTTATGATACTCCGTTCCTCATTTTCCGCCGAATTCTGGAGGCATGTGTATTGCATGGCCGTATTTAACACCGCGCTTTGCTTCAACGACCGAAGAATTATTTTTTTTTAGCTATCCGCTGTATCCCGCGCATAACAGGGCAGGCAGGGGGAACCCAGTGTTACGACACTCCGTTCCTTACTTTCCGCCGAATTCGGAGGCATTGCGTGTTAAGTGGCGGAACGCCACGCTTTGCCTCGAGACTAGAGCGAAGAGAATGGAAATATTAAATATTTCCACTCCTCGAGTAGGAATTGAACCCACAACCAGTCGTTTACAGTCACACGCTTGTGCCTCTGCGCCACGACTGGCCCTAAGAAAATTGAAATATTAAATATTTCCTGTTTTCGAGTGGGAATCGAATCCACAACCAGTAGTGGCCTTAGTTTAGGTTATTTTATTTCAAATATAAAATATATAAAAATCATGAAAAAAGAAAGAGATCTTTAAAAAGAGCATTTACCCATTAGGTCTAGTCTAGTCGTGACATAACGTTGACAGACTCACGTACGTAGGACGCAAAGTGAAATAGTCGATGATATCTCAATTGAAAAGGAAATGAGCGTCGATCTCCCTCGTTATAACACAGCGGCTGTGCCATACAAATGACTAAATTTACAAATTCCTAAATTGTTATACATTTTCATAATAAATTGTTTATTTTGTTAAATTACGATTTCGTCATATAAATTTATGGTAAATAGCGTAAATGGGATAGTCAACTTTTAAAGTACTTCTTTCGTGTTCCCATTAAATAAAAAGTGAAAAACAATATTTTGAATCATTTTTATGGATATTATGTATAATAATAATATAATATAAAAATATTTTAAACGTTTTTTTGTAGTAACGCCGGGGAGTAATGCTGACTTTCTTACAAAATCACTATTTCCCCCCTAGGGCTAACGGACTAACGCGAGAGAATTCTAATACAGAGTTTTCATAATATATCTGAAATTATAATGAAAGCATAGTGTCTATTATTAAAATGTCAAAAAACAACGACCTTGCCATATGAAAATATAGTGACTTTATTAAAATATTTCCTATTACGCATATAACTATGCATATATCTTTCTTTTCACTTACACTGAAAAGAGTAACTAGAAAAGTGACCTAAAATTTGGTTTTTCAATTCTCTACTCTTCAGCCTAGGCAGGTAAAGTTAATGTTAAAAAAAATCTTTCTATTTTCCGCTTAAGACATTATTTATTAAATTTTAGAACTCAAGGCCACACTTTTTCTTACCAAAGTAGGGAGGGAAATAACAGTAATGCAAATACAATCAGTATTTCTGTAGTGTAAAAACTGAACCTAAAATCATCACTTTCACAATGTCCCCAAAAATGAATATAAATAACGAACAAACAGAACACTTTATCCTTCCAAGGTTTAATATCCACAATACCACCAAGTCATCAAATGATATATCGTAGCGTGGTAGGTACAGCTTAGGTGCATGATAACAGTCCGGCCCCACAATTTGCCGCCTAACTGAATTACTGTGATGACAGTACTTCCGCTCAATTTGTGTCTATAGTGATGTTCTTGTGGATAAACGTTTTTGTATTTTTTTATGTGTATTGCACACATTTTGTGAGGTTGGAATAGACTTTTGTGGAAAATAACTCCGTTCTTCGCTTGATTGGTATCTATAATAATGTTATTATAATAATCTGAGAACCTGAGCAGAATCTTAAGGCCTTATCCGCTCTAGTATACAAGGCGTTGAGTTATGCCACTTAACACGTAATGATTTGAATTTGGGCGGAAAGTAGGAAAGTAGAAGACTCTGTGCCTCAGCATTAACTTCTCTCTGGATACACTGCTCTACCGAAAAAAAACATAAAAAGGCTCCTAGACTCAAGACACTGTTCTCTGTTTTCTAGCTGAAAATGGAAGTATTACGTTTTGAGTAGCAGTAATCAACACATCCGTTTCTATATAAATCTGCCTTCAATATACCCAGCACAAGGAAATTAAATAATTCTCCTAAATCAGAATCCAATCAGTCTAGTTACTGGATGACTTCAAAAAAGCAATTCTAAACTATCATATACCCTGGTATATTTCTCAAGTACAGAACGACAATATCAAAACTTTCAACTGCTATCGTTCATCCCTAGGAAAATAACTCGTTAGTTAACCATCCGTGTATTCAGTTAAGTCATGTGGCTAACTGCACTCGTCTTAACCGCGCTGTTAGCTGACGCAGCGCCACCGCCACCATGGTGGAACAACGCGTTGTACTACAGGATCCTCGTGGACTCCTTCAAGGATATGAATGGAGATGGACTGGGCGATTTGCAAGGTTGTTTTAGGATGTTAATTTGTAATTCTTTTTTTTTTTTAGCTTCACGCTGTATTCCGCACACAGCAGGGTAGTCAGAGGGAACCTAGTGTTAAGACACTCCGTTCCCCACTTTCCGCCGAATTCGGAGGCTTGCGTGTTAAGTGGCGGAGCTTAATGCCGCGCTTTACCTCGACACCAGAGCGAAGAAAATGGAAATATAATTTCCACTCCTCGAGTGGGAATCGAGCCCACAAACAGTCACACGCTTGTGCCACTGGGCCACGACTGACCACTACTAGTACTAGAGATAACAAGTAGATTAATCAACAATTTATTGAAATCGAAAAAATAACCACGATTTAAAAGCCGCAGTTCGTCTACTTTAGGAGAAAGTCAATTTATTGTTCGGACGTGAGGCGAATCATTGTATTCACTCCATTTACAAATATTGATCAAACGTTACAACAGACAGGTATTAAACGGATCGTTTATATTTTTAAAGAATTATTAATTTACACTTCTGATATGAAAATCATTTAACGGTGTTTTCATATGTTTATTTTAATATTAACTTTTATTTAGCACTAAATGCATACTTCTATAAAACTTTTTTTTTCACCTTATCCCTTTGCCCCGCAAAACAGAAAAGGCTCTACCTTTTCTAAAGAATCTTGTGTCAAAACTCTGTTCTCTACTTTCTTCTTCTCTAGAAATATGGAAGAGAAGAGAAATATGGAAAAAAGATATTATAAATGAAAATCCATATTTTTCAGGAGTTACCAAACAATTAAGCTACGTTCGCGCATTAGGCGCTGATGCTGTTATACTGTCATCCGTATCCTCTCGCAGTATGGATTGCTTGAAGCCTGGTATTATGGATTTTGTTCAAATTGATGAGCGATATGGGAATGAAGAGCAATTCAAAAATGTTATAGAAAAAGCTAAGAAGTTAGGTAAAGTTGTTTTGGAACAACTTAATGCAAAATATTTTTATTCTGTTATTTTATTATGGAGAAACTGGTGGAATTAAAATTTATGATTTAAATTGTGGGAAAAAGTGGGAATCGTATCCTCAACCGATCGCATTAATAGACGTTACCCCACTGTGCCACGATAGCCTCTAATTCAAATTTAACAATGCACAAAAGGAAATTTTGAGGCATATAAACGTTTTTTAACGATTTCTTACTATCAGCATACATAGTACAGTTTTTTTAATACGATACATTCATTCGACAGAACTAAAAGTGTTAGTAACGTTAGAGCTGCAGACTGTAAGTGAACATTCCGAGCTGTTTAATTTTAGCGCTGGAAGGAAAACTGGCTTTGAAAATAACGTGATTTGGAGAGAAGGATCCGTAGACGAGCCGCCTAAAGTAAGTTCTATATATGTCCACTTTGTTAATGGAGATAGTGCTTTTAGCCATAATTAAACGGTTGTTTTTGCAATTTCTCGCTTTTCACCTCAGGGAAGTTACAAAGAATTTCTTCTTTGTCCACTTTCCACCTAATTTCTAAACAATATGTGTTGAGTAGTGGTACACAACGCCTCGTTTTGTCCTAGGTACTAGACCGGGTAAATGGAAATAATTTAAATATAATTCATCCCTCGAAAGAGGATCGAACCCTCAACCGATTGTTTTTACAGTCAGTCGCAAAAAATTGAAGGAAAGATATTTTTTAATTTTAACTTCACGCTGTATCCCGCACACAGCAGGGTAGGCAGAGGGAACCTTGTGTTAAGTCACTCCGCTTATATTTTAAAATTCTGAATTAGCACGTTTCGATCACAGGTTATTTTAAAAAGTACTGTAAAGTTTTCGAAACGTTGAATTTACTAAAATATATTTTGAAATACTACAATATACGCTGCTAAAGTAGTTTCGTTTCAAAATTTGTAAAAATCGCAAAATCTAAATATTTGTGGGTTCGATTCCCACTCGAAGAGTGGAAATTATATTTCCATTTTCTTCGCTCTGGTGTCGAGGTAAAGCGCGGCGTTAAGTTCCGCCACTTGACACGCAAAGCCTCCGAATTCGGCGGAAAGTGGGGAACGGAGTATCTTAACACTAGGTTCCCTCTGCCTACCCTGCTGTGTGCGGGATACAGCGTGAAGCTAAAAAAAAGAAGTAGTTTCGTTTCAAAATTTGTAAAAATCGCAAAATCTAAATATTTGTAAGGTTCGCTTATAACCCACGCTGGCTTAGACAATATTATTCATTCCTTTGCTAAAAAAAAATCTATACAAAGTTCTCTCTATAGAGTGTTGAAAGCTGAATTTTAATATGTAACATTACCCTTCGCTATCCTCGGACGGCGTAGACGATTTTTAAAAATATCCTACCTGCACTCGAAAAATGTGAATCACTTTATAGTTCTGCTCAGATGAGGCTGCCGGCTGCAACTTGTACTATAGTATAAGTACAGTAACTACTATATAAGTTAATTTGATTTTAGACAGAAGATGGTATAGATTGGATATGGCATACGAATAGAGAAGCATATTATGCGTTATCGGACAAAGAACCGCTACTAAACTTATGTTCGGAGGGTCTTGTAGCTATGTTAACAGATGCCCAGTGCACTTGGCTGAAGAGAGGAGTGTCTGGTGTGCTCCTGAAGCCAGATTTCCCATTAAATATTGAATGTGGTGAGCAATTAGTTCAGAAGATGGTGGTCTCAGCTATGGGTTGTGCTAGAACAGCAAATTTGGAGGTTCCGTAAGTTTTCTCAGACAGTTTTATTTTGATATAGCTTTTTTATGTTTTGGATATAGCTTTTTTATGTTTTGGAACTAAAAATATGTTATTTATATGAAAATATTTAAAGAAATTTTAACAAACTATAATATTAATATAAGACGTAATCAGCGAATGAGATTAGTAAATTGTGTTAAAAAAAACCTAAATATATGTTTATTTGTTAAATCTGGTTTATCCTAAAAACCTTATAAAGATATTTTTTAATACAAAATCCACAAAAGCAATGCTTAGTATTAAAATTGCAAGTGAAAATCCATCCATATCCATATCCATAGTATTGCAAAACATGAGAAAGTAACTACGTAGGTCTTATATATTTTATCGAAGTATCTATCTAGTCGAAGTGTACATCTTTATATAAATTTATCTCACACACACACTTTCATACATATAATGCTTATTACATCACAAGCTACAAGTTACAACATAAGAGTATACTAAAAGCGCCTGATAAAATTAACGAGCAAATACACAGTAAATGAATATAATGAACATTTCCTCGCAGGGTAATCCTAGTAGAAACATCGCTGGGCGCAGAAATCGGTGCTAAATATTATGGCGAGGGCGGAATGGGCGCTAATGGCGTAATAAGTCACGCTTTGGCCTCGGCGAAGTCGGCGTCTGGGCTCGCGCTAGACTTGCACGCTGCAATGATATACTCGCCGCAAGATGTGCTTCCTACATGGATTGTAAGTAATTTATAATGTTGTTTAAGAAATAGAGGGCCAGTCGTGTGTGACTGTAAAGCGAATCGTTGTGGGTTCGATACCCACTCGAAGAGTGACAATAATTATCATTTTCTTCGCTCTAGTGTCGAGGCAAGGCACGGCGCTAAGTTCCGCCACTTAATATGCAATACCTCGGCAATACAATTCGGCGGAAAGTAAGGAACGGAGTGTCTTAACACTAAGTTCCCTGTGCCTAGCCTACTGTATGCGACATGCAGAGTGAAGCTAAAAAAAAGGAAAAGAATGTAGTGATAAATCACTGTGTATTTTCTTATTCATTACTTACAAAGAATAAAACGATAAGATCTACTTTGTCTAATAAGACAATGGACGTTTGTGTGTAGTTCGGACATTTTGGTATATAATAGCAATGTAGTAATAGATAATTTGGAATTATTTATGCACATATAAACAAATTATAGGGAAGGAAGGGAAAACCTAATCTATAGGTAGAACCTGGCTTGTCTCTGCCTACCCTGCTTTAAAAGAATAAGCATGGTGCTTTATAAAATGCAATGTAAGAATAAAAGACAACAATAATGATAATATACGTATTTTGCAATTGTTTCCCGGATTTGATAACATCTCGCGATATTGAGTTCCGAAATCAACTGCACTATATTTTATTTTAAACTAAAATAAAAAAAAAAAGAACAACAAAATGTTTTCGCAATATATTATTTACAAAGTTGTAACACTAAAATTTTAGCTAAAATTATGTACCTATAAAATTTTAGTAGACATTTTTTGTCATTTTTTTTTTAGCTTCACCCTGTATACAGTAGGGTAGGCAGAGGTTAAAACACTCCGTTCCCCGCTGTCCGCCGAATTTGGAGGCATTGCGTGTTAAGTGGAGGAACTTAACGCCGCACTTTGCCTCTGATACCAGAGCGAAGGAAATGGAAATAATAAATATTTCCACTCCTCGAGTGGGAATCGAACCCACAACTCGTTTATCACACACACACGCTCGTGCCACTGCGCCACGATCGGCCATATTTTTTGTCATTGTCCCCAGTAATAGGGTAGTCAAGAAAATCTAGTGTCAGACACTCCCTTCTCCACTTTTCAAGGAAATTAGAGACAGCACGTATGTATGTGCAGACAGACAGACGTAAGTGGTAGAACTCAACGCTGCATATTATCATACCTGTCATTTTATTGTGTCATAGTACATTTTTAACTAACTTCTTCATGAAACCCAAACAATAAATATAAAGTAAGATAGTTTAAACCATACGAGTATATAGTGGTAGCTGGCAACCGGCCGGTTGTTTTGGCGTGCGGTGTATCTTGTAGATATGAACCCCACTTGGCCCATGACTCAGTCCTAAGTATCGAAGCGTGCCGCTGTCATAATAAACTAAATGTAGATTGTACGTACTGTGTTTTACCCGCAGTTTGGGGATAGCGTTTTGAAGGAAACATCTATATGAGGATATACTGGTTTTCTTTAAAGAGAATTGTTGACTATCTTCTTCTCATGTACCAAGGTAGTCAGAGCCAAGTTAATGTCTAAATACTCGGTTCTGCACTTCTCGTCCGAAATCGAAATATCGCGTGGTAAAGCCCTAGAAAGCGCTTTGTCTTAGAAAATAGATTAGTTACAAACATTCTTCCGAATGAGATTCAAACCCACAACCAATTGCGTTTACAATCAGACGCTGTTCCACCACACTATGATGGGTTTTTTTAGCTTGACGCTGTATCCCTTGCGGGGTATTCAGATGGTCTTTACAAATAAAAAGTATTTCAATATTTTCAGACCAGTATAGACAACGAAAGTCGACTAGCCTCTCGCCAAGGGAGTGACATGGTGGATGCCATAACAATGATAGCTCTAACACTTCCTGGTGCCATTATAATTCAACAGGGAGACGAACTTGGGACTGTTGATACTATCCTAGAATGGACCCTTGAGTCTTCGAAATGCTGGCCCCTAAAAGGAAGTCCATCCGCTGCTCCTTTCCCCTGGGATGATAGCCCCGGAGCAAGCTTTAGTACTGGAGAACCATGGCTTCCATTACCTCCTAATTATCGATATGCAAATGCGAAGACTGAATATGCAAACGATTTAAGCCATTTCAGTATTGTAAGGCTGGTGTCTGCTATGCGGAAATCGTCTATTCTGGGACCTCATATAGAGGTAAGTATTTAACTTATGTAAAAATGTCGAATAATATAGGGACATATTCAGATGGGGCTTTTTTTAAATAGTTTTATAGGTTGTGCAAACCTTATTCTGTATAGAAATATAGTGAGCGAACCTGGTGTAAAGACACTCTGTTCTTCATTTTCGGCCTGATTCAAGATTTTGTGTATTAAAAAGTGGAACTTAATGCCTTGTTTGTATTACTAGAAGGGAGAAATAAAAATAATTAATATATAGCCATTCCCCCGAGAGAAAATGGAACCGACAACCAATCGCGTTTACTCAGACGCTGCTCCACTGCGTTGGCCTCAATTGTTTTTTATTATTTGCAAGATTTATTATTAGAAACAATAACAACGGCCATATGTTTCATATCTAAACAGAATTCGCTTAAATAAAATTAATCACATAAAGTGTTATCTTCCTACGTGGGCGCAAAATCGAGTACGAATTATTTTTATTAAGCTATTTATTTAGATTTTTTTTTTAGCTTCACGCTGTATCCCGCACACAGCAGGGTAGGCAGAGTGAACCTAGTGTTAAGACACTCCGTTCCCCACTTTCCGCCAAATTCAGAGACATTGCGTGTTAAGTGGCGGAACTTAACGCCGCGCTTTACCTCGGCACCAGAGCGAAGAAAATGGAAATATTAAATATTTCCACTCCTCGAGTGGGAATCGAACCCACAACCATTCGTTTACAGTCACACGCTTGTGCCACTGCGCCACGACTGGCCACAATTTATTTACATCAAACAACGAATTCAAATAAAAATAAACATACAATAAATTCTATTATTGAACAAAAAGCGAAAAAGTTTATTAATTATTTCTTTCAAACTTCCACATAAAAAGGGGGAATTTAAATATTTTTTCAGATAAAGCGGATGGGAGATACGCTCGCGTTACTTAGGTGGGGTGGGTCGGGCTCCCTATTGTGCTTGTCTAATTTGGGTCGAGCACAATCAGAAGTACAACTTTCAAGGATTCCTGGACTTCCTGCAGAAGTGACAGTGGCTTTGACTTCCGCCGGCTCGAGTTTCTCTCCTGGAAATCGTGTTAGTATAGAAAAAGGCTTTAAATTGGGTAGCGGAGAGGCAGTGATACTGATAGGCTCTCCACGGCATTGTGGTGGTCCGGGACCAGTTGATAAGATAGCTAATAAATTATCGGAAGGCTGGCAGAAAATTAATAAATATTTTAGTAATCTCTAATGTTAAATTGTTTTTTTTAATATATTTATGTATATTAAATCCGCCGTTGCAGTTTAGATTGTTCGTGTCTATGTGATATTTTTTCCCCTTTTTTTCCTCATAGTAGAGTATCCAGAGACCACTAGTCCCTAGTATTAAAACACTTTACTTTTTTTGCTCCGAGAGAAAAAAAAATAAACAGCAATTTATATGCAAAATACTTTTTCTTTTTTTTATTATTATAAAGATACGAGAACGTATAAAAGAACTGGTATTTTATTAGGGATAGTATTTATATAAATATTTTTATATACTATATTTAATTATTTTAAGTCTATAATCAACTTAATATCAAAATTGTTCAATATTAAAAGTTCTTAGTATTTTCCGTCGTTGTACCAAGAAATTAGAAATACAGTGGGATAATGCATGTCAAAAATGTACTCTTTGTTTAGTTATTGCAATAAATATTTTTATGAATCATATCAAGAACTTTTAATAAATCATAAAATGTTAATAATGTTAGTTCGACATAAAATTTTTAAAAAGTACACATGATTTATTACACTCTTCATAATCTTATATTTACCGGCCCGCTCGCGGCTTCGCCGCGTGAACTATTTCGTTATATTGCAACACTCGGGGGCGCATTTTTAAAAAATAAAGTATGTAAAAAATAAAGTAAGTATGCTTACACTTAGATTATCAACTATATTTATTCCAAAATTCATTACAATCAGTCAATTGGTTTAGATTTTTCATATAAATTTTCGTCCCCTATTTCAACCCTTTAGAGGTTGATTTTTGAAAAAAAAAGTAATCTATGTTTGACCCTGGATTATTTATTATTTTTGTTCTAAATTTCATCCAAATCCGACCGGTAGATTAGCCTTGAAAGCGTGACAGACAAACAGACAGATTTTCGCATTTATAATATAAGTATGGATAAATTTTCTTGAGTGGGATTTGAACCTATGGCTATGGTGTAAAATCAAAAGTTAGAAATGTTTTTGTAAAATTTGATTTTTATTTAATTGATTCTTAATGACTTTGTATCCATACTTATATTATAAATGCGAAAGTCTGTGTGTTTGTCTGTCACGCTTTCACGGCTAATCTACTGGTCCGATTTGGATGAAATTTAGAATGAAAGTAGTAAAAATCACTGGGTCTAACATAGGCTACTTATTTTTTCAAAAATCAACCTCTAAAGGGTTGAAATAGGGGATGAAATTTTATATGAAAAATCTAAACCGCTTGACCAATTATAATGAATTTTGGCATAAATATAGTTGATAACCTAAGCTTAAACATAGGCTACTTTATTTTTTAAAAATGCGCCCCTGAGGGTGTGTATATGTCGAAAATGTTCACGCGGCGAAGCCGCGGGCGGGTCGCTAGTATAGAATATATCAGAAAGTTCAACCTGCGCGACTGACTGACTGACTGACTGACTGACTGACATAAAGAAAATCAAATTTTGAAAAATAGTTTGAACTATTAAAGAGCTTGGTCACCCCTGATTCTGGTCTGATAACAAACAAAATCTGTAAATTTATGTTAAGACTATCGTGGCACAGTGGAACAGCGTTGGATTGTAAACGCAATTGGTTGTGGGTTCGATTCCCACTCGGTGGAATGATTACGTTTATATTATTTTCAGTTCTTTGCGCTGATACCTGATCTTATGCATCAACGCAAAGAAATAAACTCACGGCGTTGAGTTCCGTCAATTCGCATTATCTTAATTGCAGAAAGTGGAGAACGGAGTGTCTTAACAATAGGCCTTCTCTAACAACCCTGCTATGCGTAAACAAGCTTCCAGTTGTTTTTTCAATTAATTATGTATATGTTTGTATATAAATAAATATAATTAAATATTATTTTAAAACGTTTTATTATTTTATCATCATATGTCACGATAAGTACTCTATAAAAGAGAGGGAGTAAGGAGGCCACGCTAGACACAGGCGTACTATCTCATGGGACCTAGATTCATTGTGCATTTCATTCCCTATTGTGTTCACAGTATAACCTATATTCCTATGAACGTAATAAGCTATATCATTTACATACGCGCCTCCTCGCCGATATTACTTTTTTAATAACATCTTGTTATGCGTACAAATTCAATATTACATTTAATATTATTTTTGATTGTTTTCTTCTATTTTTTAAATATTTTTGCGAAAATTTTAGGCTGAGTACAGAAAATGGATGTAACGTGACTAATTACAAGCCCGGCTTAGAGATAAATCGATAAGTTCTTATTCTTATAGGGACTTAACCTAAATAAAGTGCATACATTAGCGTGTGTACATCATCGTATACACACGTATACCAACATGTACAGAACTTAAACTAAAAAAAATGGCAAAAAACAACTTTTTGGCAAAAAAAAGAATAGATAGTAACAGACAAGGCAACGAAATTCCAAAATGGAGTCATCGCGACCGTAAAACCGCGAACTGTACTTTCCAACCGCCTTCCAGTAGAGGGCGTGAAAGCCGGTGTTAACTTAAACTTGGGGCTGAAAACCTCTTTCAATATAACAAAATACATTAAAAAATATAATATTTATAAATAAATTGAGAGTAATACGTACAGAATTTGCTCTTTTCAGCGTTAGTTGTGGTTAGGCAGATGAGCGCGAAGATAACTGTGCGCGGCAACATGGCCGCGGCGCGGGCTCCCGGGGCCCGGCGCGGCGCGGACTGCCTCCTATCGACCTTAGCTAGCTTAGGTGACATGCGCGGAATTGGGGTTGCTAGCGGGAAATGTTTATTAATTAGGGAAATATAGGGTAACTTTTAAATGTTTTGGAGTTTTTGTATGTTGCAACACTGGATGGAGGGTAATGTGTGTCTGGATTAAAGTTATATTATTAAATACGTACATAAATAGAGGTTAAAATATATGAAAATTTAAGATAAAGGTAGTATTTTTGTTTTATAATAAGTATTAAATACATATTTGGAGGTAAAGTACAATTTTAAAGAATATCCACGTGTAAAACGAAAGAAAAAATGTATTATGTAGGTACAACTACCTACTACGTATTTATACAGTATTTTTTACTAAAAACATATGAAATAAAATCACGTATAAGGCAGTTGAGCGTAGAAAAGAGAGATACGGAAAGCTACAAAAGGGCAATATCAGTGTTTCAAAGACGAATCTGAGCGAAAATTCGGAATTTCTTGTATACATAGTTTTCCATAAAACTTAAATATTTTAAGGTTATTTTGTGCTTCAGTTGTGAACTATCTGAGTAAACTCGATAGAATAACTATTTAAAGACAGCATTACGCTTTCCCCTGAATAGGAGGGTAGTAAAAGATTTTTATTATTAATTATAAAATGGCGGGACCAGCCAGGTTTTTATATTTTTTTCTAAAAATGTATTTTAAAAAATATATAAAAATAAATCGTCTTTACCATTGATGAAATTCGGAACACTATTAAAATCTGGCTTAACCTAAATAAAAAAGAACTCCAAAGCTTAGTTTTCAGAATTATTTTATAATTTACATAACAATTTATACTACGATTAATTTTCAAATATATATCCAATTACAATTTACGTTTTACTACTCCTATTTAGCAGAGAAAACCTATTACAGCTTGCTTATAATTAATTTAATTTCAATTAAAAAAAAATATCTCAAATAAATACACAGAAACAAAAAACAACAATCCACGCATGCGCAAACCCATAAACATAGTCAAACGTATCGCAAACCACTCGAAACTTGCACACAACAATCTACAAGGCCACAACAACAATTCAACACGGAAATAAAAAATAAAAAACGAACCATAGATAAGAGAATAGATCCCTGTTAAATCGTTGTTAGTCTCGAACCAACCAGCCAGGTCCTCAGGACCAACACCGACTTCTCAAGTTGACGTACCAAGCCTTCCCTAGCTGATTGCTGTAGAACTCTTGCCCCCTACCACCCTCCTTCCCCCCCTTTCTACTTGAAAACACTCCTGGCAGAAGCACCACTCCACGCAACATAAGGACTCTTCAAACATAAAGGTATCTTTTTGACAGTCCTGAAGTACAGGCAATGTAAAAGGTGGGATTACTCGTGAGTGTCACGTGTGATAATGCGATTTGGGGAGTGGAATCGTATTTGTTTTATTTGAAATCAAAATTTAAATTGTATTTTAATATTATGATAGGCTAAATTAATATATTGACACAATATTTTGACTCAAGGGTGGGTATCTGTCTATCGTCGTTGCTCATACAATCCTGCTGTAATTCGGTTTATATATACTGCATATCTGTATTTTTAGAAGAAGGAAAGTTTTAATAAATTAGACAAGTAGGTTCAGTGATTTTGTTTTCATTGAAATTTACCCTCATATTCTTATTGGCTATTTCAAAAGCATAAAAAGTAATATTAGCTAATAAACGTTTAGATTTAGTAAACACAAACAAACTTTTTGCTGCTCTGTTACTCTGTGTTTACAAACTGCCACTCCGCGGTATTCCATGTGAAACACAAAGCGTTAACTTAAAAAAATATATAAAAAAATAGCATTATCTCTCATATAAAACACTTATTAAGGGTAACCTAATTTTGGAAATGTTGCCTCGTGATAAAAAAGCATGTTCAGTAGTTCAGTAGACTAAAATACTTAAACTATTCCAAGAGGCACAGGTTCGTATCCTGTCGCACAAAAATATTCATACTACCATCTCGTGGGTTTTCCTCATCCACAATGCACCCGCGGCTGATTTTAAGTCCTCATCCCTTCTTTTTGGTGGCCTTCCTCTCTTTCTTTTTCCTTCTCTAGGGTACCATTCTATAAGTTGTTATGCCCATTTATTACTTTTAGAAGTAAAAGTTTAAATTACTTAACACGCAATGCCTCCAAATTCGGTGGAAAGTGGGGAACGAAATGTCTTAATACTAGGTTCCTGCTGCCTACCCTGCTGTGTGCGGGATACAGCGTGAAGCTGAAAAAAAAAGAAAAAAAAGAAGTAAAAGTAATAAAACATACATACATTTTAGGTTAAATAATATTAACGCTTATAAATATTTGAAAATGAAAACGACTTCGTACAACGTATATATTCTGTAAAACAGTGACCTTTTTTATCAACAAAATGATACAAAATACTGCCCAAGACTGCAATATACGCTATTTTTTAACGTTAAAATCTAATTAAGGACAAAGAAAATACCTAAGAAATATGTGTATCGCATTTATAGGACCATTAAGTGATAATTAATTACACAGCCTCGACCGATCTCGGGAACGATAGGGAGGGAAGTTAATGCGACGAGATTGCCAGCTTTTTTGAAAACATTGTAGACACTCCTTGCTCTAGTCATTAGTGCTGCCAATTTTCTACGCTATCTTTTTTTTGTAGATTTATGTTTTTTTCTCGTATAGGATAGTCAGAGAGAACCGTTTTTTTTTTTACGTGAGGAAATCTGTTACGGATACCAGCCCGATTGAAGACTCGGACATGGTTATGTGAGACTCCGGACTGAGCCGTCCGTATACCCACTAAAACCTCGCGATGCTCCTCCTCGACCGCCACAATCCGGGGCCACGGGTACCCCAATCCTCCGCGTACCCCGGAGGCGGGAGCAGCAGGGGACGTCGCGGAGTCAAGGGCGGTAGAGTCAGAGAAAACCTAGTGTCAAGACATTTCATTCTTCATTTTCAGCTCGAAAACAAGACATTGCGTGTAACGTGTATATGTGAAACAGGTGATAAAGCACTGGTAAGATATTACTAGAATAGGTAATCGAAAATAATATAAATATAATCGTTCGGACACAAGGAATCACACCTACTACGGAGTGTCTTTACAGTCAGACACAGCGACGTCCCATTGCCACACGACGTCACGGAGCTCATGCGAAAGCGCAACAAAAAATATCTAAATTAGTCACACAATACAAAAAAATATGCACTACAACCCAACACTCAAACTAATCGTTCCACAATCGATTAATTACGCGGATCAATCAAGATAGTCAAAAAAAATTAAGATAAAAAACTTTATACTCCAGGATCAGCAGAGGTCTCGAATACCATTCAGCCCAGCAAAGGGTAGGCTGTCGTTAGGCACCCCAGACCACCGCTGATGATACGCCGACGCCGAATTTACCGACATATTCCACATATCTACATTGTTTGGCTGTTATCACTCCGTATCTGATAATGGGAAGTGATAAACCCACGATTATAATTGTACGAATGATTGCGTATCACTAACGTCATTTAATAAATAATTAAAGTTATGATGTGAATGCGGTAAATAGGTTATTGGATATCCTAGTAAGAAAAATACTAACAGTGGAAATCAGAAATCGTGTTGAAATTAAATTTAAGAGACGATCTACACTTTGAACTGAATTAAAAAAAAGAAATATTTTAAAAAATCAAAGTAAAAGTAATGGTTTTTTTTTAGCTTCACGCTGTATCCCGCACATAGCAGGCAGAGGCAACCTAGTGTTAACACACTCCGTTCCTAACTTTCCGCCGAATTCGGAGGCAATGCGTGTTAAGTGGCGGAACTTAACGAAGAAAATGGAAATATTAAATATTTCCACTCTTTGAGTGGATATATAACCCACAGTAAGTTTACAGTCACACGATCATGCCACTGCGCCACGACTAGCCCCAAATAATGTTTTTAGATAATTTATTTTAAATACTGAAATCAGTTTTCTCATATTAAAAGAAAATTATTTCAAAAATGATATTAAATATAATACAAGCGATATAAAACGTTAGTCATCCAGTCTGAGTTGTGAAACGGCAATTATGAAAATTAGAGAAACTGCTAAATCATCATCAAAAGAGCGCAAAGGTTGTGTTGATATTATATTTCGTTCTAAAAGCCTCTTGTTAGATTTACGTCTTCTTTTGAAATATCAGTGTCTTAACAAAATATAATGAGGGGAGACCAGAGTGTCGTAACACTAGGTTCTCCCAGCTATGTGGGAGAAAGTGGAGCTGCCAAACAAACAATAAAAAACTAATAAGCATTATCAACAATCCCAATCGGAGCCAGTCGCAACGCAAAGGCATAAAGTGTGACTGTAAAGCGATTGGTTGTGGGTTCGATTCCCACTCGAGGAGTGGAAATATTTGTATTAAGAAGATGGAAATATCTATTTTCTTCGCTCTGATGTCGAGATAAAGCGCGGCGTTAAGTTCCGCTACTTAAGGGTGCAATGCCTCCGAATTCGGCAGAAAGTGGGGAACGGATTGTCTTAACACTAGGTTCCCTCTACCTATCCTACTATGTGCGGGATACAGCGTGAAGTTATACGATAATTATTTCTATACTATATCGATTTGAAACAATAGTTAAATTACAAATTACATAAATACTTAAGCCGTGCATACACTCAGCAGACGCCCACACAGCGGAAACAAATCTGCGTTTTCCAATTCCGACCAACCTGCCTACGGCTTCCTCTTCTATAACTAATATCATTAAATATAATTAAATAATTTAATAAAGAGCCCATCGTGGCACAGTGGGACAGCGTCTGAATATAAATAAGATTGGTTGTGGGATCGATTCCTTCTAGAAGGATTGGGCAAAAATGGTAAACTCAATGTATTTTTCTAGTTATATAAATGATGTGTATTGTGAATGAACCATGCATAATGCCATTGTCACTCGGTAGAAAGATTGTGTTTCAAAAACTTTTGTATATTTGCTCAAGTACCTAGGACAGATCGCGGCGTTGAGTTGCGTCCGAGTTTCCTGAATATGCAATGTTTCAATTTTGGGTGGAAAGTGAAGGCCGAAATTTCTTAACACTAGATTCTCTCTAACTATCCTGCTTATTCAAATATAATATATCATTCTCATCTTCGCACACAACCTACTAAGTATTTATTTATATACTTCACTTACAGGCTAACTCAACGGGTAAGTCAAATAATAATTTATAATAAAAAAAAACAGAAAAAAATACAGATATAAAGTAATTTACAATGTTATATAAAAGATATCAAATGATCACATATATTAAATTTACATTATGCTGAAAAGTTAAAATAATTTCATCTGACTGCGCTATAATAAGAACTATCCAATATTAAACTTACAAAAATAATACTCTCAGTATCATATTTCACAATGCAGGTTTAACTTTTGATGATAAATCGCTTTACGGAGCTTTGAACAATTTTGTACTCATAATTCATTATTATTACCTAATTTCGGTTAACTTAATTATTAATATTTGAATTTACTAAACATTACATTAGGCGACAGTCGTGGCGCAGTGGCACGAACGTGTGACTGTAAACGACTGGTTGTGGGTTCGATTCCGCCTCGAGGAGTGGAAATATTTATTATTTCAGCAGCATTATTAACAGCAGGGTAGGCAGAGGGAATCTAGTGTTAAGACACTTTCCACTTTCCGCTGAATTCGGAGGTATTGTGTGTTAAGTGGCAGAACTTAACGCCGCGTTTTACCTCGACACCAGAGCGAAGAAAATGGAAATATCAAATATTTCCACTTCTCGAGTGGGAACCGAACCCACAACCAGCCGCCATACAGGCACACTTTGTGCCACTGTGCCAGGACTAGCCTCTTTTCCAAATTTCAATCCAATATCAAGACACTACGTGTCGTGAGACACTCCGTTTTGTGAGACGTCACAGCCGTCAGACGTACCTTCAAGCTCTACAAAATTTTAATTGTACTCAATTATCAATTATAATTATAGTTAAAATATCGAAACAGAGAAAAAACCCCTCTGTAGAATTTTTATCTTACGGTCTGTCCGTCTGTTAAATTATTCGAGAATCATGCAATAACTACAGGACAGAAATAAATTTATTTTAGCATCGTAGTAGTATACTACTAATAACTATCCTACAGGATTGTTTTTATCCTGGTATTCTATGTTTTTATCGTGGTATATTTAAAATAAAAAACCTGAATAAATTACTTTATACGGATTTATCTACAGGTCACTACAACTAAATATTTCAATTCCTGGAGTGGAATTCAAACCTACAGTCGATTTTACAGTCACACTTTGTGCCGTTACGCCACAATTGCCCACATAAATCTATAACATCATATAAGTATATTATATATATTAGGTATACCTGCTGTATATAGCAAGTATAACAGAGCAATTGTCCGCAGCATTCCGCCGCGGACCACCGCACACGCTAATTACACCCAACGGTATTAATTAATTACGCTTAATAAGGCATCCGATGCTATCTCACATATATTTATTATATACGTTATATGTTTGATAATATTGAATATAAATAGTTTGAAAATTTGTGTAAATTAAAGAGTCCAGAGTAGAGGCACGTCTGTTTATAGCAGAGTAGGCAGAGAGAACCTAGTGTTAAGACACTCCGTTCTCCACTTTCCTCCTGAATCTGAGACATTAATATGCTTTGTCTTATTGCTTGAGAAAAGAAAGAAAAATAATATAAATTTAATCATAGATTCTCCGTGTACGAATCGCACCTGCAATCATCACTGCCCCATGATGGCATCAAAAAGAAAAAAAAAGAAGTCCCGCTGAGTTTCTTGCGCCGGTTCTTCTCAGGTCTGAGGCATTTTTTTTTTATGTGAAAAGGACAAGGCAAACGAGCGTTCGGGTCACCTGGTGTTAGGTGAACACCGTCGCCCACGGCCCCGTGTAACACCAGAGGAGCTACAGGGACGTTGCCGGCCTTTAAGGTAAGCGCGCTTTTTGAAGGTACCCATGTCGTATCGACCTGGAAACACTGCCGCTGGTAAGCCATTCCACAGTTGTGTGGCGTGTGGAAGAAAATGACGACATTCACTTTAGTGAACCGGTGGTAAATTGTTTGACGTTCAAAAAATGAAGCATGTAACTTCTTACTTTGAATAAAATTATTTGACTTTGACTTTGACTTTGACTAACGTAATAAAATCTTACAAAGCTACTTTGACGCTTCTTTCCGATATTGGCACTTCTCGGGTGTTTTTTTTTTATATTTTCCGAGGATAAATTACTATCTATGCCGAGCACCAATTATGGCAATAAAATTATAATATATAGATAATAAACACGTTAATATTCTTTTGTTTCAGTGTTAAGTCTATTAGGATTAGAATAATTGGTTAGTCTATAGGAAAATAAATTCTCAGCCTCAGAGTTTACAACAAGACTGGAAATAGGGCCAAAAAGATATAAAAATATGATAATACTAGCGGCCCGCTCGCGGCTTTGCCGCGTGAACTCGTGTTAGTTCGCTTTGTTATATTGCAACCCTCGGGAGTGGGTTTTTGAAAAGTAAAGTAGCGTATGTTTAAGCTTAGATTATCAACTATATTTATGTCAAAATTCATTATAATCGGAGAAGCGGTTTAGATTTTTCATATAAACTTTCATCCCATATTTCAACCCTTTAGCGGTTGATTTTTGAAAAAATAAATAGCCTATGTTAGATCCAGTAACTTTTACTACTTTCATTCTAAATTTCATCCAAATTGTTAAATGAATGACTGAAATAAACGCATAACTGAAACTAATCCGCATAGAAACCTGAAATTTAGCAAAAAAACGTAAGAAGTACTAGTTGTGGCTAATCGTGGCCCAGTGGCACAAGTGTGTGACTGTAAACGACTGGTTGTGGGTTCGATTCCCACTCGAGGAGCGGAAATATTTAAACTATTTCCATTTTCTTCGCTCTGGTGTCGAGGTAAAGCGCGGCGTTAAGTTCCGCCACTTAACACGCAATGCCTCCGAATTCGGCGGAAAGTGGGGAACGGAGTGTCTTAACACTAGGTTCCCTCTGCCTACCCTGCAGTGTGCGGGATACAGCGTGAAGCTGAAAAAAAAAAAAAAAAGTACTAGTTAAAAATTTCATGAAATACCTTTAGGCACAGAAAAATATAGATTTAGGCACACACAAACGAAGTTACGAGTACTAACTAGTTATTAATAAACAGTACATCTTGCGTGAGTTTGCATACCTATCTTGGTTTGAAAAAGTTGTAGTTATAAATTAATGGTAAATTTTCACTTTCTACATGAAGTTATAATAAATTTTAGTGTTAAATTTGTTAGTATTTCAATAAATATGGATTTTAGCTCTATAATTTTTATTATATTGTCGAACTACACGCACTAGTTTCAGTTCTAAATTTACTTCTGAAAAGATATGCTTACAGAGTTAGTGTTTACCCAACGTAGGTTAGATTAAGTATTTTTCCCCATAGCACTCTTAACTTTAGGTTTTAGTTATATCAAGACACTTCCTTCTCAACGTTCTGCCTAAATTCGAAACATTACGTGTTGGGTGATGGAATAAAATTCGTCTCTCCGGAGCAGGAAATAAAAATAAAAATTAAATATGATCTCTCTATCGATTTGGAATCGAACCTTAACCAATAGCGCTGAATCAGATGCTGTCCAACTGCACCACGATGGCCTCATTAGTAGTTAATTAGTGGGATATGGAAATAAACAACGTAAAAAATCAACTTCAGTAGGGTAATCAGACAGAACCTAGTTTGAAAACAATCCATTTTCCACTTCACACCCGAATCTAGACATTTCGAGCTAAGCAGCGGTTCTTAACGCCTTATTTTGTCTCAGACACCAGACTAGGCTATCAATAAATTCCTTCCACCACCCACGTGTTACGCGAATAATGATTATTTAAAAAAAAAGTGAACATGACAGTAGAAAACTATCGGCATTAACGCAAACGACTCAGCGAAGCGGAAAGTTGGCAAACAATAAATGAATTTAGGTTAAACAAAAGTGAAACATTGCCGATGCACCGCTAAGGCTTAGTTTCTACTTAGCAAATATACTCATATATGTGTGCAGTGAACGCTTCTAAAATACTGTGTTCATAAATTTTGCATTATATGGCAGCAGATAGTAATAGTGGCCAGTCGTGGCCCAGTGGCACAAGCGTGTGACTGTAAACAACTGGTTGTGGGTTCGATTTCCACTCGAGGAGTGGAAATTATATTTCCATTTTCTTCGCTTGGCGTCGAGGTAAAGCGCGGCGTTAAGTTCCGCCACAACACGCAACGCCTCCGAATTCGGCGGAAAGTGGGGAACGGAGTGTCTTTACACTAGGTTCCCTCTGCCTACCCTGCTGTGTGCGGTATACAGCGTGAAGCTAAAAAAAAAAGCTAGTACTATTTTACACATTTTTGGCTGTTTTGAAGGGAGAATATATGTTAAGACATTCTGTGTCACTTGATTTCTTGTTATAGAGAGTTATTTGTAAATTAAGTATTAAGAAATCCACGAAAATGTCACTTTACTACAAAGTCAAGTTAGATAACAGCTTCGTGCTATTTCCCACATAGGGTAATTAGAGAGAACCTTGTATTGCTTTGTCCAGAAGTATCAGAGGGAAGAAATGTATAGGTTAAATATAATTATTCCCTTGATTGGGATTCGAGCCCACATCCAATCGCGTTTTCAGTTAGACACTATCACACTGCACCAGGATGGCCTCACCTCTACCTAAAAAAGACTCGTTACCTTGATTGTCCTAGATATTTTCTAGTTACCTTGATAATCTTGGCAAGGGAATAATGTTCATGCTGACAGGAGTATATTGTCGTCTGATACGGACACGTGTGCAAATTTGTAAAAAAAATGAAAAGCAAGAAATTGGTCAGAATCGCATTACAAGATGTTCTGGGATAGATAGACACAGTGGGAGCTGATAAAATAGCTGTATACAAATAACAGCTTCAGTCGATTCAAATAAAATTTGACGACGACTTCTGTATATTAACCTTTTTATTATATTTTATCCAACTTCACAATTATTATTATAAAAATAATTTATGTAAAAATATAAGAACACGAATTTTACAAATACTATTTACTCTTTTACTATTATTTCATATTAGGTATATATGAAAATCAAACTTTAATACTACATACTAGTAAGAGTAACGTGAAACGTCACAAACCAGCTATAATTTAAATTTTGACACCGGATATTACTTCCGCGTTTGCTTACAACGCTCTACAGTCCATTAATTGGAACAGAAAAATACAAAAGATCTTACGATAATTCAATGTATTATAGAATACAGAAATAAACATAAAAAATACTCTTATCAGTACATAAAAATATAATAATTACTGCACAAATATATCCCCAACAATAACAATCGAGTCCAACAAAACAATCATGATGCAGTTAGTTATGAGTATTCGACGCTAACACAAATAGGTTTTAAATTAAATTACAGTAGAGCGCTGCGTGTACACTCGAGTCGCGGCCGCCGCTGCGGACGCCCGGCCCTCTAATTACCTATCTCTGTGAATGATGAGATCAAATTAATGTGTATTAGTTATCGTGCGCCCGCGCATTCTTTCGTAGTTGTTGTTAGTGTTTCCACGCTCGTCGATCGAGCGCGACATGAGCGTGTGCGCGTCGCACAGTGAGGACGCCGCGTTGCCGGCTATAGTGATTGAGGAGTCGATCCCTCAGGAGTGCGCCGGATCCCTCTCGCCGGAGGGAAACGTCAAATTATGCAATTACCGCCTTTTGAACGATAACCGTGTATATACAACTTCTGATATCGCAAGCAAAGCCAAGTTAGTGTCGAAATATGATGTGTGGTCTCCCGTTTCACCGCCGCGGGCTAAAATATTAGAACTCTTACGGCCGGAGGATCCTTGTAAGGATGCTCTGGAAGCGATAGTGCGACCGCCGTCGCGACGCGGTCTCACGAGACCCTATGATGAGGATACTAAACGATTTCTCCAAAGAGCCCTGCTTACTCCGAGCTCATTTGAATCATCACAAACAGAAATACCTGAATCAGAATCTCGGCTAACCTTAACAGAAAGAGAAAAAAAGAAAAACTTAGACGCCCATCGGAATACTATAGTGCGTGACTCGAAGCAGGAGAGATCATTAGCCGACGAGCTGAGAGAAGCAGAGGAGGATGAAAGATCAGGGGCAAATATTCGGCGTGAGTTATTGAGAGAGTTCAGGAAACGAGGCGGGAGTATACGGGAGGCGATGGAGAGGGATAGGCTGGGGAAGTTGGCGTTATCTGTGGAAGACGACGAGGTGTATGAAGAATGCGGGCTGACGGCGGCAGCGAGACGACTGGATGCTCTGCTGGCGGAGTCCAGGAACCTGCACGAGGAGCTGGCGGGCATCCACGAGGACATGCAGGTGCTGGCCAGGCGCCTCGCTCGCCGCGACCACTGACGTTGGTACCACTGACCACTGCCACCACCTATGCTCACTGTTTGCACAATTGGAAAGTTCCTTTCGCATTTAGACACGCACATTAAAATTCTAATATAATATATTGTAAAATATTTTTTCAAATACCTAGTAATTTTTGGGGCATAAGTACTAATCGCGTTGAAGTATTAAGCGAAAGTGTTTTCGACTTCAATTTTTTTCGCAATATATTTAAATTTCAAATCAGTGTCTAATTAAAATCGTTTGTCTTAGATACGATTTCCACGCGTCCGTCCATCCGTGATTTCCTCGCGTGCAACAGTGCAGGTCTTAATGGACGCGGTACTCACGCATCGCTAACATCTAAATACTTTGATTTCTTTTCTTATCAAGTCCGTTTTTAATGTAATTAAGTATATACTATGTTATTATATATAACATTTGTTGATATTCTTGCAATGGTTATAAAGAACTGCGGTCAGAATTCTTGGATATAAAATTACTGAGGATTCAATGGCATATTTATATAATATTATTGATATACTAATAATCAGATAACTTATTAGATTTCAATATCAGCCCCTTGTTTGTTTGCTGGTGGTAGTGGTAGTGGTGGTGGTGGTGGTACTAAAATATGTACCTATATTTATTGTTTATTCACACACGCCTGTATGCGCTTACCTACACAGATATTAGGGTTGCAACGCTTTTGAAATGCTTCACATTTAAATAATCACAAACAGTCAGCCTTAGAAGTGCATACATTGTTGCTTTAAATCTGTTTGTTGTTATGTAAATATTAAGTGTCTAGAGATAAAAATATATGTATTTTAAACTATATGCTTTTTCCCAGTACTAAGCAGGGTAAGCCCCTAGTTCTCCGCTTTTCGCCCAAATTTAATATATTCAATGTAGAGTAGCGGAGCTCAACGCCACTCTTTGTCTTATTAGGGCGGAGAAAAATAATTTTAATATAATCATGTCCCCAAATGAGATTAAACCTACAACTATAGCGTTTACAATATAACTCTATTCTAATTTTTATGTATATGTGTGAAAAACTAATTTCTCTCTTTCTATTTTATATAAGAACTTACTTTACAGCTTTACTTTGTTTTGTGTGGTCTAAATATTACTTATATTAATTTCGACCAGGTAAATATTAATATATCTCAAAAAAGTTATCATCGGTCCATTATCATATCAAACTTTGATTTATTCTTATACACATCTCTCGTAGCTTCATGCTTTTTTCCCGCTTTCCTGCGAAAGGAGGGAATATAATTTTCATTCCCCACTTTCCGCAGAAAAGCAAGTTTTTAGAAATTATTCTTCTTTCTCCGCTCCAGGTGGAAATTGGGGATCGGAGTGACTTGACACTTGACTTGACTAACTGCAACACTTGCAGAGCAACTGTTGAAACAGTTTTTTTTACCTAATATGAATATTTTGATTTACAATATAATTTACACAGCCCTGACCCCTCATGGACAGCGCCGGACGTCGGCCGCACAGATTTTCCCTTTGAAATTTCACCCCAAGGGTCGCTTTAGGCCACAACATTTTACATTCCTTCCTTTTAATTTTTAATCTCTCATCAAAAGTGCTTTTATGTTTCATAATAATAATAATCTCATGTTTATTTATGTTTATTGTTTAAAGTTTTATTATAATCGGGCTAATAAGAGATTTTTTCGTTATTTTTATACATTTTTAAATGAAACTAATTTAACGTTATTATCGTGGCGTAGTGGGATACCGATCTAACTGTATACACTGTATGGTTGTGGGTTCGATTTCCATTCGGGGGAATGATTGTATTTAAATTTTTATTTCTTCTCTCTGGTATCTAAGACAAATCGCGGCGTTGAGTTTAGTCACTGAACGCGTAATGTCCCCATTTCAAGTTTCTGCTTGTCTGACTGGCTGACTTTCTAGTCGAGGACGGAATATCTGGACACTATCGAACCCCCTCTTGGCTATCCTTGAAGTATTCTGGCTGCTAAGTCTAAGTACGTTCGCTATCTTT
Organism: Dryas iulia moderata; assembly: GCA_019049465.1. Lineage (NCBI taxonomy): Eukaryota > Metazoa > Arthropoda > Insecta > Lepidoptera > Nymphalidae > Dryas > Dryas iulia. The sequence goes on from CM032416.1 coordinate 15,372,576, forward strand.
AAAAGTTCAAATTTAAAACATTTTCTTAAAATATCTTTAATAACGAGTTTCTTGAATACAATTTACTTTTAGTTAACAATAAACACTTAATTACAAAATCCCCTTTTTGAATGTTATCACATACTTTTAATGATAAGCGTATCAAAATTAAGTAAGTATTAAAAAATAATTCACGAGGTTTTGAACTTTGTCTCTTATCAGCTTTTCTTATCATTTAGTAATAATTAAATGATAACAATGAAAACAATAACTTTCACGCTCTTTCCCGCGTAGTTATGATAGTCGGAGAAAACCTAAAGTCAAGATAATCCTTTCTCCAATTTTCGCTTGATTTTTTACTTTTCAACGAAAATAGAGACTGCGTGTTTAGTGGAGGAACTCAAAGCGTTTTATATTTTTTTCAAGCTTCACGCTGTATCCCGCACACAGCAGGGTAGGCAGAGGGAACCTAGTATTAAGACACTCCGTTCCCCACGCACCGCCAAGTTCAGAGGCATTGCGTGTTAAGTGGCGGAACTTAATTCCGCGCTTTGCCTCGACACCACAGCAAAGAAAATGGAAATAATAAATGTTTCTACTCCTCGAGTGGGAATGGAACCCACAACCACACAGTCGCTTCACAGTCACACTTTGTGTCTCTGAGCCACGACAGGCAACAAAAAGCGCTTTATTTCAGGTGTAAAAGCGGAGAAATGAAAATAATTTAAATATAATAATTCCATTTAGTGGGAATCGAACCCATAACCAACCACATTTACAGTCAGACACTGACCCTATATATCTATAGAAACAGTGTTTTATACTACATATTAGAAATACTTTATATAGTTTGACCTTTAGCAGTTGAGTTACTTTTAACCGTTTTTAAACAGCTGTAGTATGGCAGATGGTTCATTACTGGTTATTTTAGTATAACGACAAATTTTAAAATGTCAATGAACATAGACTTTTTTAAAGTTTGAAATAGAAATAAGCAAATAAGAACTAGATAGCAATCTATCTAATTACATTTGAAAATAACATTTAAAAAGCTATCACCAATTTAGAGTACATTTGTGTATATTTGGCCTGAATTATCAAGTCTTGACTTGACTTGCTTTATCGTAGAATTAAATTCCATCATGGTAAATATTATTTATCGAATTTCCAAATATTATCATTATATAGACTTTCTGACTACTTCACTATGCGAAAAAAATGTAAAGAAAACAAAAAAAAAAAAGGGTAAAAAAGTCCTCATAGAAACCATTGTAGCGCAGTCGGACAGTCAGACAGACTGAATATAAACGCGTTGGAAGTGGCTTCAATTCCCGCCCAAGGAAATAAAAATTTCTAAACCACAAACAGTTCCTATAAGTATTTCCGTATATAGAGCGTTCGCTCCGTAACTGAATCACGACTGTATTTTAAGACACTATAATAAGTTCTTTTAAACATTTTTAAAGTGTTATTCCACACTTAGGAAAATTGAAGAAAACTGAAGAAGAAAGAAAACGTATAAAAAATTAACGCAGCGGGACTCGAACCCGCGCCTCCTGAATACCGTTCAGGCGCTCTCGCCACTGAGCCATGCGTTCTACTACCAGCTGCGTCGAAATTCTTATACGCTTTATTACAACTTAATATTATTGTTAGCATCTCTGTAGAGAGATCTTCACAAATTTCTTCTACCCAAAGATTATTCTTCGAACAATCGTTTGGCAAGAGAGAATGCTATTTATTAAATACTTTTAAACATTTTTAAAGTGTTATTCCATACTTAGGAAAGAATTATAGAAAAGACATTTAGAAAACGTATAAAAATTTGAACACAGCGAGATTCGAACCCGCGCCTCCTGAATAACGTTATACGTTTTCTAAATGACTGTAATAAATTTATCATATCACAAAATCCACTTTATATTAGTAAAGTTGTTATTAATTCATACTGATTAACATAAGTGTGTTGAAGTTATTTAATACCTCTGATAACTCGCGTAGTTTGGGACCGGTCGTAACAGGAAATCGATTATTGTTAACTATAAGTTAACTATTATATAATACATACTTGCTGTTATCAAGTTATCAGTAAACTACTGTACAATGTGTTTAATAGAAACTAGTGTTGGGTGGTATTCGCTTCGATTTCGACTATTTAAGACTAAATTTCGATTTTTTTAGCTTCAATTATCATTTAGAGTTATCTTTACGTAGTATAAAGCAAAGTCGCATGCCGTATCTGTATCTGTCTGTCTGTATATGCTTAGATCTTTAAAACTACGCAACGGATTTTGATGTGGTTTCTTTTAATAGATAGAATTATTTAAAAGGAAGGTTTATATGCATAATATATGCATAATATAGTTGAGAAACACTAATAATTTTAGAGGTTTCTAATGTGATGTCGGCGCGGCAATGCGTGCTTATAGTGAAATAGTTGTGTAATTCACGTAGGCGAAGCCGAGACCGGCCCACTAGTTTGTATAAATATACAAACAGATCGCCAAGGATACATAAATAAACACAAATTTCGATATATTTTTAGTAGTTTTAGTAGAAAAATGTAAAGCAATAAAGTATTGAACGACGAAGAGAGATAAAGTCTTATTGAAGTATCGAACGGCGCGTATTTTACATACCTGAGAGAAACTATAAGCAAATTCACATTTTTTCCCGCTTAACAGGGATGTCACAGATAACATAGTGTTAAAACACCGGAGTGTTTCTTCTTTCTTCACTTTCCACCTGAATTCGAGTCATTACGTGTTGAGTAAAAAGAACTTAATGCAGAACTCAATTCTGCATTTTGTCTTTAAATTAATATAGTGTTTTACTATATATTGTATATTGTCAAAAAAATGTAAATAATTTGAATATAACAATTTCCACTAGTGGGACAGAACCCATTACCATCGTGTTTTTAATCAGACGCTGATACACTGTGCCATGATGGCCTCGATCAAATAAGGCGTATATAGTAGTTAATATACTAGTAGTAGACCCCAATATATGTATTTTTTTTAGCTTCACGCTGTATCCCGCACACAGCAGGGTAGGCAGAGGGAACCTAGTGTTAAGACACTCCGTTCCCCACTTTCCGCCGAATTCGGAGACGTTTGCGTGTTAAGTGGCGGAACTTAAAACCGCGCTTTACCTGTGATACCAGAGCGAAGAAATGGAAATATTAAATATTTCCTCCCCTCGAGTGGGAGTCGAACCCACAACCAGTCGTTTACAGTCACACGCTTGTGGCACTGGGCCACGACTGGCATAATGTACACTGGTAGGTATATGTATTAGTATATCAATATTTGTTTAATCATCGTTTTATTGTAATCATGACCTAATGGTCCAAAATTTTATTTGACCAATTAGTAAATATCACTCTTTATCTAATATATAAAACTTTGCTTATTACATCTTAATGAGCTATTTACATAAACATTTGTTTGTTATATGTTTTTTTAGCTTCATGTTGTTTCTCGCGCATAGCAGTAGTAGCGTAGGCAGAGGGAACCCAGTGTTAATACACTCCGTTGCCCACGCACCGCCGAATTTTCGAAGAGGCGAAATATTTAATATTTCCAATTTCTTCGCTCTAGTGTCGAGGCAAAGCGCGGTGTTTAGTTCCGCCACTTAACACGCAAATGCCCCTAAAATTTAACAGAAAGTGGGGAACGGAGTTTTCTATACTACACATATTACGATTCAAGCAATCGTGGCGTAGTTGTCAGTTCTATACATATTCTGTAACTGTTAAGACAAAACGCGGCGTTAAGTTCCGCCGGTCACTACTACATTTTTTGATATATTCCAAGATGTCTTGCCACCAAATTTTCTGTGACTACCCTCCTATGTAGGAAAACATGAAGTTAATAAAAAACAATACAATCTGTACGATGTAAGATGGAAATAATTAATATTTCCACTCCTCGAATAGGAATCGAACCCACAACTAGTAATCTAATGAATAATTTAGTATTAAGTAGCAAAAACAAACCAGTTTTAGCATTTTAAATTCCTTTCCCTTTAATTTGAAATTAATTCATAACCATAATATATTCACACTAAGACAACCTCTTATGTTATTTGTATACATATTACATTATATTAACATATCATTATAAAGGGCCATCGTGGCGCAGTAGCACAGTCTCTCTTTATAGTCGCGATTAGTTGTCGATTCGATTCCCACTCGAAGAAACGATCATAGATTAATTATTTTCATTTCTTATCTCATTTGTATTAATACTATGGTTGTGGCCAATCGTGGCCTAGTGGCACAAGCGCGTGACTGTAAATGACTGGTTGTGGGTTCGATTCCCACTCGAGGGGTGGAAATATTTAATATTTCCATTTTCTTCACTCTGGTGTCGAGGTAAAGCGCGGCGTTAAGCTCCGCCACTTAACACGCAATGCCTCCGAATTCGGCGGAAATTGGAGAACAGAGTGTCTTAACACTAGGTTCCCTCTGAATACCCTGCTGTATGCGGGATACAGCGTGAAGCTAAAAAAAGAAAAACCCATAGCTTGTCACTCAATTTGCCATATCTCCAATTTGTATGGAAAGAGGAGGAAGAAGTTTCTCTTACAACTCTACTCTCTATGCAGAAAAACCGTTAAAACCGTTGATATATCAACATACTATTTGATATTATATCTTATTTGACTTAAAAAAAGTATTCAGACGTACCATTAACGGGATGTGAACCGACATCCATTCTTAACATCTTTGCAATGTAATAAATCTTCAAATTTGAAACACACTTCAAATAATCTCATTAATGACAAAGTTCAATTAAGTTAACAATAAAAATAATCATTAGAGTTATCAACATTAATGATAACAGATATTTTAATTATACATAGAAATATCTAGAAAAAAATACCGATACAGGATATCCCTGCTGCTTGAAGCCGTCGTGATGCAGCGGGACAACTGATAGTAAACGTAATCGGCTGTGGGTTCGATTCCCACTCGAAGGAATTATTATTATTATTTTAAAATTACTTTCATTACTTCACCCCGGTCCTGAGACAAAGGAGGGCATTGAATTCCGCCACGCTATCTATATGTTATGTGTCAGGTTAAAAAATGTTACTATGTTATTTTGCTCCTGTTCTAGTGTAGTGTTAAAAAAGTTATGAACATATCCAGGTCTGATGAAAATACAAGATTTCTTTAAGAATATTACTTTTAGTTTCTTCTTTAAGGTATTTTGTTCTTGCTCTTTCTCTCTCGTATTCACGCGGTTTTCCACATAGCAGGGTATTTTTTATTATTGTACCAAACTATTTTTTTATTCTCTTTTTTTTTAGCTTCACGCTGTATCCCGCGCACAGCAGGGTAGGCATAGGGAACTTAGTGTTAAGACACTCCGTTCCCCACTTTCCGCCGAATTCGGACGCATTGCGTGTTAAGTGGCGGAACTTAACGCCGCGCCTTACCTCTGATACCACAGCGAAGGAATGAAAATATTAAATATTTCCACTCCTCGAGTGGGAATCGAACCCACACGTCGTTTTACAGTCACACGCTTGTGCCACTGCGCCACGACTAGCCACAACTCACTTTTTATTATTATATTTAAATATACTTATTTGTGAGGATTACGGTATACAAAGAACGTGTATGGAGAATCCGCAATAAACAAGCTAAGGGGAACGAAATCAAATGTCACACATGCCAATAATCTACTGACAATATGATTTGTCAAATTGCTAGGCAAATACTATTTAATATCAAAAAAAAATTAAAAATTCATTTTTTTTATACTTACTTCTCAAGAAGCCGCTCGGCATTAAGTTCTGCCACTTAACACGCAACGTCTCGATTTTCGGGCGGAAAGGGGAATTTATACTTAGAGATAGTAATGCTATGGTTTACTGTATTATTTGAGAATCTTGGTATGTTTTTTTATAAAAAATCGCAATTTTCCATATATCTGCTGAACAATTTAAGAAGTTTAAACTAGACACTTATAATATAAATAGCAATAATAATACAATATAAATAATAATAATTCACGTCAATTAAATATTGAAAGCACATTTTGCCATATACATACATACTCATATATATATATGTAAGTCGACATTAGGCCATTATGGTGCAATAGGACAGCGTCCGACTGTAAACGAAATGGTTGCTGGTCCAATCCCCACTAGTGAAAACGATTTTTCGCTCTTATAGAGCAAAACTCGGCGTTCAGCTCCGCCTTTCTATATGCAAAGTCTCAAATTCAAATGGAAAGTGGAGAACGGAAGATCTTGATTCTAAGTTCTTTCTGCCCACCCCACTATATGGGATAATATGTAAAACTAATAGAAAAACATAATTTATACCAAGGTTAAATGACATCTTGTATGTATATGTACCATATATGTCGATGAAAAATATAATTACTACAGTTTCATTGTATTTAAATTAGCTATTATTATTGATGAAGAATCCTTCTTGGTAGTTGTGTAATAATAAAAAATATCTTGACATGTTACATGCAAGCATTTTCTATATTTTACGTGGTTTGTCAAGAGAGAATCTTTTGACCAAACTCTCCATTTTTCATGTAATTTTAGATCTTACGTGGCCTTTAGTGGAACTTAGACCCACATTGTCGGTTTAATTGTAGAGAAAGCACGAATTTTAGCTTCACGCTGTATCCCTTGCGGGGTAGTCAGAGAGAACGGAGCGCCAAACGCTACGGTCCCTGCATACTCCTTTCGCCTCGTCCACTGTCATCAACCTCTTCATACACGCCCTCCGGGGGGTCCTCATGCTTTTTACGTCACCTTCCTCCAGTACAGTCATCACTATTTAAAATTAATTTTATAAGCGTCACTTTTTATCCATAACGAGTTAATCAGAGAGATCTGATTCACAAACCTCTGCATTTTTTTTTCGCCTCTTCACTGTCATCAACCTCTTCACACACGCCCTCCTCGCTCAAAGGTGTGGTCATGCATCTCGATGATGAATTACAGATTTTTTTAAAATATTAATAAGAAAATAGAAATTGAGTATTATAAATTTCAAGTAAAACTTTAAGTATACAGCAAGATATGAACTCACGCCTGTTGGATGCTATCCAAGCACTAATTATCAGTAAACTAAGAACAAAAGTTAACAATCACGTAGCTAGTTTTGCTATTGCGCGATTAGAATAAATAGCTTAATCCATACCATACTTAGTAATATTATAAATGCGAGAGTCTATCTGTCTGTCTGTTACGCTACCTCTAATCTACCGGCCTGATTTGGGTGAAATTCGAAATTCATATAGTTGTAGATCCAGGGTTTAACAGAGATCAGTTTTTGAAATAACTGATAACCTTTTTAAATTAAAAAATCTAAGTCATTTAACCGATTTTGATATTATTTTCTTAGGAAGATAGTTAACGACGCAAGGTCAAACATAGTTTACCTATTTCTTTAAAAGCCAAACCATAAAGAACTTTAAGTATCAAAAATTTCCGTTTAAGCGAGAAAGCCAACCGTTGTGAATACGAAATACCTATAATTATAAAGCTTACGCAGACGAAGCCACAAGCAAATCGCTAGTTCTCGAACAAAGCGATACCTCCCAAATAAGTAGTTGTGTGTGATAAAGACTCCTTCTAGCACATAGCAGTTTACGTGGGAGGTGAGCTTAGCAAAGCTTGCCATGGATATATGGAATTTTAATATATTATAATATGCGTTTAAAGTAATCTGTTTTATATGTAAATGTATAGGTATATGGTTCTTCCTAATAAAGTTAAAATGTCGTTTATAGTACAAGTTTTTGTTTATTGTACAAGTTTTTGAATTGTACCTTTTATTGTTTAAAAAATTTCGACCTACAAATATTAGCATACTTTATAAGCAGCTATGATATATATGTTCCGTTCCCCACTTTCCGCCGAATTCGGAGGCATTGCGTGAAAATGACGGAACCTAACGCCGCGCTTGGCCTCGACACCAGAGCGAAGAAGATGGAAATAATAAATATTTCCTCCTCGAGTAGTAATCGAACCCACAACTAATTGCTTTATAAGCACACTTTATGCCTCTGCGCCACGACTGGCCCCAATATAATAATATATATTCGACACCCATGAGATTTGCTATTTAATTTGTGTATAGTGTACACTTTTAATTAATTTAAAAGTAAATTATTCATCTTTTTGGTTAGTTAAGAAGAAAAGCTCATACAATGGAGACGATTGTTAATACACATTTGAAAAAGGTTTCAACCATCACGATGGATCCAAAGTATACTAAATCGTTTGATCTTTAGTTATTGCACAACCATATGAAATGTTATCTTTTTTAAAAAGTTACGCTTATTACTTCTCGAATTTTCGACTTTTTTTCCTACCGGATGTTAGTATGAAAAAGCTTATATGTAGAAGTTTTTTTGGCAAACTAAAAACTTAACTAATTGTAATAGTTGTGTAGAAGATTCAAGAAAGACGACTTCGACGATTATATTATATTTTATAATTATATAATTGAACTATAATTTACCTTTTTGGCATAATATTATGAAAAAAAATATAACCCGAAGGCAGTAGTTTTCAAAGTTTGAATCAATTAAAATCAAATTAGAAGATAACTTGATATGTCATTGAACTAAGTTTCATAGATTTTTTGTATTTATGATAAGTCAGAACACACGTAACTTAAAGAAGAATACTTTTTATGTTAACAATATGTTGCTTGTGAATATTTAAACAATAAATATATCATATTTAGATAATGGAGCCAGTCGTGTCGCACGAGCACGAGTGGCACGAGCGTGTGACTGTAAGCGACTGGAACCGGAACACATCATAAGATGTTTGGCGGTTCGTCTTTGACATGATAGTGGTCGCGAGCCAGTCGGAGAACAAATCTCCTACCACCAGACTACTGGGTTACCCGCCTTTTACGGGACGTTACCCAGCGGCGGGGGGGAATTGTATTCTTAACCCGTCCCCCCACGGGTAAAACGTGTGGTTGTGGGTTCGATTCCCACTCGAGGAGTGGAAATATTTAATATTTCCATTTTCTTCGCTCTGGTGTCGGGGCAAAGTGCGGCGTTAAGTTCCGCCACTTAACACGCAATGCCTCCGAATTTGAAAAGTGGGGAACGAAGTGTCTTAACACTAGGTTCCCTCTGCCTACTCTGCTGTGAGCGGGATACAGCGTGAAGTTATACAAAAATAACAAGAAACACAATTTCCAGGCACAATCAGCCCGCGCGTACCGTTGCGCGGCGGCAGCGCGGGCGCTCACGGCGGAGTCGCGTGCGCTGCGGTACCTCGACGACGTGGTCGCACTCCTCCGGGGGGACGTGAAGGGCGCAGAACGCACCAGAGCCTGGCCCTTTGCGATTGGGAGACGGCAACCTGATAGGAATTATATCATTTGATTACCAGGTAATGTTGGCTATTTTAGCTCATAAAAAGGTAGAGAGAGAGAAAGATGAGAGAGTAATTATATTGCATTCTCAATTTTCCGCCCAAATTGGAGATTGTTTGTTGAATGGCGGAAATTAAATCCGCGTTATCTTATTGAAATATTTCTTTCAAATCCGAATCGAACAAATATTGCGTGCAGTGGGACACTGTCCTACTGCGTTCTAATGTTTTGTTTATATGCCTAATTAGAACATACTTTTAGATAATTAAATAAACAATCACAAAATTACAACGTTGAGAACCTTCAAATGGCTTTCCAGAAAAGTTGTGTTTTCTCTGTACATTGTTTTCACTGTACATTTAACCGTAGGACGCATTGATACAATCATGAAACTACATATAGAGATATTATCATATATATTAAGTTATAAGTAAAATAGAAAGTTATCAAATCTTTTCAACTTATCAAAACCAATTCCATGTTCATTGTCCGAAATGATTTTTAAAAATAAAACGCAAATAAGATAAAATCTTAGCGAAATAAAAGAGATTTGAGGGGAGAGGAGCGAGGGGCGAGGAGCAAGGGGCGAGGGGCGAGGAGCCAGGAGCGAGGGGTGAGGGGCGAGGGGCAAACGAACACAAAACTTTACTTAACGTTTAAGTGAAACAAAGATCTACGAATTAGATAACTGACTGAAAACGGGCGACACCTTCTACTGTACTCATTGTGTATTGGATTTATTGTTATTATTATTTTTAGTGTCATATAGATAAGTTCAGTCGTGGCAGAAGGGAACAAAGGGTGACTGTAAACGTGAACGGTTGTGGGTTCCATTCCCACTCGTTTTTCTGTCACGCTTTTACCGGTCCGTTTTAGATTAAATTTAGAATGAAATAGGGGATGACAGTTTATATGAAAAATATACCCCGCTTGACCAATTGTAATGAATTTTGGCATAAATATAGTTAATAATCCAATATTTGCTATGTTTACGCTACTTAATTTTTCAAAAACCCTTTCGAGGGAACACGAGGAATGGGCTACCCTGCCTGCCCTGCTGTGTGCGGAATTCAGTGTGACGCTAAATAAACTATTATAAATAGAGATCGGACCGCTTATCACCAGGTCTTCTCTTACTACCGCTGGGCAGTAAGAGAGGACATGTGGGATTAAGCTGGTATATAAAAATCTGCATGCATACATTATTCTCCTATTGGTTGTTAATTTGATTTTATTCGGCATACTAAGTTAGGCAAACAGATCTTAGTTTCAAAATACTCCGTTCTCCGCTAAAATCGACGTAGAATTCATCGTAGCGCAATGGAACTGCTTCTGATTATAAGCACGATGATTGTGTATTATTATTTTTATTTTCCTGCTTTAATAAAACAAAATGCATTGATTTCCACCACTTAACATACAATGATTTGAAATTGAGCGAAATAATTTGAATTTTGTTTTGTAGTGTATCTTATAAAGTGATGCATAGACGGTACTTACAGGTAAACTCATATAACTATATAGGTAGCTTCTATGTGGTTCTTAACTAGTCCAGTATAATTATTTTATTTCAATTTCTTTAATGTTTCCATTTTCTTCGCTCTGGCGTCAAGTTTCGCCACTTAACACGTAATGCCTCCGAATTCAGCGGTGCGTGGGGAACGAAGTGTCTTAATACTATGTTCCTTTTGCCTACCCTGCTGTGTGCGGGATACAGTGTGAAGCTAAAAAAAACTTTATGTTTTGTCTACATAAGTATAATTGAAATAGTCCATAATAATTATGAAAGAAATAGATTATGAATAGACTTAAGGACACAGAATATAGATTATATCCTAAAAATGGTAATTCTACTAGATTACCACAGATTACCACTAATAATATATTTGTGAATGTTTATGACATTGTCAGTAATCAATGGGCACATTCTGGCCTCGCACCAAACGACCTCGTAACGGGTAAGCTACTGCTTACAGGACATGGGGCTGGATGTATCTTATTTGTATGTGGACACGAAAATATATCAATATATACCTACGTGGCACAAGCGTGTAACTGTAAACGACTGGTTGTGGGTTCGATTCCCACTCGAGGAGTGGAAATATTTGATATTTCCATTTTCTTCGCTCTGGTGTCGAGATAAAGCGCGGCGTTAAGTTCCGCCACTTAACACGCAATGCTTCCGAATTCGGCGGAAAGTGGGGAACGGAGTACCTTAAAACTAGGTTCCCTCTGCCTACCCTGTGTATATATAGATAAAAGCCGTCGTAGCGCAGTGAGATAGGGTCTGACGGTAAACCCCATTCGATTCTCACTGAGGGAAAATAATGTATTCAAATTATATTACTTTCTCTGCTTTGGTACCTGAGATAAAGTGTGACATTGAGTTCCCTCAGCACACAATTCGTGCAGGAAGTGGTGAACGGAGTATCTTGACACCAGTTTCTATTTAGACTTTGCAGGAAAAGCATGAAGATTATATTTTTACACCCCATCTCTCTACTTAGCTAGGTTTAGGAAACTCTTGAAGTTCCTAATTTTACTATTTTTAGTTATTATAAAGTGCTATAGAACTGTTTTTCACAAAATAAATGTTTTCGCATATTTTACTTACAGAGAGATCAAACACTAGTTTTATTTTACTTTATACTAAACGTATTATACATAAATGTACTTAATATTTCCATTAAATATTTTCCTTCGGTTAATACAGCATAATATTATTCTCATTAGTACCCATTTGCCAGTCGATTAGCAGCTAGTAAGCTAAGCCAGTTTGCTATGTTAAATTATTACAGAACGAAAATTATTTGCATTTACTGAGCAAATTTAGAGGTTACGATACGACTGTGAACAAATTTCGTTAAAGGACTTATTGATCACGTTAAAACTCTTTAACTTATATTTTTAACAATTTTGATCAATAGTTATAATAAATACTTGCACAAATTATAAATCGAAAAAGTAGAATTGAAGTAGCTGTAGTACATTTTGTAGATCTGTTCAAATTAAAATATGAAATAAATATAATAAAACCTTTTTTAGATCACAATTGGAAGAACAAAAGATGAACGTCGTGTTGTGTCGTCGACTATTGTACAACTATTGTACAATAATAATAATAAAATATTTAGAAAAAAATTATCAAATAAAATTGTACACACGACAATTTTAGATTCAAATCTATTTCAGATAATGTTTTAATTAAAACCGGTTTCGTGTACCAATCTCTTACATTAAAGTAGGCAAATTATACATTTATATTATAAATATAAATGTCTAAATACTTAGATTCAAAGTTAAGTTTTAGAAAATTACTTATTTTGTCTAAAATCACGTTAAAGTAGGTAAAAAGATTTCGGCAACGCTGTCACAACTAGTCCTATTTAAAAAAACTTATAGAAAACAAAATGGCAATTTTATTTTATTTCGAAAACTGACACAGTTTTCCTGCAGGCTTAATTAATATAATTAATCACAACTATATTATTATTTTTATTTACAAATTATTTAACAGTAAAAAGGCTACTTTTTTTGTGAAAACGATCACAACTTCTTACTTTAAAAGAAATAATATCGTACACGTATCGTAGGATATAAAACTACTTTCATTACGGGCCAGTCGGTACCAGCTCGGGCCATTCGGTAACGCGAGAGACACGAAAATTGCTCCGCCAGCACACGACGATACCATTTAATTAATTTATTATCAAAATAATATATTTTTATTTCAAAATGTTTATTTTTATTATTAATATTAATACTGTGGCAATTGTGTTTGACGTTTTTGTAATAGGGACTAGAGATTTATCCGGTTTAGGTTGGATGAGCTAGGGTTTTTTGTTCGTTTAGTAATTTTTAATATAAATATTATAGGTTGCTTTTTGGTAAAATTTTCTAAATTTTGTTTCTTTTTTTACAGCTGCACGCTTTTTCACGCGTAGCAGAATAATCAGAGAGAACCTAGCTCTCAACTTTCACATTCCGTTCTGTTTTCCACTTTTCGCTCGAAATGCGGTGAGTGGTGGACTCAACGCCGCGCTTCGTTAAGGGTATCAAAGCGGGAAAATAAATGAAATATAAGCAATCCCCCAAGTGGAAACTGAATACACAACTTTCCTGTTTCCAATCAGACCTTGTCCCACTGCTCAACTGCTATATAAATAATTTTTAATTCCATTTTTTTTAATATCAATTTCATATTTTTAATATCAATTTCTAAAAAGGAAGACTCTTTATGACAACCCGTGTCGTTGAATTCTATCACTCAACAAGAAAACGTCTTTAAATTCTCGGGTTTCAACTAGAGTACTGGTAGATAATGTCAAGATTTGAGTGCATTATGAACTACTCCGTTAGGGATAAAATTTGAAGAAAAACCCTTTGTGCAGTGGAACAGCGTTCTATGGTAACACGATGGTTCTAGGTCCGATTTCCACTGGGGGGAATAATTATTTATTATTTTCATTGCTTCGATCTGGTGCCAAAGACAATGCGCGGCGTTGAGTTCTGCTACTCAACATGTCTCGATTCTGGACAGAAGGTGGAGAACGGAGTGTCTTGGCACTAGGTTCTCTCTGACTAGTCTGCAGTGCGGGATAAAGCGTGAAGCTGCAAAAAATAGATCTACGACATTAAATATATAATGTTACTACAATCAATTAATATTTCAACAATGTCTTATAAATAATAAACATGACCTCTTATACTTGGATAATAACCTCGAACTATCAGTTCATATATTTAAGTATATCCACATACATACAAATGTATATAATTGTTTGTTACAGTGAGAAGATAACCAGCGGTCCTCGACCTGTTGCAAGGGTTGGACAGTGTGTGATTCATACATATATAGAAAAAGAGACATTTTTACATATTATATTTGTATGGGTATTTAATTTCCTAGTGTAAAAGTTTACACTAAGCTGTTGAATATATTGCAACGATACATCTTTCATAAATACACCAAACCAATCTTCTCTATAAGTAGCTATTTGTTGAATATTAAAATCTTAATTTTCCGTTCGTATTGTATACGAGTACAGCGTATAGTAATTATAATTTATCCGAGAAGTGAGTGTAAATCCATCATTATTCTGGCCTAATTAGTTTTTACTACAACGATAATCAGAATATCGGTTTCAATATTAATATATACATATTTTTATACCTACGATATTGTGAGAGTATGAAATCTTGCAATTTTATATTAAAAATTTCAAATATTTTCTGATAAAGAATAAGTAAAATATATTATGAGGTTAAAATGTTATATTGAAGTAAATGTTATAAATAAATATTATATAAAATAAATTAAAATTAAATTAAATAGCTTCACGCTGTATCCCGCACACAGCAGGGTAGGCAGAGGGAACCTAGTGTTAAGACACTCCGTTCCCCATTTTCCGCCGAATTCGGAGGCTTGCGTGTTAAGTGGCGGAACTTAACGCCGCGCTTTACCTCGACACCAGAGCGAAGAAAATGGAAATTTAATTTCCACTCCTCGAGTGGGAATCGAACCCACAACCAGTCGTTTACAGTCACACTCTTGTGTGACACTGGGCCACGACTGGCCACTATGATATGATAGCTTTTAGATAATTATATAAAATAATTGTAAAATTATATTTTAAGAGCAGCTCTTGAGCTTCTCGTAGAGTCTTCTTAGCAGAACTGCCTTCTGAGACGGTTGTAGCTTGTGATAGGATTGACAATACCGAGATTATGTAATTAATTTACAATGCAATACTAAATTTAAATTTTGGTTACAATTTTTGTTTAACGAACATATATAAAATCAATTTTATTCATTATTTAACTATTTTAAGCTCTCGTGGCTCAGTGAGACAGCGTCTGAATGTAAAAGAAGATGATTGTGGGTTCGACTCCTACTATGGGGAAGGACTGCATTTAAATTTTCATTTCTTCACTCCGGTACCTAAGACAGAGCGCGGCGTTGGGTTCCGCCTATCAACACGCAAAATAATTAACTATATGTTACTTAAGTATTACCAATGAATACTAAAATCGTCTAAGATTTTTTCTTGTAAGTTACGAATATTTAATTTCTAGTCTTTAAAATATATTCTATACAAGACTGATGTGTAACGGTTAGTGAATCATTTCAATGCTTTATTAATTGTAATATTAATTATTATTAACCATTAATATTATATATAGTTAATGTTAAAAATTAAAATAAATCGTGTATAGGTTATTTATAATACTGGTATACCAATAATAAGAATAATTTGAAAGCATATAAGAATTTCAACGTGGCTGGATAGAAAGCATGGTATAGAAGTCAAAAAGCATGGATGATTCCTAAACAGTGTAGGTTCGAATCTCGCTACGTTCAAATTTTTAAACGTTTTCTAAATATCTTTTTTTATCCCAAGTGTGCGAATAACACTTTAAAATTTTAAAAGTGTATCGAGTTATTGGCAGTAGTGCGTCTACTTTAACCAAAAAGGGCAAACTTATTCAAATAGGTAAGTTTTCGACGCAGCGGATAGTAGAACGCATGGCTCAGTGGTGAGAGCGCCTGGACGGTATTCAGGAGGCGCGGGTTCGAATCCCGCTGCGTTCAAATTTTTATACGTTTTCTTTAAATGTGTTTTTCAATTTTTCCTAAATATGGAATAACACTTTTAAAAATGTTTAAAAGGTAAATCTATATTCTGATCGAATCGAAAATTTATTGCGAAATTTCTATATATTTAATTTAATGTATAGTTTTAAATATAACTTAAATAATAGTATGTAATTAAAGATTATCTCATAAAAAAATAAAATATCCTTATAGTTAATATGAATATTTTATTTTTTTGTTAACCATATTATTAAAAGAAGACAAGAATCTTATAATAAAAAACCTAAAAATGCACATTTACAATCTGATTCGTTAATTTTTTGCAAAAAAAAGTTATTTGACTATTGGATATTATGTAAATGTAAGTTTTTCATTAATTAATAAATAATAAATTAATTGATTAATAATTAAATTGAATAATATAAACGATATTAATACGATCAAATTAAATGAGGTGATGCTTAGAATATATTGCATGTGCAGAAGGTAGGAGAAAATAGACATATGTATTAACTCTATTCTATATTATATAATACTCAAATGTATATAACTTTAACACTTTGTAATCACGAAATGTAAGAACAGGACATGTTAAGATATGTTTAATAAATATAAAAAATAACAGGTAGTTTCATTGCTCCTTAAAACAGTTTTTTTTAATTATTTTCAAATTTAAGCATGAAGAAGAAATTCTTTAAGGATTTTTTTTTACGGAATGTAGAAAAATTTGGAATAGTTGTGATTTTTCTGAATAAGAAGCTCATGGTAATATTTTTTTTGTTAATATAAGGTATCTACATGGTAACATATGAAAAACGGAGTATTATGACACTATGATATTTGCTATACAGGAATAAGTGTTAAGCTGAAATAATATTAAAAGGTATATATATAAAAAAATATATATTAACAGATACCTAAATAATAAAACATGTACGCATTTATATAATTTAAAATATATTAAAAAATTTGATTCAAAAACTTTAAAAATAATCTACGCTATGTGAAACTAAATATTCTAGTCACAAAAACCATTTAAATCTAGGCCCAATTTAACAGCTAGATCTAACAAATGTCACCCTAAGATCAGTTGGTCAATCAATTCAGTCGAGTCAGCGTCATTCTGATTACGGACATAGTTCATTATGTCTACTATGCATCTAAACAGAGTAATTTGGTGACCCGTGATTAATGTGACGACCCCCCCGTGGGCGGGTTGGGGGCTGAGAGGACCCCCCGAGGGGGTCAAGAGGGCTAATCTCTGGTAGTGACGGATGGTGACGAGCCCTAAGGATACCCTGCGAGAGGGAAATTTGATGGTTGTAATTTTTTTCTTGGTGTACATGAGTGATTAAAGTGAAGTTGTTATGGTGTTTTGGTTTAAAATGTGTTTAAGAGCGCTGGTTTTTAATGATGGTAGGTCACTTTATGATGTTTTAAAGCTATCATGACGTTTCGGGACAGTGTTTAATTGTAAACGAGATTGGTCGTCGGTTCGATTCTCATTCGGAGGATAATCTTTTTTTCTTTTTTTTATAGCTGCAGGCTGGATCCCGTACACAGCAGGGTAGACAGAGGGAACCTAGTGTTGAGACACTCCGTTCCCCACTTTCCGCTATATTCGGAGGCATTGCGTGTTAAGTGGCGGAACTTAACGTCGCGCTGTGCCCCTGATACCAGAACGAAAGAAAATGGAAATATTAAATATTTCCATTCCTCGAGTGGGAATCGAACCCACAACCAGTCGTTTACAGTCACACGTTCGTGCAATGTTTCGGAGTAATGATTATATTTAACTTATTTTTATTTTCTCCGCTCTAGTATATAAGAAAAAGAGTTTTAAATCGAAGCATTTAGCAATAAATGCTTCGATTTCCAGGCGGAAAGTGGAGAAGAGTGTGTTGTGACACTAAATTCTAGTCTATCCTATTATAACAGAGTATAAATCGTAAATAAAAATAAATAAATAAATCGTTTAGATTAAAAAAATAATCATTAGTCGCTATCAGTTTTACTTGTCAAAGTTATCTTGTACTGAAACTATTTCTAAGCTAACTTCTTGTTCCTTACTCAGTGGTACAGTGAATAGCATTCCTGAAAACACACACGCTATGTAACAAATTATAGACTTTATACTTGATAGTTGTAATATAAGAAGCGACAGTGGGTTCGATTCTCGTTAAGTTGATATTATTATTTGCATTTTATTAAATATTTATTTTGATTCACACGCCTTAGCGGAAATTTAAATGATGATATATTTTACATATAATGACATGAATAGATCTTTGAAATAAATAAAAAATTCAATGACATTTTACACTTTTTGTTTTATTTAAATTTAAAGGTACGAGTAGCAAGCGTTTAATGAAACAACGGAACGTTCGTAAAGCGACGGATCCACTAGTGCCTGTAAGCGAACGAAATATGTAGGACTGACTTATCACTATACGTACTATGTCTACTCCTTAATACTTTAAAGATACGAAAATATAAAAAAATAATACTTTAAAAAAAGTATTCTTAGAATAAGTATACAAAATTGAACACAGCGGGATTCGAACCCAGTCTTCTTGGAAGCACTCTGTGTATTGTAAAAATCTTTCTACAGTGAGAATAACAAGAAAAAAAAGTTAATAGCGTATAACATTTTCGATTCTTACTGGTTTAGCTGTAGAGTGCTTGAATAAAACTCTACCTCTACGCCATGATGAGATTATTGGCTGACTGTAAAGGCGATGGTTATAGATTCGATTCTTACTCGGAGGAGTAATTATATTTGGGGCCAGTCGTGGCGATATTTAATATTTCCATTTTATTCGCTCTGGTGTCGAGGCAAAGCGCGGCGTTAAGTTCCGCCACTTAACACGCAATACCTCCGAATTCTGTGCAAAGTGCAGGACGGAGTGTCTTAACACTAGGTTCCCTCAGCCTACCCTGGTGGGAAGCTTAAAAAAATATGTTAAAATGATTTCCATTTGTCTACTCTGGTACCTTAAGACACCGGCTTAGAGTCTCTGTGTTTCTGACGGAAGCTGGAGAACATAGTGTCATGAAACTAGGTTCTTTTTGACTATGCGCAAAAATCGTAAAGCAGTAATATCAAATGAAATGAAATCGGAAGTAATAATATAAAGATTTTCCATATCTCGTTTTCCATACATATCCAGTTATCGGTGGATACTGTTTAAAATTCAAATTAGCTTTGATTCAAATCATCATCTAATTTACATACATAAGTCATGTATTAGATATTAGTTGGGTTTTCTGCTAACAAATTGTTTGTGTTTGGTTTAATAATATTTACTTATCTTTTCGTGTGTGTTCTGTTAGAATTAAATTAAGGAATTCTTGATTTCTTAACGGAGTAAGCGTAATCGTGGCGTTGAGTTCCGCCACTCAGCACGCAATGTTTCGAATTCGGAAAGGAAAATTAAACTGATGGTTATTTTGACACTAGGTTCTCTCTGACTATGGGGTAAGCGGAGAAAAGCATTTTCTTACTTACTAAGCATTTTCTTAGCTATACATAATAGGTACAAATAATTCATAGGTTTAAGCAATTAGAGTTCTACCAATTTGTTATCTACAAATCATTGTTTAGTGCATTTTTACTCTTTGGTATCATTCATTGATCTTTGCTCAAGCATTGATAACAAAAATATCAGTAATGTCCCTTTATTACGAGGAACATTTATAGTGGTGTAGTTAATAAAGCGTGAAGCTGTTATTGTACCCTTTACAAACATACCTATTCCTTTTTATTCTAATCGTTTTCACCTATAATTCTTCTGTATATATAATAATTTAATATCAGATTTCCAGACTGTACCCTAAAACAGGGTGAAGTTAATGTGATATTCCGTGCCGTGATCTCGCTCGCGTGTTCGTAACCGCCTAATTGTACCGACCGCCTGAGCGCCCGCCCAAGCGCCCGCCCGCCCTACAGTGCGCGGCGGCGGGCGGCCCGGGCCTTACCTGCATAGGACAACTACTACTATATACTATATGATAACTAGATACCTAGAATATAATTTATTATACTAGAGTTGTTGTATTTTTTTAATTGAATTATTCATGAATTATTTATGTAGTTTATAATTTGTATTAATTATTTTATAAATATACGAGAATGTATTTTAAAATCTCTTAGAAACTAATAACTATTTTAGATATTGTGCATTTATTTTAAATTTTATTTTGTTTATATTTGAATTTAATATTTACATATAATTTTATATTTGAAATTAATAACTGAAGTATTGCAAGTCAAAGAAAAATCTAAGGTTATACATATTTTATATCGAAAACCTAGGAAGGTTTAATAGAAATAATTAAGGAGAGTTTAATGTTGAAACATTTATTCAAAATTATTGATTTCTTTTATTTAATGTGTGAGTGGTGAACGGAGTGTCTTGACCCTCCGTCTCTCAGAGTACACTGATTTGAAAGAAAAAGCTTGAATCTGATAAAAACAAACATCAGAATCGAACCTCAAATATCTTCAAATAAACTGAAATCATACAACAACATCTTTGCTATTGGATACAATTTAAAACCCACGCAATTCGAAAATAATCGTCATTTAATTTGTTCCAAAAATGTTTACTATCAACCATTTGCATATAAGCGTAAGATAATAAATCTGTATTACTTTTTAACGGCGACAGAACACGGAATGTTTGTGTAATGTAGATACAGATACCCAGCTAGATCACAGTACACCCGCCACGCGCCAGTCAAAGTGCTTAGTGGGGATGAGCGGTGACGTTATTAGTGATATATTAAATTCAAGGAAAAGAACTTTTGTTTTCGTGATTTTTATATATTTTAAAATGAAACTATTTTAATTAATTTTAATTTTGAATTAATCGGGTTTATAATATTTTGATATATTATATTTTTAGCAGTCTACCAGTACTAGTGACCACGGTCTACTGTAAAGTGTTCGTAATGTAGGAGTTTTTTAAAATGTATTTTCGAATACCAAAAATATACGCGATTAGTCTGGTTAAAATAGTTTAATTTCAAATGTGTAGTGAGTTTTAGTGAACATTTTAATCAAATTGAGTTGTAGGGCAGATCTTAGTTGCTTAGTGAATTAAATTACTTGTAAATTTAGTCATATATCTAAATTAAAATCGAAACATGTATTGTAATGTGCAATTGAGCTTACAGGTGATACTGAAAGCATTAAGTTTAGGAACTTGTAATTTATTTCAGTGATATAGAAAAAAATAAATACTAATAAACTTAAATAAAAAGATATCATTTAGTAATTATAGTGCGATTGTGTGACACTAAAATACTGCAAATAAAACAGAAAACTTAGTGAACTATTAGTGTTAGTGACATTGCGAATAAAGCAAAAATCATAGTGAAGTGCTAGTGACTCTTTTAGTGACTAAATTAAATACTAAAATTAGTGCAAATAGTGTAGTGACATTTTTAGTGACAAAAGTGACGGATTTCTCTCAAGGGCGGCAAGAGAATGAGGCTTTCACGTCAGTATCATATTATGTTTGCGAGAATTAATGAAGTGTAGACGTGGGTAGAGGGTGGTACGGTTAGTATAGTAGATAGGCAACTTTATGATTATGGGGACGTGTCTCTAATCTAGTAAAGATTAGAAAGAATGTTTAAGATTACATTGCGTGTTGTTTGGCGGAACTCAACGCCGTGCTTTGTATTAAGCACCAAAAGTGAAAATAATTTGAATATAAGATTTTCTGCGAATGGGAATGGAACCCACAGCCAGTGTTTACAGTCAGATGCCGTCCCACTGCGCCACGACGGTCTTTATCTTTAGCCGGTTCCAGAAAATCAGGCACAAAACTTCATATTATCATGTTATAATCACGGAAGATGGTCACTTAAATTTTATTTCTTGTAAAGGAGTGTTTTAATATAGGTTATCTAGGCCTATCCGGGAAAAACACGGAGACTTAGAATTACAAGGAATCTTGTTTTCGTCGTTTAGCGTCCCAATTAATTCCTTAATTATCTTTCTTGAATGTACTCGTAAATTACACGTGTGTGATTGATGATAATTAAATAATTTATAATTAAATATTATTATTATTAAATAAGAGCCGTCGTAGCACAGTGGAACAGAGTTTGACTGCAAAATTGTGAATTCGATTACCATTCACAGAAATAGTTAGTACCAGAGAAGAAAATAATTATTTTCATTTTTCGATTTTGGTAAGACAAAGTATGGTTATATTTTCTGCTAATCAACGTGTAATATCTTAAGTGGAGAGCGGAGTGTGTTGACACTAGGTTATCCCTGACTACCCTATACTTTTATGTGGGAAAAAACTGACGGTAAAAAAAAATAAAAAAAAAAATTTTTTTTCCATTCAGAACCATGATAATAATTAGGTATAATATTTTTATGCCATCGCCCTGCTATAATACAAAGCCGAGCGTTAGATTCCACCACTTGACACGCAATGTCTCTGTTCCGAGTGGAAAGTAGAACGGAGTGTCTTGACACTATGTTCTCTTTGACTAATTTATGCAAGAATAAACGTGAAGCTATCATTAAGATATCGAACTAAAAATACAATCATTCAAGTATATCGCATAGATGCGGCTGACATAAGTCCTTTCTATCTGATACAAAGTACTGATAAAAATTCAATGCAGGTCCGGAGGCACCCTTATTAGATACTAATCGACTAATGGCTTAGATTAGCAGTTGCCAATTTAACAGTGAAGTTTTTCTTAGCGTTTTCTTTTAAGCCTTTTTTTTTTTTTATAATGTTTAAGGAATCTTTTGCATTATGTAGAGATAAGATTCGTCTTCCATTTACTGTCTTTTTAGACAAGTTACATGGTAAGAGGCACTAATAAGGCCAAATAAAAATTGTTAATGAAAATTATTAAAAAAAAATACAATTTATTCCCGCTAATAAAAATTGAAATCATATAATAATCGTATCCAGTCAAGATAATTTTAACTGAGCTAAGATGGCATAAACGATGAAAATAGATC
The DNA here is from genome assembly GCA_019049465.1 of Dryas iulia moderata. Lineage (NCBI taxonomy): Eukaryota > Metazoa > Arthropoda > Insecta > Lepidoptera > Nymphalidae > Dryas > Dryas iulia. Next base: position 15,395,535 of record CM032416.1, read on the forward strand.
TTGTAGACTCGAGATTAAATATTAAAACCTTATTAACAGTTTAAAAATTTGTTTTTTTTTTTTTTTATTTTTTTTAGCTTCACACTATATCCCGCACACAGCAGGGTAAGCAGAGGGAACCTAGTGTTAAGATACTCCGTTTCTCACTTTCCACCGAATTCGGAGGCATTGTGTGTTAAGTGGTGGAACTTAACGCCGCGATTTACCTCGGCACCAGAGCGAAGAAAATGGAAATATCCAATATTTCCACTCCTCGAGTGGGAATCGAACCCACAACCAGTCGCTTACAGTCACACGCTTGTGCCACTGGGCCACGACTGGCCACAATAAATAGATAAATTCAAATATTATTTTAATTTTAGACAACACAAAAAGTATTAATATTATATTTCATGAAGGGTTCTTTATGATCCCGGGTATAAACTCCGTCCCCCGCATCCCGGCACCATAATCCCGGGGTCCCAGGGAGCTCATTACCGGGTTATATGTGCTTTAATTATGCAAGTCCCGGATAACACTGTTTTATTCACTTTTAAGTTTATTTATGTGGACTTTTGTTGGTTATAAAATGTGTATTTTAATTTATTTATTGTTTTTTTTTTTGACAATCCATACTTATATCATAAATGCGAAAGTCTGTGTGTTTGTCTGTCACGCTTTCACGACTAATCTACCGGTCCGATTTGGATGAAATTTAGAATGAAAGTAGAAAAAGTTACTGGTTCTAATATAGGCTGCTTATTTTTTCAAAGATCAACCTCTAAAGGGTTGAAATAGGGGATGAAAGCTTGTATGAAAAATATAAACCGCTTGAAAAATTGAACCGCTTGACCGATTGTAACAAAATTTGGCATAAATATAGTTAATAATCTAAGCTTAAACATAGACTACTTTATTTTTCAAAAATCCACCTCCGAAGGTTGCAATATAAGGAAACAGTTACGTAGATCACGCGGCGAAACAGCGAGCGGGCCACTAGTTTAGTAAATAAATATTTAAAATTAGCTAAACTGAAGCTGAAGCTAATTTTAACTAAAGAACCTAGTGATGTGACACTCCGTTTTTCACTTCTATCTATGTACCCAATTTTGAATCAATGCCGCGATTAGTCTAATTAGAGCACTCAGTTACCTTAGTGAGGATTGAACATTAATCAGTAATTAAATTCTAATTATGACAATGCAAATACTGTGAAAGGTGTATATTTATACTTGGTATAAGGTATGTATAGGTATATTTTTAGTGCATATTTAACTAAAATTAAATAAAATTTAATTTAACTTAAACGGGGCCAGTCGTGGTGCAGTGGCACAAGCGTGTGACTGTAAACGACTGGTTGTGGGTTCGATTCCCACTCGAGGAGTGGATATATTTAATATTTCGTGCCGAGGCAAAGCGCGGCGTTAAGTTCCGCCACTTAACACGCAACGCCTCTGAATTCAGCTGAAAACGGGAAACGGAGTGTCATAACACTAGGTTCCCTCTGCTTACCTTACTGTATGCGGGATACAACGTGATGCACATTTTCACAAAAACATTTTCTTTATCCTTTTCCAACCACACATTACAACTTTTTTAATAATCTATATAAAGTTATTCCTTCCTTTTAAAGAAACAATATTAAAATTTATAAAAAATCCTGTATACACACGAAAAACAGCCAAATTCAGAGCTAATATAATATTTGCCAACGTTCCTCATATAAAACACACGTAGATCTGAAGACTCGCAAGTCACACGAGGAATGGGAGATGCAAGACCAAGACCGAGGACATTCGTGTATCCCTTTGACATACGCTGTAATGATAAGTAAATATGTACGTCTTACAAATGTTTGTTAAACATCTGGGATCGTTTCAAACCTTTGGCAAATATGTTCGCTTATCTCTTCATTTGGATATGACAATATTGTTATTTAATTTGGCTTGTATTTATGTATGGGAGGGGAGGTGGTTCAGTCGTGTTCGATGGAGGTTGTAGGTTCATATGACACTTGGGGGTATGTTTTAATTGTATTGTGGGTCTGGGTTTTCTTGGGCTTGGGATTTGGTATGCATTTTCAAGTTTTTTTATCTAGGGTAAGCAGAGAGAACCTAGTGTTAACGCACTCTGTTATCCATTCCGTCCGTATTCATTGTGGAATTAGAAAAGGTAAAGAACGGTATGTCTCTATGATTTCCTTTTAAATCCAAGATATGGTTCAAAATATGTGACTCTATTATTTTTCTTTTAGTTGTTGTCGTAATTTGGCCTTTAACTTTCATTACATTTTATAGATATTTCTAAACGATATATTATCTTTATATAATACGTACTAAAAGACACTGTGTGTGTATCTGCTGTGTCATAAGTACTGTAAAAGAAAATCCTTTCATCTAAAAATCTAAATATTACTTATCTAAGACTGACCTCTTTCCTTACCGATTAATTTGCTTCGTAGATTTTCCATATAACTTGACATTGGCGACCCGATTTGTGCTCAACTTGCTCTTGACCATAAACTTTTTTTTTAGTAGCTTCACGCTGTATCCCGGACACAGCAGGGTAGGCAGAAGGAACCTAATGTTAAGACACTCTGTTCCCCATTTTCCGCCGAATTCGGAGGCTTGCGTGTTAAGTGGCGGAACTTAACGCCGCGCTTTACCTCGCCACCAGAGCGAAGAAAATGGAAATATAATTTCCACTCCTCGAGTGGGAATCGAACCCACAACCAGTCGTCTATAGTCACACGCTTGTGCCACTGGTCTATAAACTTGAACACTCTTGAAATATCATTAGTAAAGTGAACTAACAGACAATTTAATGAGAAAAATTTTGTGGCTATCGTTACCAGTCACCGGAGAGACAAACCACAACGTTGATGTCGTTCCGCCACTAAATAAACGTTTTGGAATTGGAATTATAAGGAAATGGAGTAAGGAATGTTTTGACACTAGCATTCTCTCTGGTGGCAGTACTTTTTTTCGTACAGAAGAGTTATTTACGGAGAAAAGTGTACTGCTGAAAACAATGAACTCTCAATTAATAATCTGCAATTGTTTAAACAAATTTAGTCCATTTCATCGTATAATCTGCCTTTGAACCTCGATGCGGGTATCAGAGCTAGCTAGAACACTACAAATATTGGTCTAACTACAGTCATCTAACATAAACATGTATTGTACATATTTGGAGTTCAATTCCAGCGAATTCTGGAACAAAACGCGGTTGTTTATTATCTACATGTTTATTGGGAGAAAACTTTGGATTCGCTCTCATTGTTGCATCGCTTGCCACCTGAACTAACAGAGTGCGCTTCTATGCTTATAACCTCAGTATAAATTGAATTTATAAAGTTTAAACACAGGTTTAATCTAACTTTTGCTTTGCATATATAGTGTCACAAATAATTCATGGATTACATTTAAATTGTTTTCATTTTCCGCTCTTCTGTGTAATAAAAATGAAGGCTTTGAGTTCCGCCACTTATTATGCAATGTCTAGATTTGAGGAGACAGGTGGGAAACAGAGAGTGATAACGCGAGGTTCCCTCTGACCACCCTGGTATGATTCCTCAGTCCTCTTTCAAAAGACGTAAAGCTACTAAGAAAAAGTTATTTTCCATTACCTAATACCTTCTACTTCACCCGCAAAATTCCTTCACGTACAGACAGCTGTCAGGCACATAAACATAATGAACTCTTCCATCAGCGTTGCTTCGCGTGATTTAACCATTTCAAAATGATCAAATTCTTTTCTACTTTTTCTAATGTGGATATCGCATGCCACCGAGCCCGCTTCCTATCATAAATCGTAAATTATCCTTCATAGTTGAACTTGCCTAACTTCTTCAGAACGTTGGAAAGAATGCCCGTAAAATTAACGGGTATCTATTTATGTGTGGAGTGTTTGGGGTGTAGTGGGGCGCTCATCTTTGAACACCACAAGTCGGCCTTGTTTAGGCTGTGGTGTGCGCTGTCCCTGGGCGGTCCACATTCTCTCACCAGTGGCTCCAAGTAGCTGTAGTGCATGCAGCGGCCACACCCCGGTAAACCGCGTCGACTCGCGGGCTAAACCTGGTGAGGGGGAGGACGAATCATTGTGATAGTCCTAACGGATACCTCCCGTTTAATGCACAAAGTCTATTCCGGCGGGAAAAGCAGCTCACCGCAGATATGCACTTGTGCCTGGTGGACTCGGCGGAATAGCAAGGCAAGGCGAATGGCCTAGGGCGACGGTAGAGGACGTAGTTATCGTTGGCCAGACGCATCATCGGAACTCTTCTCCGGTCGTATCGGTTCTCCTTTCCACTGGATCCAGAAGAGGGAAGACGAGAGTGTGCTCCTGCGTTTGCGCATACGCTTGAGCACCCTAATATGTCCTGCGTAATTGACTGTATCAGAACACTGACTCCGATTTATGTAAAGTCCCGCGGCGATGGGCTGAGGTAGAGAGGTCTGGTCCGATGCAGACTGGGCTTTGTCTAAGGCCTGCACGCGGGCGGCCCTGGGGGTGTTTGTAGAACACCATGGTCGCTTTCACCCTGCACGTGGGAGGACAGGGAGAATTCGGCAGCACCCGGAGTGACAGAGCAGCCCTATTTAGGGGTGGCACTGCTTTCCCTACCCAGGGGAGGGGCTAGAAAAGGTGCCCTAAAAATTGTTTCTCCCGATTCATAAGGATGGTAGTAACCGCGGCTGCCACCGCATCTTCTTACTCGCGGTCGACGTCACAAAAAGAAAATAATTTCAAATACTAACATGACTTTCGGGGCGTGGAACGTACGAACACTACTTGATCGCGACTCCAACACCTGCCCAGAACGAAAAACCGCCATCCTGGCTCGAGAACTTCGTCGATACAATGTGGATGTGGCTGCTATCAGCGAAACACACCTTGCAGATGAAGGAGAATTCGTGGAACATGGTGGTGGATACACTTATTTTTGGAAAGGTCTTACGTCCTCTGAACCACGACGGTCGGGCGTGGCTTTCGCGGTTAAGAATTGCTTAGTTAAGCGCTTAAAAGAATATCCGGTACACATTTCGGATCGCATTACCACACTGCGATTACAATTGGATTCTGACAACTATCTTAATATCATCAGCGTCTATGCCCCAACGCTGGACAAGCCTGATGAAATCAAGAGTAAGTTTTATGAGGAGTTGACACACGCAGTCGATAGCGTCCGCCCTAACGAGCAGATCCTCTTACTAGGTGATTTTAATGCCAGAGTAGGTCGAGATCACGAGGCTTGGCCTAAAGTCTTGGGTCGACATGGAGTAGGTAGCATGAACAGCAATGGACAGCTACTGCTCAGTTTTTGTGCACAGTTCCATCTAGCGATTACGAACACCATGTTCAGGCTCCCAGCTAAGTACAAAAATACTTGGATGCACCCGAGATCGAAGCATTGGCACCTAATAGACTACGCTATCGTTCGGCAGCAACATATTTCCCAAGTCCTTGTCACCCGCGTTGCGCGTGGTGCACATTGCTGGACCGATCACAGGCTTGTTGTCACTAAACTCTGTTTTCACCTCCTCCGCCCTCGCAGATCAGTGAAAACAAAGCCTGCGTACTTAGACGTGGAAAGGCTGAAAGATCTCGACATACGGAAGAAATACTCCAATGCCTTGGCTACCGCTATGCCCATATACAAAGAGAACGATGACGTTAATGCCAACTGGGAAAAGCTGTCTGCACACATTTTAGATACCGCCAAAAGAACCGTGGGTGTAAAAATCCCGAAGAACGAAGACTGGTTCGATGAAAATGATGGAGCACTGATGGAGGCAATCAGCAAACACCGGTGTTTACTTCGGCAATACAATAACATACGAAGAGGTGGAAGTGTTACGGAGATGAGGCAAAATTACCTGGAACTGCGAAGGTTAACTAGGGAAACGAAAGACCGATGGTGGCAGGAAAAAGCTCGGCATATACAGTGGCTCGCTGATACAAATCAACAGGGACAGTTCTACGGAGAAATTAGAAAGCTGCTTGGTACAATCCACGTTATGAAAGTGCCTTTAAAATCTGCTGCAGGTATAGGCCTTCATAAAAGCAAGGAGGAGGTGCTGAAACGGTGGGTAGAACATTTCAGCACCCTGCTCAACGAAGATCGGTCCGTGGACATGGAACATGTTCGGTTGTTACCTCAGCTCCCTATGGCTGTTGACTTGGATGAGCCGCCGTCGCGAGGCGAAGTCATTCTTGCCATCAAAAAACAACAAAACAAGCGCGCGGTAGGCATAGATTTCATACCGGGGGAACTACTAAAATATGCCGACGAGAACTTGCATTCAGTCATGTGGGCACTCTTTAGAACTATGTGGGAAAAAGAGCAAGTACCATATGCCTTTAAAGTATCACGTGTGAAAGCTATATACAAGAACAAGGGTGACCGTTCTGATTGCGAGTCTTACCGCGGTATCTCTTTATTATCAGTCCCTGGAAAAGTCTTTGCCCGAATACTACTTAATCGTCTCGAAGTACTTTCCGAAAAAATCCTGCCAGAAACACAGTTTGGCTTCCGACCTAACAGAGGCACATGCGAAGCTATATTTTCGGTTCGTCAGCTACAAGAGAAGAGCAGAGAACAAAATCGTTCTATGTACCTTTGCTTTGTTGACCTTGAAAAAGCATTCGACAGTGTGCCTCGTGAAGCTTTGTGGCTGGTACTTGGGAAAATAGGGTGTACGGAGAAGTTTGTTAGGTTATTGAGACTCCTGCATGATGACATGCAGTGTTGTGTTGCTGTAGACGACGAACAGTCAGACTTCTTTCCCGTTACCTGTGGTGTGAAGCAAGGGTGTGTCCTGGCACCCACACTGTTCGCGTTATACTTTGCAGTCGTAGTCCGGGAAGTGTTGCAGACGACTGCTAGGGGTATCCGCATCCGTTTTCGTACCAACGGCAGCCTATTCAAGCTAGCAAGGTTCAAAGCGCGAACAAAAGTGTCGCACGCAGTGATCTCTGAGATCATATACGCGGATGACCTTTGTTTTATGGCAGAATCTCCAAATGATCTGCAACAGCTCATGTCCAGTTTTCACGTGACATGCCAGTCATTTGGTTTGAAGATCAGTGTCAAAAAGACGGAAGTGATGTCTTTGAATATTCATGGCCACGAGACACTGAACATTAGACTTGGCGAAGACGAACTAAGGCAGGTCGAAAAATTTCGTTACTTAGGGAGCACATTAACATCGAATTGTGACCTTGACGCCGAAGTGAACAGCAGGATCGGCGCCGCAGCTGCCGCTTTTGGCAAGCTTCACTCCAGGGTCTTTTGCTCACACAATTTAAAACTGGCAACAAAAATATCCGTATACTTGGCGGTCGTGCTGCCGAACCTACTTTATACTGCCGAAACGTGGACCGTGTATCGCCGTCACATCCACATGCTGGACCAATTTCATCTCAGATGCCTACGTAAGATCCTTAAGATTCGGTGGTGGCATCGTGTGAGGAACACAGAGGTGCTACGAAGAGCAAATGTGAGTGGCTTGGAGGCGTATCTGATGCAGCGTCAACTACGGTGGTCCGGTCATATATCACGAATGGCAGATCAGCGAGTGGCGAAGCGTATATTTTATTCTGAGCTTGAGGAGGGCAAGCGTAAGCATGGCGGTCAGCTCCTCAGGTATAAAGATGTGCTAAAGAGACACCTAAAAAAATGCTATATTGACCCCTCGCAATGGGAACAGCATGCCGCTCAACGGCCTGAGTGGAGGACACTTATTAGATCTAAAGTTCACAACTTTGAAATACAGCGCCGCTCGGAGCTTGACTCTAAGCGCGACGAACTGAAAGCCCGACCACCTGTGGCAATCAGTTACAATTTTGTTGACGGTGTGCTCACGTGCCCGCAATGCACGCGAAGCTTTGCTAAAAAAAGTGGCTACACAAGCCACATGCGAGCGCACAGACGCAATCAGCTACAACGGAGATGATGCAGTCGCCGTGGCCGAAATCGGCCGGGAATAATCAATCAATCAATCATTTATGTGTGGAACCCTTTTCAAAGGTTACTTTATTTTTTTTTTGTTTTTTGTTGTTTTTTTTTAGCTTCACGCTGTATCCCGCACACAGCAGGGTAGGCAGAGGGAACCTAGTGTTAAGGCACTCCGTATATACTTATGAGTTATTGTCAAATTATATGTTACTTTATTAACGTTTAGGGTTTATTTTAGGGTTTATTGCAGTATGATCGAAGATTTGCGTGACGAACTATTACCAAATACTTATTAAACAGTATATTTAAGAGAATCTTGTAATGCTATTTTAAAGGACTTCTTGCATTCTGATATTGCATTTTTTTGAAAACTGGCACACCTATATATCCTATAGATGGAGTGTAAGAGAGTACAATATTTTAGTATCATGAACCTAGGTTCCGCCACTCAACACGCAATGCCGAATTGGTGCCGGAAAGTGAGGAACGGGGTGTCTTAACGCTAGATTCCCTTTGCCTACCTTGCTGTGTGCGGGATACAGCCTAACCTAAAAAAAATTGTATTCTTATTTGGCCTTGGCACTTGACCCTGGCTTGCCGACGAGAAAATAAGAGAAAATGAGAGAACGAGAATGATGATAAATTCATTTTACATTTGTAACTTTTAATTTATTTCTAAATTATTTCGATATTTTTATTTTCACTTACATTGAGTAGGTTGGGCAAACAGACAAAACTTATAACTAACGTTAACATTTTAGATTTAAACATTCCCTCAAATGGAAAATAACAATTGTCATATACCTATTCAGTTTTTGCAGTTACACGGTTTTTCGACAGAGCAGGTTGATCTGAGAGAATCTGTCTAGTGTCAAGACACTCCATACATCACATTCCGCCCGAAATCTAGACATTGCATATAAAGAGCTCAATGCCACGTTATCTTGTTCACTAGAACAGAGAAATGAAAATAATTAAAATGTGATCTTGCCACCGAGTAGGTATCGAATCTATAACTAATCGTGACTATCGTCAGTCACTTCACTATTGCGCCACTATCACTTCAATTATAACTAACTAGCGACCCGCCCACGGCTTCGCTGCGTGATCTACGTGGCTGTTTCGGTATATTGCAACCCTCATTGGTGGTGGATTTTTGAAAAATAAAGTAGCCTTTGTTTGACCTTGAATTATCAACTATATATATATATACCAAAGTTCATTACAATCGGTCAAGCGGTGTAGATTTTTCATATAAACTTTCATCCCCTATTTCAATCCTTTAGAGGTTAATTTTTGAAAAAATGAGTAGCCTATGTCAGACCCATAGTTATTTACTACTTTCATTCTAAATTTCATCCAAATTGGACCAGTAGATTAGCCGTGAAAGCGTGACAGACAAACACACAGACATTCGTATTTATAATATAAATATGGATATACTATTTTACAAAAGTATAACATACTTAAGTTTACTAGCGACATCTATGATAACATCGTGAAAAGTTCCTTTAAACAATACGCCGCGTCGTTTACTCGGATATCTACCACATTGTAGTACTATTTAATGATAAAAGATGTCGCTTTGTACTAAAACCAGACATGTAGAAAGTCATTCTTTTGAATAATCAAAGATTAGACAGATTATATTAAATTGATTTTTTTTAGCTTCACGCTGTATCCCGCACACAGCAGGATAAGCAAAGGGACCCTAGTGTTAAGACACTTCGTTCCCCACTTCCCGCCGAATTCGGAGGCATTGCGTATTAAGTGGCGGAATTTAACGCCGCACTTTGCCTCGACACCAGAGCGAAGAAAATGGAAATATTAAATATTTCCACTCCTCGAGTGTCACACAACCAGTCGTTTACAGTCACACGCTTGTACCACTGCGCCACGACTGGCCCCAAATAATTCATGGATTACATTTAAATTGATAATAAATTAATATAAAACAAGCTACTTACATTTAATAAAAATTATATATTTATATAATACTTGCTGTTACCCGCGACTTCGTCCGCGTGAACCTAGAAACATCTTCATTGAGTTTCGATCCGGTTTTCCCATTTTCGAGTAATCTGAGGAACATACGTATTAAGAACCTCCCCCTTTTTTGCAGTCGGTTAATAAAATACAGATCTCCCAATTGCGTTATTATACGAAAAAACCGCATCTATGCCTTTCAAATTTGAGGGTTGCCCTCGATTTCTCCAGGATTCCATCATCAGATCCTGACCTCCTTACCATGGGACCATATCATATCATCATACCAGAAATAAATTAAATATAATCTTCCCCCAGAGTCAAAAATAAAATTCGCATCTAATCGCATTTACACAGTATTTTAATAAAAAGAATACGAGAATTAAAGAATGAAATTACCTATTTCTTTACTTTTCCACAAAACTTTTATTTTTTTTGTTTTTTCTTGGAAACAGTTAAGAATTAACGTATATATTTAAATCCATTTGATATGTCCAGTAATTTTGAGGTTAACAGGTAAAGAGAACCTTGTGTTGTAACTTATTACCTTTTCCACTTTCAACTTATTTAAGCATACAAATTGCAGATTAATTCTACATTCTGTCAAAACAAATATAGAAAATCTATAAATATAAATATTTCTCTGAAAGGGTTGATCAAAATACCATAGTAGGCTAGGCTTGGCTCGGCAGTTCCCATTTTTACCATGGTAATGTCAATTAATTATATTATCTACATAGAATAGGTGGCCAGTCGTGGCCCAGTGGCAGATGCGTGTGACTGTAAACTACTGGTTGTGGGTTCGATTCCCACTCGAGGAGTGGAAATATTTAATAATTCCATTTTCTTCGCTCTGGTGTCGAGATTAAGCGCGGCGTTACGTTCGGCCACTTAACACGCAATACCTCCGAATGCGGGGGAAAGTGGGGATCGGAGTATCTTAATGCTAAGTTCCCTCTACCTAGCCTGCTGTGTGCGCGATACAGCGTGAAGCTGAAAAAAAAAGCTATATCCTACTTACTTCAATAATATCGATTTAATATATGATATTGTAGGTACTATAGGTACTGTACGATATACCTAACGCACAAATATGTATTCATACATATTAAACAAATGAATGATTAAAAAAGAACACTTAAAAGTGCCTTTAAATTCTCATTTTATTTAAATCCATACTTAAAATTATAAATGCGAAAGTCTGTGTGTTTGTCTGTCATGCTTTCGCGGCTAGTCTAGTCTAGTTCAAAAACCCACTCCCAAGCGTTGCAATATAACGAAGTAGTTATGTAGTACGAGCGGGCCGCAAGTATATAAAAAATATATCGATTGTATAAACATAATTTGAAATCGATAGATATTAGATTTTTCTATAATATGTGGCTTATCGACACAAAGTTCTATTTTACTACTCTGCAAAAAGATATCTTACATAACATTTGTAATCTACATTCCCCTAGCTCCATATAGAATATAGAAGGCATGGAGGTACGAGCGACCGTGGTAGATAGAAAGAATCCCATAAAACGCGATTCACCTTGCCAAGTTTTACTTTTCGATTACTAGTCATGCGAGCTCTATACGATAGACCTATGAATGGGGAAGAAGCCCCAAATTAAAATATTGAGAATTTTTAAAAATCTCTAAATATATAAATTATAGGACCAGCCGTGGAGCAAAGGCACAAAATATGACTGTAAAGCGACTGATTATGAGTTTGATTCCTCTCGAGGAGTGAAAATATTTAATATTTCCATTTTCTTCGCTCTGGTGTCGAGGTAAAGCGCGGCGTTAAGTCGCCCCACTTAAAACGCAATGCCTCCGAATTCAGCGGTGCGTGGGGAACAAAGTTTCTCCACGCTAGGTTCTCTATGCCTACCCTGGTATGCGCGGGATACAGCGTGAAGCTAAAAAAAATATTAATTATTGTTTACATGATCCTCATATAGAGACGAGATCACAACTTACTTGGTTATAGCCTTTGGGTATTTCCGCTAAGATGTATTATTTATTTGCTCTATCAGTATCGTAATAAATCAGCTTTTGAAAAACTAAAAAAAATAGAAAACTTTTTCAAAAAGAAAATTTATCGTTGTTTCAAAAGACGATACGTAATTTAAATTACTTTTGTTACGTGCTCTCGACAACTTTTTAAATATTATGATTTTACTTTTACGATTACAATAGTGCTAGAAGTGATTAATTATTTTTTCTATTTTAATCTCACCTTTCCTTTGCTTTTGAGTTACTTTCAAAAAGTCAAAAGCAGTGAAGCAAAAACTGTTGAATTGTATCAACAAACACCAAGTACTTCCATTCACATGTAATATATCTCATTTTCTAATCCTTTTGTAACTAATTAATAACATATTTATTTTCCCCAAAAATTGTTCCATAAAAATTCGACTCTAAATTCCTATTTAAACCATTTCTCACCAAAAAAAATGACCACTAAAACCAAATCTAACCACCAAAAATACATATCTAACCACGAATACCACATACATACCTCACCATACATACCACATCTATCCGTACCACCCACTCGCTACCATGTCCATAACGAGCGCGGTCGCGAACGCCGCCGCCTCCGCCGCGGCCGGCGCAGGCAAGAAGGCCGCGCAGGTTCAGTTGCAGGCGGAGCTCGGGTGCGATGACGAGTGGAATAAGTTCATATTGAGGGATGGGCTTTTGGGTGAGTGGAGAAAAAATAATGTTTAGTGTGACAGGTTAAATTAATTATCGAATGAGGTGGGGGGAATGATGGGAATGTATATTTTTTTGAAATATAAATGTGATTAGGTGTGAAATCAATTCTCAAATTTTTAGGCTGTTTTTAATTAAGATTGTATTTTAATGATGTTCATTTCTGCCTTCTGGTAAGAAGGCAAATCGCAGTGCTGAGATACGCCACTTAATATGTGAATGTCTGAATTTCTCGTAAAATGTATCTCTACATTTCATGATATTAGGTTCTCTTTGACTCTGACAGTAGGGTGCTGTGATGAGATCAGCGTAAAGCTGTAAAAGCCGAAAGAAGCCGAAATTTTAAAAAAATCCATCTGAAAACCTCTCTGATATCAGTTATTTTAAACAAATGTTACATGTAGTAATGTGTTTAATAACTTTTACAAGATTTAAACTTGTATTTATATTTTTTCTTACATTTACTTATGTAAGTAACCAATTTTGGAAAGTAACCAATAGTCCGACATTCACACTTATAACTAAAATTATTTTTCTATCTAGCCTCCTTTTTCTATCTAGCCTTCTTCCTTATCTAAAATTACAATTTCAATTACAATTAATGTAATAATTTAATTTTTGTTAGTAATCGATGTCTACACGGAGTGGTGCGGACCGTGCATCGGCATGGTCGGGAACCTGAAAAAAATCAAAGTGGAAATCGGGGGAGACAACTTACATCTGGCTGTGGTAAGAATAAATAAGGCTAGAATAAAATTAATTACAAATAAATTCTGGTTTCTCAACTAGCAATTATAAATTAAAACATATTTATCACCACTTTATTAGCCTATTAGTCATATACATGACCTGAATCATAGCTTTACACAATAAGTGTACAACATAGCACGAATGTACGGAAAGCAATGAACGGAGTGTCTTGGGACTAGTCTCTTCCTGACAACTCAGCAATAATAAAAAACACTCACTTCACGTCACTAGAGGTTCGAATCAAATCGGTAATGAACGTGTTGATGTATTTTTCTGTATATTACGAATATTTTGACGCTAAAATCTCTCTGATTCTTGATCTTCTATGCGGGAAAAAGTGTAAAGCTAAATAAGGCATAACATACCCACATAATTCCTTCTAAATAATTTCACAGGCAAAAGCAGACACAATAGAATGCTTGAAGAGATTCAGGAACCGCAGCGAGCCCACTTGGATGTTCCTTGCGGTAAGTTTAAAATCATACCTTATTGAAAACGAATTATTAGTAAGCTGAACGTAAAAGGTTCTTTGATGTATTTTTAACGCTTACGCTTTTTCCTGCATAACCTAGTGACCCCTAGTGACCCTTGACACTAGTCAAGACACTCCTTCCTGCTGTTTACGCCAGAAATCGAGACATTGCGTTTTGAGTGGGGAAACTCAACGCCGCTCTTTGTCTGTCATACCAGAGCGGAGAAATAAAGGTTTAAATATAAACATACCCCGCGTGAGATATGAACCCACAACCATTGCTTTACTGTCAAACGGTAGCTCACTGCGCCACGGCCGCGGTCTCTTCTATATAGTAACTATGTATTACACGTGTATGTAATGCACGTGTATAGAACTCTGAAACTCTGAAACTTATGCCATTAAGAACTAAGGCATTTTCTGAAACTTCAAGGCTTTATAATTACTAAATTATACTTTTGTTAATAGCGGAAATTCGTCGGCATTTAAATATAGAAATCACAGTCTATTATTTATGATAGAATTGTTATATATAATTAATATTAAATAATAGGTAATAGTTTTGAAAGTGTGTGAAAAAATACTTAGATTTTACATTACCGAACAATGTTAAATTTCATTCTTTAACATAAAGTATGTAAAAAAACTAAAACAGACAGGTATGTAGAGCACACAATAGCCCTATTCCTATACACTCCAATGGCACGGATGTGGACGGTATCGACCAAACATGAGTATGGGGAAAAGAATCAATGTCATATACATACAGTGGCTATGCCACTTATATCTTATAGTCTGCGTACATATCGATTGATAGTTTGTTCTACTTAGCGAAAAAATATAAGGTGTTACATGCAATCGAGTTTATAGATATGGTACCTAAAGTTAGTTTCACAAAAATACTTTGAAACTCTTTTTTTTAATGTTCGTCAACTGAATTCCCTATATACTTGTTGTTTAATTGAATGTGAATTTTTTTTAGAAAACGTATAAAAATTGGAAAACCGCAGTATTCAAACTCACGCCTCTTGACCTGCCCAAGTGCTCCGGCCACGTCGAGATTCTTACACGCTTATTGCAATTTATTTTTGAAATTGGCATCTTTGTTGGCATGATTGTAATGTTCAGAGATTGCTATCTCATAAATATTTTAACTTACTATTTAATTATATTAAGAATTTGCCTTACAAGTTCAAGTAAAAGCGTCGGCTTATCTAAAACGTATCTACGAATATCAAAATAATTTCACTTTTAATCTTCCCAAATGATCATTTACAACATTTCATTAATAATTCCATTTCCAGGGTGGTCAACTAATAAACGTGGTGTTCGGAGCAGACGCTCCACGCCTCGCTCGTACAATAGTTGAGGAACTGCAAAACGAAGAGCTAGTGAAGAAAGGTGAACGAGAGCGTATCAAGCGGGCTCCGCATGAACTCACTCCACCTGAGCAAGTGAGTTAGAAGTATTTAAAATCAGGAAATGGTTTTCTGGTGTAAAATATGAAGTCGTTTAAGGCACGTGATAGTTGTGGGTTCGAGTCCCATTCGAAGGAATTGTATTTAAAATATTCTCATTAACTTGCTATTGAACTTAAGACAAAGCGCGTTATGGCGTAACGCCACCCAACACACATTTTTTCGATTTTGTGCGTAAAGTGAAGATATATGAAGAAAGTCGTTGGGCAGTTGAAAGTGTATGTGATGGTTGTAAGTTCGATTTTTATTTAAGGCAATATTTTTTTTTTATTTTCTTGATCTATCATACAATTTCACAAAAATATTTTAAAAGAAAAAGTTTAAATTTACCTAATACGAAATTAGACCGTGTTTGTCTGCGTGGATGAGGAACGCTGGAATACAAGAAAATAAAAAATATATATAAAGACCCATCATTGGCGAATTGGAAAGTGTGCAAAAGGACACGAAAGTTGTGGTTAGAAATCCTATATACGAAATAAAAACAATAAGTCTCACCCAAAAACAACAAAAAAAACAAATCAAACAGAAGAACGCAGATAGTTCTCTACGATGTCATACTAATTTGTCTACTGTCTACCAAACAAATAAATATAAAATCCATGTAAACAAAACCAAATTTAACATCACAACCAAATCCCCATAACAATAGTAATCAACAATTCCTCCCAGGAAGTAGCTCTCGCCGAAGAGAAGCTGCACCAGCTACGTCGCGAGAAGGAGGCCGTGGCGGCCGAGACCGCGCGCACCACGCGGCGGGACGCGAGGGCGACGCGCCTGGAGACGCACTTCAGCGACGTGTGCCCGGCGCTCATGATGCCGCACGCGCAGAAGAACTTGAGGAAGATCTCTGATGCGCTCGAGCCTCATGGTATTTGTGTGATGGTGTTCTTTTTGGTGGTGTGGGGGTTTGTGTCAGAAGAACAGTTATTAGAGTTGGGAGTTATGATTTTTTTTTTAGCTTCACGCTGTATCCCGCACACAACAAGGTCGGCAGAGGGAGCCTAGTGTTAAGACACTCCGTTCCCCATGCACCGCCGAATTCGGAGGCATTGCGTGTTAAGTGGCGGAACTTAACTCTGCGCTTTCCCTCGACACCAGAGCGAAGGAAATGGAAATACTAAATATTTCCACTCCTCGAGTCGGAATCGAACCCACAACCAGTCGCCTTACAGTCACACTTTGTACCACTGCGCCACAACTGACCCCGCATTGCATGTTTTTTTTGGAAATTAATTTTAAATTTATTCCTATGTCATATAAGAAGGTATAATAGAAACTCGATCTGGCCCTCAGTTATACGGATTCGCGATTATTCGAACCCCATCCCCTGCATACGTACCTGTATAACTAATTTATTTCATGATTAAGGCTGCAGTATTATACATGTTTGTATGTACATGACAAGAACATTTATCTCTTACTAGCGGCCCGCTCGCGGCTTCGCCGCGTGAACTCCGTGATTGTTTCGGTATATTGCAACCCTCGGTGGTGGTTGTTTAAAAAATTAAGTAGCCTATGCTTAAGCTTAGATTATCAACTATATTTATGCCATTATTCATTACAATCGGTCAAGCGGTTTAGATTTTTCATATAAACTTTCATCTCCTATTTTAACCCTTTAGGGGGCGATTTTTGAAAAAATAATTAGCCTATGTTAGACCCAGTAACTTTTACTACTTTCATTCTAAGTTTCATCCAAATCGGAATGGTAGATTAGCCGTGAAAGCATGACAGACAAACACACAGACTTTCGCATTTATAATATAAGTATGGATTAGTTGCTTTATAAAGATTATTTTTTGTTGGTATATAACAAAAACATAGAATAGAATAGACAGTTTAGGAATTTTAATATATATAAAAATAGAAATATAAAAGATATTTAATTTCCTTGCACTAGGTGTTCTCGTAGCCGACAAGTGTCCGTTAGTTCTGGGCAAGCAAGGAGCCCGGATTCTAGCAATGGAGAACCCAGAGTTCAATCACCCTGAAGCATCAGCAGCTTTAATTGAAAGACCGTCGTTAGCATTGTTGCTGAAGAAATTACCTGAGAAAGAAGGAAACATCATTGGTGAGACTTTCAATCTTAATAATTTCGCCTGAAAGCGGGATAAAGCCAATTTTGGACAAAACGCCCTGTATTTAATACGCATTTTACAATCGGCTTGTCTAGTCTTGTTTTGTGGAAGGTATTGTTGTGTGGAAAGTAATTAAAAATTGACATATACTTTGAATTACCTGAAAAATCTACGCGAAATGCATTACGTTTTTTTTGTCTACCCTGCTATTTGTGACTTGGGTAAGCTATGCGGGATATGTCTGAAGCTGAAATTTTACGGTCCGTTTAGACAAATTTGAAGCAGGAATTAGAATTCCTGTTAATTCCTGTTAAATGTTACTATATTTTTAAACTAACTTATACCCCAAAATATATTTTACAGAAATAGTACGTCGAGCACTTCTCGGTGAAGGTTTAGAAGGGGAGGAAGAAAGTCAACCTAAAAAGATACCATCAGAAGAACTGAAGGCGAATGGTGTTCCTGGCTTGTTTGTGCCTGCGGACCGGCAACAAAGGGCTTCTGTACTTGATTTGCTCTTCCCTAAAGTGAGTGTCAGCTCTTTAAGCCGAACCTTGCGGTCACTTAGAGTACTTTTTTTTACTCATTTCATTATGTTTAGGGAAGTAGCGCTGGTTTTAATTACATAAAGGATTTTCGATAGTGTTAATGCGAATGCACAGTCGATAGTGTTAATGCGAGTACACAGTATGCAATCGTGGTAAAATTAAAAAAAAAATAAATACACGCGATGGTTATTTGTTCGATATTAATGGCGGGGACGATTTAAATTCTTTTTCTTAGTTCCCACCCAGTATGTTATACATATAATTGGGTAAAAACATGATACGAAGTTACACATGAACACATTTTTTTGCGATAAACTAATAAATAGAAAAGAGAATACAGCTTCGATCGTTGTTGAAACAGATCTTCAAGCATGCTGGTTTTACAATCATTTAAACTCCATAAGTAGGCAATAAACACGCCTTTTCTTCAAGAGATAAGTCCACCTTTGTACTAATGTTTTATTTGTTCTCTCACTTTATTTTATGTGCAATAAAGAATATATATAAATTCTAATTTCCATTATTTTCTTTAGCTTCACACCTTTTCCCACATAAGGTAATCAGAGAAAATCTAGTGTCAAAACACTACGTTCTCCCAACAAATTTCCTATATTAATTCTTACTTTCTACTTCATCAGATGGTAGGAGGCCTCGTGGAACCGTCAACACCACCAGAACCACCACACATAGCCATGGTGTTCGGAGCTTGGCAAAGAAGAGCAGTTCTATCCATAACTTCTACCCCAAAGTTAGCTAACAGGATACTACGCTACGGATTTTTTGCAGACGCTAATATAGACGAACCTAAGTTACTTTGCAAGACCATTGAGAAATATGAAGAGAGGGTAGAAAAGGATTAGTGAGTACATTTTTTAGTACAAAATTAGTATATTTAGCAAGTATGGAATTATTTATAATATGTTCATTTTAGCTTCACGCTGCATCCCGCACACAGAAGAGTAGGCAGCGGGAACCTAGTGTTAAGACACTCCGTTCCACACTTTCCGCCAAATTCGGAGGCTTGCGTGTTAAGTGACGGAACTTAACGCCGCGCTTTACCTCGACACCAGAGCGAAGAAAATGGAAATATTAAATATTTCCACTCCTCGAGTGGGAATCAAACCCACAACCAGTCGTTTACTAACGTTGCAATAAAAGACGTGTTTGTTTTTTTTTATTGCATTTTTTACGACTTTCACGCTTTTAGATAATATCGCTTTCTGATAGTATTATTCCCAGTTTCAATATTTATATAATATTTATATATCTTAGTAGGAAAAAGTGAGATAAGTTACTGAATTAGGTACAAACATAATAAATTTATTTTAAATATTTATTATAATCATTATTTCCTCCTTGACTCCACATGCGAGATCTCGAATTTGAATAAGAAATTAGAAAACAGAGTGTCTCGACACTAGGTTCTGTCTAATTATCCTTAAAATAAAATCGTAATACCAAATTCCAGTTGCGAAACAATCGTCCTAATGATAGCAGTAGGCGTCGTGGAACCCTTACTAGTGGACCCTAAGGACATACCTCCAGAAGGTCCTCCAGAGGAACTCCTGACCCTCGGCCCTTTGCACGTGAGCGAGGACAATGTAATGGGCATGGAAGAGTGCGAGAGGTTCTTCCCGTTAGGGTATAATGAACCTGAGGTGAAACCGAAACCCAAGTCGAAGAAGAAAAAGAAGGTAACCTAACTTTTACCTAATTTTTAACATTTTAAAGTATAGTTACACACTTGGGAAATTGAAAATAACATTTTTAGTAAATACATAAAGAAAATTCTTGTACGGTTTCCAATAGGCGCGGGTTCGGATTGCACTTCGTTCTAGTTTTTATACGTTTTCTATAAACGTATTTTTCAAGAAGGCACGTTTTCTTTTTTATTTTTTTATTATTATTTATATCTAAGGCTATTGTAGAGCAATGGCCATCGTAGAGCAATGACCGTAAACTCTATTGGTTGTTATAATTATATTTAACAACACACAACTAAAAACATTTCCATTTCCCTGTTCTGGCTAAGAAAAAGCGAGCAACACGCAACGCGTTTTGAAACGAAAATTGGAGAACAGTTTTATGACTCTAGATTCAGTCTCACTACGGGAAACAGCGTAAAGCTATTTTTTACCTAAACAATGTCTTTGGCACCAATAATGATGCAGTTCTGGTAATGTGTAACTGATAGTTTATTTATGATTACATACACCAAGACCAAGGGGGACCAAGGAATTGTTAATACTTAAAATAAGGATTAATTTAAGTATTAACAATTCCCTGGTTCCCCCAGGCTCCGCCTCAACACTGAATTCTA
This sequence comes from Dryas iulia moderata, assembly GCA_019049465.1. Lineage (NCBI taxonomy): Eukaryota > Metazoa > Arthropoda > Insecta > Lepidoptera > Nymphalidae > Dryas > Dryas iulia. Next base: position 15,415,815 of record CM032416.1, read on the forward strand.
GAAACTGCCACACAAAAACACACATACATATATTGTTTATAGCTGTTATCATATTAAACTCAACCAAAATCTCAATCACAGCAAAAACGTCACGAAAACAAAGACGACACAATGGACGAGAGCATCAGCATCGCAGACAACGACACCATCGATGACGGGGAACCTAACGGAGAAGGTTCCGCTGAGGGGGATGGGGAAGTGGAGGGAGATGGGGAAGAAGGGGACCTGGAGGGGGATGGGGAGGGGGAAGAAGGGGAAGACGAGGATGGGCATGTGGATAAAGCTACTTCTCCCCCACCAGCTACTTAGTAAAATTTTCAAAATGTATTAAATACGTTTAAGTAAATATGTAATTAAAATTAAAACTTATGAAAAAATAAAAATATGTTAATAACATATTTCAAAATTTGAAATGCACAAATATCTAAAACTACCCAAAATAAGCAAAATATATAATAATATTTTTTTGTTTTAATACAAGAAGTCTAATAATGTACTATGAATAATTCCTGTGGTATATAAGAGATTCCGCTGAGGGGGATGGGGCCGCGGAGGAGGATGGGGAAGAGGAAGGTTAGGTCGAAGATGGGCATATGGATAAATCTACTTCACCACCTGGTGGTGGTGCTACTTAGAAGTGAAGCGAAATTGAAAATTATAGATTATATTGGATATTTAAATGCATTTTGAAAGTAATTTGTAATTAAATTTAATATAAAAATCAAATTCTATTATTTTAAAATGCACAAATTTCTAAAACTATGCATAATAAGAAAAATAAACAATAATAATTAATGTCAATTGTTTTAATATAAAAAATCTAATAATAATTCTACTATTAATAATTTCTATGGTACGTGTAAATACAAACTAATCCCTATATAATCTGTATATGCCTTAAATAAGTACTAAAAATGCTAGAAAAAAAGCTAATATTCAAACTAAAAGGTACTAACTATACGTCCTTAATGTGTTAATTACTGTAATAATTAAATAAAAAAAATATTTACAATAAATTTTCGACTTCATCTCTAAACTTTAAAAAACTCTACCATAACATCAAGGGATAGGGAATAAGTCAATAAGAAATATACTCTATATATACTTATACAATATAATTATAGCGTGTAATCAAAATATTACAATCGTAATAACCTTATAATATAATTAATTAATATAACCATTCATATCACAATTTACAATTTTCATATTGAAAATTTCCCATAATAATAAAGCCGTTAGCATTATTTATATAATCTGTTTAAAAAACACTACAGACAAATAAAAAACGTATTATATTCTAAAAAATTGTATTTTTATTTATTTATTTATTATTATATTATAGTTATAAATAGTCAATTAATATATAATATTAACAATATAATAATGAGTACCGATTTAACTTTATAGGAGTGTGTATGGTGGGACTCACACCACAGAGTCCTTGCGGTTCCTGGAACAAATATAAATATACGTTTTAACATTTTTAAAGTGTTATTCCACACTTAGGAAAATTGAAAAAGACATTTAGAAAACGTATAATTTTTTAATATTTTTGATATATGTGGGATAGCAGAAATTTAAAAATCTCTCTACAGAGATGCTAATAACAACAAAAAGTTGTAATAAAGCGTATAAGAATTTCGACGCAGCTGGTAGTAGAACGGATGACTCAATGGTGAGAGGGTCTGAACGGTACGCAGGAGGCGCGGATTCGAATCTCGCTGCGTTCAAATTTTTATACGTTTTTTAAATGTCTTTTTCAAATATAAATATTGCTTATTTTCACACTTTTTCTTAGTGTCAAAACCCTCCCGAATTCATAAAATTGCGTATTGAGTAGCAAAACTCAACACCTCGCTTTGTTTTACTAAAATAGAGAAGATGAGCAATAGAGATGTTTATTAAAAACAACAAATACTCGTATGTATTTGAAGATAGGTTTCGATCGTTCATGCCTGCATAAATTTGACTTGTAGTTAATTAATATAATTGGTCACTAGTGTAGATAATCGTGAATCCGAAATCGAACTAGGGGCCGAATAATCGAGATTCTACTGTGTATTGATAATTCTAATATGTTTTATTCATTCTGACGAGAAAGTAGTGCGCTGACAGGAGCACGCGACACTTCTCTATGTCTATTCTTTTGTATCTACTGCTATATTGAAAAAGCTTAAAAAAAACCTAACAAAAAAAATTAAAATAACACTCTTTTTCATGCTCTCCCAATTCAATAATCATTTTTTTACTACCACCATTTCCTTTTCTTTGTATCTTACACACACTCAAATTTCCCATCTGACTCTCCCACTTTCCCTTACTGTCTATCCCTTTCACGCACACGCACATCTCTCATTTACCTCTTACTCACACACTTCTGTCACAGTGGTATTTTTGATGCTGTTGGTGGTAGTGGTAATAGTGGTGGTGGTCTCACCATATGTAGTGGTTGTCGTGGTGGGGCGCGCGCATGACGCCGACGCCGCCGCCCAGTCGCCGGTAGTTCATGGCGCCGCACAGCCGCCATTGGTTGGATTCTGGGTCGAACACCTGAAAATAAGCAATATTTTTTATGTGAAATGTATATATAGGCGTGTTATATGTATAGATTTTAAATAGTGATTATATTTTAAATTTATGCCAATATATTATAAATAATTACAGTATAAGTATAAACCAAAGTTGAATAATTTTATTTTCTCAGTTTGTATGTGTTGTATGCAGTTTATGAATGTGAAATTACTACAATTAAATACTTTTTAAAAATTTTTGTGTTATTCACACACTTGGGAGTGAATTTTTTCTTTCCTAAATGTCTTTTTTTATAATTAAATTAATGGTTAAGTTGATAAAGGTGAATGTTACTAAGTGATGAATATATGTTTAAAAAAAAAAAGAAAAAAAAAATCTCGCTATTTTTTTTTTTTTTTTTTTTAGTTCTTAGCTCTAAGGCAATAATTTTAGTGAATTGGTAGTAAATTAAGACATTAAAAAAAGGAATGTCAAATGAAGAATGTAATTTAAATAAAATTCAAAAACTTATTTATTAAATCAAATTATTTAACTTTCATTTTACACATATTAAGACCAAAATAACTCTACAAACACACACGACTCACCTCAATAGACTTTAAATACGCCGTGCCATCGAACCCGCCGACCGCGTACAGCTGCCCGTTGACGACGGCCAGCCCCACGCCACTCCGCCGTGACGTCATGGCCACCACGGGCGACCACGCGTCCGCCGCCGGCTCGTAGCGCTCCGCCGACGACAGCTCCGTGCAGTCGTCGCGGCCGCCCACGGCGTAGATCTGCCCGTCGAACACGGCGCAGCCGAGGTGCTTGCGGCGCGTGGACATGGCCGCCACGGCCGCCCACTTGTTGGCGCGCGGCTCGTAGCGCTCCACGGTGTTGAGCGGCGCCTGGCCGTCGGAGCCGCCCACGGCGTACAGGTGTCCGCCCAGCACGGCCACGGCCACGCCCAGGCGGCGCGTGCTCATGGCGGCCACCTTGCTCCAGCGGTTGTCGCGCGGGTCGTAGCGCTCCACGTGGCTGAGGCACTGCACGCCGTCCTGGCCGCCCACGGCGTACAGCGCGTTGTCGAGCACGGCCACGCCCACGGACGTGCGGCACGACGACGTCGGCGCGACCGCTCCGCTCCATTGGTTGGTCTGCAAAATTAAAGTAAAAATAGTTTTATTCAAAATTCGTTAAAAAAATACTTACGACTTCATCAGCATAGTATTTAATGAAAAAGAAAAATAAAATGGCCTAAGTTACACCCTATTACATTAGTTATCTGCCAACAAAAATCCCGTCAAAATTTATCCAGTCATTTCAGAGATTAGCTGAAATAAACCGACGAACAAACAGACAGTCACACAGAAAATTAAAAAAAGATATTATTTTGATATATGTACTGTATATGCATATGCATTTATAAAAAGTTAATATTACGTTAATATTATTAATTAATATTATATAATATAAAATTAAATTAAATTAAATAGCTTCATGCTATATCCCGCACACAACAGGGTAGGCAGAGGGAAGCTAGTGTTAAGACACTCCGTTCCCCACATTCCGCCGAATTCGGAGGCTTGCGTGTTAAGTGGCGGAACTTAACGCCGCGCTTTACCTCGACACCAGAGCGAAGAAAATGGAAATATAATTTCCACTCCTCGAGTGGGAATCGAACCCACCACCAGTCGTTTACAGTCACACTCTTGTGCCACTGGGCCACGACTAGCCAATCGTGGCATAGTTTTATAAAATGTAATAGCCATAACAGCCTCAAAAACATAACATGTATCTCATGTAATCAAAACACATTCTTTTTTTCGCACTAATTAAAATAATAATTAGGACCAGTCGTACCACACAGTCGGTACAAGCGTGAGACTGTAAAGCTTGTGGGTGTGATTCCCATTCGAAGATTGAAAATACTTCTTAATATTTCCATTTTCCTTGCTCTGATGTCGCGGCAAAGCAGGGCATTAAATTCCGCCACTTACCACGCAATGCCTTTAAATTCAGTGGCGTACAGGGAACTGAGTGTCTTAACGTTAGGTTCCCTCTGTGAACGCTAAAAGTTCAAAAAATCCCAAATCACCTGCGGGTCGTGGCGCCCTATGGTGTTTACACGCTTATGTCTTCCCATGTACCTGCGGGTCGCAGCGCTCTACGCTGTCTACGCGCGTGTACCCGCGGGTCGCAGCGCTCTACGCGGTGTACGCGCGTGTACCTGCGGGTCTACGCGCTCTACGCGGTCTACGCGCGTGTACCTGCGGGTCTACGCGCTCTACGCGGTCTACGCGCGTGTACCTGCGGGTCTACGCGCTCTACGCGGTCTACGCGCGTGTACCTGCGGGTCGCAGCGCTCTACGCGGTGTACGCGCGTGTACCTGCGGGTCGTAGCGCTCTACGCGGTGTACGCGCGTGTACCTGCGGGTCGTAGCGCTCGATGCTGTCTACGCGCGTGTACCTGCGGGTCGCAGCGCTCTACGCGGTGTACGCGCGTGTACCTGCGGGTCGTAGCGCTCTACGCGGTGTACGCGCGTGTACCTGCGGGTCGTAGCGCTCTACGCGGTGTACGCGCGTGTACCTGCGGGTCGTAGCGCTCGATGCTGTCTACGCGCGTGTACCTGCGGGTCGCAGCGCTCTACGCGGTGTACGCGCGTGTACCTGCGGGTCGTAGCGCTCTACGCGGTGTACGCGCGTGTACCTGCGGGTCGTAGCGCTCGATGCTGTCTACGCGCGTGTACCTGCGGGTCGCAGCGCTCTACGCGGTGTACGCGCGTGTACCTGCGGGTCGCAGCGCTCTACGCGGTGTACGCGCGTGTACCTGCGGGTCTACGCGCTCTACGCGGTGTACGCGCGTGTACCTGCGGGTCTACGCGCTCTACGCGGTGTACGCGCGTGTACCTGCGGGTCGTAGCGCTCTACGCGGTGTACGCGCGTGTACCTGCGGGTCGTAGCGCTCGATGCTGTCTACGCGCGTGTACCTGCGGGTCGCAGCGCTCTACGCGGTGTACGCGCGTGTACCTGCGGGTCGTAGCGCTCTACGCGGTGTACGCGCGTGTACCTGCGGGTCGTAGCGCTCGATGCTGTCTACGCGCGTGTACCTGCGGGTCGCAGCGCTCTACGCGGTGTACGCGCGTGTACCTGCGGGTCTACGCGCTCTACGCGGTCTACGCGCGTGTACCTGCGGGTCTACGCGCTCTACGCGGTCTACGCGCGTGTACCTGCGGGTCGCAGCGCTCTACGCGGTGTACGCGCGTGTACCTGCGGGTCGTAGCGCTCTACGCGGTGTACGCGCGTGTACCTGCGGGTCGTAGCGCTCGATGCTGTCTACGCGCGTGTACCTGCGGGTCGCAGCGCTCTACGCGGTGTACGCGCGTGTACCTGCGGGTCGTAGCGCTCTACGCGGTGTACGCGCGTGTACCTGCGGGTCGTAGCGCTCTACGCGGTGTACGCGCGTGTACCTGCGGGTCTACGCGCTCTACGCGGTGTACGCGCGTGTACCTGCGGGTCGTAGCGCTCTACGCGGTGTACGCGCGTGTACCTGCGGGTCGTAGCGCTCGATGCTGTCTACGCGCGTGTACCTGCGGGTCGCAGCGCTCTACGCGGTGTACGCGCGTGTACCTGCGGGTCGTAGCGCTCTACGCGGTGTACGCGCGTGTACCTGCGGGTCGTAGCGCTCTACGCGGTGTACGCGCGTGTACCTGCGGGTCGTAGCGCTCGATGCTGTCTACGCGCGTGTACCTGCGGGTCGCAGCGCTCTACGCGGTGTACGCGCGTGTACCTGCGGGTCGTAGCGCTCTACGCGGTGTACGCGCGTGTACCTGCGGGTCGTAGCGCTCGATGCTGTCTACGCGCGTGTACCTGCGGGTCGCAGCGCTCTACGCGGTGTACGCGCGTGTACCTGCGGGTCGTAGCGCTCTACGCGGTGTACGCGCGTGTACCTGCGGGTCGTAGCGCTCGATGCTGTCTACGCGCGTGTACCTGCGGGTCGCAGCGCTCTACGCGGTGTACGCGCGTGTACCTGCGGGTCGTAGCGCTCTACGCGGTGTACGCGCGTGTACCTGCGGGTCGCAGCGCTCTACGCTGTCTACGCGCGTGTACCCGCGGGTCGCAGCGCTCTACGCGGTGTACGCGCGTGTACCTGCGGGTCGCAGCGCTCTACGCGGTGTACGCGCGTGTACCTGCGGGTCTACGCGCTCTACGCGGTGTACGCGCGTGTACCTGCGGGTCGCAGCGCTCTACGCGGTGTACGCGCGTGTACCTGCGGGTCTACGCGCTCTACGCGGTGTACGCGCGTGTACCTGCGGGTCGTAGCGCTCGATGCTGTTGAGGTAGCTCTGTCCGTCGTGCCCGCCTACAGCATACAGCAGGTCGTGCAGCACGGCGACGCCGACGCCGCAGCGTCTCTTGGACATGGGCGCCACCATCTTCCACTCCGCCGTCTGCGGGTCGAAGCGCTCCACCGACGCGATGGCGTCGCCGCTGCACCACCCGCCCACCGCGAACAGCACCTCGCCTGGAACGGGAATGGAATATATATGGTTACTGAGTAAGTATAATAATTTCTTTTTTTTTTTAGAGGGAACCTAGTGTTAAGGCACTCCGTTCCCCACACATCGCCGAATCCGGAGGCTTGCGTGTTAAGTGGCGGAACTTAACGCCGCGCTTTACCTCGACACCAAAGCGAAAAAAACGGAAATATCATTTCCACTCTTCGAGTGGGAATCGAACCCACAACCAGTCGTTTACAGTCACACGGTTGTGCCACTAGGCCAAGACTGGCCCCACTGGTATATTAATTTCAATTTGATTTTTATTTTTTATTTTGATAAAATTACAAAAAATTATAAAAAATGTACGAATCCAATCTAAATTAAATTTAAATAATAATTAAATATATCCTCTGCAACCAAAAAAACACTAAATTAATGTATTACCACTTGGAAACCATTCAAATCCTCTATATAATCACAGAATTGGCATACATTCTACATTTAATTACATTGAAATTCTTACATAATTATTACAACTAATCTTAATCTTATAGAGATACTTTAACAAATTTCTCTATACTTTCTCTCTCTCTACACTCTACTTGCCAAGAATGATTTCTACAAAAAAAATTTTTGAACAAAATAAAATCTTAAACTATACATTAATTAAAACATTATTAAAATAATGTCTAAAATATCAACACATTTACATACACCATCAACATAACTCTACATTTACCTCGTCTCGTAGGCTTCCTTGGCCTGGTCCTGGGCCCCTGCATGAGCGGCCTCTCTTGAGGCAGCAGCAGGTAGTTTTTGGCCTCGTCCAGCAGGTCTCTACATGCGTCATCAGAACGAATCAGCAGTTCTGAGGACACTGTGCCCACTAGGAACTTGGGGCTGAGGAGTGGCAGGCGGACGTGTTGGAGGACCTGGGAAAAAATTGTAGTTTTTAATCTGTGTTGTTAGTTATTAGTTATATATTTTAAAAAAATGCTTGGCTGTCTACATGTCTTTATACATTCGTATATTATCGTATTTACTCTAAATATACTCTGGGGTCTGATGAATACTGACACACATGCAATAAACAAACTGTACCAAATAAAAATACATAAGAAGTTCCCTAATGTTGTAATTTTGTTAAAGGAAATTAATATAATTTTAATTTACAAAATCAAAACAATAAAAAGTTTCAAATCGTTCTCCTGTACTGTGAAAACACATTATACCAGTCTACATAACACTAGTTTCTTATGTTCGTCTATTTGCCTTACTTATTTTATCACTAACAATTATATTATTTTACACTTAAATTCTTCAATGACATCGCGTCATCAAATAAAAAACTGAACTTATCACGCCCTCAGTGGAGGGAGCCTGGACGGTTCAGGAGGCGCGAGTTCGAATCCCGCTGCGTTCAAATTTTTATGTTTTCTTTAAAATGTCTTTTTCAATTTTCCTAAGTGTCAAATAACACTTTAATAAAAAACTTTAATAAAACAGTATTAAACCATCAACGCCATCTTGTGGCATTATTGTGTAAATATCAAAACCTATGAACACAACAATTTAAATTTCAACTGTTTTCACGCTATACTGTTTAAGTATATGAACATAGTATTACCAAAAATATATAATCACAATTATAAAAAACATAACAAAAAAGAAAGAGACATTGGAACACAGCGGGATTTTTATATGTTTTCTAAAAGTCTTTTTCGATTTTCCTAAGTGTGGAATATATAATCTCTTCAAAATGTTTAAAAATAACAAAAAAGAGATAGAGATACACTAATTACGTATACTGTATGAAAAGCGCCTATTTTATATTTCTGTGTCTATGCATTTAATATAAGCAATTGTTGATATAGCAATTGCACAATGCTCCCACAAGTTTTATTATATAATATTTTTTGTAAGAATATTCATTCCTTATAACCACATAAAATATAATTATTATTTATACTTTTAATTTTGTAGTCATTTTAAATTTAATTAATGTTATTTTATAAAACATTTCAGTTTTTTTAATTCTCTGTCTGTCGCAAACATAATTCACTCTACCACTACAAAACAAACAAACAAACAAGCAATCAAACAAACACACACCTGAGCGAGATGCTGGCGTCTCTCAGCCACGTTGTACTTGACCCACGACATGACCGCCTGGAACGTCTGCTCCTCGGAGCGCACGTTGAGCTCGTCCGACGACACTATGTCTATGAGCTGCGCCGCCGGCAGCAGGAGGAACTCCTCGCTTTCCATCACCTGGGGGGAAAGTGGTTAGTACAAGTGGTCTTTTTGTAGTTTTAGGCTTTTCCTATGCTTATATAACTGTGTAGATAAGCTTAGCTGCAGGGAGGAGGAGAGACACCTGAGGTGGGATATGGGTACTTATTGATTATCTTTTTATTAATGCTGTAATATTCCTATTAGTATTCAAAACTATATCTCTTAATGGTGTTATATAAACAATAGATAAACAGCTCGAAAGGCAGTTCTGTACAAATATAAAAAATAATTACAATATTATTTAACTCATTCGTAGCTATTCAGCAAGAATTGAAATTAGCTTAATTAGACACAGTCTTACCCCTTAAACAATTTTGGACACATTAATAATTTTGACTAACATTTTTTTTTTTAATTTGTGTACATAATGTACTCCTAATAACAGAGAATTGACTAACTATTTACCTATATATACTTACGAGGTAAGGGAACAAAACATTCACTTCAATGTAATTCAATAACCAATATTTAAAATATCTATATTTCAATTTTTTTGAATAATCCTTACCTCAGGAAAATTCTGCTGTGTGAACTTGTCAGCGATCCGCAACAACTCCCTACACGAGTGCGTGTCGGCGAACGCGCGGATACCCAAACAGTTGGAGCAGTCCAGCTGACGCTTGAGGAACTCGCAGCACACGTCCTGGATCTCTTGGAGCTGGAGGAGGCAAGCCGCTGGGAGGAGGGCCTGGAGTAATGGTTGATGATCTTGGATTTAGTTGGTTTTGAACCTTTCTTATTGAGAACTCTTAAGTGTATGCCCATTTAATTTTTTTTCGGTTTAAAAAACAGAGATAGCTAAGATAGCATTTAATAATTTGTTTTGTCTACCTAACAACTTTTTTTTCACTTAGTTGTTTTTTTTTAATTCCACTGAGTAGGAATTTTATTCACTTTCCAACCATTACAAAATTCTCATTGAGGAAAAGTGTTTATTAATATTCCTTTGGTCTTAATATCTGGTAAAACAAAACTTAACATTACATTCCTCTACTTTACAAGTACCATACCCTTAAAATGAAATCTCTACTTACACCAAGTACATAAATTTTTTGCAATTATTAATGAAAATAAACCATATCCCACTCACCTGAACATTACTTTCTTCGACAACAATATGCGCTGTGTAACAGAACTCCACCAGCTGTTCCATGGCGTGTTCATCTACATCTCTTATCGTGACCTCAGTAGCCCGAGACTCAGCTAACTCACCCGTGAACATCGCACGGAAGTAGGGACTACATGCTGAGAGGATCACCCTGGGATAACCGGGAATTAACTTATTATCCTTATCTAGATAATATATGTCTAGATAATAGAACATGGTATTCTCTTGGAAAGAGGGAACTTAGACTAATCACATCGTTCTTTTCGTAGAAGAATTCAGAATCTAAGAGACCATGACATTCAAATAAATGAAAGATGGGGTTATATATTTACGTATATTGAAATAAGATTGTATAATTGATTGGAACTTTATTGGAAATTATGTGGCATAAATATAATGTATATTTCTCAATTTGTTTATAGAGATAATTTATAAAATTTGATAAAATACGTATTCCTTTTGTAATGTTGTCTATCTCCATATTTTACATAAAAAAGATCTGTTTTCGTTTATTAAAAGAACTAAAGGAGCAGAGAGATCAATAACGAGATCTCTCCGCATATCTCACAAAGAAATAACAGTCGAATATAATAATAAAGCAAATAGTGAAAAGCACTACATACCTACTCAAAACTTTAAATATCCAAATATTATAACCTTCCAAGTCTTCGCATAAAAGTAGTTAAATGTAGCGTGAAATGAATAAATTACGAACACATAGCTTCCTTAAACACTTACAACCTTGCGTTCTGATATACAAAGTTGTTTACAATAATTTAAAAAAAATGGCATTGTTCGTGAGATTTTTTAACACCTGTTTTAGCTCTCGTGCATTCAAACTTTGTCCCGTATAGCAGGTTAATACATTCCGTTTCTAGTGTCAAGACACTCCGCTTTCCACTTTAGACTCGAAGTTAAAACATCACATATTGAAGGGCGGAATTCATCGTCGCGTTTTTTCTTAAATATTAAAGCGAAAAAAGGTAAAAATCAATATATACATTCACTACCCCGAAATGGATCGAACCCATAACCAACCGCATTAACAGACGGTCTTCCACTATGCCACGATAGCATCTTCTATCTGATATAAAAAGTTGTTTACAATAATAAAAAAAAATGGCATTGTTCGTGAGATTTTTTAACACCTGTTTTAGCTCTCGTGCATTCAAACTTTGTCCCGTATAGCAGGTTAATACATTCCGTTTCTAGTGTCAAGACACTCCGCTTTCCACTTTAAACTCAAAGTTAAGACATTACATATCGAATGGCGGAATTCATTGTCGCGTTTTGTCTTAAATATTAGAGCGAAAAAATCCCCCGAAATGGATCGAACCCATAACCAACCGCATTAACAGACAGGCCTTCCACTATGCCACGATATCATCTTCTATCTGATATAAAAAGTTGTTTACAATAATTAAAAAAAAAGGTATTGTTCGTGACTTTTTTTATCGTTTACATGACCTGTGCTAACGATAAAAAATAAACTAAAAGAACTACGCTTTAATCTATTGTCTCGTTATCCTGTTCGACCTAGCAAGGACGTCAGATTGTTGGTGATTTGTATTGTCAATACAATTTTTCTCGTGTGAAAAGCTTCAGTACATATTTAAAAAACGTATAATACTTTAAACACATGCGGACTGGAACCCGTGCCTCTTGAAAACTGATAAAACGCTCTGACCACTAAATGACTAAACCATCGGTCCTACATCTGGCTACGTCGAAACTCTTATATACTTATTATAATTTTTTTTGCTGTTTGTGCAGATTCGAGTCCTTATTAGATACTAGCAGCCCGCTCGTGGCTTCGCCGCGTGTATTGCCTGATTGTTTGGTTATGCACCCCTCGGGGGTGGATTTTTGAAAAATAAAGTAGCCTATCTTTGAAATTCAATTATAAACTATATTTATTCGAAAATTCATTACAATCCTTCAAGTGGTTTAGTTTTTTCATATAAACTTTCATCCCCTATTTCACCCCTTTAGCGGTTAATTTTTGAAAAAATAAGTAGCCTATGTTAGACCCATGGTTATTTACTACTTTTATTCTAAATTTCATCTAAATCGGACCAGTAGATTAGCCGTGAAAGCGTGACAGACAAACACACAGACTTTCGCATTTAAAATATACGTTTGGATCATTCAATTTTTTATACTTTTACTAAAAATATTTTTTATATTATAAATGTGTGAATGTTAAAGGTTGTTAAAAATTCAGACTGTAGCCCTCAAATGGGAGACGAAAAATTATTATCAAAAATCCTACAAATACTATAAAATAAAAAAAAATGTCCGAAATAAATTTTCTTTATAAGAAAAGAGTATCAATATTCTTTAAAAATATGGCAATATATGAGGTTAAGACAAAAATGGATATTCTATCGTTAAATGTTTACTATTCATGACTGTTCAGTCAGAGTCTGTAGATCCACTGAACATACATACTATTTATCTTCTTAAAACGTTGCATTTTTACATACTTATTACTTTTATATTCCCTCACCTGTGAGCAAATAACTTTCTATTAGCTACGTTAAGGACAACATCACACAGTTCGCGGTGACGGCGGAGGGCTGAGAGCTCGCCCAGTATAGCGCGCGGGTGCTTCTCCGACGTGTGCGACAGGCGCGCGCCCCCGCCGCCGCCTGGGGACCCGCCTTCCCCCATCCTGTGTGGACGAGATGAGGAAATATTTAGATATATATAATAATTAGAAATAGTAGAAACTCGATTATTCGGACCGTAGTTGTATAAATTCGCGATTATCCGAACTAGTGACCAATTATATTAAATACCTGCAAGTCGAATTAATGCAAAAATAAACAACTTCGGACCTGGCCTTATCCTGTCCGCTAGATACATATCAAAATATTTTATTTCATGAATAAGGCTACAGTATTTAAGAACATTTTCTTCATTCGTCATTTCATCATTGTCTTTGTTAAAAATAACAAATACATATCGTATTTGTTATTTTAAATAAAGATGTAATATTATGTACCTACTTCACATGCACAAAACAAGCTTCTCTTCATACATTAGATTATCAAATCCATTTCTTCATACATCCATTTCTTCATACACTTTCAAGCATACAAGATCTTACGAGAATAATTAGTCCCATTACTCAAATTTCTACTGTAGCTTAATTTTACTTTACACCTGAACCTAAATAATAAAATAATCAGAGGGAACCTAGTGTCAAGATGTTCTGTTCAGCACTATCTGTCGAATTCAAGAGGTTGTGTGTCTTGTCTCCTCCCTTTGGGAGGAAAAAGTGTATTTAAATTATGATTATTTCACTGGATGGGAATTGAACCACCCAACCAACCAATCATGATCACAGTCACAGATACAATATAGTTATAGGCAATAATATTAAAAACTTAAGCTTTTGAAACTTGTGTCACAAATATAAAACATGAAGAATATACTTTTGATATAATCAATTAGGAAAACAATATGTTTCTCATCTTATGAACCTATATATTTTTAAATTTTAACTGGTGAATGATCAAAACATTTATTTTTAAATTTAATTTTACTATATAAGATGCATTTTTGTCTGTATTCAAATATATTATTTTTTTATTTTAAAAGACACTGATAAAATGTCTAGGTCAAAAACAATGTGTAAAACAACTATCAAAAAGATCTATACACAAATGGTAAATAACACAAATATCTAAATTAAAAAAAATACATATATAAACATTTTTTTTTATCAAGGTTGAGCAATCAAAGAATCTATCAGTAACCTAGAATCAACCTCGCAACCTTCAAATACTATACATTAATGCCCACTATGCCAAATGGCTGACAGAATAAAAATAAACAAGCATGCTGTGCCATTAAATTTGATGTCAATATATTTAGAACACACCTTGACATGCATATATAATACTTTCTTGTTAATAAGTTATTATATTTAGCCTATAAAATATTTAGTACATATCATTAATTTATATTTTGATACTATAAGATAAATTTAAAAAATAATTGTTATAAAAGAACGACAATTATTACAAAAATATATACATTTATTGTAATATATTCATCATTAAAGCATTAATAAATCTTATATTAGATATTCACATACATATTCATTTGTATTCATCAGTTTTTTATAATACAGACTTTCTGATATCAAGAAATTAATAAAATATAGTTTTAGCATCATGCATCCACTGTGTATACTAGAACTGTCAAAAAGATCCTAATATCAATAGATGCTATGCAATTTCTGACCAATGTCAAAATTCAAGTATCAATTGGCGGAATGAATGTGAATTGAACCGGCAAGCACTACCTGTACAATTGGTTTATAACCCACTGTGGCCTTAAAAATAAAATTATGTGCAAATAAAATATGAAAAATATGTTCATATAACATACTTAAAACAAGATTACAAAGTAGATAGTAGAATCTAACACAATGGACTTTAATCAGTGCATTTGACATACAACTATCTGTAGTTGTAAATGAATGAAATACAGTTTATTGCCATTTCTATATTAGAAAATGTTGTCATAACATTTAAAATCAATTGAAAGCAATAACGAAATACGTAATTATATGAACAACAATAGATAAATCAAGAATTCTTTTTTTCCATATGTTACAGAATAAGCATAAATATAACTAGAAAGGAAAATAGACCTTATTTAATAATAAATTTTGTTTATTTAATTATAGTCACATGACTTGCCACTGGAAGGATGAATTCAACACCTTGTGACATAATAATAATCAATTGATGTCTTCATAACAGAGACTAGTAATCATAATAAGTGTATGCATATCATTTATATGTATAATTAAAGTTATGTAGAAACTATCTTTATTTATTAGCGCTAACAATACAAATTGATAATATTCATCATTTAATGATGTTCATAGCATTAACTGTAATATATTTTAATAAAGATACTGATGATATAATACTTAGTTAGGCAAACTCAATGATTCACGAAAGTTAAGACCTTTTTCTTATTTTATTTGTTGGTTAAGTTTTTGTTTTAATATTATTGAGATATTTACCTCTTGTGTCCGCGCGCGTTTCCCAGCTGCAAGCGCAGCGGGGGCGAAGCCCAGCCCCACACGGAGTCAATCTGTAACCACCATCCACCTTCAGTGCCAGGCTGAACTTTTACATTCACTTACCACTTGTTATCATCAATTATACGTAAATTCGTAAAAATGTGAACAACCAATAGTACTCAAAAAACACTAGAAACATTAGAACTGTGCTGTATTTTTTATTCATATATACAATAACACATTTGTTACCACTCGATAATTTATGCGAATGTCAATGCTCCCTGCCCCTTCTTACCTTTGAGGATTTTTGTACACTATAAAACCAAAACGGGCCTCAAATGAGCGCTATTTATTAAGTAGGCGCTCTGAGGCAAATACTAAGGACAATTAATGATGCATTGATTTTCTAATCACAAGAAATTTTTATGTTTACTGTTACACTAGTTTAGACATTATAACCATCACTTTTTTTAAAAGTACATTCTGAAAGTATTTTCACTCTTTCTTTTGAAAGTTAATAATGAGTAAGAAAGAGAAATATTTGATCATTTTGTACCCTTATAATTCACAAATTTAAACTTATTTTTAAAATAGTTATTATATGCTACATAAATTGTCTACAATCTCTATTTTCATCACAAAAAATATATTTTTTATATTTTTCTGAAATATTATAGAACTTCGGAACGCACTTTTATTAGAAATGTCAAAATTTGTATTGCCAGTTGCAACACATATGAATACGAGTAGAAAGGCGACATTGCGAAATGAACTTGTTTTGTAATATGTATAAATATTGTCGATGACAACATTATTGCAAAAACCCATAACAAAGTATTTATTTAAAATAAAATGTATTTTTTTTATAATTAGTGTTCGTCGTCTTCGTCGTCGTGTTACTTATACTTTTCAATATAAAAATTCTAATATAAATTAAGCTATACTATACTGTAAAAATGTCAATTACCTTAGCAAATGTCACTCGTAAATGAAGCTGTCAAATTAGTGTGTATAAAATACCGATAGTTTTTTACAGTGTACAAAATATACAAATATAAAAATACAAAAACAATGTCATTAGCACTCTTATTAGAAAAATATGATGTATCTACAGAAGAGGGGTTGGAGAAAGCGCTAAACGATATCGAGAAAGAAGAAGTAATTATATTTATAACTTTAAACAATAGTTGACGTGTTCAAGATTGTAATGTTTATTAATCTCTTCAATTAATATTTCACAGAGTGAGGTAAATGAAGCGTTAACTAATGTATTATCACGAGCTTGCACTCTTGAAGGCCGGTTACGTACTGCCAGCCAAGCATATACTAAATTAGGTGAAGTTAAGAAAGATGCAGAAGTTGCAGCTGGCATGGTGGATAAGACTGCAATGTTAGCGAGGGATGTAAGTGCGAAAGTTCGCCAACTGGACTTGGCTAGGGTAAGAAATTAAATATATATTTTCTACAGTATTAATTTCACCTAGTTTATAAATATAATATATCTAATAAATGTATAAATTACCTCATTATTTAAGACTATACATATTACATATTTTAAACAGACTTCTTTATAATAGAAAAAAAATAACAGATTAGAGTGCATTATACTAGTATATAAGTAACTTTTTAAATTTACTTTTGTTAGTACAAGTGTAAATAAGAAAGTTTTTAGCGGGTCCTTATTGGACCTACTAAAAATTACATATTTATATTTATATCCTAAAATATATTTTTTTCCCTCTTTCAGTCTAGAGTAGCTGAGTGTCAAAGAAGAGTACATGATTTGATAGATCTTAAAGTATGTAGTGCTGGAGTGGAAACAGCTATTAAGGCACATGATTATGAAACAGGTTTGCTGTTTGTAATCCATACTTATATTATAAATGCGAAAGTCTGTGTGTTTGTCTGTCACGCTTTCACGGCTAATCTACTGGTCCGATTTGGATGAAATTTAGAATGAAAGTAGTAAAAGTGACTGGGTCTAACATAGGCTATTTATTTTTCAAAAATGAACCTCTAAAGGGTTGAAATAGGGGATGAAAGTTTATATGAAAAATCTAAACCGCTTGACCGATTTTAATGAATTTTGGCATAAATATAGTTGATAATCCAAGGTTAAACATAGGCTACTTTACTTTTCAAAAACCCACTCCTGAGGGTTGCAATATAACGAAGCAGTCGTGTAGTTCACGCGGCAAAGCCGCGAGCGGGCCGCTAATTTATAATAATTCAAAAATGTTGACAATGTCAATGTTATTTTACCAACTATAAATATAAATTTATTATTGTTTTTAAGGGATAAATTATTCGAGGCAATTTTTTAATTGAAATAATTGCTTAACTTTTAAATAATTGCCTAACACAAAGGCACAATTTGTTAAAAAAAGTTAAATATTTTAATTTACTTTATGTAAAGGCCATCAGTATAATTTATTAAAACTTATTTATGATAATTAAAAATAGTTTTTAATTAATATAGTGGCGCAGAGGCACATTGTGTGTGTGTAAAACAACTGGATGTGGGCTTGATTACCACTACTTGTGGACAGCGGGGAACAGAGTGTCTTCACACTAGGTTCCCTCTGCTTTCCCTGCAGTGCATAGAAAGCGTAAAGCTGAAATAAAATAAAAATACACTATTAAATTAATCTTCCAGCTGCTGGCCATGTAGCTCGTTTCCTAAGCATGGAGCCTGGGTCAGTAGCCGCAGCTAGAGCTCGAGGGGCCCCAGATCCAAGACATGATATGGATGCTGCAGCTAAGACTTTGAGAGACCATCTCATTAAGAAGTAAGGAGTTATATTAGTACTTTGATAAATATGTTCATATTTTTTGATTTAAATTTAAATAAGAAGTTGTTCTGTAACAAATATAGTATTTATAAAAACAATATCAATATTCCATATATATTAGGTATTATTACATATTAGGTATATGATTTTTTTCTTTGTGGCAATCACCACCCATTGGGACATTGTCATGTAAAGAATTTGTCATATAAAGAAAATAGGCTGTATTCCCATGGAATTGTGCTTATATTTGTTTTTTTGGTTTCTACATTTCTGTTAAAATAATACACAGAATTGAGTTCTCTCTCTCCCACTCATCATGCAATATCTCGAGTTATTTCGTATGTAATAAATATAGAAACTCTTATCTACCACACTATGTGGTGAAGCTACTCATTTTTTTAGGTAATTATATTTAACTAGCGGCCCGCTCGCCGCGTGATCGTGAATTTTTTTTCGTTATATGCAACCCTCGGGGATGGATTGAAAAATAAAGCAGCTTATGTTTAACCTTGGATTATCAACTATATTTATTCCAAATTTCATTACAATCGGTCAAGCAGTTTACATTTTTCATATAAACTCTCATTCCCCATTTCAACCCTTTAGGGGTTGATTTTTGAAAAAATAAGTAGCCTATGTTAGACCCAGGGCTATTTACTACTTTCATTCTGAATTTCATCTAAATCAGACCAGTGGATTAGGCTTGAAAGTGTGATAGACAAACAGGCAGACAAGTATGGATTACATCACCATTTAGACAGACACTTGGCACACTAGTGCTGTGCGCTTTCGCAGGAGTTTTCTTTCATATGCTATTCACCTGTGGAATGACAGTGGCTGTGTTTCTGGTTCGATACGGCATGGGTACCTTCAAACAGCGCGTTTATTCCCACCTCGTTGACCGGCAACCTCCCTTGAAGCTCTACTGGTGCTACAAGGGGTCGTGAGCCTACCATCGCCTACGTCCACCTACCATCAAGTGACCCGAACGCTCTTTTCCCTTGTACTTCATATAAAAAAAAATTACAGATTCGACGAGGCTTCCAAAAATGAAGACGATGCGTCTGTAGAGCGTTTGTTCAAGTTGTTCCCGCAAATAGGACGTGCTGAGGAGGGAGTGGAATTGTTTGCTAAATATTTAGCTTCTCAGGTATCTTTTTATTTTATTTTATTGGATTTTATTTTGTAATATATTTTGTAATAGAGAGAAGAATTCGATATCAGAAAGGATGTTTTTTTAAATTGAAAAATTTATACACTATAGATACCGTTTGTTGTAACACTTTTTTTACCATTTTATAAACTGTTAAAATATATCAAATTGTATTATTACTTAAAACTAAAGTTAAGTGATGTTTCAAAGTAAGCTAAACAAGTTATCCTGTTCAATTATTTTATAATTACAATAATCCTTATTAGAGACGACACTGACTGACCGACATTAGATTCTGCTTTAGAAAAATAAGTGAAGCTAAGAATTTTTTTCTTTCCTAGTTAGAAGTAACCCAGTCGGGGTCAGTCGTGGCACAGTGGCACGAATGTGTCACTATACGACTATAAACGACTGGTTGTGGGTTCGATCCCCACTGGAGTGGAAATATTTAATATTTCCATTTCCTTCGCTCTGGAATCACAGAGGCAAAGCAAAGCGTTAAGTTTCGCCACATAACACGCAATGCCTCCGAATTCGGCGGTGAGTGGAGAACGGAGTGTCGTAACACTAGGCTCCCTCTGCCTATCCTGCTGTATGCGGGACACAGCGTGAAGCTGATACTGATAGACGTAACCCTCCGTCTTGCAAGTGCAATAGAGTTTTTGTACTTTTCACTTTAAACCAAACGTCACTTTTCATAACACCATAAAGCTAAACTCTAACTTTTCCCATATTGTCCCCCAGTTGGAAGTAACCCTCCGTCGTGCAAGCACAATAGAGCGGTCCGAGGGCGCGGCCTACGCGGACTCTGTCACGCGCGTGTTAGAGGCAGCCGCTGCGTGCATCGAGCGCGTACGTGTTGCTTTGCCCGTTACCACTACTACGGCTACCACCACGAATACCACCACGGCTACCACCACCAGTGTGCCTAAGTTGTTGTGTGTCGCTGTTGGACTGTTGCAGCCTACGGTTAGTGTTGGTTCTTTTTATTACTTTGAATATTTTAAAGTGATATTCTTACACTTTAGGAATTGAAAAAAATTTTTTTAGAAAATATGGAGAAATTTAAACGCAGTGAGATTCGAACCCGCGGCATTTTGAAACCGTTTCAGTGTTCGGAACGCTAAGCAATACATTATATAACCAGCTATATTATTAGTTTTATTTTTGTTATTAACATTTAAACATTGTTTAAAAATTTTCTTTTTTCATTGAAATTGATTTAGTACTTTTTTTAAAAGTGGTATTCCCATATTTAGGATATTTAGAAAGCGTATAAAAATATGAACTCAATAGTATTTGAACCAACACGTTTTAGAAGCAATGACATACAATCCAATCGCTTAAAATCGTTAAGCAAACGTTTTACATCCAAATGCATGGAACAGTTTTACAAAAATACTAACAACAATTTTCTTTTTGTTTTTCAATTTTTATTTCCAATTTTCCTCAGTTAATAGTTTATGTGGTTTCTTATTTGTATATGTACATATACAACATAACCAAGCCGTGCTATAGTACGACTTTCTTTATAATTGTATGCTTATCAGCAAGTCGAGGGTTGTGCATTCGATTCCCACCCAAAGAAATGATGATACTTAAATAATTCTGTGTACTGCTGATAACGTTGTGTTGAATGATTTGACAATTCAAAAGTGCTTGAAAGTATTGAAAAGTCTTTTTGAACAAAAATATTTTTAACTTGTATTTATATAGATATGTTTGGGAGTACGTCGCGTATGCACAGAGATGGTGTCATCTCGTCGTAACACGGCGGGTGCTGGTTCAAATACGGGCGTGGGGGGAACAGACCCCCGATTGGTGGAACCAGCGCTCAATGAACTGGCATTGGCGCATTCGCGGCTGCAGATGTACTTTGCTTTTTTGAGAAGGAAGATATTGGTAAGAATGTTTTTATTGGTGTTTATTCTGTATAATCGATTCCTGACTGTATTTCACGGCTTCGTTATTAGATGAAACAAAGCTAAAAGCTCTGGTCTCGGTCTCAGCCAAAAGCGAAATCGAAACTTGTCAAATTCTATTCTATTTTTTGATGATATATCGAAATTTTGATTTTTTTACATATTGGAGCACTGGAGTACAATGTACAGTAAAAACACTATACAAATACTTTTTATTTTTTTAATTATGAAGTACTAATATTGTATAATTTTATAAAAGTAAGATTTTAATTTAATATTTATTATTTTTAATTTCAGTTTGAAAAATAATACTATGTTTATATCAGTATTTGAAAACCAATAAACTTATTTCAGTAAAGTAAGAAAATATAAATTAAACAACACTATTTCTAAGAGCTATATCAAGTATTACATAACTTCGTCTTTCCCCATTACTAACTAACGTTACGTTAGTAACTGTTTCGTCACTGTTTCCTTATATTGCAACCCTCTTGGGTAAAGATTTTGAAAAATAATGTAGCCTATGTTTAACCTTGGATTATCAACTATATTTATGCCAAAATTCTTTACAATCGGTTTTGTCGTTTTGATTTTTCATATAAAATTTCATCCTCTATTTCAACCATGTAGAAGACGGTTTTTAAAAAAATAAATAGCCAATGTTTGACTCCGGACTTTTTACTATTTTCATTCTAAATTTCATCCCAATCGGACCCGTAAGCGTGAAAGCGTGACAAACAGACAGACAAAAAGACAGACATTCGCGTTTATAAAAACGTATACTTTATTAGTATGGATAATATATTTCCTTTACACAGTCGTATAAAGACGTAGATGAAGCTACAAAAGCATCTAGTATGGAGGCCATAGAGAAGATCATCGCCAACTGTGACATGACCAGAACAGCTCAAGACGTGTTGAGTCACTATTTGACACTTGAAAGGTATTTTATGTTAATTTATTCTTTTTATTTTCACACTTACAACTCATGAGATCGCCGTGGTGCAGTGGGAACAGCGACACAATGGTTGTCGGTTCGAATTCCACTTCGGGGACGGTAGTAAAGTTAAAGGGCGGCGTTGAGTTCCGCCACTCAGCACGCAATGTCTTGATTTAGGTTGCAAAGTGTCCTCTAAACACTTGGTCCTCCCTGGCTACCTCGTTATGCGGGTAACAACGTAAAGATGCTTTACTTACAATCTACAGCGTCTAATAGTCAACAATTTCTTTTCTTATTTTAATAACCAATATCTTGTTAATTTTGCTTTTAGCCTAATATACAAAAGTCACTTTGTTCTCTACTTTGAATTCACAAAGTCTTAACGAGTCAAAGTTGAACAATTTCAATATGGGGAAAGTAGCTGGCTAATGCTTTTTTTTATATAACTTATTTTATTTTATATATGTTAAATGATATTTTAATTTGTTTAATAGATATTTCTTAGAAGAAAGCGTAAATAAGGCGTTGAAGTTGTCGAGTGCACAGTCTGGTGCCAACACGTCGAGTCTTGTGGACGATGTGTTCTTCATTGCGAGGAAAGTTATCAGGTATGTGATTATTTTATGTATATATATTTGTGTAACTGTAGATCAGGGCTTCTTAAACTATGGGTCGCGACCCCAAATGGGGTCGCGTAGCAAAATTCTGGGGGTCGAGAGATTTTAAAGTCAAATATTTATATACACCATTTTATAACATCACTAGAGATGGCGGAATGCAGAGTGGAATTTTTAATTTTTTTTTGTATGTTTCAAAACGATTCTAAAATTATAATATTTTCTAATATTTACATATATATATATATATATATATATATATATATATATATATATATATATATATATATATATATATATATATATATAGTTCAGTTACACAACTGCGCCATATTCAACTGTCAAAGTTGTCACACACAAAAAAGCGCGCCAAACCTACTGTCTTACTTGTCACTTACAGTTCAGTCCTTTTTTATGGCGTTTCTAACGTGCAAGTGGAGCACTTTTTACTTCGCCAATGTCATGTAGTATGAATAGAATACGAAGGAGATTGATCGGTAAAAAAGAGATAAACTTGTCACTTACAAAAATGTACCAAAACCACCTGTCAAATCCATCATTGTCACTGGCACTTTCAAATAGACTGTTACTCGTACAAACCTACCACCTGTGTGTGACAGACGCGCCATATCGACGTCGAGCGTGGACGGCGCGTGCGCGGCGCTCAACGAGGCGTGCGCGGCGCTGGAGGGGCTGGCGGGCGCGCTGCGACGCCGCCTCGCGCCCGCGCCGCCCGACGCGCTGCCGCTGCCCCCGCCCACACCCGCCACCGCCGCCCCGCTGGCGCTCGTCAAGCTGCCGTCGCGGGATCTGGACAGCCAGCGGGCTATGTTCCTGGTGAGTGTGACTCTTTTACTAGAAACCTCTTTTAGTATATTTTTCTATAAGCCAGCGATGCCATAACATAACAAACACTATCAACAGTCGCAAGTGTTGTGGTTGTTGAACGAAAAATTTTACAATAAAAAAAAAATATGTTTTCTATTTTCTATATGTGTGGAATAATACTTTAAAAAATGTAAAAAATAACATTGCAATTTTTAAAAAGTTATTCATATCTTGCATAATTATGCATGCCATATTTAAGTTACTTTCATTTTCCCGCTGTAGTAAAACAAAACGCGACTTTAGGTTCCGTCACTTTACATGATACGTCTCAAATTTAAACGGAAAGTGAAGAACAGATTGTGTTACCATCTCTCTCTAGCAACCCCGCTATGCCGAAAAAAAAATGCATGCATTTAATGCTAATAATTATAATCTAATATAACGCCTCGTGGAAAACAGTTTAAGCGAACAGGAGTGGACAAAGGTCCTCGTAGAACAAGCCTATACATATGCTTCTCGCCTGTGCTGTGGGAGTTGAGATTTTAGTGAACAACCAAGCTCAAGTCCTATGCTAGTGGCCTTTTTTATTATTTTTATTACTGTGCTCTGGTATTTAAACAAAGCATCTTTACTACATAATACGCAACGTTTGATATGAATATCTCAACACTAAGTTCTCCGACTTGAAATTTTAAGAAAAATATACACAATTTAATACCAATAACATATAATAGCTCGTGGATAACAGTCCCTAATCACCAAATGTACAATCAGATCAGAATGGGCGGAAGTTCTCGCAGAACAAGCCTATACAGATGCTTCTCTCCTCTGCTGTGGAAGTGGGAGTGGGGAAACTGAGCTAAAGTCCTGTGCTAGTGACCTGGCCGGTGTTTAAATCTGCAAACTATATGTCTTGATACTTTCTCTCTTACGTGTAATTTTATAGAAAAACACGCATATTTTCGTGCTAATATATACTAATACTATTTCTCGTGGTTAACAGTCTCTAATCACCGAATGTTCAATGGGAGCGGAGTGGGCTGAAGTCTTAGCAGAACAAGCCTATACAGATGCCTCTCTTCTTTGCCGTGGGAGTGGGGGTGGGAGTGGGAGTGGGGAAGAAAAGCTCAAGTCCTGTGCCAGTGGGCTGGCCGGTGCGGCCGCGGCGTTTAGATCCGCGTTAGACACGGGCTTAAATAGTCTAAGAGCGGCGTTGTTGCCCGTTGTCAATGAGTGGGCCGATGTGCTGGTTGATGGTGGGGATGTTGGTAAGACTGTTTTTGTATATTCTTTTTTTATTAGCTTCACGCTGTATCCCGCACACGGCAGGGTAGGCAGAGGGAAACTAGTGCTAAGACACTCCGTTCCCCACTTTCCGACTAACACGCAATGCCTCCCAAAAACGGCAGAAAAGCAGGAAGAGAGTCTCACAACACTAGGTTCCCTCTGCCTATTCTGCTGTGTGCGAGATAGAGTTTGAAGCTAAAAAATGAATAATATAATGATTGTTAAACTCCCAGATGAAGACCCCACACAAGATCTAAACACATTCGACATGGAGGAAGAAGCGGGCGCGCTCCCCTCCGCCCTCGATACGTTATGCGAGGGAACGCGCTCGCTAGCGCCCGCAGTCGCGGACGCGCTCGTTAGCGCCGTGGTAGGGGATCTGCTGGCGAGGGGGGAGAGGACTATGCTGAGGAACTGTTATAATAGGGTAATGGCGGTTGAAATTATATGCATTAATACTTATATTTTTTGGCAATGTTGTTGTGAATGGGGTGTTTTTTTTAAAAAAATATTGTATACTTTGGGATATGTATCTAGAACTGTTAAGAATAATTGTGAAGAGAAAATTGTGGTTTTATAATCATTGTGCTTCCAATTAGATGCAATTTATTTTTATTTTGCAAAAGTATGAGATTTCTACTATATTTTGTGTTAAGCGAAACTTATATTGGTTAAAGTTTAATATTTTGCTAAAATTGAAAAAGTAGGTACACACTCAAGAACTTAACCTTTTTTTCCATAATTGACACCGTGTGATTTTTAAAATTGACAGCAAATTGAAATAACCAACGCCATCTGTTATAAAAATTTAGTAACTACAGTAGATAAAACATTAATATCCCTCATTGATTGGTAGACTCTTATTTAACAATGCTACAGGCGGGCGGGTTACGCGTGGAGCGGCGTTGCCGGCGTCTAAGCGCGTGGGTGGGCGGCGGAGCGCCGGCGCTGCGCGAGCGCGCCGCGGCGTTGAGCGCCGCCGCCACGCTGCTGTCGCTGGAGGCGCTGCGCGACGCGCGCGAGGCGCTGCCCCGCGCGGCGCACGTTACTCCTGCGCGGGTTAAGGAGGTGTTGGCGAGACGGTGAGATTGACAATTAGAAGGGATATTTTTATGTTTTTTGATTTGTGTGAATATTATTTTGAAGTGTTAAAAAAAATGTTTAGATTTTTTATTTTTTTTATCTGTAGTAGCTTCTAGTTTTTTTCCTCGTGCAGCAGGATAGAGGGAAACTAGTGTTAATACACATTATTGGCCAATTTCCGACGAATTTTGGAGGCATAACGTATTGTCAAGGAACTCAATGCCGTACTTTGGCTCGACACCCGAGCGAAGAAAATGAAATGAAATTATTCCTCGAGTGGTAGTCGAACCTACCATCAGCCGCGTTTATAGTCACACTTTTTTTAAATATTATCTTCACAATTATTTTTTTTTTATTATAATTTATTTATGATCAGCAAAATCTAGAAGTACGTCATATTACGTTAATTCGTGTATTTTTAAATAATATGAAATTTATCATCACTGTAATATTATATTATTAATATGTACTTCTATATTTCTATTTTCCAATTTGTCATAATTTATCTATTTTACTTACAGGATAGACTTCAAACCGGAAGATATCAAGCGCCTAAAATTATAATTAAATGTTATGTAAATCTATATTATGTAAAAATAAACTGTATACTAATATATTTATTAAAAAATACTTCGTTTTTTTTTTTTTTTTACGTGATTTTTGATTTAATATATATTTTTTAATAATATTTAAATATACAAAAAAAACCTGATACTTTACAATTCATTCTCCACTTTTTGCCCAAAATCGAAACATTTTGTTCTTGTGTGGCAGAACTCAACGCCACGTTTTTTCCTTTCTTTCCCTTTTTAGATAAGAACTAAAAAAATAAAATTCACAATTCAAACCATTACCTCGAGTGGGAATCGAATCCGCCTTTAAGTCGACGAAACAGGAAACGATTTATAAGAAAAAAATCAACGTAGCATTAATACATAGTGATTTATTTAAAACATTATATAGAATTATTATAAAATAAGCATTCTTCCAAAAAATTACACTTTTAAACAAACTGTTATAGAATATAAAATTATAAAACAACAATTAACAGGTAATTAATTATAATTGTAATAAAACATTAATAAATTCATATAAAATTAAGCTTAATACTATTTTTTTTTTAAAAATATATGAATTACATATATATTTTGTTTTTTTGTCAATACTTAAAATAGTCAAAAATAATCATTAAATAAATATAAAAGACATGTTTTTTTTTTATATTTTAGGGCGTTTAACATTTCGCATACGAGATATGAACTGACACCAGTCGTGTTAAAGTTTATTTATGTTACCGTGAAAGACCGTAGTATGTAAATCCTAAAAAAATCCATGCAAAACCACTTTACCAACTTAAATGGTAAAACTTATTCTGAACTTATTGAACCTCTTAGCAGTAAAATTTAAGTAAAAATGAAGTATAAGTTTAAAATGAATTGAGATTACAAAAAAGTTTGAACCTTTACTAATCAAGTTGGTAAATTCTAAATTTTACTGGAATTGATTAACTTTTACTATAACATATATAATTCATATAATACAAATGATTATTCCCATATAGAGGTATATACTGATAAACCCTTGATATAATACTACATAAAAGAAAACCTAACAGTAATCAAAATTATATCTAAAAAATGAACACTTTCTCGACAAGTATTAATAATATTAATATTACACATAAAATACAAATAATAAAAAATCGTTGTATATGCTACTGTAAAAGCCCGTAAGGAAAATTCTAACATTTACCAATTTCAACGGTAAAAATCTAGAAAAAAAAAACTGTTTATAACTTAACATAATCAAAATTTACCATGTCTCTTACAGGTAAAAACTAGGTATTACCATCGTATTTCGGTAAAGCGGTTAAATGGATAACTATATTAAAAACATTTCGGACTTTTACCATTAAAATAGTTAATTACCGCAAATTTATGTCGTAATTTCACAATAACATGTACAAAAAAAATAGTATACTCATAAATTTCTGTTAACTTATAACAGATAATATATCATGCCATCTCTTTCTGTCACTAGGGAACCTATTAAATGAGTTAACTTTAAAAAATCTATTGTGAAACAAACAGGTACAATAAATTCGTTGTATATATTTTAATAAGTCTTATACTATAGGTGCAGTGCTTTTTTTAGTTAAAATTAAAAAAAAAGCTTAGTTGTTAATCATCATGATACATTTTTATAAAAGAATAAGATATCGTTTTTTTTTCAGAAAACGTATTTATATTAAATTGAAATTAGACCTATCCATTCCTGATTACAATTGGGGTCCGTTCAAGTATCACGTAAGCAGATTTATTACAATTGTTTACACCCCTCATCCCCCTTGTCAGCGAAAGTAAGCAAAGCTGTTACCCCCTCCCCCATGCTTACGTAAACATTTTTCAATTAATGTATTATTTTTTTTAATAATTATAATATTATAAAAGTTTAGTGTAAGAAGTAAATGACTACCGATGAAGTAATCATCAACTAGACTCCTCTACCCCCCATGTCATCCAAAATAAGTAAAGCAAAGACCCCGACCTCCCTATAGTGCATACGTAATAATTGAACGACCCCTTATGAGTAATTCTTCAATTTAAAAGGAAGTTCTCCTTTCTATTTATTATGTAAATAACTCAAATTAATAATTTTGTTTCAAAAAATATGATTGCTGAATTTTCATATTGTAAATTTGATCTGTAAAATATTGTTCTCTTTGGTTCCTATTCTATATACAAGAGACAATATAATCCATTTAGAAAATGCAATATAATTCCTTGAATGGGATCGAACTTACAAACATTGTGTACATAATCAGTTATATTCCCACTGAGCTATGATGGTGTATATGTATCACAAATTGCATTTTATAAAAGAATATATTTATACTAACAATATAAATACAAAAAATTGAGGTAATTAGTGCATTAGTGTAAACTTAGAACTATTAGAAGTACTAAATAGTGCTTATATTTGTTACAAAAACCACAAGTCACATATAAGTATAGCTTTTAAATTCATTTTAATTATGACCGTTTTGATGATTTTACAAAATTCTATAGAAAAAATTAAAGATAGTTTTAACAAGAAAAAAAAAGCAGCAGCTCATATGACATTCTTTAAGATTTATTCATATTCATATACAAATACTAATATATGTCGTGGCCATATCGTAGATTTGACGACTTCATGATATCGTTGACAATATCATGAAATGGTTTCATTTCATGAACTGCAACTATTTCATGATATTGTCAACGATATCATGAAGTCGTCAAATCTACGATATAGCCACGACATATACACAAACGAAGTAGCGAGCTAAAACTTGTAATTTTTCTTTTTTTTTATTTCAATGTCATTTTATTGTTAACTATCAGGAATTGTAATAATTAATAAAATAGCAAAGATTTATATTATTATACAGTATCTTAATTAAAACATAAAATTTCCTTTTCCATTTTTTCATAAAACTGTCATAAGAATGCATAAAAATATTGATAATTTAATATAAAATGTGATTTGTGCTTTTGTGAGACTTATAATGAATATAATTAAGTACATTTAAATCTTAATGTTACTTAAGAAATAAAAATAATACAGTTTAACAATAAAAAAAATGTATAACAGTAACAAAAATTAGTCAATTATATTAATAATATGATGTAATATAATAAATCTAGTTACTACTGTCACTTTATAATCTCTATAAATTTATAATATTAACTTTTTAATTCATTTTTACTTATTTGTTAGATTTTTTTTTGTTTTAAAATATTTCCTTTTTCATTATATAGTGTCATTTTAAGGCAATATTACAAATAGTAAAACATAACGGAGATAATCTTTAATTTATTGATGTGTATAAAAAATATTATTTATACCAAAAATAACTGTCTTATTATTTAACTATAATTATAAACTTTTTTTTAGGAATTAATAGTCTTTTTATTTTTTTTTTTAGTTAAGGCGTATCCATAATAAAACAATACAGAAATATATATTTCTGTTATAGAAGTAATTGTAGAAAAATAGTTGTAATAAATATTAAATCTTGAATACAATAGTATAGTATAGATTAATATGTAATAAATTCTTTATACATTAAGATAAAGGAAAATGCATGTTTTAAAGGCACTTTTTATATAGATATAACAATAAACATGTGATGTTGTGTTCTTATATGCATATCCTTAGTTATTATTTCTTTAATTTAACTTAGATAAATATATAAAGTGTTATATCTTTTCATATCTATCCATATAGTTCTTTTCTTCATAATAATTCTTAAGCAACGAAGTTTTATAAACATATTTGTACAAATTAATTAATAAAACAACAATTAAACCAGGGGTGAGTAACTCGTGGCCTGCCAAGCTTTAATAATTTAATTATATTAACTGGTATTATTTAAATTTCTATTTAGAAGCGTTATTTTGTCCCGCCAAAATAATTTCAAAATTTGTCCTTATACAAACTTGCTAGAAAAGATTACTTACCCCTGCTTTTTCTTATTTAACTATATCATTGTCAATATAAAATAAAAAATATGTTTAATAAATATTATAGAACAGTATAATATTATTTTATACTAAGTCATATACAGAAAGAATATGCACATAAGTTACTTTAACCACAAATATATAAAAAATTGTCACAAAAACTAAATATACATAAAAAAAATGAAAAAAAATCAATTACTTAGCCTAAACCCAGTAGAGTTCTATAGTCATACCAGTAGAACTACTGGGAATTACCTTTCCAAAAGACTTACTGAGTACTGAGTCAATTCCTACTATCCCTTTTTTGACTTGATCATTACTCTACATGTAATGAGATGTTTTATTGTCGCGAATATTACATATTTTAAAATAAAACTGTTTATAACCGAATTAACCGCAAATATTTTTACAGCAGTATGTGGTCACAAATATACACCAGTATTATCGATAAGCAAAAATATACGCGATTTATCAATTAACAAGTCATATATCAAAATGTTAGGTATTTGTTAGTCTGCCGCCCAGGTCCGCGGACGATTGGGGCAATGCCCGAGACCTGGGCTAGTGGCGGGTAAGGAGCACCGTCAGGTTTTAGTGGGTAAACGGAGGAACGATCCGGAGTCCCACATAACCGCGTCCGGGTCCCCACCCCGGGCGGGTATCCGTAACGGATTTTCCTGACGATAAAAAAAAAAAACGTGTTAGTAAGTCTGTGGCAAAGGGAATTCCCAGCAGTACTACTGGTAAGCCTACACAGTTAAGATTACCGAGAATAGGCTAAATATTAAGATCAATTAAACTGTCATGGCAATTTAAAAAAAATCTGAGCTAACGTCATGGTATATAATTTGTTCTTAACTTAGTTCTTATATATTAAAAGTATTTTTGTGTCACTGTGCTGTTAGTAAACTCACAGATTTCAATTAACGTTTAATTTACATAAAATCTTTACAAATGTGTAATATACATATGTTTGTAGCGATTTAATGTATGTTAAGCATTAATTAATATCTGTGAGAGCAATAAATTATATATACTCGTAAGTTATATAAGTATATTTTTATATTTACTTAATGTTAAGTGCACTTTTGACTTACTTTTTTGTCCATAAATTTTAATTTTGTAAGAACAAATATTAATAATAGCAGTCGTTTAAAAATCCGAAAAAATATCGCCACTTATAATTTTTTTATACACTGCATATATGGCTCTTCTTTTCATAATAATGTCATTAAAAACTCAAAATAACATTATAAAAAACCATTTAAAATATACCAAATATTAAAAAAATTATAACTTATACAATACACAGTGATAGCTTAATAGTAATAGTTTGATAATGATTATATAAATAGAGACACTAACAGTGATAATAGGTTCATCGTACCCACAGTTGGGCAAAAGTTAATTGCAATTAACAATTAATAATCATTTGTTTGTGCGAAAATCACAATTACCAATTAATTGTAGTGTAAACATTAAGAAATAGTTAATTTTCAGCTAATTGTGATTTTTATGTGATTTCCTTAGAAATAAATAATGAATTGTTAATCGTATTTAAATTTTAGCCAATGCCGGTCGTACCTGAGGCAGTGTTAAATTGGATGTTTAAAAGTTAAATAATACTATAAAAGTGTGCTAATCATAATGTGATAGAGTCACAACTTACAATAAAAAATTGTATAACATTTTTTAGAAATCGTATAAAAAAGACTTTTAAAGAAAACGTATAAAAATTTGAACGCAGCGGGATTCGAACCCGCGCCTCCTGAATACCGTCCAGGCGCTCTCACCACTGAGCCATGCGTTCTACTACCAGCTGCGGCGAAATTCTTATACGCTTTATTACAACTTATTTTTGTTGTTAGCAAACTATATATAACTATATAAATCGTATGTAAATTTAAACGCAGCGGGACTAGAACCCGCGTCTCTTGGTAACTGTCCAAGCGCTTTTGATCGCTAATCTATGCGTTCTTCATCTTAAACTACAACTTAGTTTTGGTATAAGCAATATATATAGTGATATTTTTACTAATTTCTTTTACCCAAAGACTATTTCTATTATATATATATATCGTACATATCATACAAAAGCCGCAGATTCGAATCCCACTGTGTTTGGATTCATATACGTTCCTACAAAAAAATGTTTTTTGTAACCTAAATGTTAATAACACTTTAATAGTGTGTACCTACATTTAGTAGTACGGTTTCCCAAAGGCACGAATTCGTATGACACGAATCGTCGTATGCATTCTTATACGTTTCCTAAAAAATATTTTTCACGTTCTAAACTTACAAATAACATTTTAAAAACATTTAAAATCCATTTAATATCCCTCTCTGGGCGGCGTAACTACGGAGGTGGTCTGTCGCGACACGACGCGCGCGCCCTGCGCGAGCCCGCCCGCCCTCACTGCCCTCCATTTGAGGAACGCGTCGATCGCGTACGCCAGTGTTGCCACGAAACCGAAAAACTATTGGAGAAAAGCGAAAACATGTTCAAAATGTGTGCTACATTGGTATTTTTTTTTAGCTTCACGCTATATCCTGCATACAGCAGGGTAGGCAGAGGGAACCTAGTGTTAAGACTCTGTTCTCACGCACCGCCGAATTCGGAGGCATTGCGTGTTATGTGGCGGAACTTAACGTCGCGCTTTGCCTCGACACCAGAGCGAAGAAAATGGAAATATTAAATATTTCCACTCCTCGAGTGGGAATCGAACCCACAACCAAGCGCTTTACAAGCAAGTCTGTGCCTCTGCCACGACTGACTCCTAATATATTAATATTTAGAGATTTTTTTTTTACGCGTTTTATCTCAGGTACAGGTAGGGAAATGAAAATAATTTGTATATCACTTACCGAGTGAGAATCGAACTCACAATTTTAGTTTTTACAGTCAAACACTATCTCATGCGTCACGACAGTCTCAATAATGCAAATACTAGTATATATTATTCATTGTTGTAGAAACATTTTTAACACTTTACACTTTTTCCCACATAACTAGTGTCAAAACTTAAAACACTCCATTAGTTACATTCAATCCGAGTCAAAGGCAAAGCGCGGCGTTAAGTTCCGCCACTTAACACACAACGCCTCCGATTTCGGCGGAAAGAGGGGAATGTAGTGTCTTAACAATAGGCTCCGTCTGCCTACCCTGCTGTGTGCAGGATACAGCGTGAAGCTATCCGAGTCATCCATTCGTACCTCGAGTGGGGATCGAACCCACGATTATCGCAGTTACAGTCAGGCGATGTCACACTACGCCATGACAATATATTTTATTTTTAATCTCACAGTAAATATATACGAGTATAGTTTAGCACTCTGCCTTTTAAAATTAATACAAACTGACCAATGTCACAACAAGTGTGATAAGAATATATATGATTATAAGTTAAATGCTTTTGCATACTGAACGGCCAAACTAACTCTAAACGAACTGAGGAGATGAAAATA
Organism: Dryas iulia moderata; assembly: GCA_019049465.1. Taxonomy (NCBI): domain Eukaryota; kingdom Metazoa; phylum Arthropoda; class Insecta; order Lepidoptera; family Nymphalidae; genus Dryas; species Dryas iulia. The sequence goes on from CM032416.1 coordinate 15,449,882, forward strand.
TTTGAAACCTACATAAAACCAAATTCTTCCTACCTAAACAGAAATAAAAATTCTTTAGTATGCTATATAATTAACAAATAACGTCCATAATAAACTAGCATAAAAAACGACTAAAATGTAAATAACAATTTTAAAACATGTCAAACAAATTAAGTGACCACACTCACCGCGGCAGCTGAGTGGGCGTTGTCTCCGACCGTCACCACCAGGATAGCGGCCAACAAATACAGCAGGGTCCACAGTCCAGTGAACACGAACTCTATTTTCAACCACGGAATCTTGTAGAATTTCTCCACAATGTGAAATAAGTAGAAACCTAGGAGGATGCCGGTGAACCAGAACGCAATCATCGAGATCCAACTGAAATAGGACCCCTTGCTGACGCTGAGGCGGGAGCAAAGTATGCAGATGAAACCGATGAGGCTGCATAGCTGGAAATAATAATATATAATTATAATTGAAAAAGACGTTTAGAAAACGTATAAAAATTTGAACGCATTAGGATTCGAACCTGCGCCTGCTGAATACCGTCCAGGCGCTCTCTCCACTAAGCAATGCGTTCAGGAGGCGCGGATTCGAATCCCGCTGCGTTTAAATTTTTATACGTTTTCTAAATGTCTTTTTCAATTTTCCTAAGTATGAAATAACACTTTAAAAATGTTTAAAATATATGTATAATTATTTTTTAAAAAAGCTTTTGTCCCGCATAGCGGGTCAGCCTGAAAGGACCTAGTGTCAAGATACGCCGTTCTCAACTTCACGTCAAATACATAATATCACGATATATGTAAAAAATATTTGAAAAGTTTAATGTTTTTCTAATGTCTGCATTGCAATTATGTTTTTCAGTTTCAAGCTCTACTTTCTGTCCGAAATCGAGACATTTGTGTATTAAGTGGCGGAGCTAAACGCCGCGGTTCGTCTTAACTATCAGAGCGGAGAAATAAAAAAAGTATCATAATTTCCCCCACTTAACACGCGGCGCACACAATTCAGCGGGAAGTGGGGAACGGAGTGTCTTAACACTAGATTCCCTCTGCCTACCTTGCTGCATCCAGGATACAACGTGGAAATAAAAAAAATGTATATTCCCACAAGTGGGACTTGAACCCACGACCATCGCGTACACAGTCAGACATTCCCACTGCGCCAGAATGGCCTCTACAATAGAGACATATATAAATAAAATAAAGAAAACGCAAAAATATTTAAATTATGCAATTATACATCAGTAGACTCTCGATTTCGAGTGACATAACACAACCTGACCTTGAAGAGACGTAAAATTTAAATATATAAAATATATTTAATGTTTTCATAGGATTGATAAAATGTGACCTTTGCAATATTAAATACAATATTATTTTTTAATTATTTGCAAAACGTAATTTTAATTTTTACCGCTGCAAAATACTGACATAACCTCTGAGTTACACAATAATCTCTATGCTTACTACTTTACTAGACATTTTCTATTTGTTCTAAATACCTACTACATATTTTTTTCTATATTTAATTATACTTTTTCGCAGGGGATTTCCCGAAAGATTATTCATATCATTAAAACAACACAAAAATGAATAATACAACGCGTGTAGCGTTATAATAATTATAAAAAATAAATACTCGTTAAACTTAACAATATACGAATTAAGTTTAACAATCAAAATACACATTATTTAAAATCATTAATTTAAAAAGAAATACCATAAACATTTACTATGGCAGTATAGCATAAAATCATTGCCAGTTGCCATAAAAGTTAAAATGCACTACAAACGGTACTTCCCCTACACGTTGCTCTCAATACGTCTGCGCATTTCTTTCTCCACGCTATTTTCTATACCTTGTTAAATAACTTTCAAAACGCCATTTTATCTCGACGAGCACTTCAAGCAGTTCGTATATCACATATAATTTTCACATTTCTAACAATGGGTAACGCGTGTGCCGCAGGAATAGTAAATGTTCTGGGCAGTATAATACTATGGACAGGAAAAGGCGCTTGGCTTTTACTAAAACTCGGTTTCACAGCGACTGGAGTGGTCGCTGGGAGCTTGGCGGCGTTGGCCATGTCCTTCTTTGGCAACGTACAGTCTGGCAGTGTGATATCACGGGCTACGTCCATGGGGATGAAGTCTTAGTAAGTAGGAGAATGTAAATTTGCCGTATAATATTTTTATAAAGGTATCAAATACTAAGTGGCCAGTCGTGGCCCAGTGGCACAAGCGTGTAAATGTAAACGACTGGTTGTGGGTTCGACTCCCACTCGAGGAGTGGAAATATTTAATATTTACATTTTCTTCGTTCTTGTGTCGAGGTAAAGCGCGGCGTTAAGTACCGCCACTTAGCACACAATGCCCCCGAATTCGGCAGAAAGTGGGGAACGGAGTATCTTAATATTAGGTTCCCTCTGCATACCCTGCTGTGTGCGAGATAAAAAAAATAAATAAATAAATAAAGTTTATCAGAAAGGAAATTTTATAAACGTATCAAATACTTTAATATAAATATTTTAATTTTCAGACTGTGTGCCTGCTCTGAAATCTGAAATATGTCAAATAAATGAACGTAACCATTAAAACTTTGATTTCATTTATAAGTACATACATTATACATTAATATAAATTCTTGATAGTGTTATCTGATAAGAAAAGGATTTGTAGAATTTCTTTTAAGTAGGTACTATTACTTGTATATATAAGTCAACAGTTTAAGCAATACTTTCTTTAATATTATTTATAAAAAAGATTATATAGTGCATACTTTTTTGTTAAAATAAGTTTTTTGTTTTCTATGGAAAAAAAAAATGTTATGACATTTCTGTTACTAAAATAACGGTCATAGAGCACAGTGTCTATTACGAGACACTATGTATCTCATATGTTAATTTTTGTAATTCATTCCCTTTTTTGGATTTAATAAAATGAAATGTAATCGATCAATTGCCTAGATATAAGAAATCATTCTTCAAAATATTATTATTGATACAATTGGTGCTTAACATACACCTAATTGATAGTTATTTATTTATTAGGTCTATGTTAATATTGTTTGGGGCCAGTGGCGGCGCAGTGTTACTGTGAAGCGACTGGTTGTGGGTTTGATTCCCGCTCGATGATATTTAATATTTCCGTTTCCTTCGCTCTAGTGTCGAGGCAAGGCGCGGCGTGAAGTTTCACCACTTAACAAGCAATGCTTCCGAATTCGGCGGAAAGTGGGGAACTGAGTGTCTTAACACTAGGTTTCCTCTGCCTACCCTGCTGTGTGCGGGATACAGCGTGAAGATAAAAAAAAAGAAAATTAAAATACGGTTTAGCCATTCATTACTTACCACTTGCACAACTTTGAGTATTCCAGGTATCGTCTTAACGTAGGAGGGATCAAACCGTATATTGGTTTGCACAGTTGTACTCGACGTCACAGTTGTAGTTGTTGTGTGTTGACCAGGAAAGCCCGTTTCTGCCATCTTTATTTATCTAATTTACAAAATAAAATGTTGTTCTTACTATTTATTAAGTACATTGACATATTTTGCTATGTATTTTTTTTATTTTTACCTTCATAGCCCCTACTTTTCATGAAAATGATTTAAATGAGAAAAACCAAAAGTAACATTTGTAATATGTTAGTAACTTCCTACATCAAGATATTCTCAACTCATATTATAGCCTTCTATATGTATTAAAGTATTTGTACTTCCAAGTAACATTTTTTATTATATACAAAATATTCAGTAAACAATAACTTGTAATATGATGATTGTTCTCACAGATATAAATAAATGACAATGCTTGTCCTTGCTGTTCACTCAAACTTACATAATATTGATGCTTGTAAAAAAAAATACATACAATATAATCTTGTGTATATTAGATTTTTACTAAATAACCATTTTACTCTTTCCAAGAATATTTAAATGACAAATATTTGTGGGGAACGGAGTATCTTAATACTAGGTTCTCTCTGCCTACCCTGCTGTGTGCGGGATACAGTGTGAAATTAATAAAAAAAAACATATTTGTGATATAAAGATCATTTTAAGTTAATACAATATAGGTATTTGTAGCTGTGACATTGTATTTAAATATAAAAAAAAAACTTAACTTTTAAAACAGCTCAAACTTTTTTGCTGGTTTTTCTGAGCAGAATTATACATTGAGTTAGATGAGTTAATTTAATGATTTTTCTATTTTTCAAAGACCTTGCCAAAGTGTATTGAGAAGTGCTAGCAAGTCATAAAAACTAGACCTCCTTTATAATATGATATTTAGTCTACAAAAATTGTATAAATTATTATGTTGACCTTTTCTTTGGCTTCTCATTTAGCATTTATAGCTTATTCATAAAATAAGGCCCCTACATATTTATAACACAGAATACATAAATATCCTTACTTCCAAGCATAAAAAATGTAATTTGTAAGTTTAATTAAATACTGAGGTTATGGCTTTAAGTCATGCTAGCTGAAACCATTTATAATACAAATGATAGTATTAAATAGAAATTATAAAATAAGAATTTCTTTTTTCATTTTTACTCTTTCCCACATGGTGGGTAGTCTAAGAAGTTACAAGACACTATCTTTACTGTTCATTGGGTAGAAGAATTCAACTGTGTGCTTTGTCTTTGGTACCAGATTGAATAAATGAATATTTAAGTATAATAATTCCCCTGAGTGGGAATAGAACCCACAACCACATTTAACAGTCACACACAGTCCCACTGGGGCACAATAGCCCTTCTTTAATTTCCTCTTAATAAATTCATTAATTATATATAAGAGTATTTACAATCACATTGTCTTATCATTTAAAATGCATTTCATAGTAATATTATCATAAAAGAACTTAATCAAAAATATTTCTATTGAAGTTGATAACCCATGATAAGCACACAATAGGTATGGATAGAAACTGTTTACCAAAATTACATAAATTAAAAAGGGGTGGAGTATACAACACAAATAAATTAGAATGCTTTATCTCTGTATAATTATCACCAAATTTACAAATGTTATCTTATTTTCAATTAGTTTAACATTTTGTTACATTCGAAAAGTAGTGTATTACATCAGTCATGCGAAACTATTAACTATGATTTGTTAATACATGTTAACACAAAATATAAAATATGTATATCAATTAAATAAAAATAAAGATGTAATTATTACTATCTAATGTCTTCTTTATTAAATAGTTGATAGGCAATCAATTTCGTCCTTTACGCAACTTTGATTGTAAACAATGATTAAAAAATCTTTACAACTTGCCGTTTCTTGTTACGAATACATATTTTCAACTGGTGTGATTAATTCATTGAAACATTAGATCGTCACCTCCTAAAATAGCGTTTATTGAGCAATACACATGCGTTAGTGAAATTTTATACGTAAACTGGATATAATATATTATTTACATACCTTTTTCACTATTAAAAATAAACACTTCACGAAACTTTGCGTTTAATATAATTATTCGATAAAAAGAATAACAAATTATTTTTTATACTATTATTTGCGACTATATTTTAAAATATGTGACGAAATTTAATAGTTATGACAATTTTGACATCACTGTTGCCTCCGTCCACCCACTTCGAAACGTATGTTCAGTTATCCGATGGGGAGATCTCTTTCAGATATTTTACAAATTACAAAAACATTGATTTGTACGTAGTGCCATCCATTTACTTTATTTTTAGTAAAATTATATTTTCCATACAAAATATACTTAAATTATTTGGATGCGTTTAAATTCAGTAAAATATATTTACTATAAAAATATTATAACAAAACGTGCATTGTATACTACCGTAATACCGAACATGAATATCAGTGCTAGTTGCATTTTACGCAAAACTTATTGGTTGAGTGAATTAATATTTATTAAACAGTGCAACTGTCACACACGAATTTTAGCAGATCATTTAAAAAAACATAACACACTTTTGATTTTATTTGGTAATATATGTAATAAAAATTTTATCAGTTTATATTCAAAATTGAACAATTAAATGCGATGAAATTAAAAACTTATCACCAACATTTCACAAGACGTCAATTTGACAAGTAATTGACGTTTGACAGGTTACGGTAACTTGAGTTTGACATAAAAAAATCGTTTAAAGAATGAAGATGTTCATTGGAATTCAAAGGTCGTCCGAAATTGTATTGTTTCTCGATATATATCATTTATTTTATTAATCGTCACATACAATAGAGGTTCTCTACTTAATAAAAGTCATTAATTAAATTTTAAAAATATGAGACTCGTTTGTTTTCATATATTCCATAAACAGTTAGGTACAATGGGGTAATCATCGCGTTGGTTGATAGTAAACACCGTAAACAAATCATGGCTTGCTATTTAAATATATGAGTCAGAGATGCATTTAACACATTTCGGTATTGGTTCATAATATTGTGTCAAGGAGAAACGGTGACTACAACCTTATCTCGCATCTATTATCTCTCTGCTAGTTTAAAGACGCAGAATCAGTATTTTTAAAATATTAAATGCGATTTGTCTTATGTAAGTATATATTTTATACGTATCTTCGTTTTTTTTTGGTGTAACATTGTGCAGTGTTTTAAAAATAAGATGTATTATTCAATATAATGGTAATATAATAGTAATAGTTGAATAATTAATATTTATTTTTAGGAAACAAAAATGGCATCACCACAAACCCCCAACCCTCCACAAAGTATGGGATCAACAAATGTGATATTCAGAACAGACATCAGATTTGATTCTAGTTATATTAAAACTCTTCCTGGAATAATTAAAGCTGTGGTTATTGTAAGTATTAGTATGATATAATAATAATATTTCATACAGTATTATGCACAAAATGAAAGTATTACCATAAATAGCTTGTGTAAATTTAATATTATACTTTTAATTTCAATCTTCATTCATTTACACTGTGTTGTACGAGTATTGTATTGTATGTATATCTAACTTCATATTAAACCATGGTTGTGTTTTTAAATTCTATTAGGATAGATGCTTGTAATGGGTATATATAAAACACAGTGTGATATTGTCTGTCTATAAATATAATGTTTGTGGGTGCAATTCCCAAAATATTGCAATTAAAATATTACCATTTCTACATACTAGCTTTGTTCAACACACAATGTTTTGAATTGAGGCAGAGTGTGGATAACAGGTTATCTTTATTCTAGTTTCTCTGTTAAAGACTACCTTTATACATTGTAAAAACTGTGAAACTATTTTATATTTTTGTCAAGATAGGTAAAGAGTACTGACTTTGGGTTTTATGGGTGTTTAAAATGTGAAGTATATTCAGATTTTTTTTCTATCGCAAGAAATATTATAATAAATAATATTTCCATTTTTGTCCACAGGTGCTTAATTTATTAGGATTCATATGCATACATTCGTCTGCATTTTGGTCAAACGGTAGAGGAGTGTACTTTACTATAGTGGCATATATGGGACTTATATTTTCCTTTGCACTCCTCATGATGTACCTCTTTCATATAGTGGAGAAATATCATAACTTTATGTGGTTGAAAGTGGAGATGATTGGATGTGGGATCCTGGCGTTTCTGAACCTGATATCTTCCACTATTGTAGTGGCATTTGGTTCTGCTGGATATTCTGCCGCTGGGGTAAGAGTGTTAAAATTTATTTTTTATATGTTTTTCAGTTCTTTAATTTTATTGGAATAATTAAAATGTAGATCAATTTTTATATTAAATTGTTATTTCATTATGCTACATATAAAGGCTAGGTTTGTTCTGACTAGCCTGCTAAGTAGGAAAACGCATGAACCTACCTTTTCTTCCCTTTATTTATTTTACTGTAAACGACTGGTTGTGGGTTCGATTCCCACTCGAGAAGTGGAAATATTTAATAATTCTATTTTCTTCTCTCTGGTATCGAGGCGTGGCGTTAAGTTCCGCCACTTAACAAAGAATGCCTAGATTCCCCCTTTACAGTCAAACTTTGTGCATTTGCGCCACGACTGGAAATTGTCTTACAAATTATTTTAAAATGTATGATCTATACATATAGGTATACCACGATTACGTCAGGATGACTCATATAATAATAATATATTATTTTCGGAAACTAATATTATTATATTAATAACTGAAAGCTTATTAAATAGAATTATAGTAAATTCAGTGAACAACAAGAGTATGTGTCAGTTTACTGATAATTTACAGTTCAATGACGAATTACGCCATCATCGTCATAACGTCATAGTGGTCAGATATTTTTTGACTGTTATTATAGATATTCGTTTTTTTTCACGTTTACGCTGTATCCCGCACATAGTAGGGTAGGCAGAGGAAACATAGTGTTAAGACACTCCGTTTCCTACTTTCCGCCGAATTCTGGAGGCATTGCGTGTTAAGTGGCGAAACTTAACGCCGCGCTTTCCCTCGACACCAGGCGAAGAAAATGGAAATATTAAATATTTCCACTCCTCGAGTGGGAATTGAACCCACAACCAGTCGCTTTAGAGTCGCACCTTGTGCCTCTGCGCCACGACTGACCCAAGACAATATTATATACTGTTACTATTGATGCCAGTCCTGGCTTGTGACTGTAAGTGTGACTGAAAGTGTGACTGTAAACGCAACTGGTTTGGGATTCGATTCCCGAGAAATTGAAATATACAATATTTTATTTTCTTTGCTCTGGTGTCGAGGCAAAACGCGGTGTTCCCCCTTTTAACAGGCAATGCCTCCAGAATTTGTCGGAAAATGAGCAGGTTCCTCCTGCATACCCTGCTGTGTGCGGGATACAGCGTGGAGTTAAAAAAAATGATATTTATAAATACGTGCTGTAAACAAAATGCGTGCAACTTTTCGCTAACTTTTTCTGCTCTATTCCTTTAGTTGCTTTACCTCCACAAAATGACGAGGAAAATAAACAAAATTATGTATTAAATTTAAAAGATATTATTTTTGGGATTAAAAAAAAGGTTTATTTAATAAATTTATATTATAATTTACGTTTTATTTATGGATTGTACCATAAAAAGCATAAATAAATATATAAAATACTATGTATTTTAACCTATTCTAAAGGTGACGGCGCTATTACTTAGTATTTCCGTAAACACTACATTTTCGTGTAAATCTCGGTTGACCTTCGAGAATACAGTATCAATTATACTGGAGGAAGGTCACGAAAAAGTATAAGGACTCCTCGAAGGGCGTTTGTGAAGAGGTTGATGACAGTGGACGAAGCGAGAGAAGTATGCAGAGACCGTAGCGATTGTCGCTCCGTTCTATCTGACTACCCCGTTAGAGATAAAGCGTAAAGCTAAAAAAATATATGTACTTACATCTGTGATCTAATTAGCATAAGAAATGTAAATGTAGGACGAATAATTATATAACAATTTAAAAATCATTGTTACAAATGAGCGCTAGATAAGCATTTAATGTTTTTCCTTCTCGGACGAAGATAATGTAATGTTAGATCCGCTTTTCTACTACAAATCGTTTGTCATGTTTATACACTTAAGTGTCACATAGTTGTGAAAGTTACTAGATAGTTTCACGCTTTTCCCCAGTAAAGTATCTGACATCTCGTTAGAGAGAGCCTAGTGTTAAGACACTCCGTTCTTCACTTACCGCCCGAAATTAAGACATTGCTTGTTAAGTGACGAAACTTACAGGTATGCCTTGTCTTAGGTTACCTTAATATAATGAAAATGAATAGAGCATTATATACCAATTATTTTTAATATTTGTTTAAGATTTTTGAAAAAATAAGTAAATAGTAGCCTTTGTTTGACCCTGGATTGTTAACTACTTTCATTCTAAATTTCGTCCAAATCGAACCGGTAGATTAGCCGTGAAAGCGTGACAGAAATACAGACAGACTTTCGCAATTATAATATAAGTATGGATTTTGACACCTCTTATATGTACGAGTATGTAGTATATAATAGTTGTTGATAATGCAACAGGTGTCTACATACAATCCTAACTAGTTTTCCTAAAGTGAACGTGACAATACTAATCGAGTTTATACTTACAAAGGTTAACAGGGGCCTTCCTCATCACAAGTATTGCGCTCGTGCAACGTAGTTATCAAACGGAAATTCGAAAAACTCATTTAAATAGTAATAGTGAATCTTATTTAAGTATTTCTTTTGAATTTTGCTGTCTCTTTATGAAAAAGGTGATAATTTTAGATCGTCCTAAAGACATTTTTATTCAATTATAGAAAATTTGCTTCAAATCGATGACGTGAACCTCGTTCGCATGGGCTTTAATACTTTGCCATACTATTTTCATATTTATCTCTTTAAGGATTTGTAAGTAAAAGGCGAAACCTTAGTGCTTCGCTTACACTATACAAATAATCTATATGCCAAATTTTATGTTTCTACGACCGGCATTTTCGACTGTATTGTTCTTTATTAACTCAGTGACGCTTTTTCCGGCATCACAGAGAACCTAGAGTCTAAATACTCCGTTTTTTTTATTTTTCCCCTGAATTAGAGACATTGCGTAATGAAAAGCGGAATTTGAAGCCGTACTTTGTCTTAGAAATGACAGCGGAAAAATGTATTTTTTTTTTTAGCCTCACGTGGTCCCGCATACAGCAGGATAGGCAGAGGGAACCTAGTGTTAAGACACTCCGTTCCCCACTTTCCGCCGAATTTGGAGGCAGGCGTGTTAAGTGGCGGAACTTAACGCCGCGCTTTACCTCGACACCTAAAAATGGAAATATTAAATATTTCCACTCCTCGAGTGGGAATCGAACCCACAACCAGTCGTTTACAGTCACACGCTTGTGCCACTAGTCCACGACTGGCCACAATGACAGGAAAAATGTAAATATTGTAATATAATCATTCATGTGATGAAAATAGAATCCACAACCAATCGCATCTGACTATATTCTGTCCTACTGTGACACGATAACTTCTAAGCTAAAAAGGCGTGTTTAATAACCCTATAATTTTCGGTTATTAATTTAATTGCGTAGCCAGGACGCCATCAAGGGCATCGTTTTATTATTTTAATAAACTCGCATTATATGTAAAATCCAATTTGTAAATTAGATACTTTCATGTAGCTGTCGTGGTGAAGTGGGACAGCGTCTGATTGTAAACGCGATTGGTAATGAAATTGATTCCCACTCAGAATAATTATATTAATTTCTATTAATTTCTCCACTTTGTTAGCGCAGCGTTAAGTTCCGCCACTTAACATGCAATGCCTCCGAACTCGGCGGTGCGTGGGGAACGGAGTGTCTTAACACTAGGTTCCCTCTGCCTACCTTGCTGTGCTGGGATTCACCGTGAAGCTCCGCTTTGTTGAGTTGGTTGAGTTTCATCACTGAATAAGAAATGTCTTAATTTCGAGCGGAAAATAGAAAACGGAATATCTTGACACTAGGTTCTATTTATCCCGCTATGCGAAAAAAAGAGTGATTTTATATTGTATATATTTTTATTGTTATTTTATCTTTAAATAATAATTTAGTACGACAGGTGTATTAAATGGCACACATCATACACAGATAACAATAAGGAATAATGGAAATAAATCACGTTCAAAGAGTTTTCCGTGCTATTAACAATGTCAAGTAAATAATCTATGTTTAACCTTGTCTTTCCTGCGAAGATTAATCGAAATCGGCCAAGCGGCTTAGATTTTTCACACAAATCCCTTATTTCTGGAGTTGTTTTTTGAAAACACATTATCCTAGGTTTGACCCTGGATTTTCTATTATTATCATTTCAAATCTTATCCAAATCAGGCTGATATCTATCAGCCTAATTTAGTGAGACAAACAGATAGACTTTCGCATTTATAATATTAACATGGATATAAGACAAATAAACACGAATTTTAGACAAATTATAACATAACAGCGATTTCGTAATAATTCGTATGTTAAATTCAAAACAATGGTTATCAGAGCTGCATAATGAAATATTGCAAAATAATGGCAGGCCACGATTAGATAAACATTAAGTGACCGTGACGCGACTTGCAGCCGTTACGCTACGCCTCTGAACGTGTGGGATTTTATATTACTTACCTACCAAAATTATATAATTTGTTAGAGTTATGATGTTTTCGAGGGCATACATGTCTTTATAATATATCGGTTCCTACTATTTCTATTCTATTATATGTATTTAAGAGATCTAGTATTTGGGGTAGAGGAAATAAGCCAAGCTACGAGATATTTAAATCGGCATGAGGAAACGTGTAGGTGAATTAGATATATATACATGTAATATATACATATTTACATATCTAACAAGCTGTGCTTGCGACTTTGTCCGAGTGCCATTTACCAAAAAAAAAAACTATAATAGAATGAGTTTTAAGTTATTCCTTATTACATCAGCTATCCGCCAGTGAAAGTGGACGGGAGTCCACTCCAATTTTTAGTTATTTGTTTAGATTCGTGGTAGAAGTAAATACGAGAGGTATAAGAGCTATCTCTCTATTTCTATATGTTATATATACTATAAGATCTTGACCTGTCTTCGAAGACGGCAATTAGTTTTATTAGTAGGTTAGGTAAGTAGAAGAGCTCGGACAGGGGAGGCGAAGGTTAATGCTCAAATGAACCGCCAAATGTCTGATGATGTGTACCGTTTCGGTGACACATAAGACAACTCTCCCTATTCCTTAGCTCCCATCTTTCTCCCTCCCTCATCCCCATGGCTGGGAACGCATCCACAACTCCTCTAATGTTGTGGATGTTCATGTACGAACGTAACCACTTACCTGCTTTATGTAACAAAAAAAAAATAGTTTTTATAAACACCCATACTTATATTATAAATGCGAAAGTCTGTGTGTTTGTCTGTCACGCTTTCACGGTTAATCTACCGGCCCGATTTGGATGAAATTTAGAATGAAAGTAGTAAAAGTGACTGGGTCTAAAATAGGCTACTTATTTTTTCAAAAATCAACCTCTAAAGGGTTGAAATAGGGGATGGAAGTTTATATGAAAAATCTAAACCGCTTGACCAATTGTAATGAATTTTGGCATAAATATAGTTGATAATCTAAGCTTAAACATAGGCTACTTTATTTTTTAAAAATGCGCCCCCGATGGTTGCAATATAACGAAATAGTTCACGCGGCGAAGCCGCGAGCGGGCCGCTAGTAAAAATATATGTTTAAGTCTATTTATAAGTTCACCTTTAGAATTACGTCATAGTAACAATTTTAAAAAATAGTATTGTTAAGAAACAACATTTTATTATTATTATTTTATCATTATATGTATTATTTCTTTGCAGTTTTTCGGCTATCTAGCAATGGTGGTATACGGGTTCGATGTGTTCCTCAAAGCGAGAGCGATGCAGAACGGTGAACTGGCGCAAGGGTCGCGGATACAAACCAAGCAGACTCCCGTGACCACACCGCCGGCGCTGCCGTAAGAAATTACGTCATTTTGATACTTTTAAACGAAATGTTTTCGTAAAATATGTATATATTGCTTGTAAAGCGAAGAAGTTGGTAATAAATGTTTATTTTTTTTTACACATTATGTTTTATGTTTGTCATGTTTGTGAAATAATTAACATAACTATTTATTACGTATTGTTTATTAGCTGTCTGTTTACGTTTTGTACAATCATATTTTAATTATTTTAAAGAAATATTTTGAAACTTTAAGTAAAGCGAAAAATGTCTTGTATTGCCTTTATAAAAGAAGCTTTCGAATGTCGATAAAGCTTATCAATTATAAGATATTAATTATAACTTTAAAAAGCTATAAAATAAAGGTTTTATATAAAGACTACTTTGTATAAAACCTTCATTCATAAAATATTTTTTTAAAATGTTGACCAAAAAAATTTGATATCTGGTTACTTCTAAGGCTTTCGCGATTTGCTCAAATTGTGAGTCACTTTTGATATAATGATGTATTTAGTGAAATATTCATTTTTTTTTAAATATTTATAACAAGTATAAATATCTAGTTATAAAATGATAATTGCAACGAAATCATTAGTACATCACTATCACCGCGTTTTTAGTACTATAAGTATTAAATACCGTAATAAATAAAGAATTTCAGCAAACTTTCACATAAAAATGAATTATTATGAAGTAAATTTATTAATAAACCTAATATGGTATATAAAGCGTTAAACTTAAAGAAATACAGCTGGCTAAATTGACGTGCTAATATAAATTTAAAAAAAAAAACTAACTAAATAGTTATACAGTTGGACATACATATGTATAATGCTTAGTACATGGTATTCACAATAATATATTTAAAAATATATATTATATATTTCTGTTACACTACTGTATTATTGTATTTTATTATTACATAATCTATACAGTTTTATACTTTATTATTATATTATCTGGGGTGTACCTTGTATAATTAAAATCGATTTTTGTATCGATATCTATGTATATTTGTAAATTTTACTTTTGTTAAGTTTCCTCTAGTCTCTTGTAGATTAATGTTCTTGTATATAGTTTATAGTTGTCGTTACTTTATAATTAGTTTTATTATGAGAAAAACACAAAGCAACATAAGTTTAATAATTTATTTTTTTAATAAGCATGTTTATTAATAATTGAAAAAATAAGATTCGTTTGAACTTTAAGTTTTTGTAATTTCATTTCTACATATATTTTTGTATAGGTACAATATATATGTGTGCCCCGGAGGTAAAGGACACCATGTCCATTTTTTCAGTAAATTGACCTAACACCATGTCCTGGATGTAGATTTTTCGATCTATTCAATGGTCTAGGGCAGAAAAATAAAACCATGTTCGTTTTCATCAGAGGTAAAAGACACCAAGTGGACTTGGTTTTATTTACCTCAAGAATAAGTCTAGGATCAATGCTTTCAATTACTTACTAATGTCAATAGCAATGTGAGAAACTTTCATTAAGCTGGTTCTACAAGTGACGAAGAAACAAGCTCTAATAGTTCAAAAATATGGAAAATCGGCTCTCCTGAAAAATTACTAAAATGTGACATGGTGTTTTTTACCTCCGGGGTACAGATATGTTTTTTCGTAATATTATTAAACGACTTTTAATATGAATAGTTTATTGACTACAATTTAATGTTTAAATTGCATTTTTGCTTGCATTCATATTTTTTGAATTTTAACTTTTTACTATCTCCACTATTGTATGATATTTTAATTTTCTTAATAAGTTCCAGTATTTAGTTTTTAAGTACACAATTTAATGCTTAAGCCCACCTATTTCTTATTTAATGCACTTAATTTATTTATGTTCTAAAATGATGAAAAATCTAAATTAGTATTACTTATATTAAATGTTAAAATCTTGTACTTATATAACCATTTATTAAAAGTTAGGTAACATTATATTCTTTCTCGCCACGAAGCAAAATGTGATATTATAATCACAAAATAGTTTAGTTACTTTAAAAACACACTTTAAATTATAGCTTCACGCTGTATCCCGCACACAGCAGGGTAGGCAGAGGGAACCTAGTGTTACGACACTCCGTCCCCCACTTTCCGCCGAATTCGGAGGCTTGCGTGTTAAGTGGCGGAACTTAACGCCGCGCTTCACCTCGACACCAGAGCGAAGAAAATGAAAATATAATTTCCACTCCTCGAGTGGGAATCGAACCCACAACCAGTCGTTTACAGTCACACGCTTGTGCCACTGGGCCACGACTGGCCACAAATTATATTTTTTCTCTATCCTGCTCCTAGTAAGACATTAGAAGTATGATATATATGTTTTGTATTCTCATCATATTCGGACACATGTGCAAATTTTAAGGTAAAATATCTTGTCAGTCGTGACACAGTGCACGAACGTGTGACTGTAAACGACTGGTTGTGGGTTCGATCCCACTCGAGGAGTGGAAATATAAAATATTTCCATTCCCTCCCTTTTTGTCGTGGACTTATCCACGATAAAAACTAATTGTTTTTTTTTTTAATTGAAGCAGGGTAGGCAGAGGGAACCTAGTGTTAAGACACTCTGTTCCCCACTTCCCGCCGAATTCGGAGGCATTGCGTGTTAAGTGTCGGAACTTAACGCCGCGTTTTACCTCGGCACCAGAGCAAAGAAAATGGAAATAGTATATATTTCCACTCCTCGAGTGGGAATCGAACCCACAACCAGTCGTTTTACAGTCGTACTTTGTACCACTGCACCCAAATATGATATTTGTAGTTTTATCATTTTCCTGTTATTTCTAATATACCCATTTACCATATCCTTGTGCCTTCCATTAAAATATATAACGTTAAATATATTAATAAAGTTCATATGTAAAGTATATGAGATTTTCCTGTTAGCTTAAATTTGTATTTAATATAGCGTTTTTTTGGATATAATATTTGTGAAAGTCTATTTAAATATTTAGCGACCAACGTTTTGATATTAACCTATTTATACTCAAATTACTTTGATAAGATAAAAGTGAATAAAACTACTTAAAATTTCAAAATATCTAGATCTTCCTTATCAGGATCGAATATTTTTTTTTTAAAATAATATATTTTTTTCTTAAATTATTACACAGTTAAAAAAATATAATTGTTACCTCCCAAAAGCGAAGTATGGCTTTATTATTACATGAAATATGTACATAGGCTCTATGTACTCTAACTCGATTAATATTCTTGTATATAATATACTAAATATGTATAAAAAAGTGTATTTTGCAAATCATGTAATTTATTATTAGGTGCTAGTTATTTCGATAATGTTTTCCGTCCCGCTTCACTCGCTCACGCTTGTGTCAAAACTTTTTACTCGATGTACTATATTATATTATTTGGAACAGTGTTTCTCAACCATTCTGTCGAACTAATATTTTTTTTTCAAATCTAGAGTGAAGACTTGGATTCGATTTCCGTTCAAGACAATTTAAAAGTCTCCGCGCAGGAAATCTTCGTGTGATATCCAAGGTTTTTAAAACTCGACGTTCTAGCAATTTCCTCAATTATAACTGTGTCCGATAGCTTTGCAATGTTTGCGTGTAAAAATATAATTAACCTGAAAATAAAACAATGAATAAATAAAATATAATATTAAATAGTTTGTAATATAATATATAACTTCTCTCTTGTGTTAACTTATTAATGTTAGTATGTATTGCATTTATATTGCACATAGGTACAATGTGGGTCGTTAATCTCACGTGCTCGTTCAGGAAGAACGTTTATTGTATTTCTATATATTTTACGCGTATATTTTCCACAGTAAAGCAAATGTTATTTTAACGAGACAAAAATATATTAGTTTTTGGCCTAATAAGGTTGAGAAACAGTGCTCTAAAATTTAGGATTAAACTAAATATGATAAGGTTTATTTAAGTTTCAATAATGTAAATTGATATTATTTAAAAATCAAAATATTTGGGCATTTTATTCTTGCAACTCTTTAAGATTACAAAATAAGTGTTTTTTCACACATATTCTCTTATTATTTAGTAAATAAAAAAAATAAAATTAATTTTTGTTTCATACTATGAATGTATTAAATTATAATGCAATTAAACTTATACCAGTTAATATATAAAGAGTTGCAATTGATATAATCAGGACTTGTATTATGGCTATGTAATGGTTACAATAAATAAAATATTTTTAAGATTTCCTTGCATTTTATTTGAAATTAACAAATATTAACAAATAAATAAGCTTATGTTATTAATAACATTACCCATTACAAAATATGGTTTTTTGTTAGCAGTTGGTAAATGTGCTATCATCATCTATTTCAGTTTATATGAAAGAAGAAAAGGATAAAAACTTTTTAGTAAATGTCATTTTGACATTACAATGATTAGATTTTTTTATATTATTCGTTTTATATACAAGATCTTAGCTTTTTAAGTATATAAAGACACAGAAAACTAATTAGCTATTAAAAAAATATAGTTTAAAGGCACTTGTTGTATATAATATTTAATTATTGTTAAAAAATTAAGATTTATTTATAAAAAATGTGGTTTAAGTATTAAATTTGCACAAATAAGTACTGTATAAAATATTGTAGTAGTAAAAACTTCTATTCATAGATTAACATGTCAGTCTATCAAAGGCACAATTTTAATTAAAAAGAAATACTGTACACTTACATACTATATTCTATAAAAATATTTAGGCTTTAAGGTGCTACAGTAAAATATATGTCGAAAACATTTAATAACTAATATAAAATTTCGAATATTATATAATATTGTATCGATACTTATATTATAAATGCGAAAGTCTGTGTTTGTCTGTCACGCTTTCACGGCTAATCTACCCGTCCGATTTGGATGAAATTTAGAATGAAAGTAGTAAAAGTGACTGAGTCTAACATAGGCTACTTATTTTTTTTAAAAATCAACCTCTAATGGGTTGAAAAAGGCGATGAAAGTTTATATGAAAAATCTAAACTGCTTGACCAATTGTAATGAATTTTGGCATAAATATAATTTACAATCTAAGCTTAAAAATAGGTACTTTTTTAAAAAAAAATGCGCCCCCGTTGGTTGTAACATAACGAAATAGTTCGCGCGGCGAAGCCGCGAGCGATCCGCTGGTATTCCATATATCTCATCCTAACAAAGTTTTCAGAAATCAAAAAAAAAGTTTTTGGGAATTTATCTCATTAAGAGGCATTAAGTTAAGCAGTTTGTATATATACACAAATTTTCTACTATTTCATCCTTTTGCTTTGACATTGAGTCATCAACTAGCTTCTTGAGAAAATTTGAGAACATTCTTATAATTAATTTTTCATGTCAACCCTTTCAAAAATCGGTGTTTCAATTATCATTCCTAATTACATCTAAATTGATAACAGACAAAAATACTTATGCAGTTATAATATTAGAATGGATAAAATTTTGAACATTATATAGATTTTGTTTATTCTACATACATATATTTATGATAATATCTTATATATTATTATGAAAACTTTTCGAATGACATATCATATTTAAAAAAGTTAATCTTTTTTATGTATGACACATAAAATATAATATTTTAAAATATTTTTGACAATAATATATTATACATTTAGAAATACTTTTATAAAAATACAATAGCAGAAAACCTGCACTGTTAAATTACAAAACATTTTAGCTAAGGCCATATATTTAGATCCTGCCATTGTAAAGTTTCTTTAGGAAAAAAAAAGTCTTTGAATACACATAAACAATAAGTACTTACGAGACTAAAAAATACAAATGTCACTTTAGTATTTAAATAACATATAAAAAGTTATATAAACTTGTGCATTGTTAAATACAACCTTTTACATAATTAAACAATTAAAATCAAATACTTAAAACTAAAAAGGTACATCTAGCTTTGTTAATATAAGGTGGCTTTTATAGATCCCTCTTTAAAAATTATAACATAAGTGATTAGAATATAATTTTAAAATTAAGGTTTTTTTTATTTATTATTTTCTTTAGCTTCACATTTTTTCAGCATAACCAGATAGTCAAAGAAAACGGAGTTGGACAAACTCTATTCGTGGAGTATCACAAGTAAATTAGTGACACTATGTGTTTAGCGGCAGAACTCAACACGGTGCTTTATCTGAGCAGAGGAATAATAATAAACATAATCACTTCCTCACATGGGAATCGAACGAACAACCATTTACGCTTACTGTTGATGCTTCCACTTATGTTAATAATACATATAATATTTGACTTTTGAATGGATCTTAAATTAGTAAAAAAATATTAAATGCTTATAATAAATTTCAATGTAAACTACTGAGGCGGCAGTCCTCTTTTCCAACCCTTATACTTCAAATAGCAGTCAAATCCATATGCTATGATGGCACATAGTCCAAAGAACTGAAAATATTTGAATATATTAGTTAAACAAGTCATTAGAAAATGTTAATATGATGCATGTTTTTTATTACATACATGTTTGCGTTTTTATCATTACATTTCTTTTATAGTGGTGGTAATAAATGCCTAGTTTTTAACTTATTTATAATTAGAAACTCAAGTCTGTATTTAATTTATTTTTTAGCTTCACGCGGTATCCCCCGTACAGCAGGGTAGGCTGAGGCAACCTAGTGTTAAGACACTCTGTTCCCTACTTCCCGCAGAATTCGGAGGCATTGCGTGTTAACTGGCGGAACTTAACGCCGCGCTTTGCCTCTGATACCAGAGCGAAGGAAATGGAAATATTTAATATTTTCACTCCTCGAGTGGGAATCGAACCCACAACCAGTCGTTTACAGTCACACGCTTGTGCTAAGTTCGTGTTAAGTGTCGGAACTTAACGCCGCGTTTTACCTCGGCACCAGAGCAAAGAAAATGGAAATAGTATATATTTTCACACCTCGAGTGGGAATCGAACCCACAACCAATTGCTTTAGACACTTTATGCCACTGCGCCACAACTGGCCCCTAAATTTAAATAGTCACAATAATATGTATAAATTGTAAGAATTTTGAACCCACCATTGCATATCATTTTAGTACATTTAAAATAGTCAAGTGAAATTATTATGGATTGATCGAATGAAGAACATATACTTTTTCAGAATAGCAGAGTAGCCAGAGAGAAACTAGAGTCAAGACACTCTGTTTAAAAACATTGCAATTATATTGCTTTTATGTAAACTGAAAAAGAAAACAATTTAAATATAAGTGGGGGTTGAACCCATAATCATCATATACTCGTACATATAGTCACATTTATTTTACTGTGCCACAATGGTTTTTAATATGTATTTATAGACTGTAATTCTAAAGTCACTAACAGTTTTAGAAATGGTGTTAAATGCATAGCTTACTAGTCAGAGATTACCAAGAGGTGTAAGTTTGAAGCTTAGAATTCAAATCTTTAAAAGATTTGTAAAAAAAAAATTTTTATGTCCTTAATCTATGAAGAATATTTTTAAAATTATAAAATATCAAATAACTCACCCCAACAGCATAACCAGTGCTTTCTCCTATTGTAGTAGCAAATATAGATGTAATAATATATGCCAGTGACATGGCACCGCAGTAGAAAAACTCAAACTTTAGCCACGGCCATCGATCATACTTTTCAACAAAGTGGAATGTGTACATGAGGAGCAGGAATGCCGTTATTATGTTTCCAAGCCAGTATAATATATTGTAGAATATAGCAGATAACCAAGCCCAGGATATTTTGATACAAATAAATCCTACTATATTACAGACCTGGAATGAATGAAATAAAAAAATATTAAATAAATCTCACAAAAATTTTATCTTCAAGCAAGAATCTATCATATTGATGCTTTGAAAATACAGCATTGTCGTCAGTTCCATACATGTGTCAATTTACAAAAAAAAATTGAGTGGCAGATACCTATATCACACAACTTTCTCACCAGAAATAGTATCTAAAGTATCTAAAGGGTGATGGTAACATTTTCTTATTATAGATTTCTTATAGTTTTCTAGAATTACTCCTAGTTTTCTCTACCTGTTAAAATGTGTTAGTAAATACTAAAAAACTGTGCAAAAAATATATTTAGTTTCAGTTTTAACTTGAAACATATTAAGGAAAATAATTATGGAAATTGTATACATACTATTTCAACAATTTTAAGTATTCCAGGGATAGTTCTTATGTACCCCTTATCGAATCTAAGCACCTTTTGAGGCGGTGGAGGTTCATTAGAGGGCGTCGGCCCTTGTGCAAAGTGATCAAACATCTTGTCTCAACGAAAGTTTTCACCTGTGAAGAATAAAATAGTCTTTCACAACTTTTCACAATATTTCTTTAGTACTGCAAATATTTAGATAATAATTTTCAAATTTTAAAAATAAATTATAGCGTCAACAAACACCTAAACTTGCAAACACTGAGAAAATTTCTTGTATTATGTCTGGAACAAATCAGTAGGTAAATAGAACTTTTAAAAGACCCTTACATAAGATTATCTATTGTATATGGGTTTTTTTGACAAAACTGATACGCTAATAATGAAAATATAAGTAAACATGTAATAAAAATGTTAATTATGTGGTAATTAAGGCACTTAGTTTCTATAATTTCACATTTATTGACATTTATGAAATACAATTGACATTTCAACGAATATTTAACGGATAGTGGTGACATGTGATCTCATAGATTATAGCGTATATAAATTCCTTAAACTTCATCTATTTTTTTTGATTATCATTAAATGTTTTAAACTGAAATTTTAATTTTCAAATAATATACCATAAATTTATTTTACCGTACAAACTCAACAAGAAATGTTTCTACGTGTATATAATATCTTGAAACAAGTTGGTCGAATATAAAAATATAATCTATTGCGGATTACATTTAATTTATTAAACACATGAAAATTTTGAGCTTAGAAAAAGTTTCAATTACGAGTAAAAACTTACATATACAATAAAAAGTACAAAATATAAGTTATTATATATAGTAAGTTGACGAAATTTTATCACCTAACACCTAATATTGCAATGGACTAATACTTTCTAGGCTCTCATTAATTATTTTATTGTTACCTTTCTAATAAAAATTGTGTGAAAATAATGGAGACGTATTATATAATTTATTTTGTAATTGTAGTTTTAATATAAGAGAATTATTATATTATAACTTAATAAAACGACACAGTTACAGAAGACGACAATGGAATACGTGAAATTTATATTGTGTCCATACTTGTTATATAATTATATTTTTATTCTGTATAACATTGTAATTAATAATCTGTTATAATATTCAGATTCTTTTAATTGACAGTTGACAGTGAAGGATCATACAGTGCGCCGAGCAAGTGGATGTAAATTATACTCTTAAATCGGAATATATAAAATATTAATAATTTTGTGTGTGACTTATATCGAGTTCTTATAATTCGAAATTTATTGAGTGAATTTAAAAATGGTTTATTTCCTTTATGTTTGATTCTTTCTTAAGCGTTTAAGCTATAAAATTCCGGTGCCACTGAGAGTCGTGCACCGGCACCCTTTGAAATTATAAAATTGGCCTTTTTCGTGCTAGTTAATTTTGCATGTAATGGGAGATAGGGATTGGAGGCCGTTTATTTACGGCGGCTTAGCGTCGATCGTCGCCGAATTCGGTAAATCTTTTCTATAACCTCTGATTATTAAATATTAAAGATAAAGATTACTTTTAAATGAGTCTCATGACTTCTTGTACTATTTTCGATATTGCAATATTTTATTGTCAACATCTTATTTAAATTCTCATTATTATTAGGTACATTCCCAATTGATACTACAAAAACTCGACTTCAGATTCAGGGTCAAAAAATAGATCCTAGACATGTGGAGCTAAGGTACACTGGCATGGTGGATTGCTTTGTAAAAACTTCACAGCAAGAAGGGGTTAAAGCACTCTATTGTGGGTAAGTTATTGTTAACATAACTAATTTGTTAATTCTTTTTGTTTCTCTCAGTTTTATCCTTATTCTTACATAGAAACAGAGAATTTAGTGTACAATACTCTTCATTCTCCAATTTGTCTCAAGTCAAGACAGCAAGAATTAAATATAATGTTTCCTCTGAGTAGAGTTCAAATTCATAATCAATAACAATATGAAAATTAGGGTAAAACATATTACTAATACTAACTCTAACTTTTCTTTACCTATTCATCTATAGTTTGAAGTATTGTTTAAAAAAAATCCACTTTGAAATTATAAAGTGTAATAATGTTCTTTATTAAAATCTCAAACAAACTACACACATTCTATTAGGTTAATATTTGTCTAACAATATATTACACTGATGTTATTTCCTGGGTTATTTTATAATTTTGTTTTATTAGACTACTATATATATATATCTTATCTATATACTCCTATAGCTAAGTTTTTATCTGATTAAAATCCCAACATAATACTATTATCTTTATATCTTTTTGTACAATATTGCCTTTAAAAAGGAAGCAGTTTCAAACCTTCAAATCATATAACAGGGAGAATGTAATGTCAAAACACTCTCTTGTTTTCAACCTAACTTTGACCAGAGATGAAGACTGTGTGTTGAACTGTGGAAGTATTCTTATCACCAGAAAAGAAAAACTAAATTATTTTAAATATAATCATGTTGAAGCCATTGTGGCGCAGTGGGACAGCGTCTGACTCCAAACAAGATAGTTGAGTGTTCAATTCCTACTTAGGGAAATTATTATATTTAAATTTTCACTTCTTAATTTTAGTACCAAAAATAAGCATGGTGTTAAGTTACAAAGTGGAGGATAGAGTGTCTTGTCTACATCCTCTTTGACAACCAACCCTGCTTTGTGGTAAATGTGTGATGCGGAAAAAAAATACATTCTGATGTTGTCAATGTGACAGTATCTGAATGTAAATATGTTCAATAGGAAAATTATATATAATTTGATTATATTTAAATTATTTGTCACTCAGATAACAAATTGTGCATTGATTTTCACCACTTGGTTTGGTTCCGTCCTTAGGTTATGGCTTTCACCACTCTACATGCAATATCTCAAATTGACATAGATAGTACAAAATTGAATGTTTTGACACTAGGTTCTGTCTGACTGTTCCCTGTTCGCTGTGGGTGTGACCGATTACTTTTGTTTATCATTTTTCCTTAACTCTTGATCTGCTGAACTATAATTGATAGAGAAATAATATGTCATTCTTGTCGTCATATAATTAATAGGTTTTGATTTACAATAATGATTGTTTTGAACATTCTAGCATTGTTATGTAAACATAATCTGTATGAAATACTAAAGTGTTGCCTCATATTATTAAGTTTTTGTTTGTATATTTTAATTGGGAACATGTGACTTTGTTATGATGGAATACCGGCTTTTTCTGTTAGTCGAGTGGAATATTCTTTCACTTAACTCAAGTTAAGGTTGTCTGATTGTAAAAGCGACGGTTATGAATGTTTGAAAGTGAAAAGCTGCTTGTGTGAAAAGTGAAAATAGGAAAATAATAAAATTTTCTCTACTCAATCCTATTAAAAAAATATTTATTTATTTATTTATATATTCTAGATATTCTAACATTTGTAAAGTATTATTAACACACATAGGATATTGAAATAGACATTTTAAAAAACTTAAAAATTTGAACGCTGCGGGATTCGAACCACCCTTCTTGGAAACTGTCCATGTGCTTTGGCTGCTAAGACATGCGTTAAACGTCCGGTTTTTATTGTTATTTTGCACACAACAGGGTAGGCAGAGGCAGTCTAGTGTTGCCTCGACACCAGAGCTAAGAAAATGAAAATACTAAATATTTCTACTTCTCTAGTGGTAATCTAATCCACAGTTTAAAGTCACACTTTGTGCCCCCAAGCCACGATTGGCCTCAAATTCTTTGTTAATGTTTTTTAAAGCTTCACGCTGTATCCTGCACACAGCAGGGTAGGCAGAGGGAACATAGTGTTAAGACACTATGTTCCCAATTTATTAATTCTAGACTTTGAATTTCTCTCCCCAGTATCTGGCCGGCTGTCCTCCGTCAGGCTACATACGGGACGATCAAGTTTGGTACTTACTATTCTCTTAAGAAATACCTGGCGGCGAGACGAGCAGATGGCGGGAGTAAGGAGCATCTTGCAACTAACACCTTCTGTGCCGCCTTCGCGGGGGGCCTGTCCAGTGCGATTGCCAATCCCACAGATGTACTTAAAGTTAGGATGCAGGTTAGTGTGGAAATTAGATGATTACAAAAAGTCTTTTTAGGAAACGTATAATAGTTTGGGGCCAGTCGTGTTACTGAAACGACTGGTTGTGGGTTCAATTCCCACTCGAGGAGTGGAAATTTTTAATATTTCCAATTTCTTCGCTCTGGTGTCGAGGCAAAGCGCGGCGTTAAGTTCCGCCACTTAGCACGCAATGCCTCTGAATTCGGCGGTACGTGGGGAACGGAGTGTCTTAACATGAGGTTCCATCTGCCTATCCTGCTGTGTGCGTAAAGCTAAAAAAAAAAGAAAAAGTATATTAATGTGGACTGCGCATCTTGGAAATTATATAGGTACTTTTTCTAAAAATGTGTTTTTAATGTTTTTAAGAGAGTAAATAACATTTTAAAGTATTAAAAGCAGTTTTTACAAGATTATATTTTTGTAATCGAGACTATCGTGGCACAGTGGGGTAATGTCTGACTGTATGTGTGGGGTAATGTGTGACTGTAAACGCGAAGGTTGTGAGTTCGATTCCACTTGGGGATATTATTATATTTTAAATTACTTTTATTACTTCGTTCAGGTACTTAAAGTGTGGTATTGGGTTACGTACTCAACACGCTAATGTTTTCTTTTCACGATTTTTAAACTTATTAGTGAATGTCAATGAAGATAGAATGTTATGTAATTAATCATGCAAAGATTAAAATGCAACTTTTTGTTTATTCCCACGTAGATGAATAGTAAGAAAAAATAATCTGTTCTAGACTTTCCACCCAAAATTTCATGGTAAGAGGTTGGTTTCTACCGATATGCTGCTTACAATTTTGTTATATAAGCATTATGTATGTGTACGTCAGACACAACTTTTTATTATTGTTAGATCGTGGCTATTTAAATGAATGGCCTATATTTTTTTCTTATAAACGTATTAACCTTTTTAAAATTATTATTCAAATTAAAAATCATTTGGGCCTAGTCGTGGCGCAGTGGCACAAAGTATGGCTGTAAAGCGACTGGTTGTGGGTGTGGAAATATTTAATATTTCCATTTTCTTCGCTCTGGTATCAGAGGTAAAGCGCGGCGTAAAGTTCAAGTTCCGCCACTTTACACGCAATGCCTCCGAATTCGGCGGTGCGTGGGGAACGAAATGTTTTAATACTAGGTTCCCTCTGCCTACCCTGCTGTGTGTGGGTTACAGCGTCAAGCTAAAACAAAAAGAAAATCGTTTTAGAAAACATATAATAATGGGTTCTGCAGATAATTTAGCGGTCAGAGCGTTTGAATGATTTTGAAAAGGCGCTGGTTCGAATCCCTCTGCGCTCAAATTGTTATACATTTTCTTAAAACGAAAATGAATACTTCACAATATTAAAAATTATGTATTATACATAATTTTTCAAATTATTTATAGCCTAAGAAGTTAAATAAAGATTTTTAAAATTTAGCAGTTCTCGTTCATACACGTTTGTAGTGCGTGTAGTGCCCTCCTTAGTGGTAACGAGAGCGTCTAGTGATCTACTTTAAAATGATGTGTTTGCCAAAAAAACTATTTAATTATCTTAAATTTCTATTATTATGGATTATAATCTATTTACGCTATGACTTTCTGGGTGATAGTATATTAGCATTTAAGCGATGGTTTTAGGTTCGATTTCTGCTCGATGTAATTCATATTGAATTTCTTATTAATTTTTATTGTTTTTCCTGTCTGTTGAACGATAGTATTTCAATTTAATCTGAAGTAGGCCAACAGTACAAAAGTGCCTCTACCTAACGCGCAAATTAAAACTGTTGAGAGTTCTATGAAGGGAAACAAGTAAACGGTGAAGGCGGAGAGAAACTGATGTGAATACTCCCTTTTCCATTTACCACCAAAATCTATTGTTTAGTGTAGGTCGATTTGAATTCCCAAATTCAATAGAGAAATGAGACTAATTTAAAAAACAAAATGTTTGACAGATTGAAATACTTTTTTTTTGCATATTCATTCTTTTTCCCACGCAACAGGATCATCCAGAGGATAATAGTGTCAATGTCAATTTTCCGTCCAATATCGAGATATTGCGTATTGATTGGCGGAACTCAACCCTGTTCTTTGTCTTAGGAACCAGAGCGGAGAAATAAATAATTTCCCGCAATGGGAATCGATCCCACAACCATCGCGATTACAGTCAGCCGCTGTTCCACTGCGCCACGACGGCTACTATTTTTTAACAAATTTTATAACAGGTGTTATTTTGTTATGCTTGTTTCTGTCATATTATAGTATATTGTGATATGACACTTGGCACCAATCCCTATGAGTAATTAGTATTTACATGTTATACTCTACATTTAGAATAAGATTTTAGAAGATATTTCGACGCTTTCAGCAACAATGTAAGGATGTAATGAATTTCTTCATAAAATTGCAAATGGTTAAAATACAAATATTTTTGTTATCTTCTTACGAAGATTATAATTAATCCAGAAAAATAAATGGCTTACGTCGATTGTGTTTACATTTTTTTAGTATAAAGAAAGACCATGTTTTATTTATGATTTATGTTTGCTCGCTGTGTTCATAAGTTTATTACTCGAAAGGGATTTGAAAGTATAAAAAACTAGCGACCACCCGCGATTTCACCTGCGCACACAATTTTTTACACAGAATTTTAACCTCGATTTCAAATCTTTAACACGTGATTTTTGAAAACCCTAGGACATCAACTATTTTCATTCGAAGTTCATCCAAAACGGGCTGGTAGATTAGCCCTTAAGCATCAAATACACAGACAGACTTTCGCATTTATAATATTAGTACGGACAATTAGTAGAAGTATTTTGTTATTTTTTTTATCTTCAGGCATTTAGCGTTGTAGATATAAATACCACTATGTTATTGCGTGTCATTAGGCGGAACCTCTACGTTTTTTCCTGTATAGCAGTATCAAAAAACTGTATTTCCCCGTACGAACCAGATATTCGAGGCATTACATGTTGACTAACAGAACTCAACGCCGCAACATGTTTTACGATAGCGAGGAATAATTTAAAGAAACATTTACTTTGAGATTGACCCTATAACTATCGCAGTTACTGTGAGGCACTTCGGTACACATATTCTTAATACATAGATACGTAAAATTAGTGACAAGATTAATTTGTTATTTGTAACATGTTTTAAAAAATATATAGCTTCACGCTGTATCCCGCACAGAGCAGGTTAGTCAGGGGGAACCTAGTGTTAAGACACTCTGCTCCCTATTACATACAAAAAATGCATAGTTCTCATATTTTTCAGAACATATAAATTCTAAAGTTAATCCCAACTGCTATCAAACGTGATTGATGCAATATCCCTTTCAAGATTAGATGATTATAAAGATTGCAGATTTGCAATACTCTGATATAGCTTTACGCTTATTTATGCTTAGTGGTGCTCCTTCCTCTCCCACACAACCAAGGTCGGCAACGCATCCATAACTACTACACCTATATTGTTATGGATATCTTTGGGCGAAGGTAACCACTTACCATCAGGTGGTACTTCTGCTCGTTTGCCTCCTTAATTCAATAAAAAAAGAAAAAAAGTGGGGTAATAGAAGAGAACCTAGTGTCAAGATACTCCCTTCTCCACTTGTCACCTAAATTTAAGACAGTTTGTGTTGAGTGACGGGACTTAACGCTGCACTTTGTGTTGTACCAGAGCGAATGTAATTATTTATATGTATATTATAAGTTTTACCTCCATGCATATTTATACTAATACTAATAGATAAATATTATTATACTTAGTTCTTCACTATGAGCAAATATCAGTGTAATTTCGTGTTGAATGACGGAGTTAAACGTCGCAAATTGTAGTATCGGAATCACTACCAGTGTTTAGATACGTAGTACCCGTACATAAGGTTAGGCAGAGAGAAACTAGTATCAAAACACTCTTCTCTCTCTCTCTCTCTACGTGAGACTAGACGTTAAGTGGCGTAACTTAACGCCGTTTGCCCAAATTTGAGTAAAAATGCAATAGATATGGTTATAATAAGTTTTTATCTTAATTAATATTATAATGTTATCTTAGTTTGTTTATTTGTCACGCTCATAAGCGTGCTAAGGTTAGTAACCTTGACAACACAGTGATTATAAACGCAGTGTTTCGAAATATACAATTATTGTAACTAATTTTATGATTATTTTTGAATAGGTATTTGAAATTGCAATCAGATTAGGTAGTACGATTAGTTTTTTTTTAATTTTTATTTTAGCTTCACGCTGTATCCTGCACACAGCAGGATACGCAGAGGGAACCTAGTGTTAAGACACTCTGTTCCCCACTTTCCACCAAATTCGGAGGCTTGCGTTTTAAGTGGCGGAACTTAATGTCGATTAGTTAAGAGGCGTATTTCTCCCTAGTGTCCTTTTTTTGTTTCATACTAGCTTTGCCCGTGACTATATCTACGTAAAATTTAACAAAATATTTATAATTCTAAATTACATTACCTATCTGCCAGTGTAAGTCCTGTCAAAGTCGATCCAGCCGTTCCAGAGGTTAGCTGTAACGAAAAGACAAACAAAAATTGTAATACTAGGACAGCGACTGACTTATTTCCTTCTTCTGACAAGACAATGCGTGGCGTCGAGTTGTTACGTGGTGGGACTCAACGCCGCGCTTTGTTTCATACTAGAGCAAGACCACATCCAAAAACCACTTAACAAGTTATGTCTCTAATGCTGTCTGTGTAACCTGCTTTAAAAAAATAATCAATATATGTATCTAGATCTTTTTGTACGAGCATAAATTTTCATCAACTAGTAAGAAATATTTTTTGACTTGAGTGGCCAGTCGCGGCCCAGTGGCACAAGCGTGTGACTGTAAACGACTGGTTGTGGGTTCGATTCCCACTCGAGGAGTGGAAATATTTAATATTTCCATTTTCTTCCCTCTGGTGCCGAGGTGAAGCGCGGGTTAAGTTCCGCCGCTTAATACGCAATGCCTCCGAATTCGGCGGAAAGTGGGGAACGGAGTGTCTTAACACTAGGTTTCTTTGCCTACCCTGCTGTGTGCGGGATACAGCGTGAAGCTAAGAAAAAAAAAAGTAAATAAATGTAAAGAACGGAGTGACTCAACACTAGATTGTCACTGGGAATCGTAAATAATATTCTGTTTACAATAACAACTCCATATAGTCTTGTATTAGAATATATTAGTATTTGCTCAATGAAAATAATTTAAAACGTAGTAAGTGGCTTTCGTCATGTTTACGTCAGGAAGTAAACGTAATGAGATAAACAAAGTTATCAACAATTGTAAACAGTGTCTATTTCTAATATTAGCTGAGACACTTGTTGTGCAGTTGGTAAATGTCTGGCCGTTTTCATGATTGTGAGTTCGATTCCTACTTATGGTAGTGACTAGGCGCAACTAGACCCTCATTTTCGACTCGCTGCGCTAGCGAAATCTCGGGAGCCGTTTATTTATTGAGCGAAGCGCGCGGAAAAATATTGAAAAGGGCAGCAGTTCGGTAAAAAAAAAATCGGCACGCGCAGTTAATTGTAGCCAAAACTTTTTGCGCGAAATTTTTCCGCCATAGACTTCAAATGTTTTTTGGTGATAATTCCTCAAGTACATCGATTTTTTTAAATTATTTTTAAGAACCATCTCTATATTGGCATTAGTGTACTTGCAAAATTTCATAAATTTCTGATGCGTAATTTAGCATATTCGTCACAAAGAATGCAAATAAGTCTCCAGTAATGCGATCTGCTCGCTTCGCTCCACTAGTAAACTTGCTAAATAATTCAAAGCATGAAATAAAGATTAAATAAAGTAGAAGCATGAAATTAAAAATAAATTTGATAGTTGAATTTTGAGTTTTTTGTTACAATGTTGATTTGTCTGTATTTTTAGATGTTTGCTGAAAAAATGAATTACACGTCAGTTTTTGCTGACATTGTATGGTCATTTATCAAATATGACATTTTAGAAATGCTAAATATTAAATAAATTTTAAAGCAATTAGATGAAATAAATAGTTTCACGCTTTCCCTTATAGCAGGGAAGTTAGAGAAGACCTAGTGTCGAGTCACTCCGTCCTCCACTTTCCGCCCGAAATCGAGACAGTTTGTAACGAATAGCGGAACTCAATGCCGAGATTTGTAACTCAAGATTTCAATGAAGTAGAGAAATGAAAATTAAAACAGTCATTCCCCCGAGTGCGAATCGAACCCGCAACTATCGGTTTACAGTCAGATGCCGAGAGTTCCACTAGGTCACAACGACGCTCTCAATTGAAAAAATGTTTATAATATAAATTAGAAATAGAAATTTAAGATTTCACGTTACATCTTTCGTGTACCAATGACTCTTTCGTGTACCAACAACAACGACACGTCTCAACTTTGTCATGACTAATTTTTTGTTTATATTTTTAGTGTTATTAATAGATTTTTGCATTTTTCGTTTTATTTATACACTTCTTGCAGATAGTTGTGAAGTCATTGTAATTTAAACAGAATTACCTTAATATACTTAATTGGGAAAAAAATATATAATAAGTTACAGGATTCTGACCAAATTATCGTTATCCATAAAATTGAGTAATAAAGAAAATAGATAAACATCACTAGATGAAAATTCAATATACACTTTGCGAATAAATTGAAGAAATCATCGCCGCATTTTGACATACTTCAGAGCGGAGAAATGAAAGTAATAAAATTATGATCATTCTACCGGTAGTGAGAATCGAACCCACAACAAGCCACGATTACAGTAAAAATATGTCTCACTATTCTACGACTGTCTTAAATTACATAGTATATTTAAAAAGAAAAAAAGTATATAAAAGAAGTAGCAGCTTTGAATATGTGTGGTATAAAGAGATAAGAATATACGGCTTCTAAAAATGTCTTTATGAATTTCCTAAGTGAATGACACTTTAAAATGCTAATATATTTTTTTATTAGCTGCACGCTGTATCCCGCACACAGCAGGGTAGGCAGAGGGAACCTAGTGTTAAGACACTCCGTTCCTCACTTTCCGACGAATTCGGAGGCTTGCGTGTTAAGTGGCAGAACTTAACGCCGCGCTTTGCCACGACACCCAAGCGAAGATAATGGAAATATATAATATTTCCACTCCTCGAGTGAGAATCGAACCCACAACCATTCGTTTGCTGTCACACGCTTACGCCACTGCTTCACGACTGGCCTCAATATGTATAGTATTAAAAAATATATTAGAAACCAATAATAACGAAGAATTTGAGACCAGTCGTAGTTTAGCGGCACAAAGTGTGACTGTAAACGCAACTGGCTGTGGGTTCGATTCCGACTTGACAAATTGAAATATCATTATTTTATTTTCTTCGCTCTGGTGCCGGCTCAGTGCGTTTCCGCCAATTAACACGCAATGGCTCCAGAATTTGGCAAATGGGAGTGTTTTAACACTAGGCTTCCTTTGCCTACTCTGCTGTGTGCGGGACACACTATATATAATAATAATGAATGCTTTCTTTACTTATTCCACAGGTAGGCGATGAAAAACGTAATCTAGTAAGGTGTTTCATAGACATATATAAACTGGAGGGTACCAGAGGTCTCTGGCGGGGCGTGGGGCCGACCTCCCAGAGGGCCGCGCTCATCGCCGCCGTAGAACTGCCAGTCTACGACGCGTGCAAGCGCAGGCTGATGGTGCCTCTAGGGGACGTGCCTCTGAACCATTTGGTGTCGAGTCTACTGGCCTCTTTAGGAAGTGCCGTTGCTAGCACGCCTTTGGATGTTATTCGGGTGAGTGGGATTCTAGTTTCTTCTCTTTGAATGTATTTAAAGGAAATATAGGATCAGTCGTGACACAGAGGCAGAAAGTTTGACTGTAAAACGATTGCTTGTGGGTTCGATTCCCATTCGAGTTGTCGAAATATTTAATATTTCCATTTTCTTCGATCTGGGATCGAGGTTAGCCTCGAGGTTAGTTACATTACACACAAAGCTTCATGCGTGGGGAACGGAGTGTCTTAACATTAGGTTCCCTCTGCCTACCCTGCTGTGTGCGGGATAGAGCGTGAGTGGGAGCCGAAAATCTATCACATTGAAAAAGTTTTTTTCAAAAAGTCGGATTGCCTTATTTCTTATAGTTTAGCGAGTCAGTTATGGTTCTGATATTCCAATCTAAAATTACATACATATATATCTTATCATATATTAAATATGTTTTAATCTCGTATTTCAGACGCGGCTCATGAATCAACGGAAGGTCAAGGGTCACATAGCGAAAAGTCATGAGAAAGTGTACAAGGGGACTATAGATTGTTTTGTACAGGTAGTTATATAATTAAACACTTATTTGCTTACGATCTAGTAGAATAAAAAGCGGCGTTAAGTTACGCCTCACACCACGCTATGTCTAGAAATAGATAGAAATATCGTGAAGTTTAAAAAAAATAATTTTATCTTAAAATTAGTTTCACAATAATATACTTTCAAATAATCAATTTGTCTAATGCAAATAAACTATCTTTTACAACACGTATTTTTTACGTGTGTATGGGAAAAGGAGTATCTTGACGCTATGTTCCTACTGCCTACCTTGCTGTGTGCGGGATACAGCATGAAGCTAAAAAAAAAATATATTTTACATCGTATGGGAATCGAAACACGGCTAACCTGCATGTACACATCGATCCACTAAGTCATGATGGAGTGAATATTGGATTATACATAAATATTTATGTATGTATGTAGCTATTGTTAAAATCTAAAAAGCAAAAGATACCATAAGAAAACATTTTATTTATTTTTCATTAATATTTTGTTAAGAAATGTTATAAATATTGAAATAAAACTATTTTTAACCGGATCAATTAATTGCGTATAATTTTGGTATCCAAAAATACATTTTTTTAGAAAATCCGACCTTTCAAAAGCTTTACAGTAGACCTTTATTATCGAATACCATAAATATATGCGATTAATCGAGTAAAAAAAAATAGTTTTATTTCGAAATGTTTAATAATCGCGAAAACAAAAGATATTTCGAATTATTATAAATAATTAATGTTTAATATGTTAACCCCCAGACAGTACGCAACGAGGGGTTCCTAGCGTTATACAAGGGGTTCATCCCCACGTGGCTGCGCATGGGACCCTGGAACATCATATTCTTCATCACCTACGAGCAGCTCAAGCGGTTCTACTGACTTCCCAACACCTCCAACACCCCCAAAGACCCCCAGACTTCTGTGTCTTCTCTTCCAAGAGTTGGGAGGTATGGGGAAGAATCGGGGGGTGATGTGATGTGAATAGCTGGCTTTTTTATAAGGTGATATCACCTTTATTATAGATTTTATTATATTATTTATTTTTTCATTTTTTTTGTATAATTATATTTATTATGATTCTCCTGTGATAGTCATTTTAAATTATAAATATTGAAAATTTCATATCTTTGTCATATTATGTAAAGCATTATTTACATATTTTAACGTGAAAAAATAACACAGCATAATACTAAATGCGAATCTTGGAAATTCTGCCTTAAATTGAGAAATTGCATGTCGAATGGCGGATACAAATCTCTCGCCATCAGAATGGAACAATAAATTGACATTACGTGTTGAATGAAAATAATTTAAATATATTTCGGAGTGCCAGTCGTGGCGCAGTGGCATAAAATGTGACTGTAAAGCGACTGGTTGTGGGTTCGAATCCCACTCGAGGAGTGGATATTTTTAATATTTCCATTTTCTTCGCTCTGGTGTCGAGGCAAAGCGCGGCGTTATGTTCCTAACCTAAAAAGCTAGAAAAAAATCCGAATGGGAATCGAACCTATAACCATTACATATACAGTAAAATACTATCAGACTGTAACACAATGGTTTCATTAATATAATTATTCTACAGTATTCTTTATTTTTGTAATTTAAAGTAATTAAAAGACGTTCCGGTTCGAATCCCGCTGCGTTCAAATTTTTATACGTTTTCTAAATGTCTTTTTCAATTTTCCTAAGTGTGGAATAAAACACTTTTAAAATGTTTAAATACTATTTAATAAATAGCATTCTCTCTTTCCAAACGATTGTTCGTAGAATAATCTTTGAGTAGCAGAAATTTGTAAAAGTCTCTCTACAGAGATGCTAACAACAAAAATAAATTGTAATAAAGCGCATAAGAATTTCGACGCAGTTGGTAGTAGAACGCATGGCTCAGTGGTGAGAACGCCTGGACGGTAATCAGGAGGCGCGGGTTCGAATCCCGCTGCGCTCAAATTACTATACGTTTTTTAAAAGAATTTAAAATAATATTTTTCTTATTTCAGATGTAGTGATGTCCTCCACGTATGTAGATATTTTAGTTGTAAAATTAATTTTCTTTTAAAGATTAGATTAAACAACACTAAATATGTTTTTTTTAAATGTAGATGTTGAAATCTCAAAAACGCCTCGATTTTTATTTTTTATTACATTATTAATATTTAATTATTCACTATT
The DNA here is from genome assembly GCA_019049465.1 of Dryas iulia moderata. Taxonomy (NCBI): domain Eukaryota; kingdom Metazoa; phylum Arthropoda; class Insecta; order Lepidoptera; family Nymphalidae; genus Dryas; species Dryas iulia. The sequence goes on from CM032416.1 coordinate 15,485,967, forward strand.
TTATGCGACTACTAAGTAGTTTTAGAATTTGTATGAAATATTTCTTATTTTTTTTGTTGTTATCTGTATTTTGTATTTTGGGTTAAGTTAAAGTGATATTTGAAATAATTTCTATAGCTCTTTCTTCAATTTTTTTTAATTTGCCATGTATGTATGTTTGTTTGTTCGTATGTATCTTATTATAAAACTTATTTTTTTGAAGCATATATCCTTTTTTTGAAGTATATACCCACTTGAGATGAAATTTTGTATACACATTTAGTTTAGATGACAATGCATAGTTAGCCGTCATGTTAGAAAAACTCAACATGGAACGGAACTTCCAAGATGGCGGATTAGTTATTGTTAAATTAGTAACTATATATATGGTTATGAAATGAAAGAACATGCGGAGAATAATTAAAAATAAGCCTGGTTTTTAAATTTAGTTTAAAAGTACATTTTAGATTTGTAATAATTGTGAAAATAACTTTCCTCCAAAAACAGTTCCTTCTTCCATCGTTTAAAGTTTAAATAAAAAACTTTGTATGCTTTTAAATATAACGTAGTGCTTCTATATAGGTGCCAACGCATTTACATTTTTTCCTATTCTTTTTTTAGTGACACTCAGAAACGTTATTTATCTTTTAACTAACATTAACTAGTTAATACGATAAATATAGTGGTTTTGTGTTCGATTCTCACTTAGGGGAATGATGATAATATAATGTCGGAAAGCGGATAAGTAATTTATGACTCTAGTTTCTTTATACGGAATAAATTCTAAAGCTGAAATAGGACTGTATAAATTTATGTTAACAGTTTAAATTTAATTAACGTTTCTGAGTACGGCTTTATAGACTCTTTTTAGAACATAACATTACGAATAACGCTATTTATAATGCATTTCTTTATAAATCTTTTATAGTATGTATTAATATAATAATTTTATTTCTTGTGGCTGTATAAAATCAATCTATTGACATTTTTTTTTCTTTTAAAAATGTGTATTTAGTATGTTTATAAAAAAAAACACTTTGACTCTAATTTGACGTATTAAATAGTACCAAAGTAATATATTTGGAGGTATTTGTAACATTTTCCTTTACATTTATTATTATTTGATGTTAAACGTTTTTCTATACGATAGTACTTTTAATGTTATTCAAAAACACTTGTTAGTGACTATCGAGCTTACTCAGGGCAGGTGAAAATTATAAATTCAATAAAAAAATAAGAATTGAATGGGTGAAGGTGATATGAGGCATTTTAAAGTAAAGTGACGTTTTTTAAAGATTTAAATGCATAAATGGTTAGTTATAATAAGTACAGCGGTAAGGAAACTGTTGCCAGCTTAATAATTTTATGTGAACCGTCTAGGTTTTTGTACTATTGACTATTCTCTCTCTTTTAAGTGTGATGAAGTTATGAGTGTCTTCGTTATTTTTTTTTTAAATTTGAAATTGTTGTTAAATAACTTGCTTATATATGCTTTAGTACATTGTGAAAGGTAAAATTTCGTTCTCGTAGAAACTTCGAGAAATCCTTTCCTAGTGCTTCTCTTAACTTCTTTCAACTTTCATATACAAGCAAAATTTCAGGTTTCTACGCGCAGTAGTTTCATCTATGTGTTAGTAGTCGGTCACTTGGCAACGGAATAATTTTATACTTTATATTTTATATTTGTGGCCAGTCGTGGCCCAGTGGCACAAGAGTGTGACTGTAAACGACTGGTTGTGGGTTCGATTCCTGAGTGAAATTATATTTCCATTTTCTTCGCTCTGGTGTCGAGGTAAAGCGCGGCGTTAAGTTCCGCCACTTAACACGCAAGCCTCTGAATTCGGCGGAAAGTGGGGAACGGAGTGTCTTAACACAAGGTTCCCTCTGCCTACCCTGTTGTGTGCGGGATATAGCGTGAAGCTATTTATTTATTTTTTTATATTTTAAATCTATATTGGTTAAAAACTGTTTATTAAAATATTCTGTCTTTATTAAAATTGTCTTTGCAAAAGAAATGATGTTCGATTTTTTAAATCTTCTGTTACAAAATTATATATTTACAGTAAATATCGATTTTTAAAACGATTTTGCAAAACTAAAGGAATATCGATTTTTTTGCGACATACCACCTTCATCCCTTCATATTCTCTATTCTTAAAACGATTATTTTTATAGTGATCATACTCTACCAATGATTATTTTCTATATATATAATATACCTCGGTGGAAGTCTACAGTAGTCTTGTATATTGTATTTATAATATGTAATAAGTAAGTGTCAAACACGCTATTGTAGGTACAAATCTAGCCAAATTTATTATAACCGAATAAATGTTATTTTGGTGTTTATGTGTGTTGTTTTATTTATCCATACTTATATTATAAAGTATTTATTGCTGCTTAGCTCTGGTAATGGCAAAGCACGGCGTTGAGTTCCGTCACTCATCAAGCAATGTATTGAATGAATGCGGAAGGTTGAAGAATAATGTCTAGACATTAAGTTGTCTCTGATTATTTGGCCTATTAAAAATTTTCTTTTATTACAGCTTTAAGCTATAAAAAACAGAAAAAAGTGGTGTTCTTTTTAATGTAACTTTGATTGCTTTTAAATTTAGGAAGTCATTAAAATTTCCATATGTGCCTTTGGATTTATGAAATTATAACAATATACAAATATTGAACAGAAATATGAGGAAGATAATTAATTATCAGAGAATATTAACTTTCTGCACTTCTTTGTCATATAAGCTTTAAAGCTTATATTTAAATTTACCAGACGCTCCTATGTCTACATATTGATATTATTTCTACTAAAATGGCTTGATTTAAAATGAAAACCAAAGACCCCATCAAAAAGATTTTTTTTTTTAGCTGTATCCCGCACACAGCAGGGTAGGCAGAGGGAATTCGGAGGCATTGCGTGTTAAGTAGCGGCACCAGAGTGAAGAAAATGGAACTCCTCGAGTGGGAATCGAACCCACAACCAGTCGTTTACAGTCACACGCTTGTGCCACTGGGCCACGACTGGCCACTGGAAGAAGAAAATTGACTTTGAAAATTAATAAATGAGGTTTTATATCATTTTTTTCTTATAATTATTCTTTTCACAACGTCACAACTTGACAGAACAACAAAATGGCAATAGTATATAGTGTAAGAATCATTAGAATATAACATATATTCGTCATGGACAATGTAATAGAGAGTGGGCAAGCTGAAAGGGACGACGTGTGCGGCTGCGAGGGAGGACCTACTTTGGGGGTATTAAAAGACGTGCAAAAAGCTTACGAGAAGAAAATGGAGGTTATAAATAGAGTTGGAGGGCCGAAGAAGTTGCAAGTAAGTTTGATTTTTATTGTACGGCGTTGAGTTGCGTCAGTTAATTTCTAACACCTAGAACTTGTTTAAGCAGTGTATTAAGTTATTTAGGAAGTACCTATACATGTTCGTTTGGTTTTGTACTCAATTATCTTCCATCTATTCTTCAGTTTCTGTTTTACGTAGTAGGTACATATATAGAAAATTATTACTTATTTAAACTGAAAAGAAAAAACTAAAAGTCACTTATGTACTTAAGTTACATAGTATATAGAAATCAAATGCGTCGTGAGTGGTGGAACTCAATACCGTGCTTAGCTTATTGTCGAGGCGGAGAATTGATAATAATTGAAATATTATCATTCCTCGGGAAAATTCAAAGCCACAACCAATAGTGTTTGCTATTAAGCTATGTCCCATTGCGCCATGGTTACCCTCTGCCTTTTAGGCAACCTACATACACATTTAATAATATTTGTTATTACAACTACAACTAGAAACAAGTAGAAGTGCTAGAGTCTTGGGTGAGCGACCTGGTGGCTCAGAACACACTGCTGGCCCAAACTGTTGAGGAGTTGGAAACCGAAGTCACCTCCCGGCTTGTACTTGAAAGGCGAAAACACGCTGAGGTACATATGTAGACTTTCACTAACTTTATAAGTAGTACACTTGGAAAATATCTTTACATGTTTCAATTATTGAGAATTTTGAACTTATGTCAAAGAACGGACAACGTATTAGGTAATTTAAAACTTAGTTTGTTAGTAAAATTTTTGAAACATGATTATCTTTGAATGGTTTTCGTCTTTTTTATAAATTATAAATATAAATTTGTGTTTTGGAATTTAGTTGCTGTTTTTCCTCGTAAGAGAAGAATAAGAAATGGATGTGGATGAAGAATGATGAATGATCATTGAAGAGCGAGAAGAAGGACGAACGATGTGAATGAAATGAATTAAGAATCATAAAATAGAAGATTATTGATTATGAATGCAAAATTGCATAGAACATTATATTTCCTGGCTTTTCGTTATAAATTTCATTCAAATTACTGTGAAAAGTATTTAAAGTAGATAAATTAAAATAAATTTAACACAAGAAAAAAAAAACTATATTGATAAGTAAAGGTACAATTTTGTACAGATCGAGTGTGAACTTAGATTAGAAGTAGCTACCCTCAGGAAGCAGCTGTTCAGAAAGGATTCAGATCTACGAGGTCTCTTGGAAGTACTGCGTCGGCTCCGACAGTTCGACTACTGCGCTATAGACGGCATACACTTCAATGAAGTTACACAGTCTGATATATTTGGACCTGTTGTGTGGTATGGACTTTGTTAATATTGTAGAGAGGTAGGCAGAGAGACGAAAAGAGAAAGTGGGTGAGCTGCTTGGACTTCTCTCTGCCTGAATCTTATCCTATATAAGCCTACATAAATTCTGGACATAAATTAAAGTTATTTGTTGCTGGTTTTAGTATGGTTGGTGGCCCCTAACTTTGGAGCAAATTATAGCATGCTTTCACTTTTATAACCACTCTTTAAAACTCCTTAATTCTTTTCTCGTTTTTTTTAAACTTACACAATTCCTCGTTTTAACTTGTTCGCCCTGATCTTTTAACCAAAAGTGCCTAAATGCTTAATTTAAAAGTTTCAGGCTAACAAATTACTTTAAAAAACAGAAATTCATAAAGATAATTTGTCGTTGTTCCTTGTTATAGGAATCATCCAAATCTAGATCAAGGCGATAATAAAAATGACAACCTGAAACTAGAATGCTGCAAAGGGAGAAAATCTTACAAGTTCTAATATTTTTTACAAACAAATTTGCTTTATTTTTGTACGCTTTTTTGTTTTTTTTTTTCTATTTTTTATTAATATAATATATATTTCAAATGCTTGACAATGTTTGTTTTATTTGTAATTATATAATTAGAAACGAACAAGCGAGTGCAAGCTCAATGCCTTGAAGTCTTTAAGATGAAAAATGTTTGAATTTAAACAAAAATAGTAGACCTACGTCCGAAAATACACGTTGTTGAAATGTTATTTGAATATGTGAAACTTATAGTAGTAATGTGTATTATTTGTTGCACATTTTAATGTCTTTGTTGTGCTTTATTACAAAATATTGGATATTGGCTTTATGCGCTCCTACGTATCCATACCTACGTGTATATTATAAATGCGAATGTCTGTCTGTTTGTCTGTCACGCTTTCACGGATAATCTACCGATCCAATTTGGATGAAATTTAGAATGAAATAAGAATAATTACTGCGCCTGACATAGGCTACTAATTTTTACAAAAATCAACCTGTAATAGGTTGTTATAGGGGATGAAAGTTTATATGAAAAAATCTAAACCGTTTGGCCGATTGTAATGAATGTCGGCATAAATATAGTTGATAATCCAAGGTTAAAAAAAATCTAAGTAGCCTACATTTTTAAAAATTCACCCACGAGGGTTGCAATATAACGAAACAACGACGTAGTTGACGCGGCGAAGCCGCTAGCGGGCCGCTGGTACGTATGCTGAATGCATACGTGATAAATGCTGAATTTCATGCATGTTGCAATATTTTTCATGAAAATAGGTCCAGACCGTTTAGTATAGTATAGTAGATATAGTAAAGTAATGATTAGGTAAAATTATGAAAGATTTCTCGAATTACTTTTATATATTTAATACTTGTAGAGAGACAAGAACAAAACGACTTGCGATAAAATAAGCGAAATGAAGATGATTAACGACTCGCTCAAGATTGAAAATGTTACTAAAGAAAGGTATTTTTTTTTAAATAATGGATTATTCTCCATTTATTCTACATCAGAATATCATTGCTACTTTCATTCATTCATTCTAGAAATAGGAACTGAAGGGATTGTTTTGGAAAGGAAGGATTGTTTCCTTTTGTTCTAGCTTGTGGTTCTGGCTGTTTTGTTGTCGTATTGGGATACTTATATATCACACGAATATTAAATTGGGGAACGGAGTGTCTTAACAATAGGTTCCATCTGCCTACCTTGCTGTGTGCGGGATACAGCTTGAAACAAAATATATATATATTATAAATATGAAAGTTTCTTTGTCTATCTCATACGCTTTAATGTCTAACCTACCGCCCCGATTTACATGGAATTGAAAATGTAAATAGTTGGAGATTCAGGGTCAAACATAGGCTACCATTTTCTTCAAAAAAAACCTAAATGGTTAAAATAGGGATTAACAGATTCTATGAAAAGTTGTATAGTTAATACGTAACATGTAGGCAAAGTCGTAAGCGGTCACTAGTCATATAATCAAGAAAACGGCAGTAGGTACGTCTTGTTACATCATACAGACACATTAAATAGATAGATAAATAAATGCAAATCTAATAAAATGATGTTCCAAATTGAATACTTTACTCAAAAATCAACTAATTGAAGTCAAATTTTGTAGAGAAATAAGAAGACTCAACAAAGACATGCAACAATACGAGCAGACCATCATGTCTCTGAGGAACGATCTCTCCATGAGCAAATATTATACACCGTGAGTTTTGATTTTTTTTTAAATTAAAATCTTCATCCAATGACTTAAAGTTGGTGGGAAAACAAAAAAAGGAGTATCTTAATATTTGGTTCTCTCCGTTTATATTAAGAAAATCGTATCGGAATTCTTCGTCTCGTCTACAATTTAGTTTTCTTAAGGAAGTGGCACAATATTATGAGCTATCAATTTTCATAATGGTAAGACAGGAAGGGGAGACCTCGGTTGACTTTCGAAAACACAATATCGACCTTACTGGAGGAACGTCACGTAAAAAGCATGAGAACTCCTCGTAGGGCGAAGACGGAGACGGAGGCGGAAATCGTAGCGTTTGGCGCTCCGTTCTCTCTGACTACCCCGTAAGGGATACAGTGTGAAGCTAAAAAAACAATCAATATTCAGTTAAAAATTAGCACCGCCTATAATTTTGGCGGAGTTTAACGATGCAATTTATTTATTTAGTCTAGCAGAATATTAATTACATTTAAAGTCTTCTTAACTATCATTCAAATCCCTATCCTCTATTGAACTCAACAGTAGTTTAAACGTAGCAGTAGCATAACAACATATTATAATGTTTTATGTGGCTGCAGTTCTTGAACGGTACTAACGGAACACGGTTTCAAATCTACTTTATACTTTTAAACCTTTCCAAAATATATATTTAAATTTTAGAGATGTGACAAAGAAGGATGCTGAAGTTTCAACTGATTTATCTTGTTGTGGACTGCAAGAGGTAAGTTTCTACTTATATTCAGTTATATTATTATTAAAAAAACATTAGGAATGTTGGTCCAAACACATATCATTAGAATATTACGTTTACATGAATTTCCTAATTTTATTCTAGAATTTAAATCTATTATTATAAGAAAGTATATCTGTTATCTATGCTTAATATTAGTAGTTTAACTTCTACTGTTGAGTTTTTTGTCGGATCTTCTCAGCAGAACTGTTTTCTGAGTCGGTGGTAGCTTTGTGTTCGTTCGACGATTCAAAAGTGCTTGTAAAATTATATTTTAATAAAGAATATTTAAATAATATTTTGAATTTAAGCCCATGGAGTTAAACCCAAAACAAAACGCCAATCTTTTTTTAATTATTTAAACAGAAGTTTCTTTCGTAGTTATTTTCATAATAATTTATATGTTGTATATATGTATAATCTATACATATATATTATGATGGATAGGATAACTTTCCATAACAGTGTGGTGATGTGGAGCCCGTGAAAGAGGTCGGTGCTACTCGACAGGACAGCGAAGACATAAAGCGACGTTCAAAAGTATGTATTTTTATGTGTTATTTCTTATAATTTACCAGTGCAAGTTTTTTTTAACCAGAGCAAGGACATTAAAGTAATTTAGACTTTATCAATGAGTTCTGAGAATCGAAATCGAACCCACAACCATAGCACAGGCGTTACTGTTCTGTTAAAATATAATTTTAACATCTACATAGTCATCAACATCTATTTAACTGAGTTTGATTGTGTTCTATAATGATCTCGCCCCTGCATTAAATGATAAGCAGGGAGAACAGATTATCATTTCGTTCTTCGGGTGGAAACATCCAAATGATAAACAGTGCTTTTGAATAATGGAACCCAACACCGCGTTTTTCCTAACATAACCTTTCCGAATAGAAATATGAAAATAATTGGAATAGAATTTCCCACTCGAGTAAAGATCAAACCCACAATCATCGTTTAAACAGTCTGACCGCTAAACTATTCAGAAGAGTCTACGAATAGTTCCCTCATTTAACAGTCGCCATCTCTCCTGGCCCTCCGTCAGGAGAACGTGTCACTCCGCCACGAGTTGCACGCGATGCAGGGAGTGCTCGCCGCGCTGTATGAGCAGTGCAACGTGGCGGAACTGCGCACCAGGTTCAAGGATGAGGTTATACTGGAAATGCGACGGCAGTTGAGGCAGGCTAAGGCTAAGGTAGATTTAAATTGTTTTTCAACCTGGATATATGGTATAGTAGCCTGGATGTTTAGTGGGCATACTATATAGTATTCAACGGTATTTATTTTCGGGATATGAAACTCTTAGTTTTACAGCTATATACTTCATCATGTATAGCACGGTAGTTAGTGAACATAGTGTCATAACTCTCTTTGGTTGGATAGTGTTCCGCCCGCAATCCACACAATATGTTTTAAATGGCGGAACTCAACGCAGCATTTTGTCTCAGGTATCGGGGCGGAGATGTGGAAATAATTCGAATATAATCCTTACCACAAATGGGAGCCGAACCTGTAACCTTCACTTATAGTCAAAGCTATCCCATTGCGATATATAAGCCTTAATTTAAAAGATGTTTTTCATTAAAAGGAATCTTCTCATTGACCGGTTTAATGTTTTTATATACAAAATTTAAGATTAACAATTACTCTTCGTTATTTAATTTCCACAGCTCAAAGAAGTGACAGAATCCAAACTCAGTTTACAAAAAGAACAAGAAAATGAATACAAGTCGTCTCCTTCCCACCAGTCGTCTAACACTACGTGCGTCCAGCAACAGCCGCGGAGAAGACGGAGGATTAAGCCAAATGTAGACCTGCATACCAACTGGGAGAGCCGCTGCGATATGTACGAGTCTGGGGATGAATTGTCTTCAAAGGACTGAGGCTTAATAAAGCTTATGAGGAATACGTGTTTTATTGTAACCATATCATAGTCTGCAACTTTGTTTACGTGGATTATAAAACATAATCCTAAATGAGACCGTCGTGGCGCAATGGAATATTTGTCTGATTGTCGCGATTGGTTATTAGTTTGACTTCCAGACGGTGGAATTGTCGTAATTCAATTATTTTCATTTCTCCATTCTGGTGAATAAAACGAAAGGCGGCGTTAAGTTCCGCCACTCATCAATATCTCAATTTCTGCGATGCGAGTATCTTAACACTTCGGTTCATTCGGATTACCCTGCTATGCGAGTAAAAACTTGAAGCTATATTTGTAACTAAAAATTAAAAGAAAAGAAGATAGTAGCATTTGCAAAGAATATGGAGTATGGATGTTTAATGGATTTGGTACAAGTCCACAATCACTTATTTCTGAAAAGTGCACTAATGGGATGAACCCATTTTGATCAAATCGCTTCTTATTTTTAAGGTTTTGTAGCTAATTTTACACTTAATGGAAATTGAACCCCCAACTTCTTATCTGAACCACATGGAATGTGTTCTAGACCGTAATCGGTAAGGCTTTAAATTATGAAATTATTGCTTCCAAAAATTTCTGCTTCAATCAGCTTTCTGCTACGAGAAAAGAGAACAATGCATGCAGGTAAGTCTTTCAATATTATTACATACTTGTTATTTTGTTTGAAATATGTGTTTGGACCAAAAATTTTGGTATATTTTTCATTTCAACTTATTTATTTCCTCATACATATTTGTCCTAGCCTGGGATCAAACTTACTTACTTACAGTTTACCAACAGAATAATAATATTAAATTATTTATTGCAGCCGCTATCGACTACGCCCAACACTAGCCACGAAATTCCTCTCAAAACGACTGATAGTGATGTACTTATTATAGAAAGAGTGAGTAAGTAGTACTATTAGTATCTAGTAGAGTATAATCACTACCTTACGGTTCGATCATATTTTGAGTCACGTTTAATATCATATGTCAAAGTTATTTTCTTGTATTTTTAATAGTAAATGTCACAAGAGGTATATATAGTCATAAATGTCAGAGTTTAATTTATTACACTGTCTACTGTAGTATTTTATTATCTGTAAAAACAACCAATATTTTATTTTACATATTAAAGTAGGGTAGTTAGAGAAAACCTATAGTGTCAAGACACTCCACTTTACTCCAAGACAAAATTACATTCGATCGGTTAAATCTAAATAAAAAAAAGTTTATTAATGCTAAAATAGTCATTAAATTATTGTTTCAAGTATTATATATTTTTTTACTTTCATAAGACAGTACGACGTCGATTTCCACTAATTCGGTAAGCAAAACACTGAGATTAGATTTTTGTCATTAACTTTCTCCTTCCTCTCTGCCCAGTTTGCCGATGTACGGAGAAACCGTAGAGCCAGTTTTATTTATGCGATTCTTTTTTTTTTTCTTTCTTTTAGCTTCACATTATATCCCGCATACAACAGGGTAGGCAGAGGAAACTAAGTGTTAAGAATTCTGTCTATTACTTATTCTGCAGGCGTGGCAGAACATAATGCCGCGTTTTGCCTCAATACCAATGCGAAGTAAATGGAAATATTAAATATATCCACTCCTCGTGTGGGAATCGAACCCACACTTTGTGGCTTTACGCCAAGACTGGCCCCAATTGCCCAATGGCCCTGGTATTATTTTTAATAATCATAAACGTTTTTTTCAATTTAGCCGCCATCTCCACCGCTCTTAATATCAGACCCCTCGTTATCAGACATAGAGGGATCATCAAAGATCAGTATATATTGTGACTGTGGACGCCCCTCGTCCTCATTTGAAATTAAGGATGGAAATTCTAACGTAGCAAGGTAATATATCATTTGATAGATTATTTTAGAGTTTTAGTATTATATAGTAGGTATTCGTTTGTGAAAGATGTATATATGTATGTATGAAAAATGGGGAATGGAGTGTCTTAACTTTAGATTATCTCTGCCTACAGTTACAATAAGTATATTAAATTATATCCAATTTCTTCTCCTGGCACCTAAGACAAATCGTGGCGTTGAGTAGCAATAACTTAAATATAATAATTTTCTCGAGCGAGAATCGAACTCGTAGTCGTCACGTTTATACTACCTCAAGATATAAAATAAAGGGTATAATTTCTTACTATCACTGATTTTATCACTACCCACAAAAAGCACCTAATTCTGCTTAAAAATATCAAACAACGAAAAACAGAGTGACTTGACACTATTTATTCTGTTTTTTGAAAAATAGTGACCGATATAAAAGCTGTAGCCGGAAAATGAACCTTAACGAACGTTGAACTGTAGTCGCTTGTGATATTATTTTTGGAACTCGTAAATTGGTTGTGTAAAATGTAGAATTTTTAAAATTGGGTTAAACATAAAAGTTAATTATTGCAGAGAAACGACGTGGAATAGTAAACATCGGATAGGAACGTCCAATATACTAGTAAGTCCCATTTTCGTAATAATATTTTGTTTGAAAACTAGTAGTAGTAGTAGTAGAAATTTAAGAAAGTATTATAACGTTCTTTTGACTTATTCTCTGATGGTGAACTTGAAAATTTGCTCGTGTTGCTGAATTAATGAAAATACAATGTTTTCTTAGCGCGAACCGTACAAGGACGAGGAGGTTAACGTGTTTTTAGTTATAAGGTGTTCCTTTTATTAATTTTTAAGTAATTTATTATTATTGTATATTGTTTTGTTCTTGAGTGGCTAGTGGAGAACGTAGTAGCTTCTAGCTTATCCCGCACACAGCAGGGTAGGCAGAGGGAACCTAGTGTTAAGACACTCCGTTCCCCACTTTCCGCCGAATTCGGAGGCATTGCGTGTTAAGTGGCGGAACTTACGCCGCGTGATGGTAGTATTTAGATATACAATAATAACTTGGATACCAGATTCGAGGGTTCGAATGTCCCAAGTGGAATTGAACCTATAGCTAATCGTATTTACAGGCAGACATTGTGTCACTACGCTACAATGGTCTTAAAAAGCATTATTAAAATAAAATATACATACAAACATACATTCATTAATATATGTTTATGTATAAATATATACAAGTGGCAGGAGTTATGTGGTATAGGGTAACACATGTAAGGAAAGAATGGAAAAGGTTAGAGGACAGATCCAGGGAAGACAAAACAACAAATGTCAACATTTAGATAGTTTAATAAGTTTCAATATTAGTTTATTATAAGTTAAAGGATTGTTGTAATTACAATTATAAAGGATGAATGAATGCTATATTATTATTTATTATTATTGGGGCCAGTCGTGGCACAGTGGCACAAGTGTGTGACTGAAAACACCAGGTTGTGGATTCGATTCCCACTCGAGGAGTGGAAATGTTTTATATTTCCATTTTATTCGCTCTGGTATCAAGGCAAAGCGCGGTGTAAATTTCCGCCACATAACACACAATGCCTCCGAATTCAGCGGAAAGTGGGGAACGGAGTGTCTTATCACTAGGTTCCCTCTGCCTACCCTGCTGTGTGCGGGAGACAGCGTGAAGCTAAAAAAAAATTATAAATATATGCAATAGTATATCTTCATCGTCGACTATATTCGTGTTAATGGGCGCGTGTGACGAAATGCAACGGCGTCGGCGTCGGAAGTGGCGGGATGCTTCGTGGCTAATGAACTAGATACCGCTCTGTTTTTGACTGTCTCGTTGTTTTTCTTTTCTCTTTTCTATTTTTTGTATGGAGTGGTTATGTTTTTCTTTTTTTTAATGGATTGTTGTCATTTTTTTGAACTGCGGTGTGTTGTAGAAACGTAGGGCTTAAAGAATTATGGTTTATAAATAAATAACTTATTAGTAAAATAATTGATATAATTGACATACCCTATGGGAACTCGAGAAAATAATAATTATTTAGTTAATAAAGTTGGGGAAAAGCCCCAAAAGTGTACACCTACAATGAATGCGTTAACAGTTAGATAATGTAATAAAGTGGGGAACGGATTGTCTTAACACTAGGTTACCTCTGCCTACCATGCTGTGTGCGGGATACAGCGTGAATCTAAAAAAAATGTATAAATAGGTATATTTGAATTACATAATATGGGAGCTAATCGAGAATGGAGGCAGATTCTCTCTGCTTATATACGTAATATAAAAATTAAAAATTTTATTTTAATTATTACCGTTTCCTCGCTTTGGTAAATTAAACGCGGCGTTGAGTTACGCCACTCAACACAATCACGTAAACGGTATTACTGTGTGTCAGGATAGTTATATACTGCAATAAAAGAAAAAGTATAAAGCTATAAAAAATTAAAAAGCTTTCTCGAACAATCGATCGAATCTACAATTGGGTTTGATGCCAATTCGGAGGGTTGATTATATTTAGTTTTTCATTTTTAATTATTTTGCTCTGGTAAGAAAACAAATCGCGGCGTTGAGTTCCGTCACTCAACACGCAATGCCATATAAACAAAGTGTCTTAACACAAGACAGATAGAGATCTGACCATTTCACTTTAAAAGTTTTCTTAAAAAACTAACCCAATAGAAATATTTTTTTTTGAAGTGAAAACTTGTTTAGGCGCGTTGAGCGTTTTGGTAGAGGGTAAAATCCTCGGTTCGCGTCACCGACATGCGACATGATAATAGTATATCTATAGCTATGGAGAGCCAGACTAGCGCACGCGCAGTAGCCTGTGTACACGTATAATTAATGTTCAAACTTGAATTCATTGAAATTCGTGTAAATATAAATACTATGTATAATTAAGATAATTGTATATTAATTATTTTTTCAACCACTTTGTATTTATATTTTGTTCATGATTTGTTTAACCCATCATATGTAACTAATAAATAAAACATAAAAAAAATCATATAATTTTTGCATATAGTTTTAATTACACTCAACTTAATAGTTCCTATTAAATATTTTCACTTCTATCGGCAGTCCCACGACTGCTACTGTTTTTTTTTTTTTCACGCTGTATCCCGCATACAGCAGGGTAGGCAGAGGGAACCTAGTGTTAAGATACTCCGTCCCCCACTTTCCGCCGAATTCGGCGGCTTGCGTGTTAGGTGGCGGAACTTAACGCCGCGCTTTACCTCGACATCAGAGCGAAGAAAATGGAAATATAATTTCCACTCCTCGAGTGGAAATCGAGCCCACAACCTGTCGTTTACAGTCACACGCTTGTGCCACTGGGCTACGACTGGCCACAATCTAAATTTCTTATTATTATTAACGATTAAGCTATAAAGCTTTCATAACTTACTTAAACTTTAAGCTCAGGTGATAAATAACGTACAGTCTATACACAAACAAGTATCGTTTCCGCTACTACAGTAGTTGCTAAATATACCTCGCGCCACCCCCAGCGTCAGAGTTTTTGTAAACGTTGCCCGCAGTCGTTGCGTTTACACGAATTTCAGCTTAAAATTACTGTAATTTCAGTAATATTGATTATTTTTTATATGTTCTAGTTATTTTTTGCTTTAAAAGTATTTGTGGAGTTGTAATTTCTCTTTCTTTGAGTGATTTCGGTTTTTATGTGATTAATTTGAAGTTTAAAGTGTGTTAAGTTTCTGTATTGTTTGTTTAATAAATTAAGTTAGATCTAATTATGTGAAGAGTAAGTTGTAATAAGCCTTAAGTACTATATGCCTAAAGTGTTATACTATTATTATTTGTTAGTAATAATTATTTTACTTTGAAATTAATTAATTTTCTTAAGATTTGTTTACATCATTATTTTAAAAAAGTGCGTCAAAGTTATTTCGATTATTTAACGTAATTACAGTACATAATATAATATAATACAATACAATACAATACAACAATACAATAGCCTTTATTCACTGACCATAGTAACTCGTTAATCACAAATACTTTTTTTTTTATAAACGACATAGAATATAAATAAAAATTTGCATGCATTAAGAAGTGATATTGTTTTCAGCAACCAGTTAATTTTTAGTCAGGTTGTCCTTTGACATAGGCCTCCCCCGTTGTCTTCCAAAGTTCTCTGTTCCAAGTTAATCTTCTCCAGCCTTTTGGAAAATCATCCTCCCATCTTTTTACTTGACGCCCTTTTTGTCTTTTTCCATATCTGGGATACCATTCCATTACGTCTCTCGTCCATTTTTCTCTGTTTGTTCTCATAATATGACCTGTCCAATTCCATTTCATTTTTTTTATTTTTTGTATAACATCACTAACCATAGTTTTTTTTCTTATTTTTGACGTCGTCCATTTATCCTTTAATTTTATATTCAGCATGTTTCGCTCCATGTATTATAATATATAAACATAATATAATACACATATTTTTAATTTATATAAACTGAGTATCCAAAACTACATTTCTTCAGACATCATAAAATCATACATTTACGACTAAAAAAAAGTTAGTTTAAATTTATATGAACCGGTATATCGTAAAACCTTTTAAACTTTAGTTTTATGAAAGTTTCTTAAAAGCTTTCAGTTGTTCAGTTTATATTATAAACGTGCAGAACATCTTTACCCCTTAAAAACTTTCATTTTTCTGTTAAGTATTGGTATAGGCCAGTTAAAATGCATTTTTTACGCAATTTTATTACCTTCACCTTTATTGTATCACTTTCAGGATATTTTATAAAGTTAATTTGAGTCATTTCTTATCGTCAATTTGTTGAAAAACTAATATATGTGTTTAAATATGTGATGCTGTAAAAATATTTTCATATCTTTAATGTTTGATATCCTTCCAGGATGATCAGGACAATGATAGCTTCTAATTGATACCTATTTTTTTAGTTTCATGCTGTGTCCCTCACACAACAGGGTAGGCAGAGGGAAACTAGTGTTAAAACACTTCGTTCCCCACTTTACGCCGCATTTGGAGGCATTGTGTGTTAAGTGGCGGAACATAACGCCGCACTTTGCCTCGATACCAGAGCGAAGAAAATGGAAAAATTAAATATTTCCACTCCTCGAGTGGGAATCGAACCAACAACCAGTGGTTTACAGGTTACATGTTCATGATATCTATTTTTTTATTTATAATATATATACATTAATAATTTGATTTTATCCATATTTTTCCGATAATTATAAATATAAATAAATCTCTAAGTCAGATAAAGAGACTTTTGTTACAATTTAAATTTTAAAATTTTAAGCTAACAGGAACAAAATTGACTATAAAAGTGTTTGTGTTTCTTCCTGATTAATCACTACCGTGTACGAACGTAGGATTGCGTTTACATTCGTATGTTTATTTACTTGTGTTTGAATGTATGTATAAACATGATGTTCAACGGCCTCCTCATGTATGGAGATTCGGATACCAGTGACTTTGGTAAGGTAAGTGTTCCTTTTTTCCTTTGAATTTATATAATTTTTGGATTTTTTTTTGTGTCGTAGGTAGAGAGAACTTAGTGACGTATCACTATGTGTGATAGTGGGTAAAAGTTACACAGCAAGTTTACAATTTTTACACATAGTGGGACAAGCAGAGAGAATCTAGTGTCAAGACTCTACGTGAAATCAATATTTTTTTGTCAGTTACACGCTTTTCCCGAATACCGAGAACTCGGGGAGATCCTACTGTTAAGACACTCCGTCCTTCACTTTCCTTGTTAACGCTCAGTCCTTAACATTGCATGTTGAATGGCGTTGTCTATGGCACAAGAGGGGAAAAATGTAAATTTAAACAATCGTTTCCTCAAGTGGAAATCGAATCCACAACCATCGCGTTTACAGTCAGACGCTGTTCCACTATGCCACTTTGACCCCATTGTCGTGAAGTTAAATATTTCGTGAATGGACGAACTAACGCTGTAGTTTCAGCAAATCCTCCAAATAAATGCGAAAGTCTTTGTGTTTGTCTGTCACGCTTTCACGGCTAATCTACCGGTCTGATTTTGATGAAATTTAGAATGAACATAGTAAAACATCCTGGGTCAAACATTTTTACTCATTTTTTCAAACATTAACCTATAAGGGGTTAAATTAGGAGATGAAAGTTTAAATGAAAAATCTAAACCGCTTGACCGATTGTAGTGATTTTTGGCATAAATATAGTTGATAATCCAAGGTTAAACGTAGGATACTTTATTTTTTAAAAAATCACCTCTGAGAGTTGCAATATAACGAAACAATTATGTAGTTCAAGCGGTGAAATCGCGGGCGGGCCGCTAGTAAAGGTATATAATTGTTTTCGACTAGTAATCGGACTCTCAACCACTGTGTTTACAGTTAGAGGTTGTCCCACTGTAAACACACACAATGTGTGTTCCAACATAAAGAAAGTAAGGCACTTTTTATTCTTTTTTTTTTTAGCTTCACGCTGTATCCCTTGCGGTAGCCAGAGGGAACGGAGCGCCAAACGCTACGGTCTCTGCATACTTCTTTCGCCTCGTACACGCCCTCCGGGAGTCCTTTTTCATTTTATTATAACCTATATGGAATTGTCAGAATGCTACAAAATGCATGAAAATGAATATAGATTTTGCTTAAAATAATTCAAGTAGAATATTGACTTAATATGAAGTATCCCATTTTCACTGAAACTTCATCTTGGACCGGAAACCTTCGAGGAAATCGTAAATTCTATGTTAACTATTCGGGACGGTGCGGCGTTAACGACGTTTCCGCAAGCTTCTTTTTATTTTTGCTACAAATATTGTATTTTTGTTAATGTAGGTACATTTGTTTAGACATTCTGAATATTTTTTCTTTTTTCACACATCTCGCATATAATTGGATAAGCAGAGTTTTCTCTGCCTTAGTGTGAAGGCACTCCGTTCTCACCTTTCCGGCCAATCTTCAGGCATTGCGTGTCGCTGATGGAATCCAACGCCGCGTTTTCCTGGTTCACATTCTATGTACATGTCTATATCTCTATTTCAAATCGGTCAAGCGGTCCTTTAGGGGTTGATTTCTGAAGTGTCTTATGTTTGACCCTGGATCTTTAACTACTTGATTTCCAAATTTAATCTAATTCTGGCTAGTAATTAGGTGAGAGAGCGTAACAGACAGACGACTTTATTTATGACATACATATGGTTTTTTCGTTGTCTATTGAGAAAATAATATAGAGGCTCTCGTGACGCAGTGATTGAGAGGCTGACAATTGGCTGTGGGTTCGATTTCCCTCCGTTATGGTTAGAAAGCAAAGCGCGGCGTTGAGTATTTTGATAATAGTTTTTCTCAGATTACCGTAATATGCGAGAAAGTATGTGTAATTCTTAAAAAATATTATTGTTACTTTATCTGGTCTCATTTTTATAAATGTCGCCATTTCTCTAAACATTTTAAGATTCGGCGCTAGCTTTGTATTTTTTAATTGATAGACCTATATTAGATCGGTTAATTATTTTGTAAAACAAAAATAAAAAGATTTTGTGCATCGTTGTCACTTTTCCATATTAAATATTAATTAGTTTCGAGAACTAAAGGTGTGTTAAAATGCAGACTTCAAAAGACCGGACGTTGACAGACGAGACGGCGGCAAATCTCTTCACCCGTTAACAGCTAAGTTAAAAGTGGAATTAAAAATAAAATGTAACTTAAAAATATACGTACGAATGCAATTGAAGTAACAAAATGTTGGGTTTTTTTTTGTCTGTGGCCTAAATTTTGTGGTGAAAAAGTTTGGGAGAGGATTTCTAAGTAAATCTTTGTCTCCGTTTTTCTAGCATTGCAGCGTAGTTAGAGAGAATCTAGTGTCAAGATTCTCCTTTCTTCCCTTTCTCGACATTACGTGTTGAGTGGCGGAACTCAACAGGTTCTCTCTGATTATGTTATAACTCTGTTATGTGGAAAAAAGCGTGAAGACCTGTTTTCTGAAAGTTGATTGGCACTGAGGTTGAATTTTTAAGATTATTGTCTTTAATTAATTTATTATTATTAATAGTTAGCGACAATAATTGTTATATAATATATAATTATTATTAATGTCCGTTGTAATGAAAATAGTGGTTCCAGTCGTGGCGCAGTGGCACAAGCATGTGACTGTAAACGGGTGGTTGTGGGTTCGATTCCCACTCGAGGAGTGGAAATAGTTAATATTCCGATTTTATCAAGTATCAAGGCAAAGCGCGGCGTTAAGTTCCGCCACTTAACGTGTAATGCCTCCGAATTTGGCGGTGCGTGGGGAACAGAGTGTCTTAACGCTAGGTTCCCACTGCCTACCTTGCTGTGAGAGGGATACAGCGTAAAGCTAAAAAAAAATGTCCGTTAATTTAAAATGTACCTTTTTATTTTTTATAACAATATAAAATGGAGTATTTGTTCTTTACAGGATAGCATAGGTGCAGTGAGCATAGACAGTGCGGCTAGCGAGGGCACACGGGTTCAACTCCTCGAGAACAAACTACATGCTACTATGCAGATTGTAAGTAAATTGATAGCTATTGGCAACTCTTGGCTCGGCCAATACTTGGAAGCCAATATGTTATTTTTTGTTACACTTAAGAATCAGAGATATTTTTGCTTTTTCTTTTTCCAGCTTAAATTTAAGTTAAGAAGCTGCTTTTTTATCTATTACACGTTATGTGGCCAAACCCAATGCCGCATACTGCCTGCGAACCAGGGAATTGAAAATAATATTAAATACAATCGTTACTTCAAACGAATATCGAATCCACGAATATCTTGTTCAGTCACTGGCTGCATCCATTACTGCGTCAACACAAAGCTTCTCGCTTATTACCCGTATAGAATGGTAGTTAGGAAAAGCCCAGTGTCAAAACACTTATTTTTTTTTATTTTTTTTTATTGTTTACCCGATATAACGCTTGTTGTAAATTGAAAGGTGTAAGCAACTAGAATATAATCAATATAAATTAGACATTGTCTTACTGCGCCTCGGGACAATATATGAAATATCGACAAAAACACTCTGATTTATCTACCCCGTTGTATGAACGTTAACGAAATTTATTAATAAATGTTAACTATTCATAGATTATGATTTTTTATGGCATCGTATTACATGCTTGTTCCGTATTTACACGCGCGTGAAATAGATAAAAGATATATAGATAGACCGCGTGCGTTACTCTGTTCTTCTTTGTCACTTACATACAGTGTATAGTAAAATTTTACGCTAATTTTGTTTTATTAAATCCGAATCAGTGAGTTTTTAGATAAAACGATATGGAAATGGAGTGTATTGATATTAGGTTCTCCCTGATTGTTCTATGCAGGTATAAGCATAATAATAAAAAGTGTATGAATATGTCAAATAGTATTCGAACTAGTAGCTATCGCTGTTAAATTTCTGCCAATGGAATGACGGATGGTCACTTTTTTATAGTTTTTTTTTTTTTAAATGAGCTTGTCTAACTTCCAATTGTGACTTGTCCCATTTTTTATTCCCTATTTCCATTTCATGCAGTTCATTATAAAAAGCCAGGCTAAGAAATTAAATTAAATTAACATAAGAAAACTCCATCGAATGGGAATCGAACTTATAACCGTCGCGTTCACAATTTAACACTTGCCAACTGCACACGGACGTTTTTGTTTGTTGATGTCTAAATATAAAGCAAGGGCTTATCTCTTAACGATGTTTCTGGGATCAAAAGGATTGCTTAATTCAGTTTATTTTTGCCTCACTAATGACTGCCCAATATTTTGAGGGCATTGACTGTTTAAGCTCATCAGTTATACGCATTTATGTTGCCAGTTGGTTAACTTTTGTAGAGTAATTAGGGAGAGCCTAGTGTCAAAACACTCCTTTCTCCCCCTTTTAGCCAGGAACATTACTTGTTGCAGTGTGACTGGTGGGACTTTTGCCCCAGTTTATCTGGTTTAACTTTTAATATCTTTATAAGAGATCAAAGACGATGTAGTTTGGGTATACTAGTTGTATAGTAATACTATAGTATTTTTATGGTCCTGGACTTTCATAACAATACTCGTATATCTAGAGATAACTATGTTTTATTTTTAAGTCTTATATAAGTTACAAATAATAAAATTAACATGTAATGATTTTACTTATTTTAAAAAAAAAAAAATTAAATAGCTTCACGCTATATCCCGCACACAGCAGGGTAGGCAGAGGGAACCTAGTGTTAAGACACTCCGTTCCCCACTTTCCGCCGAATTCGGAGGCTTGCGTGTTAAGTGGCGGAACTTAACGCCACTCCACTCCACCACACCACGCCACTCTTGTGCCACTGGGACACGACTGGCCACAACTTATTTTTAGTTTTAAATAATTAGTAATATAAATTTTATTAATTAGTTAAAAAATAAAGAAGAAACGATACGAGTTCAAGCGGAAAGCTTAGCGCTGGCCGAGGCGCGCATCACCGCTCTCACCTCCAAAGCTCAGTCTCTACCAAAGATGCACCAAACCCAGCAAACTCATAACGTAAGTAGATTTAAACTATATATTAATATAATATATTATAGTATACTACTAGCCCTGTAGACGCGTAAAATACGCGTTGCTATAGCAACGCATTTTTTTTAACTTCACGCTATATCCCGCACACAGCAGGGTAGGCAGAGGGAACCTAGTGTTAAGACACTCCGTTCCCCACGCACCGCCGAATTCGGAGGCATTGCGTGTTAAGTGGCGGAACTTAACGCCGCGCTTTATAGCAACGTGTGTGGCACTTTTTATAAAAGTGTAGGTTAAGTGTTTGGAAGTGTGTGAAATATTTATTTATTTATTTATATTTTTTGGGTTAAACTAACAGCAGGGTACACAGGGAGAGCCAGGTGTATCATAATTCGTTTTTCGCTCAATTAGTCAGAATTCCAGATATTTCATATAGAGGACAATTGGTGGAGTTCACTGCCGCGCCATATTGTATTTAAGCAGCAGGGATATGAAAATAGTCATTTCTCAATGTAGGAATCGAATACACGATAATCATAACAGTTAGACGCTGTTGAATTCCGGCATTATACCTACTTTTTTATTCTATTTATTAAAGGTATTTCATTAATTATTATTATAATAAAGGCCGTCATAGCACAATGGGACAGCGTCTGACGGAGACGCGATAGTTGTAAGTTATTTAAGTTGTAAGATCTTAGTTTTGGCACCAAAGATAAAAGCGCAGCGTTGAGTTTCGCCACTCAATAAGCAAAGTCTTAATTTCGGGCGGAAAGTGTAGAACGGAGTGTTTTGACACTAGGTGCTTCGTCACTACCCCTCTAAGCGGGAATAAGCGTGATGCTGCTTTTTTCCATTGCCTTTTGCTTCCTGCTTTTCTTCTCTATTGAATTTTTTACTAAATATGCTTAATTTTATACTCCTCGATCCTCGTAATTTTTGTAAAAGCTATCGAAAGCAACTTCAAGTAAAAATATATTAATTTCATGTATTTCAGTTTAGCACTCGTCCTTCAGCAGTTGGCAATCACTTTGAGATGACTGACGTATCTACATCATATGGACAGGTATACTTACATATATATTTTTTATTAAAAACTGAAACTCTACAGACACTCGGTCTCGTATCCTTTTTTTCCTTAATTGTTTTTTGGTTACTAATCTTAAATTACATACTACTCAAAACTAAATTGATGTTGTATATTTATATTTTGTAATATGCAGTTTAATATAGCTTATAAGTTTTAGTTTGTATGAAACAGGTTCGATTCCCGATTTTGGGTTGCGAGCTTTGTTTAGCTGAAAGTTAGATTTTCTCGATTGTTATTGTTTCGTTCAAATTTTAACAGTGTTTCGTGTTAATTATTGAAGAATATAATTTTCTGAAATGAAGAAAGGTGATTATTTTTCATATTAAGATTCTATTATGTAATAGTTATATAGTCTGTGAATATTACGTTTTTGATATTTATTGTAGTGTTGGTATCATTGAGAAATTATTTCCATTTTAATGATTATTAAATCTAGTTATTTTTTTTTTTTTTATTTTACTTATACAATTTTTGGCCTATGATACTGTAGATTCATCTTTTTGAATTTATATGTTGTATTGATTTTAATGAAATATAAATATTTGATTGTAGATTAGTACAGATATATGAAAACTAGTAGCTCTGTTATTGCGTAAAACTGTCATTGCCCTAGCAACGTCTATATCACATGACTCGAAAGTGTAAAGTGGCACATACGAGCACGATGCTGAGTTATGTTAAACACATGTGTAATATTTAATTTAATGTGTATTTAATTTATTTTGATGCATCACTATAAAGAGTAGGTACTGCTTTCTGTTTAATTATTAATTTCTTTCCTTTTTAAATTTTTTTTAGCTTCCCGCTGTATCTTCCCCATAGAGGGAACCTAGTGTTAAGACTTGTGTACTTTCCGCCGAATTCAGAGGCATTGCGTGGGGGGACGGGTTAAGAATACAATTCCCCTCCGCCGCTGGGTAGCGTCTCGTAAAAGGCGGATAACCCAGTAGTTTGGTGGTAGGAGATTCGTTCTCCGACGGGCTCGCGACCACTATCATGTCAAAGACGAACCGCCAAATATCTTATGATGTGTTCCGGTTCGATGGAATGTAAGCCAGCTCTCCCTATTCCCACCATTCCCATCCTTCCTCCCTCCTTCTGTCTTACATCCCCGAGGCTGGCAACGCATCCATAACTCTAATGTTGTGGATGTCTATGGGCGAAGGTAACCACTTAACACCAGGTGGGCCTTCTGCTCGTTTGCCTCCTTTATTCCATAAAAAAAAAAAAAAAGTGGCGGAACTTAACGCCACGCTTTACCTCGACACCAGAGCGAAGCAAACGGAAATATTAAACATTTCCACTCCTCGAGTCGGAATCGGACATACAACCAGCCGCATTTACAGTCACACTTACAAGCCCCTGCGCCACGACTGGCCCTTTTAGAAACTTTAAGCCATTTTCATTTTCGCTTGTACACTGTGACATTGTGACATTTCAAGATTTGTATACTATTAAGTAAAGGGGAAACAAAACTAAAAAGAAAACCTTGGGGCCAGTCGTGGCGTAGGAGCACACAAGTGCGACTGTAAACACGACCGATTGTGAGTTCGATTCCCATTCGAGGAGTAGAATATTTAATACTAGCGGCCCGCTCGCGGCTTCGTCGCGTGGACTGCCTGATTGTTTCGTTATGTTAAAACCCTCAGGGGTGGATTTTTGAAAAATAAAGTAGCCTATGTTAGACCCAAGGTTATTTACTACTTTCATTCTAAATTTCATCCAAATCGGACCGATAGATTAGCCGTGAAAGCGTGACAGACAAATACACAGACTTTCGCATTTATAATATAAGTATGGATTGCTATTTTCTTCGCTCTGGTGTCGAGGCGAAGCGCGACGTTAAGTTCCACCACTTAACACGCAATGCCTCCGAAATTGGCGGAAAGTGGGGGACGGAGTGTTTTAATACTAGGTTCCCTCTGCCTACCCTGCTGTGTGCGGGATACAGCGTGAAACTACAAAAAAAAAACTAAACAAACTTAAAAAAATACAAATTTTTTTAAGTTTGTTTAGTTTTTTTTTTACAATATGACAAGAAACCTTTTTCAGTGACTAAACTAAAAATGTTTTATATACATATATTATTTATAACAAGAAGTTAAGTTAATGTTATAACCCTCATTGTATGTAATTAACGTTGGGAAATTACGTATTTAGAATTTTGCATACGTATTTTTTTCAAAAACCCTTTTTCTTGGTCATTGGATGTTTTATTTGAACATATTAAAAAATGTTATTTTAGGACGTGGATCCCGGTATTGTGAAAAGTCTACGTGATAACTTATCAGTCATCGAGGAGTTGTATAGAGAGTGCTTCTACGAGGTAACATTAAGATTTTATATGTGTTAAATTACATTCATTATGTTTGGCAATTTACACTTAGTTCTACTATTTTTATATTAATTTTACTATTATATATTTTTTTGTTAAGTGCACGTTAACTTAATGCCGCGCTTTGTCTCGACACCGTAACGAATAAATGGAAAATACCAAATATTTCCACTCCTCGAGTGGTTACTATAATATGACTACACGGGGCCAGTCGTGGCACAAAGTGTGACTGCGACTAGTCGTGGGTTCGATTCTCACTCGAGGAATGGAAGTATTGAATATTTCCATTTTCTTCGCTCTGGCGTGGAGGCAAAGCGTGGAACGGAGTGTCTTAACACTAGGTTCCCTCTGCCTACCCTGCTGTGCGCGGGATACGGCGTGAAGCTAAAAAAGAAACTATAACTACATTCATTATTATTAAATACTAGTTTTATTATTTTCTTACATCTAATATATTTCTCTATCTTTTAAAGACAGCAAAGCAAGAAGAGCTAATAAATATATTAAGACGGTCGTACCTCGACATGCGTTTAGAGAAGAAACAAACGGAGCAATCACATATGATTTGGCAGAGAAATTCTATGGAGAAATGTCAGGTATGAAGAGATTATGCTGCTTAACTCTTTTTTAAATTAGTAGTCAGAAAAAACCTAGTGTTCAGACACTCCGTTTAACGCTTTTTGGCCCAAAACGGGGATACTGCGTGTTAAGTGACGAAATACAACACAGCATTTTGGCTTGTTTAAAATATTTGTTTACTACAAAAATCGTATTAAAATCTAATCAATAATTTTGTACTTCTTAGTAATTGAATATGATTATATTCTAAAATCTTGTGTTCTAATGTAAAGTGTGCCATTTTTTTTATATTTGAATTTATTTCTGGTATGATATAACTAGTAGGTAAAGCGCGGCGTTAAGTTCCGCCACTTAACATGCAATGCCTCCGAATTCGGCGGAAAGTGGGGAACGGAGTGTCTTAACACTAGGTTCCCTCTGTCTACCCTGCTATGTGCGGGATATAGCGTGAAGCTAAAAAAATATATATATAACTAATTGCGTCATTGTGTTCCGCCACTCTATGTACAGTGTTTAGAAACCAGTAAAGAAGTAGAGAAGAGTCTCTTACCATTAGGTCTTCTCTGTAATATAAACATTGAATATGTAGCAGATAGATAGATTTTTTTTCCTTTAGGTGCACTTTCTATGACATTTAGCGTAAAATTTAATTATTAATCCTATTTTTTACAGGACATAGCGCTAGAAGTGGAACATTTAAAGTCGGAAATTACAAACTTTCTAAACAATTCTTCGAATAACGATTCGGTAAATATTACTATGGTAACGATACGTTTCAACTGTGGTATGGATAAAAAAGGTGTTTTTTAACGTAAAAAAATAAGTGATTATGTTTTGTATTATTTCAAACGCAATAGTAAATTATTAATAGATTTTTTTGTATTTCTAATAAAACTATTCTAAATTGATGAATTAGTGTATGTAAAAAGTTATATATATCGTAATAGACTTCCTGTCTGTGATTCTTTACTACGTCGGGTTTTCTAATATATATTTTCTAATCAGAAATATATACGAATTATTTGCTTTAAGTAGTTTCATTTATTATAAAACGTTTTTTATAATATATTTTGTCTTTATATGTAAAATGTAAAAAGGTTTTTTATAATATATTTTGGCTTTATATATATAATGGGTTCTAGGGTATGTGGGAGAGAGAGGAGGGCGCGGCAGATGAGCTGCGTCTCATCGCCGACCAGCTGCGGCGGTTACGAGTTATACTTGATGTATGTTTGTTTGTCTGTTTGTGTGTTTGTATGTTTTGGGAATATATTTTTAAATTTAATATTTTTTCTATCGTCATATTATTAATTATATGTAAAAATAATAGTAAATACGGGAAACGTTTTGTTGATTTTTTTAATGATAAAAGCGTATCTTTGAATGATTTTTTTGTTGTTAGTAAAAATTAAGAAAAAATGCATGTTTATACATTTGTATTAATTTTGTACGTTAAGTTACGATCGGTTAGTATCGGTTACTTGTCAAGTAATAATGTGGTATTTTTTATTTTGCATATATGCATGCTATGAAATGCAATGTGATATATGTATATATTAATTAAAATAAAAAATATATATACAACAATGATTTATTTATTATTTTTTTATATTTAGATATTAATTCTTCCAGTTTTTCAAAATAATTATGCGAGTGTACATGTATGTGTCATATACCTTTTCTAACATAGTCACAACATTCATCTTCTCTACCACTTAAGCATGTTCTTTTCCATTCTTATTATTGTTGTTAGTAACTTCTATATTTTGTAAATGGTTTTTAGTCGCTATTTATGTACAATATTATGTAATATTCTACAGGTCAAACCACGCCTTATGACTTTGACAAGCTTTGCCAGGTTTTGTCTAATTTCGCCAGAAAATAAAAGTTTATGAAATAAAGATTTAGATATATTGGCACGAATAAAATTAGAACCTGCAATCATTTTACTGCATACAAAATAAGATCCTTCTCAACTGAGTTAAGACGGTGTCAAGTTTTGCTACCTTTTTAACATATTAATTAAATATGACATTTGTTATAGTAATAACATTGTGTGTTGTGTGTTTTCAGTCGGACTGTACTTGCGGATTGGAAGAGGAGAACAAGAAACTGAAACAGCTCAATGAATCGATGAAAGTGAGTTTTATTTCAAATATTTTAATAATAGCGGCCCGTTCGTTACTTTGCTACATAAATATTTCGTTATATTGCAAACATTGGGGATAAATTGTTGAAAAATAAAGTAGCTTATATTTAATATCAGACTACCAACTATATTTATTCCGAAATTCATTACAATCGATCAAACGGTTTGGATTTTTCATATAAACTTTCATCCCCTATTTCAACCCTTTAGGGGTTGATTTTTGATAAAATAAGTAGCCACCTTTGTTTGACCCAATAACTTTTACTAATTTTATTCGAAATTTCATTTAAATCGGATCGGTAGATTAGCCGTGAAAGCGTGACAGACACACAGACTTTCGCATTTATAATATAAGTACGGATAAATTAATTAAAACTAACAGATGCGTAAAATTGTGTTAGCAAGGTGTTTGTTACTATATACAAAAGTTTTTCAACGTGTGTAATATTTAAGTTTATTAAACGTTTTTCTGATATATTATGTACTTAATTAAGTACCGGCGGCAGTGTTTCCAGGTCGATACGACATGAATACCTTCAAAAGGCGCGTTTACCTCCATCACAAAGGCCGGCAACGTCCCTGTAGCTCCTCTGGTGTTACACGGGGCCGTGGGGGGCGGTGTTCACTTAACACCAGGTGACCCGAACGCTCGTTTGCCTTGTCCTTTCCTTTGGCATTGTGATACAGTGGGGCATTGTCTAACTGTATATACAGTTGTTTATGGGTTCAATATCCATATAAAGGTATGATTATATTCATAAATTTATTTCTCTGCTTTGGTAAGATTAAAGGTTCTTTCTAACTAACTTGCTGTGTAGAAAATAACTGTGAAGCTGAAAAAAATTTTTCTTCTTTTTAATTAAAATTTTGGCTATGTGAAATTTTATGCTCCTCTGTTCCCATAATTTTTCGTAAAAAGCTGTGAAAAGTTTTACTTTCACGCATTTTCGTATATAAATGTAATATAATATTGCAATGGTATTTTCGTATATAAATGTAATATTGTTATACCAATGGTTTCAGTCACAAGTAAGCGATCTCCAGTATAGATTAGCGGAGTTAGAAAAGGCTGTGGAGGGCAAAGAGGACGCCGACCAGAGGTACCAGCTGCAAATACTAGAGAAGGAACAAGAGGTGAAATGGCAACTATACTATATTATATTTGTTATATGCCGTTTTTACAGTTAAAAACTTCTAGTACACAATAAATAATGTTTCTTTTTAAGCTAATAAAAAGGCTATCGACCATTGTGTACAGTTGACTGTAGTCGAGATTGGTTTTAGGTTCGAGAATAGGTGAGTGGAAAGGAGAGAATAGTGTCTTAATACTACGATCTCTCCGACTACTCTGCTATCCAAGAAAAAACATAAAGCTATATTCACTAAAAAGAGCCTTTTTAATATTTTTATATGGAAAAGTAGGGCCACTTGAGTTTCTTACATTAAACTAATGACTGAAAATTCATGAATGGAAAGGAACATTATGTATGTAATTTTTAAAATAAGCGAATATAAGATAAACAATTTTAATTAATTTTTGTTTTCAGTTACAGCGAATTCGTGAACAAATGTTTAGTATAGAGGAAAGTTCGAGAGAGCGAGACGACTCCTGCGATGCACTCACGGTACAAGTACAACAGTTGGAAGGTACTTCTCTTAGTAAAATCTTTGGTTTAAAGTACGTGCACTCTAACCCGAAAGGTCGGAACCTAGCTTCAATAGGCGTCGCAGAATCAACTTTTAGGGAGTGATTGGTAGTAAAAGGCGGAGAGTACGAGGAGAGACTCGCGAGAGACAAATATTAGTGACTCTATTACGCGGAGTGTTGTGTCTTGTCACCTCATTGGCAACAATAAGCCGACTGTGCCGGAATTAAATTTCGTATCATAATTTATATGTCTGTATCTGTAGTATATATGTACGCTTGTAGTCGTAACCGTAGATATAATTGTTTGAGATAAAATACGCTCACAATAATAGATCCTCTATCAGATTTTGTATTCGTAGATAGCTAATCTATCATATTTTTATTATTTCTTACTAACATTTCAGCCCTTTTGAGTGATAAAACTGCAGAATTGTACAGCGTGCAGCGACAGTGCGAGTCGCAAGATGTTATTATAAAGGAACTTCACGACAATATACACAAAGCTGAAAGTATGGCTAAGGAGGTAAGTTTTTATAAACTATTGTTATAATTGATTGATTTTAAAATTTACAAAACAAATTATTGGTATAATGAAAGTAAAAATGACAGGGGTGCTTCTAAAACAGGAACCTCTTTTGGCCACATTTTAAATTTTGTTGGCGGGCCATAATCAAACTTTTTCATAATATTTAAAAAATTGCGAAAATTTATTTGTAATACAAATGAACGCCTGGCGGCCGGTGTTCGCGCATTGTCCACTCGTGAGCTAGAATTTTAATGAAAATAAAGTTCTAGATCAGATGTAAGTAGTTGTCGAGGCGTATTTTGGATGGGGCTATGTATTATTACACAAAATAATGGGAGGTTGGCCCTTTTATATAAACTGTGGCTTCACGCTAGATCCCGCACACAGCAGGGTAGGCAGAGGGAACCTAGTGTTAAGACACTCCGTTTCCCACTTTCCGCCGAATTCGGAGGCATTGCGTGTTAAGTGGCGGAACTTGAACGCCGCGCTTTACCTCGACACCAGAGCGAAGAAAATGGAAATTTAAAATATTTCCTCTCCTCGAGTGGGAATCGATACAGTCACCCACAGCCAGTCGTTTACAGTCACACGCTTGTGCCACTGGGCCACGACTGGCCACTATATGAACTGTAACTATGCCAAATTTCATTTCAATCATAATTTCGTAATTCATGATCTTTTTTTTTCTACATCTATTAATAAAAAGAGAATCTAATCAAAAGAAAACTAAGAGTGTTTCTGTTAAACTAGTGATATATGTGTTTTATATATCTATAGAAGAATGCGATGGAAGCGCAAGTGTCGCAGTTGAAGGAAGAGGTGGTAGTGTGGCGCGATCGATGTCGACGTATTGCTGCACGATACAGGTAATTTGAATTTTGCGTAAAAACATGTGAAAATATTTTTAGAAAAGGTATAAAGAATTACCTTATACCTTTGTGGCCAGTCGTGGCGCAGTGGCAGTGGCGTGTGACTGGAGTGGAAATATTTAATATTTCCATTTTCTTCGCTCTGGTGTCGAGGTAAAGCGCTGCGTTAAGTTCCGCCACTTAACACGCAATACCTCCGAATTCGGCGGAAAGTGGGGAAGGGAGTGTCTTAACTCTAGATTCCCTCTGCCTACCGTATGTGTGCGGGATACACGTGAAGATAAAAAAAAAAAATATATATCCTAGCGGGATTTGAACCCGCGCCTTTTGGATACTGCCCGCGCGCCCTGACCGCGTGACCCATGCGATCTACTGCGTCTACTACTAGCTGCGTCGAAATTCTTATATATTTATTTTGAAATTTATTTTAAATTTCGTATTTCATCGTGCAAATCGTGAAATTTGTGCCCTTTTACCTTTTACACTAACTTTATTCCATGTATTTAATTTAATTGCACATACATGAATGGAAGTAAGTAGTGATTTTTGCAGTGGTTCGTGGTCATAACAACACTTATCTGTTAAGTACCGACTGCTTAAGAATTATGTTAATTAATTTATTGAATATTTTTTTATGAGCCCCCGCATTACTGGTTGATCAGAGATATTTCATTTTTTGTGTCATGAGTCATTCCGTTTTCTGCTTTCCACACAAAATCGAGATACTACTTGTTGAGTTTCAACTCAACACTGTTCAACATTTAATATTTTGTTTTAAAAAAAATATTAAAATATGATTATTCCCCCGAATGGTAATTGAACCCACTATCTAAAATTAATTCTGTATATAGTCACACTGTGTCGCTGCGCTACAATTGTCTCCAAATAATAGTTTAACTTATTTTATTTTTTTTAGCTTCACGCTGTATCCCGCACACAGCAGGGTAGGCAGAGGGAACTTAGTGTTAAGACACTCCGTTCCCTACTTTCCGCCGAATTCGGAAGCTTGCGTGTTAAGAGGCGGAACTTAACGCAGCGCTTTCCCTCGACACCAGAGCGAAGGAAATGAAAATATTAAATATTTCCACTCCTCCAGTGGGAATCGAACCCACAACCAATCGTTTACAGTCACACGCCTGTGCCCTTGCGCGACGACTGGCCCCGCACTTTAATTTATAATATCACTAGCGGCCCGCTCGCGGCTTCGCCGCTTGATCTACACTACTGTTTCGTTGTGTTGCAACCCTAATATTTCATTTTCATTAGGTAAAGGACGGTGTTAAATTCCGTCACAGGAAGAATCGTGTGTAGTTTTGGACCTATTTGAAAATATATTTTCAGAAAACCCGACTTTTCAAACACTACAGTAGTTCGTCGGTCTGTACTGGTGTCACTTTGCAGTACCTACTCTATCTGCGACTAAAAATAGAATTTCGAATACCATAAATATACAAATTGGTCTGATTAAAAATAGTATTATTTTAAAGTGTTTTATAATCGCGAAAAACATAAGATCATATTACTATTTTATAAGTGTTTATACTCCATATTTGTTTCCAGGGACAAGTCTAATCAAGTGAATGCTCTACAAACCGATGTGTATGAGTCTCGCACCCGCGGCGCGGCGTTGTGTGCGCACGCGCAGCGCGCCGCCTGCGCAGTGCGGCGCTGGGTGCGCGCGCAGAGGGACGCGCATGTGTTAGTATATGGGCTTTTATATCTTAATTTTGTTTATATTATGTTTAGATAGGCTTGCGGTTGACCACATCCAGGGATCCTACCTTTAAAATAAATTGTGATGACAACAACCATTCAAAAGGCCAATCACGAGTCGGAGTAAGAACATGGAGATAACTACACACGAGAAATTTGCACCAATATTTTTGTTTATTTTATTAATTTGATAAGGATGGTACTGAAATCCGGCGTAATTCATCAAAGAACTTGTGTGAAGACCAAAATATAAAACGTCATCAGCAATTTCGGTTGTGGTTATGCCAATTTGTTCACTACGGTGAATCCGCTCTTGACTTAAATGTTAATGTAGTCTACGGTAATATACGCTTGCCTAGAAGGTTCTTTGATTCTTGACTTAAGGATCTTCAAATTGTACGATTCAACTACAACGTTAGACAACGTTAATTAAACATATTTTGTATCTCTTTTTTAATATGTGTGTTGTTGTTTTAATGTGATGTGAATAGCGCTTTAAAATGAATTTCATCATTTTCTAAAAAAATGTTTCGTATCTTAAACGAGCAATAATAACACATAATAATTTTAAAAATATTCAATTAAAATCGTTTTTTTCCAGACATCAAGAAGAAATAATAAAACAACAAGAAATGTTAATACGTGCGCTAAGAACGCGCAACTCTAACACCGAGTCAGTCAGCGACGAGCCTTGCTGTTCCCGCCATTTGCATAGAGCGAGACGGAACGACGCGAGCCGCACGCGTGCGAGCGAGACAGCTAGCACTTCACACTTCAACGACGAGAAACGACAATATACTACACGTGCGAGCGAGATAGCAAGCACTTCGTATTTGAATGAAGCGAGACGACAATACCCCACGCGTGCGAGCGAGACAGCTAGTATTTCTCACTTGGATGAAGCGAGACGGCAATATTCTGCGCGTGCGAGTGAAATGGAACATTCTAGATCATATATACCAGAATCGTTTTCCAGGCATTTGGACTTTATAGATAGGAGTGGTGCGAGTGAGACGACATGCGGCAGATGTTCGAGAGCGAGCGAGACGGAGAGTCCCGCGCCCACGCCGCCTGTGAGGCTGCTTCGAAAGAAGAGTGTGGCGGGGGAGAAGGTGAGTGGATAAAGGGAGAAAGAGTGTGTCATTTTTTAAATTATTATGTTAAAATATTGTTAAGTTTTTTGTTTTTACATAATATTGAGTAATCTATTTAATATTATCAATATTAATTTTCTACTTTAAAAGAAAATTAAAGTATGCGCATTCTAAGTTGAAAGGTCGGAACCTAGCCCCAATAGGCGTCGCAGAACAGACTTTTAGAGTGATTGCACTTCTTTTCGTCTTAAACGTTATTTTGGAAGAGATAGCTACTTACCTAAAGATGCCGTTTGTATATTTCTTTTGCATATGTCGTTTCTATTTTTTTTTTCAATTAAATATAAAATAATAGTAATAATTGTTGTGGCTAAGTGGTCCAGTGTCGGGCACAAGCGTGTGACTGTAAAGAACTGGTTGTGGGTTCGATTCCTTTTCGCTCTGGTGTCTAGGTAAAGCGCGGCGTTAAGTTCCGCCACTTAACACGCAATGCCTCCGAATTCGGCAGAAAGTGGGGAACGGAGTGTCTTAACACTAGGTTCCCTCTGCCTACCCTGCTGTGTGCGGGATAAAGCGTGAAGCTAAAAAAAAAATGTTAATTCCTTATACATAATTTGTTTTCAGAGGGAAGTGACATCCCCATCAGAGTTGCTGGAGCGCGTAGAGCGCGCGCACGAGGCGCTTTGTGACGCGCGGAGAAGATGGAATTGTACGTGAAATAATAAGATTTGTACTATATTTAATATAAAGAAAATATATTTCTTATTTTGTACTGTTTTAAAATGTTTTTGGACTCTGGATTTAAAGTAGTACCACATTGTGGCCAGTCGTGGCCCAGTGGTACAAGCGTGTGACTGTAAACGACTGGTTGTGGGTTCGATTCCCACGCGAGGAGTGGAAATTATATTTCCATTTTCTTCGCTCTGGTGTAGAGGTAAAGCGCGGCGTTAAGTTCCGCCACTTAACACGCAAGCCTCTGAATTCGGTGGAAAGTGAGGAACGGAGTGTGTTAACACTAGGTTCCCTCTGCCTATCCTGCTGAGTCCGGAATACAGCGTGAAGTTAAAAAAAAAATAATAAAAATAGTAACACATGATTATAGCGTGTCATACATTAGAGATTTCTTTTTGGTTTGGTTTTCGAGCTTCAGGCTTTTCTCCGCATTACCCTTATGCGGTCCTCAGAGAGGAACTAGTGACGAGACACTCTGTTCTTGCTTGTATGGTTGGTTGTAATACCTTTGTCGTACCTGCGGTGGGCTAAAAATAATTTAATTTTATATGAGATACTTTGCATTTTGAACACTTAATAGAAACGTTTTAGGTTTTTTTTTGTATTTGTATGTTAGAATAAAATAAATAAAGGCTAAATTTAAATGAATATATAGTATTCAATTATAAAAAAGTGAATAATTATAAAAAATATTTGTATATACTATGTTATTATGAAATTTGTAGACCTAATTTCATTTATATTGTTTACAATTAGTAAAGCAGTCTGATATGCATTTAAGAGTTTTTTTATTGTATTGTTTTGACTAAACTTATATTATTTATTATTAAAGGTTATTTACAATGCCTTGTTTCTTGTACTCAGTTATATTTTTTTAGCTTAACTTTTGATCCCGCATAGAGCGAGAGAGAGCCTGGTATCACACATTGTATGTTGAGTGGCCAGAGCAAAAAAAAAAATAGTTTAAATATGTTCATTTCCTTAGTGAGAGTCGAACCCATTACCTTCGTGTTTACAATCAAACGTTATCCCGCTGCGCCACGACGCTTTCAGTATATTCATGATAATATAAATAGCTTCACGCTATATCCCGCACACAGCAGGGTAGGCAGAGGGAACCTAGTGTTAAGACACTCCGTTCCCCACGCACCGCCGAATTCGGAGGCTTGCGTGTTAAGTGGCGGAACTTAACGCCGCGCTTTACCTCGACACCAGAGCGAAGAAAATGGAAATATAATTTCCACTCCTCGAGTGGGAATCGAACCCACAACCAGTCGTTAACAGTCACACGCTTGTGCCACTGGGCCACGACTGGCCACTGATAATATAAAAAGAAAGCTATTTTACGACTTATAAAACTATCGTAATTTGAAATATAACAAAAGAACCATGGTTGCAAGTTTGATTCCTAGAGAGTTGTTTTATATCTAAAACATTTTTTCACATTTTTAGTTGAACTCAGACTAATGTAGGATACATTCCACTTTTTCTTTCTCTTTTTTACCTCAATATAGACATTTTTTTATGTTCTTTAAGAAAAAAGACTTTATTAAGAAAAATATTTATTATCTATGCATGTATTATGTACAGAATTTAGTTTGTAAAAAAATAAATGTAACTCATTTTTTTCAAGGAATGGATTTAAGTTTACAATTATACTAACAAAATGTACATTTTGTTTATGTAAAAATGAAATATAAATGTATATTATAATAATATACTTTATAATATTCATTTAAACCAGTTATTAAGAAAACCAAAACATTAAAAATAACTCTTACATAGTGTTTTGTTAAGTTTATGTAAAAATCAAGAAAGTGTAAATTAAAAAATGAAACGTTTAAAAATGCCTTCTACAAACAATTATTTTTTAAAAAAGTTGTATTTTTTAATTTTTTCTAGTTATTACTATATAGATCAGGGGTGAGCAAAGCGTGGCCCGCCAAGCATTTTTGGTGGCACGAGCGTTTTAAATGTTTAAAATATACGTATACGTACTGATATAAACATTTTTTTTAATTTGTGTGGTCCGCCGCCATTATTAAAGTTTAAATGTGGCCCGCCGGACAAATTTCGTAGTTAGAAGTAGCCCGCTGCTTGAAAAGGTTGCTCACCCCTGATGTGGATAAGTGACGCCATAAGTCACTAATTGCCAAATTTATAACAAAAACCTAATTAAAATTAAATTTTTAAAATGTTTTTAAAATTAAGATTTAAAATTGCATTTTTTGAACCATTAATGTTCAAATTAATAAAAAAATATAATTTTTACAACCTTTTTTTAGTAAAAACGTACGATAACAACACTGGATGTACCGAATATTATACATACATATATGTATGTATACAATACATGATGAAATCTCGTAAAGTAAAATGTTTAAGGATAAAATAAAAAAATACAAAAAATATAAAAAAATGTCCTAAGCAGTGTTGGGCAAAACTTAATTGCAATTAAGAATTAAATATTAACAATTCATTATTAAATTTGTTTGTGGTAAAATCATTCATATAAAAATCCCAATTAGCTGTAAATTAATTAATTGTTAATGTTTACAATACAATTAACAATGAATTGAAGTGTTAATTGTAATTTTCGGACAAATAAATGATATTTTTTAGTTTCACGCTGTATCCCGCACACAGCAGGGTAGGCAGAGGGAACCTAGTGTTAAGACACTGTTCCCCACGAACCGATGAATTCAGAGGCATTGCGTGTTAAGTGGCGGAACTTAACGCCGCGCTTTGCCTCAATATCAGAGCGAAGGAAATGAAAATATAAAATGTTTGCAATCCTCGAGTGGGAATCGAACCCACAACCAGTCGTTTACAGTCACATACTTGTCACGACTAGCACTTAGTTAAAAAAATAAAACAAACAATTTCACTACTATTAAAATCTGTCTATTTAAATTTAAATCTAGGACGAAATAAAAAGTCTAGATTTTTCTATTACAGTATGTTAATGAAAACCCTAAAATAATCACGTTTTGATTTCATGGATCATTTTAACCCCAAAACATAATAATATTAATAAAAACATTATTATTAATAAAAACGACTTATATTTTTCGATGGCAACACTAAAATAATTGACACACAAAGCTTTCATTTAAGAAATATTTAAAAAATCTATTTTATAATTGAAAAAAAATATTTCACATTTAAATTACGATTTATTAAGCTGCCAATTGTCACTTTTTGTAATAAAATATGCACACCCATCATGTTTTAACTGTAGCGAGGATAGCTTAACTATTTTTAAAGAGGATATAGGATTTAGAATTAAAAAAAAAATTGAAATTGCACCAAACACCTATTCAAAAGTTAATGAGCAAAATGTGTTCTGCCATTTTTACTGGGGACTTCTTATTGGCATAGAACAAGAGAGTAGATTTAGAAATTAAGTTATTTAAAACGAATTAAGCGCATATATATATATTTGATATTCGAAAATACACTTTTCGAATCAGAGACCTCTGCTGTAACAAACATTTACTGTATTCCATAGTCAGTTACAAAAACACAATTTATCAATTAATCCATTTAAAACAATTTCATTTCGAAATCAAAACAACATTATCATAGGAGGGTAGTTATTTTTCAACTATACAATATATAGGTAGAAGTGTAAGTGCAAGTGTAAGTGTTACTTGGTCCACCCCCTCCACATGGAGGCGAGGGAGGCGGCGGCGGAGGTGACGAGGGAGGGCGCGGGGGGAGGAGTGCAGCTTATCTCCTCTATCTGCAATACATATATATTACAACTAAACTATTGAAAACCATTTTTTTAGAAATAAAATTTAAAAAAAATACGCAGTGTGGAAGTTTCTGGAATAAATATAATTCGGGTTTTCATATAAATATAATTATAATTAACATTCTTTTTTATAGGTTCACGCCGTATCCCACACACAGCAGGATAGGCAGAGGGAACTTAGTGTTAAAACACTCTGTTCCCCTCTTTCCGCCGAATTCGGAGGCATTGCGAGTTAAGTGGCGGAACTTAGCGCCGCGCTTTGCCTCGACACTAGAGCGAAGAAAATGGAAGTGTGAAATATTTCCACTTCTCCAGTGGGATTCGAACCCACAACCAGTCGCTTTACAGGCACACTCTGTGCCTCTGCGCCACGCCTGGCCCCTTAGTGTGTAATGTAGTGTAGTGTAGTTTTGCGTAGTGTAGTCTAGTGTAGTGTGTAGTGCGGTATACCTGCGCGGTGTCGGGCCAGTGCAGGTGTTCGGGGGGCTCGGGCTCCTCCAGCTCGTCGCAGGCGTCGCCCCACGCCGCGCACGTCACGCCGCCCCACCACCCCTCCACGCTGACGATATCAATTTATATTTATATAATATGAATTTGAGAAATAGAATGGATTTTGTTAAATTTGATGTTTCTTACAATTTAACCAGATTTTTTCAAGTAAGTTTTTTTAAATATTGTTTTAAATCATACATATCATTAATGTCGAAAAAAGACGGAAATAAGCAAGCTTTCTATGAAGTATAGAACCATATAAAAATATAGTAATTATAAAAAAAATAACTCAATATTAAGAAAAATGTCTTTTATATTTTCTAAACTGTTGTGAATAATTTAAACGTAATGATTTTATGTTTAATTTTATCCAACTTAATATTAATAATTAATATAATTCGTTTCCGATATTACCACATAATACTCGATATTTTAAGATAAGTAAGATGCAGTACATATTTATATTTAAAGGTTTAACACATTTCTGGAATCTTTCATTGTATCTTAAGAATGTATCTTCTTCAGAGAATTGTAAACAATGCATTTGCTTATTTGATTATCTTTAGCAACGTTGTCGTACACGAGTTCATGTAGGTTTCGAATTTGGAACAATCTACATCCAATTAAAACGAAACGCTGTAAAGTCACAACTCTTTCAAAATGATCAAAATACAAAAAAAAACATTAAACAATAGTGTTTCCTTTAAATATACTTTAGCTCGTATTGTGACAGCTAAGTTGCAAGCTAGTTTACACTCACGTGCCAAGTTCAGGATCATCAGCCACAGCGGCCAGCGCGAGCTGGTGCAGGCCCGCCAGCGCGGCGAGCGGCGCGCGCGCGTGCGGGGCGCGCGGCGGCGGGGGCACGCCCGCGCGCGCGCACAGCGACGCCGCCGCCGCGCGCACGCGCGACACGCAGCCGCGCCAGCTGCGGGGCTCGCTGTAGTCACTGCGAGAAACAAGACTATTTAGTTTGTTATTTATAAATACAATCTCTAATGTGATTGCCTATGATTTTGTATGTGACTATGTGTATTTTTGTTACGTATTTTAGCTAGAGCGGCGTTAAATTCCGCCACTTAACACGCAATGCCTCCGAATTCGGCGGAAAGTTGGGAACGGAGTGTCTTAACACTAGGTTCCCTCTACCTACTCTACGGTGTGCGGGATATAGCGTGAAGCTATTTATTTATTTTTTATTTTTTACAATATTTAATGTATATATGTTTATTTATTTTGAATCTGATTTTTTATAACTTTTATTTTTATTTTCATAATTACCTTGTATATTGTAGTTTAGAAAATTGTAATTAGTAGTAATAGTAGAATCATAGATTTATTGAAATTTTTGTATGTAGTATTAATATTAGCGTATTTAGATTTTTATTTTCTACCGTCCCTATGCATGCCGTGACGACTTATAATTAAGCCAACATTTAGAATATATGTTATTTTTATTGTGTTTGTATCTTGTATTAGTGTTTGTCTTGTTAGTTGTCCATAATAAATAAATAAATAAATTTGGTCACCGTTCCATCATACAAGTACCTATCACGTTACAAGAATAAGAGCTAGAAACAGTGTCTAGGACTTACAACCCATTTGTAAGGTTAAACAGTTTTTGAAATATTAAAGTAATCTTCTCCATTATCCGAACAATTTTCTCTACTTGACCATATTTGAAACATATGCTAAATATAATAAAATTTTGTTCATCCTAAATCTTGAAAGCCAGAAAAAGTCCTAAACTCAGCTCAAGCGGAATAATAACTAGATTCAACGATGAACTAGATTCACGTACTTATACAAATAAAACAGTAAAAAACAACTTCATAACATCCAAATAAGTAGCCACTGATTCCATTTTAAACACTAAAATATACTTGAATAAAGTCTAAATACAAATTTGACAAACATAAAGTTACATGTTACCAACATATTCCCATCTATAAACCAATCTTTATATAAACGACAAGGGTAACTACACTTCGCTGATCATCTCATATGAGCTACATATACGTTGACAATTTTTAATATAAAAAATAGAGGCATCTTTTGATGATATTCATATTACACACACACTTTTTTTTAATTTTTTTTTAGCTTCACGCTGTATCCCGCACACAGCAGGGTAGGCAGAGGGAACCTAGTGTTAAGACACTCCTGTCCCCACTTTCCGCCGAATTCGAAGGCTTGCGTGTTAAGTGGCGGAACTTAACGCCGCGCTTTACCTCGACACCAGAGCGAAGAAAATGGAAATATAATTTCCACGCCTCGAGTGGAAATCCAACCCACAACCAGTCGTTTACAGTCACACGCTTGTGCCACTGGGTCACGACTGGCAACTTATAACCTTATATTTAAACCATCAAATTAATTCACCAACACAATCTCAAGTACAAGCTACTCACCTAAGCGTAACAGCATGAGGCAGCCTGGTGTCGAGCGTCCAGGCGAGCAGCGCGACGAGCTGCGCGGCGAGCCCGAGCGCGGCGCCGCAGCGGCACAGCGCGCTCTCCCACGGACACTCCGTCTCTTTGTCTTTGTTCTGTGTCACTATGTGGAGAAATTGTACACTAATCATCAAGAACATTTATTTTTTATTTTTAAGCCTCTCGCTGTATACCGCATACAGCAGGGTAGGCATAGGGAATCTAATATTAAGACACTTTGTTCCCCACGCTCCTCACAAAGTCTCTTTGTCTGTGTCACTACGCGGAGACATCGTACACTACTACCAAAAGTATAGTATAGGCAGAGAGCCTAGTATTAAGACACTCCGTTCCCCACGCTCGACCGCATTCTAAAGGCATTGCGTGATAATTGGCGGAAGTTAACACCGCGATTTGCTTAGACACCAGAGCGAAGAAAATGGAAATATTAAATATTTCCAATCCTCAAGTGGGAATCGAACGCACAACCAGTCGCTTTATAGTCACACTTTGTACCTCTGCGCCAAGACTGGCCTATAGTACCTATATCTGATTGTTTTTTAAAGTGTTATTCCACACTTAGGAAGATTGAAAAAGATATTTAAAGAAAACGTATAAAAATTTGAACGTAGCAGGATTCGAACCCTCGCCTCCTGAATACCGTTCAGGCGCTCTCACCACTGAGCCATGCGTTCTACTAGCCGCTGCGTCGAACTGTATTCAGGAGGAACTATATGAACAGTATTCAGGAGGCGCAGGTTCGAATCCCGCTGCGTTCAAATTTTTATACGTTTTCTTTAAATGTCTTTTTCAATTTTCCTAAGTGTGGAACAACACTTTAAAAATGTTTAAAAGTAAGTAATAAGATTGTGTTAATATAAACAATATATATTAATTATACTACTAATCACTGAATACCTTTTTTTTTATCTAATATGGAAGGCCTTTGTCGCTAAAGCGAATATGTCGTCCTGGTAAATTTATTCACGCAATTTTAACTACGCGAATAATACCAACCTGTAAAGTACTCTAGCTTCATCCACTGAATACTTAGTTAGCAATATAAATCTAAAAATAAGCTTTAAAAATTTAAAATGAAACTATTTTAACCGGAATTATCACGTTTATTTTAAGTATTTTAAGATTATATATATTTTTAGAAAACCCGACGTTTCGAACACTCTAGTAGTCCGTGGTCACTCGCGGGTAGACTGAGGTGGCATTCGTCTGTCAGTTGATACATTATTATATCAAACTACCGCCAATAATTTCTTAGTTGCCTCGCGTACTGCCCTGGATTCTTGTAAAGTGAGCTGACTGCATCATGCCTACTGGTGTGGTGGTTTCGAGACTTCATTATAGAATTGGGTGAAAGATGGTACCAAATCGTGATTAATCCGGTTAAAAATATTATTATTTCAAAATGTGTAAAAATTGCGAAAAAATAAAATGTTGAAAATATTTTCTCGTTCTATGATTTATTGTATGATCATGAGATCTGAAGAAATCTAGAAGTTATCTAAAATAATCTTTAGAATTTCGACACACAGTAGTAGACCGCATAGGCTTAGTGGTCAGAGAGCTTAAACGTTTCCCAAGAGGGACCAGCTGCGTTCAAATTTGTATATGTTTTCTAAATGTCATTTTGAACTCCCTAAGTATGTGAATAACACTTTAAAATGTTAAAAATGTTTTATAATTATTTACCCCAGTTTTGCATTTGCGTGTAGTCTGCGTCTATGTCTATCCACGGCGCTACAATGTGTAGTTGTGTTCTCTTCGGGGTTTCTTCTTCAGCGTCTTCACCTACAAATTGTAAATCTTCTATACTGTCACTGAAATAAGAATACAAAAGAAAATATATACATACTGGATTATTTAGAATGAAAATTGTAACTATTTTTAGGGTTCTTGAGATAATTGAATTTCAAAGTAATATTTTAATAGTTAAATCATCTCAACTAAGAAACTTTTTAAACTTCATGCTTTTTCCAGCATAGAGTGGACTCAAAAAGAAAGTGTCTAGACACTCTCACAAAAACGTGAATAAATTAATAATTATCACACTGACTGGGAATTGAACCCGTAACCAATTACATTTACATTCAGACATTGTGCCATGAAGAGTCATGATTTACAAATTTTCATTAGAAAAGGTGTTGTCATACTAAGTTGCAGAAGAAGAAAGAAATAAA
Organism: Dryas iulia moderata; assembly: GCA_019049465.1. Lineage (NCBI taxonomy): Eukaryota > Metazoa > Arthropoda > Insecta > Lepidoptera > Nymphalidae > Dryas > Dryas iulia. The sequence continues at coordinate 15,529,401 of CM032416.1, forward strand.
ATGTACTACTTCTAAGAACACACAACAGTACATTCTATCCAAATTTAGAAAAATAAAAATAAAAGTGAAAAAGTATTATAGTATTACCTAGAATCATAGCTCATATATATAGGAAATATATATCTAGTCAGCTGTCGTATCCTCGACCTTCGCAGAGCTGCTAGTGACTGAGTTTGATCATTATATAAAGTTATTTTATTCTGTAACTCTATTCTTTGTTCCTGTGCATGTTTGCCCAAGCTCGACACTCTCTTTTGATATCTTGGTAATTTTAACCTCAATTCATTGTTTAACAACTTTAGATCTTTAAGTTGTTTTCTTTTTACATCTATAATACTTCTTCGTTGTTCGATTGCCAGTCTTAATAAGTCTAACTTATCCCTAGATTGCTTAGTTTCAGTTAAAAGTATGTCTTTCTTTAGTTTTGGTGCGAGTAACTTTTCACATCTTTCAAGTATATGCTGTCTGTTTAGTTTAATTCTCATTAACTTCATTTGTTTCTCTGAAAATCTGCAAAATGTAGAAATTATTATCTTTTAGAATTATGCATTATCATTAAATAATTATATAATAATTAATTACATAGGGAACATGTATATTTTTTATTTTAATTGTAATATTATGATTGAATTTGTATGACCAATTATATTCCTTGCACACTCTTAGTATAGTCTACATTCATTTAATTTGCATTAAGTTAAAGTACATATTACTTTTAATTGAATTAAAAAAAATACCATGTATCTTTTGTGACATAACTTAAAACTTGTCTTCCTGATATGAGGCCTTAACTACTTCCGCACTTCAGTCTAATTATGTTATCTCAAACTAATTCAGTGACTCACAAAGATGTGGGAATTGCGTAAACTTACCTATCCGAGTAAGGCATTGAGGTGTGCACAAAATTACCACTTTTTACACAATCAGAGCAGTAAAAGTTTCTTTTGACTGTATAACAGAGGATACATTTTGTATAATGGCCGTCACTTTCAGTAGAGGACACGCGAAAATCCCGCGGGGCTTCGCTTTCAGTTAAATAACTCATCGCCATGGTTTTTGCGAAATTGTTATTAAATTTTGCATCGCAATTGAACACAAAAACTTGTCATTGTCAGCTGGTGAAGGTTCTGACAGTGACAGTTGACAGTGACGCTAGATGACAGTTCGGCTTTTAATTTTTGGATGTTATATCGATGGAGGTGTTAATGTGTTAATTTTATGGCAATGCTGAGGCATTATGTAATTTATTAACATAAATAATAGTTGTAAACATTATAAAATTAGAAGCTTGGTTGTTTTTATTTCTTTTAAATATTTATGTTTTATTATAAATAAAAATACATACAAATACAAAAATACAATTCTAAAGAACTAGTGAATAGTTCAATTATTTTATAATATTTAAATTTTTAAGCATAGTAATATAATAATATTGGAATTCCAATTATTCAAAAAGTACGAGTTCACTCGACTAAATTTAAATTTTATAAACACAATTTGATTGGACAACGAAATACTTTGAAAACAAAATAGTTTTTAGTGCGTAATTGCTCATACATGTTTTATTATTATTCACTACAATACGCTTATGTCCGATATATATGTATGTGTAATATAATCCTGTGGAAGGACATAAAACTTAAAACTATTATAAAGCCGAATTTACAAAAATAAAATTGTTGTAGTTTTATAAAATATTGTATTAAATTAAAATGTAACTTCGTTTAGGAATTTTATTAAAAAAGAACGCTGTCTTGACTCATTTATTATATGCTCGTCGTTTGTGATGGTACAAATCGACACTACTGTTTATATATGCATATTTAAAAAAATATCTCCATAGTCAGCTTACATAAAACTTTAAAAGTTAAACTCACAATGAATTAGAATTCTAAAACTATCAGTATAAAATTTCACTTCACGAATCAAAAATGAACGTTCAACCATGCATTCGGACATGTACTATATATATATACCTCTACTATGTCGAGGCCTACAGATAAAATCTATAAATTTATAAAAAAAAAAGAGAAATATTTTTTTAAAATGTCTAATTCAATATGAGACTTGGGCCACTCATGTAAAGCTAAGTTACGTCTGAATTTCAGCGTGGAAATAAAAAGCGAAATGAGTTGGCTCGTTAGCGTTCTCGTAATCCGATCCGATTCACGGCCCGCTCGCTACCCACGGACTATTTATTTTTCATTAAATCACAAGTATTTATTACGAAGTTTACTTATGTTCAGTATATTTTTTTATTTCGTATGTATTTATATGATTTTGTCTCGTTTTATTTATATGTTGTTTCTATAATTTATTTAGGTTAGTAGTATGGAGTCAATATGTTTGGTAAACAGTTTATGATCGCTCGAATCACTTAAGGTAAAACAAATAATGTTTTATTTTCTTGATCTTTATAACATACTTTTCGAGAAAGCCCAAATATATTCTGAATCGTCAGCGTAATTCTATTCTCTGCTCTCCACTTTTGAAATGCCCACGGAGACAGAAAGCCCTTTCGCTAAATGGTCTTCGGCACATTTCGCTAGATAAGTTAACTAATTTTATAATTACAATCAGCTCAGAGGTGCAAGTTAAGCCGTAAGTGTTTAAATTCTTCTTTGCAAATGGTTCAGTTCAATAATTTAATTATGGTGCTTCGAACGTGCTAGTAGAGCACATAAAGGATTGATCGTCAAAGCGAGATAAGTTACATTATGATCGATTGCGTGTTAAAAAGATATCTAATAACCATGCGGGGATATTCATCTTAAACAAAATAAATCTTTACAACATATATAACTGGGTATATGGGTATATATGTATACTACAAAGCCAAAGGTCTAAATACACGACATGGCCAAAGTTACTTCACTCAGGCCCTTCTTTATCATTTATTCTTTGCAATAAGCAAAGCTAAGCTGTGTTCCTATGCTTTTTGCTCAAAACAAACAGTAGAGTGGCAAATAATTTTCAAAGAAAATGGCATAAGCCATAAAACATTAATAATGAACAGTATGTGGTGGGTCGTGGCCCAGTGGCACAAGCGTGTGACTGTAAACGATTGGTTGTGGGTTCGATTCCCACTCGAGGAGTGGAAATATTAAATATTTCTATTGTCTTCGCTCTGGTGCCGAGGTATAGCGCGGTGTTAAGCTCCGCCACTTAACACGCAATGCCTTCGAATTCGGCGGAAAGTGGGGAACGGAGTGTCTTAACACTAGGTTCCCTCTGTTTACCCGGCTGCGTGCGGGATACAGCGTGAAGCAAGAAAGAAGAAAAAAAAATGAAAAGTATATAACTAAGGGTTTACATTATAATTTGAATTCTGTTTATAATATGACAAATGCCTCCTACGCCACGACACAACGTCGTCAAACGTCAAAACCAAAACCTCCCTCCAAGCTGCCTTCCTAACGACAGGATACAGGCCGGGGGTAGTAATTACGTAATTACGTATATTCTCTTAATTTGGGGGCGATTTTACATAAAAATATAAATTCAAAATGAGAGAGAGGGTTGTCGTTCGTTAGCCGTGATTGCGGCGAGTGGATGATGGGCGTAATCAAATTTGTCATATGGCGGAATTAACATTTAGCGGTTACGTGGATTTATGTGTTATAAACTTATAGTGGTATGGTTATGTAGTGTTTGGCTTTCAATGATTGTGGGTTCGATTCTCTCTGCCCTTTTATTTTTGTTTACTCAGATGTGCATTTTAACAATTTTGAAATCTTATAACAGTTTGAAACTGTTACATAGGTACTTAATGTATGAAAAGCCATTTTAGATAACGTATGAAATGAAATTTCAAACAAACACAAATAGGAACAATCACACACCATACAATAGAAAATCATGTGTTCAACGTTTGGCTATGTCAACATGCCTAGACGCTTAATTATAAAGTTTTCAAAGGTGTAAATAAAGTTGTCAATATATAATTATATACTATCTGTAAATGCTGAACTTAAAAAAAAATATCAAAAAATCGTCCCGCTGAGTTTCTTGCGCCGGTTCTTCTCAGGTCTGAGGCATTAACTTTAGTGAACCGGTGGTAAATTGTTTGACGTTCAAAAAATGAAGCTTGTAACTTCTTATTTTCAATAAAATGATATGCCTTTTACTTATTTTTGTCATTAATCATAAACTAAAATGCTTTTCAAAAGGTTTTATAGATGCGTGGGAGGCGTAGTAGAAGGAACAAATCCTGGAGCGTACAAATATTTATACGTTTTTCAAAATTCTATTTTCACATATTATTTGTTAAAATAACACTTTAAAAATTTTATAATATTCTAGTTTATTTTAATTATTTTAATGCAAATAAAGTGGCCACTCGTGGCGCAGTGGCACATAACGTAACAAGTAAACGATTGGTTGTGGGTTCGAATTCCACTCGAGGAGTGGAAATATTTAATATTTCCGTTTTCTTCGCTCTGGTAACGAGGCAAAGCACGGCGTTAAGTTCCGCCACTTAACATGCAATGCCTTCGAATTCGGCGGAAAGTGGGGAACGGAGCGTCTTAACACTAGGTTCCCTCTGCCTGCTGTGTGCGGGATACAGCGTGAAGCTAAAAAAAAAATAAAGATAATAAATCTCCGCCTACATGAAGTATCTTAGTAACACTCTCTCAGTAAATAATACACACATTGATTAGAGAATAGCTCGCGATGACAATTTGTAGAGCTCTACGGAATTGCAAGACGATCTAATCAACTCTCGTATGCAACGGAGGTAGGAAATGTTGGATCTGTTGTACGTACCTTATGTTTTTGCTTCACTCTTTTATCGCATAGCAAGGGAGCGGGAAAGAACCTAGTGTCAAGAACCTGTTTTGAATTTTAGATATTACGACGTGTAGAGTGATTGAGAAATGTGTCCTCAATTAACAGTAAGGAAAGTTGAAAAATAGTTGAAAATAATCAGTCTTCGCTAGAAGAATGAGTTCAGATTCAGAGTTCAGGAAGGAAGACTACCAAGGGTTGCCTTATTACTGTGTTAGTGCGCCGCGACGGCTCAGAATTCTCTGAGCTTCTTTCAGATTTTCTTTATATTAATTGTAGTAAAATTAAATAAAAAATATATATATATATTTTTGTGCATAGAAATCAAATTGTAAGTTATGTTAGAGAAGTGATTTACGTATTATAAAGATGAGAAGAAGAATATTATTATTATATTTTTCCATAACGACTAAAGTCAAATTAGTATAGACTGTTAGTTAGCAACAGCATAGACATGATTGTCTGAAATTAAACTTTGATTGACTTTTCGGCCTATTCCCAATACCCTTACCAATGTTATTGGGAATTTTCCTTCCTTACTTACTAGGAATTTTGATCCCAATCGACTTACTACTCAAACAAAACAATATTAACATGTAGACCTAATAACTGTAAATGTATGATCGGTGCTATACTAATTCATGCTTCGAAAACTTATAAGTAAATACCCGTGAAGCTCGACTATCAGCAAGTCTATTGGGAAGTAAATTTTCAATAGTGTTACTGGGAAGACTATACGGTGACGATACTAGGAAAAGGCTGACCGTTTGCTATAATCCTTTCTCTTTTTAGCTTCACGCTGTATCCCGCATACACCAGGGTAGGTGGTGGGAACCTAATGTTAAACACTCCGTTCCTCATGTTTCGACGTATTCTTAAGGCATTGCGTTTTAACTGATGGATCTTAACGCCGCGCTTTGCGTCAATACCAAAGTGGAGAAAATGAAACATTAAATACTTTAATTCCTCGAGTGGGATCGAACCCACAATCAGTCGCGTTTACAGTCATATTTCGTACCTCGCGCCACGATTGGCCTTATATTTTTTACATCTACCCTATAATGGACACATTTATATAAAACAATCATTAACAAAATGAAAAATAAATATTTAATTAATATACCATATCCAAGAGATTCTTATACAACAGTTCAGTTTTCTTATTTCCTAGCATACAGCGGCTATGATTCCTTCATTACATCGCTATTTCCTCCCGATACATGTCGTGCCGTCGCGAGACTGAAAGCGTGACGTCACGGGCACGATGACGTCACTGAGTGCTGAGCTTAATAAGCTATCTATAAGACGTGCTTGCTGATGCTTTGAAGATTTCTAATACTTTTTTTAATGGATTTTCTTAGTTTAAGTATTTTTTTCTTATGTATAATAAATTTAAATAAGGATTTAATAATGTTAAGGTATTAACACTATTTTAAACGGATTACTATGTCTATGGATAATGACAAGTTGACTCTGATCTCAAGAGAATACAGTAGTCTCAAAAATATACGCGATTAATCCGGTTAAATTAATTTTATTTTAAAATGTTTTTAATTCACCAAAACAAAATATGTTATTAAATATAAAAAAATAACACAAAAAGAATAATCGTAGGTATAGATGGAACTTTATAAATATAACTTTACTGATATAACCGTACAGATATTTATGAAGAATAATAAATGAGGCCGGTCGTGGTGCAGAGGCACAAAGTGTGACTGTAAAGCGACTGATTGTCGGTTCGATTCCCACTCAAGGAGGAGAAATATTTAATATTTCCATTTTCGCTCTGGTGTCGAAACAAAGCGAGGCTTTAAGTTCAGTCACTTAACACGCAATGCCTCCAGAATTTGGCGGAAAATGGGGAACGGAGTGTCTTAACACTAAGTTCCCTCTACCTACCCTGTCGTGTGCGGGATACAGCGTGAAGCTAAAAAAATGAATAAATTGTCTCTCAATGGATTCATAATATTTTTTTAACTACGGTTAACTTCGTTTACTGTTATTAGCCTCCAGTGTACCAAACTTAATGAAACACAGTGTTTTTTAACAAAATACATTTTCATAGTTAAAATATCATCAACTTGCTCGTATTCGCTCGTCGATTTTAAAGAAACTGTTAAAAGCTGATATTCAAAAAATATTCCGATGTGATTTTCAAAAAAGAACGTTCGTCGATAACAAGTTTGACCCAATTTTATTATACAATATACTCCTGTTTTTCTTGGACCAGTGGCCAGTCGTGGCCCAGTGGCACAAGAGTGTGACTGTAAACGACTGGTTGTGGGTTCGATTCCCACTCGAGGAGTGGAAATTATATTTCCATTTTCTTCGCTCTGGTGTCGAGGTAAAGCGCGGCGTTAAGTTCCGCCACTTAACACGCAATGCCTCCGAATTCGGCAGAAAGGGGGGAACGGAGTGTCTTAACACTAGGTTCCCTCTGCCTACCCTGCTGTGTGCGGGATATAGCGTGAAGCTATTAAAAAATATATATATATTTTTTTCTAAAGAAGCTTTCACCTTAGTTTATAATAAGGATGCACTCTTACCATAAATATATACAGCATCGGGCATCACAAGCTCTTTAAAATGACAAAGTTTATCCAAAATATTAACAAATAAAAAAAAAATAAAATAAAAATATTTATTGGTAACAAAATTTTCCTACACATTAACAACAGTACGATGACAACTGCAAAAGTTACACAACTGCAGCGCAGTGTCAACGCCCACTTTAAGGTATAAATTGTTACACAATTTTGAACTTACATATAATAAAGCGAAATATTTAAAAAAATAATATTGTGACAAACTACTTCTCCAACCATCTTATACTAACTTAAAATAAATACTATATATAAACAAAATTTCTATAATAAGTTGATAAATAAATTATACAAAATAAACAAAAAATTACAAAAACAAGCAAGATAAATTTAATAACTATATTAAATTATAATTAAAACTATATATAAAATTGCTCATGTATTTGCTCATGCGCATGGATGGCTTTAAGGTGTGTTTGCATGTACGAATGTTTATGTGTGCGCGTGTTTGTGTGAGTGTGCGTGTGTGTGTGTGTGTGTGTGTGTGTGTGTGTGTGTGAGTGTGTGCGTGCGGTGCATGTGTGAAAGTGTGTTATCAGGTTACTCAAGAAAACTTAAGATGCTTTCCGTCTCGTCATAAGACAGACTTAAAAGCCATTTTATGCATGTTGATTTGCATTTTAGCGTAGTTAGCGTATGAATATTTAGAATTTTATTCACCTTGTTGTAAAGAGAGCTACTTAAATAGTAGAAATGGCGGCTTGCTAACACGGAATTGCGTATTTCGATTGTGAATATTTTATCCTTACGACGTTTTGATAAGGTGTTAGTGTTAAAATGTACCTGAGAGTGTTTTCTTAATATTGTCGCTAATATAAAAAGTTGTCTGACAGTTAGTACTTTACATAAAGTGTATAAAGTTCTTGTGGGAAAAAGTACAGGCTTATATGTAATGACTTTCAAATGTTTAGGCGCAACTTAAAATACGAAGTTAAAATTATATAATAACAAAATATACAATAAGTTTTAAGTAGGAAAGAGGTCCAAGATTCAAATTGGTGATTCAGGAAACGTCCGCGGAAGTAACAGCTTCAAAACAAGACATTCTAATTCTGCAAGCGCCTGCGGCCAGAGTGAGTGTTATTGAAACCGCGATTTAATTATGAACTAGAGTTATTGGATTAAGTTGACTTTAAGAGGTTTAATTTTAAAGAAAATATAGACAAATATAGAAGTAAATATCATTGTGTCATATCCGAAAATTAGTCAGTCAGTCAGTCAATTGAGGAGAAGCAAGAGAGTTCATCTGATGCTACGGTTATAAATGGGCGAAAGTTACAGCTTGACGCTTTATTACGCATAGCAGGGTATTCAGAGTAAACCCCTTTTTTGCTATTGGCCTGAAACTAAGACACTGTGGGTCAAATGGTGAAACTCAACGCCGTTCTTAGTCGTACTAGAGCGGAGAAATGAAAATAGTTCAAATTTTATTTGGAGCTTTCATATTTGAGACCACTCGTGACGCAGAGGCACAAAGTGTGACTGTAAAGCGACTGGTTGTGGGTTCGATTTCCACTCGAGGAGTGGATATATTTAGCATTTCTATTTTCTTTGCTCTGGTGTACGAGGCAAAGCGCGGCGTTAAGTTTCGCCACTTAACACGCAATGCCTCCAAAATTCGACGGTAAGTGGGGGACGGAATGTCTTAATACTAGGTTCCCTCTGCCTTTCCCTTCTGTGTGCGGGAAAGACAAAAAACCATTCCTCCGAATGAGAATCGAACCCACAATCATCGCGATACAGTCCAATAAGTTCCTTATAAAAAGAAAAAAGCACAAAAAGCCTTATTAATAACATTTACAAAAGTTTTTATTAAATTATCGTAAAGTTAAGTTAACGTTGAAACTCCATGCATTCATTAAAACAAAATAAAATACGAATAAATTCAATATCTGGACAAACAAAGTTATCGGAACTCGGACTGTTTTGCATTTTGCTGATATATTTTTTTTTGTTTTAGTAAAAGTATTATATATTGGGATTTTCAATCGGAAAATATGTATTCGTATATGAAGGGAAGAAAGTTTTTATAGTATAATTTTATTTATTCGCTCTGGATGAAGCGCGGCGTTTAGTTACGTCACTCTACACGCAATGTCTTGATAGACAGAAAGTGGAAAACGAAGTGTCTTGATATTGTCCCGTGGGGGGACGGGTTAAGAATACAATTCCTTCCCGCCGCTGGGTAGCGTCCCGTAAAAGGCGGGTAACCCAGTAGTTTGGTGGTAGGAGATTCGTTCTCCGACTGGCTCGCGACCACTATCGTGTCAAAGACGAACCGCCAAACATCTGATGATGTGTTCCGGTTCGATGGCATGTAAGCTAGCTCTCCCTATTCCCACCATTCCCATCCTTCCTCCTTCGTTCCCTAACGCAACGCATCCATAACTCTAAGGTTGTGGATGTCTATGGGCGAAGGTAACCACATTACACCAGATGGGCCTTCTGCTCGTTTGCCTCCTTTATTTGATAAAAAAGATAAAAAAGCTATGTTCTCTCTGACTATTCTGTTATGTGGGAGAAGCAATTATTCCTAAAAAATCCTTAATAAATTACTACCATGGTTGTAATTTTCATTTTTGATTGTTTTATAAAAATGTCCTAGTGATCTAAGGAATCGAATAAATTTATTTTAGAAGCTTTAACACAGTGTGGCAGAGCTGCTTTGACAAGTGTCATTTAAAATGCATTAGTTACACTTAGTTTTGATTTAAAGTTTAATGAGTTTTTCGTGACAAAATATTTATAATAACTTTTTTGTTAACTTTACGTATTTAGTAGACCAAAGTGCTCAAGTATGCGAGTGTTAGGTCGCTCCGCTTTCTACTTTAAGATTATTTTAAATATTGTACCTATTGTATATTGTACCTATATAAGGTGGCTGAACTAAACTATATAGGAAATAAATCATATCGAAGAATTAAATACCTTTGTTGAAAGTAAAAAATAATTGCAAAAGTACTACTAAGTATTACTATCCGCACACACACACGCAAGGCATCACCAGACGTTGTCGCCAAACTTATGAAAACCCTTAAGAAAGCCAATATTTCTTATAATAATGCATTATAAACACATAATAAGTACTTGAAATATTTTTTTTGCTCATGTTTTAACTTTAGCAAGCGACAGTTAACATACTAACCTATAGTAGTATAAGGTCACTTCACTATATACCTCCTCAGTACATACATACAGTACAAATGACTATGTATTATTAAGGTAGCGTAGCGGAAGTATCAACACCCCTCTGGGAAATCAAACCCGTACTATCCAGATGAATAATAAGTGCACTATGTATTAGCTTTCACTAGAGTTAGATGAAGGTTTTCATTAAATACTAAGCTTAGTTATTTAGAAGGTCATTTTGCTAACTAACATTTTAGGGTAAACGGGTAGGTTGAGAAAACTCAGCGTGGAAATACTCAATTTGCTCTTTTCCACATTTTTTTTGGCATTTTAGGTACTTATATGAGTTTTGGATATGCGGATTTTAACGCCGTAATTTGTCATACAAGTTCCAGTAAAAGAAAGTAGCTTAGCTTTTTTGCCATAGCAGGGTAGACAGAGAGAATTTAGTGTCAAGAGTCTCTCTTGTTCGTTCTCCGTACAAAATCTCTAATATATTACGGGGTGAGTGGAAGTATTAAACTTCCTAAAGCGCGGAAATTAGTATAATTAAAATCATATACCCTATTCGAATTTGAACCCATTTACTAACCCACTACACTTATGGCATTATACTATGTAACAAGTAGGGAAATTAAACGCCGAATTTCGTTTTGCCAGGTCACTTAAATGAAAATAATTGAAATTGAAATTATTATAACTTCCCCAAGTGGGAATCGTACCCGTAATACCTTCATAGACAGGCACTGCCCCATTGCGTCTATGACGTCTAATAATATAATATTTATTCCAATAATTGTGGCCAGTCGTGGCCCAGTGGCACAAGCGTGTGACTGTAAACGACTGGTTGTGGGTTCGATTCCTACTCGAGGAGTGGAAATATATAATATTTCCATTTTCTTCGCTCTGGTGTCGAGGTAAAGCGCGTTGTTAAGTTCCGACACTTAACACGCAATGCCTCCGAATTCAGCGGAAAGTGGGGAACAGAGTGTCTTAACACTAGGTTCCCTCTGCCTACCCTGCTGTGAGCGGGATATAGCGTGAAGCTAAAAAAAAAATACCCCCATTTAGTACAGAATACAATACTAAAATAGAAAGGCAAAGTCAGCGCTCCAAGAAATGACAAACCAGTAACTGAGAGTTAAAGTCTGGCGTGAAAGGAAATTGTGGCTTTCATCAATTTACGCCGACAAAGCTAACAATTAGTGTTCGGAATTGCTCTCATAATTACAGATGATAACTATCCTTTATATTCCTTTTTCTTATCAAGATCTTTAAAGGCGGAGAGAATTTCTTATTGAATTCTTAATTAAATTAACGCTTGTGTAATTATTTTTGCAATTTTTTTTGTATTGGTATTGTCAGACAGAATGTAATGTCGAGACTAGAGTATTCTGTTTTTAGCCCGAAATCTAGACATTAGGTAGAATTGAACGCCGCCCTTTGTCTTAGGTATAAGACTTTACTTAAGTAAAGTGTTATATTAAATCGTTCTCTCGTTATACGTCCATATTATGTATTTTATATAATGATATATATTTTAGGGGCCAGACGTGGCGCAGTGGCACGAACGTGTAACGGTAAACACTGGTTGTGGGTTCGATTCCCACTCGAGGAGTGGAAATATTATCAATTCCATTTCCTTCGCTCTGGTATCAGAGACAAAGTGCGGCGTTAAGTTCCGCCACTTAACACGCAATGCCTCCGAATTCGGCGGTGCGTGGGGAACGCAGTGTCTTAACACTAGGTTCCCTCTGCCTACCCTGCTGTGTGCGGGATACAGCGTGAAGATAAAAAAAAATATATATATATATATATATATATATATATATATATATATATATATATATATATATATATATATATATATATATATATATATATATATATATATATATATATTTTATATATGTACATATTGACAGAGATAACTTAGTGTTTCATCTCTTTGTTTTCCATAAATTAACATCCAATCCAGAAAACACAAAAAAATATATTTATTTTAAGGACAACACATATTGAAAAAAAAAACATTTAAAAAACTTATAAAAATTTGAACGCAGCAGGATTCGAACCCGCGACTCCTGAATACCGTCCAGGCGCTATCACCGCTGAACCATGCGTTCTACTATCAGCTGCGTCGAAATTCTTCTACGCTTAACAATCTATTGTTGTTGTTAGCATCTGTGTAGTAGAACGCATGGCTCAGTGAGAGCGCGGGTTCGAATGCCGCTACATTAAAAATTTCATAGGTTTAGTAAATATCTTTTTCAATTTTCCTAAGTGTGGAATAACACTAAAAATGTATTAAAGACAAGAAACATTCCCAAAAAGTCAGTTAAGAAATGCGATTCCATTCTAACCCACATATAATTCTTTATATTTATGACGAAAAAAAAAATTCTCGTTAAAATATCACGCTCTCACATTACACCTTTTAACCTACTTTTACTTTTAGATGCAATTAATTTTACTTTCGAACTGATTTAGAATTGGGTCACGCTCGTGAGGGAATGTTCTATACCCGAGCGTGCTTCAAGTCAACCAAATGTAAGTAAATTACAAAGATTCGTTAATAGTATGCTTGGTGAATGTGGGAAAAATGTCTTTAAAGGTTATTTTTATCAGATTTTTTTCGTTCGCAGTGTTGTCAGAGAAAATCTATGTGTTGAGACACTCCTTTCTCCACTTTCTGCGTGAAATGGAGGCTTTGACTGTTGATTGGTGGGTATCAACGTCACACTTTGCGTTATATGAATCGGATCCTTATCATCGTCTTTATAGTCAGACTCTGTCTCACTACGCTACGATGGCCTGTTAACTTTTGAAAATGACTACGATATTTTATATTAGTGGGTGGGAAAAGTAAAAAAGAATAACTTTTGTCCAGGATAAAACGCGCAATGTATATTTAATTATATCGTTTTTATTTAATCCTGCATATGTTTCATTATAATAGAGATCTATTTTGGTTTTGGGGTGATTCCCATTTAGAAGAATAATCGTTAGTTAATTTCTCCGTTCTGGTGATACAAAGCGCGGGGTTATGATACGCCAGTTATCACGGAATGTCTCGAATTCGGACGAGGAAGTGGAGAACAAAGTGTCTATTTTACCCTGCTATGAAAGAAAAGCTGCTTTATCATTTTTTAATACTTTAAACGTATCCTAAATTTTTAGGATACCTAAGAATTAATTAACGTTTTCAACATAAATTATAAAACTTGCCAAATCAATTTCGAACCCCAAACCACCTGCAAGAAGAGCACATCGCATAACTTATGTGACAGTTTATATCCCGGGGATAAATTTCATTCGAGACGTATGTACGCCGAGATCCGCGACACCTTCGCGAGTAATAAATACCCTTTGAGATTTCGCTGACGTAAATTGTAACAGGAGAATGTAAAGTTATTTTGTATGGAGACAATAGACAATTGGGGCCAGCCGTGGCGCAGTGGCACGAACGTGTGACTGTAAATGACTGGTTGTGGGTTCAATTCCTGCTTGAGAAGTGGAAATATTTAATATTTCCATTTCTTCGCTCTGGTGTCAGAGGTAAAAGCGCGGCGTTAAGTTCCGCCACTTAACACGCAATGCCTCCGAATTCGGCGGATAGTGGGGGACGGATCGTTTTAACACTAGGTTCTCTCTGCCTCTGCATTAAGTTTCCTCTGCCTTCCCTGATGTGTGCGGGATACAGCGTGAAGTTAAAAATAAAAAGAAACATCACTGGAATACAAGATATTATGATACGGTTGTGTTTATAGTGATGTATTTTTTTTGAAAAAAAAACTATTTTTGATATTTGAAAAGATATTATTAGTAAGCCCATATCGTGGAAACACTATTGATATATTTTTTGACCTTTCTTTATTTATTAGAGCTGATAATTTAACTAATAAATAGCGGTATATAAATACGCTTAATTTTTTATTATTATAATTTTTTTTAGGTTTATGTTTTATCCCTACAGAAGGCAGATAGAGACAGAAGAAGATTATATATCCCACAATGTTGTTTAAGGAAATAACGACACAAATATTCATATGTGTCGTAAGATGAAGATAAGTGTAGAAAGTAAACTTTATTGCCATCTCCCGCGACAACGTGTCACAGCACAAAGTGAAGTTTCGTATCTAATTTCACATAATGTTGCTAGTATTAAATATTCATGTATCCGTTTGTAGCATTTAGTGTTGTATGTGGGGAAAAACAAATAAACATAATATAATCTTTTATTTTGAAATGAAACTATTTTTAACGGGATTAATTGCGTATATTTTTGGTATTCGAAAATCTAAGAAATCGTTGGCGGTAGTTTAATATAATAATAAATCAACTGACAGACGAATGCTACCTGTAAAGTGTTCAAAACGTCGGGTTTCCTAAAAATATATTTTTCGAATACCAAAAGTATACGCGACTAATTCAGTTAAAAATTATTTCATTTCCAAACCAAATAAACAGGTGTTTTACTCTCACTAAAAGTCATATGTTAATCTTAATGACAACCTGTTGGGTGGCAATGCATCCATATCTTCTCGTGGAGACCTTCTACGTATATCCTCCTCCAGTTTCCCAGTACCAGTTATTAGACTTACTACCAGTTAGCCCTTCTGCTTATTATGGAGGTATCTCCTTTATACATTAAAAATACCTTAATATTAATTTGAATGGTGTAACTTTTTCTTCTTCTCTCTTCTTCTTTGTACCGAACGATCTCCCTCGTAATTTTTTTTTTATACAAAGTGACATTGGCGAAGCGATAAGTGATTAACTTGCACTTTCATAGAACCGTAAGTAAAGTTTTAAAAAGTCTTATTAAAAAAATAATGAGAACGTGGCGTTGAGTCCCGTCACTTAACACGCAATATCTCGAATTGAAGAGAAAAGTGAAGAACGGAGTGACTTAACACTAGATTCACTATGGCTATGCGGGAAACAGCGTGAAGCTGCGTGAAGCTTATTTCATATAATAAAAGTATAATTCATAAAAGCAATACAACACAAACCCCGAGTTAATGCTGTAATAAACTACTGTCATAACCTCAGATAGTGTTGTAAGTAGTAATCATTTCTTGTCCCGCGATGAACACTCGGGAACTATTAGTAACATTAATGAGATTTATTATTTAGGGTTGCGTCATATGAAAATTGAAAAAAATGGAAAATTTTATAGGAGAAATTGTATAACTGTAGACGCGATGGCTGTGGGTTTGATGGCATTTATTTGCATTTTTTATTGGGGCCAGTCGTAGCGCAGTAGAACGAACGTGTGTAAACGTCTGGTAGTGGGTTCGATTCCCACTCGAGGAGTGAAAATCTATATCTCTATATACAGTAAAAGAGTAGAAAGGTCAATTCTGTACATGAAAAAATTCAGAAAATTTTTAATTGGATATGTTAATAACAGAAGCGAAAAAACCACTCAGTAGAATTGTTGTCTGTCTGTCTGTTAATTTGTTCGCCAATCACGCAAAAACTACTGGATAGAAATGGATGAATTTTGGTATGGTGATAGCTTATAGTCCAAAGTTTTTATCCCGGTTCCATGTAGTTTTTTTGAAAAAAAAACGATATAAGTAAATGATTTGTATTCTGATATCTACCGGGTAGAAATTAATGAATTTTTGTATGGAGTTAGCTTAGAGGTTAGAGCAACATATCGGATAGTTTTCATCCTGGTATTCAATACAACTCCCACAGAAAAATAAAATTAAAAAAAATACATTCAAATTATGTCGATAGTTCACGAGTGAAGCTAAATATGTTTCAATATCACTAATTAAAATAATTATAAAATAAAATAAGCATAACATTTATTAAAGATACATTTGATCGGTCTATAAAACTTTATATAATCTATAAGACAGCAGATATCACTACGTTTTCTGGAACGGGTGGCGCCATCCATTATTATATAGTTGTCATGCTATTAGATATTTCCGTACTCATTAATATTATTATTATAAAAATGTAAAAATCTGTATCTATCTGTTATGTTTTCACGGGTAGAGGATGAAAGTGGTAGTTCACGTGGCGAAGCCGCGAGCGGGTCGCTAGTATTTAATATTTCCATTTACTTCGCTCTGGTTACCAGAGGCAAAGCGCGGCGTTAAATTCTGCCACTTAGCTCGCAATGCCTCCGAATTCTGCGGAAAGTGGGGAACGGAGTGTCATAACACTAGGTTCCCTCTGCCTACCCTGCTGTGTGCGGAATATAGCTTGAAGCTATGAAGCATATGTATAACATGTACACAGTACGAATACAAAAAAAACGTTAACAATTTTTATTGCTTTTTCCGGCTAATCTTCTTCTATTTTTTTTGGAATGATTTAGACGGGTTTCCACTAGCAGATAGATGATGTAATAATTTGTAACATAGGCTACTTTTACTTTAGAACAATATTTTTTTTTTTAATTCATAGCAAACATATCTACTGAGATAAATACAATATAATTTTATCTCTAACCTGCGTTCCTACATTAAAAGCTCCGTAGAACTTTAATCCAACATCTACCTATAATATACATTATACATTAAATGTATACAATTTGAGTACAACACCCCCACAGCCCCCTGAAACACGAGAAGTTATGAAGTCAGGGTAGATTAATATGCCACAACGAGCTAAGCTAAGGGTCCATCCATTCATCTCGCTGGATGCTGGATATAACGAAGTGCGTGCATTTTTCTTACGAACATCATTAATGTTGCTAATGCTTCACCCGACAGTGTGCTGTGGGACAAAAATAACTGCTATAGTAATATGATTTCTTTTATTTTTTAGCTTCACGCTGTATCCCGCACACAGCAGGGTAGACAGAGGAAACCTAGTGTTAAGACACTCCGTTCCCTACTTTCCGTCGAATTCGAAGCCTTGCGTGTTAAGTGGCGGAACTTAACGCCGCGCTTTACCGCGACACCAGAGCGAAGAAAATGAGAATATTATATTCCACTCCTCGAGTGAAAATCGAACCCGTAACCAGTCGTTTACAGTCACACTCTCGTGCCACTGCGCCACGACTGGCCCATACTCGACTGGCAAATAACTCAACTTATATTATAAATATACTAACATAGACATGTTTTAACAGATTACAGCCTACACATAATCTGATCGCGAGTAAGCACTTGTCGCTGTTCACGCCGCGCTCTCATAAACACAGTCAGGATTAAATAACGTATCTTCTTGGGAATGTCGACCAACTAATGGAATATTTACATAATGTCGTGCATATGTTATGCTTGGTATATAAGTGAGAAAAATATGTACGGCGTATATGTAAAATCGACAAAATACTAACCTACCTAAATACTAACCTGTGGCCAGTTATGGCCCAGTGGCACAAGCGTGTGACTGTAAACGACTGGTTGTGGGTTCGATTCCCACTCGAGGAGTGGAAATATGTAATATTTCCATTTTCTTCGCTCTGGTGTCGAGGTAAAGCGCGGCGTTAAGTTCCGCCACTTAACATGCCATGCCTCCGAATTCGGCGGAAAGTGGGGAACGGAGTATCTTAATACTAGATTCCCTCTGCCTACCCTGTTGTGTGCGGGATACAGCGTGAAGCTAAAAAAAAAATAAACTCAACAACCATGATACTGAGTCCTTGCCTACTTCTCATACATATATACGCACGCTTACACGTATGCACATGCACATGCATGAAGGTGCACAAACAAATAAGCATACACGCAAGCAAGCAAATTATAAAACTTAATAGAGGAAACCTAGTGCCAAGACGATTTTCTTTTCAACAGTATGCGTTACGATTTAGTTTTCGTCAATCTGTCTTATTACGTTTTTTTCGTTATTATTTCATATCGATTTAGAAAAAGTAGTTTATATATACATATATCGATAAACTAACATACATGGTTTTTTTATATTTACAAATATTAAAATCTTTGTTAGTTTCGTTTTGATTTGTTGATCCCATGCCTAATAGGAAGAGAGAATTTAGTATTAAGACACTCCTATAACCAATTTTTCACTTGAGAGATACTGCGTGTTGAGTGGCTGAACTCAGTACTGCATTTTATTTTTTTCTGACCAGAAAAATAACTATTATTATAATATAAGCGTTGCCTCAAGTAGGGATCGAACCCACCCCCAATTGTGTTTACAGTCAGATGCTATCCCATTGCGCCATGAGAACCTTCATATAATACACTATAACCTTCATATAATACTATTCTTCCAGTAACAAATCATCTAACAAATTAATGTACATTTGCATTTGCCATATTAATCGCCTACATTGTGCTCAATTAAGTACTATTTAGTTAATCCAGGCAGTCTAGTTGTGTCTGTCTCTCTCTCTTATAGAAAGCAAGCCAGATATTTTCATTTCTATTTCGCATTGAACAGTGTGGTCTCGCGACGATTATTTTATTATTTATTATTTTATTATTTTATTATATTATATTTATTATTTTGTATAATATTTTATTATTTATATTGATTATTTTAAATTATACAAAATAATATTATTATAACTTAAAAAAATAAAATTTCATTACAATTGCTTCACTAATTAGTCGAAAGGAACTTCGTTGTATCCGATATGATACCTCTAACTTTTTTTATTATGGAATAAAGGAGGCAAACGAGCAGAAGGCCCACCTCGTGTTAAGTGGTTACCTTCGCCCATAGACATCCACAACGTTAGAGTTATGGATGCGTTGCCAGCCTCGGGGATGTAGGACAGAAGGAGGAAGGAAGGATGGGAATGGTGGGAATAGGCAGAGCCGGCTTACATGCCGTCGAACCGGAACACATCATCAGATGTTTTGCGGTTCGTCTTTAACACCATAGTAGTCACGAGCCAGTTGGAGAACGAAACTCCTACCACGAAACTACTGGGTTATCCGCCTTTTACGAGACGCTACCCAGCAGTGGAAGGAAATTGTATTCTTAACCCGTCCCCCCACGGGTGAAATCTACCATTATACTGAGTCCTTGCTTACACCTCATACATATACACGCACGCTTACACGCATGCACGCATACATGCACGCATACACACACGCACGCACACAAACAAGTAAGCACACAAGCAAGCAAGCATGCACGCATGCATCGATACCAGCACGCCTGCCATTTAAATTATCAATCATTAATATTCGAATTCACGAGCATTGAGTATCCCATGTTTTTCATTTTTCACAATTTTATAATAGCTTAGACACAGAGGTATCAAAACATAACGGAGATATGTTACGTATTGAGCAGAACCTAACGCCGTATTAATCTCAATAAAAATTTACCATTTCTCAGTGGAAATCAAACAAAGAAACATCGAGCGTACAATCAAACTCGTTCAACTACTTACTACTGACATCTCATGAAATTATTACAACTAGACGACGAACCAAACACAAGGCTGCCTGCCACTTTAAACAAGAAAAGCGTGGAGTTTTATTGATCTTATTCGAGAGAGCTCCTTTAAAGGCAACTGTAGTTTAATTTTTCAATTCTATGGCGCTCTACGCGAACAGAATAAAGTTTGCTATTTCAGTCTGTCCACATTGCTTTCATTATTAACTAGTTTTGAACTGTGACTGTGTCTGCGATTCACGAGAGAGCCGTTTGAGTGAATATATTGCAAGCTTGTGTTATTTTACGTGGATAGGTTGTGGTGCTGTGATAAATTGTTTTTATGTAACTTTGTTTTTTGAGCTTCACGCTGTATCCCGCACACAGAAGGGTAGGCAGAGGGAAATTAGTGTTAAGACACTCCGTTCCACATTTTCCGTCGCATTTTGAAGGCCATCCGTGTTAAGTGGCGGAACTTAACGCCGCGCTTTGCCTCGACATCAGAGCGAAGCAAATAGATATATTAAATATATGTATTCCTCCAGTGGGAATTGAATCCACAATCAGTGGGGTTACAGTCACAACTTTTTGTGGGAATTAGAAATTCTACTGAAATAAAGTCAGATAGTGTAAGAAAGTAACTTACGAGGCGAGTTAAGGCGACGTGGAAAATGAATTTAACTCTTGCTGCCATGTTAACAGCGAGAGAATCTGGAATATAAGGAAAAGATCAAGCGTATTAACAGCCTATCTTATTTACAGGTTATTTGCTGTATTTTTAAGTGTCTATCTATCTGTCTATTTATCTGTAATTAAATACGAGTATTGCAAGTTAATTTAATTATTTCCTGAATTCTGTTTGAATTAAATTTAAGAATACATCTCTGAAACAATGGTATTAGGTATAAATAGTGTTGTTGCAAATCAAAAATTAGCACTTTTACAAATTATTTACTAACGATGCAATTTATATTATTAAATTGATAAATTAAAAAAGATTGACATTTACCTAAGCGGGGCTCGAACCTATAGCCATTGCGTTTGTAGCAAGATAGCATGAAATAAGTAATATGTTTAATAAATTAGTGCTTTGAAAAAATACATTGTAAAATATTATTTGAAGCTTTCAACGAGAGGTCGGTAAAGGAAAAGTTGAATGAAAAAGTATGAGATGTCGACGCGACGACGTCTATCTGTTACCTCCTATCTCGCCACAATGTGAACGGAAACTTTTTATTACTTTAAATCTTTCTACATTACTTCAAAGTTGAATGACTTCGTGTGATATTTTTTTTGTGTTAATTCAAACGAGACTTTTTTATCTTCACGCTATATCCCGCATACAGCAGGGTAGGCAGAGGGAACCTAGTGTTTAGACACTCCGTTCACCACTTTACGGCGAGTTTTTGGAGGCATTACGTATTGAGTGGCGGATCTCAACGCCGTGCTTTGCCAAACAAGATGTATGTTTTATTCCTTGATTAATTTGTGTAATAAGATGTATGTTTTATTATTTTATCCTTGGTTTCCATGAGGCGTGGGTTCAATTCCCGCTGTGTTGCAAATGTTTAGGTATATGTTTTTTAAAAATGTTTTTCAATTTCCTTAGCGTGAGAGGAACGCTTTAAAATTGGGAAAACTAGGGGATTTGTGGAGTCATTATTAGTTTTAGCGGACCACTGGTACTAGTGGGTTCAAATCTGTTTAGGATAAATTTATTACAAAACCTTAAAAAAAATGCTTACATAAATTATAGTGTTTAATTCCATAACTTATTATGTGTTATGCTTAAGCATACAATATGGCATACAAAAGTGTGAATTCCGGAGTGGTATTTCCTAATACTTATTTACAGCAATATGGGTGATGAAATAAGGTCAGAACACTGAAAAGGATTTTAGTAAAATGTAATAATATCACCTAGCATTTAATAATTTAATTAATTCATTAAATAGAGTATGTGTCTTGACACTAGCTTTTCCCTAACTACCTGCTATACGATGAAAAAAGTGAGAAGTAACCATAATCGAACCTACACCATCAATTATCACTTCACTTCCCAAACACCACAACATACCATTAAAATTTAAATGTAAAATGATACTTTACATAAAGCAATCCATTTTCCAATGAGTGAAATTGAGTGCGGTCGGATCGGAACCGCCACTACGTCTAATTGACAGCGGTCGTTATTCGTTACTCGTTACCCGTTACCCGTTAGCCGTTACGTGTATGTTAACATTAGAGACGTTTTCGACAACCTATTTGTTACAACTAATAGCCATTGATTTAAATTTATATTTATTAGGTACAGTGCTTGATATATGTATGTATGTATGTATTTATTGGTAGAATATAAAGATTGTAACTTTAAGATACCTAATATAAGATACCTTTTAGATAAATTACGGAAAAGATCTCTAGATGTTTATTGTAATTTGGTAATTTGAAAGTAACACAGGGGAGCAACGTCCATTTTCCTAAAGAAAACAATGCAGTTATTATTGATAACAGCAAAAACAACTAATTCCATTAATGATAACACAGTGATTTAAAGGAGTGACAATACAGATACTCAACCAACCTTAACAGTTGACTAACCTTTAAATCGACATACCGCCGTACTCGTAAGTAAAGTTACAGTCATCTTATTTTCACCGGTACTTAAGTGAAACCGATTTTTTCAGTTTTTTTAAATAAACATCAAAAATAAACGATATACACCCCTTTACTTACATATAATAATAGATATACTTCTTTACTTTACAATAACAATTAATCTTGAATTCAAGAAAAAGAAGTCACACAACTATTACTCTCAAAATCGCGACGTCTTTAAAGTCATATTAAAGTAAAAACCGTTAAAACTTACGAAAAGTGCTTAAAAGCTCCAAAAATTGTGGTTACTTTTGTTCGATCAGCTATAAAATTGAAGCTAAATAACAAATATCTATACTTCTTTACATTCCAATAACAGTTAATCTCGAACTCAACGAAATCACACTACTATTATTCTCAAAATCAAGACGTCTTTAAAGTCACATTTAAGTAAAAACTGTTAAAACTTACGAAAACTGCTTAAAAGCTCCAAAAATTATGGTTACTTTTGTTCGATCAGCTATAAAATTGGAAAGGTCGTTTATTTAACGTTTAACAAATATGAAAGTGTATGTGAATAATTCATGAGTGTTTCGTTTATTGTTGGAATGCACTGAAATTTACATAATGCGAAAATTATGATCGTTATGTAGCAAATTGTGAATTCTTTAAGAGCAATTAATGTTTTTCGAACCATCGAACGGAAATGCCGTTCGATTTATTCGTTGGGGCGAAATTTTAGTTATGTTTTTTTTTTTTTTATTAGCGTCACGCTGTATCCCGCATACAGCAAGATAGGCAGAGAGAACCTAGTGTTAAGACACTCCGTTCCCCACTTTCCGCCGAATTCGTAAGCATTGCGTGTGCATAGTGGCAGAACTTATCGCCGCGCTTTGCCTCAACACCAGAGCGAAGGGAATGGAGATAATAAATAATTCCACTCCTCGAGTTTGAATCGAACCCACAACCAGCCGCTTTAAAGTCATACTTTGTGCCACTGCGCCACGACTGGCCCCATTTAGTTTTGTATTTGTTCATATTTTTCTCGATGGAAATGCGGTTGAAAAAAAAATAGAATAAGTTATATTATTTTTAAAATGATATTCCCAAATTTATTATATGACAAACTCGTATGTAAGAAAAACATATAACACTTAACATAGCAGGATTCGTTGTTGTATCAACGTATAGCTTAGTTGGCTAGAACACTTGGATGGGTTCCAAGAGACGTGAGTTCGAACCCCACGCCAATGAAATTTTTATACGTTTACTAAAATATGAAACATATATGTATGTATATACCTACACATAAAAATCATCTCTTATCTACGGTGATGGTCAAGTAAAGTTTTACACAAGTTTTTAAGTGTTTGAAAACAAGCCTTAGTAGCTGGTAGTAGAACGCATGGCTCAGTGGTGAGAGCGCCTGGACGGTATTCAGGAGGTGCGGGTTCGAATCCCGCTGCGTTCAAATTTTTATACATTTTCTTTAAAAGTGTTTTTCAATTTTCCTAAGTGTGAAATAACACTTTAGAAATGCTTAAAAGTAAATAAGATATACGAGTACATTTTATTAAAATCTAACTTACCACCACCTTTAAAATTGAAACTTTCTCACTGCACCACGATGGTCTAAACATAATGTATTGTTTCGTTTATCTATACAATTGTCGGTAGAACATCAAGAAGTTATCAACCGGATGCTTCTATTATAATACCGCTACAATAGAACAGAGCCGCAGTCTTGAGCCCCGCATAATGGCGGCACTGCCCTTACGCCTCCAAACAATACTTGTTGTTCATCTGATGCAAGTGAAAACACTGTAATTGCGAAATTACTTTTAAATTTAATGTTTAGATATTTATTTAGTACTGTTGAATGTTGTGGTTGAAGAGTGTATTAGTATACGTAGTTTTGGATTCTATTCTTACTTTAGGATATTTTGTTTTATTTATTTCCCTTTCCCTTTAGTAAATTAATATACCATTACAACAAGCGAAAGGTCATCAGATTGTTCTAACTCTTAAGTTACCACTACCTAAAACGCTTATGATCATAATTTTACAATACAATACGCTTTCCCATATACAGGTGCCAGAGAGAATCTAGTGTTATTCTCTACACTTCACTTTTAATTTTTGCTTTATGCCCGAATTCGAGCTATCTGGATATGTAGAACTCAACCTCGTCATTTCTTTTAACAGAGCAACTCAAAAGAAAATAATAAAATTATGCTTCCAAGTAGAGATTGTTCATATAAACATCGCGTTTACAGTCAGACGCTACATTGCACTGTTTCATATATTATATGTCTTAGTATTTTTTAGTAATATTGTGACGAGAATGGAAATGTCAATTACAGAGTTCTCTCAGAGCTTTAAAGGAATTGCATGTGACAAGGTAACAAGTATTGAATGCATAACATTATCATAGCTGGTAGTGGGAATGCTGTCCAGCAACGCAGTAGTAATAGATAATATATAAGAATATTATTTGCAGAAATTGTATATTCCTATGAAACAAAAAAATATGTTCTTGTTATTACTAAACCGTTGTTGTTCCCGTGATGTATATTGGTTCGTTGCTGATTTTGGAATGGTATTTAGAACTTGTTTGGTTCCAGGTCGATTAGATTAATAATAGGAGCAAAATGGAGAACGGAGAAGTACGTAGAATTAGTCCAGTTTCCATATTTTTTTTTAGGTTCACGATGTATCCCGCACTCAGGATAGGCAGAGGGAACCTAGTGTTAAGACACTCCGTTCCCCACGCACCGCCGAGGCATTGTGTGTTAAGTGGCGAAACTTAACGCCGCGCTTTGCCTCGACACCAGTGCGAGTAGTAAATATTTCCACTTCTCGAGCGGGAACCGAACCCACAACCAGTCACTTTACAGTCACACTTTCTACCTTTGCGCCATGACTGGGCCCTCATCCACCATTTTGCTTGGTAACTATAAATATTATTTTTTATTTATAGGTTTATAAAGTATTTTCATAATTTTAATAGTTGCCACTCAACACACAATGTCTTGTTTGAGGTAGAATAAGTACAGGACCGAATGTCTTGATCTATACTAGATTCTCTATAGCTGTCTATGAGTGATATGCGCGAAGAGGCGGAAATTTAAACTAAGTAGCTTTATAACCAACATTTTACTGTCACGCTTCTACAAGACAAAACCAAATAGGCAGAGAAAATCTAGCGTAAGGACACTCCGCTCTCCGTTTCCCACCTAAATTCCAGACATGTGTGTGTGTGTGTTTATTCAATAGAATTGAAATAATAACCTTCTACAATTTAGTGATTTAAACACGTTTAAGATACAATAACAATATTTATACAGCAAGGTAAGGTTGTTTGAATGATATAAAATATCTTTGTGAAGGCGGTATCGTAACTGCAGACATCGTGAAGCATTTTAAAAGGACATTCAGTATTCAGCGCCCGTTATTTTATAATCGTGTGCGACTTTCAGCGGGTTGCCATTTTTCAGTAGAATTTCTAACTTGCTTGCTTGTTTTTGAAAGTTTTTAAAGTTATAAATGTTGGGTTTATACGAAGTTGAGATTGATGTTTGAGTTGTACTCGTATGTATGAATGGGGTGAGTGTGGGTTCTATTCTGACATAAGGAAATGATTGTTTTTTGTGTCTGAATGTAGTACGGTGTTTTCTTTTGCTAGAATATTTTCTCTGCCGTAGATATATAATATAGAAGAAATTTTAGATTTATTGTGGGCTGGATTGCTGCTTAAGCGAACGTTTATCGTTATTTTTTTTCTTTGGCTTAGTTACATATATCACGTTGTTGTGTGTCGTCACACGACACTCGTCTATAAAGATACTAAAAGTGCAAAATAGAGAGTAGTAAAGTTAAATGAGGAAGATGAACAACAGACACACTCTAGTTATAAAAACATTAAAAAAACATTATCACGCTTTCCCTTATATAGCAGGGTAGGAAGAGGACCTAGCGTAAAGATGTTCTGTTCTTCACTTTCCGTCCTCGGACCCACAACCACTGCACATACAGTCATACTCTGCCACAACACAACACAATGGCCATTAACATAAACTTAAAATTAAATAACTATAAATAGATAAACATTAACATCATCATACAAGCCCAATAAAACAGTAGTAACTTAATTCAACGCCAGTCGTTTTGGAGTGAGCACCCACGATATCATAATTAAAACTAAATAAATCACCCACCTGTCACGTGAACCGGTTCTATTAAGCCAATACAAAACCATTGAAGACATTTTCAACTCTATTTTAACGAGGTAGAGGTTAAATTCCCTTGAATTACATTCGTGGTGAGCTGTCAAGGAAGATTTATTAGGTTTTTGATACATTATTTACTGTTGGATGTTATGGGAAACTAAACTTTATTGTCTATGAGTTAAAGTATGTAATATAATGTCATTTTGACGGAATGTAATGGGTTCGAATCCTATTTTGGGAACATGTGTTCCCCAAATAACTTTATATATCATTTTAAGTATTATTTACATTCTTAGGATATGTAAAACTTATAAAAATTGAACATATATAAAAATTGAAAGTGAGATTCGAACCCGCGCCTCCAAGTCCCTCCTGATAACTGTCCAAGCCCTTTGACCGCTAAGCCATGCGATCTACATGTAATTACGTTGAAATTCTTATACGCTTATTACAACTTATGTATGTTGTTACCATCTCCATAGAGAGACTTTTACAAATTTGTCCTACGCAAAGGTTAATTCTACGAACAATTGTATAGAAAGAGAGATTGCTCTTAAGTAAATATTTTAACATTTTCAAATGTTATTAGGATACTGATATCTGGGACCATGTAATTGTTATTAAAAGGCTCGTCAATGCGTTGCCATAGCAACCTCTATGTAATTTCATACAAACGTCAAATACATGATAGTGTGTATTATATTTATTTTAAGAATTTAATGATTTTTGACGCATTATTTAAATAAAATATTAAACATTCTACCCTTCGTCTCCATATAAACTTATATTATAAATGCGAATGTCTGTGTGTTTGTCTGTCACGCTTTCACGGCTAATCTACTGGTCCGATATGGATGAAATTTAGAATGAAAGTAGTAAAAGTTGGGTCTAATATAGGCTACTTATTTTTTCAAAAATCAACCTCTAAAGGGTTGAAATAGGGGATGAAAGTTTGTATGAAAAATCTACACCGCTTGACCAATTGTAATGAAATTTGGCATAAATATAGTTAACAAACCAAGGATAAAAATAGGCTATTTTATTTTTCAAAAATCCATCGCTTAGAGTTGCAATACACCACAACAGTTATGCATGTAGTTACGCGGCAAAGCCGCGAGAGGGCCGCTAGTATAAACTATAACTCTGCCAAATTTTATACTTCTCAGTCCACGTAAAAAGATTAAATACTTAAAAAGACACAAAAGACAAAAAATATAAAAATACATTAAAAGGAATTGATTGTCTTGTTATCCCGATCGTCAGGTTATTAGTATGAAAATATTGTACCGTCATCCGATCGGCACACGTGTTTAAAATATCAAGCAAATTTAACGGCATGAAACGGATCAAAAAGATTAATATTGTATCTTAGGTGCTTTTTTTAAATCTTTTTTTGTAGCTTCACGCTATATCCCGCACACAGCAGGGTAGGCAGAGGGAACCTAGTGTTAAGACACTCCGTTCCCCACTTTTCGCCAAATTCGAAGGCATAGCGTGTTAAGTGGCGGTACTTAACGCTGCGCTTTGCCTCTGATACCAGAGCGAAGGAAATGGAAATATTAAATATTTCCACGCCTCGAGTGTAAATTGATCCCTCAACCAGTCGTTTACAGTCACACGTTTATGCCACTGCGCCACGACTGGCCCTTATTCATTTATTCTTTTCAGTTGCTCAACACGGCAATCGAACCTCTGATCGTAGTTTATTACCACTGTGCCAGAAAGTAATGTACTTAAGATGTAACTTGGTAAGTAATGTAACTTCAAGACTTCCATACAAATGTTTGTGTTTAAGTTTTGTATGTTCAGAGGTGGCGCAAATATTAACAGGTGTGTTTATTTAAGATATGAACATATGTACTGCTAGTAGATATGTACTTATAGTTAAATTTCCGGTGATCTTAAGGGTGCTATTAAAAAAGATTTAAATTAGAATTTTTTTTTTAAAAACGTATGAAGATTACGGGTACGAATCCCACTGCGTTCAAATTCTTATACCTTTTATAAATATCGTTTTTAATTTTTCCTAAGTGTGAAAAAAATGTTTAAAAGATTATAATTTATGAACTTAACGTTTTTTTTAGCTTCACGCTGTATCCCGCACACAGCAGGGTAGGCAGAGGGAACCTATTGTTAAGACACTCCGTTCCCCACTTTCCGCCGAATTCGGAGGCATTGCGTGTTAAGTGGCGGAACTTAACGCCGCGCTTTACCTCGATACCAGAGCGAAGAAAATGGAAATACTAAATATTTCCACTCCTCGAGTGGGAATCGAACCCACAACCAGTCGTTTAGTCACACGCTTGTGCCACTGGGCAACGACTGGCCACAATATGTATATATTTAATACACATAGTAAAATATTAGTACGGTAGACTAAGCCCGGCAATATCATCTGAATGCGGTTAAATCTCAACATAAGGTTAGTTTACCTCGATGGAGTCACATTACCATTTATGCCTCCATTCCACCGTAATTATGGGCATACTTTTCTTATATTTTTTGCTCGTTTACCCTCATGGTTGGTATTTAAGCGTTTTCGAACAGCTTTGCATTAGGACGGTTGTAAGTAGATATTGCAGATGTGTTAAATTTTTCGTCTAAAAGCATATATTAATATATAAAAGCATATATAAATATATAAAATAAAATTTATTTTTAGAAGAAAATTATATAGCTTCATGATTTTTACTGGATGATAAGTTGGGTCATTGAATGCTTAATGGCAGAACGCATGGCTCTGGTGTTTATGTTAATATTGATTTTACTGTGACTTTATAAATTTCTAGAGTAAACAATTTGTTGAATTTTGTTATAGATTATATACTCAAAAAAAAAATATAATGTAATTTTTTTGAGGGGAAATCGAACCCACAATAATCGCGCTTACAGTGAGACGATATCGCGCTAGGCCACCATGGCCCGTAAAATAAATTTGACTAAATTATATAAAGTTTGTAAGTGGAGAACGGAGTGTCTTGACACTAGGTTCTCTCTGATTAACTTGTTATGGGGGAAAAAGCGTGAAGCTGCTTTTTGTATAATATAATCTTGAGACAGCAATTAAACAATAATCTGTAATGTACTTTCATTTAACAAATAAAATAAATGTGTGTATAGCCACATTTATGGAACATATGGAAAGAAGTTATAATACATCAAACAATTTTCCAATTTTCATTAATTTCAGAAACATTACGGATTGCGAGAGGAGACTAAACATCGCACTTTGTCAATTCAAAACGGAAAGCGCTGCGGAAACGGAAATCGGCACGAAAATCGTTTACTAATTTAAACGACTGCTGATAAGTAATGCAATTGATTTTTCCAAGCCAGAATTGAATTTAAAATCATCATGTATATTAACATATTTTATAATTGCACTGATTCCAGAGCGAGGGAAATGGAAATACTAAATATTTCCACTCCTTGAGTGGGAATCGAACCCATAACCAGTCGCTTACAATCACACGTTCGTGCCACTGGGCCACGACATTCATACATAACTATACATATATACACCTCTTCGTTATATAAACCTCGTTACCTCGTTATTGAGTGACTGACAGACAACAATTGGCTGAAAGTACTAAGCGCAAGAAGCTAAAATTTTTCATATTCCTTGAGGTATGTAGGCGAGCAGTAAGAGAGGACTTCTCAAAATTCCTACGATAACAAGAATTAACGGAATTTTACGTTTTATAATTCATGCAAACGAAGTTGCGAGCTACAAAAAGTAGATTATAATATATTTGGCTTTGGAAATTTTTATGCAGTTTTAAATGTATGTAATATTCAATGTAATAGAATCTATTGTGTATTATGACTTTTCAGAAACTTTATTAATCAAAGTACTTAAATATATTTTATGCTTATCAACAATATTATTCACTTATTATTGTTAAATTCGAGACCATCGTGGCGTCATGGGACAACTGGGCGATTGCTTTTAGGTTTGATTCTCACCTAAAGAAATGTATATATTTTATTTATTTTCATTTATCTACTCTAGTATTTACCTAAGACGCGTTGAGTTTCACCACTCAGCACAAAATGTCTCGATTTCCGGGGACAAGCGTCAAACGGACACTGAAGACGGACGACTTCAGGACACAGACTCTGACTATCCTGCTATCCCGGATAAAGCATTAAGCCAAGAAAAAGTATATTAAGGAGACTTATAAATGAAATCATAAAAGGAAATCACATAAACACGTACATCGCTGGTTCTGACCATATACATGAATATACATACATATAATATAACAGATATTGGAAATGCACAAACTCAAAATATGAATGTACCGCGACAAAGGGGGCGCAGTGTCCCGTAATTGGATTCCGAGCACCTGCAGCGTCGCCGGTGGAATATAAATGTGGGCATAACTATATGGCTGGGGGGTGGACTGTGCGCGAAATGTTCGTGGGAAACCATTTGAATCTGTCTTTTCTTATGGAATCTACCATATAAATATAAAATACAGGTGTATATGTATATAGATTTGTTTAGAATACAGATCATTTTTGTTGTTTTTCTTCATCCTGCACAACAGAATGGAAAGAGAGAGAGAGAAATAGCTTCACGCTATATCCTGTACACAGCAGGGTAGGCAGAGGGAACCTAGTGTTAAGACACTCCGTTCCCCACTTTCCGCCGAATTCGGAGGCTTGCGTATTAAGTGGCGGAACTTAACGCCGCGCTTTACCTCGACACCAGAGCGAAGAAAATGGAAATATAATTTCCACTCCTCGAGTGGGAATCGAACCCACAACCAGTCGTTTACAGTCACACTCTTGTGCCACTGGGCCACGACTGGCCACTGGAAAGAGAGAGAGAGAGAGAATCAATTTTTCAGACACTTCGTTCTCCGTTTCTAGCCCAAATTTGAGATTACGTATGAGGAGGGACCACAATGCAGTGTTTTAACGCTTTATATGGTCTGTATGCAAAATATTGGTAAAGACCTTTTTGAATTTGTCTATCTATCACATGAAAATTCCTATGATAGACAGACAATATGGATTTGTTAAGCAAATAGTATGAATTATTTGTTATTCGGTTTTTATATACTTACTCTTGTTTCCGCCTAGCAAAGTAGTCATAGATAACCTTGTGATAAGACACTTCGTTCTCCGCTTTCCAGCCTAACTTAAGACATTGTGCTTACTAACAGAGCACAATGCAGCATATAGTTGTTTACAATTATGGGCTGTTTCCCACACAATATACAGTATACACATATGTATATAGATTTGTTAAGAGAATTGTATCAATATGTATAGTTGAGGCCAGTCATGGCGCAGGGCCATGTGTGGTTAAAATGCGACTGGTTCGATTCCTTTTCGAAGAATTAGTTTATTTTATATATATTAATACACAACGCCACAAACATTTGACAGAACATTGGGAAACGGAGTGCTTTGACGCCAGGTTCGCAGTGTCTATCACACGCTAAAAAAAGTATGGATTATTGATCTTTTTAAGTTTTTCAAGTAATCCTTGGCAGAGTCTAAAACTTGTTTATATATAAGTCTTAAAACATGTTTAAATATAAAGTAAAAATATGTAGGTATGTATGCAAGTAAATTCATTTTACATTCATACACTCGAGTAAGCGTGTATTGGCCAATTTACGTGAGACCACGGTCCGAGCTATTCACGCTAAATTAAATAGTGTGTGCAGATATTCACGTGAATTACTTTTACCCGACTACTAGTATAGTACTATAATTTTTATAACTGCCCTACTGGGCGGAAAAAATCGTAAACTTGAAAAAAATAATAATAATTTACATTTTTTTGTGTATACAGGTACATAATATCATCAACACTGGACTCAGTGAGATAATAAAATTTGCTGCCGACGTCTGTGTTTAATAAGTCGTATAATTTAACTATCTTCAAATCAATAGATCAAGGTAGGCCATATTGACACTTAATATCAGATTTGGCTTCGGTTAAAAGTAATCCTGTTATATACATATAAAGAAATAATGATATTTATGTGTTCACATTCTATCAGTAACAAACAATATTAATATTCAGATTTATAGCAAAGAGAGAAAAAAAGCACACAAATTCAATGAAATTCTATATACATGTTCATATTTGTAATTTATTTTCGTATTAGTTGGGGCCAGTCGTGGCGCAGTGGCAAGAACGTGTGACTGTAAACGACTGGTTGTGGGTTCGATTCCCACTCGAGGAGTGGAAATATTTAGTATTTCCATTTTCTTTGGTCTGGTAACAGAGGTAAGGCGCGGCGTTAAGTTCCGTCACTTAACTCCGAATTCGGCGGAAAGTGGGAACTTTGAATCTGTTTTTACAAAAAAATTGCAGACAGAAGAGTACGAATTCAGATATAATATTTGAAATGCACAAAGACAATATTAAATATACATAACTAATAACACATTATAAATACCTTAATTTTATTAAAATTAATATTACACACACGTCTATGCGTTAGTTATACACTTGTATATAAAGTGTATATACACGTTACTATGGCAACCTGCTTTACATAATTAGACAAATTAGACACTTTAAAGGTACCAAATTTTAATTATACAATCTCAAAGTAAAATGAAAAATGAAATAAGATAAGGAAGGTAATAAAAATAAAACAACTCCATCACGCCGGCTGAGAGTTTACAATCTCAGCGTTTCTCCTTTATTACGAACTGAGGAACTAATCAATGCCTCGAGTAGTCTTTGCTCCAGAACACTCAGTTTATGTTTCAAGTTATTATGGGGATTCTTTTTAATATTGACTCTTGATTGATATTTTCCAGTCGCCAGTCGTGGCCCAGTGGCACAAGAGTGTGACTGTAAACGACTGGTTGTGGGTTCGATTCCCACTCGAGGAGTGGAAATTATATTTCCATTTTCTTCGCTCTGGTGTCGAGGTAAAGCGCGGCGTTAAGTTCCGCCACTTAACACGCAAGCCTCCGAATTCAGCGGAAAGTGGGGAACGGAGTGTCTTAACACTAGGTTTCCTGTGACTACCCTGCTGTGTGCGGGATACAGCGTGAAGCTAATTATTTTTTTTATTTTTGATTGATATTTTTTTAATTGTTAACTTTTTTGTAATATTTTTTTATAAGCTTTTATTTTACTGTGGTTAATGAATGTAGGTTTGTTCATTTAGAACCTTGCTTCTCAATATAGAAACAAATATTCTTAAACGATTGAGCTGAATATCTTATATATACTTTTAAACATTTTTAAAGTGTTATTCCACACTTAGGAAAATTGAAAACTAACAACTGCTAACAACAAAAATAAGTTGTAATAAAGCGTATAAGAATTTCGACGCAGCGTATAGTATAACGCATGGCTCAGTGGTGAGAGCGCCTGAACGGTATTCAGGAGGCGCGGGTTCGAATCCCGCTGCGTTTTCTTTCTTTCAAATTTTTGTACGTTTTCTTTAAATGTCTTTATCTTATATATGTTTAGTTAGGGGTGACAATATATAGTGAGCTGTATGACGTAAGTGTAAAAATGGCAGAAAATACTAGATGGTGGAGTAACTAGTTATTTTTAATACAGTTCAACGTTGTTGTATACTAAATGATAAATAATTTATTGTTAAGAATTACTTAACTGAAGCTTTGTTTTTCTTTTGTAAGTTATCGTTACGAATCTAAAAATGATTTTTATTTCTGAAATAATTTTGTTTCGTATTTTTAGAATACATATATTCTATTTATAATATTATAGAAAGAAAAAGACAAAAAGATTCATATAGCCTTTTTACGGGAAGTTTTTAAGAAACTTTCCGTTTTTTTCCACCTGGAAAGGTTACTCAGAGAGAATTAAGACTCAAGACACTCCGTTCTCCACATTCCGCCCGAAATCTAGATATTGCGTGTTGAGTGGGGGAACTCAACGTCGTGTTACCACAGCGGAGTAAAAAAAATAATAAATGCAATCATTCCCTTGATTGAGAATCGAACCCATAACCAATTTCGATTACAGACAGCCTTTACGTGACCTTTACGCCGGTCATTACGAAGATTTCATATAACTCAATAAAAATAAAACAACATACTTCAACTAAACAAGTTCCAGATACTTTAAAAATTATGAAAACTTTCAACATTATGAATATAAAATCAATAATCAGTGCAACAGAGAAGTTGAACAAAACATTTAATTAGCAAAACTAATCGCATGAGGAAGTTTAGAGTCCAATCGGGGCTTATTGCAGCGGCGGCGGTTTAATTGCCTCTACGAAAGTGGCGGTCAGCCGATAGCGAACATTGCATTCCTTCTTTATTTCCTATAGTTTTAGAGCTGGGCTTATTTATATTATGTTATATTATGAAGTGGCGAGTCGTGGCCCAGTGGCACAAGCGTGTGACTGTAAACGACTGGTTGTGGGTTCGATTCCCACTCGATGAGTGGAAATATTTAATATTTCCATTTTCTTCGCTCTGGTGTCCAGGTAAAGCGCGGCGTTAAGTTCCGCCACTTAACACGCAATGCCTCCGAATTCGGCGGAAAGTGGGGAACGGAGTGTCTTAACACTAGGTTCCCTCTGCCTACCCTGCTGTGTGCGGGATATAGCGTGAAGCTATTTAATTTAATTAATTTAATTTATGAAAGTGATTATGTTTAGGCCATTGTAGTACAGTGGGACGTCTGACTGTAAGCCTGGATGGTTTTAGGTTCAACTCCGAACCAGAGGAATGTTTATATTTTTAAACAAGATTTTTTGTTTCCGCTCTCGTTTTATATCTAAGATAGCGCGGGGCCCTGATCCGTCCCCGAAGTCGGTCGGAAAGTGGAGAAAGGAGTGTCTTGACATTAAGTTCTCTCTAAAGCGTGAAACTGTTTTTTATTAATTTTGACCATTGTTTAGCAAAAGTAGTAGAAGCTATGTGGGTTCGATGCTCGTACAGATTTTATTTAAGTTTTCATTTTTCGATTCTGCCAATGTAGAAACTCGAATGGAGTGTCTTAAAATTATGTTTTCTCTGTCTCTTAATGGAGATTACCTGACTCGGTTGAATAATTTTAATTTACTCAAAGTTTTCATTTTTCGACTCTCATAAATGCATGAAATTCTTGAAAGTGGGGAACGGAGTGTCTTAAAATTATGTTCTCTCTGGTTGAATATAAAAAAATATATGTACATCATACACTCTTCTACTATACGATCTGGAAGATAATCTGCTATTTTTATAAATCACTTTTATGTAACGCACGCGCGGTTGAGTTTCGCGTGTCGAGTAATGTATTATGTTACTTTTCCTTTGTCGCCTCAAATGGACTATTTACAGTTTGTATGGAATTCGATATTGGTCAAATAATCCACGTTTTTTCGTAAAGTGCTTGTTATTTGGTTCCTTTTTTTTATATATTTCTTTTATATTTTATTGCTATGGTCATTATTATAACACAGTGGGGTAGCGTCTAACTGGAAATCGGATGGCAATGTGTTCGCACCCACTATGGGAATCGTTTCAAATAAGTATAATCTATTTAAAATTATTTTGTGGCTAGTCGTGGCGCAGTGGCACACAAGCGTGTGACTGTAAACGACTGGTTGTGGGTTCAATTCCCACTCGAGAAGTGGAAATATTTAATATTTTCATTTTCTTCGCTCTGGTGTCAAGGTAAAGCGCGGCGTTAAGTTCCGCCACTTAACACGCAAGCCTACTAATTCGGCGGAAAGTGGGGAACGGAGTGTCTTAACACTAGGTTCCCTCTGCCTACCCTGCTGTGTGCGGGATACAGCGTGAAGCTAAAAAAAATATATTTTTATTTTTTCCATCTAGTAGGTAAAAGCGTAACGCTAAGTTCTGCCACACACGATGTGTTAAATACGGGAGAAAAGTGGAGAGCGGAGTGTCTTGATACTAGGTCTCTTTGTATTCTTTGATTTGTGTAATAAAGCACATAGCGAAAACATATTTTATTGTGAGTTCATAGTGACTATTTAATTAAAATAAAATACTTTTTATAGATTTAAAATAGATTTTTTAAGGATTTAAGGCCAAGAAAAGTAGTCACTTTGAAAATAGTATCGTAACACTATACTCTCTCTCTCTACTCTTCTATGCGGGTGACGCGTGTTGCGTAAAGTCTAATATTTAAACGCTTCAAGGTAATCTTGAAGCAACAATAACAAGATAATTCGAGGACGCAATATTCACTGATCTCGCTTCATTTCTTAGTAACTGTAAGTGTTACGACATACTATACATAAAAAGTAGACGATTTTCACACGTTAAATGTTATCTACCTAGGGTATATGTTATCAGTACTTTACTAGTTATTAAATTAGAAATATCATGTAATATCGGGTGTCGCCTAGGTTTTCTTTTAATTATTATGTAGAAATACTGTTTCTTTTGTGTGATTTGTAACCTAAAGCCAGAACATTACTCCCCTCCACTTTCTGACCGAGACCGAAACGAAACGGGGATATATACCGTGCTTTAATATAAGCGAAGAAAATGTATTAATTTTAATATTATAGTCTTTTCGCTTAAGATTCCTCCGAATGGAAATCGAACTTAGTGCGGCTCAATGGCACCAAGGAAATGAACTACTGAAAAGTGCGAGTACTTATACCTTTTTTTTTTTTTTATCGTCAGGAAAATCCGTTACGGATACCCGCCCGGGGTGGGGACCCGGACGCGGTTATGTGGGACTCCGGATCATTCTTCCGTTTACCCACTAAAAACCTGACGGTGCTCCTTACCCGCCACTAGCCCAGGTCTCGGGCACTACCCCAATCGTCCGCGGACCTGGGCGGCGGCGAGTACTTATACCTACTTATGAGTGTAATGTATTGTTTTATGTGTATATTCAGTTATTTGGGACTGAATGTCACAACCGTGTTCAAACATTATCAAACTTAGTCACAATAATAATAAAGAAGTTTAAATTTGCAGCTTCACGCCTTTTCCCGCTCATCAGGTGAGTTCAGACACTCAGTTCTCCAGATTCCGCTCGAAATCGACACATAGACAACCCAAATCTCCATTACATTAAAACCTTATTGTGAACTTTACTTATTCCTCTTTATTTATATTAAAGAAAAAAAGATTCCCAAACATCACAATAATGAATGCTCGCTATTTATAAAATGACTGCCTAAACATAAAAGACCAAAGAGCAATTTGACGAAATTTTCAAGATAAAATAAGTAAGTATATTCTAACAACGTTCGCGGTTGTAACGACTCGTGAATGCGGGATTCTTTAAAAGCCTTTAATCTGCACCTGCCCTCGAGATTATGGGCTTTGAACCTTTGTAAAATGAGCACGACACTTCGTGGCTCAGTGGTTACGGTGCTAAGTAATATTGGGTATTAAGGAAAGTATTTGTGGGTTCGAAAAATGTTTTTAATATAAAGACTTCGGTAGGTTTCGCTATTTTTAAATTGATATTTTTTTTGAGCTTCATATTCTTTCCGCTAAAGCAGTTTAATCAGAGAAATTAGTATTAAGACACTCCGTTCTTCACTTTTTGAACAAAATCGAGTCCTTGTGTATTGAGTGGCGGAACTTAATGTTGCGCTTTGTTTTATCATAAGAACGGAAAAATAATAGTTAAATTATGATCATTTCCCCAAACAAGGATCGAACCCATATCCAACTACGATTACAGTAACACTGCAACTGCTCCGCGATGGCTTATTTGCGTTTGAACTACTTGGATATTATATTTATGTATGCTTATATCTATAGCTTAATAAAAATCAAAACTAATTATTAATGGTAAGTGAATAAAAATAAGCTTGCCAACATTCATTATCACGGCAGTTTAAATAAAAGCTTGTACATTTTATTTAAAATATATCGCAAAGTACCAATATCGAAATATAGTGTAATACAATTTATTATCACTTTGATAATTCAAAGGACATCGAGGCGCAGTGGTACAGTGCCTGATTGTAATCGTAATTGATTATGGGTTCGATTTCCTTTCGGTGAAATATAATTATTTTGTTATTTTAATATATTAATTTCTCATTATTTTATTATATTTAATATTATAATTTCATTATTTTAATATCGCCGCTCTTCTGAAATAGACGTCTTAAATTTGGACGTAAACTGGAAAACAGAGTGTCTTGACACAAGCTTCTCTCTGACCTACGTGAAAAGAAGCGTGAAGATGAAAAAAAAATATAATAAAATATATAAAAAGATACCTTCTTAACATATTACTACTACTTATATATTTCTTAGATATTTTTACCTTCACGCTGTATCCCGCACGCAGATAGGTAAGGTAGGCAGAGGGAACCTAGTGTTAAGACACTCCGTTGCCCACTTTCAGCCGAATTCGGAAGCATTGCGCGTTAAGTGGCGGAACTTAACGCCGCGCTTCACCTCTGACACAGAGCCAAGGAAATGAAAATAATAAATGTTACCACTCCTCGAGTGGAAATCGAACCCACAACCAGTCGTTTACAGTCATACGTTCGTGCCACTGTGCCACGACTGGCCCCTAGATACTAACTCAACTCACTCAAACATTTTTTACAACCATAAAGCTTTTACCAGTAGAGCTTTAAAAGTTCACTGATTCAATATACATCGATGTTTATAAACCATATCGAGCCATACCGTATAGTGCTCGGGAAGTATGAAAAAATAGTATAATCCAGTTACGTTTGACCGAGCGTGTACTAACTCTGGGCTAATTTAATTACGCAGCCAATTCGTTATTTTGTTCAAAATGAAACTGGAAACAGTTATTTTAAACGATCTTTTCTATTACATGTTTTAATTTGTATGGAGAATTGTTATTTTTTTTTGTTTTTAGGTACTTATTAAGTGTAAAGGTCATTCATTGTAGCGAAATTGGTGTGTGTGCGTTTGATTGTATATTCGATGGTGTTTATTCGTCTCTTACTCGGGGGAAAGGTCATATTTAAGTTATTTCTATTTTTTCGTTCTGGTGACAAGGCAAAGCGTGTCTTTGATGAAATGCATGTATTTCAGAAGAGGGAGAACAGAGTGTCTTGACACTAGATAATTTCTGACAGTAGTCACAGTAGAGTACTACTGTGCGGGAAAAAATAGGAAACTGAAAAAAAAACATCAAGCTACAGCAAATACCGTAAATTAAAAGGTACATCATTTACGTTAATTATAAAAAATCTCAAATAAGATTAAAATGTATAAACATGATTCCTCAAGCAATCGTTTGGCAAGAGAGAATGCTATTTATTCAATATTTTAATATTTTTAAAGTGTATACCAATTCGTCGAGAGGCGCGAGTTCAAATCCCGTTACTTCCAAACTTTTATACGTTTTCTAAAAAACGATTTTTAATTTCCTAATTGTGTTAATAATACTGTAAAATGTTAAACTCATAGGAAACATTATAAAAAAATCCAAGAACGAAGACTTTTCCCACAATTGACTCGGATAGTACAAATAGATAGTTTCTTTTTATCTGTACCGTATAAATCTAACGCGAGCGCCGAGAATTTATTACGCTCTTACTTGTGAGAGTCAGCTGTTATTTATTGTCACTTAGCGATAGACACCTACGAAGTAGTCGGGTAAATAGTGAATTAATAGAACACATTGAGATTGAGAGAGCCTGAATGTACATTGTTCTTCGTTCTTAGCTTCTTTATACCTATTATAGAAAATCTAATGTTGTATTTTAATGTTTAAATTCAAACTTGTTCTGAATAGCAAGGTCGTCGGAGAGAACCTACGAGACTCCCCACGTAGTGTTATGACACTTCGTTCTCCAATTCTTTTTTTATTATTATTCAAATCTCAATATATTTCTTTTGTTTTTAACATTTGAAAGAAATAGTTTTAAAACACATTTTTTTAATGTATGTTTTTTTATTACGCGCTTACTTGTGAGAGTCGGCTGTTATTTATTGTCACTTAGCGATAGACACCTACGAAGTAGTCGGGTAAATAGTGAATTAATAGAACACATTGAGATTGAGAGAGCCTGAATGTACATTGTTCTTAGCTTTTCTTTACTCTATATCTATTTTAGAACATTTTATGTTGTATTTTATGTTTAAATTCAAGCTTGTTCTGAATAGCAAAGTCGTCGGAGAGAACCTACGAGACTCTCCTCGTAGTGTTATCACACTTCGTTCTCCAATTCTTTTTTTATTATAACTCTAATCTCAATATTTCTTTTGTTTTTAACATTTGAAAGAAACAGTTTTAAAATATATTTTTTATGTATGTTTTTTATTACTTTCTTACTTGTGAGAGTCAGCTGTTATTTATTGTCACTTAGCGATAGACACCTACGAAGTAGTCGGGTAAATAGTGAATTAATAGAACACATTGAGATTGAGAGAGCCTGAATGTACATTGTTCTTCTTAGCTTCTTTATACCTACATATTTTAGAAAATCTAATGTTGGCAGATTCAAGCTTGATCTGAATAGCAGGGTAGTCAGAGAGAACCTAGCACTATGGCAACTCGTTCCTCAGTTTTTTTATTTATCATATCATATCTCGAGTTTTTTTGTTTTTATTATTTGACTGCCACAGTTGTGAAACACTTTTTTTAATATTTATACCTCTGAGAGTCAGCTGTTATTTATTGTCACTTAGCGATAGACACCTACGAAGTAGGGAATTAATAGAACATGTCGTCATTGAGAGAGCCTGAAATGTTCTTTACTTATCTTTACTCTATAACTATTTAAAGTGAATAAGTATTATTCTTTACTCTTCTCTTCTTCATATCTATTTTAGAACGTTGTATGTTAACAGCTTCACGCTTTTTCCGGCATAGCAAGGTAGCCAGAGAGAACTTAGTGTCAAGATACTCAGTTCTCAATTTTCCACCTGAAACTGAGACTGCATGTAAGATGCCGGAACTCAACGCCGAACTTTGTCTTAAACACCAGATTGAAGGGACGAAATTAATTGAAATATAATATAATCATCCCTTTGTGTACGTATCGAACCCACAACCATCGTGTTTACAGGTAGATGCTGTCTAACTGCTCAATGGTTCAATGAGAAGTGACAACCAGAAAAGTGTCATACTCTGTTCTCCTTTCTCCGTTTGAATTCGAGTTATTATCTGTAAATCGATGGAATCAGTGCATAAAGCGGTTGGTGACAGTCGACAAGGCGAAAAAAGTAGTACCAAAAGTTTAACGCTCCGTTCTCTTTGACTACCCCGCAGTGTGCGTAGGTATAAAGTGCAAAGGTTTACCTTATCACTACAAATGATCTCTTTCAAGCAACCTCTTACTATGAAAAAGATCAGAGGAGTCAAGGATATTGGTATGACTTAATACCTTATTCTTATATCCATATAGTTAGGTAAACTACATAATGCAAACAGGAGTGTTGCGTGAGACCGTCAGTCCTCCTTCGGGAAATCAACCGCACTATCTATCTACATACATAATAAGTGTAAATTGTGTACGTATGGGTAGTAACTACAAGAGGCGCTTATCAAATCAGAATCAAGTTATTTTATTACCATTTACTACTATAGTATTACGTTACGTCCTTATACAGAGATAAAATAGAACATTTTTGTAATAAATAAGCCAATAATGTAATAAGACATATATGTATATATATATAATATACTTCGTAATAGAGTTATTCAATATTATATTCAGTAAGTTAATAATTTTTCATAATAATGTTTTAAAGTAAACGTTCTCCACATTTAATTTAAAAAACACACGTTAAATGCTGCCAGATACACGTTTCTAAGCAACATGTTGTTTGGACAATGGAGTGTCTTGACACTAGGTTTCTCTGACTACCCTGCCATGTCGGAAAAAGCATGAAGCTGAAAAATAATGAAATCCCAGTAATATTCGAACCTACAAAGACCTCTTTCATTCATTTCATGTACCAAAAACACAATGGGGACTTTCCAATTAATTGTTAAGCATTTGCGAATTAATTGTTAATTGTTAACCAATTAATTGTTAAGCGATTAAAAAAGTAAGACAAATGACAGACATTGACACTGCCCGTCTTGTTTATTTTAGTTATTTTCATAGCATTTTATCTTATGGAATGCTATTATGGGGAAGTGCTGCAGAAATTAATTCAATATTTATTCTACAAAAAAGAGCCGTAAGATCCATTTATAATATAAGAGCCAGAGATTCTTTGCGAGATGTTTTTAAAGACATAGGTATACTTACAGTCGCCTCACAGTATATATACTATAATATTTTATTTATCCGACAACATGTTCTGTGCTTTGCTAAAAACAGTGACATACATACTATAGGAACAAGAAATAAAAATAAACTTGTAACGCCACGTTATCGTCTCCAAAAGGTAAATAAATCTTTTATGGGTCGGAGTATACGCATATATAATAAAATTCCACAGCTTGTTTTAGATTTACCACTAGAGAAATTCAAAATCTTTGTAAAAAATACTTTAATAAGTAAAGCTTATTACTCTGTAGAAGAGTATTTAAAGGATAAAAATGCGTGGGATTAATCTGAATAAGTCCAATGCCGGTTAGCTACCATTGTATCAAATAATAAAATTGTAATTTATATATTTGAAAAGAGCAACTGTTGAGTTTCTGGCCGGCTCTTCTCAACAGAACTGCCTTCCGAGTCGGTGGTAGCTTTATGTACATTTGACGATTCAAAAGTGCTTTCAAAAGTCTATTTGAATAAAGATATTTTGAATTTGAATTTGAATTTGAATTTTGAAATTTAATTTAAATTTCATCAAGAGAGATAAGAAGTGAACAGTTTTTGTCATTAAATGGCAAAATGGAACGGCTTTATCAAAATATTCATCAAAAACAAGTGTGAAAAGGTTGGTGGAAATTGTGTAGTCCAATTTGCGACCGCCCGCGGCCGACGCGACTCCAATTAGTGGGAAGATTGCTGTATAATTAATTGATTGTCTCGCATTTTCTCTTTCTCTTATGGGTTACTCCACCATCTGCATAGCTGGGTAGGTAGAGAGATCTTAGACGTAGTGTTAAGACACTTCGTTCTTTACTTTTGTTTAGAATTCGATGGGAACAGAGTCACGGTTTACTTATTAATTTTAGGAGAATTTGCAGTTTTAACATCTTATTAGCATGTGAAATGTATGTACTACTTACTTAAACTAAATTATTACGAAGTTTATATATTAGGGTTAACACTATATGCAAATCAATAAAAAAATAACAAGCGACCAACTTAAATGTAAACTATTAATAATATAGCTACCTAAATACTATTGAAATACATTTTGTAACATCTTTAAAGCTCATTTATATAAAATTCTTAGTTTCGTAGTGGATATTTTGAACTCATCAAAATTGATGTACTCGATAGAAGGTTATGCAGTAACACACATAAAAAACATATTTAAATTAAGGACCTCCTCCTTTTGTTGAGAGAAA
Source organism: Dryas iulia moderata (assembly GCA_019049465.1). Lineage (NCBI taxonomy): Eukaryota > Metazoa > Arthropoda > Insecta > Lepidoptera > Nymphalidae > Dryas > Dryas iulia. The sequence continues at coordinate 15,573,437 of CM032416.1, forward strand.
AAGCAAAAGTGAATAACACAATGATTTTTATCTCTTTGTTAAATGTACAACTATTTAAAAACAAATCTTGTGGTTTGAATGGTGATAAAACAGTGCAAAAATAACAAGTTTCCCATTTCCCAACATTCCGAGTCAATAAAAAAATGACAATTTGACAAGAAATTCTTTAATCTCCAAATAAAATGGGGTCTCTGGATAACGAATGTAACGATGAGTTTGCTCGCTCGGGGCGTAACCCGCCACCCCGGGGAAATCAGGCCACACGAGTAATTACACCGTCCGAGATGACAGTCTTCTTACGTCCGCCTAATTATACAGCCTCCAGATGTAACGGTGTGACAGAGGAAATTGGGTCTTAGCACGCCGAAATAGATGCCGCCCAACTGGGCGGAATGAGGATAAACATCTGTTTGATTATGCCCTTAGAACGTTCAATATTTACTTTGCGTGATGTAAAAATAATATAGTTTGTATTACTGTCATTCGTCGGATTTTTTGATGGACTCGTGATTTAAGGGAAGTTTATGGGTAAATTTTATTTAAGTTATTTCATTATTTCAGTATAAAGACTCGATTGTTGCATGCAGATACGATAAGCTAGCTTGATGCCTCTGGAAATAGTGAGGCTTATAATAGTGTTTCTATAACACAAGTCAAGTGTAGATTTTGAAATGAAATTATTTAACCGGTTTACGCGCGTATATTATTGGTATTCGAAAATATAATAAAGGAAACCCGACATTTCGAACACTGTACAAGGGTTCGTGGTCTCAAAAAGATCAATCAGTTTACCTGTTTTTTGAAACTACTGTAAGTACTTCATTTCCAAATGTGTTCTCACAATCGCCAAAATAAAAAATAAGAATTAAAAAAAAATAATAATTTTACCAAAACTAGTTGTGACTATTCAATATATACGAGTATGTAGTAGGTCAGACTCAACTTGTTATATTTTATACATTTCCTGGTATCAATTTGTAAATAACGATATCTGATAAATGCACAATATTCGTGGAAAGTACTTACATCAGAATTCCTGCGTCCACTCGGTATTCAGTACATTTCCTAGTAACAGTCGTTGTGGCCAGTCGTGGCCCAGTGGCACAAGAGTGTGACTGTAAACGACTGGTTGTGGGTTCGATTCCCACTCGAGGAGTGGAAATTATATTTCCATTTTCTTCGCTCTGGTGTCGAGGTAAAGCGCGTCGTTAAGTTCCGTCACTTAACACGCAAGCCTCAGAATTCGACGGAAAGTGGGGAACGGAGTGTCTTAACACTAGGTTCCCTTCTGCCTACCCTGCTGTTTTCGGGATATAGCGTTAAGCTATTTAATTTAATTTAATTTTAATCCTAGTAACAATTTCTATACAATTTCTATGCTCCATACATATTCGGTAACACGTGTGTAATAGAACTAGCCTTTCCTAGTCCTTAACAAATATATTAAATAGTTTATCGAAGAAAGACAAACGCATTGATAAATTTACTATAAGCGTGTTTGGGTCTCCCCAAGGGAATGAGATATTTGACCGGGGTAAAAAATAGCGTATGTCACTCTCTAGTCTTCTCACCTTATGAGTTTTTGTTTTCACCCATCTCACCTCTTACCTCTTACCAGCTTTCTTTCCACGCTTTGTTAAAAGACCGTTTTGCGATGCTTATTGTAGCTAGGTTCAGACCTTTCAACTAAACGGGTGCTACAGAAAACATAACATGCCTTCGTTCCGACCTAAAAGAAGGACAAACAAAAAAAAAAACATACATACTTTCCCATATATGATTTTTAATATTAGTATGTATTTTATACCCACGAGAGACATCCTAACATGTCATATAGACAGACAGAAACAGAGCTCATTATATATTTTTAATACGAATTCGCGTGACAGCTGACGTGTCAAAGCCGACATTACTGAAATGTACCTGCTCATATACTATGCATGTTACATGTGTTATTATTAAACATTTTATAACCATGTTTTGCTATATGTGTATTCCGCTCGTTTGTTGAATTCAAGCGTAGCAGAACTTAAAACGCGCTTTGACTTGGGTACCAGAGCGGAGAAATGAGAATAATATCATATAATCATTGCTCCGAGTGGGAATCGATCCGACAACCGAGATTACAGTCAGACTTTGTCAGACTACGCCACGACTGCCTCAATCATATAAACATATGGAATTTTTTTTTAGCTTCACGCTGTATCCCGCACACAGCAGGGTAGAGGGAACCTAGTGTTAAGACACTCTGTTCCCATCTTTCCGCCGAATTCGGAGGCTTGCGTGTTAAGTGGCGGAACTTAACGGCGCGCTTTACCTCGACACCAGAGCGAAATGAACGAGCGAGAAAATGGAAATATAATTTCCACCCCTCCAGTGAGAATCGAACCCACAACCAGTCGTTCACAGTTACACGCTTGTGCCACTGGGCCACGACTGGCCACAAATTCCAAATATGGAAATAATAAATTTTATTAAATTCACGGGTTCGAAGCCCTCTGCGTTCAAATTTATACGTTCTCTAATAGATATTATTACTTTCAATATATTTATAACTAGCGTCCTGCTCGCGGCTATGCAAATTTTTACACAAATTTTCAACCTCTGTTTTAGTCATGTAGGGGGTGTTTTTTTTAAAAAAAATAGGTAGCCTACTCGTATGTTTGATTTTCATTTCGAATTTCATCCAAATCGGGCCGGCAGATTGACCGTAAAAGCTTAATAGATAGACAGACAGACTTGCGCCTTCACAATATTAGTATGGATTTTAATAAATAATAGAATAACACAAACTAATATTACATTCACAAAATTAAACATTAATTAGTACACATAAAATAAATGTAACAAAACAATCTGTCAAATAAACACGTGGGTAGTATAAAGCAGTTTTAATTGAAATCTCGTAACAAATGTTCTCGTAATGAGTTTAGTTTGGGCTTTACACGTGTGCTCGCTTCCGGTTCCGGTTGACGTTTGAAGGCGACACTTTATACTAATAGTAGCTTTAGAGAGCACTGTGGTGCAGTAGGACAACGTCTGATTGTAAATGAGATTGGTTGTGGGTTTGATTCCCACTTGGGGAAATGGTTATGTTTAAATTATTTTCATTATGGTGTTGAATTCCGCCACTAAAACGCAGTTACTTGATGTGGAAAGTAAAGAATAGGGTGTCTTTACACTAGGTTCTCTCTGACTACTCCGCTATGTAAAAAAGTGTAAAGCTGACTAGCTTAAATACTTAATTGATTGATTAAAAATCGACGTAACGTTTAATAATTATTATAATAATTTATATTCCGGCAGGCAATTTTTCTTATTTTTTTCGGTTTTTCATTCTGTTCTTAGTAGATAATGAAATCTATTACTTCAGTTAACATAATTAAATCTGTTTTAACATGTCTGTCTGTGTCACAGAACTATATAAATAAAATATTACTTTGAGAATGTTCGCTCAACACGCAACGTTACAAATAAGGGCGCAAAATGGAGAACGTAGTGAATCTTGACACTAGATTCTCTCTGATTGTCAACGTTGCCCTTAGAAAACGAACCTATAACTAGCTTTCAACTACTAAACATTTCTCAACTGCGCCTGTACAGTGTTTTAGTAACATCAATTATTTTCACTTTTAAAGCGAATCGTATGTAGGTCGCTGTAACGAACGTCTACGCTCATTAAATATACAAACTAGCGAACTAAAGCAGAAAATATATACAATGCTACGTCAACTTTGATTTTGATTTTAAACCTCTATATAATACTTTATTTTTAATACGTTTTTAGTTTCACGCTGTATCCCGCACACATCAGGATAGACAGAGGGACCATAGTTTTAAGACACTCCGTTACCCACTTTCCGCCAAATTCTGCATGCATTGCGTGTTAAATGGCGGAACATAGCGCCGCGCTTTGCCTCGACACCAGAGCGAAGAAAATGGAAATATTAAATTTTTCCGCTCCTTTAGTGGGAATCGAACCCACAACCAGTCGCTTTACATTCACCCTCTAGACATTGTAATATGTATGTTTATTGGTGTACGTTATTTAAATATTTCAGTGAAAACGATGATTTTGCGTTCAAATAGTTTTCCAAGAATTGTGGTCGAGCAAAATTGTATAGATTTTTTTTGAAAAAAGCAAACAAGTTGTTTGTTTTCACATATGAATATTTGTAATAACAAGAACACTGGATATACGACTCTTAAAAATTCATACATACTAAGTACTAGTGACTGCGCGCAGTTTTGTCTGCGTGGACTTTATACATACATATATCTAATGTTTATAGATACATATGTCAACGAAAAATACACATTACATTGAGCAACTTTTGTTATATAGTCATTTCTTTTTCTTCTTTTCTTCCTCTTTATGGTTTATACATGTATTTTTAGTATTTCTTATGGAGTTCTACTCTTGAAAATTAATAATACTCTAAATCCTGTCCAGTGGTAAAAGCTATACAATAAATAATATTTCGGTCAAATCCGTCGTCTAAAGATGTTTTGTCTCGAGACCAGGGCGAAGAATGAAAATATTTCCATTCTTGAGTGGGAATCGAATCCACAACCAGTCGCTTTACAGTCACAATATCACAATATGTGCCTCTGCGCCGCGACTGGCCACAAAGGCTAATTACAAGCATCAATAGGCGTTCAAATAATTGTAACTAATTATTTCTATGAATTACACAAAAAAAAAGAATATTTCTTATATAAATGACTATATTTTTATATAATATAGAATAAAGTACGGTGTTAAAGGTATATTGTAAGGAGATGATAGATTATCCGGGGCCCAGCATCCCTCCCGTAATGAAGCATTATCTCACATTTTTCTCTTGTGGTCTTAATGGGGTTAATAATGTTATATGAACAAAGGTTTTATTTTTGTATGTTATTTAGGTTCAGAATATATCTCTAGAGAAATATATATTACAAATTCGTCACCTGTGAGACGGAAGTGGGAACGTATCAGACTCTACACGATGATTGTAAATTTGTAAGATATTATTTTGTAAGAATGTTTTTGGTATTTAATATATCGATTTTCTTAATTAGATCTCTCATCTTTCATTATAACTAATATACTTATTTGTATATAAACATTAATAAAAAAAGAGCTTTTGCATGTTATACTTTTTAAATTAATTGATTGTAACGATTGCTATGAGTCAAATTTAAGAGATGGATATATCACGGACTTGTTATCCATACTTATATTATAAATGTGAAAGTCTGTGTGTTTGTCTGTCACGCTTTCACGGCTAATCTACCGGTCCGATTTGGATGAAATTTAGAATGAAAGTAGTAAAAGTGACTGGGTCTAACATAGGCTACTTATTTTTTTTAAAATCACCCGCTAAATAGTTTAAATAGGGGATGAAAGTTTATATGAGAAATTTAAACCGCTTGACCAATTGTAATGAATTTTGACATAAATATAGTTAATAATCTAAGCTTAAACATAGGCTACTTTATTTTTTAAAAATGCGCCCCCGATAGTTGCAATATAACGAAATAGTACACGCGGCGAAGCCGCGAGCGGGTCGCTAGTCATTTATATAATCATAGTACTTATGTTATATAGTTTAACCTATGCTTGCAATGTAAGTGATAAAAAATAGTATTTTAACAGTTTTATCAGAAAATATGGTATTTTCTATGGTATTAGAAATAATAATTAAATTGTTTTGAATGTATTAACCTTCAGAAATAAACAGTCTGAACAATAGTGAACACTGCATCAAAATCAGCTGAGTGGTTTAAAAGAAAAAATCTTAGAAACAGACAGACAGGTACAGAGGGCAACTTTGTACTATGTATATTGTATATCATAGTGACTCTATACCATATTGTAATCTTATATGATTTAACCATCAAATATAAAAAAAAATAATATAAACATCTAAAAAAAGTACAAAAACATATTCATATATTCATTCAAATCTTTAATCGAATCGCAAGGAATATATAAACGAAATCACCCACAATTTTATCCGACGCCAAATATTCTAAGCATAAACTCGATAAAGCCGCAACTCTTAGAGAAATTTGACAAAGGACCCCCTTCCCTCCACCGCCCCGGAGTCAAACTTCTGTCCCCGACTTCTGAATTATTTATTACTTACCTGACGTTGACTTTTCAAGCCGTCAGTTTTTCCAATTAAGACGAGAAGAATGTAACGATACAGTGGATTAAGTTAGGAGATGTTTTGCATAAGTTGAATTTGTGGTGAATTTGTATTTGGGATGTGTTATATCGTTCATGCATGTGTTCTTCTGTTGAAAATGTTTTTGTTTATAATATATATAGAAATAAATAAAATTGAAATGTCTTTTGGTACCATAAAAATAACCACATTTTACGGAATGCGCAGATATTTATGTTAACACGCTGCATGCGTATAATAAAATCAATTTTATTAGAAATTTTGTATCTATCTGTTTTGGATAATATCTGGAACTGTGGACCACTTTTGATGGAACTTTCACTGATAGATAGCTGACGCAATGAGGTTACTTTTATTTTAGATTTTTTTATTAAATGACACGCGGACAATGTCGTAAGCACTGCCAGTACTTATATACTTATACATATATTTTAAGACCAGACCTACAAGTTGCTTCACCTGATGAACAGTATACAGTTTCAGACAAAGTATTACAGTATCAGAGAAACTATTCATGCGTTGCTAGCCTTTAAGCAAATTATTAATACGCTCCTTGAAAAGTCCAATATAAAAATTGTGTGGAAACGCGTCTGGTAGATGTTGTTTAGAATAATTCGAAAATAACTGCAATGCAAAGTTATATAGATAACTTATTGTTTTTTTACATAATCATTTTAATAAAGTTTAATAAACAAATCAATTAATAATATTCACCAAAGTAAGTTCAAAAAACTACATTTGGCTTTTAGTTTCACTACTCAAGCGATAATGTAGGCGATAAGGTTCTGTTACCCCGTACTATGCATGGCAAAGCGTGAAGGTGATGAACGAAAAAGATTAATTTGATTATAGCTTCACGCTGTATCCCGCACACAACAGCTACCCTGTTGCAGAGGTAACCTAGTGTTAAAATACTCCGTTCCCCTATTTCCGCCGAATTCGGACGCATTGCGTGTTAAGTGGCGGAACTTAACGCCGCGCCTTGCCTCGACACCAAAGCGAAGAAAATGGAAATATTAAATATTTCCACCCCTCGAGTGGGAATCGGACCCACAACCACTCGTTTACAGTCACACGCTTGTGCCACTGCGCCATGACTGACCCCGAAAAAGCATTATACCAAATAACTCGTATACCAAGTAAAATGCTGATAATATTTATATTATCAAAATAAAATTTATTATATATGGTATTTGAACCCTCAACTATTATAGATCCAAAGAAAACTGTACTTAAATGCAGCCGTTGTTATGAACAAGTTAATAAGGTCAGTTGCAATTGAAGTTTAGCTTTGCAGCTGTTATTTAGAATTCTAGACACAATTTTAATACCGCAAATAAACTCGTCGACCAAAATGCTGTAATTTTATATAATAAACAAAAACAACATTTTTATTTTGGTGAAACACATTTCAGGTTAAGTTTGCTACTTACTAATTTTCTTACTAATTTCTATTCTCTTCCTAATTTCTATTATTTATGGTCTAGATTTATTTACAAAGTAATAAAAAATCATACTTGACGAACTATAATGTACAATACACATTACCAACCAACGCTTAAGACGTAAACTTCTCTTGGCTTCAGGCTTAAAATAAAGAAGGAAAAATGGAGTGTCTTTGCACTACTTACTTAATTACTTCTACACGAGAAAAAGCATAAACAGAAAAAAATAATTGAATCCCTTACTTACCATGTTTATAAATAACTAATCACACAGACCCTTTCCCATCCACATACTTATATCATTTGAGCTTTGTCTCAACGTCAGTACCAATAATTGGTATCAAGGAAGGTATAAGGCGACGAAAACAAAGCGTTGATACCCAAAGGGTTATCAGCTCCGCTTATGTCTAACACTTGGGATCCCTCCCATATTCTGGCTATCAATTTTAATTAATCAGAAGCACTTCTCCGTTCCCGATCAAGTGCCAAGGGCGGTCGTTAGAGGCTGAATTATGACTTGCGATAGACTGAAAAGAAATTACCTCGTTTGATGAAATTGTTGGACAGTTGACATGAGTTTGACTAAACGCAGTTGTTAATAGTTAGGAAAGCTTTGTTGTTGTGTGTATATAGTGTTAATTTAAATTTATTTTTAAGAAATGTATAATGAAGAAGCTTTAAATTAGTTTCTTGTTACACGTCTACCTGTGACCACGGACTACTGTAAAGTGTTCGAAACGTCGGGTTTCTAAAAATGTATTTTCGAATACCAATAATATACGCGATTAATCCGGTTAAAAATAGTTTCATTTCAAAATTCTTGTTATAGCTTTTATTTAACTTGCAATATATGTATGTATGTTCAGGACATCTCGTAACTCAATTATAAAGCATATATCCTTAACCGGTTGCGAAGGGTTTTTTATATTCGTTTAGTTTGGACGACAATGCATAGTTAACTGTGTAATGTACAATAACTCTAACGGCGGAACCTCCAAGATGGTGGTTAGGTATTTTAATACATTCAATATCAAATGAAAGACTTTATTGAGCATAATTCGAAAAAGCTTGGCTAATCCTGGCAAGAACGTTAAAGTGTTTATACATAAAAACAACTATATGACTGCAGTCATTCGGATGCGTCTGCAAATTTTAAAACATACGAGTATAGGGGCGTTAAGTGTGGGTTAAAATAGTACAAAATGTTTTAGGTAAATGAACTGTATAGCGGTGCGTAGTTGAGCCCCGCCACTCAACACGCTATTCGTATTCGTATGCGGACGGGAGAACTTAGAGAAAGTAGTGTCTTGTCTCTCTCTGCTTACCCAACTAGGCACAGCACTCAGTATCTGTGTAACTCAAATATGTATAAACACAAAACCCGCACACAGCAGGGTAGGCAGAGGGAACCTAGTGTTAAGATACTCCATTCCCCACTTTCCGCCAAATTCGTGCACGGCATTGCGTGTTAAGTTGTGGAACTTAACGCCGCGCTTTACCTCTTATACCAGAGCGAAGAAAAATGGAAACATTCAATATTTTCCCTCCTCGAACGGTAATCGAACACACAACCTCATTGCATACTGCAATTCTATTTATTTCAAAGAAAAATAACGAAAAACCGTGTATGTTTATTTCATGATTTTTCAGCATCTTTTTCTTATAGAGTTAGACATTCTGCTAACATTCTGATGTTTATTCTTTTACCCATATAGGTTTGAATTACTGAATGATTTATGTGTTCCGCCACACTTACATGTATTCCAAGTACGGCTTCCTTCTTACTTATATTCCAAGAAATGTTTTTTCCCATGAAAAAATAATATTGTCTCTTGTTATGAAAACATGAGGCTGCGTGTTGTAGTTTTACTTTGTCTGACAGAAACTGCCATGGTTGTCGATTCAATTTCCACCTCGGGGAAGGATTATATATTACTAGCGGCCCGCTCACGGCTTTGCTGCGTAAACTATTTAATAAAGTAGCCTTTGTTTAAGCTTAGATTATTAACTATATTTATGCCAAAATTCATTACAATTGGTCAAGCGGTTTAGATTTTTCATATAAACTTTCATCACCTATTTCAACCCTTTAGAGGTTAATTTTAGGATAATAGGATCCTATGTTAGACCCGTGGTTATTTACTATTTCCATTTTAAATTTCATCCAAATCGGACCGGTAGATTAGCCGTGAAAGCGTGACAGACAAACACACAGACTTTTGCATTTATAATAAGTATGGATTAATTTCTCCACTCTCGTACTTAACACAAAGGAAAAAAAATATTTAATTTCTATATTTGAAAAGAACAACTTATGAGTTTCGTGCGTTCTGAGAACTGCCTTCTGAGCCGGTGGCAGCTTTATGTTTATTTGCAGATTGAAAAGTGATTGAAAGAGTCTTTTTGAATAAAGATACTTATTTTGAACTTTTAAAAGCGCGGCGTTAAGCTCCGTCACTTAACACGCAATGTCTCGATTTGAGGTGGAGACAGAACCAAGTGTCTTAATACTAAGTTATCTCTGACTACATCTCTACGCGGGTAAAAACGTAAAGCCGCTTTCATTTATATTATAAAAACATGAATAATTCTATTTATTTTACAAGAACAAAATTATAAAAAAAACAAAACTAGGCCACTGAACACTACGCGAGAGGAATTTTCAATATCGCTTAATACAAATGAAAAATCAATTTTGTGGGCGCCATCCCATTATAGGGAGGTCGGATTCAACATTTTATTTAAAGTCACAAATAATGTTGGTTGTTGTTGTGGTCTTGTGAATAATATTGTATGGATTGTCTGAATGAATTTGCTTATTCGGAAAGTAGATCATTGATTTGAGTGAGCTTAAAACATCAGGCCCTTATTGTATAGTAGGACGTGGTCTGACTGTAAAAGATCAAAGGTCAGAGGCTGTGAGTTCGATTCACGTTTGGGGGAACGATTATATATTATTTTCATATTTTTTATCTGATATTTGAATTAAACTGCAGCGACAAATACGCCAGTTAACACTTAATATTTCGATTTCAGGCGAAAAATATAGAACAGAGTGTCTTAGGTCTTTAATAGGTTCTCTCTGATTACTCCGCTATGCCAGAAAAGCATAAAGCTGTTTTGAAACCGACTAGTATATGTTGAATATATAGTAGCGTGTGTAGTACATCTGTTTTATTAATTTAATTTGCTTCATTTTTAGTCCATTATAAAAGGAATATTATTTTTTTGCATTTTTATAGTTCAATATCATTATTTTAATACCGGAAATTAAAACTTTACACTCATTTTTACTAAAACTTGCGAACGAAGGAGCACCAAATGTGGCATAGATATTTATTATATGGGAGAAGCTCAAAGGAAACACTAGGCTGAAAACTTCTTAAATCACATTACAGCAAAATCTAGTACTGCTTGAAAGAAAGGCTACAATTTGACATGCTTAAATTTAAGTCATTTAAATCATTAAAGTTATTTAAATTAATATTTCAAATATACTAAATCTAGGTAGATTTAGTATATATCAAACAACTAAAATGACCAAATTATATTCAGAACAATATCATAAATAAAACTCATATATATACTCATATACTTATAAAAAAAAGCTTCTTAAAAGCTTACAATCTAGAAGCAAGAAGAAAATATAATAGCAAATTAGCTAGTAAATTGAAAAAGCCACGATAGGCTGAGTGAAAGCTTAGAAAGTTCTTCAATAAATAAGATCTTATTTACGACGGGAATTGAAAGGAAAATCACCGTCTGCGGCCCGTCTCACAATAAGGGGAGTTCTCTTAGATTAAACCAACTTATCCCCTTTCCGCGTTTATCAGATTTCATGATTTCTGTTTAATCTTCACAAGTTTTTCTAGTATTGATATTTGCTTTTTTTTCTCGTGGCGGTAGGTATAAAGATGGTATATATATGCTTTTTGGTTTAATAAATTGATTGTTTGTTTGCTTGTTTGTACTGTACAAAATTACTAAATCGATTTGGATGCGATTAAGCATTTTTTGTAAATATATAAAAAATTGAACGCAGCTGGATTTGAACCTGCGCCCCGTTGGACACCGGTCGCTGAGCTGCGCGTTTTTTATACATTTTTAAGACAAAAACATGTAATAAATAAAAATGTTAAATGCGGTTTTCAGAGTTAGCGAGTCTAACAGCATTAGATATCTATAGTGCCATTTCTATTTCAAATTTTTACATTAATTTAGTCCACAGAATCATAAAAGAATCTTACTACCAATTATAAAAGCAGTGGATGTATGTTACCAATTTCAATTTATAGCTGATAGCTATCTGTTTTAGCAACGCAAAAGATCTACGGGAAAGTTTGTTGAAATTTAAAATAGAGATGAAAATTATAGATTCGTCCACGTCGTCCCGTTACAAAAACTCTCTAAGTCGGACATATTTCAATAATTATATCTTTTTTCTTCAATATTTTGCTGTATTTTATTTAGCTTTTTAATTTTTTGCTATCTTGGTATCGTTTTGAAGTAATTAAAACTACACCAAGATAGTTTTTTTTGTCCCGTGGACGGACGGGTTAAGAATACAATTCCTCTCCGTCGCTGAGTAGCGTCCCGTAAAAGGCGGGTAACCCAGTAACTTGGTCGTAGGAGATTCGTTCTCCGACTGGCTCGCGACCACTATTATGTCGAAGCCGAACCGCCAAATATCTTGTGATGTGTTCCGGTTCGATGGCATGTAAGCCAGCTTTCCCTATTCCCACCATTCCCATTCTTCCTCCTTCTGTCATACATCCCCGAGGCTGGCAACGCATCCATAACTTTAATGTTGTAGATGTTTATGGGCGAAGGTAGCCACTGAACACCAGGTGGGCCTTCAATAAAAAAACATGCGCTTTCCAAATCTTAGATAAAGGCACGGTGTTAAGTTCCGCAATCTCCCCATAGTCTAACAAGAGAAACAAAAAAATAACCATTAAAAATTCCGCTTCACTTTTATCGAGAAGCACCGAGCAATACGGAAAAGATATAAAAAAATGCTTTTACAATATTGAAGTAATAAGAAATTCAGAAGGTATAAATTTTTTTAAGACGACCTGTTATCATAATAGCGGAGCTAATAACTCCAGTCGTAAAACTTCAATCTCCCACCACCTCTCGCTTGGAGGCCTAATTATTTATTTAAAACCTTTAAAAGTCTAATTTTACTTTGATTATATATTTTTTTTAGCTTCACGCTGTATCCCGCACAAAGCAGGGTAGGCAGAGGGAACCTAGTATTAAGATACTCCGTTCCCCAGTTTCCGCCGAATTCGGAGGCATTGCGTGTTAAGTGGCGGAACTGAACGCCGCGCTTTACCTCGACACCAGAGCGAAGAAAATGGAAATATTAAATATTTCAACTCTTCGAGTGGGAATCGAACCCGCAACCAGTCGTTTACAGTCACACGCTTGTGCCACTGCGCCACGACTGGCCCTTGGACTGGAATTATTTATTTAAAACCTCTAAAAGTCTAATTTTACTTTGATTATTGTTGCCATTAAATGATATACAGATTAACTTTAATATTTATAAGGTGCTTAAGTATAAGCTAACCTAAGCTAAGAGTCTTTGCGTAGTGGAAAAGTAGTCTAACTGTAAATACGATTGGTTGTGGGTTTGATCCTCATTTGGGGAACTATATATATTTTTTTATTTCTCTGGTTCTGTATTTCTTAAGGCCGGTGAGCGGACGGTAAAAATGGTGTGTCTTGCCTACCCTTTGCCTTTGAAATGCTTAACAGTGCACTTTTATTGATACTTAACTGTGCATTTTGCACGTATACCAATACTTCATGAATCTACTTCTTTACTCTTGGATCCGAATTGTATAACGAATACTTCAAACTTTATAATACCTGTATTTTTTGTATTTTATTTTGTCTATAGTTCATTGTTTTTTATTTTTAACTAGATCTTGGTCTTCACCTTGGAATTCGCATGATTCATCGAACGAGATAGTTCGTTCAAATTTTATTTCATAAATGTTCATAACAGAAAGGAGTTGTTTAACGGAGTGTTTTAACACTAGGTTCTGTCTGCCTGCACTGCAACAAGAAAAAACCTGAACCTGATCGTTTTATTTCCAAATGAAATAAGAAAAAAAGCTTACTTAAGCTATATATATAGCTTGTATGTTGGGAAAGTAATAATTTCGTTTAGATTGTTCCTTGTTATGTCAATTAATCTTAATCGGCGCTTCAAATGAAAACTGGCATAAGTGTTCTGGCAAACTTAACGTTAAAATGACTTTTAATCTTTTTTAAGATTCTCTCCACTCTAAATTCTTCTTTGTACTGGCAATAAATGTAACTTCTTTTCCCTTGAAAAAGACATTTAAAAAACGTATAAAAATTTGAACGCAGCGGGATTCGAACCCGCGCCTCCTGAATACCGTTCAGGCGCTCTCACCACTGAGCCATACTACTATCCCCTGCGTCGAAATTCTTATACGCTTTATTACAACTTATTCTTTTCCCTTTCCCTTTAAAATATTCTATATTTCTTATTTTCAACTAAATAGACTGCAGTAGACTACTTAGCCAGGGGCGTAGTAATCTAAAATTAATTTTAAATCCCCCAGCTTCCTGTGTTTTGGGTGCGGAAGACCGTCTTTTGTGTTTATGCCCCGGGGTTAGAATAGAACGTGTTTGTTTCGCTTAATGCGTTATAAATGATGAATTTGTATGTGTTTTCTAATTGTAGGCTAAAATGGCGTTTGAATGAGCAATTGTCGCTTCTCAGTAAAGGAACTGATTATGTAGTGGGACAGTGGAAGAGGTAATTAATTTCTTTAGGTGGCCAGTCGTGGCCCAGTGGCACAAGCGTGTGACTGTAAACGACTGGTTGTGGGTTCGATTCCCACTCGAGGAGTTGAAATATTTCATATTTCCATTTCCTTCGCTCTGGTGTCGAGGTAAAGCGCGGCGTTAAGTTCTGCCACTTAACACGCAAACCTCCGAATTCGGTGGAAAGTGGGGAACGGAGTGTCTTAACACTAGGTTCCCTCTGTCTACCCTGCTGTGTCCGGGATACAACGTGAAGCTAAAAAAAAAAAATTCTTTAGTCAAATCCCCAGTCCACGCAATTGCAGTCAGACACTGAGCATCATGGCGCAGTGCTGTGCAATGCAGTGCAGTGCTTTCAAATTTCATAATAATGTTTCAAAGTAACAAAATTTGATTTTATTTCCATAAGAATATTTTAAACAGAAAATATTAAACTTTATCTATATGAATTTGTTCAGGTTATTTATACTGTATATTTTTTTCTTTTTTGACTTTTTTGACGCATAGAAGGATAGCCAAAGAGAACCTAGTGTTAACAACCTCTGCTCTCCCTGAGAAATGATTATGTTTCAAGTATTTTTATTTCTACCTCCTGGTGAACAAGTCAACGGACAGTGTTGGATTTCTCCACTCGACACGCAACGTCTCGCATTCAGGCATTTAGGCAGAAAGTAAAGAACGTACAATATAATCATTTTAAAAGAAACTATTTTTGTAAATGTTTTATAGATAAAAAGCAATATTTCATAATTATTTTGACACATTTGCCTAAAAGTATTTTTTTAGCTTCTATTAAAACAAGTGTGGCCAGACGTGGCCCAGTGGCACAAGCGTGTGACTGTAAACGACTGGTTGTGGGTTCGTTTCCCACTCGAGGAGTGAAAATATTTAATATTTCCATTTTCTTCGCTCTGGTGTAGAGGTAAAGCGCGGCGTTAAGTTCTGCCACTTAACACGCAATGCCTCCGAATTCGGCGGAAAGTGGGGAACGGAGTGTCTTAATACTAGGTTCCCTCTGCCTATCCTGCTGTGTGCGGGATACAGCGTGAAGCTAAAAAAAAAATTATTTTGACACATTTGCCTAAAATGGATATCAGACTTAATTTATATTATAGTTAAATCACTGTAAGCGTTTGAACAAAACAAAAACAACTTGTGCTATTTGCTTGCTACAGCAAATATTGACCGACCTCGCACTCTCTAACATTGGCATTTCACAAACCATGTTATAAAGCATACTATTTAAATAAATTATATTTAAGTAGGTAATTTGCAATTTATTACGATATTAGGGCATTGTGTTGCAGTATCAAAGTATTTAATTGTAAACGCGATTGGATGTGGGTTAAAATTTCAAGAAATGTTATCCTTGTTGAAAATTATTTTAATTTTTGGGGCTGGTCGTGGCGCAGTGGCACAAAGTGTGACTGTAAAGCGACTGGTTGTGGGTTTGATTCCCACTCGAAGAGTGGAAGCATTCATTATTTTGATTTTCTTCGTTCTAGTATCGAGGCAAAGCTCAGCGTTAAATTCCGCCACTTAACACACAATGCCTCCGAATTCGGCGGTGCGTGGGGAACGGAGTGTCTTATCACTAGGTTCCCTCTGCCTACCCTGTTGTGAGCGGGTTACGGCGTGAAGATAAAAAAATATTTTTACTCAATACGCAATGTCTCGATTTTGGGAGGAAAGGATGGAGGGCGGAGTGTTTTGACACTAGGTTATCTATGTGATCTATGTTATCTCGGTTTCCTATGTGAGAAAAGCGTTAAACGCAAAAAGTAGTCTACAGTAGTAAATGATGTTACTGTGCAACGCCCTATTTTATGCTTAGAACCTGTCAGTTTATTTCTTGTTTACGCTTTTTATTTATAATACGAAGTAAGAGTTGTTCAACTTGTAAGTTCGAAGCGCCGTAACTAAACAACTGAACTGTAACGTAAACGTAGTATTTATTATAAGTTAGTTATAATTACGAAGTATTGGATGAATATTTTGAACAAAAGTTTTGAAGCAAACATGACATAATAAAGCGTAGGTCAGTAAATAAGTGTTTTTTTTTTTAATTTTTAAGACCCCATTCATAGCACAGTGTGATAGCGTGCCAGTGGATGCCATGGTTGTTGATGCGGTAAAACTGACGGTATATTAATTCTTGTATCTTTTTAGTCTATATTGATTGATTTTCTTTATGTTGATTATCAACTCAATTAACTTAAGTTAAGGACATTGCCTGCATTACATTAGAATGATATAACATTCGTCATATTAGACATAGCAAAGCCAAGCAAAAATCGTTAATAACATTATATAAATATATACACACAAAATATAAAAACAAAATATAACATGATTATAGTTCAAGTACCGATAGCAAATAACCTAATAACGGAATAGTGAGAAAAACGTGGATTTCAAAAGGTTCCACCCGTCGCGTCGCGGCTCAAAGGGCGTATTACGTTATCCCGTAAAGATGCGGATGCTGAGTGACATAGAACAACCTTCATCTTTCCCCTCTTTGCTTGTTGGGTACACTTTTGTGAAGATTTTAGGATAAAATTATAAATTTTATATAATAAATGGGTTTTACTTGTCAATTGTCAGACTTCTTCGCCTAATACATTTTGGCTGCGTTTGTCTGTCAATCACTTTATAACCAACCAAATTATTAAATAGTAAAATAAATCACTCACTGTAATATCGGTACATCTATAGAGATGCTAACAATAAAATAAGTTGTACTAGGCGTTTAAGAAGTGATTCGGTCCCCGTGGCCCGGCTAGTGGCGGTCGAGAAGGAGCACCATCAGGTTTTAGTGGGTAACGGCGGCGTTACCATCTTGCCTCTCCGGAGTCCCACATAACCACGTCCCGACAAATGCTATGGGCACCTGTGAGCCCATGAACAGAGTTTCCCAATTAAAAAAAAAAAAAAACAAACCACGTCCCGAGTCCCCACTCGGGCTGGTATCCGTAACGAATTTCCTGACGGTAAAAAAAAGGCGTTTAAGAAGTAGGAAACTTTGACGTAGCCAGATATATAATACCTACTGCTGAGCGTTTGGACGGTTACCCGAGGCGCGAGTTCGTGTGCCTTTACGTTCAAATTTGTATACCTTTCCTAAAAGTACTTTTCATTCTCATAAAGAAAGTGTGAGAATAATAATATCGGTACATTTAAACCAAGAGGGCGTACGCTGGTTTTGGTTTATTAGACACGTAACAATTGTCATTAAACTTTCAAAGCAAAATATATTGCGGAAAATCCAACGAGCTCTTTTGCTTGTTAAAGGCTGAAAGTGATTATATATTCCGGCAGAAAGTAGAGAACGGAATATCTTGTAATTAGGTCCTCATTACCTACTCTGCTCTGCAGGGAAAAGCACGAAGATGATTAACATATATAGATACCATTCATTATTATAAAAAATAATATTTTTCTGTTTAATATAAAAAAGTACATTTGTAATCAAATTAAGGTAGCACATCAAAAAGTAAGCCAACGAATTCACGTCCTGAATTTTCCAATCGGCTGGTAACCGTGTCACTATGTGTGAAGTATTCTACTATTGCATTATAGCTCTTATACCAAGGCAAGAGAGGTCAGGTTTGCGAGAAACATACTTATCGTAAATTGTAGATCCCTTAAAATATTGCTCCTGGGTATATATCGGTGTTACAAATTCGGATACTGTGGGCTTCTTAGATATCTGTTACTGTTTCAGCGTTATTCAATAAGTCTATATATCATGATGTCTTGTATAGCAAAAATAAGGTAATATGTTAACATGACACCGTTGTGGTTTAGTGGTTCGTGAGTGTAGGTGATGGTCGTCAGTTCTATTAAGAGGACTTATAGAAATGTCTTTCGTGGTACAGTGGTACAGTGTATGTAAGTGCGGTTGGTTGTGGATTCAATTCCCACTCGGGGGAAATTATTTTTATTCATTTTAAATTATCTTCATTTCTCCGCTCCGGTACGACAAAACCCGGTGTTAAGTTCAATTACTCCACATATAATGTCTCGATTTGAGATTGCGTTTTCTTTGACTACTTCATTATATGGAAAGAAGAACTTATAATGTTGAAGAGCAAAGAAATAACAGATTATACCTACTTTAAAGAAATCCACGCTTGTTAATTAATAATTTATTAGCTTTCACTGGGTAATTTTTTTAAGTATAATAATGAAGGCCAGTAGGTAACTATGTATTAAATATAAAATGTAAAAACGTGGTTGCAATACAATTAAAAAATTACATGGAAAGTTCATTCACACACGCGCTATAACTGATCGTGTTTATAGTCAGCCATGTCCCATGATGTGTACTTCACGAATGATATAAATAATAAAAAGTACTTATGCATAAATATTCACCCAAAGATTGTTTGCATCTAAAACAATCACTTAACATTGTCTTAAACATCCTAATAAATAAGGCTCTGTCTCGTGTTGGCGGGTGCTATGACACTCAATTCTTTGTTCTCCTGAATCCAAGACTCTTTACACACACCGCGTTTTGTCGTACCAGGGCAGTAATGAAAATAATTTAAATATAATCAAATACCTATTATCAATCAAACTCATAATTATCACACTTACAGTCAGGTGTCCCACTGCACCTCCATTTTAATAAGGTTTTTTTTCGCTTCTCGCTGTATCCCACAAATGGAAGAGGGCAGAGGAAATCTAATTTTCAAACATTTCAATACAAATTTGCCGCCGAATTCATTGGCATTGCGTGTTAAGTGGCGGTATTAAACGAAGAAAATGAAATATTAAACATTTCAATTCCTTCCTCCAGTTGAAACCGAATTCACAACCTGTCGCATTTACAGACACACTTTACGCCACGACTGGCCTCACTTTTAATAAAGTGACTGTTCCACTCTCCTCAAAAGACAGACAACCTAGATAAAGCCAAATACCGTCGCAAAGCGTTCCCCAACAACAAAATCCACGTTGTTTACATCTTGAAAGCTGCCTCTGCTTTACAAAGTTCTCTGTAAGCAAAAACTTTTGGAAAAACGCGCAAAAGTTGCAAAACTTTTTCTCATTTGTGAGAGAACTGGAACTGTAACAACTCGAAAACATTACAGTTTCAGCGAAAAGCCACAGTTTATGTATTTCTTTATTTTCGACTTTAATTCTAAACGTCTACCGTTATGTGGATGTTAGTGGAATGGTTATGATGAGTTTTCGTACTAAAGTTTAGTTTGAGATTTTCTGATTATTGTTATTTTTTTTTTGTAGCTTCACGCTGTATCCCGCACGCAGCTGGGTAGGCAGAGGGAAACTAATGTTAACACATTCTTTTCCCCACGTTCCGCCGAATTCGGAAGCATTGCGTGTTAAGTGGCGTAACTTAAAGCCACGCTTTGCCTCGGCACCAGAGCGAAGAAAATGGAAATATTAAATATTTCCACTCCTCGAGTGACAATCGAACCCACATCGCTTAACAGTTATACATTGTGCCGCTGCACCGCGACTGGCCTCATTATTACTGATTATCCGTTAGCACATGAATTTCGTTTTCTACATTTTTTTTTTAGATTTATGCTGTTTTCTCCAAAAAAAAAACTAGATAGAGAGGAATTAATGTCGGGATACTTCGTCCTCTACTTTTGTCGTTAAATAGTTTTATTTCTTCGCTTAACTAATTACGAGACAAAGAGGGTCGTTAAATCCCGCCACTAAACACGTTAATATCAATTTCAAGCGAAAACTGGAGGACGGAGTGTCTCAACACTGTATTGTCACTCTCCACCCCGCTATACGAAATACGTGAATCTGAAAGAAAATTTAATATTTAAACAACACCACAAAAAACCTTGCACGAAACTGAACACAACCGAATTCAATTACTTCCAAACAATATACACATGTGTAATAATTTGTAAAAGTTAACGCAAAAAGTGACAAAGGCCGCTGAATAACATACTGTGTATACTTCATGGTTATACTATAGTATACTATAGTATACGTATACTGTACACCGGAACTACAATGTATGGACAGTTTCAATTATGCCGCTTTTTGTCATCGCAGTAAAGCTTTGTTCTTGTTGCGTTGGGTTCACGCGATCATTAATTTTTTACGCAACGTTTGTGACCAACATATTGGTGATATTTTCAAGATTAATAGTTTGTTTTTTTGGACAGAAATTGTTATTTAGACTTTTTTACATTGGGAGGTTATGGCGCTGTGGAGCAGCGTCTGACTCAATCGTCGGATTCAATGGTTGTAAGTTCGATGCTTAAATCTTTTCATTTCCTCGTTCTGGTAAAACAAATCATGGCGTTAGTTCTACGACTGTCTCACACAATGTCTTAATTTTGGGTAAAAAGTGGAGTGGAGTAGAAGTGTCATAACACTAGGTTATCTATGAATTCTAAAAGAGAAAGTATCTTCCTTTTTATTCATACAACAATTAAAACGTGCTTGCAAAATCTCCACATATATAATTTATACTTTGAATTAAATAGGAAGGTGGTGTTTATGAAGTATATAGAAGACCAGAACATATATCTAGAGTAAATAATATAAAGAAATAAAAAAAAATAATTAAGAAGTCGAGCCAGCACATTTTTGTAACCGCCTAACAATTGCGAATACCAACCACTTTTAGTGTTTGTTTAATGTTAAAAAATATACTTTTAACATAATATGTGTTATTTTTAATTATAAATAAATATTAATTAAAATGTATATATTATTAAGAAATAATAGAAATAACTTAAGCAAAGCATTATAAAAAATATTCTAAGGGTCATTTTGAAAATGCAGAACCTTTGATCGTAGTAATTACTGGGTTTCTTTATAAGAAGGAAGTTTAAAAAATATATACATATGTATTGTAATATACCCTGATAGGGGGAAATTCAAAGAACGATACTTGTGCGAGCTTTTCCTTAATTATGTTTATGTTTATAGTTTCTGGGGCCAGTTCGTGGCACAGTGGCAAAAAGTGTGACTGTAAAGCGACTGGTTGTGGGTTCTATTCCCACTCGAGGAGTGGAAATATTTAATATTTCCATTTTCTTCACTCTGGTGTCGAGACAAAGCGCGGCGTAAAGTTCCGCCACTTAACAGGCAATGCCTCCAGGATTCAGCGGAAAGTGGGGAACGGAGTGTCTTAGCAATGAGTTACCGACCCTCGCCGCCGCAACCTACGCCGCTTGGGGAAATACTACTGAAGCTAAAATCTTTTCGGTTAGACAAGGCGCAGCGTTCCATTGTATTAACAAGAAGGCAATGTTTTTAAATACCTATTTACAACCTATTTAAGTTATAATATTCAACATTTAGAATTTAATTTGTACGATAACTTTTGCTTATTTATTTTTTTTATTTGTTGAATTATATACTCGTATAATCATCCATACTTATATTATAAATGGGAAAGTCTGTGTGTTTGTCTGTCACGCTTTCACGGCTAATCTACCAGTCCTATTTTGATGAAATTTAGAATGAAAGTAGTAAAAGTGACTGGGTCTAACATAGGCTACTTATTTTTTAAAAAATCAATCTCTAAAGGGTTGAAATAGGGGATGAAAGTTTATATGAAAAATCTAAACCGCTTGATTAATTGTAATGAATTTTGGCATAAATATAGTTGATAATGTAAGCTTAAACATAGGCTACTTAATTTTTTGAAAATGCACCCCCCCCAGGCTTGCAATATAGTTCGAGATAGTTCACGCGGCGAAGCCGCGAGCGGGCCGCTAGTATACCATATAACAACTATACTATAGATATACAGAAATAGACATCCAACGGGTACAATGTGTCACTAATTCTAATTGCTGATATGTTCATATATTTTTTATTTAATTTTATATTTGCAGCTTTACAACATTTCCTGCATAGCTGTAATAGTTAAAGTGAACGTAGTGTCAAGTCTCTCCATTTTCCATTTTACGCTCGAATACGAGACATTATATTGTGTTAAGAAAGTCTTATCTAAATGGGGCATTAAAAATAAATAAAATATATTCATTTATTCAAATAGAAATAGATCCCACAACCATCGTGTTTATAATCAAAGCTTCCACTACCACTTCGCCCTGTTAGCCTCTAACATTTATTTTAACGTATATTAACTTATATGAGTGAAGGAATAAAGTTAAGGTGAACCCTAACTATTGATCGAACAATAACGACAGTCGTTACGCACAGTTAGATGTCTGTATAATTTCTACATTACAGACCTCCAAGGGCAGATGCCACATGCCTCCATTTAGAAGTACTTAAAAATATTCAAAAAATGACGAGTAAAATATGATGCTTAATTCTTATTTAATATTCGTTGTTGAAAACACTTAAAAAACAATTTCCCCTGATTTTATGTATAGCAGAGTATTCAGAGAATCTAGTGACAAGACCCACCGTTCTCCATTTTCTATCCAAAATCGAGGCATTGTGTGTGTATTTAAAATAAAAATGATGTTGAATGCCCGTAACATGAATTGATTTTTTTTTTTAGCTTCACGCTGTATCCCGCACACAGCAGGGTAGGCAGAGGGAATCTAGTGTTAAGACACTCCGTTCCCCACTTTCCACTGATTCGGAGGCTTTGCGTGTTAAGTGGCGGAACTTAACGCCGCGCTTTACCTCGACACCAGAGCGAAGAAAATGGAAATGGCCCCAAGAAAATTAAAAAAAAAAGATATAAATTAATTTATGATCATTTTATTTATCAAGCCTTATATTGTGGCGAGTCGTGGCCCAGTGGCACAAGAGTGTGACTGTAAACGACTGGTTGTGGGTTCGATTCCCACTCGAGGAGTGGAAATTATATTTCCATTTTCTTCGCTCTGGTGTCGAGGTAAAGCGCGGCGTTAAGTTCCGCCACTTAACACGCAAGCCTCCGAATTCGGCGGAAAGTGGGGAACGGAGTGTCTTAACATTAGGTTCCGTCTGCCTACCCTGCTGTGTGCGGGATATAGCGTGAAGCTATTTATTTATTTATTTTATTTTATTTATCAAGTGGAAATAGAACCCAAAACCAATCGCAATAACAGTCAGACCACGTGCCGCTGTGATTGATGATTCATAAAACAAAAAATATTTTAACTTTTCTTATATACTATTATTGTCTATTCATGCATGGCCAGTCGTAGCCCAGTGGCACAAGCGTGTGACTGTAAACGACTGGTTGTTGGTTCGATTTCCAGTCGAGGAGTGGAAATATTTGATATTTCCATTTTCTTCGTTCTGGTGTCGAGGCAAATAGCGGCGTTAAGTTTCGCCTTCGAATTCGGCGGAAAATCGGGAACGGAGTGTCTTAATACGAGGTTCCCTCTGCCTACCCTGTTGTATGCGGGATGCAGAGGGAAAAAATATATAATTTTTCATTTCTGATTACCCTGACATGCGTGATAAAGCGTGAATATGCTTTTTCTAATAATAATAATAGTCTATAAATATTGAATATCTAACAAATGCTATAACACTTAGAGATAGGCTTTATTATTTGGGTTGTAGTTATTATCGTAAACATGCCTCCGTGAGTAATGCGCCAACTAACGATACGAGCTAACTTTGGTGTTATTGTACGTAATGTTTTATTCTATTGTCGTAGTTGTTATACAAATAACCTAATTTGATATAACTATTTCAATTAAGGCGTCGTGGCGCAGTGGGATAGTATCTCTTTTTGCGCGATGGTTGTGTATACGATATCAATTGTAAAAAGTATAATTAAGTTATAGATTATTATTATAAATCCGTTCAGGTCAGATAAAATTTGCGTTGTTGAGTATCATCAGTCAACATTGAAGAAAGGCGCGGTCGTATTTGCTCCGTTTAAATGTTGTTGTTCGAGGTGATCATCAAACTCGCAACTAAACTTAAGAACCGTTCAATAATATAAAGATAATCGTATAAGCAATATAAAGATTCCTAAACCAATGCATACATTTGACCGAGTGCAATGACCGGGCAACAAAATCGTGAAAGGAAAAATTAAAAGAAAAGAAAATCCAAACAAGATCTAAAACACAAAGGCGCGGAGCTGCGTCTGTGGAGACTATAAACTCTATAGAAAAAAAAGTTGTGGCCAGTCGTGGCCCAGTGGCACAAGAGTGTGACTGTAAGCGACTGGTTGTGGGTTCGATTCCCACTCGAGGAGTGGAAATTATATTTCCATTTTCATCGCTCTGGTGTCGAGGTAAAGCGCGGCGTTAAGTTCCGCCACTTAACACGCAAGCCTCCGAATTCGGCGGAAAGTGGGGAACGGAGTGTCTTAACACTAGGTTCCCTCTGCCTACCCTGCTGTGTGCGGGATATAGCGTGAAGCTATTTTTAAAAAAAGGTTGTTTTTCAAAAATATTTTTTTATAATGGTGAATTGTTATAAGGTCACGTGAATAATACTTTAAGATTGCAAAAAGATAAAAACACTCATACAGACTCACACGTGCGCGCATGTACCCAAGCATCATTTTCTTGAAAGGAAATTTCAACCGCAGTAACTTTGTTGTATTACATGTGTTTTTGATAACAAAATACTTTTTTAAATTTCAATATGTTCATCGTCATCTATATGTATGTTTGTAGCTGTCGCTTGTTTGGCTATGTGGTTCCATGTTGCTTTCGTTACGCAGAAATCTGTGTGAATTATGTCTTCAAGCAATCTCTGTCTAGAAAGAAGACTTTTGATATTATGGACTTCAATAAGTCTTAAAAAAATAAGTTAACTTAATTTTTTAACATTTTTAAATGTTTTTCACACATTTAAGTTATAAAAACATTTGTAAAAAAACTGAACTTAATACATAACTATTATATAAGGAACATTCCTTGTATGTTCTGAATAAAGCTTCAAATTTTCGGTTAAAAATTTCAATCCAAAATTTTAGTCCAATGATAAACAAAATAAGCAAAAGGTCACTGGAAATGCGCCTCCATATTCCTTAATAAAGGCGGTTCATAATCTGGCGTTCTCGAAATGTGGTTAAGCTGGCTTTGAAATTAATTTGGTCAAGACTGACTTTAATAAGCAGACTGGTGGTTCTGTATATTAGCTTCACTATTTTTGCCGCATAGTAGGGTATGGCCTCAAATCGAGGCATTGCGTATTACGTGTTAGTTTTTCAACGCCGCGCGTTGTCTTATATCTAATACCACAGCGGGGAAATAAAAAAAATGGTAATTTCCTCGGTCGAAATCGAACACACAACTATCGCGTTTACAGTCAGACGCTATTCTATGGCCTCAATTTCGTATATTGAATATTCAAACTTCTTAACAAAAATGGAAAATTTCAATATTTGAGACTTGTTCCGTGTACCTAATTTAAAATAACTTCAATGAAGAAATATTTATTGAAAATTAAATTGACAATGTTAAACTAAGATGCGATTACAACGTGACAATGCCGTAATCAGTAGTAGTTTAGATTCACGCTGTATCCCTTGCGGGGTAGTCAGAAAGAACGGAACACCAAACACTACTTCTTTCCCTGCATACTTCTTTCGCCTCGTCCACTGTCATCAACCTCTTCATACACGCCCTTCGGGGGGTCCTCATCCTTTGTACGTGACCTTCCTCCAGTAACGTCGATACTGTGTTTTCGAAGGTGATAGTTAGGTGTGCTGAAAGATATATAAGGCAAAGGTGAGTGGTAAGTGGTCAACTGACATGCTTATAGGCATTAACTAAATAATATTAACATTAAAATTAGTGTCTTAAGTCTCCGTCTGGTTACAAAAAGCTTTTGGGTTCTACAACAAAACGCAATAAGTCGAAATGAAAAACAAATGATTTAAGTTGTTCTTATCACTAAACTGTGCAAAAGGCAAATAATGATAACAAAATCGTTCCGTTGTGGCCAGTCTTGGCGCAGTGGCACAAGCGTGTGACTGTAAACGACTGGTTGTGGGTTCGATTCCCACTCGAGTAGTGGAAATTATATTTCCATTTTCTTCGCTCTGGTGTCGAGGTAAAACGCGGCGTTAAGTTCCGCCACTTAACACGCAAGCCTCCGAATTCGGCGGAAAGTGGGGAACGGAGTGTCTTAACACTAGGTTCCCTCTGCCTACCCTGCAGTGCGCGGGATACAGCGTGAAGCTGAAAAAAAAAAAAAAATAAATCGTTCCAAAGCAATAAACATTGATTATAATAGTATCAGGTGCGGAACGCTAAGTAAAGTCCACTATGCTCGTAGCAAAAGAGCGACGTACAATTTTCCAATTTGAACCGTGAAGCACACCCGGTGAATACGGGCCGTTATCGGTAAGCCTTGTACTAAGGTAGCTAACAATTGAAAATATATATTGAAAGAATTTTTGATGTGTTCCCTTTAAAGACGATATTTTAGAAATTAAATGAATAAAGTGACCAGTCGTGGCCCAGTGGCACAAGCGTGTGACTGTAAACGACTGGTTGTGGGTTCGATTTACACTCGAGGAGTGGAAATATTTATCATTTCCATTTCGTTCGCTTTGGTGTCGAGGTAAAGCGCGGCGTTAAGTTCCACCACTTAACACGCAAGCCCCCGAATTCGGCGGAAAGTGGGAATGGAGTGTCTTAACACTAGATTCCCTCTGCCTACCCCGCTGTGTGCGGGATACACCGTGAAGTTAAAAAAAAATAGTAAAAAAGTATATAGTATTACAGGACACCCTCGCGGCGCAGTAGGACAGTGTCCGACTTTAAGCACGGTTGGTTTTAGCTTCGATTCCCACTCGAGGTAACGAATACATATTATTTTTTATTTCTCTGCTGTAATATCTAAGGCAAAACATGGCTCTACTCGTAGAAATGATTATATTAAAATTAGTTTTATTCTCATACTCTGGTATTAAAACCAAGCGCAGCGTTCGGTTACGCAATCTAACACGCAATGACTTACAACTAACCATCTGGTTACAGTGGTTAATTTATAACGGAGAATGAAGAACGGAGTGTTTTACTCCAGGTCATCTTTGATTATCTTGCTATATGGAGAGAAGCGTGATAATTATACAAATCTACAAAGTAAATATATCACCTATTTATGAAATATACAGGCACAAAGTGTGACTGTAAAGCGTCTGGTTGTGGGTTCGATTCCTACTCGAGGAGTGGAAATATTTATCATTTCCATTTTCTTCGCTCTGGTGTCGAGATAAACACCGCGCGGTGTTAAGTTCCGCCAATTAACACGCAATGCCTCCGAATTCCGCGGAAAGTGCGAAACGGAGTGTCTTAACACTAGGTTCCCTCTGCTGTGTGCGAGAAATGGCGTGAAGCTAAAAAAAACAATAATAATTAAACATAACATTTATAACGCGTAAACCTACGTAAAATATCTGCTCTAGATTATTCTAATCATTTAGTTATCCGTCCCTATCTTTTCACCCCGAAAGGTAAAACAGGGTGGGTAAGGTAAAAAAAGTATATAAAAAAATTTGGAACCCCCACAAAAAACTCAAGTCATTATCACTCGTTTAAGTATTCGGCTTCTCATCAAACTTTGTCTCTTGATATTATTAAAGAACAAATCCGCAACTCCTCAATCAAACTTAATAAAAAAAGCGGCTATGAAAATTTCTACGGAAAATACTTTCTTTTTAATGAAAAGGACAATCGAGTTAGGTCAAATTGTCAACTTCCGGTTTTGAAAGCTTTAAATATCGTCGTTTTGTGTCTAAAATTGTTTTAAAGTTATAATGGGTTGGTATTAGGATAATGAAATATAATGTAAATGTAAAGTATTATCTAATTTTATATAGATGAGATCACTGTCGTAGTACAAGGGAAAAGTGTCAAATTGTAATTGTTTAGTTGTGGGCTTGATTCCCATTCGGTATATGATTACATTTATAATAATATTTTCATTTCTCTTCTTTGGTGCCTAACCTAAAAAAACACGGCTTTTAAGAAACGGCTTCTAACCTAAGAAAAAATAGCTTCAGGTGGAATGTGAAAGACGGAGTGTCTTGACACTGCGTGGAAAAGCATGCGCTAAATATGAGCTTTAGACAAGCCGAACCTATACTTATCGAATACAGCAAAGCACTTTACAATTAAGTTACTAGTGTTTTATTAGAAAAATATTAAAAAAATAATAAAATAAAAATCAAGTCATTTTTATCCATTCAGGTAGTGACAAATCACTCTGCTCTTGAACTAATTCAAACATAATATATAATACAAATTCACTTGTGGTCTATCCATGCGCCACAAATGGTACAACCGCCTTAGTATTTCCCACGTATATCAGTATAGCCGTATCCTATGAGATGCATAAAGGATGCTGCGGTGAAACTGTCGTAGTATGGAGACTTGGGAACGCTATAGTAGAATAGATTGCTTACTCAAACAGGAAATGTGGACATTATTAAATATTTTACCAATTAATTTTTTAATATGATGGGATAGGACATAAGGCGGCGTTAAGCTCCGCAACTGCGCGCAATGTATGACACATTGGGTGGATAGTGGAGAACGGAGTGTCTTATTTAGGTTATCTTTGACAACGCTGTTATTTTTGAAAAAATATGAAATTGTAGTCCAAAGATTTTTTTCATTTCAAACGATATTAAAAGAAACTTGTTATATTATATATAGTACACAAACAATCTATTTTATTTTAACACATATTTGACATATTTGATATACCTACAACTTGGAGTAAAAATTTTCATGTCTTATAAATATTTTCCGAAAGTCTTTGTCTTGAATATGTTTCTATAATTCTTAATTATATATAGGATAGGCCAATCTATAAATAAATAAAATCAAGAATTGTGTGTGCCTTGTGCCGTGATGCATGAAAAAATGAAGCTTTAACAACTTTGTATATAAACAATATTTTGTTATGAGCGTTTTCTACAGAAGAGGCTATGGTGCAGTGTGTCAGCGATTGACTGTATTTGTGTTTGTATCTGAGTTTGATTCCCAGATGGTGAAATAATTATATTATTTTCAAAGCAAGGCATTTAGTTCTACTACTCAAAACGCAATGTCTCTGATTCGTTTAGAAAGTGGAAAACGGAGAGTCTTGACACTAGGTACTCGCTCACTACCGTCAAAGGAACGTGAGGGTGAGAATCTCTACAGAACTAAGTTTTGTTTTTTTAATTATAAAATCAGGAGCGCCTATCTTAGTCTCCATTAGCACTTTTTGGCTCAAGATTTTTCCTTTTTATTATAGTAATCACTCTTTGCTACTTGGGTTTTCGTGTTCAAGGGTAAACTTTTACTTAAGAAAATTTGTCTATATTTTAAAGCCGTGGCAATACCGTAAGTGGAACAGCGTCAGATTTTTAATGGTTGTAGGTTCGATTTCTATCATTCTCTTTTCTTCGCTCTCGTATCTAAATTATAGCATTGAGTTTTAAGCATGAAACTACTTTTTTTTTACCTTTCTTTTTATTTTTACCTTCATATTTTTTTTTTAGCTTCACGCTGTATCACACAGCAGGGTAGGCAGAGGGAACCCAGTGTTAAGACACTAAGACTAAATGAGGAACGGAGTGTCTTAACACCTTCATAATATTTCTGTATATGTACATATATGTCTTCCATAAATTCGGGAAGCCAGAGAGAATTTGCGAAAGACCAAAATTATTCCCCTTTTCACTGTTCGTTTAGAAACATAGCCTTCCAGATCAAGTCGTAAGTATTTTGATAAAGTATCACTGCTTAGGCAATTTGTTGTATTTTATATCTTCAGCTAGTAGTGGTGGCCAGTCGTGGCCCAGTGGCACAAGCGTGTGACTGTAAACGACTAGTTGTGGGTTCGATTCCCACTCGAGGAGTGGATATATTTAATATTTCCATTTTCTTCGCTCTGGTGTCGAGGTAAAGCGCGGCGTTAAGTTTCGCCACTTAACACGCAATGCCTCCGAATTCGGCGGAAAGTGGGGAACGGAGTGTCTTAACACTAGGTTCCCTCTGCCTACCCTGCTGTGTGCGGGATATAGCGTGAAGCTATTTAATTTTTTTAACTAGTAGCTAGAATATTTTCTTTATAATTATAAAGAAATTGAAAAAGTTTCTAAATTATAATTTTATGCGTATTCGTTCTTACGGGCGTCGTTTTTTAAAACAAAGTCCAAATTGCTTATTTGATTTACTACAAAAAAAAAGATGAACCATTAAAAAGTTGTTAATAAAAATATGGTAATGTAACATTTAAGACTTTAAAAGTTTCTTTAATAATAAAGTGCTTTTTTATTTCATGGAGATATGAAAGGAATACTTTAAACATTTATTGTCTCTCTTAGAGAGACAATAGAAAAAATTATCTCTCTTAAGCGGGGACAGAACTCACGATCAAACGAGTTTACAGCCCGACGCTCTACTGGGCCACGATGGAAATAGTTTGACAATATATATATATATATATATTTTTTAGCTTCACGCTGTATCCCGCACACAGCAGGGGTAGGCAGAGGGAACCTAGTGTTAAGACACTCCGTTCCCTACTTTCCGCCGAATTCGGAGGCTTGCGTGTTAAGTGGCGGAACTTAACGCCGCGCTTTACCTCGACACCAGAGCGAAGAAATCGAACCCACAACCAGTCGTTTACAGTCACACGCTTGTGCCACTAGGCCACGACTGGCCACAAATTTATATAATATACTATACATATTATAATAATATATACATTAATTAAAAAGTAATAAAGGCTCTAATCTACGATCTGCCACAAATTATCTAATTATAGATAGTAGCATTAATCCATCTCGCTAATTGGTTTAGACCTGGCATTAACGATGCACTCATTATGTGTGTACCAATGTGTCTTATGGTTCAAAGGATAATGGGATCAGATTCACGTTTCACGCGTTTTCCCGCATAGTCAGAGGAAACTTAGTGTCTCGACACTCCTACTGTTTTGTAAATGTAGGTTTAAATTTCTTTTAAAAAAAGGGGGATTTTTTTCCATCCTGAACGGAGTGATCTGAAATTCTGTAAACACGTTTGTTTGAATGACAGTGATTTTTTAGTTGTGTAACGTCAATTTAAATACAACATGGTGGACCATCCAAGATGGCAGACTTGGTATTTTTAATGCACTTCTATAAAATAGTTTTTTCACCCGTGGGGCGACGGGTCAAGAATACAATTCCCCTTCGCAGCTAGGGTAGCGTCCCGTAAAAGGCGGGTAGCCCAGTAGATTGGTGGTAGGAGACTTGTTCTCCGACCGGCTCGCGACCACTATCATGTCAAAGATGAACCGCCAAATATCTGTTGATGTGTTCCGGTCCGATGGCATGTAAGCCAGCTCACTCCCTATTCCTTCCTTCCCTCTTTCACCCTCAAGGTCGGCAACGCATCCTCAACCCCTATAGTGTTGTGGATGTCTATGGGCGAAGGTAACCACTTACCATCAGGTGGTCCTTCTGCTCATTTGCCTCCTTTATTCAATAAAAAAAAGTAGTTATTAAATAAAGAGATTGCTGAAAATATGTAAAAAAAGTTGTTTTAAAAAAAAGTCCTTTTTTACTTTTAACTTACTGTAATTAATAATTTGAATGCAGCTAAGCTTATATAATATTTACAAAAACAATAAAATTCATTAAAAATATATACAAAACAATGATTCTCAATATATTTTCATATAATGTCTCCCAGCTATAAACACTCGGTGTCTCGCGCATACTAATGCATCGTGACAAACATCTGGTCACATGTCATCCGTTATGTCGCCTTTTAAAAGATCATCATTTGCTACGAGTGTACTGGTATATTCTCAGCTTAACATTGTTTGAGGGAAGAGCTTTTGTTTTAAAGATTAGTACGAACGGCGAAGTACACTATAATTAAAATAAATTTGTAACAATTTTTTTTTTAGCTTCACGCTGTATCCCGCATATAGCAGGGTAGGCAGAGGGAACCCAGTGTTAAGACACTCAGACTCCCACTTCCGCCGGAGGCATTACGTGTTAAGTGGCGGAACTTAACGCTGCGTGAAAATATTAAATATTTCCACTTCTCAAGTGGGAATCGAACCCACAACCAGTAGCTTTACAGTCACACTTTGTGCACAACAAGGGATCTATTTCATATATTTAGTCTGCAGTAACTAAGCTACAATATAATCAGTGCAATTGGAACACAGATTATGTATGGAACGTGAAGCCGCGGTCAGAACATTTCACGCCGAATGAATACCGTTACTGTAATGTAGATTTGGTTTTGAAATGACAGAATATTTGTTAAACATTTTAGGATTTTGCACGTTTAAATCTATGTTTTAGTTACATATTTTTAGAAAACGTTTTTAAATTTGAGCTTAGCAGGATTCGAACACGAGCCTATCGAATACTGCCCAAATATGAACGCAGTTTAACCGCTAAGCCTAACGGTTAAACCGCTTGGATCGTTCCCAAAATGCGTTGGTTTGAATCTTGCCTTTAAATTTTCGTTAAGAGAATGAATAAAAGACTATAATTAAATTAAATTAATGAATTAGTTTTTTTTATTTTAATAATAAATCTCGAATGGCTTTTTTTTTTTTTACAATTTAATTTACACCACTACGGACATAAGGTCTGTACCTTTTTTTAAAATAATCTTTTTCTTTTTATATATAAATTCCTTATTTGATTACAATATCAGAGTTTAAAACTAAGTTTATTAAATATACCATAAGAGAGTCCAGTTTTCTTAGTTATTAAATGTAACTTATATCTATTACAAAGTATTAATATGACTTAATAATCTCGAATGGCTGGGTAGGCAGAGTTTATTTTAAACATATTTTAGTCTCTAAGTATATATTCTCTGACTAAATTTACAATTGTTTTTTTTTTTATGGAATAAAGGAGGCAAACGAGCTGAAGGCCCACCTGGTGTTAAGTGGTTACCTTCGCCCATAGACATCCACAACATTAGAGTTATGGATGCGTTGCCAGCCTCGGGGATGTAGGACAGAAGGAGGGAGGAAGGATAGGAATGGTGGGAATAGGGAGAGTTGTGCCATTAAACGGTGCTAAAGTTTGCAGATAAATTAAAATATATCTTATATTACTTTTAAACATTTTTAAACTGTTATTCCACACTAAGGAAAATTGAAAAAGACATTTAGTTAGCGTATAAAAATTGAAATGCAGCGTGATTCAAACCCGCGCCTCTTGAATACCGTCCAGGCGCTCTCACCACTGAGCCATGCGTTCTACTACCAGCTGCGTCGAAATTCTTATACGCTTTATTACAATTTATTTTTGTTAGTGTCTTATCACTAGATTTTCTCCGACTAACACTATTGTCAGGAAAGAAGAATAAAGCAGCTTTATTTCTTACTAGCGGCTCGCTCGCGGCTTTGCCACGTGATCTACGTGTCTCGTGATCTGATTCGTTATATTGCAACCCTCGGGGGTGGATTTTTGAAAAATAAAGTAGCCTATGTTTATCCTTGGATTATCAACTATATACATAACAGAATTCATTACAATCGGTCAAGCGGTGTAGATTTTTCATATAAACTATCATCCCCTATTTCAACCCTTTAGAGGTCGATTTAATAGCCTATGTTAAACCTAGTAACTTTTACAACTTTCATTCTAAATTTCATCCAAATCGGACCGGTAGGTTAGCCGTGAAAGCATGGCAGACAAACACACAGACATTCGCATTTATAATATAAGTATGGATATTGCACATACTAAATGATGAAACTGTGCAAATATATGAAGGAGCTTATCAAAAGACCTCAATATTGAATTACGGTTGTACAATTAATTACGATATGAAGAGAAATGTTGGTCTATAATTTAGCGCACACCTAAGCCTTTCTCTACATACATCATAACCGCACGTAATCCAGCGTTAATATTGGAAAATTATTGTCTTACTAGTTATTAGTGTTAACTTATTAGTAAATACTAGTTAAAATTTTTGCCAGTTGTGGTCAGTCGTGGCCCAGTGGCACAAGCGTGGGTGACTGTAAGCGACTGGTTGTGGGTTCGATTCCCACTCGAGGAGTCAAAATGTTTAATATTTCCATTTTCTCCGCTCTGGCGCCGAGGCAAAGTGCGGTGTTAAGTTCCACCACTTAACACGCAATGCCTCCGAATTCGGCGGAAAGTGGAGAACGGAGTGTCATAACACTAGGACTCCTCTGCCTACCCTGGCGTGTGCAGGATAGAGCGTGAAGCTAAAAAAAATTAAGACACTTAAATTTCACGTCTAAACCTAGATGATAGATCAATCAACTCATTCAGTTGTTAAATACATACTAATGTTATAAATGTGAGTCTGTCTGTCTTTGCCACTTTTAGAGTTAATCTGCTGGGCTTGTTTTGATAAAATTTGTGACGAAAATATTTGAAGACCTAACATGGTTAAACATGCACTACTTTTTTCTTTTTAGGAAGAAGTTTGAATTTGAAGTTTCTAATTAAAATGTAGTTACGAAGGTGAAGCTGCAATCAGTCGCTAGTATAATATAAGTGTAAGTTGTGGCCAGTCGTGGCGCAGTGGCAAAAGCGTGTGACTGTAAACGACTGGTTGTGGGTTCGATTCAAACTCAAGGAGTGGAAATATTTAATATTTCCTTTTTCTTCGCTCTGGTGCCGAAACAAAGCGGGGCTTGAAGTTCCGCCACTTAACACGCAATGTCTCCGAATTCGGCGGAAAGTGGGGAACGGAGTGTCTTAAGTCTTAACACTAGGTTCCCTCTGCCTACCCTGCTGTGTGCGGGATACAGCGTGAAGCTAAAAAAAAAATAAAAAATTCTTAAATATCTCCTTATTTTAGATTTCAATATGAAATCACAATATATAACAAACTATGTCCCCACTGTGTCACGGCGGGGTGATATTAAATGGCATTATTCATACACGCCATTGTAAGGCGCGTTGAATAAACGCATAATTCAAATTTTAAGAACAAAAGATTTCTTATTCTTTAAGAAGATTATGGTTTAGGGTATTACCTATATTCGTCTACTATATTCTTTATATAGCTTTCTGGTTATGGTACAAATAATAGATAATAGAAGATTAAAGAAAAGAGAACATATCTATTTTTTTTCTTTTTTGCTCAGTGGTGAGAGCGCCTGAACGGTATTCAGGAGGCGCGGGTTCGAATTCCGCTGCGTTCAAATTTTCATACGTTTTCTAAATGTCTTTTTCATATCTAAATTTACATATATAGATCCTGAATATTATATAGAAAACAATTAACATGCTTTTATGAGCTTTTTGTTTTCTTTATATGTGTTTATTCTGTTTCTTTATATGTGTTTATCTATCTATCAATCTATGTAAAAAAGTTTATTTACATTATTTTCACCTATTTCGTGTCGTCCCATTTGTTTTTTGAACAAATTTACACTTATCCTAATGCGATGACAAAACAATAACTTTACAGCATAAGCCTAACATTTTTACCAAACGACCAAAACCATCAGAACCACCAGAAGTTATTTTAAACCAGCCTTTCAATTTCTTTTTCGACTTATTGAAGTAACTTTTAACTAAACTATAATAGTTAAGTTGGACATCGTTAGATATCTCAATAACCCCATAAGGGGTTTTCTATACATACATACAAATACTAAAGTTATAAGACAGTATAAACTAAACTAACTACTGTACTAATAGTAACTGTACACACGTCAGACACATGCGATGCTGGAGTCGAGTGAAGGAGACTTTAAGACTCTACAATAGCGTTTATGCAAATTAACCTCCTTTATTATAATAAAGACTTGTTTTGTGTATTATGGAATTGTTTCTAATTAGTGGTTGTGGGTTCGAGTCCTGTTTAAAGGAGAGATAATATTTAAGATATTTTCGTTCTATCGTTTTATGATGAAACCGCGATGCTTCACATTTTGAGCTGCAACTTGCATTATTTGCAATTAAACTAAAATGTTTTGCTTATAACCGTAAATAGACATTATTCACGAAAAAGAGCAAATTAAAAAATAATTACAACTTCACGTCTTTCTTACGTAGGCGTTGCGTATTTAATGGAGTAGATCAACATCTTGTTTTATCTTATCACGTGATAGAAGAAAAGATGATAATTTAAATATTAAAAAAAACATTCCCCAAGTGGAAATTGTACCCACAAACATCGCGTATACAGTCAAGTCAAATTCAAATAATTTTATTCAAAATAAGAAGTTCAAGAAGCACGCTTCATTTTTTAAACGTTAAGCAATTTACCACCGGTTCACTAAAGTTATTGCCTCAGACTCAGTCAAAAGCTGTCTCAATGCGCCACCCTGGCCTCAAAAATTATACAAAATATACAATTACATAAATAATATAATTAATATTTTGTTTATGTAATTGTCTTTCAATGAATAATTCGTAATTATTCATGTTAATGAATATGCAAAAGTTAATATTTTTATAAATCTATTAAATTACTTAAATATAAGGAATTTCAATCTGAGTACTCTTAAAATGTTTCAGGATTGCAGCTTTGAGCAGAATTATGTTAAAAATTAAATACATAACAAGTGGATTTCATAATAAAGTACAATTTAATAAATTTATAATATGTAAAGATAATAAAATACATTTGGATGGATACTTCTGTATTCGCTATTTTTGTGTAAAAAAATAACAAAAATGTGTGTGGCCAGTCGTGGCTCAGTGCACAAGCGTGTGACTGTAAACGACTGGTTGTGGGTTCGATTCCCACTCGAGGTGTGGAAATATTTAATATTTCCATTTTCTTCGCTTTGGTGTCGAGGTAAAGCGCGGCGTTAAGTTCGGCTACTTAACACGCAATGCCTCCGAATTCGGCGGAAAGTGGGGAGCGGAGTATGTTAATACTAGGTTCCCTCTGCCTACCTTGCTGTGTGTGGGAAGCTAAAAAAATAACAAAAATAAATCATCGTGGTGCAGTACGACTGTATCTGACTGTAATTGATTAGTTGTAGGTTCGCTTCCCAATACCGAGTGCAAAGTGACCACATTGACTGGAAATAATAATGAATTAGCGGTAGAATAAGTATAAGTTAATTATCTTCTAAAATAATTTATTTATGAAGTGGAGACCTGGTGACCTGTATCACGGGTTTCGTACCTATCTTAGGCACCAGCTAACCGCACAATTATTTTGCTGTTACTGGCTATGTTATATCTTATTTTATTGTAATATTTGCTTATCATAAATTTTTGTGCCTTACTGTATTCTGATTTTTTTTCTCGCTTCGCACTGTATCCCGCACACAGCAGGGTAGGCAGAGGGAACCTAGTGTTAAGACACTCCGTTCCCCACTTTCCGCTGAATATATATAAAATTTCCGCTGAAATTTTGTTGCGGCTGGAAATAAAAAAATATTATTATTTTATTATTATTCATTTCTCCGTTCCAGTGCATGAGACTAAGCGCGGCGTTAAGTACCACCAATCAAGCCACAATGTCTGATATTGGGATAAAAAGTGGAGAACGGAGTATCTAGACATTACATAATATTTCTTATTAAAAATGTTTAAGGAAAAAATATACAAATTTCTATATTGAAAAAAAAATAACAAAGTTTTTTTCTAATTTTTTAGTTGAATAATCGTAAAGTCCTGAAAGCTGTTATCTTTCAGAGTTTACGAGCGGCTGAAGGATTCATTTTCCTCTGAGTAGATCATAATGGAAAAATGCTAACACAGCAACTAGAAGTGCTAATTATTGCAAAGTTTACCTGCTTTTAATGAAAGTATACTTTATTTATATTGTGAAGTTTTTATAATAAAATTCCTATCTATATCTTGAATCCATCTTGGCGCAGTGGAAAACGTTTGACAGTAAAAAAGATTGGCTGTAGGTTCGATTCCTACTCGAAGGAATTATTTCGATTAAATTAAAATCAGTTAACTTTCTGACATAGCAGGTTAAGGTGGAAGTAAACGCGAAGATGCCATTCATTATTTATGAAATTGATAAATTAGAAAAATATTTATACATTTTTCATTTTTACCATTTTTACCCGCGACGGAACGGCGACTGTATATGTGTTTGGGGTGAGAGGTTGTTTGTTTGTTTGTTTGTTTGTTTGTTTGTTTGTTTGTTTGTTTGTTTGTTTGTTTGTTTGTTTGTTTGTTTGTTTGTGTGTTTGTGCAAATTACTATGTCAATTATTTCCAAAACTATAAGTCCGATTTTGATACGGTTTTCTATGATAGGTTAAGGTTCAATTGGCGTATGTTCTTATGTATGTCTTATTGCCTTAACTTACCAGGGGGCGCTGCAGTAAGCATTTTACGTGAAAACGAATGTTTTCAATTATCTCAAAAAATAATAGTCTGATTTCAATAGATTTTCAGTGGTAGATTCAGGTTTAATTGGTGGATGTTCTTGGATATGTTTTATCGTGCCAAACCACCAGGGGGCGCTGCAGTAAGCATTTGTTTGTACTTTTTTTGTATTTATTTGTCTAAAACCGAAACTACTGCTCCGATTAAAAAGAGTTTTCATAAAAAGATTTATCTTTGCTTGGTGCATATTTTAAGATTTTTCTTTTTTTGTTACGGGGAAAACTCACCAGGGGGCGCTGCACTAAACATTTGTTTATGCAGAGCAAAAACTACTGGTCCAATTTAGATGAAACTTTCAAGGATGGGTTCAGGCTTAATTGGTGCGTCTTTCCATATATGTGTTATGGTGACCACTCATCAGGGGGCGCTGTAATAAGCATTTGTTTGAGTTTTTTTCGTGTAAAACCAAAATTTTTCTTATATTTATTTGTCTAAAACCGAAATTACTTATCCGATTGGCTAGAGTTTTCAGAACTAGATTAAGCTTTACTTCGTACATATTTTAAAATTTTTGTTTTTACGTTACGGTGAAAATTCACCAGGGGGCGCTGCAGTAAACATTTGTTTATGTAGAGTAAAAACTACTAGTCCGATTTAGATGAAACTTTCAACGATAGGTTCAGGTTTAATTGGTGCATCTTTTCATATATGTGTTACGGTGATGACTCACCAGGGGGCGCTGCAGTAAGTACATTTGTTTGTGCAAAACTAAAACTACGAGTCCGATTTGAATGCAGTTTTCAATGATAGATTCAAGTTTACTTAGTGCATATTTTCATATATGTGTCATGTATGTTTACTTAGTGCATATTTTCAAGTATGTGTTAACTCTCTAGGGGGCGCTGCAGTAAGTAGCTGCTTCCATTTTTTGTGTATAACAAAAACGACTAGTACGATTGGAAAGAGTTTTCAGTATTAGATTCCGCTTTGTTTAGTACATGTTTTTAAATGTATATTACGGTGACAAGTCACCAGGGGGCGCTGCAGTAAAATATTGTTTGTGCAAAGCTAAAATGACGAATTCGATTTGGATGCAGTTTCAGTGATAAGCTCAAGTTTAATTAGTGCATGTTCTTGGATATGCTTTATCGTGTTAACTCACCAGGGGGCGCTGCAGTAAACATTTGTTTGTAATATTTAATGTAAAACCACAACTACTAGTCCGATTGGACAGAGTTTTCAGTATTAGATTTACCTTTACTTGGTGTATGTTTTTAGTTTTTTTTTACGTTAAGAACTCACCAGGGGGCGCTTCATTAAACATTTGATGGTGCAAAGTTAAAACTACGAGTCTGAATTTGATGCAGTTTTCAACGATAGGATCAGGCTCAATTAGCGCGTGTTCTCGTATATGTGTCGTGGTGACACCTCACCAGGGGGCGCTGTAGTAAGCATTTGCTTGTATTTTTGTGTGAAACCTATTTAGATGCAGTTGTCTGTGATAGGTTCAGGTTTAATTGTTGCGTGTTTTTATATGCCATATCACAAACTACCACGGGGCGCTCCAGTATAAATTAATTTGTTCCAAATCAAAACTACTAGTGGGTTTTGTGATTTTCACTGATTTGGTTAAACTTAAGTTTCCTAAAAATGTTGCGGTGACAATCTGCCAGGCGCTGCAATAGGCATTTGATAACCAGAAAGCATTGTGCTTATAATTTTTTTTGGATTTGCATGAAGATTAATATAAAGTATTTCGAAATTATGTAACAATATATAATGTATATCTATTCACTTTAAAAAGTTTAAAATAAAAACAAAATTAAAAATTTTGCAAATACCCACGACGGTTTAAATGTAATTGAAAAAGGATGAAATAACTAGAAATCCCCCGCCTAAAAGAATATATGTAACGAGATGATGGGGACAACTTCGTCGGGGGCTGCCAGTTGCAACCTCTATTTTAAATATAGTAGCTAACAGTATAGATTTCGTTCTTAAAGTTTTTAAAAGGAATACCAGTTATCAAAACTGTAAATTCATATTAATATTTTAATTTTTTCCTAAACCTGTTTTAACAGCATGAAAACCTAGGAGAAGTTAGCAAACTTAAAGTAATGGCAGCTCCGACGAAGTCGTCCCCATCATCTCGTTACATATATTCTTTTAGGCGGGGGATTTCTAGTTATTTCATCCTTTTTCAATTACATTTAAACCGTCGTGGGTATTTGCAAAATTTTTAATTTTGTTTTTATTACAAAAATATTTTAAATATTCCCATCCCATATTTTTTATTTATTATTTATTATTTATTTTTTATTTATTATTTTATTTTTTATTTATTATTTATCCCATATTTTTTATCCCCTGAGTATAGAAACTTCAACTATCACATTTTATGTCAAAAACTGTCCTATTGCGCTACACGTACGTCTTTATTTAACCAGTGCAAAAAAATAAAAATACTTAATTTACAACTCCCTGAGTATTAAACCCGTAACTATCGCGTTTACAGTCAGATTCCCTCCCACTACGTCTCTATGATAAATTTGTTTTTGCAGTAAAACACTACCGGTGTCACTGATAATATATCGTGTAAATATCTAAGGGTCGAGGGTCAAAAACAATATTTGCTCACTTTTCCCTTCTAAATAGGAACGAGTAAAGTTGTTTTTGCGACTTCGAAGCGACGCCGGAAGTGATTTAACGGTAAAATAAACTCCAATAAGCTTAAGTTTAAATTTAACTACAGTATCCTTTGAGTTGTTTTGTCCAAACTCCCAAATTATTTGTGTATTGATTTTGTTAGTCAAATATAGTATTGTTTTAAACAATATTTGATTTGATTTTGGTTGGTGCTGAAATGTTAGCTTATCGAAAAAGACATTTAGAAAACGTACGAAAATTTGAACACGGCAGGATTCGTCCAGGCGCTCTCACCACTGAGCTTTCGAGATTCGAATGACGCTGCATTCAAATTTTTATAAATTTTCTAAATGTCTTTTTCAATTTTCCTAAGTGTGGAATAACACTTTAAAAATGTTTAAAAATGTTAGCTTATCCTTAAAAAGTTTTTAGTTTTTGTTTTTTTTTGTCAAAATCTAGTTAAAATTGTGTCTTCAAGTATTAATCGTGATGCATTGGGGGGGAAACGTCTGACTGTAATAGGTGTTTTTTACCCATTCGGAGCAATATGTAAGTAACATATACTTAAACATTTTTAATGTCTGCATTCTAGTACCTAAGACAGAGCACAGCTTTGAGTCCTACCAGCAACCACGCAAAGCCTTACCATTGGAAAGTGGAGAACGGAGCTACACTAGGTTCTCTCTACCTTATTTTGTGCGAAAAAGTAACAAAAAGCTTCTTATTTTTTTTTACCAGCAAAATGTAAAATATATAAGCAGGTAAAAACAACAAAACATTAATTATAGATACAATAGTAAAATAAATTATTAATAGTCTTGAACAATCCGAAGGAAGCTTTTAATTTCCTGGCTCAAGCGACCGGAAGTATTATAAATTGGAATATTCAGGAGTTCGGAGTTCGGATGACTTTTTTAGCTTTTAAGAATTTATATTTATAATTGTGGGCTTTATTAAGCTTTTTCGTTTATCAAAAGCTCACAATGTAGTGGCTATTGAAGATACAGGCTTATCCTTCCAAGTATTTTCATGTATTTGTTTTTTTTTGATAATGAAGTAGGTAAGAGAAATATAGCGAGATAATTTGTATTCAATTTAAGTACAGTGCCAGTTATGTTGCGTAGATTAACGCAGTGATTTGTCTTATAGGGCCGGGCAACCTAAATCATTATTTTAGAATTTTAACTCCTTCTATCTAAGCGTACCTCCAATATCAAGATTTATTTACCTAACAAGTAACATTTAGAAGTATAAGCCTATTTGTTTTTTTAAAAACTCATTATAACAAGAACATGAGATTAACGCCGCGTTTACCTCATCTCACTGGACAAACTAAAATATATACATTTTTAAGCATAAACCTGTCTCACGCTAGCATCGTATCTACTACACCACAACAATCTATTTACTTAAGTGAAATTTTCAAACTAAAACAAAAAAACACAGCAGAAAGGCCATTAGTACAGCCAGATTGACTACCGAAAAGCTTTTAGGCAAACTTATCAGGGAGCAAAACACATTTGACTTTAGTAGTCTCAAAGCGACTGAGTAAACAGTCTTACCCTCACGGTACGGACTTAGTCGTAAAAATACCAAATAGAAATAAGGTTTAGCTTTCTGTGGTTGTATGGAGTGTTTTCAATTTTATTGCTAATTAATGGGAAATGATTTTGAATTTTTATGGGAAAAAAAAAACTGTTTTTATGTCTTCTCCTGAATTGCGGTGGAGAGAACTACTAGCTTTTTACAAAATACTACTTTTTGTCTGAATTCGAGGTATTATTAACGCCGTACTTTATGTTACCAGTATGGGTAAATAAATATATTTTTTTAGCTTCACGCTGTATCCCGCACACAGCAGGGTAGGCAGAGGGAACCTAGTGTTAAGACACTCAAAAAGGCGAAGGTCATTCAAGTGGCGGAAATAAACGCCGCGTTTTGTCTCGACATCAGAGCGAAAAAAAAAGAAATATGCATATATAATATGTGTTGCAAATATGAGTGCAGTCACATGCTTGTGCGCTTGTCACACTGCGCCACGACTGACCCCTAATAAATATAATTTATTTATAATAGTTCTGACTGTAAAGCCGTAGACATTGCAAAGTAGATATTGCGTATTGACTGTCGTATTGAAGAATGTCTTGATGAAAAGGAGGTGAAAAGGAGAGGACGAAGTGTCTTGACACAAAGTCTCCATTGACTAACCCGCTATGCGGGAAAAAGCGTGAAGGTATTTATTATCATTCCCTCAAGTGGAATCGAACAACAACCACATTAAGAGTAAGAAGTTGTTCGTACCACTGCGCCATGAGAACCTCAGGAATTATTTATTTTCTATATACATACATATATAGTATGTACAAAAAATGAAATACCGAGTAGTATAATAACAAATACTTTTTTTAGCAAGAACCTCAATTTATATTTAATACGTAATACAACCGCTTTAAGATGTGAGCAGTGTATTAAACGATAGTTCTCATGTAGGGAATGGTAGCAATTCTCATTGAACATAATAGAGCGACGGGTCCCCGCAATCCGATTACCTAGCTACGCTACATTGTCTACGAATAACCGAACATTCACTGTACGCTTACTGTGCCCGGGTACTAGAGTTTTTGATATTGAATAG
The DNA here is from genome assembly GCA_019049465.1 of Dryas iulia moderata. Taxonomy (NCBI): domain Eukaryota; kingdom Metazoa; phylum Arthropoda; class Insecta; order Lepidoptera; family Nymphalidae; genus Dryas; species Dryas iulia. The sequence goes on from CM032416.1 coordinate 15,617,296, forward strand.
GGCTTTGGGATATGATGTGAAGGGAAAGTACTATCTAGCTTTTTGATACTAGGCTTCTTTTAGTTATTTTTTTATAAAATTCTTTTGTTAGCAGATACTGTGTTATTATATTTCTATTTTCCAGGTTAAAAACTACTAAGGCATCTAAAATATACTAAGGCAGCATGAAGTGTGCCTGTAAATATTAGTGTGCCTATACTATTGGTTGTAAAGTGGAAATATTTTATTTCCGTTCTTCGCTTGTCTGGTTTCAAGGACCGTCGTTGAGTTCCATCACTTAAAATTCGGCGTTTCGATTTGTAAAAGACGCAGATTCTTACTACATTCAATTTTTGTTAAAGGTACTTTTTAAACGTTTTAAATGTCTATCATTTCTTCATTGTGGGAATAACTGTACAAAAATGCTTAAAATTAGTATCTCCTTCAGTCTTCAGTCTCAACCCACGACCGTTGCTATCAAGACTCCTACCAATTACACCATGATAGTCTCTCTACTCTATTTCTTTTTACTAATATAACTTGAGGCTAGTGGCACAGTGGCTTGTGGGCACAAAGTGTGACTGTAGACAGACAGACGTTCCACTGAATGAATGGAAATATTTGTTATTTTCATTTTCCTCGCCCTGTTAAGTTCCCCCAAATATGTTATGTGGCGGAACTACGTAAGTGTGGCTTATTAAGCCACACTTAGACGAAAATTGGGGAACGGAGTGTCTTAACACTAGATTTCCTCTGCCGCTATAGAGGGCAAACTGTGAAGCCACAAGTTAAGTAAAATAATAGCTTTCCTTTCGTAATGACCGTCTTATAGTACCTAATTTTGATACCAGTATGTAGCCTCATTCCAATAATTCAGCCTCTAACGACCTCTCCTCGACCTTATAAGTGCCTTATTTCCTACTAATTAAAATTTATCGTTGCGATTATATATAAAGTATACAGAAATTCTTTGTAAGCTTCATTTTCGGAATTTGAACCCATTGTCTATATATATAATTATATTTTAGCAATGTACATTAAATAACTTTAACTGTAGGCGTTGGTCACAGGTTAATATTCAGCTTCATACTTTTTCCCGCATAGCAGCGTACTCAGAGAGAATTTAGTGTAATAACACTCCGTTCTCTACATTATTTTTCGTGCGGATTCGAGACATCGTATATTGAAGGGCGGAACTCAAAGTCGCCAAAAGACAAAGTCTTTGATACGAGAGCCAAGAAATGAAAATAATTTTATTTTTGACGTGAATCTAATACTAATTCTATTTAATCTTACATTTTTACTTAACATGGCATAATACGCCGTGTTAATAAAAAAACAGACAGATAAAACGTAAGCCATTTTCTTTTATTATAAGTTAAGAAAGTTTTCCCTGTAATGCTATACTCTGATCGGAAACACTCGTATGATGCCATATCTATAGCAGATGTGACAAAAACATGTTTCCGTATTCCATAATAAAGGAGATCATGTTATATGGGACTTTGTTATCGTACTGTGTTAAGTTCATTGACTTTTAGTTGTTTAATATGTTATTGTTGTGGAGGGATTGGTAGAGAAATAGGGAGAGAGAGAGAGAGAGAGTTTAATTAGTTAATATTCCTATTTTTATTTAATTTATGCGGTTCAGGCGCAGTGGTACTATGTTCGACTGTAAACGTGATGGTTGTAAGTTCGATCTTTTTCGGAAGAATATTTTTTTTATAATCATTAGACGTATGTATATATTTTAAGCGGAATTTAACGCTGCGCTTTGTATCCTTACTAGAAAGTACGAATGAAGATATTACATGATATTTCCTTGATTCATTTGTAAAAACCTTAAAATAACTGAAAAACAAAAAGCGGTATTATTTCAGCATCTAAGATATATATAGGTACATCTTATGCGCAGTGAATCCTATCTAGCGAAAATATTGTAAGATGAGGTAATCGTGATTATTTGAGGGATCTATCATCACTTAGTGGAATGATTATATTGAAACTATATTCATTTCGTCCGCTCTGGTAACACCAACAATAAAGACGAAAACGCAGCGCTGAGTTCCGTCACTCAATAAACAATATTTTGAATTAGGGCGAAAAATGAAAGAGTGTCTTGACACTATATTCTCTTCACTCTGCAGGTAAAAACGTGAAGCTACCTTTTTTTTATGGAGTAAAGGAGGCAACCGAGCAGAAGGACCACCTGATGGTAAGTGGTACCTTCGCCCATGGACATCTACAACTCCAGAGGAGTTGTGGATGCGTTGCCGACCTTGGGGATGAAGGGGGGAAGGAGGGAGGAAGGATGACGATGGTGGGATAAGGGAGAGCTGACTTACATGTCATCGAACCTTGTGGCTTACATGTGATAGTGGCCCGAGCCAGTCGGAGAACGAATCTCCTACCACCAATAACCTTTTATTACCCGTGATGGGTTGTCATTTCGATTCCCACTCGAATGAGATTATTGTGTTCATATTATATTCATTTCTCTTCTCTGATCCACCTTAACTTTCTTCAATTCCCTTTCATAACAATACCTATAAATATAACAATATGAAGTAAGTATTCATAATGAAGCAAACACAGTATAGTACAAAGGTATAGAATGTGATCGTTACAAGTTTGTTTAGTTAGACCGTTAGAAGGGAGTAAATATCGCAGTTTATGTAACAACTTTGGCAGAGGCTTTGGCACTTCAGTGCTCCCTACGCGTTGGCTGTAAACACGGGGTATACGAGTAGTTCTGAGCTGCTATGTTATATGTGTATATTATATTAGATTTGTATTTAGTTGATTTTGATGTTTTTAATGTTCTTTTTTGTCAATCATAAATTTCATTTTTTTTAAATCATAAATCTTACATCTATCTTATGTTAAAAATGATGACGCTACATTAAATATATACAAGCAAATAAGTTTTAATAATGTAAAAAAGAAATTTAAATATGAATCGACTATTATTTTTTTGTAGATTAGCGTTTTGCCGGCATAGTAGGCTAGTCAGAGAGAACAATAATACGAAGACACTCCGTTCTCCATTTATTTCTACTTAATAATTCAATACCATCCACTTAATAACCAGCTATGTAAGAATCGATCTCACAAACTCTGATTGATTGAATTAATAATAAGTCCATGACTAAGCCAACTTTCGAGTGGCAGAACCCAACGCCGCGCTTTATGTTAGGTATCAAAGCAAAGAAATGAAAATTATTCAAATATTTATTCTACATGGACATGGAACCCAAAAACTAAATCACTTACAGCCAGACGTTGTCCCACTGCGCCACGATAGCCTTTATGTATATAATAAATTAAATCGTGACAGACAGACAGGACAACCCGACAAACCCTCCGTTGGTTATATCAAATGTCGCTGTCACACTCCATAAGTAACGCTTGTGTATCAGACACTACGTGACATACAAGTGAATAACATGTTACTTACAACTTTGTGTATATAAGTATTAAGAACTATTCTTTTCTTAGCTTCACGCTGTATACCGCACACGGCGGGGTAGGGAGAGGGAACCTAGTGTTAAGACACTCCGTTCGCCACTTTCCGCCGGATTCGAAGGAATTACGTGTTAAGTGGCAGAACTTAACGCCGCGCTTTGCCTCGACACCAGAGCGTAGAAAATAGAAATATTACATATTTCCACTCCTCGAGTGGGAATAGAACTCACAACCAGTCGCTTTACAGGCAGTATGCCTGTGCCTTTGTTGTGCCTACAAGCCACGACCGGCCCCAAGAACTATTTGAAATATATTATTAGTAAAACGTATATACATTTCACTATTTAGTATACAATGGATGGCTTATTTAAAAAAAATAACTAATTGAATTTTCAATAAAAAACAGTTTTAATATATGAAATTTTCACTTACTATTTATATCATTTGTACACCAACCTAATTCTTTTTATTTTATCATTTTATTCACGGTGAGGGTTGCCTGAGGCCTGACATACTGTATTTTCTCTATTTATATTACTTGTTATGCTATTTTCGTTGTTTTTTATTTAATAAAGAGTTTAAATGATTAAATACTTAGTGTTTTTATAACTATACTCTTTTTCCCGTATAGCAGGATTACTCAAAGATAATCTAGTGTCTAAAAGGTTGATTAGGAATATTAATAAAAATAACTTGCTGCTGGTTTGGATGAAGTCCTTTATTTTAATGAACATAAGTGTAATGATTGACAGAAATGCATAGATAATCAATTTTTACAACATGAGTAATTGCTCTTTCAAAACTAACAGGCGTTTATTTTTTCTTTTTTTTTAGTTTCACACTGTTTCCTGCACACAGCAGAGCGAACCTAGTGTTAAGACAATCCGTTCTGCACTTAAGGGGCGGAACTCAACGCCACGCTTTGCCTCGACACCAGAGCGAAGAAAATGGAAATATTAAATACAAGCGACTCGCTCGCTACTTCGCCTTGTGAACTACACTACTGTTTCGTTGTGTTGCAACCCTCAGGGGTGGATTTTTAAAAAATAAAGTAGCCTATGTTTAAGCTTGGATTATCAACTATATTTATGGCAAAAATCATTACAATCGGTCAAGCAGTTTAGATTTTTCATATAAACTTACATCCTTTAATTCAACTCTTTAGAGATTGATGTTTGAAAAAATAAGTAGCCTATGTTAGACCCAATCACTTACTTCTTTCATTCTAAATTTCATCCAAATCAGACCGGTAGATTAGTATTGAAAGCGTGACAGACAACACAGGCTTTCGTATTTATAACTATATAAGTATGGATTTCCACTCGAGTTCCCACCTGAGTTCCCAATCGAACCCACAACCAGTCGCTTTACAGTCATACTTTGTGCCACTGCGCCAACACATTAAATGAAATATATTCATCCTCTGTTGGGAATCAAACCTGTAATCAATCGCTACTACAGTCCCACTGTACCACGATGGCTTAACACTTTAGTATTATTCATATAAAATGAATTCCTCTTTGCACAATCCATATATTTAAGTAAAATAGCTTTAGAGAAGTTAGATTTATGGCTTGCTCTTCTGATAAATTGGTAGGCAGATGTAGGTGCTAATACGTTTTCACACTTTCAGCACCTTTCTAATAGTAATGCTTCTTACAACTTGATGTATTTCTGAGACGTTATTATAAAACAATTTTATATAATATAAAACTTTAGAATAATATAAATTTTAACTATTTTTAACAGTATTTTTTTTCAGCTTCACGCTGTATCCCGCGCACAGCAGGGTGGGCAGAGGGAACCTAGTATTAAGATACTCCGTTCCCCACTTTCCGCCGAATTCGGAGGCATTGCGTGTTAAGTGGCGGAACTTAACGCCGCGCTTTACCTCGACACCAGAGCGATGAAAATGGTAGTGGGAATCGAACCCACAACCAGTCGTTTACAGTCACACGCTTGTGCCACTGGGCCACGACTGGCCACTTTTAACAGTATATTTGTAAATAACAATTTTTGAAAATTTAAAAAGCGTTTAGAAAACATATTTTTTTTTAGAAACCGTCCAGACTCTCTGACCGCTAATACATGCGTTTTATATCCAGCTGCATTGCAAGTCTTATACGCTTTTTACAACTTATTGTTGTTGTTAAAAACAAATACCTATTCGTAAAAATCTCTCTTAAGAGATGGCTTCCATTAGTAATAAAAAGTGTGTATTTAATTTTAATTAACTTTAACTAAGGCTTGAAATTTCATACTATAAATAATATGGGGCCAGTCGTGGCGCAGTGGCACAAGCGTGTGACTGTAAGCGACTGGTTGTGAGTTCGATTCCCACTCGAGAAGTGGAAAAATTTACTATTTCCATTGAATCTGGCGGAAAGTTCCCTCTGCCTACCCTGCTATGTGCGGTATACTGCGTGAAGCTATAAAACAAAAAAAACAGTAATTTCAGTTCTGTCACTTAACACGCAATATTTCGAAATGAGACAGAAAGTGGATAGAGAAATATTTTGACACTAGATTATCTCTATCCTATGCAGAAAAACATGTGAAGCTGCTATATTTTGACTCGTTTTCAAATGTTAATTACTTGCTAAATAGATTCATTCATATAATCGTATAGCACTACTATAACGTACCTTTATGTGTCTATACCAGTGATTCTAAACCATTTTTGTTGCAGCACATATTTAACTATTTCAAAATTTGGCAGCACATGAAGAAAAAGATTTTAAATGATATAATTTAATAATATTAACATTATTATATATTTGCAAAATTTGGCGGCACACAAAAGTGCCGCGGCACAGTGGTTGAGAATCACTGGTCTATACCGTCTTATCCAACCGGACATGCCTCGTGGGAGCCATTAGTTATGTTGGTACGCGTGTTAATGTATTAAACTACTTTGTAAGTAATTTAAAGTTAATAGAGACCATCTTGGCGCAGTGGGACAACGTGACTGTAATCGTGGGTGATTGATTGTGTAACGCAATAACAATAATCGATTCTAATCCAAAAAATGTAACCATAGATTGTTTTTTTTGAGTAAAGTGAATTTTAATGAACATAAGTGTAATGTTTGACAGATATGAAAAACAAGTGCATAGATAATCAATTCTTACAACATGAGTAATTGCTCTTTCAAAACTAATAGGCGTTTATTTTTTCTTTCCTTTAGTTTCACACTGTATCCCGTATACACAGCAGGGTAGGCAGAGGGAACCTAGTGTTAAGACACTCCATTCCCCACTTAAGGGACGGAAGTCAACGCCGCGCTTTGCCTCCACTAGAGTGAAGAAAATAGAAATATTAAATATTTCCTCTCCTCGAGTGGGAATCGGACCCACAGCCAGTCGCTTTACAGTCACACTTTGTGCCACTGCGCCACGACTTCCTCGTCGCTCGTAGTCTTAACAATAGGTTCCCTCTGCCAACCCTGCTGTGTGCGAGATACATTGTGAAGCTAAAAAAAAAGTAAAAAGAGAGTTTGATGCATGACTTCAAACGCGATGGTTGTGGGTTCAATTTCCTGTCGGGGGAGTAATTATATATGTATAAGTTATTTTCATTTCTTTCCTTTAGTATTTAAGACAAAATCGCGGCGTTGAGTTCCATTATTCATCACACCATGTGTAGATGTCGTGTGGAGAACGGAGTGTCGTGACATTAGGTTATTTCTGACTAAAAAAATTGAAGTAAAGGAAACTCTAAGCCTTACCTTAGTACTTCATAAGTACTATATAAAAATATTAACTCTTTTAACTTTATACTTGTGACCACAAATATAAATTTAACATTTTTAACAAAAACTTAGTGGAACTCGAACACGCTCATCCTGAAAGTCCCAGCGTTCTGATCTCTAAGCTATATCGTCTCGTACCTAAACAACACCGATTTATAATATTAAGCTGTATGTGTTATCATAATTTCATAGATTATTATTTTTATGCCTTAAACGCCTCCACTGAAGTCTTTATCTAGTAGTAACTAATAAAATCTATTTATTTAAAAAAAAAACAGTATTCTCTGTCTCTTGAAAGTTGGTGAAAATGACATAAGAGATTTTATTAGCTCACGAAGACGATGTGCACAATTCCTGAAGTACACGGGTACGAATCCCAGTATGTTAATTTTTTTATATATTTTTTTATATTTTCATAAATAGATTTCTTATTCTATTTTTACTAATCTCGTTCGTTCTCCATTCAAAGTGACATTAGTGAAGTTCAGTGCTCAATGACACGCCTCAAAGCCATAAAACAGATTTAACTGAACTGTCAGCACGCCAACGATGTCGCATATAAAACTCTTGTGTTATCGTCTTCTTTTTAAGAAGACGATAACATAAGAGTTTTATATGCGGATATTTTAAATATCCGAATTACAAGAACAGATTGTTTCTTAGTGGCCAGTCGTGGCCCAGTGGCACAAGCGTGTGACTAAAAACGACTGGTTGTGGGTTCGTTCCCCACTCGAAGAGTGAAAATATTTAATATTTCCATTTTCTTCGCTCTGGTACCGAGGCAAAGCGCGGCGTTAAGTTCCGCCACTTAACACGCAAACCTCCGAATTCGGCGGTGCGTGGGGAACGGAGTGTCTTAACAATAGGTTCCCTCTGCCTACCCTGCTGTGTACGGGATACAGCGTGAAGCTAAAAAAAAATATTTTCTACCAAATTTGTTCTACGCTTTTCAATATATACAACATTACATCCAAGAAAGTACTCAGTATTACCATACGATGTAGGTCGCGACTCGCTGTGATCAGATCGGCGGCGGCGGTAATAGCGCAATTTGCTTAAGTGTACCGCGGCGGGTTAATCGCTTGCATACGTTATCTCTATAGACCGCGTATGGGGTACCTTTGGGACGCTAAGGGCGGATGTTACATAAAGAAAGCCCTTAAAACATGGGAATAAAATGATATATTATGCTTATGGTTGTGTATGGTGTTCATATTTTAAATATGGATATGTTTGGTTACGTCTGTTTCAAATAATAGATATTTTTTTAATGGCCTAACTTTGCGATGACAGGCGCAAAATAATCTGCCAGTGTCACGTATGGTAGGGAAAACACGAGTGCGATAAAGCAGAAAATTTTGTAGGATTATGTAAACTGATGATATGTAAACAAGGGATGATAAAGTGGTCTGGTACAAACCTGAAACAAATAAAAAGCTATAGTAATATATAAATGTACAAAGATAATAGAATAACGAATGAGAGCAAGTAAGTGATGTGAAAATATCAACTATAACTTAATTTCATCATTTACAATAAACTTAGCAAAGTTACTAATAAGAGGACTAGTACTAGTTTTTAACTAGAGATAACAAACATTTGACAGTACTAGTACTAGTTTTTAACTAGAGATAACAAACATTTGGCTGTATATTAGAGGGAAGACTAAATAATAGATTTATGGTCTCCCTCTCTTTTTAGTGTCATGTTACTACGTTACATATTTTCGGCCAGAATTCTAGATATTGTTGAGTGGCGGAGCTAAACGCCCTCGTCTTTTACCAGAATGGGAATCGAAGCGATCACCAATAAATTATAATTATAGTCGTTGTTCCTCTGTGCAGTGATGGCCTCAGTTAACAGCAACTATTTTGAACAAATACTCGTATGTAATGTATTGACATTTTAAAGACTTCATTAGAAAAGAAATTATATTAAAAGTTTGGACGTAGCAAGATTTGAAAACGAGGTTTTTAAAATTTTAATGTGCTTTTAGGCAGATTTTTGTATTGTGAAAGTTTTACTACACAAAGAAAAGTCTTCCTATCTGTCTCTCTGTCTGTCTGTCTCTTGGTTTGATTTGAATAAAACTTAGAACCAAAAAGGGGCCAAATTCAAGGATCATTTATACTTAAGTGAATTTAATTAAAAAAAATAGCGGGTTGAAATGGAACGAAACAGCTATGATTGTATAGTTAATACGAACGGAGCTGCGAGCAGGCCGCTAGTAAAGATAGAATATAAAATTTAATATGATGCCTAAAATAAAAATAAAGTAAGAATCAACGTACATATTATTGATACTGTATCTACACAGTACATAATATGTTTTGACATAACCTTTGATCAGAATGCAAGTAAAATGTCGAAATATGAGAAAAATCATTCAAAAGTCGCTCCTTGAAGCCTCATCGGTAAAATCGATATTCGATTGAGTCGACACAATAGCCTGTGACACGCAGGAAGACATTTCCATTCCCCACCTATTGAAATAAAAACGAAGCGATTTGGATCTAGATTTTTAACTTAATATATTCGCTTGCATTTTATAGCAGATTTAACTTATTGGGTCACTCCGTTTTCTATTTGCCGTCAATTTAGATATTGCCTGTTTATTTTCTTTTTATTATTATTAACACTGTATGGATATATGATCCGTAATTTTTGTATATGTATTTTTTTAGAGTCTAGTTTTGTAAATAAGTTGCTCAAACGGGTATAATTTCTTTTTTTGATACAGCGTCACGTCTTTCTGACTCTACTGTCAAGCCATTTCGTTCTCCATTTTCCGCCTCATATCGAGATATCGTGTGTTAAGTGGCGGAAAGTAACCCACCCTTTTGTCTTATATAATATATTATTATTTTTTTTAGCATCACGCTGTATCCCGCACACAGCAGGGTAGGCAGAGGGAACCTAGTGTTAAGACACTCCGTTCCCCACTTTAATTTATATAATATATAAATTATGTTAACTAAACATATAGGGCATATGTATAGTCAACATATAACATTTCATGTTACCCTAGGATTTTTCCATTTTCTCTAGTCCGATAAGAATAAAGCGGAAGCGGAAAAAATATTGCAGTTATCATATAAATTACAGTATATCTAATATTAACTGCCTATTTATTACAATAATGTGTTAAACTATTTGGTCTATTCCTGAGCCAAACCTGATAACATATATAGAGCTAGAACCGATAACCAAAGCGTAAAGTCGGAAGTTTCTACAACATCACTATCGTGTATCGCGTTCGCTTAATATTACGGCTTACGAATTCATTCATCTCTCATAAAGAATTTATTATAGGTAAATTTGAAATATTATTATATAAATAAACTTGATTTAAACTGAAACATGTTAAGAAAAGACCATTCACACTATTTCAAAACATACAAATAAGTACCTAAATATTATAATTCATGCTACACTTTACCCACTTAGGCATAATAAGACAGTTCGTTTCCATTCACTCATCCATATGAACGTAACGGTCCTCACAAATTAAGCAACAACACATCACTTAAAAGACCGAACGGATTGAATGAAGAAAATGTGATTATTTTCTCGTCTGATTGATGCGGCACTCGTTCGCTCTATAGGTACCATTCATTCAATCATTCAGCTCGGAGTGCACGCCTTTAGGTGGGTTATTCAATTTCCAAGCGAATGGCGCTGAGTTGGAAATGTAAATCCATTTGCCAGTATTTGTACGCAAACACGTTGATGTTAACTACGTGCTTCGTGTGGGTGTGTTTAGTTTTTTTTTTATTAGGTATATATATGTTTTATTTATAATATAAATAATATAAAATTATATTTGATGCTATATATAGAAAATGGTGTAGGTAACTGGAATATCGTCGGTAGTCGTGTTTTCAAATAAGCGCTGTATTTTTGTACGCAGCAAATTGATTTACTTTTGGGGGGACAATACACTACTGTATTACTTGACCTTTTTTTCTCATAGAAGGTAGTCAAGGAGAACCTAGCATGAAGTCCAGTCCTTTACTTTCTGCCCGAAATTTGACATATTGTGTGTTAAGTGGCAAAACGTAGCGCTTTATATTAGGTACTAGAACAGAATAGAATAGACTTTATTGCACACAACATAAATTAAAATATACAATAAAAATTTTTACAAATATAAGACGTATGCAAAGGCGGCCTTATTGTTTCAAGCAATCTCTTACAGACAACCTTTGGTGAAGAAAGGACTAATTATATAGAGGAGTGGGAAATAGCGCAAAATAGTGCATATATACAATAGTTATAGAACAAATACATAAACTTATCGATACAATAATAAACTAAAATATTTATTATAAATATATACTGATAAATATATACATACAAAAAATAATAACATATATATTGAACAAAATATATACATAAATAGAATAGATAAGAATAAATCAACGCTCTAAATTAAATAGGTGCTGTTTAAGACGATTTTTAAAAACATTAAGTGACTTAGAGTGCCGAACTTCTGTAGGAAGTTCGTTCCAAAGAATCGCAGATTTCACAGTAAAGGAATTGGTATAGAAGTGGGTGCAACAGGTGGGTAACTTAAGGAGGTTATCACTACGCGACCGTAGCTCAAGATGTAGCATGGAATCAGACCCGAGGAAACAAAATCGTTCTTTTAAGTATGAAGGAGCGAGAGGATTATAAAGGATTGAATAGAGGCGTGTGAGCATTCGGAAGTTACGGCGTAGTCGGATAGGAAGCCATCCAAGCTGACGACGATGATCGGAGACATGATCATATTTGCGTAGATTAAAAATAAATCTAATACATAAGTTTTGTAACCGCTCTAGTTTGTTTAGTTGTTCCTCAGATAAATCTGGGTAACAGGAGTCAGCATAATCTAAAATCGGTAACAGTAGTGAATGAGCTAGAGTAGTTTTAGTTTTAGTTGGTAGAAAGTATTTCCATCGTTTTAAGGATCCAATCGTAGCAAATATTTTACGGCTTACCTCAGCTATCTGCGCAGACCAAGAGTTGTCTAAAATGATTCCAAGGTTCTTAATAGACGCACTAAGGTTCAGGTCGACTCCCTCAAACTGGATGGCAGGAAGGTGATTCCAGTCCAGCTTATTTAATTGTTTCTTGCTACCTATAATATTAACTTGAGACTTGCCAGGATTGATAGTAAGGCCGAAAATCTTGCTCCACCTACTAACATTCTGTAAGTCCTCGTTAATTAAACGGACAGCCTCAGTAATATTCATCGACGGGGTGGCTAGGTAGATTTGCAAGTCATCAGCTTATAGATGAAAGGGGGAGGAAAGGGTCTGGGTAACTGTGTTGATAAAAATAGAAAAAAGGAGAGGGGAAAGTACACCTCCTTGGGGGACACCAGCAGAGGGAGAGCAAAAGGACGAGGATTTGTCATTAGCTTGTACGTACTGTTGCCACTCAGATAAATAACTCCTAAACCACTCTATGGTTTCAGGAGAGATGTTTATCGAACGTAAAACAGCAATTAAAAGGTCAGTATCAACGGTGTTAAAAGCGTTGCTGAAGTCGAGTAGAACAATGACAGTGAGATTTTGATTGTCCATGTTTAACCTAATGTCATCACAAATTTTGATTAAGGCAGTGACTGTGCTATGCCCGCTGCGGAAGCCCGATTGATACTGAGATAAAATGTTGTTTTCTAACAAATCCTTATTTAACTGCTGAAATACGATACGTTCCAAGACTTTTGACAAGAAAGGAAGGATTGAAATGGGACGGTAGTGTGAAAAGGATTTTGGGTCTTTGGATTTAGGTATGGGAATAATGCGGGCAATGCGCCACATACTAGGAAAGGAATTGATAGAAAGGGAAAAATTTAATATATGAGTGATAATTGGTGCTAACACATTTATAGGTAACATTAGCATTTTCCGATTTAGGCCGTCATAACCGGAAGCATCTGATTTTATGGCAGTGATATGATTTTTTACCTCGTTTAGTGTAGTTAAGGTAAAATGAAAAGGAGCCACTGTAGGAGAGGGCAAGGAATGGATAAAATTTAACGTATTTGTCTTAATTGTGTCGTCCATTGGTGAAAGTGAAGCAAAATGCCTATTTAGGGCACCAACCTCGAGGTCGCGATTCAAATCCTGACGTTGCCGCCCAATACCTAACGATTCTAGAAACCTCCACGATTTACGTGGGCTCGAATTTTGTAAATTTAGTTCGATGTAATTGCGTTGTGCATCTCTGCATACCCTATTACATCGATTACGCAGGCACTTATATCTTAAAAAATTCTGGTCTGTAGGATTATGTTTATAACGGGATTTAGCCAAATTCCTTTTAGAACAGAGAAATGAAATGATCATTATTCCTCCCAGTGGGAATCGAACCCACAACCGTCGCGGTTAGCCTGACACCGTTATACTCAATTGATTGATATACATATGTATGTATATTACAATATTCTATTTGTTTATATCACATAATATGGAAGATGTGGAATTGTATATACCAGCGAAATAAAAAAGTCGATAAAGACACAAGACAATTTAAAAGATTAATGTCAGAATTGTTATTATCACAAACAAGGAAAAACAAAAACATTGCTCAAATGTTTTTTGCGGTGAATAACACTACCTATCTAACATTACAAATTTTCTTAAAACGTTTTTTTTTTAATAAATGTAATGCAAAAGCGTTTATTGTTTTATTTTTAATACTTGCGTTCGTGATGTAACCTAACGCTGCTTCGACTAATCAATCAGGTTGAAGAAATGTCCATCTGATTTATAAATGTGCTAAATCAGATATTTCCCAGAAAATATGTATTTCAGCACGATTTGGATCTAGACTCATTAAAAGCAGATAGTCTCAGATATCGAGTATCGTTATCGAGTATCGACATTTATGTAAAAAGTGGAAATGTATTGATGTTTTCTCTTTGTTTATCTTATGGTGCTCGAAGTTACATCAAAGTAACAAAAATAATAGGAAATATTTACTGAAATATCTTTATTTCAAGCTTTCGGCTTTATTAAGTTGTATAAATTAAATAGTATATAATAATATTTTTTTTTAAATATAAAATAATTCGTTTAATACCTTTCATGATACGAACTTTTCCATTTTCCTCACGTTCCTGCGGGACTGTGCGTTTCCTTGTAATTGTTCCGTTATTTCACCCCTTCGTTGACGTCTAAATTTACGGTTTTCCGGACCCGACCGATTCTGCTTACTCACATTTCACAAAGTCATTAGGTATAGTGAACTGTAAATAGGCTTACTCCATTAGTTTAGTTTATTTCGCAATTATGAACAAGAAAAGTTTTATATCAAATGTAACTGACAGGCATTAATGTAACAAAAACAACAAAAAACGCGGGGTCATTATTTTTTTAATTATGTTGTTATTTATAGTGTGGTAATGACATTACTATATACAGCCGCAATTAAGTATATGTAATCTAATATTTTATTTATATTTATTTAATTAAATACATTTAGTAATTTAATTTAAACATGTAAATGTTATTCACAATAAATATTTTTCAACTTTATGTCTATGTTTTGCTTCTAAAAAAAATATGAGGCATTTAACAAAATAATAATTTTATTTTTCATATGATTGATGATCTCGATTCCGTTCGTTCAATCATACCGTTCTTGAGTGCACGCCTTTAGAGAGCCTTCAATTTGTGGGATAACACGTGTTCATGTTAACCCATTTGCGTAAATATTTGAATATATTGGAAATGTACTTGCATATATGTATGAGTTATAGATGAAATATACTTGCGTATTTTAGGGGAGTAAGGAAAATAAAAAGTATATGGAAATTATTTTGTATTTTTCTGAAGCTTCACACTTTTTGTCGCGTGGTTGCGTACAGAGGGAACCGAGTATTACGATCTGCACCTTTTGTAACAGGGCCAAAATACAGAAATAATTTAATAAACTGTGTTACACAGACATGATTTTCAATGTAAGACTACGATAAAACTCTACTCTAGAATTTTCTTTTCTTTCTTTTTAGGTTCGCGCTGTTTCTCTCAAATAGCTGGGTAGGCAGAGGGAACTTAGGGTTGAAACATTCTGTTCCTCATTTTTCTTCGAATTCTGGAGGCAATGCGTGTTAAGTAGCGCTTTGGCTTGACACCAGAGCGAAATCTTTTCCAGTTCTCGAGTGGGAATCGAGCCCACAACCAGTCACTTTGTGCCTCTGGGCCACGATTGATATCTTGGCCTAGAGATCAAATGCTAAAGACGCGAATAAACACGACTATAGACACAACTGAATTATGTCGTCTATATATAATTCTAGACAAATGTACCAATACGCTTGATATTTTACCTGGAAATAAATAAAAACATTGATTATTTAAATGTAACTGTGGGTATACAAATGTTAAGTATGAAAACGGGAACTAATGAAACAACGTGTAGCTCGATACGCACTGCTTTACTCGCTTTCTGCACTATCTTATAAAGTGGACGCAGCCACTACTACTATTTGAATATACCTTTAATATACAATAACAAAGAAACTTCGAATAAAAAAAAAGCTAAGTTAAAACGAGCAAAGTTCAAAAAGTCTATTGTACTAACTCTATTTTTGTTATACAACTTTTAATATGTCATTTGTTTTTATTAATATCCATTAAGGTTATATTTTCGTCATAAACAAAGAGATAATAAAAAATATTATGAGTAAATTAATTTAGTTTGTATTAAATAAAAAATACTAAAAAATATAATTGTACCTATATGTTCATACCTTTTTTACATAGCAATTAGCATAGTAGGCAA
This sequence comes from Dryas iulia moderata, assembly GCA_019049465.1. Classification (NCBI taxonomy): domain Eukaryota; kingdom Metazoa; phylum Arthropoda; class Insecta; order Lepidoptera; family Nymphalidae; genus Dryas; species Dryas iulia. The sequence continues at coordinate 15,633,269 of CM032416.1, forward strand.
AAGTTGTGTCTAAATATTTTGTTCTCATCTTTCCGACTAATTAATATATTATAAGACATTACGTGGCGGAAGTCGAATTCAACGTTTTTTGTCTTACCAGAGCGTGAAAATAAAAATAATTTGAATCTAACCAAAATTTCCTTTGGATTCGAACCAATAACTAACTCCAGTCAGCCTCTATCCTAACAACGGCACCACGGAAATCTTAATAAATACGTACTGTTAGTAAAAAATCAGCATTTAAATTAAAAAAAAGACATTTTTTTAATAACATTATATTTACATTTAATTTAGTAATAGTAACTTAGTAAAGAAGTAATAAAATTATATTTTTTTAATTACAAAAAATAACGTACCGTCGCCATGTTGTCGAAACGAAAACGAAACGTCAACCGTATACCGCGTTAGGCATCTGTCAAAGTCAAAACCTCCCGCGATGCTGAAGCGTCGTGCTAGTAGCAAATAGCGAATAATTATACATTATTGTATTTAAACGTTATATTTTACAGAAGTTACGTTGTGATAAGTGCATTTTACTTGTTATCATGTTGGTGTTGTTTGAAACTCCGGCGGGATACGCAATATTTAAGGTAAGCGGTAACACGTGTTGATTATAACCTAAAACTCATACTGATAAAAGTATTGTTTTATTAATAAGTTTATAAAGAATAGTAGTTTAAACTTAAATATTAAAGTATATATTTGTTATTTTTTATGAATGATTTGTTATTAAAAAAATGGCGTTCAAATTTCAGTCCAAAATGCACATTTAAATAAGCGTGGTTGTTATTTACATACAAAGTTCCTATAATCTTTGTAATATTTGATAAATCTATCTTTAAATATCTTATTTATGTGTAACTAGATTTATAATTTTGCATTTACATATTAGAACTAAAATAAACAAGCCTGTTCAAGATATTTAATTTGATTATGTCTTTAATTCTAAACATGTGCATTGATTACATTCTACGTTTTATTGTCAAATAACTATAGCTTAGCTGAAACAGAAAATATGTTCTTTCCTATACAGTTAATATAATTAAGTATTATTTTTGTTTTAGTTACTCGATGAAGCCAAATTATCTCAAATAGATGATTTGCATCAAGAGTTCAATACACCAGAAGGAGCGGCGTCTGTGTAAGTGATAGTAGTATATTTTAGCTGTCTTTATCTATGCTTATCAATTTCTTAAGTAATTAAACCTGATTATTTTTTTCTTTAAATTGTCTATATATTTTTAAATTTAAACATTTTAATTTATAATACTAATTATTTTAAAGGTGTTTTTTTTATATTTATTCCAATTTTTTTGTAGCTTTCTTATATAAACATTTTGTTACAGAGTAAAGTTAAAAAACTTTATTAAATTTGAAGATACCACAGAAGCTTTAGCTGCTACCACTGCAGCTATTGAAGGAAAAGTATCAAAAACATTAAAGAAAGCTCTTAAAAAGCATGTTTGTAAGGAGATACAAGATCAGTTGCTTGTGGGTGATGCTAAGCTCGGAAGTGCAATTAAAGAAAAGTTTGACTTACAGTGTGTTTCAAATTCAAATGTGCAAGAGTTATTGAGATGTATACGCTCACAGATGGACAGTTTACTCACAGGTCTGCCGAAGAAAGAAATGACAGCTATGGCTCTCGGTCTAGCTCACTCCCTTTCGAGATACAAACTTAAATTTTCTCCAGACAAAATTGACACTATGATTGTTCAAGCACAGTGCCTCCTTGACGACTTAGATAAAGAATTAAATAACTATGTCATGAGATGCCGAGAGTGGTACGGCTGGCACTTTCCAGAGCTTGGCAAGATTATAACCGATAACACATTATTTGTTAAAATAGTCAAACTTATGGGCACTAGGGACAATGCAGCTAAAACAGACTTGTCTGATATTTTACCAGAAGATTTAGAGGAAAAAGTAAAAGAAGCAGCTGAAATATCAATGGGAACTGAAATATCAGAGGATGATATTATGAATATACAGCATTTGTGTGATGAAATTATTTCAATCACAGATCATAGAACACATTTGACAGATTACTTGAAAGCTAGAATGATGGCAATGGCGCCTAATTTGACAGTTTTGATTGGAGAACACATTGGTGCTAGGTTAATAGCTCATGCGGGTTCATTAATGAATTTAGCAAAGCATCCCGCTTCAACTTTACAAATATTTGGTGCTGAAAAGGCATTGTTTAGGGCTTTGAAAACTAAAAAAGATACTCCGAAGTATGGTTTGATATATCACGCACAATTAGTAGGACAATGTAGTACTAAGAATAAGGGGAAAATGTCTAGAATGTTAGCGGCCAAGGCAGCTCTGGCTACTAGGGTTGACGCTTTAGGTGACGATGTGTCTTTTGAACTTGGTGCGGAACATAAAGTGAAGTTGGAAAATAAATTGCGACTCATGGAGGAAGGCAACTTAAGAAAAATTAGCGGAACTGGCAAAGCTAAGGCGAAGTTTGAGAAATATCATAGTAAATCGTGAGTATATGAATATTTTTTGATTACATTTAGTTTAATCCGTGCTAGGGGAAAATAATTATTTATACTTTAATCACTATCTTTTCTCTGCTGTGATAAGAAACAGTAAGTTTTGTAATGCAAAGTCTAATATTTAATGATTTGAGGCAGACAAAAGGCCATTAAGTTTCAATTATATGTTTCTTAATTTTATTCAATTATTATTTTATAGTTATAATATGTAATAACAATCGTAGCGGAAATTAGTTCAAATACCTCTCTACAGAGGTGCTAATAACAAAAATAAATTGTAACAAGCATCTAACCATATTGATGTAGTGACAAGAATGCTTAATTTAATTGGAAAGATCGCTGACTTGTAGACTCACAAAGACATATATTTTGGGTATTTGGAAATATATTTCACTAAACATTTTAAAACCTACAGTAACAAATGATCAAGACTACTCGATAGACTGTTAAATTTACAGTTTATTTGGTCTAGAATAATATTTAAAGGATAAAAATGTATGGAAGTAATGTTATTTGAGCTTAATGCATCCATTAATGCATCTATCTTTTCATTAAGTAGTAAAAGTCATTCGACGATTCAAAGGTACTTGTAAAAGTCCATTCACTTTGAGTTAAAACGATATGTATTTCGAACGCAAAAATATTCGATTAATTTGATTATAATGAGTTAATTAAAAATATGTTAAAATCGCATACACGATAAATTTACTATTGACTAAAATTTTTTTCATGATCTGTTTTTCTTGGACGAGGTCTCCAAGAGGCGGGGGTTCGAGTCCCGCCGGGTTCAAAATTTATATGTTTTCTAAAAATCTCTTTTTCAATTTACTATCAGTGTGAACAACATTTTAAAACGTTAAAAATATATATTTTTTTATTTTGCGTTGTTGAGTTCCGCTATTTAACACGCGATGTCTCGGATTCGGGCAGTATGTCTAGATCTTGACACTAGGTCTTTTCCGATTTCCGGGGTATGTGGGAAAATGTGGACTTATTATTTATATAATAATATCAGGACCGAGCTCCACGAGCGAACGCGATTTTTCTTTTTGATAGGGTTAGTTGATAGGGAATAAATCATATTGGATTCAAACCTCGGACTTCTGGTTTCATACCTCGGACTTGTGGTTTCGTAATTGTTCGCTTCCCCCTAATCCTGCATTACTACCACACATAAATTATCATTATAATTTAGAAGACTTTACCATTTGAAAATACAGGAAAAAAATAATTTTCCAAAAATTACACTAAGCTAGATCAAAACATCCTATATAGTAAATTTCTTCAACATATATAATATTTATTGTTTCAACAGTGAGGTATTTGAATACCCGACTGCCGCGGACAGCACGCTAGACAAGAAACCAATCAAACGAGAACACTCTCCGGAGGAAGAGGCGGTTTCCTCTAAGAAGATCAAACTTGAGGATGGGGCTGAGGTGAGTGGCACTTTCTAATATTTTTTTTATATATTTTTTTCATTTTAGGCCAATGTATAGCAGTAGACAGTGTTTGAATTTAAAGGTGATTGGTTGTGGGTTCAACACGCGAGGGAAAAATTATATTAATTATATTAATTTCACTGCTCTGGTAAGATAACTGCGTAACTCATCTTTAGTTACATTATTCAACCCTTATCTACTGTTGAAATCAGGCAGAAAATGGTAGACGATGCTGTATGACAGCATTATGTTATAAATTTGTTAGATTATCTTGTTTTTTGTACTTACGTTTACTAAAACGTTCTTTACATTTAAATTTTCTTTCCAAAATTTTTTTTCCTAAAAATATGTTTATTTAAGCAGAGAAGAAAATAATTTTAATCTTTGTCTCTAGAACTTTTTAATTATATTACTATGTATTGATATTGAAATGCACACCATTAATTCTATTGTATGAAGCAGCAAGGTATAGAAAAACAGGTTTTACTGACTTAGGAGTGTCTACTATGTGTAGCTCGGTTTATAATTACGTCACGCCTTGTTACTTACTCCTTTAGACGGAGTTGGTCTAAATTTTCAGGTCTATCTTATTATTTTACACGCTAAAAATGTAATGTATATATTATTTTTTTACACATATTTTTTATAATCAGGTAAAAGTGAAAAAAGAAAAGAAAATCAAATCGGAAGCAGATGAAAGCATAAAAATTGAGCCCAAAGAAGAAGCAGAGAACGGTGACGCAGAAGTTTCAGAGAAGAAGAAGAAAAAGAAGAAGAAGTCGCTGGCACCTGAAGAAGAATCCACGCCTGAACCCAGTGGGAAGAAGAAGAAGAAATCCTTAGCACAAGATGCAGAAGAGTTAGAAAACAGTGTGGTGTCAGAACCCAGCAGTGAGAAAAAGAAAAAGAAAAAAAGACAGTCTAAAGTTGATGATGAATAAATGTGTTATATGAATATATATATTTTTTTAGCTTCACGCTGTATCCCGCACACAGCAGGGTAGGCAGAGGGAACCTAGTGTTAAGACACTCCGTTCCCCACGCACCGCCGAATTCGGAGGCATTGTGTGTTAAATGGCGGAATTTAACGCCGCGCTTTGCTTCGACACCAGAGCGAAGGAAATGGAAATATTAAATATTTCCACTCGAGTGGGAATCAAACCCACAATCCTTCTTTACAGTGCCACTGTGCCACGATTGGCCTCTGAATATATAATATCATTTTAGCTTTATTTGTAGTTTTGTATGCAATATTGATTGATTGTAGGTGGAAAGTGGAGAACGGAGTGTTTTGACACTAGATTCTCTCTGACTATGTTATCTGGAAAAAGCGTGGAGCTGATAATAAAAATGTAGTTTTATTTTGCTTCACAAAAGAAATTATAGGGTTTTGTTTGTCAGTTTGTTTGAGTTTCTAAATTAATGAAGTCATTTTTTTTAACAAAAATTTTACTTTTAACTAATTATTGTCTTAAATTGAGAGCTATAAGTAATAGTTTACTTAATTCTCTCCAAATTTATTAAAGGAGTGGGATTTGTACTCCTGTACCATTAATCATTGTTTAAAGTTAGAGCGATTTTGAAGATTTGTCGTTATCATTTTAGTCATTACTCTTAAAAATTATTGAAATTTCTTAATCCTAACTACTTGATATATTGAAATTTGAATTATTTCTCTGTTTAATGTCAATTACAATGTTAGGAATCTCTCTGATGTAAAATAGTGTCTTTTAGCCCAGCCCGTCTAAATAGAACCCATCGTTATACTCTCAAGTTATATTTTTTTTCTCAAGCTAATTATATATTAGCGGCCCGCTCGCGGCTTCGCCACGTGTACTATTTCGGTATATTGCAACCCTCGGTGGTGTATTTTTGAGAAATAAAGCAGCCTATGTTTAAGCTTAGATTATCAACTATATTTATGCCAAAATTCATTACAATTGGTCAAGCGGTTTAGATTTTTCATATAAACTTTCATCCCCTATTTCAACCCTTTAGAGATTGATTTTTGAAAAAATAAGTAGCCTATGTTAGACCCAGTCACTTTTACTACTTTCATTCTAAATTTCATCCAAATCGGACCGGTAGATTAGCCGTGAAAGCGTGACAGACAAACACACAGACTTTCGCATTTATAATATAAGTATGGATTATATAATTTGTGTAACTATATAATTATTATATTATATATTAATATTTACTTGAAAATAAGTTAGTCTTTTTATTAATAAAGTAAATGTATATAAAGCTTAAGTTGGAAGAATGACTTTCATAATATAACATGAACTTAAGTGTGTTTAAAAAGAAAATGGACAACGGAGAGTTGCGTCACTAAGTTTCTTTTTTACCTCCTAATAGGTAATAAGAGTAAAATTTGTTTTTTTTTCTAGATTAATATGTTATAAATATAGATTTTAGATATAAGAAGCTAATTAGTTTAATTTTTTTTAAATTACTTTTAAACTTGAGACCTTGTAGGTTTTATGCAAAGGACGAATACGTGTATTAAGAGTAATAAAATTTATTTTGCCAGTATTTCTTTTTTTTATACCTTCTTTTAAATTTAGAATATTATTTTTCATGTCTTTTTCCCCATGACAAGTTAGGCAGAGTGAACCTAAGTGACACTACTCCATTTTTTATTCGAATTCGAGACATTACAATGTGACGTGGTAAAACGATGCGCTGTCTGGTACTAAAGCGGAGAAATTAATTATTAAATAAAACCATTCCCCGAGTGGGAATCGAACCCGCAACCGTCGCTTTAAGCAGTGCGGTTGAAAGGCTTTCGCGACGACGGACTGAGACGCGGGTTCGAGTCCCGCTGTGTTAAAAATTTTATATTTTCTAAAATTTCTTTTCCCGTGGGGGGACGGGTTAAGAATACAATTCCCCCCCGCCGCTGGGTAGCGTCCCGTAAAAGGCGGGTAACCCAGTAGTTTGGTGGTAGGAGATTCGTTCTCCGACTGGCTCGCGACCACTATCATGTCAAAGACGAACCGCCAAACATCGTATGATGTGTTCCGGTTCGATGGCATGTAAGCCAGCTCTCCCTATTCCCACCATTCCCATCCTTCCTCCCTCCTTCTGTCCTACATTCCCAAGGCTGGCAACGCATCCATAATTTGCACGTTGTGGATGTCTATGGGCAAAGGTGACCACTTAACACCAGGTGGGCCTTCAGCTCGTTTGCCTCCTTTATTCCATAAAAAAAAATATGTTTTTTAAAAGGTTTTCGTTCCAAGTGACTTTAAAAATTGAATATTACTTTAAAAAGTATTCAAAATATCAAGCATGTATTTGAGGGGGTATGGGGGAAATTATGTTCAGAAGTTAAGTTGTCATCGCAAAGAGTGGATATAGAACAACCAATATACTATCTATAGATATAACTATGTACAATCCACTTTGAAACTATAAATGGTTATGTTAAATCTTTTATTTTTCAAAGAAATTAGCGGTTTCCTGGTAAAAAAAGGTAGAAAGGCAACCCTTTACCGTCCCGGCTTAGGACGACTGATCCCCAATAAGTGGATCCTTCCTGTCTTTTTGGATGTATGCATGTGTTATTTTTTTATTTTTTTTTTGTAGCTTCACGCTGTATCCCGCACACAGTAGGGTAGGCAGAGGGAACCCCAAGGGTAGTGTTAAGACACTCCGTTCCCCACTTTCCGCCGAATTCGGAGGCATTGCGTGTTAAGTGGCGGAGCTTAACACTGTATGTGTTATTTCTTTTATAGGAATATATAGATATAAGACAATAGTTTTTCTTCAGCTTACGCAGCTATTTTTAAACGTATAAAAAATTGAGGCGCGTTTTCTAAATGTCTTATTCAGCTATTGCTGGGTAGGCAGAGAAAATCTAGAGGCAAAACTTTCCACTTTCCTTCCAAAATCGACACTGTTGATTGATGGAATTCTACGTCGAATTGTTTTAGGTACTAAAGCGGAGAAATGAGAATAATTTATATGTAATCTTTGCATCGAGTGGGAACCCAACCCACAACCAGTCGTGTTTACAGGAGAACGCTGTCCCACTGCGCCGCAATGGCTCCCTCGATATAATGAAATATATTGCATAATTTTTATTTTTGTTTCTGCTCTCTCCATTTTTACATTATGCCAATCTATCACTAAGTAGATAAGAAGTTTCTACATTTCTGTTACTCTTCATTTGGCTAAAAACTGATAAAAAAACGTATTTTAAGATTTTATATAAATCATTTTACGTAAGCTGCGTAAAGTTGTGGTCCTCTACCCATTTTGAGATTTTTAATTAGTAATTTTAAATAGACTTAAAGATATATATTGAAAAGTTCATTTTCATGTTCCTTTTAACACATGTACGTACACAGTATAGATTTAAAAGATACCTACGTATTAAATTTGAGACCATCGTGGCGCTGTGGGGCACCTTAACAGTTATGAGTTCGATTCCCCCTTGTCTAGACAAAGCGCAACGTTTATTACCGCTACTTAATGCGCAATATTTCAACGTCGAAAAGTAAGGAACTACTACGGAAATTGTAATTACAGGTAGAACAAACTATATTTTTTTTTTAGCTTCACGCTGTATCCCGCACTCAGCAGGGTAGGCAGAGGGAACCTAGTGTTAAGACACTCCGTTCCCCACTTTCCGCCGAATTCGGAGGCATTGCGTGTTAAGTGGCGGAACGCCGCGCTTTACCTCGGCACCAGAGCGAAGAAAATGGAAATATTAAATATTTCCACTCCTCGAGTGGGAATCGAACCCACAACCAGTCGTTTACAGTCACACGCTTGTACCACTGCGCCTCGACTGGCCACAACAACTACTATATCTAGTCTATATCTAGTCTAATAATAGAAATAACTAAGCCACGTGCGACAATTCATCAAAACTTGCAAGTACTTGCAGGTACTTCTGATGTTTTATTAAGAGGACTCCAACCCCCTTCCTCTATTTCACCCTCAACCTCCTCCCCCCTAAAACTTGAAGAATTTCCGAATTAACCCGTCAAAGTAATAAGTCAGTATAGGGGTAGTCGCTCATAAGTCGCAAACAATACACGGTGCTCGTGTAAAGAGATGTAACCTGTTAAATAATATTTTCTAATTATGTGATTTTATAGTTTTATAATTTTGTATATGAGCCTATCGTAGTGCAGTGTCTGATTGCAATCATGCTTAATTGTGGGTTGCACTCCAAGTAAAGGCAATGATTGTGTTAAAAATTCTTTTCATTTGCTGTTAATTTTGTCACTTAACAAAAAAATGTCGCGATTTCAGGGGGAGAGCGGAAAACGGAATATCTTACATTAGGGGTTCTTTCTTTACTCCTCTGTGTATTTTCTTATTTTATAAAATGTCATCACAAGGCATAGTAACAGTGTCCGAAGTAAAAAGGAAAAATCCTAAAAATATGTTCAAAAGATTGATTTTGAAACTTCAAAAAATATTAAAATCATTTTTTAATTTGTTGAACTACTTTGTCTATATTCAACATATTCCCTGCTTCATAAGCCTATAAGACCCACGTCGGTCTTTTCGTTGGATTCTTTATTATTATCATTATAAAGTAAAGCTATTTAAAGAATTTCGTATAGTGTTCAATTAATTTCATTTTTGGAAGTGTTGGGCATTTCATATTCAATATATATATGGACGTTTCATCGGGGAGCGTATACCTTCTTGATAATTACTATTTCTATTTTTCAATTCAAGATATTCCGAGTCGAGAGACGAAAATAATTTAATTATAATAGTTCCTAAATTGAAATTAAAACTATAATCAAACTAGTTTACAGTCAAACAAAATATAAATTTTAAATTCTATTAAAACTTAGATATACCACGTTTCCCTCAACTAATTCCATACAAGTACGTCCTTAACTCGTATAAGGCGAAGGCGTAGTCCTCGCGATACGCGGCTGAAAGGTGAGAGGGATTAAATGAAATATAGAGTTTACGTGCCATTGTGTAGTTCCAGACCCTGCTTAGTGCTCTCCTGTAGAAGCTAAAGGAAAGCGGGACTTTCCCTAAATACGCCCATTTTCAAGCTTTTGAGTGCTTAAAAATGTTAAGACTATTCAAAAAGTTGTTTTCGTGTTCGCATTGTGTTATAGGAGCTAAGTTTTAGCTTTCTACGTGTAGTAGTTTCGGTTGTACATCGTCAGTCGCTCAGCGAGCAATGTATGAGTTTTGTGTTCGAATATATTTTGGGTATTCAGTATTTTGTAGGATAGTAATACCAAAGTGACAAGTCACTCTTAAAACCTTAAAATTTGATTAAATTTTATTGGAATTTATATAGCTAAATCTTTATAAATATTAAACATTGTAATAAACTATTTTAAAGTGATTGTAGCGGATAATTTGATTTTGAGATACATACATCAACTCGTTGGTTTTAGCGTTTAATGTAATTCGAGATTACAGGTATCTATGTTGTTTTCCGGCTTAGTACGGTTAAAGAAAACATGGCGTCAAGATATTCCCTCCTCCACTTCCCACTTGAAATCGAGACATTGCGTATTGCGTGGCGTAATTCAACGACACGTTTTGTCTTAGGTGCAAGACCGAAGAAATGAAAATATAATTCCCCCGATTGGGAATCGAACTCACAACCAATCGCGCTTACAGCCAAACACTGTTTCACTGCACCATGATAGCTTTATAACAAGATTATATACGATAAAACCTTCCAAATTAATCTGCTAAACCACATCTCTTTAACACTCAACACAAATATTGATACCTCTCAAGTTATATCCCCCATACATCTGTTTATATATATTTTGAGCCGATACAATCTTAAACATTCATTAGAAACACAGAGTAATATATTTTAATTTAGTTTATCTCGTACAAAGCCGCGCCGCCCGCCCTCCGCCCTCCGCCCGCCCTGACAGGCGGCGGTAATAAGCACTTTGTCACTTCGCGCCGTTTCGCGGACATTTGAACAACATGTGTAAGAAAATGTTGCGAATAATTTAAGCTTTACATATTTAAATATACAATTACACAATTTGGTTTTGTTTCCGCTTTGAGATTATATTGTTTGTCGTTTGTTTTATTGGTTTGTTTTGGTACAGTGGTATTTGATTTAGCCATGTTTTAATATTGTTATAATAATACTATTTAATCAGAGATTACCTAGCGGAAAAGATATTTGTCTCCGCATTCTGTCTCAAAATCGAGACGTTTCATGTTGGTTGGCGGAGTTCAACGCCGCAATTTATCTTATCAAAGCCGAGAAATTAAAATAATTTTAATATAATTCCTCCTAATGGGAATGGAACGACCAATTATGTTTACAGTCAGACAATGCCCGATTGCAATACGGTAGTCTCGAAACTACAATAAGAGATTACACTTCCATTTTTCAGTTTCATATTTATTTGCATAGTATAAGGGCAATCTGATAGAAGTTTGTTGTTTTTTTTAGTTTCACGCTGTATCCCTTGCGGGGTAGTCAGAGAGAACTGACTGACTAAGTTTGATTTAGAATACTCTACTTACTATCTCCCGCCCGAAATACAAACAGTGTGCTGAATGACAAATATAGCTTCACGCTATATCCCGCACACAAGAGGGTAGGCAGAGGGAACCTAGTGTTAAGACACTCCGTTCCCCACTTTCCGCCGAATTCGGAGGCATTGCGTGTTAAGTGGCGGAACTTAACGCCGCGCTTTACCTCGACAACAGAGCGAAGAAAATGGAAATATTAAAAATGAATGACTGAAAAGAACGCGTTTTATCTCACCAAAGTCGGGAAGTGAAAATAATTTAAATACAATTATTCGTTCGAGTCGGAAATGAACCCACAACCAATCGCGTTTACAATCAGATGCTCTCCCACTGAATGCCTTATCATTTTCTGCTCAATGGCTGTAAAATGATCAATTTTCAGCAAAACTTATCAATAGCTTCTCCCCGATGCATCAAGATAAGATAGCATTGGAAGCAAAAGTCACGTTTAATTTTCCCTTTTTTCTTTCTCTTTCGTTTTGCGGACGATTCGCAATAATAAGTTGTAACGGTATCGGTCGGTATACCGACTCTCCAACCGCGGGCAGAAAATAACTTCTTGATTAAATAATGTCACCGGCGTCTGTTTGCAACAGTTATTTCTAAGTTTGTTTTAAATTCATATTTTTTTTATATACAATTTGTGTTAAGCTTTTTAATTAGAAATTGTAAGTTTTTTAATTAATTGGGTATATGTTTATGATTCGGGGCCAGTCGTGGCGCAGTGGCACAAAGTGAGAGTGTAAAGCGAATGGTTGTGAGTTCGATTTAAGTCCAGATTCGAGGGGGTGGAAATATTTAATATTTCCAATTTCTTCGCTCTGGTGCCGAGGCAAAGCGTGGCGTTAAGTTTCGTCACTTAACACGCCATGCATCTGAATTTGGAGGTGCGTGGGGAACGGAGTGTCTTAACACTAGGCTCCCTCTGCCAGCTATGTGCGGGATACAGCGTGAAGCTAAAAAAAAAATGTTTATGATTGTGTATAGTCTGCGTCACGTGAAGTGGGATGTTCCTTATTTCTACATCTTGACAAAATAATACCTTTACCTTTTTTCCCTCATAGCGGGTACCAGAGAGAATTTAGTGGCAAGATACTTCGTTCTTCACTTTCCTCCCGAGATATTGTGTGTTGAATGGCGGAACTCAACGTAGCGTTTTACCTTGTTCACCAGAAGGGAAAATATTTTTTTCACTGAATGGAAATCGAACTTGTAACCAATCGCGATTACAGTCAGACACTCACCCACTACGCCACGATGATCTAAGAATATTGAAAATGCTTAACAATTAAAAATGGATGAAAAGATATACTAGTAAAAAATCATTTTCGTTGAAATCATTATTTTTTAAGTTCGCTTATTATATAGTACCTATCATTAGTGAATTATATAAAACTTTGTCTACATTTCTACTTTCTAAGACAATATAGCGCGGCGTTGGGTTACGGTCAATACATATCGCGTTCTATTCTCTAAATTGAGCTTAACACAGCGGAGTGTCTTAACACTAGGCTTTTTCTCTCTATTTCACTTGGGAGATACGTGAACTTAAAACAAAAACATCGTAGAAAATCATTAAATACCTTATAAGCAATAGGCATTTAAAAGGATTCTTGTCCTTGTTCTTTAATATTCCAAAAAGTTAATTAAAATTACACGGTCTTCTCTTCAGATTGGAGAAAAAAATATTAAACCGTTCGTAGGTAATTTGTAATTACGAGGGGTTTTTTTATGAAATGCGAATTGATTGTATTAAACGATTCTTTAATTTTTTTCTTTTTATATCTTTTTTGTCTTTGTGTACTTTTGTAGATGTTTTAAGATAGAGAAAGCTTAGTGGATAACATTCTGCTCTCTGCATTCTGTTCAAGCAAATATTGTATATCCAGGGTCGAAACTGAACTGTAGGGGAGAGTTGCTATGATTGGACCACTTAACTTTATCGCATTATATCTCATGCAATATCACCGATAAATAAAAACCGCTTGTTGGACAGTAAAGCTATTTATGTAAATTAATGATATATAAATTATTAATGATGAAAGTTGCGATGTTTTAAAGGTATAGTAAAGAAACTCTTCAATGAAAAGTTGCTTTCATTGGACCACCGTTACCTTGAATGGACCACTAAGTTGCCATGATTGGACTTAGTAGAGTAAGTAGTATCGGTTCAATTAAGGTGACTCAAATGAAACACCAAGTAATTTATTCAAAAGTTTTTATAATAATAATAATAATCATAAACGATTGCATAATTTTAATATAAATTTATTATTTATTGGTTCTTTTTAATGTGGCTTTTGGAACGCCATAGATTCGACTTGCTTCATTTAATCCGATATTTTTTTTCTCAAAGATTCTATAGCAAGTTTCATGCTTGTTTCATTCCAAGAACAATATTTTCTTTTGTTTTTCTCTGTTGACATTCTGTAACATAGAAATAAAATGTAGTTACAGTAAAAAGGTATGTATGTATATGTATACATATATAAAAAGAAACAGTCGTATAACTTTGTTTATTAACTTTAATATTACATATGCAATATCAATTATATTATAATAGTTAAACATATATTATAATAGTCAAACAGATAAAATTATTTTTTAGTATTATACTAAGTGAAAATAAGTGAATGACTTCTAAGTTTCTTTGATTGGACCAGTCCAATGATGGCGTCACCATTGTGGTCCATTGATGGCAACAAGGTACAGGTAACAGAATGAAAGCGGAAATCAAATAACTTGCAAAATTATGTTAAAATTTTATACTCTCTGTAAGCGTAGATATATTTACTATTCTGATTTACTTTAATAATACAAAAAGAATTATTACAATACTACTTACATCAGTTTGTAGATGACTCGATTTTTATATCACGGTCTCCGCTAACACAGGTGCCTACTTCACTACTTGCAACGCGTTGCGAGCAAACTGAGGTTTGGTAGGGGGATATCGGACGCGGCACTGTTGCCAAGCAACGTTTTAAACTCCTTGTGACAATCATAGTTTTCGAAATAATTAGGTGGTCCAATGAAAGAGCCGGTCCAATGATCGCAACTCTCCCCTATATTTTTTTTTAGCTTCAGGTATCAGTTCAAAGAGAACCTAGTGTTAACACACTCCGTTCTTCGCTTTCCGCATTGAAATCGATCCAATGATTGTGAAATTGAGACACTGCGTATTGAGTGAACTAGGACATTCAGTACAACAAAAAGAAAAGTCATTTTAATTTAACATGATCTTATTAACGACATGTATGTCGCTTTACAGGAAAGTGTTCTTATATACTCGTATGTACATATGTCAGACATGTGGGAGTGTGCGATATTTATTGTATTTATTTCTACTGCATTACTGTAAAAAAATAACTTTAACGATTGCCACCTTAACACGTACCTAACAATAAGCATTTATCAATACAAATCGGACTAGCAGTTTTGGTATAGTATGAAAACGTGCAACATTAATATAGACATACAAACATACACACAATTTTTCACCTCAAACGCATATACTATCTCTGTACCGTCGCGAGTAAAAACCACGTTATTATAAAAGCATTGGCTTTCCACAAAATATTGGCTTTTTGCAATTTCCGTACAATTTTTATGTTATCACAATTAACATAAATTTCAAATCTTTTCACCTAATTATTATTTTTTCTCTCTGTTTTTTAGACGTCACAGAGTCTAGGTCCGTGTACTTTCCAGCTTTTTTTCCTTTTTTCTGTTTGTGATTTTTTTCTTGAATTTCTTTTAGCGAGTGGGTACACTCGGTCACACGTTTCTTAATTAACCTAATTAATATAAGAATATAAGACTGTTGATATAGTGATACTTTGATAGTTGCCTCGTCTACTGACTTGGCTTTCAGAATGAGCTGATTGTATTTTCCTCTCTGGTGTGGGGGCATGGTAAAATACTAACAAATTCCACAATTGTTAAAATGTAAATTCTAAATAGTAAAGAATTCCCAAACATTTCCCCTATTGAAATTTGTACATGTCCCTAAATTTCAATAGTTCTGTAGATCAATTCTGAATATATGTACGTACCGAATATATGTAGATATATGTTGTTACTCTCTAGAGAGGATTTGAGGTCTATCGAACGTGATGTATACGTAATACGTTATCGAATTTACGAGCTCGAATTGCTTATACACGTTACAGCTTCAAATGCGTAAGTTATAGTTGTATATTACTGGAATTTTATGATAAATTTTAACACTTTTAAAGTGCTTTTCACACACTTAGTAACTTTTAAAGTGTTATTAGTAGTATATAGCTAGTTGTTATATGCAATTTATTTTTTTGGATATGTATAAAAATTTTGATGCATCGAGATTTGAATTCCCCCGTCTCTTGGAGACCGTATCTTGGAGAAGCATAGCTTAGCGGTCACAGTGCTTGGGCGGTTTCCCAGAGTCACAAGTTCGAATCTTCTTTCGTTCAAATTTTTATACGTTTACTAAAAATATTTTACTAATGATGTAACTTTTTGAACTTTGTAAGTTTCCAGCAGAGTGAAGAAAGAGTGAGACACTCCATTTTTGAATTTTCGTCTAATTTATAAACATAGCTTTATAAGTGGCGAAACTTAGCGCAGCGCTTTTATACTATTACTTACATAATTAAAATAAACAAAAATCTAAAATAAAAAAAAACATACCAATCGGTGTTAATTAGTTTACTATGAAACCTCTAGTTTATATAAATATACTTCATTGGCGCGAATGTCTTTAAAAGCCTAGCAAAGTGAGCGTGGACAATTAGCAGGCCTCCGGATAAACCTATAATAGTTAATTGTGAATAGTTTCTAAACAACTGCGGAGTCAACACATTGTTAACTAATGCAGGGAGGGTAGCCAGTTGTGTGATGTACATTGCTTTATTGTACCTATTGTTTTAATTTAAGATTTTTTTTATTTTGAAGCTTAAATCTTTTTTATTGTGAAAGGTAAGATGGAGACAATCTAGTGTCAGAACTCTCTGTTCATCGTTCTTAATGTAAATTTATAATATTATGTGTTAAATCTTTACATTGCGCTTTGTGTTGAGTTGACACCAGGATGGAGAAATAATACTTAATCAGAATACATCAGTAGCCAGTCGTGGCGCAGTGGCACAAGCGTGTGACTTTCAACCAACTGGTTGTGGGTTCGATTCTCACTCGAAGAGTGGAAATATTTAATATTTCCATTTCCTTCGCTCTGGTATCAGAGGTAAAGCGCGGCGTTAAGTTCCGCCACTTAACACCGTGTTTTGCCTCGACACCAGAGCGAAGAAAATTGAAATATTATTATAAATATTTCCACTCCTAGAGTGAGAATCGAACCCAAAATCAGTCGTTTACAGTCACACGCTTGTGCCACTGCGCCACAACTGGCCCCACTGTTGAATGTAGAAACCTTTTTTTAATAATATTAAATTTAAATTTTAAATACTTAATCATATATAGTCTCCATACGAGTACAGACCCTTTTAAAATTTACCGAAAATGCAGCAATGTACGGTGCGCTTGCAAATTGAAATTTGTATATAGCAGCAATCCAGTACAATAGTCGTTACTGCGCCGGGGATAAACCATCCCCAATTAGTTTAGAATAAACTGGTTTGGAATCGATTTGCCTTCAGTTGTTTGCTGGTGTGTCTATTTGTTACTAGCATATTATAATTTGCTACCATTTACATGTTATTATTAATTTATTGTATGTTTGAGGTTTATGATATGTGTAAATTTTGATTTTGACTGAAATCTACCTTGCACTGTGTAAGTAAAGGATGGAGCTAAGTTACGCTATTCTATTTATATTTGTGGTAATTATATGAAAACATATGTGGCGTTGACTAATAATGATTAAGAAATGGTTGGATTTCGATCATTATTTGTGTAATTAAAAAATGCTTTATGTATAATATTAATTTAATATCTCTGTTGTATGAAACCCAACGCCGTACCTATATATATAAGTAATCAGCGAAAAAAAGATATTATAAATTAGTTCATTCTTGAGTAAGTTCGAACTACTAACCATAGTATTTTTTTTAGCTTATGCAAAAAGGCTTTAAATTCACGTGGGCACAGGGAGACATATTTTTTGGACGTGAGCAAAAACCCACCGGATTGGGAATTCAAACATAATTATGTGGGACTCTGTACTGGTAAACGTAGGCCGACCGTATACCTGCTAAAACCTCACGGAGCTCCTCCTTGACCGCCACTCCTTACCACTTTCTGTAAACACTGGCAGGAGCACATTCCTAGAGACAAGCATTTCTGTGCATCACCTTCCGCCTAAAAACAAGACTGATAATACAAAATAAAGTTCATAAAAATATTTTTTTTATGATACCCAGAGTCAGTAGCTTAAGTTGCAGATATATCACTTTGTACTGTGAAAGGTAATTTCAGGACGTTCCCTGTGAGATACACTTGCATGAGTTATTGTTACACGAATGTACACACAATGTATTGTTCTTTGTTACTCTAGAACAGTTGGTAGAATGTCAATGAAAATGGAAATTTGTGAAATTTTTCTTCGTGGATGTTATTTTCTTCATAAATATGTTATTTCAGGATATATGTATATGTTTATTTTATTTTATTTATTAATTAGTACGGTTGTTACATATTTTCATTAAATGTATACTACAGATAAGATAACTAATGTAATACCACTTAAAGGTAAATATCACATGCAGAAAGGACATGAAAAAGCAAAGTTGACTTAATTTTTTTTTAACTTCACGCTGTATCCCGCACACAGCAGGGTAGGCAGAGGGAACGTAGTGTTAAGACACTCCGTTCCCCACTTTCCGCCAAATTTGGAGACATTGCGTGTTAAGTGGCGAAACTTAACGCCGCGCTTTACCTCGACACCAGAGCGAAGAAAATGGAAATATTAAATATTTCCACTCCTCGAGTGGGAATCGAACCCACAACCAGTCGTTTACAGTCACACGCTTGTGCACTGGGTCACGACTGGCCACCTGTCATCTGATATAGTCCCCACTATAAGGTTGTTGTTTTTAAGCTATATTGGAGAGATGCGATACATCAGTTTTTTCTTTACTGTCACTTTTTCCCACCTAGTAAGGTAGTCAGAGCAAACCTAGTGTTAAGACACTACACTCTCCATTTTCCCCTGAAGCTAAGATACGACGTGTTGAGTGGCAAAACTCAACGGTGATTCACAGTAAGATAATGTTTACGACACGCTTTGCCACTTTAATATCATTATATTAGAATGCATTATCAATTATTAAAAGAAAACCGTTTGACTACTTATTACATAATGTTTGCTGAGAGAAGAGCTCGGAGTTAATAGTTTATATGGAGAAAAAGTGCAGAAAGAGAGAATTTTATAAAAGAGTGTATTATTATTATTTTTTTTTTTAATAAAGAAACTCTGTCCATGGGCTCACAGGTGCCCATGGCATTTGTTACTATTAATTTGTATATAGTGTGACAATTTAAAAGCACTGAGACTTATAATTAATCTTATTATCTAATGGTGATGTCCATCACTGACCAAGTGATGGACATCACCATTAGAACCATTTCTTTTTTTTTGTTTTGGTTTAGTTGTATGTAAAATAATGTATTAGAAATATATGAAATTAACAAAATAAATTTTAAACACTACACACTGTATGTCTGACGTGTATGTTTATAAAAGTTCACTTTCTTGTTATAAAATATTAAAAACTTTCATAAGGCAAATAATAAAAAAAGTATATTTTACATGTCAACTTAAAATAGGCAGTAATTAGAGAACAGGGAGCTTATAGAACGCTAGATAACATTATTATTGTATTTGTACCGTGAAATGTGTGAATCGTGTAAATAAATTAATGTATTCCCCATTTCGTAATGGTAATGTACCGTGTATTCATCAAATGAACTATGAACTTTCATCTCTATAACATTTCATTTATTCGATTATATTACAATATTTGATAATATATATACTATTCACCTTTTAAAAAGTCATAGCTAATTCTATTTTCTTTTTAAACATTTTTAAAAGTGCAATTCCATACTTAGGAAAATTGAAAAAGATATTTAAAGAAAACGTATAAAAATTTAAACGCAGCGGGATTCGAACCCGCGAACTAATCTTTGTAGCAGAAATTTGTAAAAATCTCTCTACAGAGATGCTAACAACAAAAATAAGTTGTAATAAAGTTTTCCTTATACTTAAATAAAAAAAAAATAGATATTTAGGGGTCATAGTGTCACAGTGTCGTAGCGTCTGACTGTAAATGATTGGTTATGAGTTCCATTTCCACTTTAAGAAAGGATTATATTAATAATATTTTCATATCCTCGCTGGTACCCACAACAAAGCGCGGCGTTAAGATCCGCCACTGGAGAAGCAATGTCTCGACTTCTGGCGGAAAGTACTAGGTTATCCCTGACACTATGTAGGAAAATGCGTGAAGTTGATAAAAAAATATTGAAAACCACTCAAAGAACTTTCTGACAACTTACACTCCGACGTTAGTTCCATACATACTACCTCCCAACTTAATCATTAAAGCAGCTTATCTTAGGTTCTCTGATATCTGGTATATTTAATTTTTCAGTCCCCAAATACGAAGCAAACCTACATTGCCTTACAGTTTTATTCATCATGTTATATTTTATTAAATATATTATATTTATTTAATAAATTCATCAGCACAGCAAATTAACTTAAATACTCAAATAATTATCATTAAAAGCCAAGTAAAACAGTAAACAAACGTTTATCCAGTAATTACGCCTCATAGCGACTTTCAACCGAACAATGAGCGTTTAAAGAACAATAACACCTCATAATATGTGGGTAGTTGTACATTCCGAACAATTGCGAGGCAGAAAGTAATACAACATAGTGGGGAAGTAAATTAGTCGACTCACAGTCGTGCCCGCGTGTCCGTGTGTCCGGGATATGTATTAGAGTTAACTAGCTGCAGTCAGACGTGCAAAGCTTTTAGATTAAATTAAACTTTTATATTTGTAATGTTTTTTCTGTTTAGGTTTCAGTTTTTTACAGCTTTTTTTCTTTTAACTACAAAGCCAGTGGCCAGTCGTGGCCCAGTAGTGGCTAGTCGTGGCGCAGTGGCACAAGCGTGTGACTGTAAACGACTGGTTGTGGGTTTGATTCCCACTCGAGGAGTGGAAATATTTAATATTTCCATTTTCTTCGCTCTTTTGTCGAGGTACAGCGCGGCGTTAAGTTCCGCCACTTAACACGCAATGCCTCCGAATTCGGCGGAAAGTGGGGAACGGAGTATCTTAATGCTAGGTTCCAAAACTACAAAGCGGAGTAATTAGAGAAGACCTAATCTCAATACACTTCCTTCCTAATGTTCCGCCCTAAATTGAGACATTGCGTGTTAAGTGACGGAACTCAACTCCGCGCTTTCACTTAAGTCTGGTACCTAAGTAAATAAATGAAATGAACAATTAAATACACCATTCCCCAATTACGAATCGAATCCAGAACCATCGCTTTACAGTTTTAATCATTATGATATTATATTTGTTTATTACATTTATCAGCCTGTATGTCCGGGAAATGTATTAGAGTTAACTAGCTGCAGTCAAACGTGAAAAGCTTTTAGGTTAAATTAAACTTTTAAATTTTATAATGTTTTTTCTGTTTAGGGTTTAGTGCATTTGTTTTTATGTATTTGCTTTTTGTTTTTGTGTGAAGGTTTAGATAGTTGGTTCCTTATATTTAATGATACGCTTGCAGCTTCGCCGCGTGGTCTACTCCTTTTTTCCCCTATTCGAGCTCCTCTAGGATAATCTGAACGCTTGTTCAATCATAATAAAATATAGCCTATAGCAATTTCTGAATAGTGTAGCTTTCTAATTGTGAAATAATTATCATGATCGATTCAGTATTTCCGAAGATTAGCCCTTACAAACAAAGTTACAAACTGTACCTCTTTATTATATTTGTATAGATGTGGTTATTGTTCTGTCGTATTTAGTTCGTTTTAATTATTTTTCTATATTTCTCATTTTAAGCGAGTATGTGTACTAGAAGTATAAATGTTATCAGCGAAGTTATCAGTAAAGTATAAATGTTTAGCACCGTCATGCAACAGCTGACTATTATAGCGGTTGGTATCGGGTTCGATTTTCACTCGGTAGAATAATAACATTTTATAAGATGAAAAAGAAAAGAAAACAAATAGATTTCAATATATTTATATTTTCTAAGATATTTTTTTAAATACCTGTCGAAAATATACGCTAAGAAAAAGTAGTTTCAATTCAAACAACCATTTTTCATTTCTCCAGGTTTTCTTTTATAATAACATTACAATAATAAAAATAACCAATATATTAAATATTTTACCTAGCTTATTATTTAATTTCATCCACTAACAAGTACCCTTAGATTCTTTTGCATCTTAACGAAGATATGTTGAAGTGTAATGGGGCATCGAGTGTAGCTTCAAAGGATCTCTCCGTTGGTATAAGAGTCCTGAATATGTTCCTTTTAGCTAATGTTGTATAATAAAGTATGCTTAAGAGATAATATTAGGAAATATTTTTAATTACCTCCTTAGTGGAGAATGGAGTGTCTTGTGAATGCTAGAGTTTATACTTATAATTGTATAAATATTGTTTTTTGTATTACGACGACACTTGTTCATTTTTAGTTACTGGCATATTGTTTTTATAATCTATCCTCGATGACTTAAAAACATTATTATGTGAAGTATTTAAAATGATTGATTATTCTAGTTTGTAATGTTGTAGAAAGCGGAGTAACAAAGTGTAAAATATTAACCATACTTTTATTCTGTTAAAATAACATTATTTAGAGCATATTGCACATCCTTTTACACGTGTAGCCTGTGGGCGGCATATACTCAAAAATCGTATAGTGCCCTGCGCGTTGAGTTCAATAACGCGTTTAGAGTACTGTTGGGGCTACCTCGATACTGTTATGCTTCAGGGATGTTCGCTGAAGCGCGTGTGGACTGTTTTTACGCTCTCATGAGAAAACGATGTCGATGTCGATGACAACGGGTCTCTGGTGCGTAGGGTGCGGGGTAGCCCAAACAGAATTCTGAGCATGATATCCAATAAATTGGATTGCAAAAACATGAAAAAACCCTTCAAGCTTTCATTGCGTTTACAGTCAAACAGTGTTACTATCTCTCTATATATCTCTATCTAGCTATAAATATTCCCAGCCACATGTTCAAAGGAAGTTAACACGAGAAGTACGACAAAACATAACCCTCAATCAACATCGCATTTCCGATAAATAATTAACGAACGTTTTATCGCTCTTTGTTTAAGAACAAATTGCAAGTTATTGTGTCCCCAAATATATTGTTAAGTTGCGGTGAATTCATTATTTAAGCGTTTCGTTAAGTTTGTCGTGCAATGAATTGTTATAGAGAAGTTGTATTCCGGTTTTTCTTATACATACATACATATTTTTTCAGTTTTAACCTTTTTTTCCGCAGCGTAGTTAGAGAGAACCCAGTGTTAAGACACTCCATTCCCCACTTTCCACTGAATTGTAAAGGCATTACGTGTTGTGTGGCGGAAATCAATACCGTGCTTTGCCTCGACACTAGAGTAAAGTATTATAAATAAATATTTCCACTTCTCTAGTGGTAATCGAACCCACAACCAGGCGCGTTTACAGTCTCACTTTGTGCCCACAAGACAAGACTGGCCTCCTGGTTTCTTATACATACATATATATTTACATTTCAGCGTAGTCAGTAAAACCTTAGTGTCAAGACAGTTTGTGGCAGGAGTAGTAAATGGTGGAAGTTAACACTGCATCTTGTCTTAGGATCAAGAAAGGAACAAAGAAAGTAAGTTTCAATTAAATTAAATTAAAATTAAATAGCTTCACGCTGTATCCCGCACACAGCAGGGTAGGCAGAGGGAACCTAGTGTTAAGACACTCCGTTCCCCACTTTCCGCCGAATTCGGAGGCTTGCGTGTTAAGTGGCGGAACTTAACGCCGCGCTTTACCTCGACACCAGAGCGAAGAAAATGGAAATATAATTTCCACTCCTCGAGTGGGAATCGAACCCACAACCAGTCGTTTACAGTCACACTCTTGTGCCACTGGGCCACGACTGGCCACATGGTGTAAGTTTAAATATAATAATTTGTATGAATGAATTTGAACCCACAACCAGTCGTATTAACAGTCATAAGCTGTTCCACTGCACCGCTGTGGAATCGAATTTTATTTAAATGTTAGATAGCATCCAGTTGTATATTTTATTTAAATATTTATAGAATGTTTGATTCAATTTTGGACACCATTGTGGCTTAGTTCAGATATAATTGACTGAAAAACCGTGGCTATTTCGTTTTTGTTATTTTGTTTTGTTACACAAAGCGTCGTATCTATTAACTTAGTAATCTGAAATAGAAAAAAATAGAAGAGCGGAGTGTTGTATAACTAGATTTATTTTTAAAGTTTTATTCCACACTTTGGAAAATTGAAAAAGACATTTAGAAAACGTATAAAAATTTGAACGCAGCGGGATTCGAACCCGCACCTCCTGAATACCGCCCAGGCGCTCTCACCGCTGTGCCATGAGTCTTTTTAGATTTATTTTATATTTTTTTCTTTCTTTCATAATACGGGAGATAGATATTACGTAACTGTTATTTACTGTAATTTTATTTTTTCTTGCCTCCACTTTTTTCCGCTTAGTAGGGCAATCCGAGAAACTAATAACAAGACACTTCGTTCCACACTTTTCACTCGATATTAAGACTGGATACTGATTGGCAGAACTTAACGCAGCATTTTGTCTTAAATAAATTTAAATTAAGTAAAATCATTCATTTAATCAAGTAGGAATGGGAATGGGGACCAGTCGCGGCGCAGTGGCACAGCCGTGTGACCTCAAACGACTGGTTTCGATTCCCACGCGAGGAGTGGAAATATTTAATATTTCCACTTTCTTTGCTCTGGTACCAAGGCAAAGCGCGGCGTTAAGTTCGGCCACTTAACACGAAATGCCTCCGAATTCGGCGGAAAGTGGGGAACGGAGTGCATTAAAACTAGGTACCCTCTGCCTACCCTGCTGTGTGCGGCAAAGCGCGGCGTTAAGTTCCACCACATAACACGCGATGCTTCCAAAAGTAAAAATCGAACTTACAACTAAACAAATTTACACCTATCAGCTAACCCACTGGTCCACCTTAACCTATTTATTACAATAAATACAGGAATCGAACCCAAAACTAAAGTCTATAACATTTAATATCTAATTCCACTGCAACCACGATATTTATATAAACAAATGCGTTCTAATTACAGGCAGTTGAAATCATTAATTATGAACAAAACGCTATTTAGGCGGTGTATTTGCGATGCGGCTGACAACGAATTGGTACTACATATCACCGCAGAGCGGGCTTCGGTGATTACTAATGTAATAGTGTTTATAAGTTTTTGTTTGTCTGTTTGGGCTTAGTGGTCAGAATGGGTGGTATCTAAGAGGTGTGGGTTCAAGTCTTATTAGGTTAAAGGTTTCATATGTTTACTAAATATGTTGTTTTTAATTCTAAATGTGTGAATAATAAAATAAAAGCAGTTTCACATTTTCCCACGCATTGTACGGTAGTCAGAGAGAATCAAGTGTCAGGACAGGACAAGAATTCGAGATATTGTGGGTTGCATCGTGGAAAATATCAACTCGGAGGAATAATTATGTTTGAGCTATATTCATTTCCCCCCATTGGTAAGGCAAAGCGCGGCGTTGAGTTCCTCCACTCACTACATAATTTCTCGATTTTGGATCTAAAGATCTAGAGGGGAAAATAGATTGTCTTGATATTACTTACTGGCTGTGCGGAAAAGGTGAAACTATGAAAAACCAATTATTTTCAATTTCAACTTTTAAATACGATATTAGTTTGCCAATTCACCCGAGTGGAACGTAACAAAAAGTTCTTCCATTTACTTCCTTTTAATGCTTATTATAATTAGTTCATTGCCAGTGGAAGTCCCGTCAAAATCGATTCAGCCATTTTAGTACTTGACAGACAGAACCATAAAAATTATGAAAGTTCTATCTGTACTGCGTATACACATGCATTTAGTAAAACGCATTTATTTTACATTCAACAACAGATAATCCAATTTCATTTATTTATATAGAATTTATTTACATATCCGCAACTTTATTAAAGGGTGAAATCAAAACAAAAACATCAATAACCATATATCAAAATCTCAATCACCGCGCTGACCGTTAATAATAACAATTAATTTCCGAACAATTTGCTCTGAACGGAGCCGAATGCTGCAAGTTGGTTGGAGTTAGTATGTAATTCAGTTTATTTGTGAAATAATCATATTTTGCAAGTTATAGAGCGAGTGAGACTGTAGCTTATGACAAAATAACGAAACAATTATAAGTATTTGTGTTTTCTCGCTCTGGTAAAAATCCGTTGAGTTCCGCCACTGACAGAAAGTATAAAACGGAATGTCTTGACATTAGTTTATTTCTGTCTAACAAAAAAAGCTGGAGTAAGTACGTCAAAGTCAAATAATTTTATTCAAAATAAGAAGTTACAAGCTTCATTTTTTGAACGTCAAATAGTTTACCATCGGTTCACTAAATTTAATGCCTCAGACCTGAGAAGAACCGGCGTAAGAAACTCAGCGGGACTCTTTTTTTTTAAAGTAATTGTTATATACAGATTTATTTATTGCTGACAGTGATACTTTTGAAATAGCCTGGAGCGAGCATTTCATTCCCAAGGCGTGTTGTCATTTATAAAATTGAATTAGGTAATAATCTTTAACACACAAACGTCTTTTCACAACTTTTTTAAATTGTGATATAGAAAAATCTGGGACGTTTTCTGGGATCCTGTTGTAAAAGCGTATACACTGTCTCATGAATGAATTACTGACTCGATATAATCGAGTCACAGGTGTAATAAGTTTACGTTTATTTTTCGTATTAATATTATGTGTATCGCCGATTTTTGTAAAATCCTTAATATTTTTCTTAACAGAATATATAATACATAATTCAGTTTTCGTGAAATAATCATATTTTGAAAGCTATCGGACGAACGAGATTGTAGCGAATATATAGCGATAGTATAACGAATGGTACAGTGGAACGTTCATTTTCAAGAGGCCGCCTGACTGTAAACGCGACTGGCTGTGGGTTCGATTACCACTCGGAAAAAAGAATTATATTTGAATTGTTTTCATTTCCATGCTCGCGTAAAACAATGCGTGGCGTTAAAATCCGCCTCTCAAATATAGTATCTCAATTTCAGGCAAAAAGAGGAAAACGTTATATCTTGATGCTCTCTGGCTACACTACGCTTGAAGCTGTAAAAAGAATTTGCTGTAATTCAGTTTATTTGTGAAATGATCATATTTCGAAAGTTATCGGGCGAATGAGGTCGTAGCTTATGATATAATGACCAGTACAGTCGAAGTTACGTAAAATTTACAGTTCATTATAGCAGTGGGACTGTATCTGACTGTAAGTAAACAAGATTAGTTGCAGATTCGATTCCCGCTCAGGGGAATAATCTAATCTAAATTAATAATATTTACTTTGCTCTTATGCCTAAGGGAGAACGCGTAAAGCATGGAATGTCTTGACACTAGGCACTCTCTGACTACTCTGCTAAGTGGGACAAAGTGTGAGACTGAAAAAAACTAACATATATTCATTTTCTGCCTATACTAATGTTAAATTTCTAACGAAATCATTCTGTTGCTTAGAAAATAAAAACCGCCTTGTAGGACTAATACAATATTCAACATTAGGCAGATAATGTCGTGCTTTGTCATACCGAGCACGAGAACATCTAAATTACAAACAATCCCTCAAGTGGGAATTGAACTCGTGACCGCTACGCGTCCCAACTTCATCGCACTGATATCTACGAGTAAGTTAGATTAACTGCACTATACACTTTTCTTTAGATTCCAAGAACTAGTTATGACTTCGTGAAAGTAGTAACTTAAGAAAAAGAAGAAGTAATAACTTCTTAAGTGGAAAGCTTGAAATAATGCCGTTATGGCACGATGGGACATCGTCTGACTATAACGCAATGGATGTGGGTTCTATTTACACTCGGGGGAATGATTTTTTTTTAACTTCACGCTGTATCCCGCACACAGCAGGGTAGGCAGAGGGAACCTAGTGTTAAGACACTCCATTCCCCACTTTTCGCCAAATTTGGAAGCATTGCGGGTTAAGTGGCGGAACTTAACGCCGCGCTTTGCCTCGACAACAGAGGAAGGAAATGGAAATATTAAATATTTTCACTCCTCCAGTGGGAATGGAACCCACAACCAGTCGCTTCACAGTCACACTTTGTGCCACTTTTTTTTTTTTTTTTTTTTTATGTAATACCACTGCGCAACGGCTGGCCCCGTGATGTAAATGATCATATTTTAATTTTCATTTTTACCTCTGGCACCTAAAGCAAAGCGCAGCGTTGAGTTCCGCCAATGATCACGCAGCATCTTGATTTCAGATGGAAAGTGGAGTGATCCTGCCTGACTTCTCTCGCTATACGGGGAAAAGTGTGAACCGTGAAGTTGCTTTTTTAAAATTACTTCTTAAGTTGAAAGCTACTGAGAAAATATGAAGTATATTTATTAACTAAACCTCTAACAGTATTTCGTGATATGAATTTTTTTACTAAAAACTCCACAGATAATAAATGATGTTGACAGCGTTTAAGGGGAAAAACCTAATTTCCTCTGTAAACATAGTTACGCTGTGAGGTCGACGGCAAATTTTAAAACGCTCTGAGATGAATATGTTGGTTGTCCACCTATATGGAGGGCTAAGCAAGGATTTTTAAATTCAATTATTTTATAACCGGATTAGTAACGTATATTTTTGGTATTCGATAGTACATTTTTAGAAAATTCGACGTTTCGAACACTTCACAGTAGAACACCTTTTTTTGGTTCAAAATGTGTAATTATCACGAAAACAATATATCTTATATTGTTTTCGTGATAATTACGTTAAGAATATAATTATATTAAGGATTTTTATTTTATTTTTATAACTTCTTTCTTGTTCTTGTATATGACTACCCGTCAGGAAGAATGTAATATTAAGACACTCCGTTCTCCACTTTCCGTTCGTATACACTGTGTGACTTTTCGAATAAATTACTGTAAGATATTCGATTTCGAACCTAAAAACATATATCAACATACAAAGATGCATACGCGAGTCTAACAATTCTTTTTTATTATATTTATTGTAAACGCGGTGTTAAATTACGCTACTTAACATGAAATATCTCTTGTTTGACTGGAAAGTGAAGAACGGAGGGTCCTTACAAAAAAATCTCTCACCTAATCTTAATATACAGAGAAATGCTACTCTTCGCTTCTCTTTTTAAAATGTTAAAGTTTTAAGCTTCTTCAGCGATATAACGCTATATTTACGTGTTACGTGTAGAAAGTCCGTATTAGAAAATGAATGCACTCTTAAAAACTACTAAAACCGAGCGAGCTTCCGACCATAAAGTGTACAGAAACTAGATAAAAGCACTACGCATTATTCAAACTACTACATTTTTAGAAAATCTAAATTTTTAGCTTAAATTTTAGCAATATGTACCATTTTTTATAAACTTAATTTACTATTTTTAAAGATAATTCGTTTTTGTAAAATATAAAATAGGTACATGTATTTGTAAATTGGGTGTGTGAGAAATTGTGTTTGCCACCACAAAGACTAGACTATTGTGACCAGTCGTGGCCCAGTGGTACAAGCGTGTGACTGTAAACGACTGGTTGTGGGTTCAATTTCCACTCGAGGTGTGGAAATATTTAATATTTCCATTTCTTCACTCCTCTGGTGCCGAGGTAAAGCGCGGCGTTAAATTCCGCCACTTAACACGCAATGCCTGCGAATTCAGCGGTGCGTGGGGAACGGAGTGTCTTAACACTAGGTTCCCTCTACCTACCCTGCTGTGTGCGGGACACAGCGTGAAGCCTAAAAAAAACAAAACAAAATTAGCATCTATTTTAAGCGTAACATATATAATAATATGTATATATTAGTAGGTAAGTGGGTACATACCGGTAATAAATTACACCCTCGAGATAAAAGCGATTGATAACGCTTCCAGAGCACCTATTCCGAGACAAGAAGAGATTGCCATCTTATACAAATAGGGCAAGTTTATTTTATATGCGAGGTGTATTTTACAGGTAGTCCGTTATCAATTTTTCTTATCTCTAAGATATAGCCAGGTAAGAGAGCATCCAGTGTCTGATGGAATTGTGTGTTGGAGTATAGTTAGTGTTTATTTCAACTTCACTCTTTTTAATGCATAGATTTTTGCAAGATTGTCAGAGAGAGTCTAGTGTCATGGCACTCCGTTCTTCACTTTCCGTCTGAAATCGAACCATTGCATTAAGTGGCGGAACTCACCTCCTTAACGCACTTAATGCATTGATTTTATTTAAATACCAGAGACGATAAACAAAAATAATTTAAATAATATCTTTGAATAGGAATCGAATCCAGAGTCATCTTCATGTGACTTTTATGTAAAATTCCACATGGAATAGAGTGGTGGTTATAGTTAGTGTAAGTAATAAAAATAATTTCTCTATGTTGCAGAGGCTAGCAATAGAATGGGCACACAGTGTGACTGTAAACGCGACTGGTTTTGCGTTCGATTATAATTGGATTGGAAAATATGCAATATTTCCGTTTTCTTCACTCTTGTGTTGATACAAAGTTCTTCTTAACACGCAATGCCTCCAGAATTCGGCGGAAAATGGGAAACAGAGTGTCTTAACACTAGGTTCTGTCTGCCTACCCAACAGATATTCAGGGATACAGCATTAAGTTCTTTATTGTACGTCTAAATACAAATACAATAAAAACTTACAAAGGCATCGACAGCAGTCGCGCCCATAGCAATATCAGCAAGGTATGTAAAAAAAATAAAAATAACTAAAGATATATAAAAAAATATAATCTTAAATATCCTAAGTACTGTAGTTCTATGCAATAATAAAAAATACAGAAAGTAACATTTAGTGTATAAGCGTGTAAAGCTTAAGTACTTTAGGTTGAACGCTTAAGTAATTAGGGCCAGGCCATGAGAGCGTGACATTTTTGGTCTTCCATTTTCATATTAAACTGAAAACGAAATTTACGTTTTTCAGTTTAATATGTTCTTTTGCATCGTTTATTTTGAGGAAGACGGATAGAATTGTATTTTATGCTTTTTCTCGTCTTCACGTTTTTTTCTATGTAGCAGAGTATTCTGAGAGAGCGGAGTGTCTTGACACTAGACAAGTCAAGACACTCCGCTCTTGCACCCGAAATTGAGACACTGCGTGTCTGGGGGAACGCAACGTCACGTTTTGACTTGCTTTGTTAGTAATAATCTTCTACATTTTATATGAAGGATTTTTTCGACGATTAAATTAATAATTTTATCATTTTAAAAGTGCTATACACTTGTTTAAGATATAAAAAAAAACTATATAGAAATCATAGTACTCTAAAGTCTAGAGCGCTCGGACAATTATCAAGAGGCCCGAGTTCAAATTTCGCTGCGTTAAAATGTTATTTCATTTTCTAAAAACTTTTTATAAGGCTAATATAGACTGGTGTTTACGCCTACTTCGGATGATGAAGGCAAGCCTGACTCTGTGAAAACGTAAAGCTTAAATGGCTGTTTGAGAGGGTGTCATAAATTCAAATGCATTTAGGTAAAAATGTAAGTTCAATACAAAAAATGAATGCTTTAAAAAAAAAGTATTATCGATATTTTCACTTATTCAAACCTATAAAGTTACACTCAGTAATTACATCTAGAATCCTCCTTGACACGTTCGACAAAGGTTGCCTAAGCAACGTTTATGTCACAAGCAGACGTGTATGTCAAACATTCGTATTTAGTAATGTGTGTAATATTTATATTACTAATTTAATATTTTGAAATAAAGCTATTTTTTTAGCTTCACGCTGTATCCCGCACACAGCAGATTAGGCAGAAGGAACCTAATGTTATGACACTCCGTTCCCCATTTTCCGATTTTTTGGAGGCATTGCGTTTTATGTGGGGAAACTTAACGCCGCGCTTTGCCTCGATACCAGAGAGAAGGAAATGGAAATATT
Source organism: Dryas iulia moderata (assembly GCA_019049465.1). Lineage (NCBI taxonomy): Eukaryota > Metazoa > Arthropoda > Insecta > Lepidoptera > Nymphalidae > Dryas > Dryas iulia. The sequence continues at coordinate 15,664,880 of CM032416.1, forward strand.
AAATATTTCCACTTCTCAAGTGGGAATCGAACCCACAACCAGTCGTTTACAGTCTCACGTCTGTGCCACTACGTCACGACTGGCTGCAAACTATTTTTAATCAGAATAATCACATATATTTTTTTAAAAAACATTTTTAGAAAACTCGATGTTTCGATCACCATACAGTAGCCCTTGGTCACTAGCGGGTAGACTGAGGTGGTATACTTTTGTCAGTTGATACGTCATAATATTAAACTACCGCTAACTATTTCTTAATTGCCTCGCGTTCTGTCCTGGATCCTTGAAAAATGAGCTGACTGTGTGGGGGGTTCGAAACTTCATCTCTATATTTTCGTCTAGCGAGGATATGAGGCTTATTATGGTTGGGTTTATGCGTTGCATGTTCACACAAAGCTGTCTTCAATATGTGCCCATTTTTGACTATATAAAAATGTTGGATACTGTTCTTGTAATACTCTAGCGTCTGCATTGTATTCGCAAAAATGGGTGCAAAGTAGGTACTTGTTTCTCGTATTAACATAATTAATTGTGAACAAGATAAGGGGTTACCTCTTAAAAATATGAGGAACCCTTGGAGTGAGTTTGAATAACGACGACGCGAAAGAAGTATATAGGGACTATTTTCTCAGGTCTGAGGCATTAAATTAAGTGAACCGGTAGTAAACTATTTGATGTTCAAAAAATTGCTGTAAACTTGTTGTTTTGAATAAAATTATTTGACTTTGACTTTGCACTCTATTCTCCCTGACTATTCCGCTCAAGATGAAACAGAAAGCTAAAAAACAAATAAATAAAATAAAACAGTATATAAAGTACAGTAAACGAGAACTAACCCACAAGTGTATTTACCCCAAATACAGCTATTTACAATACACGTGCAATCAAGCCATCGATCTTACGCTGACGTTTTATTTCAGAGTTTCATTCCACCTCTGCCGAAAGAACAATATATAAACTAAATATATTCAATATAAAACATACCTTATTTCTAACATTTTAAGGTTTAATTTCGATTATTCTGATTCGAACGTAAAAGGCAATGTTGATAACGCAGTACATTAAAGACCCGGATGCAGATCTAAAGACAAATTGTTTTAAGCTTTTAGGTAATCCCCGAATAGCAAATATTTGGTTGGTATTTTTTTGGTAAAAGGTTTTTGTGTTTTCCTTTATAATTAATTACTGTTTAATTTTTCGTATTATTGGGAAAGGTAAAGTGATAAATCACTCCGTACTTCCGATAAATTTAGTTATTTTAGAGGAGTTTTTAGACCAGCTGGAATTAATACATGGAAATATGTGAAATATATGTGTGTGTGTGGGGCCAGTGGCGTAGTGGCACAAGCGTGTGACTGTAAACGACTGGTTGTGGGTTCGATTCCCACTTGAGGAGTAGAAATAATTACTATTTCCATTTTATTCGCTCTGGATCGAGGCAAAGCGCGGCGTTAAGTTCCTGGTGGAACTTAACAGGCAATGCTTCCTAATTGGACGGAAAGTGGGGAACGGAGTGTCTTAACACTTCCCTCCACCAACCCTGATGTGAGCGGGATACAGCGTGAAGCTACAAAAAAAAGTGAAATATATTTCTGTATAATTGCAATTAGACTGAACTCAGAAAATTAACTAACTTAAATAAAAACATCTCTAATAATTTAAATTCCCTGATATTGCTTTAGAACTAGCGCGGCCTTGTGTTACGCTGCGTAAGACGAAATTACTTCTGTAAAGATTGTAGCTGCATATTTTTTCGCCATGCCAGTGTAAGTAGAGACAACCTGCGTAAGACACTCCGTTCTCCACTTTCCAACTGAATCTGAGACGCTTTTTCTTGTTTTCAGAGTAAAAAAACAAAATAATTTAAGTAAGATTAAAGTACCCCAAGTGGGAATCGAACCCGACACCAACGCGTTAGTAGACGCTTCAGAACCTGTCACTGAGGCACGATCGCTCTGATGACGTACTAATAAAAAAATACACACAGTTGTAAAAGAGTTTTGACGTAGTTATAGAACGCATGGTTTAACGGTTAAAGTGTTTGGGCGGCTCCCAAGAGGCATAAGTTCAAATCTGATACGTCCAAATTCTCATATGTTTTATTAAAATGTATCTTTGGAATTTTCATACAAGTCGGATTTTTTTAATTAACTATTAATAAATATTTTTTTAAATTTCAAAATACAATAGTGTAACGTAACAACAAAACTAGCTCTCTTATCGCGTCTAAAATAATAGGTAACAACCATTCATAGCTTACTGCAAACGATCTGAATTAGAGAAACTATCCCCAATGGCTCCGCGGTCGACGTCAGTGTTGTACCAACGATACTATATAACTGGAATAGTAGTGTGGGGGTTAATTACATTATAGTTTAGGTTTTAAACCATCATAGCGCAGTAGGATACCATGTGATTGTAATAGCGACGGGTGTGGCTTCGATTCTCATTCGGAATTTTAAAACAATTTTCGTTTCTTTGCTCGTGTAAGACAAAGCGTGGCGTTAAGTTTCGTCACTCAAGCAACGTCTTGAACTTCGGCAGAAGGCGGAAAACAGAGTGTCCTGTAATTACGGTCTTTCTGTCGTGTTAAAGTTCAGTTTTGAACTACATATACAGAAGGGCAAATGGATATGCTACCATATCAAAATATCTGAAAGGTAGGATCCACAACTAATTAGATTTCTAGTCAGATGTAGACTCACCGCGACTCATAATACGGTACTATTAAAAAATAAAAATATCTATACCTACATCGTCCGTAGAAAACTAAATATACTTACTGCAAACATGCAAAATAACTAAAGCATCTATTTCACTATGCTTATAAATATATAAAGCTTGCATCGTGCTCTTATCCCGTTTCGTTGCAGAATATGGGCGGAAAGCTTTCCCCTCGACGGGCTTAGTTGTTTTAAAAGTGTAATCACTATTATGAGATTACTACACTTTCGTAGAACAGCATAATGCTATGTAAAGTGGTGAAATTAATTAATATTATTGTATGAATAACACTTTTAAAGTATTAAAAATATTTACCAAACAGCGTTTTGTCTTGCTAAATGTTTTTTCGTAGGAAGCTTGTTGTTGAAGGAATGCTTGTTCATATGGAAAAAATGAACTGAGATGTTAATAACAAACGTAAATTGTAATAAGCAAAGATAAATCTTTAGTAAACATATAAAAATCAGTTGTGTGGGGAACGGAGTATCTTAACACTAGGTTCCCTCTGCCTACCCTGCTGTGTGCGGGATACAGCGTGAAGCTAAAAAAAAACAAAATCAATTTACAAGCGGGATTCGAATCAGCACCTCATTTAATTCGTCTAAGAGCTCTGAATGCTAGCTGGTACATTAAGCATTCGGCTATGATTCTGAATTCGAAATTGTTGTATATATTAAAGCGTATGCTTTATAACAACTTATTTTTGTTATTAGCATCTCTGTAGAGAATTTTTTGCAAATTTCTGCTACTCAAAGATTTTTCTACGAACACTCGTTTGACTAGAGATAATGGTATTCATTAAATATTTTAACAGTTATAACCTTTTAATCATAAACAAAAATTCTTAAAAAAGCTTTTCAATGTTTTGAAAAGCTTTTTAAAGATTTTTTGACACATTAGGGTAAGTATCCGCCAACAACGCAGATCGTTACATTTATAAAGCATTTTAGAAATGTCATTCATATCCTGTGATATCTTTTATGCTTTAAACATGTTAAAATATGCAAAATAATCTTTTATATCTTTTGTATTCAGTGGATATAACACTCAAAATACTTTGAACATCGTCAACTTTGAACTTTACTGTGTTTGTGAAACAAGTATAACTAGTTTATTGTTTTAAATATTCATTACTTAGACAACTTTATGGAGTAGCAGGAAGTGGTGGTGAAAGATAGTTGTGGGTTCGATTTTTAACACATGGCACAAAAATGTGAAAGGATTTTTATAATAGGTTTCACGTCAGTTCCTGGACGAAAGGACCGATGTCAATGCGGTTTTCTTTTTTTGAAAGCCAAGCAATTCGTGGCAGTTCATTTCCAAAATTGTGTAAGTCATTTTGGCATAAAATGGAATATTTCTAAAGACGATGATGAAGATGAAAATGATTTTTTTCTAACGCAATTTCATGATTTTTCATATTCTCATCAATTTTCAATCGTATTATTATAAGCATTTTTTTTAACGTCAGGAAATCCGTTACGGATATGGGGATACGGTCCCCATATGGGGACTCGGGACGTGATTATGTGGGACTCCGGTGAGGCAAGATGATACCGCCGTTTACCCACTAAAACCTGACGGTGCTTCTTCTCGACCGCCACTAGCCGGGCCACGGGGGCCGAATCAATCGTCCGAGGACACCGGCGGCGGGAGCCTGCAAGGCACGTCGAGGAATTAATATAAGCATGTGCTTAGTCTGAATCTTAAGTGTCACTTTGTCTCTTTGGGAGAAGTATGAAGCTAGAAGAATAAAATATACACAATCCCTTAAGTGGAATTTAAACTCATAAATGTTCCGTAACTACAGAAAAAGTAGTAAGCCAATAACTTATATACGAAAAAATAGTAAATTTGCAATTATTTGATTATTTTATTGGATATACCTATTTGTGTTTCCAAATAACCTGAACATAAATATGACAAAGACATTTAAAGAAAACGTATAAGAATTGGAACGCAGCGGGAAATTTTGAATTTCAAAATTTGAATTATTAAATTTTGAATTTGAAAATTTCCCGTGCATTGCTTAGTGGTGAGAGCGCCTGAACGGTATTCAGGAGGCGCGGGTTCGAATCCTGCTGCGTTCAAATTTTTATACGTTTTCTTAATTCTAAATGTCTTTTTCAATTTTCCTAAGTGTGGAATAGCACTTTAAAAATGTTTAAAAATGAATATACATATTTTCTGAAAGTCCCAGTTATCTGAACCGAATTGCCTCAATTTCGAGTATAATTGATTGAAGATTCAATCAGGTAATGAATAAGAGGATTCAGTCCATATATTTTTATATTAAAAATTAACTTAGTGATGTCCTTCCATTTTTTAAATCATGTCGATTTTTAAGACATTGCTTGTTAATTGGCGAAACTAAACACCGCAAAGCATTTAATCAGATCCAAAAATTTTAAATATTATATTATAAGTAAAAATATTACTTTGAACGGAAATCGAATCCACATTTACACCAATTACTTCAGAAAGGCTTACGTATATTCAATTTTGTGAATTAAAAATGTCACCATTTTTTGCTGTTTTAATTAATAAAGAACGATAACGATGTGATTGAGCGATAATTCTGTTATATTTTGTATATTTTTATATCTTTACGCTTTCTCCCGAATAGCAGGGTAGGCAAGGAGAATGTAGTGTTAATACACTTCGTTCCCTATTTACCATTCCAATTTAAGATATAGTACGCTAAGTGATAGAACTCACCTGCGCTTTGTCTTCACAGAATAATTCTTTATAGATTTTTTTTTAATCTTTGTTTTTTAGCGTCACGCTGTATCCCGCACACAGCACACAGCAGGGTAGACAGAGGGAACCTAGTGTTAACACACTTTGTTCCCCACTTCTTCGTTCGGTCTTTATAGAGAAATAAAAAAATATTAATTTTGACCATTTCAACGAATTGGAATCGAACCCACAATCAATCACAGTTACAATAAGTCTCACTGCGCTGCGATGGCGTCGTATTTTAAAATAATATCTGATAAGTAAGTTAAGATCATTGAGACATTATGTTGGACTGCATTGTGATGGTTATGGGTACAAGATATCCTATCGAGGGAATCACTTCATTTAAATTATTCTTATTTACACACTTTGGACAAAGCACAGCGTTGAACTCCGCTACTTGGAACACAATGTCTCAAATTCAAGTGAGAAGCTTCTCTTTCCATGAAATAATGAAATTGATACAATTTTAATATAACATACAAAGCTTCTCTAAAAAGAGTGAAACTCGTACAATTTTAATATAACACACAAGCGAAACTATAGTGACACGTTTAAAGATTATTTTTTTACCTCCGCAATACACAGTAGCTCAATTAATTACTAGACGCAGCACACGTGTACGCGTCTACGTACAGCGCACGTAGTTCGTGTATTAAAATGCGAATATTCAATTGAATATAATTATGACGAACAAAATGTTAATGAACGCAACACATAATATTTTATATACATATAATGTAGTAATCATATATAAAAGGGGTTAGGAAATGCTCGCTGGAGTAATATCGTACGTACGATTATGAAGAAATTTTAATTTGATCTCACACCGCGTTACCATCTCATTTACAGGTTGGAAGCTGGAATGGACCAGAACGTCGACCTGAAGTGCACCTTACTGCCTTACAATAAGGGATATAGGGGGAAGATTAAATAAAAGAGCCTTAAAACCAAACTGGGGTAGATTATTATAGAAGTAGGGCGTTTAAATGTTATTATAAATCATAAAGTTAGACAACATTTTGACATTATTGTTCATAGTCCACTGTAAGTTTGAAGATGCAGGCGAGTTCTTAGGAATTCGCACTTTTGTTATCAAATGATGATAATCATCTAAGTTTTGAATTGTTTGAAGTGCGAAGAACTGAAGAGTTAGAGCGAATATTGTAGGTACAAATTCAAGTAAAACTATAAAAATTAAAGAGGTCCGCGTTGCGTAGTGTGATAAGGACTTGCTGTAAATAGTATTGATTTTGGGTTCGATTCTTAGCCAGAGAATGACAATATGTATCCTTTTTTTTTTTTTTAATTTCTGCGTTCTGGTACTTAAGAGAAAATACGGTTTTGATTTCCACCATTTACCAATGTCATTATTTTGGACGGATAGTTAAAAACGGAGTCTTTTAACACTTACCTCTCCCTCTTTGACTGCATGAGAAAAAGTGAAGCAGAAAAAGAAAAAAAATAATAAAAATTAAAATTGTGGTTGTTGTGATATGGTGAATAGTAGTAGTATAAATTATTTTCACTTCCTTACTCTAATATAACAAAAGGCGGCGTTGATTTGCGTCATCAAGATGTAGTGTTCTTTTTAACTAGTATCTATAAATAATTTATAGTAAAAATACATTTGATTCGAGATCAAATAAGTTGTAATAAAGCGTATAAGTATTTAGATACAGCTGGTAGTAGAACGCGATCGAATCCCGCTGCGTTCAAATTTTTATACGTTTTTTTCAATTTTCCTAAGTGTGGAATAACACTTTAAAAATGTTTAAAAGTAATTTATAGTTGTAGTATTTATAATATAGTAGTAGTTTATAATATAGTTATTTATAATATAGTAGTAATATAGAAGAAGTATTTATAAATAATTTTCATTAGCTAGCACAGTGTGACGGAGCAGTGGCGACGTCTGGCGTTATACACAATTGGTTCTAGGTTCACTTCGGGCAATGATTACATTTAAACTACTTTCATTTCTCCGTTCTAGTGACAAGACAACACGCAGGATTTAGTTCCGACACACAAAACGCAATCACTCTAATAATTCTCTATTACAGGCGAAAGAAAACAGTCATTTGACACACAGTGACTGGGTTCTATACGTCCTGCTAAACGTGAAAATCTCTTATTAGATATTCTCTAATGTTTCCGCCAACGCTACTTAAACAATATTAAATGAAAACATAAAATCACCAAATATTTTCTTAATAGCCAAGCAAATGTATACTAAAAGGTTAACAGCTGCTAACCAAACCCTCTTTAGACTTCCCTCGCAAAGAGTCCTGATTGCGAAATTATTTCTCACCCCTAAGTTATTTTGGAAGCCACGCTATAAAAATTAAACATCATCTTGGCACAGTGGAACAGTGGTTATCTGTGAGCGTGAAGATTGTGGGTTCGGTTCCTAGAGGTAATGATTATTTTTCAAAACATTTTCATTTCCTTACTTTAGCTTTAGCTTTAGCAAAAAGAAAACGGTGTAGAGTTTTAAATAAAAGGTGCAGAACAGAGATAACTCTCTGCACACAAAATTTTCTGCCCTTTTTATATTTCTCATCCCTAAATTATTTTAGAATCAATGCAATAAGAAAACACGATCTTGGTACAATGGAACAGTGGTTATCTGTACAAGTGATGGTGGTGGGTTTGATTCCTTGAGAGAATGATTATATTTTAAATTATTTTTATTTATTTCTCTGTTGAATCACAGACAGAGTGTTTTGACTCTCAATTTATCCTTTTACATTTCTCTCTCCCAAGTTATTTTTAAATTTAAAACTTAAATATCATATTAGCACAGTAGAACAGTGTTTATCTGTAAACTTGATGAATGTGGGTTCGATTCCTACAGGGGATAATTATTATTATTTTTAATTATTTTCATTTCCCTCTTCTTATACAGTAAACACGGCGAGTTAAGCCTTAGAGCATATAATATGTCAAAATAATATAAAAAGTGGAGAGTAGAGTATTTGACACTAAATTCTCTGGTCCCTTTTTTACATTTCTCACCCTTAAGTTATTATAGAGGCCATGCAATAAAAATTAAATGACATCCAAGCACAACGGAAAAATGAACATGTACATGTGACGGTTAAGGGTTCGATTCCCACACGATGAATGATTGTTTTCAAAATTATTTTCGTTTCCGTGCTTTTCGTTAATAATAAAAATAACTATATTTAAAATCCTGCATAAACTATACGACTATAACTTTTTCGTTTCTTCACCCGCTCGTATTTTCAATTAAATTACAGAATTTTATTTTTTTATTTTATAACTTAAGCGCTTTTAACTTTTTATTTATGAACCGGTTAAATTATTAGAATAGAATAGTTAAAACTGCATTTAAATCGGTTAAGCCGTTTTTGAGATTACATAATACAGATTATTACATTATAATACCTCAAAATTAAGTGAAAAGCGAAAACAGAGTGTCTTGACACTAGGTTTTCTCTGTCCATTCTACTATAAGCAGGAAATGCGTATAACATAAATAATTCATTAAATTTAAGGCATTCAGGTCCTGTAAACGAATATTTGATCGACATTTAGACTATTTGTGGAACTCTTAATGCCTTCGAATGTTTTTGGCCTTAATTCAGTTTATGTACGGAATGGAATGCCTTTATAAGGTGATTTATAACTTGATTATGTTATTTATTTTATAGTTATTGGGTTATAAATCAAATTAACTCTAATTATATCATAAATTTATTGCAATACGCGCTATAACGGCAATAGCTTGGTAGCGTGCGTCGGTAAATATGTACGTAAGTAAAAACTGTGGTTTTCAATTTAACTTCAAGTTAAGAAATGATTAAGCTCTTTGATATTACTTTAGATATGTCGGTCACATCACGCTTGAGATATTAGCTTCAGTGAACCTGTGCCCGGTGGTAAATTACATGTCAAATTATAGCTTTTTGCCTAGATATTAGTTTCCGAACTCAAATAGAAACTGAAGTATATACTAAACATTTCATTTTTTTAGAAATCGTATTAAAAATAGAACATACCGAGATTCGAAACCAAAATCGCCCCTTGAAATCGTTCCAGCGTTATGACTACTACTTATACTAAAAGTGTTAATTAATAAGAATTTACAAAGTTAATAGCAAAAATTAGCGAAATTCCTCTGTGGTGGTGTCGAATCCGTAACCATCGCGACTATTTAAGTATCCCTAATGAGTAATCTCAATAGCTATACATATGTGTAGAATTAGAACGATTCAGCAGAATCCTGCCTCCACTCGCATCGTGGAAGCCGGTAATTAAGTCACGTATAAGCTTTAAAATTCCAGACCAAGTGAACACTGAACTATGAATTTCTATGAAAATCCGGTTAACAGAAAACATGTTGTGATAACACTTTGGTAGATAGAAACGTGATGCGAGGAACTAATTATAAATAGGAGATAGTATCTGATTGTTAATACGCTGGTTATGGGTTCGATTCTGATTGGGGGAATAACTATATAAGTCTAACGATTATATTCATATGGGCTATTACAAGTACAATTGAATTGTCAATTACAGTTGCGCGGAGCTACATATTATACCTTTACATCAACGAATGACAGAAATAGAAATAGTGTCGAAGGATCATAAACTGAACGCATAAGGTGCGTACTACAACTTGTTGCGTATGAAATGCACACCACTTTAAGATACATATAAACACTTGAACGTCGTGATTAGACGCAAAGATTATTCTACGAACAATCTTCTGGTAGGTGAGAATAGTATTTATTAAATCTTATTAACTTTTTAATATGTTATTTAGATATACTTTATGGGACTTACGAAAATAGTACAAATTCAATTCAAATTCAAAATATCTTTATTCAAATAGACTTTTACAAGCACTGTTCTAAGAGGAGCTGGTTCAAATACCAATGCGTTAAAATTTTTATACGTTATAATAAATACGTTCTCGTAATACGTTCAAAAAATATTTTTTAATATCAAAAAACTTTAAAATGCTAAAAATGTGTACCATCATACAAATATCCCCTTAAAATGACCACACCGCGGATCATCAACATGGTAACAGTATTCAAGTGTCGTTCTACCTTCTCTGTTGAGATTTTACAAAGATTCAAATGCAAACAACTTTCTTAAGCAACATTTGCAAAGACACCCGCGAGGGCGTTACTGAAACATTTTGACGTGATTATAGTCAAGGTTGCTCTTTTGTTGTGCTCTTAACCTATTTCAATATTTACTGAGATTTTAATATTTTATTTTAAAGAAATATTATTTTGTAAGTGAAATTTAAGAGGTTATTTTAATTACTTATTAATATATAAATGTTAATTTTTAAAATACAATAGTAAAACGTAACAACAAAACTAGCTCTCTTATCGCGTCTAAAACAATAGGCTAAAACCATTCATAGCTTACGGCAAATGATCTCACTTAGAGAAACTATCCCCAATGGCTCCGCGGTCGACGTCAGTGTTGTACCAACGATACTATATAACTACGAGTACAATAGCGTTTGAAACCATCACGGTGCAGTAGGAGAGCGTCTGATTGTAATCGCGACGATAGTAGCTTCGATCCTTTCTCGGATGTATGATTATAATTACATTTCTTGCGAGTCGTATTTTCGTATTTGTATTTTTGACCTTCCGCCATTAACTATCTTCCTGAGAAAATTCATCGGAATTGGTCAAGCAGAGTAATACTTATTAATGTAATAGACAAAGTTTCTGGCAACGCATCCATAACTCTTATGCTGTGGATGTCTATGGGCGAAGGTAACCACTTAACACCAGGTGGGCCTTCTGCTCGTTTGCCTCCTTTATTCAATAAAAATAAAAAAAAAGTGTGGCGTTAAGTTCCGCCACTCAATTAACGTTTTGAATTTAGTAATATTACAGAAAAAAAAATCCACTAGACTATTTACTAAAAACATGCAAAATAACTAAAATATCTATTTCACTATGCTTATAAATAAGTAACGCTTGCATCGTGCTCTTATCCCGTTTCGTTGCAGAATATGGGCGGAAAGCTTTCCCCTCGACATGCTTAGTTGTTTTAAAAGTGTAATCACTATTATGAGATTACTACACTTTCGTAGAACAACGTAATGCTATGTAAAGCGGTGAAATTATATGTGTTCTTAAGTGTGTGAATAACACTTTAAAAGTGTTGAAAATATTTACTTAAATTGAATTCTCACTTGCTACATGTTGTTTGTACAATAATCTTTTTGTAGTGCTAATTTCTGAAAACCTTGCTAATATCAAAAATCAGTTGTAAGAAGCGTCTAGATCTAGTTGCAGTAAACATGGTGCCTCGAAACACAACGCTTCAATTTTAGTCGGAAAGTGGAGAAGGGAGTGGCTTAGTTCTAGATTCTCTCTGACTGTCTGATGCGGGAAAAGGCTGAAGCAATCACGTGAAGCAGTATAACATATCGAGTATTATAATTAATTAACTAGAGTTTCGGCCAGTCGTGGTGCAGAGGCACAAGGTGTGACTGTAAAGTGACTGGTTGTGGGTTCGATTCCCACTCGAGGAGCGGAAATATTTATTATTTCCGTTTTCTCTACTCTGGCATCGAGGCAAAAGCGCAAAGCTAAAAAAAGGAAAGGAATTAGTTCTGAGTAGTAATACGTGTAATTTGTACACATACAGTGTGACTTAACAATATGATTTAAGAGTTACAATCATATTTATTAAGGAAAAAAAGGATGCGAGACCAGGTATCCGTAGAGCTTAAGTATTTAAAGAATAAAAAATATATATCTAGTCGTGAAACCAAGCCGAGAAATCAAAACAAATTGTAAACATTCGTTCCCTCGTGTACAAATTGAATCTGTAACCACTGTGTGTAAAGTTCGACGCTGTACCACGATGTCGTCATCTTGGTGATTTCTATTATAAGCTAATCGTGCTTCCTAACCGTCGACTGCACCAGTGGAGATAAAACTTTGCATTGTAAAGTCAATATCAATTTGCATTTGCTGTAGCAAGTGTTGTTTACTCTCTGAGGATGAACTTTGAAAAATAGTCTGAGCGACTAATTTGAATATTACAAAAACTTTGTTTACATTCTTTAAAGTGTTATTTCGCACACTTAGGAAATGAAAAACCATAGAAGACATATAGAAATTTGAACGCAGTAGGATTCGAACTCGTCTTTTGGAAGCAGTCTGCAGCAGAGTGCTTTGAGCACTAAACCATGTGTTTGCTGAAAGGTTTCATATTATTAAATAACTATTAAATTCCAAAAGAAAAAAGTAGCACAGTGTTAATGTACAATTGCATGAATTTTATATATCATAAATTATTCCTTAGTGTATTTAAAAATTTTAGAACAATTCATACTTAACTAATACTAGGTTCCCTCTGCCTACCCTGCTGTGTGCGGGATACAGCGTGAAGCTAAAAAAAATCATTATTAACATAGTTTTATCTTATAAAGCCAATTAATTTGGCAGCTTTAATGTTACAGAATACTGAACTGTTTTAGGAACTTAGCCAACTATTTATGACTTTTAAGTCAATTTGAAAGTAAAACAGCAAAAAACATTGTAAATGAAAAATGTAGTGAAGAATGAATAGAATAAATATCAATGTCTACAAACAAGATATGGCCGTGTATGAAATAAAATCGTGTAAAAACAAAATCATTAAGAATATGTGGCCAATCGTGGTCCAGTGGCACAAGCGTGTGACTGTAAACGACTGCTTGTGGGTTCGATTCCCACTCGAGGAGTGGAAATATTTAATATTTCCATTTTCTTCGCTTTGGTGCCGAGGTAAAGCGCGGCGTTAAGTTCCGCCACTTAACACGCAATGCTTCTGAATTCGGTGGAAAGTGGAGAACGGAGTGTCTTAACACTATGTTCCCTCTGCCTACCCTGCTGTGTGCGGGATACAGCGTGAAGCTGAAAAAAAAAAATAAGAATATTTAGCATAAAACTGTAGCACACAACTTTCAATGTCTCTTATTATAATAAAAAAAACAGGTCAGCGCCAACACTAACTAGGAAAAGTGAATTATTTCTACGAAAGGACTCCGTAATATCAGTAAATTCTAAACCTCCGTCGCTTTTTTCGTCGTTTAAAAAGTGACTAGATTCAAGCATTTTTTATTTACTGGATTCGGAATTCCTTTCTCCAATATTCGTTTAGATAAAAAAACCAAGATAAATTTGATCAAATGAATAAAATACACTCCGTTGCGGGTCGCACTCGCCCACAAAGGCTCGCTCCGGCGCGAGCTCTTCCGGTGATAGAATAGTTTTGTGAGTGACGACCAATTTCGTACATTTTGTAAATGAAAATATTTTTTTAAAACTCCGTTCGTAATATACACATGTGATTTTTCATGGTTACGTATTTTTATTTCATATAGTGATTGATAAATGAAATATGTTATGAATAGTGGTGTCTGATATTTTGGTGGAAAATTATTTATATACATACTTTGATGTATTATGTGTAACGTATTTTAATAAATGTGGAGAGTGAAACTGTAAACGATGTGTGAAATATAGACGCAGCACAATAGTGAAATCAACAACTGAACCTAGTGCCAAAACACTCTGTTGTTGCTATTTCACTGTTTATGAAAGAAACTCAACAAGTCTCTCTGTCTATTCAAAGCAGAGATATGGGAAAAATAAATGTCGCATTGCCTGGACTGGAATCAAATATTGCGATTACAGTTGAACACTATATATTATAGTGTCCGATTGCATTTACGATGATAACTTTAATTTTAAAGAATATTTTTAAAAACATTTACATACTTGTTGCATATTTTTCATTTGAAAAAGTAACGTAAGTGTGTAAAACACAATTAAAAATGTTATTAATTAAACGGCGCGCTTTCACTTGTCGCTAGATCAGAGCAAGAGTGGAAATCAAACCTACAAACACACCATACACAGTCAAACACTGCTACTGTGCCACGACAACCTCAATCAACAACGTAAAAAACAATTATAAGCATAATAAAACTAAACACATGCAAAAACAAACGCAACCCAATGGATATGATAATCATAAAGCGAATACTGAATCCACATTCTCTATACAATGAATAACGCCCCCGCCGCCTCCGCCGCCCGCCCTAGCTCTTATCACGTCGGTATAGACTCGCTCAGGGCAAGTCCACGCAAGATGCTCAAATCTGAAATAGATTTTTCAATAGTGAATATATTCCAGCGCATTATACAGCTCCAGGTACTATGGGAATGTTTCGTGCATTTCGACGTGTGTTTTCAATGTTTCACGTGTATGTGCATGTAGCGTGGTGCAAAGGATTGGAAAAGAGCAACAAATTCTTGCTTTAGTTGAAGCATTTATTTTGTGTGATATTTGTAAATTTCGTTATTTGAATAAGAATAGTTTGTATGTTTTTGTGTTTTACTATTTTGACGATTTCGATTTTTTGTGATTTTCGATTTCGGGCGGAAAGTGAAAGACGTAGTTGTCTTCAGTCTAGTTTTTCCCCGCCTTTCAGGAAAAAGCATTGAGTTGCTACTATTTTGATGCATTTTTGCTTTGTGTTCTCAGTTTTCGTCTAGAACATAGTATGAATGAGATGAAATTGACAAAATCAATGAGTGAGTGATGTGCATTTTTTGGTAGTAAATAATTTGTATGAATAAAACTTAAGTAAATAGGAAAATAAACTAAGAAAACCTATGAATTATTATCTACCTATTATACTAGGCGTAAAATTATAATTAACAACGTATACAGCAGTGCTCCATCCAGTCAGTAACTACACACACGGAAAAGGCGAAGTAATTTTATTTTCGTCTTCAATTTCTATTACATTGTAGCTTTTTGTGAAAGCTCGTGAGAGTTGAATTGCGCTTTCAATGGTTAATCTTTTAAAGTTGTACTTTGTCAATCTCTTCAGTGGAACTGTAAAACTCTAAGACATACAAAAGTACACGAGAACAAAAGACACGTTAAAGTATTGTGAACTATTAACCGTAGCAGAATTAAACAGAAATTGGTCCCTTTTAACGGGTTATTTTTATAATAAGAGTATTACTGTTGATCTCCTTTTACCGAATTACAATATATAATGAAATAAATATGTAAATATACACTTCGTTTTCAATTGTAAATGTATAGTTTAATTGCAGGTGAAGGAGATTAAATGTCTGTAGTAATATTGGAACATGAAAAATATGTACATATCATTTGTAAAGCTATTACTTTCAGCTAGTCAATACCTCAATATACTACAATACAGGTAGAAGTAATCAAGTAATAATCAGGCTTTACTAGTTTCAGATATATACATCTGTTAACGTAAAGATCTTGTAACGCTATCTCGTTACCATCGTGTCACGTTAGACTGTATACGCAATAAATGGGACTTCGATTCCCGTTCAAAATTATATTTAAGTTATTTTTATGTCTTCGCTCTGGCAATGAAACACGACGCGGTGTTAAGTTCCGCTACTCTACATATAATACCTCGGATACAGTCGCAAACTGGAGATCGGAGTGTACTATACTTTCTTCCTACTTGTTATACGAAATAAACGTTAAGTTATTGATGATATCGTTTTTACTGAGAAAACAGAACGATAACAAAATACCCACAAAGTGCGATACTTTTTAATAAGATAATTTATTAATTTACAGTTGCAATGGAGTTTAATTAAAAATCACTACCTACTTATTCTCTATAGAATTGTTAATAATATAGATGTGTGCGTGTGAATGCTTATGTGATACGTCATGGAAACCTCCTAAGGAAAGTAAAACAAATGTATTTATATATATCACGATAAACATATAATAATCATCCTTAATAATAATAAAATCTTTTATTTTTGCGATTTTTACATTTACGAATACTTTACTTTAGTGCGTGGTCACTAGCGGGTAGATTGAGGTGGCATTCACCTGTCAGTTGATACAATTATTATGTCAAACTACCGCCATCGATTTCTCAGTCTAATTTTAAAACCTTCATAATACTTATTTTTCTACCTGCAGTTGTTCTTTCAAAAGGTACAAAACGTAAAATATACACAACTTAAGCAGAACTTTGCAACGAACAGTGTTTTCTTTAAGAGCTTAATTTCGACGTCTCGTAGCAGTCGGGTTTAGACTTAACGTCTTGAATACTACTCCTTTATACGCGAGCGGAATCATTTGAGAAGTTGCGCTTTTAAGCTTCCTTGCTACGAATTATTTTGGTTGTCTCGAAATTTAATACGTGGATTAATATATTTTTGGCCAAGTCGGTTTGATCTAAATGAGAGAAAAGTATTTGTTTTCGACGAGGTGGATGTAAATTCAAATTTTAACGAGGAAACTTAAAAACATTTAAAAAAAACGTTTAAAAAATTAAACACAATGGCAGTCTTCGAACTCGTGCTTCTTGGGAACCATCTCAGTGACCAGACAACTAACGATACAACTAAAGAGCGCATAAATGCTTTGAAACGTAAAAAAGGAAAACGTTTAAAATTTTCTTATGTTTTTACGTTAATTTAAATATGTAATATTTAATAATAGTTGAAATTGAAATAATTTTATATTTTTTAACTATTTTATAAGATATTTACTTATATCGTAACCATTATAAAAGGACAATCACAGCTGCACTTACACTTGGTCTATCTTTTCTAAAGTTTTATTTACTCTATCAAAACCGCACCGCTTTGGTTACAGTAAAACCACCTTCTATATAACAAATTGTTATTTTTATTATTGAAACAGGATTTTTCAAAGCTTACAGAAGCTTTTCAGCTTCTAAAAATGTCTTAATACGAGGGAGGTTTCCGAAGCTGGCTCTACGCCAACGAAACTCAATAGACAGTTTAAGCTCGGAGCGCAGCTTTATGCCATTACAATTGGCATAATTATCGTTAAAAAGAAAATGCACTGCCGATGGATTGTGGACTCATATTTCTGAGCTTTTTATTATATTAGTTTATGTTTCTAAAGAAATAAAAAAAATATATAGCTTCACGCTGTATCCCGCACACAGCAGGGTAGGCAGAGGGAACCTAGTGTTAAGACACTCCGTTCCCCACGCACCGCCGAATTCGGAGGCTTTGCGTGTTAAGTGGCGGAACTTAACGCCGCGCTTTACCTTAACACCAGAGCGAAGAAAATGGAAATATAATTTCCACTCCTCGAGTGGGAATCGAACCCACAACCAGTCGTTTACACTCACACTCTTGTGCCACTGGGCCACGACTGGCCACATGTTTCTAAAGGGGAAGTTGAATATGAGTTTTGTTTATTTGCATTTGAATTTTGTTTGTTTGTGTTTAGTTGTATACGTATGTCGGAGTGCCTCATGAAATATATTAGTAAGATTATAAGATATTTTATAAGTAGTTGCAACTTATAATATATAAGACATGATAGTGTATCCTGCATAGAGAGTAAACATAGAGTGTCAAAGCATTCACCCGAGAGAGGAGCCATCGTAAACGAGATAGGTTATGGGTTCAAGTCCTACTCGGAGATATGATTATATTTAAACTATTTTCATTTCTCCTTTGCGTTCCGCCACTCGCAACATAAGGTCTTAATTCTAGTCGGAAAGTGGAGAACGGGGTGAGTTTTCTAACGCTAGGTTGCTCTCTAACTACCTTGTTATTCAGAAAAAAGCTGTAGCAATAAAGTGAAGCTGTATAACGTACCGAGTTGTGAAACCAAGTAAAGAAACCAAAATATTACTACACTTATATTTATACCTGTTACATGTATTATTTCTATGTAAGTGACTTGTGCGTTTAATGGAAATAAAAATATCTTTAACTGTAAATTATTTGTAAGCAATTGTTCCTTCGAGTACAAATTGAACCTACAACCATTGTTGTTAAGGTTAACCACTGTACCACGATGTCGTCACCTCAGTGATATCTATTCTAACTTAACGGTACTTCCTAACCGTCGACTGCACCAGTGGAGATAAAACTTTGCATTATAAAGTCAATATCAATTTGCATTTGCTGTAGCAAGTGTTGTTTACTCTCTGAGGAACTTTGAAAAATAGTCTGAGCGACTAATTTGAATATTACAAAAACTTTGTTTACATTCTTTAAAGTGTTATTCACATACTATTTTTTCCGTTCCCCACTTTCCACCAAACTCGGAGGCATTGCGTGTTAAGTGGAACTTAACGCCGCGCTTTGCCTCGACACCAGAGCGAAGAAAATCGAAACATTAATTTCCACTCCTCGAGTGGGAATCGAACCCACAACCAGTCGTTTACAGACACACGCATGTGCCACTGCGCCACGACTGGCCCAAATTCACATACTTAGGATATGGAAAACCATTTATAGAAAAAGTATAGACATTTCAATGCAATAGGATGACTTTTGGAAACCATCTGATACACTAAATCATATATTCGTCTTTTGTCGTTGACACAGACAGTTGTGAAGGAAAATAAATGAAAGTAGTAGTGCAGTGTCGATGTGCTAATACTGATTCTTTTAGTATACTTTTTAAATTACGTCCGAATTTCCTATTTTATAGAATACTTATAAATAATAGGCATTTTAGAAATTAAATGAACTATTTTCGGCATACACATGAAGTTGTAAATATAGTTAAAAATGTGTGAATGTTAATTATAATAAAAAAAATAAATAGAACAATTAACAATAGCTACACACATAATATATGCCCATATGAATTAAAATCATATGAAAACATAATCTTCAAGAAAAAATAGTATAAAATTCTACCACAATTCTCTCTAACAATTATAAAAAATAGTAGGAGAACGGAATCTCACATCACTAATTCTCTACCTTCTAACAAAATGAAATGTATATTAACATAACAAAGTTGACTCAACAATTACAAATTTCCAGCCAAACATTTCCTCCGTCGCGGGTCAGCCGCGCCAGCCAGCCAACATTAACTGAGGAAAGTGAATTATTCGCACCTTCAAAGCTATTTTAACATCTTTATTCTCTAATTGACGATAAACGCTTTGAAATTCAAGCGTAATGAATGAGGGCCGTGACCTGGAACTCGGAATAATCATATTCTCTTCGCAGGCAATATTGAGATCGCTTAAATTAAAAGAAATTTGTTTTATGTTCTCACTTGCTTATAGAGAAATGTAAGACGCTGTGTTCGTATTTTATTTCTGCTTTTAAGCAGTAGGCAACAAGCTAAACTGATTACTTCTATAATAGTATATTAATATTGTGGCCAGTCGTGGCCCAGTGGCACAAGAGTGTGACTGTAAATGACTGGTTGTGGGTTCGATTCCCACTCGAGGAGTGGAAATTATATTTTCATTTTCTTCGCTCTGGTGTCGAGGTAAAGTGCGGCGTTAAATTTCGCCACTTAACACGCAAGCCTCCGAATTCGGCGGAAAGTGGGGAACGGAGTGTCTTAACACTAGGTTCCCTTTGCCTACCCTGCTGTGTGCGGGATATAGCGTGAAGCTATTTAATTTTAATTTAATTTAGTATATATATTATGTATTTACATAATATTATTATGTATTGGGGCCAGTCGTGGTACAGTGTCATAAACTGTAAACGACTGGTTCTGGGTCCGATTCCCACCGAGGAGTGTAAATATTTATTACTTCCATTTTCTTTGCCCTGGTGTCGAGGCAAAGCGCGGCGTTAAACGGATTGTCTTAACACTAGGTTCCCTCTGCTTACCTTGCTGTGTGCGAGATACAGCAAGAAGCTAATAAAAAAATATGTATTGTAGTAACCTAAAAAAATGTATTTACTTAAAAAATATGTTTACTATCAACAAGCAAGGACGGAAAGTGGAGAACGGAAATTCTTGACACCTCGTTGTCTCTGACTATACTGGTATCAGGTAAACAGCCTGAAGGTGCATTCAATTATGTTAATTTCAATTAAGTTCACTGTAAAGTGAACTACGTTTATTTTGATTAAAAAAAAATCCGAGAAGACCCAGTGTCAAGACACTCCGGCCTCCACTTTCCGCCAGAAAATCGAGACATTACATGTTAAATAGCAGATCAACGCCGTACCTTGTCAATATACCAAAGTGAAGAAAAGTTGAAAATAATTTAAAAGTAACTACTGCCCCGAATGGGAATCCGAACAAACCACTCATCATCACTTTATACCCAAGCTTTGTCCCACTACACCACAACGATCTGGAGTAAAATTTTAATAAAGTTCGTCTAAAACACTGTATACAGAATAACAGCTTAAAGCTGTAATTTCAAAGTTGTACTGTGTTAGTATACAAATGTGTTAATCGCGAAGGTCGATTTAAGCTTATATCATACTAGCTGTGCTCGCGACTTCGTCTGCGTGAAACTTAATAATATGAAATAAAAGTAGGCTAAGTTACTCCTCATTATATTAGTTACTCTCCAGTGAAAGTCCTGTCAAAATCGGTGCAGTCGTTCCAGAGATTAATCGAAACAAATAGACCGACAGACAGACAGACAAAAAATGTAAAAAATGTTTTTTGGTATAGGTACATACATAATTATTTAGTGAAAAAACTACTTTTCATAATATTACAAGCAGACACTCCCATTTTATTTATTTGTATAGATAGCTATGAAGCGAGAGCTTTCTAAACAATGAGGGAAACTTACTTGGTAAATACATAATGTATAAGTTTACAGTTTTAAAGTCAAAAGTTTGAGGATTTGACCTACATGGTCAAATAAAACGGATTGTTATTATAATATAGGTCATCGTAGCGTGGCGATGTATGCTTGTAGGCGATGGCTATGGGTTCGATTTTCTCTTGAGGTTATATTTTATTTTATTCTTCTGCTCTGATGACAACATAAAGCGCTAAGGTGTTAGATGCCGCCATTCAACACACAATGTTTTGGAATCGTGCGGAAAAGTAAGGTGCTCCTCAACATTCTACATTATGCCAACATAAAGCTTTCTACCCTACGAGCAGAACTTTATTAGGTTTTTATTAATCATTATTAGGAATTATTAATAGAAAGAAATACATTATTATAGTATTTATTTAATTGTACGTTTTCGTGTGTGTTTTACTTATCTGCCATGCCACGTTTTACTTATTTTCTTTTTTTTTTATTGAATAAAGGAGGCAAACGAGCAGAAGGCCCACCTGGTGTTAAGTGGTTACCTTCGCCCATAGACATCCACAACATTAAAGTTATGGATGCGTTGCCAGCCTTGGGAATGTAGGACAGAAGGAGGGAGGAAGGATGGGAATGGTGGGAATAGGGAGAGCTGGCTTACATGCCATCGAACCGGAACACATCATAAGATATTTGGCGGTTCGTCTTTGACATGATAGTGGTCGCGAGCCAGTCGGAGAACGAATCTCCTACCACCAAACTACTGGGTTACCCGCCTTTTACGGGACGCTACCCAGCGGCGGGGGGGAATTGTATTCTTAACCCGTCCCCCCAATATAAAATACAATGAATATATGTATATCATTTTCCTTAATAGTCAAAGGGAACATCTAATCCACAACTATCAGAATCAGATGATGTCACACTACTCTGCGGTCGTTATATGAGTTTTATATAATTTTCTTTTCTTTTTCTTTGTTTTTTTTTAGTTTCACGTTGTATCCCGCACACAGGTGTGAGTTAAAACACTCCATTCCTCACTTTTCACTTCAGGAGGCATTGCGTGTTAAGTGGCGAAACTTAACGCCGTGCTTTGCCTCGAAACCAGAGCGAAGAAAATGTAAATATTAAATATATCCGCTCCTCGAGTGGGAATCGAACCCACAACCAGTCGTTTACAGTCACACACTTGTGCCACGACTGGCCCCAACTGGTATGTAGGGAACATCAAACCCACAACTTCGTGGTTACAGTCAGAACTTGTCGCACTTCCCACGGTCGTTATACGATTTTTTAATATATATGATTAATAAATATAAATAATATTCAATTTTAACTTAAATTTAACATTTTAAGTCAAGTCAGTATTTCTTACTTTGTAACTTAAAAAGTAAATTCTTTCTGTACACAAAGTATGAAAACTGTCTACAGACGACAGGATTTTTTCTGCAATTCTTCGTCACTGGACTTCGTACTTCTAATTAATACGTTACAAATTCGGTAGAGTTCCTCATTAATGACCATTTCTTTTAAAACATCTCAGTCACTTTCGAAGAAATAATTGTGTCACTTCTAATTGGGCAAGTTTTAATTAAATCAATAGTACTTTAAATTTTTTATATTTTTTACCTTATATTGGTAGCAAAAAGGTAGCTATTTAAATACTTTTATACATTTTAAAAGTTTTATTACACACTTAGGAAAATTGAAAAAGACATTTTGTTCGTAAAATAATCTTTATGTAGCAGAAATTAGTAAAAATCTCTCTACAGAGATGCTAACAACATAAATAAGTTGTAATAAAAAGTATAAGAATTTCGACACAACTGTTAGTAAAACACATGGCTCAGTGGTGAGAGCGCCTGGACGGTATTCAGGAGGCGCTGGTTCGAATCCCGCTGCATTCAAATTTTTGTACGTTTTCTAAAATGTCTTTTTTTATTTACATTCTTTATAAAATCTTCACGCAAGTTCCTATAGCAGGGTAACCAGAGAGGACCTAGTGTCAAGACACTTCGTCTTCTACTTTCCACTTGAAATCAAGACATTGAGTGTAGAGTGGCGAAACTCAACGCCACGCTTTGTCTTAAGTATCAGAGTTTAGAAATTAATATATGAATATAATCATTTCCCTAAGTCCAAATCCACAACAATCGCACATACAGTCAGACGCTGTTTCACTGCGTCCAGATTGATAAGTCAAAGTCAAAAAAAAAATATTTAAAATAAGAAGTTTCTTCATTTTTTGAACGTTATACAATTTAGCACCGGACACAGGTTCACTAAAGTTAATGCCTGAAACCTGAGAAGAACTGACACAAGAAACTCAGCGGGATTTGTATTTAAAATCAACAATTAACAGGGTATTAGCAATTATTTAATGACAAGGGGCCAGTCGTAGTGCAGTGGCACGAACGTGTGACTGTAAACGACTGGTTGTGGATTCGATTCCCACTCGAGGAGTGGAAAAATTTAATAATTCTATTTTATTCACTCAGGTATCTTGGCAAAGCGCAGCGTTAAGTTCCGTCAATTAACACGCAAGTGTCCGAATTCGACGGAAAGTGGGGAACGGAGTGTGCTAACACTAAGTTCCCTCTGCCTGCCCTGCTGTGTGCGGCAGACAGCATGAAGCTATACGTATACTGTACGTATTTCATATTCAAGTCTAAGTTATCATTTAAAAATTCATCAATTAGGTAAGAAATCGTAACATGTTAACATTTCTATGTCTTGTAAAGACATCTCCATACATATACAGTTACAAATTTTCAACAATTCCAAACTTGGCTTTAAAGAATAAACGTGTGGGGAATACGTTATTTGCATTTAAATAACAATTGTAAAGCGAGAAGAAAACGCTTCCAAATGTGATTGCGAGTTAAATTTCAATACGAAATGTTGTTATTTCAAAAATATACAAAAATATACGTTTGGGATATTTTCTTTATTTTAAATAAATTTCCAATTTGTAATATAGTGAAAGGATAAACGAACTAAGAATAAATAACTTGCGACAAATTAAGGTTATTTGTAGCCAAATAAAATGTGATAAGACGCCTTGCTTTGGTGGTGGGTTCGATTCCCACTCGGGGAATGATGTATTTTAATTTTTCTTTTCATTTTTTTTTGGTACCACTCAACACTCAACGTTTTGATTTTGAACATAAAGTGGAGATTGGAGTGTCTTAACACTCGGTATCTGATTACCCAGAAATACGGAAAAAAGGATAAAGCTGCACATCAATAAATAGTACCACAATGACATTTTTTTCATAGTTTCACTCTGTATCCCGCACACAGTAGGGTAGGCAGACGGAACCTAGTGTTATGACACTCCGTTCCACACTTTCCGCCGAATTCTGGAGGAAATGCGTATTAAGCGGCGGAACTTAATGCCGCGCTATGCCTCGACACCTGAGCGAAGAAAATGGAAACATTGAATATTTCCACTCCTTGAGTAGGAATCGAATCCACAATCGGTCGCTTTGCAGGCACACTTTGTGCCTCTGCGCCACGACTGGCCTCTCTCCTTCTAGAAATTAAAACAATACGTGTCGAGTGGCAAATATTAGCCGCACCTCGTCTTTTTACCTCAGTGGAGCAATGAAATCATTTAAATATAATTATTTCTCACCAAGCAAGAATCAAATCCACAATCGATCGCTTCTACAGACGGTACTCTACTGTGGCCACATGGTGTAATGATAAAATATTTTTCCTTTTACTTGGTCTGGTTACACAAAGCGCGGCGTTAGTTTCCGCAATTTAACATGTTATTTTTCGATATTAATGACTATAAGTGGAATGGAAGTGCCAAACATCCTATTGGCCTTCCTTTGCCTAACGTGAGAAAATAGCCTTAAACAGAAAAATAATAAAACCAACAAGCAAGCAGAAACTCCTACAACCATTTTAGAATTCTAATGAGTTATAAAGAGCAGGTACTTCCATTTTATTCCATCTTAATTCCACGTGAACAATTTCAGATGAAAATCTTATCTTATTATACCGAAGTCTCTAACAAAGTGTAATAATAGTAGGTATATTATATTATAATAGATCTATCATTGAATGCCCATTGTTCTACAAATGAAGAATGGCACAAAGCCCGTCACGGCCACGCGTAATACGATCGACGTTATTGAATTTATATAATAACTAGCTGTGGCCGCGACTTTATCTACGTAGAATTTGCAAATGAAATTATAGTCCTAATTTAAAATTGAATTATCTTAATTATACCTCATTAGACTAGCTATCTGCCAGTGAAAGTGCCGTCGAAATCGGTCCAGCCGTTCCAAATATTATCTGGATAAAACAGACAGATAGATAGTCTATCCGTGACCACAGATTACTACGTAATGTATTCGGAAACGTCAAGTCTTTTAAAAATGTGTTTTTGAATACCAAAAATTGTGGCCAGTCGTGGCCCAGTGGCACAAGCGTGTGACTGTAAACGACTGGTTGTGGGTTCGACTCCGACTCGAGGAGTGGAAATGTTTAATATTTCCATTTTTTTTGCTCTGGTGCCGGGGCAAAGCGCGGCGTGAAGTTCCGCCACTTAACACGCAAACCTCCGAATTCGGCGGAAAGTGGGGAACGGAGTGTCTTAACACTAGGTTTCCTCTGCCTACCCTGCTGTGTGCGGGATACAGCGCGAAGCTAAAAAAAAAAACTATACCAAAAATATATGCAATTAATCCGGTTATTTCAAAATGTATAAAAATGACGAAAACAAAAGTTCTCATTACACGAACAGATTTTTTAAAAATCAAAATAAAATGTCACATTTAACTACTGACAAATTATTAAAGGTTTATATGAATTGTTTAGCGTCAATCTTTTTATTTTAAATTTTTCGATAGTTGTAATACTTACTTAGATCGGTCTCATCTCATATTATATTGGTAAAAGTTAATTTTAAAATTGTTATTTTTGTCTAGTGTTACCTTAACTTCAATTCGATCCCGTAGAAGTACGATGGTCAAACATAAATAGTCCAAACAACATGACAAACTAGCTGAGAACGTTCTTCTTTATTCTTACTATAATATTCTTTTGACAACTGCCATATTCTGTAGATCACTTTAGTGAGACGATATCGCTATACGAAACATATCTTTCTTTTAGTCATCTTTTATTTGTTTTTTTTTCTGAAATTGAACTGACAAAACTCACAATCCTTTATTTTATTAGCGTGTAAAGCTAAAAAAAAAATTGTTGTGGCGCAGTGGTACAAACGTGTGACTGTAAACGACTGGTTATGAGATCGATTCCTACTCGAGACAAAGTGCGACGTTAAGTTATGCCACTTAATACGTAATGCCTCCGAACTCGACGGAAAGTGGGGAACAGAGTGTCTTAACACTAGATTCCCTCTGTCAACCCTGCTATGTGCGGAATACAGCGTGAAGCTTAAAAAAATAATGTTCAATTCTCTCCAGTCAGTCGCAGTCAGTCAGTGGCCAGTTGTGGCGCAGTGGCACAAATGTGTGACTGTAAACGACTGGTTATGGGTTCGATTCCAACTCAAAGAGTGGAAATTTTGAATATATCCATTTTCTTCGCTTTGGTGTCGAGACAAAGTGCGACGTTAAGTTCCGCCACTTAATAAGTAATGCCTCCAAATTCGGCGGAAAGTGAGGAACGGAGAGTCTTAACACTAGGTTCCCCCTGCCTACCCTGCTGTGTGCGGGATACAGCGTGAAGCTAAAAAAAAACAATTCTCTCCTCTATTGACAAGATAAGGTGTGGCGTTCTACCCCTTAACATGTCATATCTTTGATATCGGTGAAAAGTATGCAAAAAATATGTGAAGGTATAAAAAAAATGCCACGAATGTTTAATAACTGTTCTATTTATTATGAACTCATTGTAGTATTTCAGAAGAAAACAATAAAATTTTATATGAAGATAAGTAGGCAAGGGTTGTTTCTGTAAGCACTGCCGTTTCATACGATAGCGTAGTGCTTGTGCATTTCCATTGTTCTGCGATTAAGAGCTTTTTTTTATATTAAAAAGTATAAGTAAAAGTATTTTTTATTATTTATTATTATTATTAGCTTCATCGCTGTATCCCGCGCACAGCAGGGTAGGCAGAGGGAAAGGCTAGTGTTAAGACACTCCGTTCCCCACTTTCCGCCGAATTCGGAGGCATTGCGTGTTAAGTGGCGGAACTTAACGCCGCGCTTTACCTCGGCACCAGACCGAAGATAATGGAAATATTAAATATTTCCACTCCTCGAGTGGGAATCGAACCCACAACCAGTCGCTTTACAGTCACACGCTTGTGCCACTTTGCCACGATTGCCCACATTTTTATAATATACATACATATGAGATATTGCGTGTTGAATAGCGAAACTCATCGCTGCGTTGTGTCTTACTAAAGCTAGTTAATTATTTCCTCGAGTAGAAATCGAACTCACTATGGTTAACAATCAAAATCTATGCCACTAGATTATATATATATGACATTTGATTTTAAACTTTTCTAAGTATTTGTATATGTGAGGCCGTCGAAGTGCAGTGGAACAGCGTCTGACTGTAAACACGATGGTTGTAGGTTCAATTCCCACTTAGTTGAATGATTATATATACGAGTATGAGCTCCACTACCGACACATAATGTCTCAATTTCATACGGATAGTGGACCACGGAGAGGTTTGACACTAAGTTAGACACTAAGTTCTCTCTGACTACCCGCATAGCAATGCCGGAAAAAGTGTGAAGGTAGTAAAAAATCTATGTATATACAAACATATATAAATGTACTGAAGTACTGGAAACAAACAACAAGTAGATGGCGAGAAGGCGCGATTGTTCAATTAAACCGGCGCACGTCTCCGACTAGCAGTCTAATTAAGACAGACGTCGGATAAGCAATGCTAGGCGTTTGGACTGAATGGAATAACGAACAACGCACTGACACTACTTACGCTATATGTAGCACCGTTTGAAAATATCAGAAATAGATTTTTAGAAAACGTTTAAAAATTGAAGGTACCAATCTGCGCCTCTAGGAAGCTATCCATACAAGAGGCACGGCATATAAGAGGCATATAAGAGGCACGGGCTCGATTCAAATTTGTATATCTTTTCTGAAAATATTTTGAATATTTTAAGTGTGAATAACACTTTAAAAATGTTAAAATAATATTAAAAATGTTTTATATGGAATGGTATTTGATATATATCAGTAATTTCTTAATAAGTGACATTGTGTTAACAAAAAACCCTTCAATGTGACACCTCTCTCGCTATTTCCACTTTGCTGGCTCAAGGTTTCTTACCAAACTTGTAAGATTTTTTACCGCAACGACTTAGTTTTTTGTTAACTTACAGCAGGGTAGGCAGAGGGAACCAAGACACTCCGTTCCCCACTTTCCGCCGAATTCGGAGTAATTGCGTGTTAAGTGGCGGAACTTAACGTCGCGCTTTACCTCGACACCAGAGCGAAGAAGATGGAAATATTAAATATTTCCACTCGAATCGAACCTATTAGTAAACTAGTCGCTTTACAGTTACACTTTGTGCCACTGCGCCATGTCTGGCCCCACTCATGTTTTCATTTCTCCTCTCAAGTCAAGACAGAATGCGGCGTTAAGTTCCGCAACTCCCTAAATACTTAATTAAGAAACTAGGCTACTTATACGAAAAATAACGCGACTTACTTATCTATATTATAGTATTATAGTGGAAAACTATTCAATTCGCACGGCCTATATACGTTCTCGGGTAAATACGAGTATGTTAAAAAGTACGCAGTTATAAATAATTAATTCATTTTAATAAAATAATATCGCAAAGTAGGCTTAAAAATATTTATGCGGATGATTTAAAAGCTGTGCCACAATTTATTTTTATTTTATATATGTTTTTTCTTTTAAGAGAAATAGTCAGTAATGTATTTTTTTAACGTAGCAAGATTCGAACCTGCTCCTCTTGGAATCCGACTTTGTTTTTTTAAGTGTGTCTAAAACTCTTTTGAAATCACTAAATGTAAATTTACAAATTCTAACGGCAAATAAAGTAACTATATATATATCTGTTTTTTTTAACTACCCGCTATATCCTGCACACAGCAGGGTACGCAGAGAGAACCTAGTGTTAAGACACTCCGTTCCCCACATTTCGCCGAATTCCGGAGACATTGCGTGTTAAGTGGCGGAATACAACGCCGCGCTTTGCCTCAATATTATGAATATTATTGTACATTTGTATATTAGTAGCCATCGTGGCTCAGTTGAACACCGTCTAACTAGTAAAGATAGTTGAATGTCTGAATTCGATTCCCATTCGATCCAATTATTTTTATTTTACTTTGGTAAGACACAGCGGCGCATTAAACTCCGCTGTTCACACAATTCGTATATATAATTCGAACTTTAGTAAGGGTCTAGTGAAGAACGGAGTGACGTGACATTATATATTCTCTGACTATCCCTATTACATGAGAAAAAGCATAAAGTTGAAGAGAAAAAAAAATCACGAAGAAAAATAAAAATATCATAAATTATATTTCACAATTTTGAATTGTGAAATATATTAAGTCATTGTGTTGCATATTTAATTAAAGACGCGTATAATTATAAAAATAAGATCATTTTATATTTCATAATTTTAATGCTAATTAAAGTTAAAATTGAATGAATTTAATAATAACTAAATCTCAGTCTAAAGCCCTACATTTTCAGTCTAGACTCTAGACTAGAAATTCTAACAAGATTATCCAAACCATAAATTGTAACTAATTATAGGTACGAAGGACGAAATAAGGCACATTACACATCTATTGTGAGACGTTCAGTGAATAATTGATCAATCTGTGAAAGCCCTCGATAGTTTATAATTTAGTTAGAGCTTCATGATTTTGACCGTTTCTTTAGATAATTTTAGTTTTATGAGCCTGCATTTTTAAGTCAATGTTTTTGTTAAATCTAATGAAACGACTTTTTTCAGCGTAATAGGGAAATCGCAGAGAGTGAAGTGTCGAAACACTCCGTTTCTAACAAAATTCGAGGCATTACATCCTGATAAGAAACTCAGCATTTATAAGAGATAAAAATATACGTATAATCTTCTGAGTAGGGATTAATAAGGAAATCGAACCCACAACCGCGAACAACGACGTTAAAATTCTTATTTATATTAAACCATTGTATTGCCTATTTTAATAAATAATTGTAAACTGTTAATTTTATCACTGGAGAGTAGATTTTCTTTAGCAACTAATTAGTTTTTTTTAGTTTCACGCTGTATTCCGCACACAGCAGGGTAGGCAGAGGAGACCTAGTGTTAAGGACACTCCATTCCCCACTTTCCGCCGAATTCCGGAGGCATTGCGTGTTAAGTGGCAGAACTTAACGCCCCACTAACTTAACCTCGATACCAGAGCGAAGAAAATGGAAATATTAAACATTTCCTCTCGTCGAGTGGAAATCGAACCCACAAATAGTCGCTTTACAGTCACACTTTGTGCCTCTGCGCCACGGCTGGCCCAATTAGTAATCTTTATTTATACTCCAATTCTGTAACTGGAATCTTAGTGAGATGGTAACTGACTGTAAATATGGTTAAGGGTTTAATATTCACTCAGGGGTATAATTATTTTTGCCGTACCACTCTGCTGAGTTGTGTTCCGTCACTCAACGCAAGGTTTCTAGTGGCTGAAAAATTAAAAAAAAGAAGAAACGTGAAGCTACAGAAAGGAAAATTATTACATTATTTGATAAAGAAAACAACTCTTATATTTTACTTACACAATATTATTTCTTTAAAATGAAATATTAAAATCTCAGTAAATATTAAAATAGGTTAAGAGCACAACAAAAGAGCAACGTTGACTATAATTACGTCGGAATGTTTCAGTGACGCCCTCGCGGGTGTCTTTGCAAATGTTGCTTTAGAAAGTTGTTTGCATTTGAATCTTTGTAAAATCTCAACAGAGAAGGTAGAACGAGACTTGAATACTGTTATGTTGAAGATCCGCGGTGTGGTCACATAAGGGGCTATTTGCATGATAGTATACATTTTTAGCATGTTAAAGTTTTATCCACATGCTTATGATATTGAACTTATTACAAACGGTATTTGAACCCACTCCTCTTAGAGCAGTGCTTGCAAAAGTCTATTTGAAGAAAGGTATTTTAAATTTAATTGAATTTGTACTATTTTCATAAGTACTTACTTATTCATAAGTACCTATTTAGATACTTATCTAAATACCATATTAAAAAGTTAATAAGATTTAATAAATCACATTCTCTCTTGCCAAAAGATTGTTAGTAGAATAATCTTTGCGTCTAATCACTGCGTTCAAGTTTTTATACGTATCACATATAAAAAGTAGTGTGCATTTAATAGGCAACAAGTTGTAGTACGCACCTTCCTAAGCGTTAGTTTGTTTATAATTCCTTGGACACTATTTCTATTTCTGTCATTCGTTGATTTAAAGGTATAATATGTAGCTCCGCGCAACTATAATTGACGAGTCAATTGTGCGTGTAATAGCCTATTTGAATATAATCGTTAGACTTATATAGTTATTCCCCCAATCAGAATCGAACCCAAAATCAACGTATAAACATTCAGATACTATCTCCTATTTATAATTAGTTCCTCGCATCACGTTTCTATCTACCAAAGTGTTATCACAACATGTTTTCTGTTAACCGGATTTTCATAGAAATTCATAGTTCAGTGTTCACTTGGTCTGGAATTTTAAAGCTTATACGTGACTTAATTACCGGCTTCCACGATGCGAGTGGAGGCAGGATTCTGCTGAATCGTTCTAATTCTACACATATGTATAGCTATTGGGATTTCTCATTAAGCATACTTAAATAGTAGCAACGGTTACGGATTCGATACCAGCAGAGAGGAATTTTGCTAATTTTTGCTATTAACTTAGTATTTTTTTATTAATTAACACTTTTAGTGTAAGTAGTAGTCGGAACGCTGGGACTGTTTCAAGAGGCACAAAGTTCCGCATCCCGGTATGTTCGACTTTTAATATGATTTCTAAAAAAATGAAATGTTTAGTATATACTTCAGTTTCTATTTGAGTTCGGAAACTAATATCTAGGCATAAAAAGCTATAATTTGACATGTAATTTACCACCGGGCACAGGTTCACTGAAGCTAATATCTCAAGCGTGATGTGACCGACATATCTAAAGTAATATCAAAGAGCTTAATCATTTTCTAACTTGAAGTCAAATTGGAAACCGCAGTTTTTACTTACGTACATATTTACCGACGCACGCTACCAAGCTGTTCCCGTTATAGCGCGTATTGCAATAAATTTATGATATAATTAGAGTTAATTTGATTTATAACCCAATAACTATAAAATAAATAACATAATCAAGTTATAAATCACCTTATAAAGGCATTCCATTCCGTACATAAACTAAATTAAGGCCAAAAACATTCGAAGGCATTAAGAGTTCCACAAATAATCTAAATGTCGATCAAATATTTGTTTGCAGGACCTGAATGCCTTAACTTTCATGAATTATTTATGTTATACGCATTTCCTGCTTATAGCAGAATGGACAGAGAAAAACTAGTGTCAAGACACTCCTGTTCTCCGTTTTTCACTTAATTTTGATATAATTTATGCTGTAATCTCAGAAACGGCTGAACCGATTTAAATGCAGTTTTAACTATTCTATTCTAATAATATAACCGGTTTATAAAGGAAAGTTAAAAGTATTTAAATTAATAAGTAAAGTTTTGTGATTTAAGTGAAAACACGAGCGGGCGAAGAAACGAAAAAATTATAGTCGTATAGTTTACGTAGGATTTTAAAAGTAATTATTTTTATTGTTAACGTAGTCGTACGCTGTTATTTGCTCCACTAGAGCACGGAAATTAACATAATTTTGAAAACAGTCATTCATCGTGTGAGAATCGAACCCTTAACCGTCACATGTATATGTCAATTTTTCCACTGTATTAAGATGTAATTTTATTTTTATTGCGTGGCTTCTAAAATAACTTAAAGTTAGTAATTGTAAAAAGGGACCAGAGAATTTAGTGTCAAACACTCTGTTCTCCCCTTTTTTTTTATTATTTTAAGATATTATATGCTCGATAGATTAACTCGCCGTATTAACTTTATAGGGCAGATGAAAATAATTAGAAAAATAATTATTCCCTGTAGGAATTGAACCCACAATCTTTACGCTCACAGATAACCACTGTTCCACTGTGATGATGTTTAATTTTTATAGCGTGGCTTCCAAAATACCTTAGGGGTGAGAAATAATTTCGCAATCAGGACTCTTTGCGAGGGAAGTCTAAAGAGGGTTTGGTTAGCAGCTGTTAACCTTTTAGTATACATTTTGCTTGGCTATTAAGAAAATATTTGGTGATTTTATGTTTTCATTTAATATTGTTTAAGTAGCGTTGGCGGAAACATTAGAGAATATCTAATAAGAGATTTTCACGTTTAGCAGGACGTATAGAACCCAGTCACTGTGTGTCAAATGACTGTTTTCTTTCGCCTGTAATAGAGAATTATTAGAGTGATTGCGTTTTGTGTGTCGGAACTAAATCCTGCGTGTTGTCTTGTCACTAGAACGGAGAAATGAAAGTAGTTTAAATGTAATCATTGCCCCATATATAGATATAGCTAATATAAATTATTTATAAAATATATAGTACTAGTTCGAAAGAATGGTTTATCTTGAAATAAAAATAATTTAAACTATTAATACTTATTAGATATACTTTTATGATAACAGCAATTTTAGTGTGTATACTTTGTCTTAAATATTGTACCTACAATATTCGCCCTAACTCTTCAGTTCTTCGCACTTCAAACAATTCAAAACTTAGATGATTATCATCATTTGATAACAAAAGTGCGAATTCCAAGGACTCGCCTGCATCTTCAAACTTACAGTGGACTATGAACAATAATGTCAAAATGTTGTCTAACTTTATGATTTATAATAACATTTAAACGCCCTACTTCTATAATGATCTACCCCAGTTTGGTTTTAAGGCTCTTTTATTTAATCCTCCCCCTGAATCCCTTATTGTAAGGCAGTAAGGTGCACTTTAGGTCGACGTTCTGGTCCATTCCAGCTTCCAACCTGTAAATGAGATGGTAACGCGGTGTGAGATCAAATTATAATTTCTTCATAATCGTACGTACGATATGATTCCAGCGAGCATTTCCTAACCCCTTTTAAACATTATTACTACATTATATGTATATAAAATATTATGTGTTGCGTTCATTAAAATCTTGTTCGTAATCATTATTTTCAATGGTATATTCGCATTTTAATACACGAACTACATGCGCTGTACGGAGACGCGTAGACGTGTGCTGCGTCTGGTAATTAATTCACCTACTGTGTATTGCGGAGGCAAAAAAATAATCTTTAAACGTGTCACTATAGTTTCGCTTGTGTGTTATATTAAAATTGTACCAGTTTCGTTCTTTTTCTCAGTAGAGAGAAGCTTCTCACGTGAATTTGAGACATTGAGTGTCAAGTAGCGGAGTTCAACGCTGTTCTTTGTCTAGAGTGTGTAAATAAAAATAACTTAAATTTATAAGTTCCCTCGATAGGATATCTTGTACCCATAACCAAACATAATGTCTCAAGGATCTTAACTTAATAATAACTACATATTACTTTAAAACGAAAACAAGTTAACTGTTTCTTCGCTACTATGC
Source organism: Dryas iulia moderata (assembly GCA_019049465.1). Classification (NCBI taxonomy): domain Eukaryota; kingdom Metazoa; phylum Arthropoda; class Insecta; order Lepidoptera; family Nymphalidae; genus Dryas; species Dryas iulia. The sequence goes on from CM032416.1 coordinate 15,699,593, forward strand.
CCAAAAAAATGTGGCTCTTTAATAAAAAGATTTCGGTGCAGCACTAACAGCGTCTTAAATATGATATGTAATAGAATAGACTGTTCATACGTTAGTCATTGCTGCGCCATCTCTAGTGGGATGGTGAAGTTAATACTAACATAGTTTTTAAGCCTTGATTTTTTTTATCTTCACGCTGTATCCCGCACACAGCAGGGTAGGCAGAGGGGACCTAGTGTTAAGACAGTGCGTGTTAAGCGGTGGACCTTAACGCCGCGCTTTGCCTCTGATACCAGAGCGTAGAAAATGAAAATAATTAATATTTCCACTCCTCGAGTGGAAATCGAACCCACAACATGCCGTTTACAGTCACACGTTCATGCCACTGCGCCACGACTGACCCCTGACTCTTAAATTGTTACTAACAAATATTGAGTCTTATGTTACTTGAAGATGAATGAAATAAATAAAATACGAAGCCATCGTGGTGCAGTGGTACGGATTGTTAGCAGGATTGGTTATGGGTTTAATTCCGTTATCGTGGAATAGTCAAATTAATTATTCTCATTTCTCTGCTTTCTCAGCTTTGCGGCTGAGTTCCGCCACCCAACATAGAATTTCTTGAATTCGGGCAGAAAACCAATCACATCGTTATGGTTCTTTAGTGATTAAATTAGTCAAAAATGCTGACATGTTTAATAGTGTTAAGACACTCCGTTCCCCACTTTCCGCCAAATTCGGAGGCGTTGCGTGTTAAGTGGCGGAACTTAACGCCGCGCTTTGCCTCGACACCAGAGAGAAGAAAATAGAAATATTTAATATTTCCACTCCTTATTTGGGAATCGAACCCAAAAACCCACAACCAGTCGCTTTACAGTCACACTTTATGCCTTTGCGCCACGACTGACCCTGGCATTAGTGTTTAAAGAAGTATTTATGTTAAAAATTTGTGCAATTCTTGGATCTGGTTGTCATATACAACCGTTTGTTAATAAATTAACAAGCATGTACTTTTAGACATTTTTAAAGTGTTATTCCACACTTAGGAAAACTGAAAAAGACATTTAAAGAAAACGTATAAAAATTTGACCGCAGCGGGATTCGAACCCGAAATTCTTTAAATGTCTTTAACAAGCATGTGTTTATTATATTATATTTTTTTATTTCATTACGATATAATAAACACATGCTTGTTAAAGACATTTGAAGAATTTCGGGTGATATAAAAATATACGGACTGAATCCTCTTATTCATTACCTGATTGAATCTTCAATCAATTATACTCGAAATTGAGGCAATTCGGTTCAGATAACTGGTTCTTTCAGAAAATATGTATATTCAGATTGTTATTTTGGAACATACAAACAAGTAATTCCAATAAAATAACTGCAATTTCCTTAATTTTTCAGTTGATATATAATACTTTTCGAGCCACAGACTAATCTTGGCTTCAAATCCTGCTTAAGGGATTGTGTGATATTGTATTTTAGCTTTACACTCTCTCCAAAGTGACAAAGTGACACTTAACATTCAGACTCAGCACTTGATGCTAACGAAACGATTGATAAATGATAAGCTTATGAAAAAATATGAAATTATGCCAGAAAAAATCACCTACTTTATACAAATAAAAAAAAAATCGATGCAGACCTTTAAAAATATTCAATTTTATGCAAAAAATACCTAACAAAATTTTGAAAATGAGCTGCTATTTCAAGATTTCGAACAAAGAAAACCGCATCGACCGAGGTCGATGCGTCCAGGTATTGACGTCAAACGTATGAATGATACTTCTTTAACATTTTTGTATCGTGGGTTAAAAATTGAATCGCCTACTAGCTTTCACCAACACTCCCTGATACTCCACAAAGAGGTCTAAGTTATGAATATTTAATATAATAAACTAGTTATCAATACTTCTTTCACAAATGCGAATGTCTATGTGTTTGTCTGTCACGCTTTCACGGCTAATCTACTGGTCCGATTTGGATGAAATTTAGAATGAAAGTAGTAAAAATGACTGGGTCAAACATAGGCTAATTAATTTTCCAAAAATCAACCTGTAAAGGGTTGTAATAGGGGATGAAAGTTTATATGAAAAATCTACACCGCTTGACCGATAGTAATGAATCTTGGCATATATATAGTTGATAATCCTAGATTAAACATAGGCTACTTTATTAAAAATTCACCACCAAGTGTTGCAATATACCGAAGGAGCCACGTAGACACGCGGCGAAGCTGCGAGCGGGCCGCTAGTACATATGTATATACTTCTTTCACGAACAAAGTAAACTTCAAAGTTGACAACGTTAAAAGAGGTATATCCACTGACTTCAAAAGATATAAAAGATTATTTGCAAGATTCTAGTCCCGATGCGTTTTTTTTTATTGTGTGATTCGAACCCGTGACTAATAAAAACCGTCTAAGACCAGTGACCGCTTAGCCTCGGCCTTAACACCAAGTCCTCGATGCCTACCCATGCCGTGAAGCGTGAAGCTAAAACAAAATACTTTTAAAAATGCTTATAACTCGTTGATTTTGTTTTAAATTTCATCTTATTCATGCTGTTTTTTATAATTCTTTTCACTAAACAATAACTGGAAAGTATAAAATAAAATTGCATTAAAATAGTTCCAGCTAAATACTTTCTCCCGCCGCAAAGCGCGGTCATCAGAGAGAACCGAGTGTCAAGACACTATATTCTCCACTTTCCGCTTGTAATCAAAATTCACATAGAATCCAAATCATCAAAATAGTGAAACATACACACAATTCATATTCAAATAATCAAATTTACAAATATCACACTATATAAAAGCTTCAACTAAAGCAAGAATTTGTTGCTCTTTTCCAATCCTTTGCACCACGTTACATGCACATACATGTAAAACATTGGAAATACACGTTGAAATGCACGAAACATTCCCATCGTACCTGGCGCTGTATAATGCGCTGAAATATATTCACTATTGAAAAATCTATTTCAGATTTGAGCATCTTGCGTGGACTTGCCCTGAGCGAGTCTATACCGACGTGATAAGAGCTAGGGCGGGCGGCGGAGGCGGCGGGGGTTTATTCATTGTATAGAGAATGTGGATTCAGTATTCGCTTTATGAGTGCAATATGCATAGGGTTGTGTTTTTTTATATGTGTTTTTAGTTCTGTTATGTTTTATATTGTTCTTTTAAATTGTAGATTAAGGTTATCGTGGTTCAGTGATTGACTGTAAATGAGATGGTTGTGGGTTTGATTCCCACTCTCACATTCATTTCTCTGATCTGGTGAAGTGAAAGCGGGAGTTGTTGATTTTTTTTACATTTTTGAAGCGTTATTCGTACACTTAGGAGAAACGCCACTCAAGCGTCCAGAGTCCATTTTTACAAGGGATACTTGTTGAATGACACAAATAATGTTTATTTCAGTACAACGGCTCAGTACAGAATAACCTCTTTCATACAAAACTCAAGTCTTTATATAGGCAAACACAAGTTTAACATTTATAATAACAGTCACTTCCGTTAAAAGAAATAATTTAAACAATATTATAAAAAATAGCTCAATATTATATATTAATATTATAACGAATTTTCCAATACTTTAAATAATTTATCTTACACAAATTACAATTAGTTTAATAAACAAATTTCATTATTTGCTAAGAAAGATTAACATGGCGCCACTCAACAGGATATAAATAAAATTAAGTTTATTTATTAGTTAAGACATTAAATTATACTTAGAATAATTATAATCATTTTAATTATTTTTAATTCGAATAATGATTTTAAAGAATAATTAAATTTAAATAATTAAACATTAAATCAATTTTCAATCTTTTCAAACTAAACATCAAAACAGTGTCCATCAAATATTACATTTTAACATATAACGGTTTTGCAATTATAAATTATTATTTGAATAACAATCTTAAATATAACAATTATTTATAACAATAAAGTCATTACATAGTCATTTGCGTCCATATACACTTAGGAGGTTGAAAAACATCTCTATATATATTCTTTTAATATGATTTTTAAAAATAAAGGTTGTGGTGGCGCAATGATATAGTGTTCGAATGTAACCGTGATATTTGTGGGTTTGATTCCAGTGCAGGCATTATTATATTTTTTATTTCTCATACATCAGCCTTGAAAAGACAAAGCTTTATGTTGAATTTCAATATTCAACACGTCACTTCCAGTGAAAACGAAATAACGGAATGTTGTGACACTAGGTTCAGTTCTTGATTTTACTGCTGTGTAGCGTGTATGCCTTACACGGCAGTTGTAGGTTCGATCTCTATACGTAGTGTAATTACACTACGTATTACGTTACACAAAATATATCAAAATATGTATATAAAATAATTTTCAAGCATAATATTAGACACCACTTTTATAAAGTATTTCATTTAACGCTATATGAATTAAAAAATGGATAACCATGAAAAATCACATGTGTATATTACGAACGGAGTTTTAAAAAAATATTTTCATTTACAAAATGTACGAAATTGGTCGTCACTCACAAAACTATTCTATCACCGGAAGAGCTCGCGCCGGAGCGAGCCTTTGTGGGCGAGTGCGACCGCAACGGGGTGTATTTTATTCATTTGATCAAATTTATCTTGGTTTTTTTATCTAAACGAATATTGGAGAAAGGAATTCCGAATCCAGTAAATAAAATATGCTTAAATCTAGTTACTTTTTAACCGACGAAAAAAGCGGTGGGAGTTCTATATTCGACACGTATTTATTTATGTTAGACCACGCATAATTTTGCAGAGCAGACCGATTTTGATCATTCTTTTTTAATGTATAGGGTATGTTCTGAAGGTAGTCTCATAAAATATCATCAAAAATCTCATCTTAAGGAAAGAAAAATAGATGATGATTTCCGCAATTTTCTACCCTTAAAAAAATTTTAGTATACTTTTCATGTCTTATAATTTATGCTTACTTCAATAATTTCTTCAGTTTAGTTTTTTTGATAAGAAGTAATGATTTTTATATATGTATATTAAGAAAATCTGTTAAAAATGTTAAAGCGCGGCGTTAAGTTCCGCCACATAACACGCAAGCCTCCGAATTCGGCGGAAAGTGGGGAACGGAGTGTCTTAACACTAGGTTCCCTCTGCCTACCCTGCTGCGAGAAAATCTGCCACTATTTAAAAGTTACCCTTGATTTTGTCGCGGGATCCTCTCAGCTTGTAGCCTGTTGTAGGACTGACAATACTGATGTCTTATGTACACACATACATAGTATTTAAAAAAAATACAATGATTAAGATTTATGTTTGATTTCATGATCATATTTACGTATTTCCTTTATTTTATAATAATTTATCCAAGACAGTCAGTTACTGGTCTACAATAGCGTTACGATATTGAACATAAAACTTGGAAGAGGATACAAGAAACCATCATAATTAAATGCATATTATTTATATATTACACATTTTTTCTATTTTTCTTAACATGCATTTCGAACCACATATATCTTGTTAACTCTTCTAAAAAAGTCTTATCTTAAAAGGCGAATCTGGTAAAGGTGTCTGTCTGTATCCAACTATCCGCTATGAAAAAGACTCGATATGAAAAAAATATTTTTTTTTAGCTTCACGCTGTATCCCGCACACAGCAGGGTAGGCAGAGGGAACCTAGTATTAAGATACTCCGTTCCCCACTTTCCGCCGAATTCTGAGGCATTGCGTGTTAAGTGGCGAAACTTAACGCCGCGCTTTACCTCGATACCAGGGTGAAGAAAATGGAAATATTAAATATTGCCACTCCTCGGGTGGGAATCGAACCCACAACCAGTCGTTTACAGTCACACGCTTGTGCCACTGGGCCACAACTGGCCAAAAATATTACAATATAGTTTTAAAGTAAAAAACAAGCTATATGAACCTAATAAATTCAGTCAGTCAAAATAAATAAAGGAAATCTCTTAACTAGGTCTCAGAACAATAGGTATTTGTAGAAAGGATAATCTGAATAATGCGCTTCTGACGTTTAAACAATAACTTCGCTCAGGTGAACTAATATTAATATTTGATGTGAATTACTTGAAGTTCTCTATTCATTCAACAGATTTTATTAAAAAGGAGAATTTTCTTAGACATTTTACTTTTAAGGTTTTATTCTATTTTTAAGATTGATTTCATTGTACAATTATATTATTTACGCAAATTCGTTTCTGCCAACTATAAAATATAAAATAGCTAAAATATCTCGTTGTCATAGGAATTGTGAAAAAAATTCTTGCAGTGCTCCCTTACATTCAGGTACTAAAACATGTCAAATTTCAGCTTTCGACCTCCATTAATTTCGTCTGTGTATTGAATGTCAGACTTATAGATTGAATGTCAGAATTATATTTTTTTGATCTAGGTAACAAATAAAAAAATGTAAAAGAGTATTTAAAAAAGTTTACGTTCCACATCTCTTATATTTTGTAGAAAATTACTTTTAATTAAATTACCCGAGCATCTTAACTGACGGAAATTATTAAGCCAGGTAAAACCACAAAAATATAACAATACTGATGTCATTTATATACAGAAAAAAATTCATTATATCTTAATTGATTTTTAATTCAAAAAGTTATCATAAACTCTTCAAATGAATATTTCTTTTCACTACTCAGGGTTAATCTGTTAAAAAAACAACAAATACCAGTTGAACAATTATACTCTATCAAAATAATACTAAAACAAATTGCTGTCACACCACTCGACAACTGTTCTATCACTCCAAATAAACGCACCTCGGATTGAAGAAGGAGCATCCAACAACAAGTACATGAGGGTGTCAGTAGCTTCATCAGGCGTCAGCATTCCCGCACCCAACGTCATGTCAGTTTGCACGAATCCTGGATGAACACAATTCACTACAATATTCCTTGAATCTAGTTCTCTTTGTTGAACTATTGTTAGAGCACTTAAAGCTACTTTGGACACTTTATAAGCTGCGACGTATTCAGCTTCAAAAATATCTTCAGAGCTTATTTTACCATCTGCAGATGCTTTAAGAAACCAATCAACAAATTTGTTAATATCATCAATGGTTAAATTTATGCTGCTCAGTTTATCAATCCAAAATTTGTTTTTCACATCAGATAAATGACCACAATCACTGGACATGTTTAGTATACGTCCATTACTTCTCATATATGGAACAATCAATTCCCGCATAGTGAGAAGACTTCCGTAATTAGTTTCTACTATCATTTTGTTCTCTTTATCAGCATCTGTAGTTCCATTAAAATCGTGCATCACTGCTGCATTATTGACAAGAATGTCTAGACCTCCGTGATGTCTTAAAAGATGATCTCTAAACTTGATAATACTCTTTCTATCCGTCACGTCAAGCTTATGATATTCAGGATATAATCCAAATTTGTTAAGTGTTTCCACAGCATCCCTGCCACGTCTCTCATCTCTTGATGTCAAGTACACAATGCCATCATATCTCTTGCATAAAGCTTTCACTAGCGCGAGGCCTATTCCCTTATTCGCACCGGTTACAACTGCTACTTTTGACATGTCTGTCTTTAGGAAATGGTGTAATTGAACTGATAACGGTTGATAATTTAAAATTATTTAATGTCGTGTTAGATAACCTTTCATTCAAAACGATAAAATCAAACGAATTGCTTTTATTTTAAAGATAATATGATATATTTATATACTGATTACTAATATCATTTATTAAAAACAATAAAAGGAATCCATTATTACATAATTAGAGTGAATGTACTCTATGTAAATATTACAAGAAGTATTAAGTTTGTTTGTAGATATCTAAATGGCGCAGTCGCTATTACGAGTCAAGTTAAGTTATAAAAAGTTGTTCAAATATCATAAGTACTTATATATAGTATTAAATATTACGGATATTTTGATGCAGCACTCGATGTGTGTGGATTCAAATAATCTTAAATTTTCGTTGCTATGAGCACGTTCATGTCGTGGATGTCCATGAGCGAAGATAACCATTTACTATCAGATGGTCGTTATGCTCGTTTGCCCCCTTTGTAAAATAAAAAAAAACTAAAGCAAAAAATATTTAATAGAATCCTGCTATTACTACGTCGAATACATCAATTTTAATACATCAATCATCTATCATTAATAATATGAAGAAAAAAACCTCGTAATAAATTAAAGAAGTTTATTTCTTCATAGTTAAGTAGGCAATAAGAATATAGTGTTAAGAAACTCCGTTCTCCACTTTCCTTCTCAATTCGAGACACTACATACTATAAGCTAACTAATTCTTATTTATTTATATACATTTACATATAAATTTACAAGCTAACTAGAAGCACTTACACATCAAGTCAGCATTCGATTAGTTCCGCCGACATGTGTACGAGAACACCTCACCTTGAACCACTTAACCTAACGAGTAGTTCCAAACGCTGTAACACAAATATATTATATAAATACACATTATAAGCTTGTCTGTTTGATTTGCGCTTATTTGTTCAAGATAGCGGGTTGTAATTCACTTCCGTGTCTTTGGTTAGATAAAAAAATATTATATTAGTAAAAGATTTTTTTTCCTTTTTTTTTTTAGCTTCACGTTGTATCCCGCACACAGCAGGGTAGGCAGAGGGAACCTAGTGTTAAGACACTCTGTTCCCCACGCACCGCCGAATTCGGAGGCATTGCGTGTTAAGTGGCGGAACTTAACGCCGCGCTTTACCTCGACACCAGAGCGAAGAAAATGGAAATATAATTTCCACTCCTCGACTGGGAATCGAACCCACAACCAGTCGTTTACAGTCACACGCTTGTGCCACTGGGCCACGACTGGCCACTTAGTAAAAGATATTAGAAGATATTAAAATTAACTTCATGATTTTTCTCGTATAATAGGGTAATCAGAGAGAACTTCGTCCAATACTTTCTGCTAAGATTTTCTTAGACAGGACATTTTGAGTAGGACATCTGTGCTTTGTTTTTTTACTAGGATATAGACATTTCTCCCGTGAGTCGAGTGAGTGGTTGCGAGAATAATGTCCGAATGGGAATCAAACACGCACCCAATTACGTTTTTAGTCAGACGCTGTCCTACTGCACCACCATGAGTTCTTTTTTGTAGATTTATGACTTTTTTTAATAATAATTGTTGCGTATGGTTTTAACTGCCAAATTAATAGCAGCTTCACGCTTTCGCTTAATAGCTGACACCCGTCAGAGAGAAACTAGTGTTAAGATACTTCGTTTTCCACTTTCCGCCCAAAATCGAGACATTGCGTGTTGAGTCGCGGAACTTAACGCTGAGCTTTGTCTTAAGTATAAGTGCAAAGAAATGAAAATTTAAACATAATCATTCCCCCGAGTGAGAATCGAACCTAAAACCATCGCGATACAGCCAGGCGCTGTACCACTGCACTGCACCATGACGGTCTCTAATAATATGGAATTAACAAGTTATATGTTTTATCGTTCCTTCACTGTGTCTAAATTTTAAACAACGCGTGGGTTGTTACTATATTTTGGATATCTTCATTTTTTACTTGTTATATTATTTTTATTTATCAATGATAAGACTTTTAAAAGTAAACTGCTATGACGCAAACATATAGCTATATAAATATTTAAACAGTAGCGGTATCGTTTATAGTACAACATAGATTTTTGGCTGGCTAACAATGTTTGAGTAAATTTCTATTAAAAATCGAAATGCGTATGCAAAATGCTTTAATGGTTGTAGGGCGGAACTTACAAGTAGCGCTCGCAGGATCGTTAGATAGAAGTATATAAGTATGATATTCCATTCTTCACTTCCAGCGATAGGTATCAATACTATTTGTGTTAAATGCTGGAACTTAAAGTCTTAGGCTTAAACTTAAGGTGTTAGGTTCCATAGACCATAAGTTTTATGGAGAAATGAAAATAAATTAAACTTAATCATTTACCCAAGTGAGAATCGAACCCAAAATCATCGCGTTTACAGTCAGACGTTTTCTCACTACGCCATGGCAGCCCTAATTAAGCTTTTGCTTTTAATACTAGATTTTCAGTCGAAATTTACCAAAACATGTAATAAGATCACACAAAACACAACCTTCATTGAATTAAAATAGAGTTTATACGTAAATGAAAAGAACCGGATATGGTGCTTTAGAGAGCGTCAAGTCGATATCTCGGCCACTTAACATATGATTCCAGCGCTTGGTACTGACAGATGCATATTATATATCTGTCTACATGTACATTTTGTAATTAGGGAGTTCTTAATTACCTAACTTTAATTTTGCAATATGTATATTATTTTATAGGGCCAGTCGTGGCGCAGTGGAACACACGTGTGGCTGTAAACGACTGGTTGTGGGTTGGATTCCCATTCGAGGAGTGGAAATATTTAATATTTCTATTTTCTTCGCTCTGGTGTCGAGGCAAAGCTCGGCGTTATGTTCCGCCACTTAACACGGAATGCCTCCAAATTCAGCAGAAAGTGGGGAACGGAGTGTCTTAACACTAGGTTACTTCTGCCTACCCTGCTGTGTGGGATACAGCGTGAAGCTAAAAAAAATATATATAAAAGCCATGTAATGGTGTAGTGTGACAATATGTGACTGTAACCGCGATAGTTGTGCGTTTGATTTTTCCTCGGGGAAGTGGTTATATTTCAAATATTTACATTTTTCTTCTCTTGTGAGAGAGCCCAGCGTTGGGTTCAAGCTTAATTAATACAAATATATAATATAAAATAATAATATAGCTTCACGCTATATCCCGCACACAGCAGGGTAGGCAGAGGGAACCTAGTGTTAAGACACTCCGTTCCCCACGCACCGCCGAATTCGGAGACTTGTGTGTTAAGTGGCGGAACTTAACGCCGCGCTTTACCTCGACACCAGAGCGAAGAAAATGGAAATATAATTTCCACTCCTCGAGTGGGAATCGAACCCACAACCAGTCGTTTACAGTCACACGCTTGTGCCACTGGGCCACGACTGGCCACCTAGTAAAAGATATTAGAAGATATTAAAATTAACTTCATGATTTTTCTCGTATAATAGGGTAATCAGAGAGAGAGACGTTCTTTACTTTCTGCTAAAATTTTCTTAGATAGGACATTTTGAGTAGAGCATCTTTGCTTTTTTTTTTCTAGGGTATACATTTCTCCCGTGAGTCGAGTGAGTGGTTGCGAGAATAATGTCCGAATGGGAATCAAACACGCACCCAATTACGTTTTTAGTCAGACGCTGTCCTACTGCACCACCATGAGTTCTTTTTTGTAGATTTATGTTTTTTTTTAATAAAAATTGTTGTGTGTGGTATTAACTGGCAGCTTCATAACAGCTTCACGCTTTTCGCTTAATAGCGGGGGCGTCAGAGAGAAACTAGTGTTAAGATACTCCGTTTTCCACTTTCCGCCCAAAATCGAGACATTGCGTGTTGAGTCGCGGAACTTAACGCTGAGCTTTGTCTTAAGTACCAGTGCGAAGACATAAAATTTTAAACATAATCATTCCCCCGAGTGGGAATCGAACCTTCAACCACCATGTTACAGTCTGACGCTGTCCCACTGCGCCACGACGGTCTCTAATAATATGGAATTAACAAGTTATATGTCTCATCGTTCCTTCACTGTGTCTAAATTTCAAACAACGCGTGGGTTGTTACTATACTATACTATATTTTGGATATCTTCATTTTTTACTTGTTATATTATTTTTATTTATCAATGATAAGAATTTTAAAAGTAAACTGGTATGACGCAAATATTATAGCTATATAAATATTTAAACAGTAGCGGTATCGTTTATAGTACAACATAGATTTTTGGCTGGCTAACAATGTTTGAGTAAATTTCTATTAAAAATCGAAATGCGTATGCAAAATGCTTTAATGGTTGTAGGGCGGAACTTACAAGTAGCGCTCGCAGGATCGTTAAATAGAAGTATATAAGTATGATATTCCATTCTTCACTTTCGGCGTTAGGTATCAATACTATTTGTGTTAAATGCTGGAACTTAAAGTCTTAGGCTTAAACTTAAGGTGTTAGGTTCCATAGACCATAAGTTTTATGGAGAAATGAAAATAAATTAAACTTAATCATTTACCTAAGTGAGAATCGAACCCAAAATCATCGTATTTACAGTCAGACGTTGTTTCACTACGCCACGGCAGCCTCTAATTAAGCTTTTGCTTTTAATACTAGATTTTCAGTCGAAATTTACCAAAACATGTAATAAGATCACACAAAACACAACCTTCATTGAATTAAAATAGAGTTTATACGTAAATGAAAAGAACCGGATATGGTGCTTTAGAGAGCGTCAAGTCGATATCTCGGCCACTTAACATATGATTCCAGCGCTTGGTACTGACAGATGCATATTATATATCTGTCTACATGTACATTTTGTAATTAGGGAGTTCTTAATTACCTAACTTTAATTTTGCAATATGTATATTATTTTATAGGGCCAGTCGTGGCGCAGTGGAACACACGTGTGGCTGTAAACGACTGGTTGTGGGTTGGATTCCCATTCGAGGAGTGGAAATATTTAATATTTCTATTTTCTTCGCTCTGGTGTCGAGGCAATGTTCGGCGTTAAGTTCCGCCACTTAACACGCAATGCCTCCAAATTCAACAGAAAGTGGGGAACGGAGTGTCTTAACACTAGGTTACCTCTGCCTACCCTGCTGTGTGGGATACAGCGTGAAGCTAAAAAATATATATATAAAAGCCATGTAATGGTGTAGTGGTACAATATGTGACTGTAACCGCGATAGTTGTGCGTTTGATTTTTCCTCGGGGAAGCGATTATATTTCAAATATTTAGATTTTTCGTCTCTTGTGAGAAAGCCCAGCGTTGGGTTCAAGCTTAATTAATACAAATATATGGTAGGCATAGAGATACACTATCATTTTATTATAATTTTTATGACAAAAATTCCACAACAAATGGTGTCAAAAAGTTGATAACCTCTACGCGAATGCGTTTTAACAGGTTATAATATGTTATATGTATAAAAATGGAGTTCAGAGTTTAATGATTTTTTCAACAACTCTTAACAACGAAAGATTACAATTATATACTTATTAACTGCTAATATATGTTTTTTTTGGTCTTGTTTAATTTCCTAAGTGTGTGAATAACACTTTTAAATGTTAAAAGGACCGCAAAGTATTTATTAAATGTATCCTAAGGCTATTAGGTTTATATCACTGTGTTGACACACGTGTCGCTAGTACACGCCCGCGGCTTCGCCCGTCAACAATACAAATATAACTGGTTCTTATTTCTATTGCCCACGTTCTAGCTTGAGTTAGGCCACTTATATTTGTCATACAAATTGTCATTTTCTATTTCAGGCCCTTCGGGGTTACTTTTTTAAAAGTAAAGAGCCTACATCCTTGCGTCTTTAACTATCTTCCTGAGAAAATTCATGGAAATCTGTTAAGCGGTTAAGATTTTTTATACAAACTTTTATCTTGTATTTCTACCCCTTAGGGTTTGAAAAAGTAGCCTGTGGGTCTTTAAATATTTTCATTTCGAATTTCATGCAAATCGGTTCAGTAATTTAGCCTTGAAAGCATGAAAGACAGACAGATTTTCGCATTTGTAATGTTAGTTTGGACTAATAGTGCTCAGGTGACCTTTGTATGCTGCTATTGCATGCGTATGTGTTTGTGCCTTTTATTTGTTTTTTGCTTTGTTGAGAGCATTACATAATTTTATCTATCTATTTATATTTTTATAAATATGTGAAGATATTTAAATAATTAGCTTCTATTTGCTTAATATTTAGTGACAAAATCAGACATATTTCTTATCTTTACACATGATACACTAAGGTCATTGTGCTTCAATGAAACATCGCTTGATTGTAATCTTTTTTGGTAGTATGATGATATTATAATAGTCCCAAAATTACGTAGTTTCAGGACGTCAGATTTATAAGGCAAAGCTTGAAATTCAAACTTGGGTTTTCACTCAACTTGGGAATAGAAACCTAAATATTTCAATAAAATGACATTTAAATGTTTCATTTTCACTTTGGTGTCGACGCAAAACACGACATTGAGTTCCGCCACTTAACACGTAATGCCTCCAGAATTTGGCGGAAAGTAGGGTACGGTGTGAATTCCCATTAGGTTCCATCTACCTGCCCTGCTTGATTATTTGGCCACGAAGCTAAAAAAATCTAATTATTATAAACTTTATAATGGGTTTTGATTAATTCGTTTATCAGCTCTCAAACCATTATTTAAAAAAGAAATATAATTCTATTTGTACAACTAATTATAAATTTGGAGGTCATGTCGTGTGATGGAATATCTCAGGGTCGGGATTTTTAATTACGTTTTATTCAAATAAGGAAGTTTTATTTAATCGATCATATAGAGTTATACGTGCGCGTTGAAACAAATCAAAGTAGTTTCAAAGAATACTTGTTGCAAAATTCTAATTAAATTATAGATTTGTATCTCGTTTAATGAAATATTTGGGCAATTAATTATATACTTATAGGCTTAGGTTTAAATGTGCCAAAAACATTAATTAAAGATAATTGAATGATTGATGTTCTATATTCAATTGCTAATAATGCAGCAGGCCAGACAGCAATGGCCATCGAAATTATAAATCATTTAACGATAGTTATTCATTGTTTTTTTATGTAATATCAAAGGCCACTCGGATCAAATCATGAGCTAAACAGGTTTTGCTAGTCAATCAATAAGAAGCTTTTTAAGACGTTAATTGTAAACTTTATTATAAAATATCATTATTATTTACGTTCTAACAAAACACTGAAACACATCACTTAGTTTAATAAATTATAAAGAAATTCGAGAAACAAATAAACATCTATTATTCGTCTATTTGGTATACCAGTCATGAATGGTAAGGTCGTGCCAAATATATACTCCTTTCAATGACTGGGGAGCATCTAGCACTACATATAACACCTTAAGGGCTGCTTCATCCGGAGTAAAGTCACCATCACCTTCAGTCATGTCCGTCTGAACGTAACCTGGATGTATACAGTTCACTGAAACGTTTTTGTGTTCGAATTTTTTCTGTTGCACTATAGATAAAGCACTCAACGCCACTTTAGACACTCTGTACGCCGCGAGAGTGCCGCCGTCAGCGATGTCTGTCGTACTAAATGTCTCATTTCTTGATGATTCTAAAAACCAGTCCACGAAATCATTTATATCATTCACATTTAAGTCACTTTTGGACAGTCTACTGAGCCAGTACCGGTTGCGGATGTTGAGGAGATGTCCGCAGTCGCTGGATATGTTGAGGATGCGGCCGTTTTCTCGTAACAGAGGCAAGATGTAATAGTGAATGCTGAGAGCTCCCTTGTAGTTGACGTCGATGACACTCCTATCTTCAGTATAGCTGTGTCTCACCACGCATCCCAGTATCGCGGCATTGTTGATGAAAATGTCGACTCCGCCATGCTCAGTCTTGAGGTGGTCCCTGAATTTAACAATACTCTGCCTATCAGTAACATCAAGCTGGTGGTATTTGGGATAGAGACCCAGCACGTTCAGTAGCTTCTCAGCCTCTCTCCCTCTCCTCACATTCCGAGACGTCAAGTACACAACGCCGTTGTATCTCTTACACAACTGTTTCACGATAGCAAACCCTAGCCCCCTGTTCGATCCAGTCACAACGGCCACATTTTTCGACATGTCCGTCCTTATTGACGTAATAATACAGACTGAATTTATTCTTCTATCAATTACTGTGGTGAGGTTGTTATCAGAAGCTATGATAAAATAAACATTAAATATTGAAAATGTCAAGTTAACTTTTGTAGTTAGATTTGGTTGT
This sequence comes from Dryas iulia moderata, assembly GCA_019049465.1. Classification (NCBI taxonomy): domain Eukaryota; kingdom Metazoa; phylum Arthropoda; class Insecta; order Lepidoptera; family Nymphalidae; genus Dryas; species Dryas iulia. The sequence goes on from CM032416.1 coordinate 15,715,399, forward strand.
AAATCATGGTTACTTGATGAATTAATATTGAATTAAGAAAGGCCTGGCTGAACGTGATGGTTGTAGGTTTATATCTCATGAATGGTGCAAATATGTAAGTTTCACTTAAAAAAAGTTTCTTTATATATTTAGAAAAAGTGTGGTGTGCATGTCCTGTGGTGTAAATGTGTGGAGTGTACTTCAAGTTCTAGATGTAAAAAATATTGAAATAAGTAAAAAGTGCAAAATAAAGAATCTAATCAATAGTTTCTCTTCTCCCCACTAAAATCATCAGCTTAAGATAGAAAATAAGATTTTTTGTACTTACCATCTTTGTTATAGTTTACAACTATGTTATAATATGTAAATGCATTTATAAGTCTAATTAATTATGCACATGATGATAGCGGGCTCTTATGTTCCATATTTATTCCGATATTTATTCCGATATTTTTCCCGTAATGGATGGAGGAAAACGTAATAATATCACACCGGGCTAGGCGAATGTGTGGAGGTAAAATACTGTGACCGAAGATTGACTCAAAATAAATTATATAATAGATCAAAACAAAAAAAAACACTTAAAAGTTAGTGAGTTAGAGCTTAGCGGTCAGAGCGCCTAGATGATTTTGAGAAGGCGCGGGTTCCAATCCCGCTGCGTTCAACATTTTTATACGTTTTCTAAATATGTTTTTTTTATTTTTATACGTTTTTTAAATGTCTTTTTTCAATTTAACTAAGTGTAGAATGACACTTTAAAAATATTTCAAAGCTTATTTTGAGCTGTATTTATATGTTATAATGTTTTTTCTACTCGTGTGTTACGGGATAAGCTGAGTAAACTATTTAAGTTCCGCTCATGTCCGGCTCATGTACAGGGAAACAGTCTCCCGATGCACCACGATAACGTTATTGTTTAATTTGACATTAGTTTTTGCTATAATAAATATATACAAAATAAAACTAAACTAAAGGTCGCGTTGTATTTTGTCACCCAGGTGACACTCAATTTCTACATCAATCTAAGATGTAAAAAAATTATCATCTATTTACACATTTAGAGGCCGACGCGGTCAGTGCGATAGCGTCTGAGTGTAAATACGATGATTGTTGGTTCGATTTCCGCCCGGGGAATGAATATATTTAAATGTTTAATTTTTCGCTCTAGTACAAAGTGTTAAAGTTGTGGCCAGTCGTGGCCCAGTGGCACAAGCGTGTGACTGTAAACGACTGGTTGTGGGTTCGATTCCCACTCGAGGAGTGGAAATTATATTTCCATTTTCTTCGCTCTGATGACGAGGTTAAGCGCGGTGTTAAATCCCGCCACTTAACACGCAAGCCTCCGAATTCGGCGGAAAGTGGGGAACGGAGTGTCTTAACACTAGGTTCCCTCTGCCCACCCTGCTGTGTGCGGGATATAGCGTGAAGCTATTTTATTTTTTTATTTTTTTACAAAGTGATATTCCAACATTTAATAGGGAATGTTTCGATTTCGGGCGGAAAGTGGAGAACGGAGTGGCTTGGACACTAGTTTCTCACATATCTCGCTATGTAAAAAAAAATATGTACCTGAAAAAAATGTCTACAGAAAAGTACATTAAATATAACACGAGTGCAAGTCAGGCTGGGTTGTTAGTATGCTAATAAATTAAAATAGGCGTTTACTATTTATAAGTTTGCTATTTATTTCTTTATTATCGGGCACCTCTCGTGTTTAAGACAGACATGAAAATTCGCGCGGGAATCGAACTTGCGGCTCTTGGAAATGTTCCAAGCGCTCTAACTTCCAAGCCATGCGTTTTACTACCAGCTGCATTGAAATTCTTATAAGATTAGTACAACTTATTTTTGTTCCTTCTTCTTTAATTTCCTGAGTGTGTAAATCGTACTTAAAAATGTTAAAGGTAAAGGTAAATATGAAAAAATGTGTTCAGACATTCCGTCAGACATATAAGAGAAAAAGCACTACTTAGCCTAAAAAGAACTATACATGTAATATATCATAGGGGCCATTCGTGGCTCAGTGGTACAAGGGTGTGATTGTAAACAACTGGTTGTGGGTTCGATTCCCTCTCGAGGAGTGGAAATATTTAATATTTCCATTTTCTTCGCTCTGATGACGAGGTTAAGCGCGGTGTTAAATCCCGCCACTTAACACGCAATGCCTCCGAATTCGGCGGGAAGTGGGGAACGGAGTGTCTTAACACTAGGTTCCCTTTGCCTACCCTGCTGTGTGCGGGATACGTGCGGGATGAAGATAAAAAAAAAGAAAAAATCTAATATCATAAATTTAAGCCGAAAATGGAGAACAGAGTATTTTGAAACCAAGTTCCCTTTACCTACTTTTCTATTTCTTTTCTGTTATAAATACTTGGATGAGAATAAATATGAGATGTACTTTTTTATTTAAACACACGACACTACAGAGATTTAGTCTGAATCCTTTTTCCTTATTGTTATTTGTTTTCTTAATCATTAATTTACATAACCATAAACTGTTTCTCAGAACATAAGTTATGGGTTTGTTGAGCATTTTTTTATTTTTTTCCTTTGTAGTTTTTTAGCTTCACACTGTGTCCCACAGCTGGGTAGGCTGATTAGTATTAAGACATTCCATCCACCATTTTCAGCCAGAAGTCAGAACTCTGGAGATATTATGTACTTAGTGGCGGAACTTAACGCCGTGCTTTGTCCCGACACCACAGCAAAGAAAATTAAACATTTCAATTCCACAAGTGGAAATCGAATCCTAAAAATGTCCCATTTACACAGATGCTTTGTGCCTGCCCCTGCGGAAGAAATGGCCTGACTAAGTGACAGGCAAAGAGTAGCCAGTCAGCATTATTGGTTATATATATATACCATATAAAATGTAATTCATGTATCTAAAAACGTTTATAACACACACTTGGCATCATTCTCTTTACATAAATAATAGCTGATATAGCAATGAATTCATGAGCCCATTTAAAAATTTATATCAATCTTATACGCAACCTTGTGTTTCTCATCATGAGAACGAGGTATTTTACCAAATTAAAAAATACTTTACTCTACTCTCCGCCCTTCGCACCACATGCGCTTAAAATTATAACATACTAGCGGCTCGCTCAAGGCTTTGCCGTGTGAAATACACAGCAATAGCTGTTTCGTTGTATTGCAACCCTCGGGGGTGGATTTTTGAATAATAAAGTAGTCTATGTTCTGTAACAATCCATACTATACTAAAATATACGTAGGAATATGTATAAAATATTTTTACTAAATAATATAATTTAATTTAATAATAATATAAAAAATAATATTTCATTTAATAAATTTAAATAAGTAAATAAAAAGTAATCAATATTTTTATAAATGTTATGTAGGCTGAAAGCCATACTAGGTTATAGTTAGCAGGTTATAGTTTATGAAAAAGAAAAAAAAAAGAAAGGGAGTTTGGCGGGAGGATGACGCGATAAAAGGACGCTTAGGAAATTATTGAAATTAAATTGCAAATAATATGAATTTAATATAAGGAAGTGGATATTTAATTAATACATTCAATATATAAAATGCAATGGAATCGAAATATAATAGTTTTGTGACATTCATGATTGGTAAGATGCATAATTGTAAATTAAGAAGATTTTCTTGGTAAGTTTATTTGTGTTATTAATAGAAAATTTGCATAAAATGAATATGAAATGATAACTAATTAAATACAAGAATATATATTATGAGGTAAATAATAATATTAAGAGCATTAGATGTTAGGAAGGTTATTTATATGATGAGATTTATCAAATTTACAATATTTATAAGTAAAAGCGTATGCCGCGACGCACCGCCATCTTTAAATAGTGTTGTATGGGCATTTTAGTTTACATTATCGTTAATATTATGAAATATATAAAGTATTGGTATATTGAAAGGTTAAGAACTACTAATAAGATATTAATATATAAGATGCGTTTAAAGAATAAAGGTTTTATAGTAAGATGGTATTTAAAAGGGTAAAATTTAAAAGAATACAATTAAATGTATAGCACGCTGCGTCATACGATGTTTTACGATTGTCAGGGTTTGGTGAGCTGGTAGTTTGCGGATAACCGATGTCGGTGACATGTTCTTTAGCTAATATTCTTTAGCAGCACCGAGGCTGACGCGTTTGGTAAAGTGAACCGCTATAGCAGTGTTGGTTTAATGTATCGTGTCTGACGCTGTCTTGCGTTCCGTGAGGGAGCTCGTACGGCGACAGCATTGGTATAATTTGTGACACACGATTGTCGTGGGTTCAATAAGCTTATAGCTTTTTGATAACCGATGTCGGTGTCCCGATACTGCTTGGCATCACTGATGTTGACGCGTTTGGTAAAGTGATCCGCTATGTGAATGTTAGTTTGTTGTATCTTCTCTGATGCTGTCTTGCGTTGCGAAAGTGATACTTGTACAAAGTCGAATATTGGTATAACTCGTGGCATACGATTGTCGGGGTTCCGTAAGCTTAAAGCAAACTGATAACTGATGTCGGAGACGTTTGACTAAGTTTAAATGTTGGTTTTGACAAAATACTGTCACGTGTACGCTGTGCGGTTAGCGGTTATTTAACTCAAACGAACGCCGTGAGGATGTGCGTTCGAACTGATATGCAAACCAGCGACTTACATTATATTGGTCTCACAAACCAATAACGTATATCGGCCTCACAACCCGATGAATTATATTGGTCTCACAAACCAATCAACAACAAATCATGAATCACAAATCTAACATAATATATAAGAACCTTAGAAATATCATATCTAATTTAAAATAAAGGTGTAAAAGGTAACTAATAATATTACATTGACAGCTAGCTAATAGTTGACCTTTTGCTGAGGCATTGTAAGTATCATATACGTGAACTGTTCCGTTGCGTCTCGGAGGGTTCAATATTCGTCGGTCGGTCGGTCGGGTCCGCCGATCGGTCGGAATTCACGGCATGTGGCGGGGTGGGGCCACTAAGCTATTTTTCCTCTTGTCATGACTCTCAAATTAGATAGCTGTAACGAGAGGATAAATAAGACGTGACTTCAGCTTTTCCTAAGACGAGCTGTGGTCGATTACAACGGAAAAGTTTATGATGCAATTGCTATCAACTCTCCTGATGGGATTTAATATATTATATCTGGAACGTTTCTTAACACTGTTACTTCTGAATCTCTTAAAGATCTTGAGTTACTTACGAAAACAATAATAAAGGTCCTAACCGCGAGACATATCACGAGCCACAGTAATATGTTAGTAATATTTTTAAGATATTAATATATATTTTTTTATAGTTAGGTAGAGTATAGTTACAGTTCCACCTTGGATTATCAGCTATATTATCTTTGCCAAAATTAATTATTACAATCGGTCAAGCGGTTTAGATTTTTCATATAAAATTTCATCTTTCACAGCTATGTTTGACCGCGGATTTTTATTACTTTCATTCTATATTTCATCCAAATCGGACCGGTAGATTAGCCGTGAAAGCGTAACAGACAAACAGACACACTTTCGCATTTATAATATAAATATGGATTATTACTGTGATGTGAAAGACGGACACACTTTATCATTTACATATGAATTTACTAATGTTTGAGGTGCGAAATTATACGCAGCGCTTATTCGTATATGGCATCATAAAACATATTTAAATGACTAAATGATTTAATTATTTTACCGGTTTTAAATCGTTCAAATATATATTGTTATGTAAATAATATATATTGGCTTCGATAATTATGGGCCTAAGGCATTTTTTTGCAGTATGCTTTTTCTCGCCTACCGAGGTGGTCAGAGAGAATGTAGTGTGAAGATACTTCGTCCTCCACTTTCCACCAAAAATCAAGACATTGTATGTTAAGTGGCGCAACTCAACGCCGCTTTTTGTCTTAGGTATTCGAGCGAAGAAATGAAATTCAAATATAATGATTTCCCGAGTGGGAATCAAACCTACAACCATCGCTTTATCGTCAGACGCTGTCTAGCTGTGCTACAACGGCCTTTACATAACGCCATTTTTACATGAATATTAAAAAATCGTTTGAATCTTACTTTATAGACCATAGTGCAGGGGGACAACGGCTAACTGTAAACCCGATTGGTTCTGAGTTCGATCCCCACCCGGAGGATTGATTAGAAAGAATATTATATTTATTTCTTTGCTTTAGTACCTTAGGTAAAGTGTAACGTTTAGTTGCGGTTTGTAAACGCAGTCTCGATTTCAGGCGGAAAATGGAGAACGGAATATTTTAACACTATTCTCTCTCTCGCTCTAGACAAAAGGAAGTCTTGTTTTAAAATACAATATCTATTATTTTAAATATTAATATTTTTTTCTTTGAACAAAAATATACTATATAGATAACGCACATATGAATGACCATGATGCAACTGTTTACACGTTGTAAACACGTGTTTGTCATGAATTAATTATTTTTAGTTTACTTTTTTCACGCCTTGTCCTAGATTTTATGAATTTCATCAATGATACTAGAGAAACGATAAAAGTCTGCATCGTGTAAGTTGAACCATAACTGATGGCAATGCAATTATACTCGTACTAATGTACCGAAAAATAGAAATTAAAGGTTATATTGTTATATATTACGATAATACTGTCCTTCTTTCTATGTTTTAGCGATAAAGAGATTGCTCTATAATTGTCTTGTATAACTAATTTATTCACATTCCTTATAAATAGTATATACATTGTACTAGAACAGTTTGACTCACAAACGATTGCATCAATAACGTATGGGCCCGAGATTAAAACCGTATTACGTAAACATAACAGATACATTTTCTATATTCTATAATTATTTTATCATTACTGCTGATAACAGCCAAGCAATAATAAGTAAAAAAGTCTAATCAGTACACATAGTTACGTCAACAAAGACGGACATGTCGAAGAATGTGGCAGTTGTCACTGGAGCCAACAGAGGGCTCGGGTTTGCTATCGTGAAACAGTTGTGTAAGAGATACAATGGTGTTGTATACTTGACGTCACGGAACGAGAACAGAGGGAGAGAGGCTGTGGAAGATTTGAAAACGCTAGGTCTCTATCCAGAATATCACCAGCTCGATGTAACCGACAGACAGAGTATCGTCAGGTTCAGGGATCATGTCAAGGCCGAGCATGGAGGGATCGACATTCTTATCAATAACGCCGCAATATTAGGATGCGTCGTGAGACACAGTTACACTGAAGACAAAAGTGTCATCGACGTCAACTACAAAGGAGCTCTCAACGTTCACTACTACATCTTACCTCTGTTGAGAGAAAACGGCCGCGTTCTGAACATATCCAGTGACTGCGGACATCTCCTCAACATCCGTAATCGGTACTGGCTCAGTAGACTGTCCAAAAGTGACTTAAATGTTAATGATATAAATGATTTCGTGGACTGGTTTTTAGAATCATCAAGAAATGAGACATTTAGTCCGTCAGACATCGCTGACGGCGGCACTCTCGCGGCGTACAGAGTGTCTAAGGTGGCGATAAGTGCTTTATCTATAGTGCAACAGAAAAAGTTTGAACATAAAAATATTTTAGTGAACTCTTTGAATCCTGGGCATGTTCAAACAGATATGACAGAAGGTGCCGGAGACTTTACTCCGGATGAAGCAGCTCTTAAGGTGTTATATATGGTGTTAGATGCTCCCACGACGATAAAAGGAGCCTATGTCTGGCACGACCTCGCAGTCCATGACTGGTATACTAAATAGTAATGTAATTAGAATTTTGTACCAAAACACTAGTAAAATAAGAAAAATAAACAGAATAAAAATTTATGAAAGTTTATCTTCATATAAAAAATGTGTTATAAAATTAGGAGATTTCTGCGGAGAAAAGATATTATTTTTTTTTTAGCTTCACGCTGTATCCCGCACATAGCAGGGTAGGCATAGGGAACCTAGTGTTAAGACACTCCGTTCCCCACTTTCCGCCGAATTCGGAGGCTTGCGTGTTAAGTGGCGGAACTTAACGCCGCGCTTTACCTCGACACCAGAGCGAAGAAAATGGAAATATAATTTCCACTCCTCGAGTGGGAATCGAACCCACAACCAGTCGTTTACAGGCCACGACTGGCCATTAAAAAGACATTATACTGGATATATAGTTAAAATTGAACTTTACAAATCGTAAACATAAACAAATGTACAGTCTGTATATAGACGTCTTATTCGATCATCATAAATGTGTATATGTGTATATCGATGGTTGAGTGATAAGACTAGCGTTATATATTTCAATATCTTAATATAAGATTAATAAAGATATTTACGCTTATATGTTTACCGTATCAATTTTTACTTGTTTTATGTTATTTAAGTTATTTAAGTCTAGTTTTGTATAGGCATGTAAATAAATTAGAAGCTCCATGACAAGTACCTATTTTATCCAATTAATCCAATTTATATATGTATCCTGTAGTTTTTCATATCTCTCTTGTCTCTCATTTTAGTATTTAAAAGGGAAATTAAAAATAACCCTCCTCATTCTATTAAATATATTTAATAATTCGTTGAAGAAAGGTAGACACACTGTTAATTTCAGTATAGACTTATACATATATGCATCCTTATAGATCTAGGTATGGTAATGAGATATTTTATTCTAGTGAAAAGTAGTATACGCCTTTCAAATGTCCTATTACCCAATCATACAATATAAAATAATATGGTTTCGTTCCGAAATAAAAACGGGAGTAACATCAAATTATATTTTTGTTTCTTTTCTTTATCCTTTTTTCATATATTTTGTCATTTATAATTAATATAAATAGATTTGGAGCCAGTCGTGGCGCAGAGGCACAGAGTGTGCCTGTAAAGCGACTGGTTGTTGGTTCGATTCCCACTCGAGGGGTGGAAATAGTTAATATTTTATTCGTTCTGGTATAGAGGCAAAGCGTAACGTTAAGTTTCGCCGCTTAACACGCAATGCCTCTGAATTCGGCGGAAAGTGGGGAACGGAGTGTCTTAACAGTAGTTTCCGATTACCTACCCTGCTGTGTGCAAGATATAGCGTGAAGCTAAAAAAGAAAAGATATCATTTGTATGCCATGTGTTGTCAATACATGCAGAACATTGATCATATATGTATGTATATTATATTTACAGTTCATATAACTTCTTATATTTTAGAAATATAATCGTCTTAATATAATTAACTCCTCGTCTAAACAAGCTTTTGAAACTTACGTGTTAAATCCCATCTTCAAAGTTTTCTTTACACTAAGTTTCTTTCTTCTAAGGTCTTTTAGTATATATGTATGTATGTATACATTTGGAAGTTTTTAATGGTGTAGAAAGTTTTTTGAATTAAAAATATTGTTATTATAAGTTACTTACTAATAATTATAACCAATATGGTAAATATATACATCTGCAGTATGTAGTTTCTGTATAATTTTTCAAGTGATAATGATTTTGTCAACTACAAGCTTCTGCACATATGACAGGCTAGTCAGAGACAATATAGTATTAACACAATCCGTTCTTCACTTTCCACCTGAAATCGAGATATTGGCTATTTTAGGGCGGACCTAATGGAATTTGAAAGCAACATCGTGCCGGTACTTCTGGTACTGAAATATGAAAGTAGTTTAAATATAAACATTCCTCTAAGTGGAAATTGAACCTATAGCCAATAGCCAAATTCTTACGCTATTCCACTACGCCACAATGACCTTTTATATCCCAATTTGTCCCTTTATTTAAAAACGGATAAAAATAATGTTGAAACTACACAAATATAAACACAAATTCATTTTTCAAAGTCACAATAAGGGAATATCGTACAATATGACCCAAATACCCGCTGTTTGCTAATACGTCGATAACTTCAAAGTTCAAACTACAAAAGTGCAGCATTTACCTCACCTAACCCTCGTGGATGTATTCTAAAGTGGTGTAACTGTTACTTACTAAAAAATAAAGATTGTAAAATTTTCTATACTTACATTACATATGTATTTCTTTGCAGCTTCACTTTGTTTTGGGCAGATAGGGGAGGCTTAGTGTCAAGACACTCCGTTTTCCACTTTCCATTTCAAATTGAGACATTGTGTGATGAATCGTGGAATTCTACGCCGGGTTTTATTTTGTTGCAAGAGGGAAGCAATGAGAATTATATAATTAAAAACATTGTCTCTACTGCGCCCGGAATCCACAATCACTGTGAGACAATAATTAGTTGACTGCACCTCGATGATTTTATGTTAGGTATCTTAATTTACATTAGCTTCAAGCTGTATCCCGCATAGAGAAGGATAGGCAGAGAGAACCTAGTCTCATTTCACTACTTTCTTCGCTTTACGCCCAAAATCAAGACATTGCGTGTTGAGTGACCGAATCTAAGGACGCGTTTTGTCGTACTAGCGCCAAGAAGTGAACGTAATTTAAATACAGTCATGCCCCCAGTGGGAATCGAACCCACAACCAGCGCGTTTACAAACAAACACTGTCCTACTGAGCCACGATAATTAGTAACTTAGTATAACACAAAAAATATAATTCAAATAATAAAGTACATATATTTTTAAAATGTACTAAAATTGAAATTCAGAACTTACACCTCTATTCCACCAAACCCTTAAAGAAAATATTGGTGAATAAAATGTGAATATTTTCTAAGTCGACTATCCTCTGTCGTTCACGTGTTGGCAACAGCCAGCTTTGCAGTGAATAATGCTATCAAACTATTTTATATGGGGAAATATTGAAAGGGCTATGGCATTTCTTTACATTCCGAATTGATCTGTAATATTAACTTTTGCCTCTCTTCTTTTCTTATATAACAGAATGACCAGAGAAAGATGTTAGTGTCAAACACTCCCTAGAAGAGGGAAATGAAATTATTTGAATTGTATTTTTTCAACATTGGAAGAATTAGATATACAGCGCGACGTACGCGACGGTATTCACATGTTTTTACTCTAAGAAATATACAAAAGTTCTTTTTTATACATATTTAAAATAACATGTTTCTCTGACATTAGATATGTAGTAGAAATGGAATATTTTAAAAATTTTATATATTTTTTTAATTATACTGTTAAAAATATTATTTTTAGCTCCACCCTGTATCTCAGAAATATAATTTATTAATTAAACTTTTCTTTATATAATTTACTGGTCAGTCGTGGCGCAGAGTAGGTCTGTACAGCGACTAGTTGTGGATTAGATTCCCACTTGAGGGGTGGAAATATTCAATACTTCCATTTTCTTCGCTCTGGTGTCGAGGCAAAGCGTGGCGTTAAGTTCCGCCACTTTACACGCATACGAATTCGGCGGAAAGTGGGGAACGGAGTGTTTTAACACTAGGTTCCCTCTGCCTACCCTGCTGTGTGCGGGATACAGCGTGAACCTTAAAAAAAATAATAATAAAATATATAATTTATTTTCATATGCAGACAAGTTGCTTGTTAATAGTGTTTAAATTATGTGTGTATAATTCATCCAATTTAAATTCTGAGGCTGAACTAGAACAATTCGCGATCAGGCGCTATGAGATTCTGCATACTGAACATCTTTGTAAATTCCAGCTACGAGTATATATCTCAAGCTTCGCTTAACATATTCACGCTTTCAAAAGGATATACGATGCAAGGACACTTGTTATTTATTCATATACCTCAAGTTTAGTCTCACCTGATTTAAGGTCTTCTTGTTTTGTATCGTATATTAGGTGTACCTAGTACAGGATAAGTAGAGTATAGTGTTAAATTATTCCGTTCTCCGTTTTGTTATATTAAGAGACTCCAAGATTTAAGTAGGGAACGGAGTGTATTAACACTAGGTTCCCTCTGCCTACCCTGCTCTGTGCGGGATACAGCGTGAAGCTAAAAAAAAGAGACTCCAACGGATTGCTTTATTTACTAATTAACTAGAACGATAAATGTATGTATGTTAAAATAATTTATATCTGCTACATTAAGAAAAAAACCGTTAATGGGTTTCCTCTTTGTAATATACTTACCATGGGATGCTTACCGTGATGGATTTTTTCTTATACATATAAACGTTTTTGTTGCTTCTTTGTTGTTTGTCGTTATTTTTGTTGTCAGAGAGCCTATAGTGTCGAAACACTATGTATTTGAATTCTCTCTCTATTGGCTTGGTATGTTATTATGTATTAGAACCGCAAAATAATATTAATATTCTATACGTGTCAGTATTTATAATTTATTTTCATAAAAAAAACTATCAATAATAAACCGGTAAGCATAAAAGCATAATAAGCGTAAGCATAAAAAATAATTCATAATGGATCATACTAATGTTATAAATAACTTATTGCTATAAAATTGCATCAGGTGTCTGAACACACTCCGTTCCTCACTTTTCACCTCAAACTAAGCTATTGCGTGTTAAGTGGCAGAATTCAACACAGCAATTTATCTTAGCACAGTGAAAATATAAAAATAACAAAAATAATTATTATTCCCTCAAGAAAACATCGAATCTATGTATAACCAATCATATATATCAGTATATCGGTCACGATTGGTTCTACTACATACAAACTTAACATATAATTCTTATACACATTCTTAAGTAAAAAGAAAGCGTAACATTACATAAGCTTCGCAAACGTACAGGTTTTACGACGCGTAGTCCGATTTTCAGGAACGCACTAAACGAGCAACGTTGAGAAAGGATCTTGCGAATAAAAATAGCGGAAAGGGCAACGCTCAGACCTTTCAAGAATGCCTAAGCTATAAAATAAACCACATTTTACGCGTTGAAAAGATAAGAAAATCAACTTTTGTCCGGCGATCCTTCGGAAGTTTTTTATTTTAATTAATTTTAACAAGTTTTTTTGATGGCTTGAAAGTGTTTAAATATTTCACATTATAAGAACGATTTTAGTAATTAAAATTTAGTAATTAAAAAAACATATCAGGGCTTTTCCCGCAAAGTAGAGTAGTCAGAAAGACCCTAGTGTTATGACTACGTTCTACAGTTTCCTCCCAATATCGAGACAGTTTATATAAATTGTCTTTTGTTTAAAATATTATATAACTAGCAGCCCGCTCGCGGCTTCACCGCGTGGTCTACGTGGCTGTTTCGTTATATTACAACCCTCGGTGGTGGATTTTGGAAAAATAAAGTAGCCTATTTTTATCTTTAAATTATCAACTATACATATGGCGAAATTCACTACAATCGGTCAAGCGGTATAGATTTTTCATATAAACTTTCATCCCCTATTTCAACCCTTTAGAGGTTGATTTTTTGACTGTTGACTAAGTAGCCTATGTTAGACCCAGTCATTTTTACTAATTTCATTCTAAATTTCATCCAAATCGGTCCAGTAGATTAGCCGTGAAAGCGTGACAGACACACAGACATTCGCATTTATAATATAAGTATGGATTGTCTAAACGTCCATTATGACAGAGTGAGAAGTGCTTGCTTGTAAATAGTTGTGGGTTTAATTCCAGCTTAGCGAAATTATATTTAAATTATTAACATTTTTCATGTTAATTCATTCATTTCAGCACCTAGAACTAGAATTCAGATGGCGATTGGAGAGTCTGGACACTAGTCACTCTGTAAGAAAATCTATGAATCCGATAAAAACAGTGATTTACAAGAAATTTCCAGGTCACTGTGTATTTTAGGTCTTCTCTATCTAGGACACGAAAATGTATTTTTAAATTATATTATACGTATTTCCAGCAGACTGGCTTAATCTTTATCATCGAATAGACGCTATTCCTAATTTTTTTCCGCCTTTTGAATTCATCAAAAGAAAATACCCAAGTTGTTAGGATAAATAAATTTGAATAGATTCAAGGCAGGAAGCTATGTCGTTTTGTAATTAACGAAATATTACACGTTTTTTACTCATTATAGCGTTTTGGCTTTGTACAAGTTAATTAATTAGTTTTTTTTTTCATAAAGACTCGTTAAATAGCTTATTATGTCTAAATTTTGTTATAATGTGTTTTTTTTTGAGAAGAAATTATTATATCTTTTCTTTTTATGTGTATTTTGGAGCGGGTCGTCGTAGCACAATGGAAAACGTCTGACTATAAACGGGACTGGTTGTGGGTTCGATTTCCATTCGTGAGATTGGTTATACTTCTACTGATAATACTATAGATACCCATATAGATCAATAGAAGTCTCTAATTTTACTTTTTTGATGTTTGTAAATATGTATATGTCTATTTATTTCAATGTGTTCATCGTACCCAAAGTAAGCATGTTTCTTGTGATATAATATTAATATTTATCAAAATAATTTAGCTATATCTAATTGAGGTCACCCATTTGTAGGTCAATACAGTCCACCATACTTTAAATTTCCCTTTACAAAGCTCGGAGTTGAATTCTGCAATTAAACACGCGATGTCTCGAATTTAGGCTTAAAACGGAGAACGGAGTATTGTTACTCTAAGCTCTTTTTGACTACCCTATTATGGAAGGAAAAGAAAACTAAAAGCATAATTTTTCTATTCTTTACAAATAAAAAATACCTCTAGGTCTATTCCCAAAAGACGTCAACCAAAATCGAATCTAAATCTTATATAAACATCTAATAACAGTTACTGAGTCTTAACGGTCTGGTGATTAAACCTTACCGCATTCAGTAAATTGGGCAAAGCTGGCGTATTGGTTAGTTTTAATGAATCCACAGCGCGAAGTAGCTAAGTAAATGACGGAATGGGGTATTTCAGCTCTGATGTGTAATTATCTTCCCCTCGGGCGCGATTAGAGGGCACCTGAAAGCCCAATACTATTGGATACCCGCCGGAATGAGGTAATCCTTCGGTATGGCTTACAGCTGTAAACACTTAAACGCGTTTCTGAGAACATTTTATAGTTCGCCCAAATTTTGTTTTGTCTTAAGATCGAGTGTTAAAACTTAGATTTTCTTGTAAAAAAGGAAGTACTCGTATTTTTGGTAAGCATATTATTGTGATCTATATAATAATAATAAAAAGCTTCGAAAATTATGACTTAATGTTGAATATACTTGCAAAAACAAATAATTTAGGGGGTAAAAAACCGGTAATAGAATATGAATTACAATTTATTAAATTTCTGCCTGTCTATTTGTTTGTATGTCGGTTTGTCTTTTTATCTGTTTGTGTGTTTGTCTGTATGTCTGTTTATATATCTGATTGCGCACACTTTAGATCTGGTAAATGGTGGTGGTAAGTAGTTATAGTAGGGCCAGTCGTAGCGTAGAGGCACAAAATGCATCTGTAAAGCCACTCGAGGAGTGGAAATATTTAATATTTCCATTTTCTTCGCTCTGGTGTCGAGATAAAGCGCGGCGTTAAGTTCCGCCACTTAACACACAATGCATCCGGAATTTGGCGGAAAGTGGAGAACGGAGTACCTTAACTCTAGGTTTCCTCTGCCTACCCTGCGTAAAAAAAGTAGAAATAGTGTACCACAAAGCCATTTCATGACATCAATATTTCAATAAAATAATTACGCTAGTACTAAAAGTACTGTATAAAACTTGAAAATACATTACTAAAACTATGTATTTTCGAGTAGGTACAAGCTTTTGATATATAAATTATAGGTTTCTTCGCTAGAACAAAGTCGTAACGGAAATAAGAAGCTTTATATTATTAACTTTAAACTTTATTTTGAATAAACGCTTGTTTCTTAAACAGTTATTGCCGCGCTGTCTATTTATTATTTGTTTTGAGTTATTTGAATGCAAAGTATTATTATGAAAATTATCATCTTGCTTTGTAGTTTTGGCAAAAATAATCTTTTATATAACTATGTAAATTTCTTTGAAATCCGCTTCTTTAATTCTGATGTTTTCTTGAAATAGTGTTTCTGGTTTTACTAATAATATGCAATATGGCAGAGTGACTAAACCATATCAGAGATTTCTACACCTGAGGGGACGGGATAAGGATATAATTTCCTTTCATTTCTGGATAGCGTCGCGTAAAATGCGGGTAAATCAGAAAATTAGTGGTAGGAGATTCGAACTCCGACTGGCTCCCTACCACAATCTTGTCAAAGACGAACTGATAAGCATCAGATGATGTATTCTCCCTATTCCCTTCATCTTCATCCTTCCTTACTCCTTCCCTCCTCTACCCTCTTGGCCGGCAACGCATCCACAACTACTCTGATGATGTGTATGTCTGTGGGCGAAGAGCACTTACCTCACTTAGAGACTCAGGTAGTCATTCCGCTCGTTTGCCCCCTTTGTATAAAAATAATAAAAATATCAGTCATCTATCATAAATTATTAAATACGATTACCACTGCGCCGCGATGGCCTATTGAAATATTGTTTTTTCGCTCTGGATAAAAGACAAAGCTAAACGTTCTGCCGCTTAACACGAAATGTCACGATTTTTAGTGTTTTTTTATTGTTATTCATGTTGTATCTTGCTCACAGCAGGGTAGGCAGAGGAAAACTAGTGTTATTCCTCTCCTTTCTTCACTATCCGTCGAAAGCTGGAGACATTACGCGTAAAGTGGCAGAACCTAATGTCGTGCTTTTCCTCGAGGAGTTTGAAATAATAAATACCTTACCTCTCCTAGTGGGAATCCAACTCACAACGAGTGGCGTTTACTTTGTGCTGATCACGACTGACCTCACGCATACGAAGTGTTTTAAACCTGCATTCTCTCCCTCTCTTTAACTACTCTACTGTGCCACAAGAAGCGTAAAGCCATACATTACTATCGTGATTTATTTTGTTCAAATTCAGCCAACAAATCTTCATTTGCGTAAACCAAAAACATTTTTTTTGTCACTATATATTTTCAAAGGACTTTTTATTTGACTGAAACCTGATATTGATGTTTTTATTTAAATAACTTAAACCCTGTGCTTTTTGGTGAAATATATTGCGTTTGGTAAAATACTGAATTTGGACCGTTAAATAATATGCTGATATATAGTGAAAATACTGTTTTTATTTAATTTTTTTAGCTTCACGCTGCATCCCGCGTAGTAGAGTAGACAGAGAGAAGGTAGTGTCAAAGTATTTGAAGTCTTTTTTTTTAGCTTCACGCTGCATCCCGCACACAGCAGGGTAGGCGGAGGGAACCTAGTGTTAAGACACTCCGTTTCCCACTTTCTTCCGAATTCAGGCTTGCGTGTTAAGTGGCGGAACTTAACGCCGCGCTTTACCTCGACACCAGAGCGAAGAAAATGGAAATATAATTTCCACTCCTCGAGTGGGAATCGAACCCACAACCAGTCGTTTACAGTCACACGCTTGTGCCACTGGGCCACGATTTGAAGTCTTGTGAGGCGGAATTAGGAACGTTGTCCTTTGTCTTACCGGAGCGAAAAATAAAAATATTTTAAGTATCATTCCCAGTGAGAATCCAGTGTCAAGACACTTCGTCCTATACTTTAACATTTTTAAAGTGTTATTCACATACTTAAGAATTTAGAAAAGACATTTAGAAAACGTATAAAAATTTGAACGCAGCGGGATTTGAACCCGCGCCTCCTGGTAACCGTCCAGGAGTTCTGACCGCTAAGCCGTGCGTTCTACTACACGCTACATTACAATGTACAACACATTTTTTGAGATATATATTTATTTAAATACCCTCATAATTCATATGTTTATTTTATTTGAAGATTATGTTATAATTTAATTGCAAGAGCGTTAACGCGTATTACCCGAGGGAAGCGAGGTTTGGAGAAGTGTTTCCAATTTTATGTTTTTCTTGTGTTCATTTTCAAGCTTTTCCTGTATAGCGTCGTAGTCAAAGATAACCTAAGCTTTCGTTCCGCGCTTTCCGTTCAAACTGAACACATTGTGTGTCATATGGCGGAACTTAACGCCGCCCCCGACGTAAAGTTCGTTAAGTTTTGACTTAGTATATCCTATACCTATAGATATGTGTGAGGTTTAAAAAAATCACAACCATCGCGTTCACAGTCAGATATCGTTCAATAGCGACATGAATTATCTCAATATTTTATTATTAGTCTACTATATTGGAATCGATTAGATTTGTAGGTAAATTGTTGTTAAACTATTGTGTCTTTTAATTTGAAGTTTATTTGAGCTGTAATATATGAGAAATCATTGTATAAGTAAGTAATAAACTAATTTCACACATAGTTAGGAAAGAGTGCTTTTTTTACCTTAAAACTACCTTTTGTATTTATTTATTATTAAATTATATGTCGAAAAATGAATAAAGAAGTCTATATTGTGGCCAGTCGTGGCCCAGTGGCATAAGCGTGTGACTATAAACGACTGGTTGTGAGTTCGATTCCCACTCGAGGAGTTTGAATATTTAATATTTCCATTTTCTTCGCTCTGGTGCCGAGGTAAAGCGCCGCGTTAAGTTCCGCCACTTAACACGCAATGCCTCCGAATTCGGCGGAAAGTGGTTAACGAAGTGTCTTAACACTAGGTTCCCTCTGCCTACCCTGCTATGTGCGGGATACAGCGTGAAGCTAAAAACAAAAAACAAAAAAAAGTCTATATCAGAAAAATACTCGTGAAAAATATGTACGTCCAAGTAACGTAAATGGTCATCAGTATTACTTGTCAATTACAAGCTATCCGAAGCACGCGCTCACAACACTATACTCGTAGATGGATGGTGCCGGGATACAAAAAATAGATTTTTTTATTCTAAAACCAGCGGCTCGCCTGGTCATTTGCAGTTTACGCGAGTTTTTCATATAAGCTGTTAAAAAGCTGTCGTTGTAGAGTTGGGAAATGTTGTAAATTTGTTTATGACTTGGGAGAGTATTTCTTTTTATTTTTAGCTTCAATTTTTTTCCTGCAACATAGGATAGGTAGAAAACATCTATATAGTTAACACCTAATAAAATCGTTTACTTTCGTGATTTTCTAGTTAAACTTACGTTTTCTACTTAGCGTCTAAACTCAAGACTGATATAATGAATAATTTGAATATAATCATTTAAATATATTTAAATTATATTAGCTGCCTTATAGCTATACAAAGTAGAGAACGATGTGTCTTGATTTTAAGTTCTCTCGGACTACTGCTATATGAGAGAACCTAGAAGCTGAAAAATACCGTTTTCTCGGTCTAGGTACATTGAATACAATTTAGTTCCGCCACATATTTTGTTCTTAAAAGGGCGGTAATATGAAAAATGAAATCATTTACAGTACAGTGAAGAATGGTAAGAAAGATATATGAAATAGATGGAGTGGTGTGAGAGACAGGGGGGAACCTCTGTTGACCTTCCAAAACACAGTGTCGATGATACTGGAGGAAAGTCACGTAAAAAGTATGAGGGCGGAGTAAGGGCAAGTATGAAGAGGTTGATCACAGTGAACGAGGTGAAAGATGTATGCAGGGACCGTAGCTCCGTTCTTTGTGACTACCCCGCAAGGGATACAGTGTCCCGACAATCTGACGCTATATGTCAAAGCCAAGTGTTCTATATTCGGTAACGTTGGAAATTTTAAGTTATTATAAGTTATTTTTGAAATACATTTTTCTAAAAATGTTTTAATAAAAAAAAGTTTGTAGAACTACATAGTAAAGTGTACATATTGTCTTAAAGTAACGATAAATCAGTTTGAACTTACGAAGAAAATGCATGCATAATTGTTTAAGAACATGTGAGAATTACAGTAGGTATTCACGTTGGTGAGTTTTTTAATCTGTTTTCTCTTAGCGTTGTTGGTAACGACCCCCGTGGGACGCATTCACGCGACCCGCTACTTGTAAGCTTAGATATACGGAAATCTTTAAATATTACGTTTTTACTTACTTATATATATTTTAATGTATATATATATATATATATATATATATATATATATATATATATATATATATATATATATATATATATATATATATATATCTATATATATATATATATCTATATATATATATATATTTTAATGTAAAAAGTATTAGTTTAACATAAATTTATTGTATGCTTTACGTCTGACATACTATATCTTTAAAGGGTTTTGAGTTTGAGTGGGGAAACTCAACGTCGCACTTGGTCTTATATGATATACCAGAGTGATGCAATGAAAATAATTTAAAAATATCATTCCCATGTGTGGGAATCGAATGCACAACTATCGCATTAACATACAGATATTGTCCCAATGCCCCACGACGGCTTTACTCCTTGCTATTCTTTGATATGTGGGATAGGATGCGAAACTGAAAAAAATCTCGTATTAAGTCAACAGAATTCTAAATTAACTCATATTTTTCTTCTTTGAATCTTGACATATTTCTCAAAACGAAGCAGTTAGAGCGTAATCTAACGATAAATCACTTTTACAACTCTACCTAGTGGATAGGTGGGAATCCAATTTAGAAGGAGAGTAAAATATTAGGTAGAAAATTAAATAATTCCTCAAGATGACAGGGTTTAATAAAAATTTGCCTTCTGGCGACGTGCCAGTGCCAGCCAACGTGCTCGCTTCCTAACATAATGTTATCTTCTTAATTTATGCTTCCTTGCATTATTTGTTCGTAGGATATAGTATGATTAGTTTAACAATGTAATTTTTCTTTTTCTTTTTTTACCTCTAGAATTCAAGACATTATGTTAAAATAGTTGACAAGTCAATGACTTTTTTAGGGTATTAAAATTCAGAAAACTCACATACTCAGTAAATAGTCCCAAATATTCCCTTAAACAGCTGTTTTTGCAGTCATAACCTGTTTTACTCCGCTACAATGACTTCACAGCGGAGAACGGAGTGCCTAATGTCTAAATTCTCTTTAAGTTTTATAATTCTTACTCATTTAATTTAATACTATCGGGAAAAAACCAGGAATTATTATTTTTATTTCAAAATTTTCCTACACTGAATACTAAGCAACGTTGCTACGTAAAAATCCATTTTTTCATTTCAGTTACCAGAACTCCAGTTTTCAGGAAGTCAATATTTATATTGTTTAAAAGCCAAAAGGCCAATATTTAAGTTTGTTCATCAATTTTTGTGGAGAACAGGAAAATTTGCTTTGTTCCATTAGATGTAAGCTCTCTGTGTAAATATATTTAGCTTTTGCTAATCTTTAAGTCCTCCTTTTTAATTTATTATATCTTTGACCATTGTTTACATTTTATGGTTATTTTGTTTTATAATTTGATGTAAACAATAATGTCTTATCTTATAAATTATGGGAGAGTTTTTTTCAATATAGAAAATATGGTAATAATAATAAAAGTGAAAAAGGCATTTTGGAAACGTAAAAAATTGGAACGTAACACGCCTCCGTGAATATTTAAAGCAATTTATAATATATATAACTATATATATAAATACAAACTGGACATGTTTAAAATATATACTAATACTAACATATATTCTAATATAATACCGAAGTAAGAAGGATCAACTTAGAGTAAATTTATTTTGCAAAAGAGCAATCTTTCCAAAACACACAACTAAAGCACTTACATGGGGTTGCATTAATGTCTCTATGAATGATAATGAATTATTCATACGGTGGTATGGGATACGCTATCTTTGGGGTAAAGCTACTTTGCCCGTAGCTAAGTCTTTACACTAAATGTTCAAAACTATATAATAATCATTAATTTAATTCCGGTTATCTTTGAAAACACTTGCATTTTAAAAGGACATTTAGAAATGATTGTTCGTAGAATAATCTTTGGGTAGCAGTTTGTAAAAATCTCTCTACAGAGTTGCTAACAACAATAATAAGTTGTAATAAAGCGTATAAAAATTTCGACGCAGCGTGTAGTAGAACGCATGGCTCAGTGGTGAGAGCGCCTGAACGGTATTCAGGAGGCGCGGGTTCGAATCCCACTGCGTTCAAATTTGTTATACGTTTTCTAAATGTCTTTTTCATTTTTCCTAAGTGTGGAATAACACTTTAAAAATGTTTAAATGTACTTGCATTAGAGAATAATTGGATACATTGTTTTTCAGAGTCTTACTTCTGTGAAGATAATTTTTTTGCAGCTTCATTCTGTATCCTGCTCACAGCAGGGTAGGCAGAGGGAACCTAGTGTTAAGACACTCCGTTCCTCACTACACAATAATCGCAAACTAATCACAAAAGACAAAATAATCTTGAGTTTTGTAAATTGTTATTTATCAAGTAAGGGAGTAACTGGTGTTAACGTTTTCCTGTTTAGCAAATTGCTTATTTGTCCAAGGAAGAGTTACGTATATTTTTGAAATTAAGACTTGAATTATAATGAGTAAATAAATAGTTTTAATAAATTATAAGTTGCAAAATTCATTTATAAATCAAAGTATTTTAATTATTAATTATTCTTAATATATGTTTACTATTAATTAATAATATATTGAGCTAAAGTTATATACAAGAATACTTAACATCAAGACACTCCATTCTTCACTGTTCCTCCAATTGTACGTTACGTTTAATTGTACATTGTACGTTAAGAGGCGTAACAGAAAGTTGAAAATAATTCAAATGTAACCATTCCCAAGAGCGGGAATTGAACCCGTAATCAAGTACCCACGAATATCTAAATAATATATTTAAATTCTACATATATAATAATAATAGCTACTGAAATATGGCTCTATTAGCAAATAAATTATAGCAAGCATAATTAATATGACAATTAGTCAAATAAGTAGGTGGTATTTATCAAAATATTATATGTAGTTAATTTTAAATTAATGTCATTTACAGTCATCGTGGTGCAGGAGGAAATCCCGATCGGTCGTAGGTTCGATTCCCATTCTGAGCATAAACAATAATTTTTCATTTCTCTGTTCAGAGAAAGACAAATTGCCAAGTTTTATTTTCATTCAACTCGTAATTTTGGGCAGAAAATATACCACGGAGTGTTTTGTCGCTAGATTCTCTCTAGCCTGCTCTGCGGGAAAAAGCGTGAAGCGTGAAGGAAAAGAAGGATAGTTAAAGTGCAATCTTCCTCACATAAATTTTATTACTTATACAATTTTTTAATATATATTTTCTTTTGTCTTATCGTTAGTTAAACTACGTACCTAATATATATACTGGTATTTTTTTTGGGATAAACAGAGGGGCGCTAATGGTGGGCAGTCTAACTATGTATACACAGAGAAACGGTTTGATAGCCACTTGGGGAAACTTTATATATAAATAATTCCAGAATTCTGCGGAGAACGAGGAACGGAGTGTCTTAATATTATGTTCCCTCTGCCTACCCTGCTATGTGCAGGATATAGCGTGACGCTATAAGAATCATAAAAAAAACCTTTGATGTTGTCAGATATAGTGCGATGTTGGGTTACGGGACTTAATTAATAAGACATTTAAAGTGACATGAGAAATTTCTATAATTATATGGCTGTAACTCTAAAAAGCCGTTATTTAGTTTCTAATTAGATTTTAACATGAAATTCATTCATTCAATTCATAACACATTATTTTTTAACTTCAAGATTATTCTGGAATAGCAAGATAAACAAAGAGATATTAGTGGCAAGACACTCCTTCTCCAATGTATACCCCATTTGACACAAAACGTGTCAATTTGCGGAGTTCAACGCTGCGCATATATTTTGTTAAATTAAAAGTAACGAAATGATCCTCATTTCAAGTTATATAATTAAAGTATCAATAAACAAAGCCATCCTACCTTGATTTTTGGAAGTGTCAAATTATTCAGTAGAAGCGGAGGGTTGTTTTAATGTGCTCGTTGTATAAATTATTCATACAGGCATATTATATGGACGGCGACGCTGATAGGGGAAGTTAGGTTGCGGATTAATCAATGCGACTGTCACGCTGATGGAGATCTAGTGTGGAGATGGATCGCACTTTAAATATATAGATATAGGTAGAGTTTAAGGTTTTGTTTGATGGTTTCTTAGTTTACATAAATTAAATGTAAGGGACAGTGTAAAAACACTCCGTTCTCTAATTTCTGCCAAAAATCGAGACGTTGCGTGTGGAGTGGCAGAACTTATCGCTGTGATTTCTATCAGGTATCAGAGTAGTAAAAAAAATAAGTATAATTGATAGCAATTTAATTTGGTTACTTGCGACTATTTGCTCTATAAATTACACTTTCCGTGGTCACAGGTAGACAGTCTACCTGTGACCACGGACTACTGTAAAGTGTTCGCAACGTCGGGTTTCTAAAGATGTATTTTTGAATACCAAAAATATACGCGATTAATCCGGTTAAACATAGTTTCATTTCAAAATGTGTAGTAATCGCGAAAACAAAAGATCATATTAGTAGTAATTTGTTACATAGGCACTTTTTAGCTTCACGCTGTATCCCACACACAGCAGGGTAGGCAGAGGCAACGTAGTGTTAAGACACTCCGTTCCCCACTTTTTGTTATGGAAAATTTATACTTTAACTCACTTATCTCATCGTTAAAAGTGTTAAGTCATTGTATCATTCACTATAATAATTATATATAAAAAATACTTAAAAAAACGAACATCGACTTTTCTATCGTACTGAAATATATCATCTCTACATACAGAAATATATGTATATCTTTAAACCAGTAAAAAGTAATAATTATCTAACTATTTTATCTAAGAAGGTCCAAAAATACCCATAATATAAACAATTTTTAGAACAGAATTGAAATTTATAACTATCATATAATATTATACAGTTGCAACTGTACCATGAGATATATTTAAAGTAACATATATATTTTCAAAATAAATTCACAAATAAGTTAACACAAAAACGCTTTTAAGTCCACTATAACTCAGTTTTAGAGTATTGCCCACAATTCCTAATTTTCCCCGCACATAATGATAAAGTTACGAGCTACCTGTACGGCGATGTAAAGTTTTAATTTGAATGTAAGCAGCAAAAGTTGTGCTTAATTCAATACCTGTGAATAATTCATTTCAGTGACGTTAGGCTGGGTCTTGTTTTCCACTGGATAGAGAGCTTTTTGTAGCTTTACTTATATAGCTTATTTGTTATTCGTAATATTTACTGTATAGCATAGAAGCATATCTCATTAATATAACATCGTTAATGTAAAACTTTAATTGAAAACGCAACACAGAATTTCTTGATTTCGGTCGGAAAGTGGACGGAGTGTCATGACACTAGCTTGTTTTTGTCTACTCTGCTATGCGCGAAAAAGGTGAACCTGTAAAACAAATAAGGCATTAATATGTGAATGAAGTGGACATATTGAGATTCGCTTTAAAAGCATGCGTGGCTGTAAGCGACAGTTTTTATTTTATTTAAGGCATTTTATTATTTTTAGATCTTCAGTCAAAGAATATCATCAGTTTTCGCTATTTATTAAGAAAATGGGATATTTTTATTACCAGACTCCTCATTGATCTTTGTTTCATTCAAAATATGGAAAACAAAGTAGTCAAATACTTTTCAAATAACTATACAGAGAAAAAAGATGAATCTAACAATGAACTACTCGAATCATTGTGCAGATTGATGTAATTTCGCATGCATCCATCCAACTATAATGACGTAGGCATTTGTTAAAATGGCATGAAATAGCTCATTTTCCCCCTTTTCTGAGGAAATTCCTGATTCTTTCTGCAACATTTATTCTTATTCTTGACTTATTCTTTTATCGAATCTCTTATATAATAAGTTTTACGTTTTTAGCCACATTTCCATAGCTAAATATTATATTTAATATTTATTTATTTTTTATTTTGTATAAATTACATTATTATTTGAACTAATTTTTAGAGTTAGTTTCAGATTTTAGTGGTCATTTTTATTCAGTGGTAGTCATCGTGGTACTGTGGAATGGTGTATACTATGTTCCAGTTTTCACTCACGAATGAATGTATATATTCAAGTTATTTTCATATGTTTTTCTGACAAGAGATTTAAATTCCACTATCCAATACGTAATGTCTCAAATTTTATTGAAAAGTGAAGAATAAAATGTTCTTACCTTAGTAATACCCCGAGTATTACTAGGTTTGTGACTAAGGTGCTATTGAGAATTTCTCGGAGCTTAAATATTAGCTATTTCGTTCTTTTCTCTAATATTAACCATTGTATCTTATATTTGTGGACCTTCGTTCCTTGTCTCCTTTATACAATAAAAAAAAATTGGTAAACAATATACAATATTTTAACACATGACTCTAGGCTATCTGCTGTTACATGCAGGGGTGTGCACAAGGTCGGTTGTTATTTTTAGTCCAAAATCTCAAATTTTCCTTACAAATGTAACAGATACGTGTAGGTAACGCTACATATTTAGTGGTTATCCACGCTAGAGTGGTGGAGGGAGACACTGCAGGGCGGAAAGTAAAATTAATTAAACTCGAGTCGACAATTCAATTAACACCTACACAGTACTGTTCTGTTTACGGTATTGTATATATTCCAGTTCAGTCGGTTTGTGACACCTTAGTGGCGCAGTTGACTTATTTGACTGTATGTTGGGGGTTCGAATCTTATTCGGATTGTATTTATATTATATAGAGGACGGAATGTCTAGACTCTTTGATTACAGTGTTTTTGGGAAAAATCTTGAAGCTACTTGCTAAGCTGAAGATTTTACATATAAAATACAATGAAAATTAATACTCAGTACCAAACACCGGCATATATTAAAAAAAAAAGAAATAATCTGCACAAGAGGTGACTTCATAGCTAAAACAGCAATCTCTTCAAATAAAATAAATATATAAGATTATGATGTAATTGTTGTAACAGTGGGCCAGTCTTGGCGCAGTGGTATAAACGTGTGACTGTAAACGACTGGTTGTTTCCATTTTCTTCGCTCTGGTATCGAGGCAAAGCGCGGCGTTAATTTCCGCGACTAACAGGGAACGGAGTGTCTTAACATTAGGTTCCCTCTGCCTGCCCCCTGCTGTGTGCAGGATACAGCGTTCAGCGTCATTTGAAAAAGACTTGGATTGGTGGATTGGTCACCTAGAGACGCGGGTTCAAATCCCGCTGCGTTCAAATTTTTATACGTTTTCTAAATATCTTTTTCAATTTCCTAAGTGTGTGAATCACGCTTTAAAATGGTACAAAACACTCATTTGATTAGTTTTTTTTTATACAAGATCAATATAAGTAGGTAAGTTGCAATCATGGTATGTATGAGAAGTTGATACTGAAGTTGTTACGAATGTTTGATTATCCGTTACCCTCTACCCGCTTCTCGGTACTTAGATAATTCAAATTATTTGTTTTACAGACATTATAATATCCATACTTATATTATAAATGCGTATGTCTGTTTGTTTGTCTGTCACGCTTTCACGGTTAATCTACCGGTTCGATTTGGATGAATTTTAGAATGACGGTAGTAAAAATTCTGGGGTCTAACGGAGTCTACTTATTTTTTCAAAAAAAAAACTTTTAAATTGTTGAAATAAGGCATGAAAGTTTGTATGAAAAATCCAAACAAGTTGATCGAATTTTGGTATAAATATAGTTGATAATCCAAGGTTAAACATAGGCTACTTTATTTTTCAAAAATCCACCACCGACGGTTGCAATATAACGAAACTATCATGGTAGTTCACGCGGCGAAGCCGCGAGCGGGCCGCTATTATGTATATAAAGCGACTGAGTGGGTTAATATTAATATCAACAAAATATTAAAAACAAATCCTAACCTACTATCACTATATGTAGAATGATTAATACGGAGTGTTTAGGACTCCCGAGAGAAATGCAGTGCATTTTCCGAAATTGTTCAAGAATCGAAAATAAGATGTGACTTTTTACAGCACAAATAACGGAACATAACGCATGAAATTGAAACGCATGAATTTTAAAGTGTAAGTAATTCACATTCTTAGGATATTGAAAAGACATTTATAAAACTTTAAAAAATTTGAACACATCGGGATTCGAACCCGCGTACGGTATGCAGGTGGAGTGGGCTTGAATCCCGCCGCGTTCAAATTTTTATACGCTTTCTTAAAGTATTTTTTGAAAATATTAGTTTTTTGGAATTCTTGACTTATTTCATTTTATTTTTTTCTAGACGGGTGATTAAATTTATAATATTATTATTAAGAAACGATATTATTGGAAGCGAAGAAATCAATATTAACTTTAAACATTAGATCTTACCTAAAAAGTTTCTAAACGAGTAGAAACTCGAGAAAGTGACAAAAAAATTGTAAATTTCGCTGCATATTAAGAATAAAGAAAAAATTATACAATTACTACTACAACTTAACTCTGACACGCAACAGTAAAACAATTTAAAAAATCTCACTTATTTCTTAAGGTCTTTAGAGTAAATCAGAATAGAAAAACAATATATAATGCGTTTGACAGTTAAACGACAGCACTTAACTTCAGCTAAAGTCCGAGATAAGTAATGGAGAAAGTTCTCAATAAAAAAGCTTCTAGAAAAAGTTAATTGAGTACTGGCAAAGTAGAACATTATTTTCTATTTGTTTAATCCACTTCCATTGTACGGCGCATTGTGCATCTTAAGCGCGATTCACATTTAATATTATTGCCTATAATAATATTACTTATAACTTTTTTTTTTAGTGTCACGCTTGTTCTCGTAGACCAGTGTAGTGAGAGAGAATCTGGAGTCAAGACACTCCGTTCATATCTTTCTAATCGAAATTGAGACATTGTTAAGTGGCGGAACGCATTTTTTTTTATTGACGAAAGGGCGCAAACGAACAGAGGGACTACCTGATGGTAAGTAGTTACTTTCGCCCATCGATATCCACAACAATAGAAAGGTTGTGGATGCGTTGCCGACTTTAGGGGAGTGGAGGAAAGGAGGGGAGAATGATGGGGATGGTGGGAATAGGCGGAGAGCTGGCTTACATGCCATCGAACTGGAACACATCATCAGACGTTTGGCGATTTGTCTTTGACATGATAGTGGTCGCGAGCCAGTCGGAGAACGAATCTCCTACCACCAAACTACTGGGTCACCCGCCTTTTACGGGACGCTACCCAGCGGCGGGGGGGAATTGTATTCTTAACCGTCCCCCCACGGGAGGAATAATACTAATATATTCATGACAATAACTTTTTTTCTTATAACACGGTAATCATAGAAAGCCTAGTGTTAAGACACCCTGTTCTCGACTTTCCATCTGAATTTGATACATTTTATATTAAATGTGTCTCAACAATGACAGAAGTGTGAAACTTAAAAATAGGCTTTCTCTTAAGTACTATAGC
Source organism: Dryas iulia moderata (assembly GCA_019049465.1). Lineage (NCBI taxonomy): Eukaryota > Metazoa > Arthropoda > Insecta > Lepidoptera > Nymphalidae > Dryas > Dryas iulia. The sequence goes on from CM032416.1 coordinate 15,744,476, forward strand.
GGAGAAATAAAAATAATTTAATATAATCATTGATTAAAGTTAGAATAGAAGTCACTACAAATAGCAATTACAGTTAACCACAGCCCCACTACGCCATAAGGCGTACAATTTAAAAAAAAACGTTAAGTATTGCCCATTAATAGTTAATATACGAAACTTAGTACATTTACAAATGATAGACATTTCATGTAATGAGATCGAGACCATAAAACCTAGGTAGACTTAAAAACCCACAGTGTGTGTCCAGCTTTTTCCTACCGCTTAATTATTCCAGTAAGAAAAATTTTAAAAGGAGAAAAAGCATTTAAAGTTAGTAAACAGGGTCCGTGGTGATTCGATTTGCAAAGATTTCTTTCCCAGCTGTATTCGTTAAGGCGTTGTTAAGCGATGAGGTATAAAGTACTTATGGATGGACTAAATAATTCTACCTTTAAGACTTTGATTTATGTTTGCTTTTCTCGATAAGTTTTTCAATCTAGAACTGTTTTTATACTTTAATGGAGTTAGTATGATTTATTTTTAAAAAATAAATAAAAATAAGCTGGTTATATCAACGTTTTTGCCTTTAAAAGTTAAATCAATTATTATTTATGTCATAAAGTATATGTACTCATAAAAATATAAGAGTTTGCTGCTTTTATTGGATATATGATGGAACCCAAAACAATAGTTTTTAGAATAATATTTGTTTCTCTGTGTGTTTGTGTACGCTTATCTTTGAAACGGCTTAACTAATTTTAATGCAGTTTTAACTGTTGTATTTTATTAACCTTTCCTTAAGATTTAGTGTTTATACTACTTCAATTATAAATTTAAACAAATTTTCTTATTTCAGAGAGAAAGTAAAACGCATAAGTGCGTTCCCACGGCGTAGTGGTCAAAGCACTTTGACGGTTTCCAAGAGGCGCGGGTTCGAATCACGCTGTGTTCAATTTTTTATAGATTTTCTAAATGTCTTTTTGAATATATAGTAGAAGAAATTTAGATCTCACATGTAATTAACAAAATTTAATTACAACTAAAAATGTCCCAAGAGATTACAGTTACTACTACACTTATTGAATAGAAGTCATAGAAGTATAGAACATACTGCCCTAATGGTTTCAACCACGCTGCATGATGAGCAATTTGCATGCAGAAGTACGCTCGAGATTAGCCATGCATGGTCTATTTAACTTGTAAAATTAAACAATAGTTTAATTTTAACTGGGGATTTCTCGAAGGAATGGAATTACTTGGTCTAACTGATAAGAGATAAGGGGCTAAGTGTTGAAGCTAACCTGGACGTTATGTATGTTTGAAGCTTAATAGATGGTATCGAGTCCAAATCTCGGTAGAAGGAATGTTTGTATTGAGTTTTCTTTAAGAAAGGCCTCTTTTTACTATAAAACAGATTTATTTTTTGTAAATTTATAATGGCCATTGGTAATGTCAATCGTTTATGTTTATATATTAAATATATGTGTGTTTTGTCTGTCAATTCGTTATATTGCTTGGCCTAATAAATATATTATAAGTTTTTTATATTATTTTTTAGCTTTAGCTTCACGCTGTATCCCGCCAACAGCAGGGTAGGCAGAGGGAACCTAGTGTTAAGACACTCCGTACCCCACGCACCGCCGAATTCAGAGGCATTGCGTGTTAAGTGGCGGAACTTAACACCGCGCTTTGTCTCAGCACCAGAGCGAAGAAAATGGAAATATTAAATAGTTCCACTCCTCGAGTGGGAATCGAATTCACAACCAGTCGTTTACGACTGTAAAGCTCGTGCCACTGGGCCACGTTATGGATTGTTTATAAGTTTAGTTTAGTATTAAATATATTATAAGTGAGATGATCTGAAGTCCGAATAATATGTAATTTACACTATGCTATGAAGTTGTGAAGTCTAAATATCAAAAGCAATAATTAAGAGAAACTTAAATAGATCTTTGTAAGTACTAACTTTATAAAAACTTTTAAGCTTTTTTTTCTAGCATACCAATTATATTGCCTGTCTTCTTCACCTTTTTTACCTATACATGTAATGTCCATAATATCAAGAATACGCTGTATACATGTGAATAATATATATGGTGTCCATCGTGGCTCAGTAGGACAACGTTCAATCATAATTAGCATTGGTTGTGGATTTGATTCCTACTTGGTGCAAAAATTACTTCGTTTTCATTTAACTGCTCAAGCCATCAAAACAAAGCGAGGATTTGAGATCTATTACTCAACACACAATGTCTTGTATTAAGGCGAGAAAAAGGGAACGGAGTGTATAATCAATAAGTTCCCTCTTACCTTACTATGCGAGAAGAAGCTATTTTATTCAAGTTATACTATATTTATATTCTATAGTATAAGTACAGTAAAAGTTATCCAATCGCAGTAAAAGCTGCACGTCTAAGAGCTAACGTTATTCTTTATTTAAGCCTGCACTGAATACTGGCTCGGATTTACTTCATGTGTACCTGCCATGTATAGTTTTGTAGAAGAAAGTGGATTTTCTTGTTGTAAACAGACTAACTTCTAGATATTCAATGATATTGTAGTTGAATAAAAGTCACTATCGCATATTGTTGGTTGGTTTGGTTGTGGGTTCGATCCCCACTCGGGAGACTGATGACTCTAGTACCTAACACAAAGCATAGCGTTGATTTCCGCTACTAAGTAGCACAGTACATCTGTCTTGATTTTAGGCCAAAAGTGGAGAACAGAGTATCTGCAACGACGAAATAATAAAAATGTTAATTACTATTTAAGATTTGATATATGTATATCTAATAGATAAACTATTATTTTATTTTTTTAGCTTCACGTTGTATCGCGCACACATCAGGGCAGGCAGAGGGAACCTAGTGTTAAGATACTCCATTCCTCATTTTCCGCCGAATTCGAGGGCATTGCGTGTTAAGTAGCGGAAATTAACCACGCGCCGACACCAAAGCGAAGAGAATGGAATTATTAAATATTTCGTCTCCTCGAGTGGGAATCAAACCCACAACCAGTCGCTTTACAGGAACATTGTGCCTCTGCGCCACGACTAGCCCCAACTCACTGACTGACTGATTGGTTTATTTTTTTTATAAATAGAATTACTTATGAACAGAGATATAGTATTTACGTATATATGTATATCGTACATTCGATTTTTGGTTTTTTCAAGAAAAGGTAATAAATAAAAAAAATATATACAAAATATATCACCGAGTGCTCTTCTTTAACTATCTCGAAAGATGTATGAGAGAAAACGCGGCGTTGAGTTCCGTCAATTAACACGCAATGTCTAAATTCCCGGTGCAAAATGGAGAACAGAGTGTCTTGACACATGGTTCTCTCTCTGACTATCTTTCTATATTAGAAAAAACGTAAAAATGTACAAGAAAAAATAAATAAACAAATAAAATATAACAAAAAATCCAAACACTGCTTAATGCTTAAAATCAGTTAATAATCTACATATATAATATCCCACCGTATATTTAATATATAAATCTATCACGGTACCAGGCGAGCATAAATCATGAGGAGGCTGGCGTAGCAGCTGATGCTCTGGCGGCGCGCCAGCTACTACTTTACGCTTTCATTATAGCCCTCCGTTCACTGTACACGGCTTATTGCGATTATAGCCGCTCTTATGAATACAGTTTTTTTAGATTCACGCTGTATCCCGCACACAGCAGGGTAAGAAGAGGGGACCTAGTGTTAAGACACTCCGTTCCCCATTTTCCATCGAATTCAGGAGGAATTAAGTATTAAGTAGCGGAACTTAACGCCCTATTTTAATTCAAGACCAGAGCGAAGTTGAAATACTAAGTATTTCAGTTCTTCAAATGGGAATCTAACCCACAACCAGTCGCGTTTACAGTTACATTTTCATCATTGTACCTCTCCGCTCACCGTCCACCGGCCGTTGTACACGGCGTATTGCGATTATAGACAATCTTACGACTAAATAGAAGACACTCATTATTCTCTCTATTTTAATAAATTATAATAAAAAGGTAATAATTTTGTTATAAATTGTTATAGTAGTTCTTGAGTTATGACGCTTAGAACGTGGCAATAGAGTACAAGTCACTTCGCCAATGTCACATTGTATGGAGAACATACGAAGGAGATTGTTCCAATGTTAATAATTGTAAGTATGTATATATAAATATATTATAATTTTAAATAAAGTATTCCTGTAAAAGCGACTTATCAAAATAGTATAGAAGATTATTTCAATAAAGAATTATCATCAATGTGGTACAACGTACTGCTGTAAACGATGTAATGATAATTTGATATTTTATTTTCTCCGCTCTGGTTCAGGAGGAAAATGGAGAATGGAGTCTATTGACACTAGGTACTGTACTGACTATGCGGTAAAAAACGTGAAGCTGCTTTCTAAGAATTATTATTAACGTACCTTAACTTTTATTTTGCGTTTTATCTTGACTTGGAGCGTAACTATGGCGCAGTGGTGCTATCTGACCGTGATAATGCTGATTGTGTGTTGTGTTCTACAATATAATTAAATATTTTGTTTATGTTCTTAGATAAAAAGAAAACGAAGTGGTTCGGTCCTTTTTTATGTTTTTTGTTAGTAACTTCCACATAGACAAGAAGACAAAGAGAATCTATTCAAAAAAATACATAACCAATCTAAAAGCCAAAAACATCCTTTAAATCTAAAAATAGCCCCTCAACACGTTTGGAAATAGAAAATTCCATAAGCCAACACCTTTCCTCGCTAAACTTCCTCTAATTCGGAACTGCAGCGCAGGTAGGTGTCTGCGCCGGGCAGTTAAATATGCACGGGGTTATCGCAGAGCAACTTTGAACACACAAATATGCATCCAAATTGTGTAACTTTTGCAGCTTTCCTAACTTTCCTAGCACTCGTAGCTCTTTACATGGTTTTTGGCAACGATTGGCTGAAGTACATAATACGGTTGAACACCTAAATAATAGTATTTTAAAGGTTTTAAGTAAATACTAATATTTTTAATATATAAATAACAATATGCATTATTAAATAGTGTTTCTATTGCATATTAAAATATTGACATTTTTTCATGACAAATTAGTAATAGGTTCTCGTTATTGCTTTTTCAATTTTAACTTTCTTCTTTCTTTAGATGCCGTTAAAGCGTCTGACTGTAAACACAATGGTTTTTGTTTTGATTACCACTCAGTGGAATGCTTCATCCTGGTACCTAGACAAAGCACAACGCTGGCGGAGATACACTACTCATACAATGTCTCAAATTCGGTCGGAAATTAGAGAACGGAGTTTATTAACACTCGGTTCTTTCGAATTATTCAGCTATGCGTGAAAAAGCCTAGTTTCTTTTTTCTAAATCTGCTTTTTGTCTATAAAAAATAAATAAATAGTATATTTTAAATGTAAACTAATAAATTCGAATTAAGGACTATTATATACAGTGAAACACCTCCAAACTGCGTCTTCAACTCGTAATTACAATTTCTACCTCAGCTACCTCCCCTCGTACCGTCTTAGCCGCTCGAGATAGGTTTAATGAATACGTTAATTTATTTCGGCTAGACTTTTAGCATAGTAGTTACTAATTCCCTGCAAAATTTACTTTTATAGGTCCATTCACATTTTACCTTCTATATGACTGCATTTTACCTATACGTCATGATAAATTATAAAATAGACTTTCCCTACTGTAATAAAAATGTAATTAAATATATCACTTCAAATGTATATGAATGTATATTTATATCTAAATTCATTACAAATCAAACCAAAGTACTAGCTTTTTAAGCATTTTTAAAGTGTTATTCCACTCTTAGGAAAATTGAAAAAGACATTAAGAAAACGAAAAAAAAATATATTTTTTTTATTAACTTTATTAACTTTTATTGTTAATTAATAGAAACAACAAAAATAAATTGTACTAAAGCGTATAAGAATTTCGTCGCAGCTGGTAGTAGAACGTATGGCTCAGTGGTGAGAGCGCCTGGACGTTGAGGAGACGCGGGTTCGAATCCCGCTGCGTTCATATTTTCATACGTTTTCTACATGTCTTTTACTATACAACTTCTTTATGTAATCATAGCAAGAATTATTGAACAAGTTTTACCACCTCCCAACTAGACACCACTTAATAAAAGATACACATTTGACCACACTCGGTGCAATCAACATATATAAATAGTCAAATTTTGCATTATTTAATTTATAAATGTAAATAAATCTTTTTTATTCACACAAACTTAATTAGTCACGTCAATAATAAATGAACAATTCAATTGTGATGAATTATTTTCGTAAACATTGCAATACAATGTTTCCGTACGAATGGCAATAGCAATATTTAGACACATTAGATACATAAATCCATGTATGTCCATATCAAAATTTACGTTTAATTCGTTTATACGTATTAAATTTTATTATAATAAGGCTGGCTAGCTGCCTGGCCTGCTCTCGTCTTCGCCGCGTGAACTATATAGCTGTTACGTTATATTACAATCCTCGTGGGTGCATTTTTGAAAAATAAAGTAGCCTATATGTAACCTTGGGCTATCAACTATATATATTTCAAACCGTTTTACGTTATTCATATAAATTTTCATCCCCTTATTTCAATCCCTTAGTGGTTGATTTATGAAAAAATATGTAGCCTATGTTTGACCCTGGCTTATTTACTACTTTCATTCTAAATTTCATCATCAAATCGGACTGGTAGATTACCCGTGAAAGCGTGACAGACAAACAGACAGATTTTCGCGTTTATAATATATGTAAGTAGGGATACTACACCTTCTAAACTACAACAAATCCACTGTAAGACGGACAGAGGGCAACCCCATCTTCATACAACGTGACATTGGCGAAGAGGTTTATACTCTTGAAGGTACTCTAAGGTAGGAGCTAAGTTAAAGAATTAAACTACTCGTAAAATAATACTTTTTAACAATACAAGTAGCTTCACACATTCGCCCGCACAGCAGGGTAGTAAGAGAGGACCTAGTGTCAAAACACTTTGCATTCCAATTTCCGCCCGTATTTGTGACGACAGAGTAAAGAAATAAAAATTCAAATATTAATAATAAATATTCCTCGAGTGAGACTCGAACTCACAACCATTGCTTTACAATCAGATTCTGTGCCACTGCGCCACGACGGTCTGTATTTCGTAGCAAAATAACTAGTATTAAATAAGAGAGATAAAGGATTGTCATATTTAATCATATTGAGGTTAGTCGTGGCTCGTGGGCATAAAGTGTGACTATAAACGCGACTGGCTGTGGGTTATATTCCCACTCGAGGTATTGAAATATTTATTATTTTATTTTCTTCGTTTTGATATCGAGGCAAAGCACGGCGTTCTGCCACTTAATACTTAATTCCTCCAGTAATTAATGGAAAATGGGGATCGGAGTGTCTTAACACTAGGTTCCCTCTTCCTGACCTACTGTATGCGGGAAACCGCGTGAAGCTAAAAAACTGTATTCATAAGAGCGGCTATAATCGCAATACGCCGTGTACAGTGAACGGAGGGCTATAATGAAAGCGTAAAGTTGTAGCTGGCGCGCCGCCAGAGCATCAGCTGCTACGCCAGCCTCCTCATGATTTATGCTCGCCTGGTACCGTGATAGATTTATATATTAAATATAGGATGGGGGTATTTAAAATGTAAATTGTAAAGTGATTTTGTAGAATTGGTTTTTTTTTGTACATTTTTACGTATTTTTGAATATAGACAGGTAGTCAGAGAGAACCTTGTATCAAGACACTCTGTTCTCCATTTTCCACCGGAAATTTAGACAATGCGTGTTCATTGACGGAACTCAACGCCGCGTTTTGTCTTAGGCATATTTTGGTATATGTAGTTAAAGAAAGGGTACTCAGTGATAATATTTTGTATATCAAAGTCAAATATACATATACATATATCAAGTCTTAAATAGTTCACACTGTATTCCGCACTCAGCAGGGTAGGCAGAGGGAACCTAGTGATAAGACACTCCGTTTCCCACTTTACGCTAAATTCGGAGCCATTGCGTGTTAAGTGGCGGAACTTAATGCCGCGTTTTGCTCCGGACATCAGAGCGAAGGAAATGTATATATTAAATATTTCCACTCCTCGAGTGGGAATCGAACCCACAACCAGTCGTTTACAGTCACACACTTGTGCCACTGCGCCACGACTGTCCCTGTCTTAAATAGTAATGAATATTTTTATTATTTCGTCATTTACAACAATATATAGTAATAAATTTACTATAACTGGTTCATATTAGATTTTCAATTTTTATTTTATTTTAATAGCTTTACACATTTTTCTAAATAACAGAATAGTCAGAGACAATCAAATGTCAGATACTCTTTTCTCCACTTTCTACTTAGTAGCGGAAATCAACGCTATGCTTTGTCTTAGGTACTAGTCATCAGTCTCCCGAGTGGGGATCGAACCCACAACCAAACCAACCAACAATATGCGATAGTAACTTTACTTCAACTACGATATCATTGAATATAGAAAACTTTTTGCCTGTTTACAACAAGAAAATCCACTTTCTTCTACAAAACTATACATGGAAAGTACACATGAAGTAAATCCGAGCCAGTATTCAGTGCAGGCTTAAATAAAGAATAACGTTAGCTCTTAGACGTGCAGCTTTTACTGCGATTGGATAACTTTTACTGTACTTATACTGTGGAATATAAATATAGTATAACTTTTATAGAAATTACGTATTTTTTTGCGTAGTAGGGTAATCAGAGATAACTTTTTTGACTAGACATTATTTTCTCCATTTTTCACCTTAATACAAGACAGTGTATTAATTTGAATGTTCTATCTTTTATAATTTTCATATGTTCATAATTTTTACTTTTTACTTTTTTTATTATTGCATGTTGTGATTGTCTGTAATTGGAAAAATATTTACTTTATTTTTGAAATTAATTTAATCTGATAGTTATAGTGGCCAGTCGTGGCCCAGTGGCACAAGTGTGTGACTGCAAACGACTGGTTGTGAGTTCGATTCCCACTCGAGGAGTGGAAATTATATTACCATTTTCTTCGCTCTGGTGTCGAGGTAAAGCGCGGTGTTAAGTTGCGCCACTTAACACGCAAGCCTCCGAATTCGGCGGAAAGTGGGGAACGGAGTGTCTTAACACTAAGTTCCCTCTGCCTACCCTGCTGTATGTGGGATACAGCGTGAAGCTAAAAAAAAAAAATAATCTGATAATATTATAATATTTTTTCCGTTGCCGATCCTTAATAAATAAATAAATTGTATTTTAAGTAATAGATCTTAACTCCTCGCTTTATTTTGATGGCTTGAGCAGAGAAATAAAAATAATGATCATTCAGTCGGGTTAGAATTGAACCTATATGCAACCAATTTTGATTATGATCACACGTCCCACTGTACCACGATGGTCTACAACTTATATATTATCCACATGTACCTACATGGCGTATGTAAGACAGGTAAAGAAGACAGAAAATATAATAGGTTTGCTAAAAAAATATATAATATGTTCATGTGATGTTACGTGTATATTCGATTGTGCAAATCTTATAAATCAATAAAAAATATTAATCTCTTAATTATTGCTTTTGATACTTACACTACAGAACTGCATAGCATAGTGTAACCAACATATTATTCAAACTTCAGATAATCTGACTGTCACTATAATATATTTAATAGGCTAAGCAATATATATGAATTGACAGACAAAACACACATATATTTTTAATAGTTAAACATAAATGATGGGCCAATGGTTATTATAAATTTGCAAAAAATAAATCTGTTTTATAGTAAAAAGAGGCCTTTCTTAAAGAAAACTCAATACAAACATTCCTTCTACCGAGATTTGAACTCAATACCATCTATTAAGCTTCGAACATACATAACGTCCTGGTTAACCACAACACTTAGCCCCTTATCTCTTATCAGTTAGACCAAGTAATTCCATTCCTTCGGGAAATCCCCCAGTTAAAATTAAACTATTGTTTAATTTTACAAGTTAAATAGACCATGCATGGCTAATCTCGAGCGTACTTCTGCATGCAAATTGCTCATCATGCAGCGTGGTTGAAACCATTACGGCAGTATGTTCTATACTTCTATGACTTCTATTCAATAAGTGTAGTAGTAGCTGTAATTTCTTGGAATATTTATAGTTATAATGAAATGTTGGTACTTATATATGTGGGGTATTAAAAGCTCTACTATATACTGTTGTGGTGCGTTTGGATAGCGTGGCTGTAAGAGATGGTTGTAGGTTTGATTTTAACTTGAGGTAACGTTTATATATTATTTTCATTTTACAAACTGCACCGTTAAGTTCCCCCATTTAACATGCAACATCTATTTTAATTTTAATATTTTATATGGCTTTATGTATCTAATTTGTTTAAATATTTTTATTATAGTTCGTTCGGAAACATTGTAGAATTTCATGGTAAATTACCCAGTTGTGCAAATACGTAATTGTACAATGTTTTCGACAATAATTCATCATAATTAAATTATTCAATTATTATTTATGTAAATAATTAACTTTGTATTGATATAAGAGAGAATTTTTGACCGTTATTTATTAAATAAGTAGCCTTATTATTAATACATTAATAGTTTGACTGTTTATACATTGATTGCACCGGATGGGACCAAATGTGTACCTTTTACTAAGTTGTGATTAGTGCGAGGAATGACATGAATGAATGCTTGTTCGACAATTCTTGCAATGATTTATATAAAGAAATTGTATTCTTTGTACTTTGGTTTGACTTGCAACCATTTTAGATACAAATACGTATACATATGTATTTGAAGTGATATATTACGTATTTAATACATTTTTTTATTATAGTAGAGAAGGTCTATTTAATCATTATTAGATGATTGGTAAAAATATACATATATGACCATATCTTGCTATATACATGTATAGTATACAGCCATATTTATAATGTATAATGTGAATGGACTCGTAAAAGCCAGTTTTGCTGGGAATTAGTAACTACTATGCAAAAGTCTAGCCGAAATAAATTAACGTATTCATTAAACCTATCTGGAGCGCCTAAGACGGTACGAAGGGAGGTAGCTGAGATAGAAATTGTAATTACGAGTTGAAGACGCAGTTTGGAGGTGTTTCACTGTATATAATGGTCCCAAATTAGAATCATACTAGTTTACATTTAATCATACAGATAAAGAGCAGTATTAGAAAAAAGATAATTCACGCCTTTTCCCGCATATCAATGTAGTCAGAAAGAACTTAGTCAATACACTCCATTCACTACTTTCTGTCTCTCTAGTTATACGAGGGTAGAAATCAAAGTAATATTACTTTATTCCCTTGAGTAGTAATCAAACCAATAACCATTGTGTTTACAATCAGGCGCTGTTTCACTACGCTACGACAGCCTCTAAAGAAATAAAAGAAAGTTAATTTGAAAAAGCAATAACGAGAATCTATTACTAAATTTGCATGAAAAATAATTACAGTACCAATATCAAACACTATTTAATAATAGATATGTCATATATGTATATTAAAAATAGGTAAATTTACATAAAACCTTTAAAATACTATTATTTAGGTGTTCAACCGTATTATGTACTTCAGCCAGTCGTTGCCAAAAACCATGTAAAGAGCTACGAGTACTAGGAAAGTTAGGAAAGCTGCAAAAGTTACACAATTTGGATGCATATTTGTGTGTTCAAAGTTGCTCTGCGATAACCCCGTGCATATTTAACTGCCCGGCGCAGACACCTACCTGCGCTGCAGTTCCGAATTAGAGGAAGTTTAGCGAGGAAAGGTGTTGGCTTATGAAATTTTCTATTTCCAAACGTGTTAAGGGGCTATTTTTAGATTTAAAAGGATGTTTTTGGCTTTTAGATTTGTTTTTTATTTTGTTATAAAGCAGACAAGTAATGAAAGAGGACTGTGTATTTTTCTTTGTTAAAAATTATAATTGAAATCGTCACACAATCATCTTAAAAAAACGCTTCTTTAGAGTGTAATGCGCCATAATAAGTTTAAATATTACTAATACATTTGATGTTATTATGACGTTAGTGGTACAGTGGTGGTTTATACAATCGATAGGCATGTGATCAATTTTATTTCTGTTAATATTTTATTAACTCAAGTTTAAAATAGCTTATATTTTTTTAGTTCGATTAAGGGTAGGCAGAGAGAACCCAAAAGTAAAAACTAATTTGATGTATTGAGTGGCGGAATTCAAATTATTGTATTTAAATATACTTCTGCCAAATAGGAATCGAACTTACAACCAATAACAATGAGATAATAACAGTGAGATTAACTATTCCATTTTCAATTTTTTTTCTCGCTGTATCCCTCACACAGCGCAGTAGGCAGAGGGAACCTAGTGTTAAGACACTCCGTTTCCCACTTTCCGCCGGATTCGGAGGTGTTGCGTATTAAGTGGCGGTACTTAACGCCGCGCTTTACCTCTGATACCGGAGCGAAGAAATGGAAATATTAAATATCTCCACTCCTCGAGTGGGAATCGAACCCACGACCAGTCGTATACACACGGTCGTGCCACTGTGCCACGACTGCGTCTATTCCATTTTCTATTAGGCATCTAAAACAATATTAAATTAAACTTAAATAGCAATCAATCTATCAAGTAAAGGAAAATGATCGAATCGAACACAACTGATAGCGCAATATTGTTAGGAAACGGTACAAGTGATTGATATTTTATTACGACAAGTCGAGTTTCTTTGATGATACTTTGGGTAAATGGAGGAGACATCTATTAGGCTGTCATGAACATAAATTATATTTTGAGTTATATTAGTAGGGTATATGGGAGGGATATTGTTAAATATAGATTTAGTGATTCAGTTGGGAAGCGTGTTGGTTATGGTTTCATATAGTAGAAGTAATATTATTATTATTTTTTTTAGCTTCTCGCTGTATCCCGCACACAGCAGGGTAAGCTGAGGGAACCTAGTGTTAAGACACTTCGTTCCCTATTGTAATGAATTGAAGAAGTAATTGTTATTAAGTTTAAACATTTTTGACGTTTTTAGAATACGCATAGGACGCTCTGACCGCTAAGTCATACTTTGTACTTCTGGGTAAGTTGAAATTATTAAAGACTGTTTATAATTTAAAATGTTTCTTAAGTGTGTGATAACACAAGTGTTAAAACATATATATTGTTTTGATTAAACTAAGTAGAGAAGTAGTTTAAACTAAGGTGTATTAGATACGTAGAGAGCTAAGTGGTATCTATATGTTCAGTATTTGTAAATTTATAATTAAAGCAAATAATTTAGGAGACCTTGTGAATAGTGAATGGGGATACAGCGTGAAAAATTTGAACTATGCTGTATATCTACCGACTGCAACGAATAACTTGGCTTGTTAAAGTTTCTAGAATATTAAATTAAACGCAACTAGGTCTGACCACTATGAATGACTGACTACAATGCGACTATGAATTTCGACGCAACTAGTAGAAGAACTAATGGCTTAGTGCTCAGAGCGCTTGGACGGGTGCTAAGAGGCGCGGGTTCGAATGCCTGCGTTCAAATTTTAATACGTTCTAAAAATATATAAATAAAATTAAAAAAAAAAACTCTGTATTCTAAGTTTATAATATAAATGAAATATTCCAAACTACAAATGAGCTTTTTAAACTTTCTTATAACAAAGCTGAGTGAGATGAAAGCTTAAGTAACATTCTCATTGTAGCCCAGTAATGGTGTCATCAATCACGATGACAACGACTAATTGACTTATACAGGATATACATAACTTGTATCACGAACAATGTCTCATTTAATTGGCAAATTCTTAAGTGAAAGTTTGTTTTGAGAACTTTTGACTTGTCTTTTGTGTTTTCTGTTAGAAGTGTAAAAGAGGAAGAGAGAGGAAGTAATGAAATATTTGAAAAGTTATAGTTACGTATGTATTAGTTTTAATTGTTACATATTTAGTATACTTTATTCATATGTTCATAATTAATGGTAATTAGTGCGCTGAAGTTCAAGCTTCATAATCGTTCAAGTACCAGATTTTAAAAAAATGAGTAGAATTCCTCCGAGTGGGAATCAAACTTACAACCAACACTGTTAAAGTCAGGCCCTGTCCGAATATGTCACGACAATCTCAAATTTAATTCTATATTATCAAAATATAATATATTATTTCTATATGTTTATAGTATAACTATACTATATTATTATAGTATAACACATACACACATGAAATACATAATATACAAACATAACATTATGTAAATCAATTTAGGAAATATTCAGTCATTAGCTTCATTCTGTATCCCGTACACAGCAGGGTAGGCGGAGGGAACCTCGTGTTACTACACTCCGTTCCCCACTTTCCGCGGATTCTGAAGGTATTGCGTGTTAAGTGGCGTGATTTAACGCCGCGTTTTGCCTCGACACCCCAGAGCATAATAAATGAAACGACAAATATTTCAACCTCAAAGCTTATATTAAGTCTATATATTTATAAAATTATACATTGAGGCAGACCGCGAGGCGTGAAACGAAGGTACATACTCGTATACTGAATAGGTGATTGACGACAGAATGTTTTGAGAATTTATATCTTAAATAAATTGGTTATATACATTTACCAGCAAAGCAAACTCGTTACAACATCAAAGTGTTTTTTATTTCCATTGAGTAAATAATAACAGTTCAGTTCAGTTAGTTATGGTGCGTTGGACTTGAAAAGTAAGTAATAACAGTTATCAAAGAGAACATAATGTTAAGACACTCCGTTTCCCATCTTCCATCCAGAATTGAGACGTTGAATGTTGAATGGCGAAAGTCAAAATCGCATTTTAGGCTCGAGTGGGATTCGAACCCACAACTACCTTTTTTTTTAACTTCACGCTGTATCCCGCACAAAGCAGGGTAGGCAGAGGGAACCTAGTGTTAAGACACTCCGTTCCCCACTTTTCGCCAAAATCGGAGGCATTGCGTGTTAAGTGGCGGAATTTAACGCCGCGCTTTGCTTCAACACCAGAGCAGAAGTAAATGCAAATATTAAATATTTCCACTCCTCGAGTGGGATTCGAACCCACAACTACCATTTTCTTTTCTTTTAACCAATTTTACACATGCTTTAAAATATTTTATTTTCGGTCATCCTGTCATAACAGGTTTTCGCTACGAAAATATTGTATTGTCATCGGATCCTGACATGCGGAAAAAACTGGGTCATAACAGCATTGTGAGACATCTCTTACATCGTTAGATATAAATAGACTTCCAGTTGATATCGCGTGTTAATACTTTATAGATTTTATCGACTGTCACTCCAGTGATAAAGTGTTTTTGGGTTGAATTTTGCTTTAAGCATTA
Source organism: Dryas iulia moderata (assembly GCA_019049465.1). Taxonomy (NCBI): domain Eukaryota; kingdom Metazoa; phylum Arthropoda; class Insecta; order Lepidoptera; family Nymphalidae; genus Dryas; species Dryas iulia. The sequence goes on from CM032416.1 coordinate 15,759,830, forward strand.
CCAAAATATTGACAAGAGTGAAGCGTTACTAAATAATATAACTGTATAACAATTGTATTACATGTAAATAGCTCGAGCAATGATCAATTTTTCAAAATTGAATTTTATTAAAAAAGTAAACCCGATTCTCGTACATCAATAGATTTAGAAGAAAATATACCTTGATAGATTTTTATATTTTTATACATGTATTTTATACTTTTTAAACATATTTAAAATGTTATTCCAGACATAGGAAAATTTACCACAGCATTTGGCGCTCCATTTTCTCTGACTGTCTCGCAAGGGATAAAGCGTGAAGCTATATGTATATGTATATATGTTTTATATATTGTATTTTCTTTATAATAAAAATATATATTTGCTTCTGCATTCTCCATTTTTTCCTTACTACAGCGAATAAATCAAAATAATTTAAATAAGAACATTTTTATTCCTCCACTGGCAATCGAACTCCCAACCAATTGCATGTACAGCCGTGTACTGTCCCACTGTACAATAAATACTTAAAAGAAACACAATTTATATACAGAAACTTAAAATAATATTGGCGTCTGCCAAGAAGTCCTCCTGCAGGTGTCCTAGCAAGTTGGCATCAACTTAGCGCGTAAGTTAAGAGTATCTAACACTTAACTCGTCGCTAAGTTATTCTCGCTCTGCTCACCGCCACGCTCTTGTCACTGCTAAACTTGCATTATTAAACTTCATTGGTCTGTTGAGAAATATGTATGAGATGTTGAAAAGGGTATTCACAAGACGAATTAAAATTTTGAAATCTTGTATAAAATGAGTAAATTATAATATTTAGTTTTCATTTTGTTTATTACCTTAAATGTGCATGTATGTATGTTTTTCAAGTACTAAGTCAGAGAAAAAGTAGTGTTAACATAGTGTCCTCCACTTTATGCCCTAAATCGTGTTAGTGGAAATCAATGCCACATAAAGGTAAAGTATCTTTAGTAGCACACCGAAGAAAAGAAAAATATAATGATTTCCTTGAGTGGGAATCGAATTCACAACCATCGCATCGATAGTCAGAAGTTTTCCCACAGCGAATTACAGTTTTATTATTATTCAAGAAAAAAGTACAAGATAGAAGAAATACAAAATACAAAGAATACACAAGTTTTGAGTTGAGTGGCAAACCTCACCGCTCCTCTTTGTCTTGTAACTGGAGCAGAGCAATGAAAATAGCTTAAATATAATCCGACGATAATCGTTCCTCCGAATGGTAATCCACTGAAAACTTAAAATATTTATTTTTTTCTGGTCCAGTGCAAGAAAAAGCGTGGCGTTAAGTTCCGCTACTAAACACACAAAATCTCCAATTTGAGCGGAAAGAGGAGAATGAAAAAGCTATTTTTTTCATATTTTACACTAGTATATAATTTTACTGAGAATTATTATAAATGTCTATGCTGGTTTTAGCTGTTACTTAAGCGTCAACCATTTTTTATTCTAATAGTTTTAGCTTAAACGGAGAGATAAATGACTAAATTCTTTCTAAAAACCGATTAGCATCAATTTAAACATATTCTCAGGCAACTATTCATGAAGTGGAGGCATGCAATGCGCCTAGCACGTATTAGCTCCTTTGACTAAGCTTAATCGGATTTCACGCTTGCAAATGGGCACAGAGACGCCTTTCGCACAATCTGTGTAGCACTCGATGAGTTTATAAGCAAGTGTTGTCTCAATCTAGGCAAGGTATTATGTTTGTATCTATGTGGAGGATGTCGTAAGTTCGTATCCGATACGGTTCACTTGAGGGCTTATTTAAGTAGTTAGGTGCTTTCTGTGCTATCCATACTTATATTATAAATGAGAATGTCTGTCTGTTTGTCTGTCACGCTTTCACGGCTAATCTACCGGTCCAATTTGGATAAGTAGTACTGTGTCAAACATAGGCTACTTATTTTTTCATAAATCAACCTCTAAAGGGTTGAAAGTTCATATGAAAAATCTACAGTGCTTGACCGATTGTAATGACTACATATAGTTTATAATCATACATAAATATAGTTTATAATCCAAGATTAAATATACTTTATTTTTCAAAAATCCACCCCCAAGGGTTGCAATATAACGAAACAGTATGTACTTCACGCGGCGAAGCCGCGAGCGGGCCCCATCGTATATATACATGGCTAGGGGGAACTTAGATACTGGTTAAACGTATACAGGGGAAGCAAGCGAGCGAGCAAGCGAAATCTCTCTTTCGGCTTCACTGTTTTTCTGCTCGGCAGTGTTAAGACACTCCGTTCTCACCTTTCCACCCTAGACCGAGACATTGCCGACATCCGAATAAGTGTATTTTAGTAAAGAAAACGGGACTTAAACTCAAGTACGTTTCAAATATAGTGCGATAGTGCGATTTTTTTAATTCAATTTATATTTATATACTTAATAGTTTCTACATTTAACTTATATAAAAGGATATTTGTAAGTTTAAAACTAGCTAATTATATATTCAATTTACGTATTATATGTAATTAAAATGTCTAAATTTAATACTGTTGCCAACATATTAATATTTGTGTCGGAATAATTTTATTTATAACATTGTTTTTATCTCTATCTAGTATCGACTAGAAATGCCCTTTCGTGTATATATTGATCTTTACCTCCATTTTTTGTATATTTAATATACATACGTAAATTCTAAATTACTCTATGTTAAGTTACAAAACTCTTACATTTCTAAATTTTTTTTTTGTTGCTTTTTTTTTAGCTTCACGCTGTATCTCGCACACAGCATGGTAGGCAGAGGGGACCTAGTGTTATGACACTTCGTTCTCCATTTTCCGCCGATTTTTGGAGGCATTGCGTGTTAAGTGAATATTAAATATTTCCACTCATTGAGTGATAATCGAACCCACAACCAGTCGTTTACAGTCACACTTTGTGCCACTGCGCCACGACTGTCATCTCTATAATATAATATCTGTTAATTCTTTTCATACTGTCATAAGTAAGAAAACCTAACTTAGAAGCCAAACTTTCAACAAATACTTCTTCTAACACAGAAATACATTGTGGTTTAATTGTGACTATGATTTCATAGTTATTTCACAAAATGAAACATTAAAATAGGTTGTGCAAACACACTACGGTCGGCAGAAGGAATATTTTGTATTATAAAACGATTAGTCCCGTTCGCTAGATTGCTTGAGGCTTTGCAACTGTGGATGATATAAAATTAATTTATTTTATTTGCCAATTAAATGTTCTATGTTATTTTAGAGACCAGCTGTGGTGCAATGGCAACAAAGTATGACTGTAAAGGCGACTGGTTGTGGGTTCGAATTCCACTTGAAAAATTGAAATGTTTAATATAACATTTTCTTCTCTTTAGAAAATGGAAAATGGGGAACGGAGTATCTTAACACTAAGTTTCTTCTGTCTAACCTGCTAGGTGTGAAATACAGCGTGTAGCTAAAATGGAAGAAACTCGTGTTATACTAAAAAAAAATTTTAGTATTATATGAGTTCCATATTATTTTAATTTCTCGAAATTAAGTACTTTTTTTCATTTTCACGTTTTATACCACAAAGTTGAGAGCCTACTGTCAACACTCTGTCCTCCGCTTTCCGCCTAAATTTGTCTAAATTGTGTGTAGAATAATCAAAAATGCAAATAATTAAAATATACATACAATATAAATCATTCTACAGAGTGAAGGTCGAAGACACAACTAATGTGTTTACAGATACTGTTCCACTACGCCATATTTAGGTCATATTTAGAAATTATAAATTTTATATTAAAAAAATTAGCTACCATAAGTCACAATTGTTCATATTTCAAAACACAGGTGCTTCTGAAATCACATAGAAATTCCATGTCGTTGCAACTTTGTTTGTTTAAACTATGGTTGCTATTGAAATATACATATGTGTATATATTTTTTAACGTTTAATTTAAAAAAAATTAAAATGTTATTTGTGCCTTTGCGAATTTGCGAATACGGTTGATAAAATTTATTTTATAGTTATTACGATATATTTAAAATAATTTGGCTATTTTTGCTATTTAATACAAGTAATGCAATATTTTGGTCAATTTCCACGTATACTTTTTATCTTTTCCTAGTATGTGGAATACGATAGGCAGAAGAAACGTAGTGTAACGACACTTCATTCTCCCTATTTTCTGTTTCTAGAGGCATTGTGTATTAATAGGTATACCTTAACGCCTTGACCTGAGCGGAGAATTGAATTATTTCCATTCTTCTAGTAGAAATTGAATCTACAACCAGTCGCTTTTACAGTCACACTTTGTGCCTCTCTGTAACGGTTGGCCTCTACATATTTAGAAAGAAATAAGAGAAATATATTAAAGCAAGTTAGTTGATCTCCCGTCATTATTTCCCCATCACACCATGACATTCACTCCAGCAAACATGGATTATGTAAATGACTGACACAGCTGTTCCCATGGTAGTTACGCATACATTTTTTTGTAGCGACGAGTTCTTTAGATGCCAACTGCCACCCTTCTTGCCTAATCTGAATAAACTAAGTGAGGTAACTTTTTCTGCATTCACGTAGTTTAAAAGTTAAATGTTTTTGAAAATCTAATGCCTTTATTTAAAATTATAATAATCATCGTTTTACAACTTTTAAAAGTTAGAATATGTAAGGTGTAGAATTTATGGACATAGTAAATTACTAAGTATAGAAAATTTTACTAAGAAAAACTAAATTAATTTAATGTTTAATATTCAGGTTTATTTTATATAAGTTTTGAAGGAATTTTTTAACTTATTCCAAACTATATTGTTCAAAGAACTATAGTACATATTTAAAAACTTTAAATTAATCATAGTAATAAATTTATAATTGTTTCTTTATTACCTTATAAAGTATATAACAAAATTAAGTACATTTTAATACAATAAAAAGAAAAAAATACTTTACATTTACAAATAAATAATCTTCAACTCTATCGTATACATGTGTATAAACAAAAAAGGTTTTAACAATAAAATCAATTCGAATTCTGAAAAAGAGATTTGAGTTCAAAGTATCGGTCACTGTTAACATCGTACCAGTCTATAATTGTTTTATCATGCCAAACATAAGCACCTTTTAGTGTTTGAGGAGCTTCAAGTACGAGATAAACTGGTGTTTTAGCTGCTTCCTCAGGACTCAAGGCACCACGCCCTCTCGTCATATCAGTTCTCACTACTCCTGGGTGCACAGAATTAATGGAAATATTTCTAGATTCTAATGCCCTTTGCTGGATCATAGTTAAAGCACTGACAGCAATTTTTGCAACTCTGTAAGCTACTATGAATGCGTTGTCGACGAAATCATCTGTTTGGAAACTTTCGTCTTGTTTGGATTCCAGAAACCAATTTACAAATTCATTTATGTCTTCCACTGTGATGTTCTTGTCCGATAATCTGTCTATCCAATATTTGTTACGCAGATTGGCCAACAGACCGCAGTTACTAGTAATATTTAGTATTCTTCCATTTTCTCTGATTAATGGGTATATCAATTTTTCCATTTCCAAAATACCTCTGTAATTAATGTTTATAACTGGTTCAGCTTCTTCATATGTGCATGGTCTTCTTCCAGCAGCTTCAGTTACCGCTGCATTATTTATTAGGATGTCTATTCCTCCATGTTTTTCTTTTAGATGATCTCTAAAGATCTCTATACTGCCTGTATCACTTACATCCAATTGATGGAACTCAGGATGTAATCCTAGCTCGATTAGTTCAGCTATGGCAGTTTTTCCACGAGCCTCGTCCCGTGAAGTCAAATATACCACACCGTCAAATTTTTCACATAGTTCTTTAACAATAGCAAAACCTATACCTTTGTTGGAACCAGTCACAACCGCTACTCTTGTCATTTTCTCTCTTGAGATGTGTAATAGTCAAAAGATGGAGATCAATAAATGTTTAATGCTCTAAAATTTCAAATATCTTCAGTGATATTTCAGTCAAGTCTATTTGAAATAACTTTTCTCCTTTTGTTATATAAGTAATTGCAATTTACACGTTCACCTGCGTTACAATAAAATTCACAAAACACATTAAAATGCCACGTTTAGAGAAATAATACAATTACTTAATGAAGTATGCAGTATTATAAATTTAATGTCTTTCACTACCAACTGTTTATATAAGAGATTATCGAGTACACACACGTGTAATGCGCCGGCGTCCTAAATTGATAGTAATATAGACTTTGATCCACAGAATTCATTAACTAACTAGTACATATAAGATTATAATTAAATTTAGTACATTTTGAGTTACCTTGGTTTTTTTTTAATTGAATTGTGGTATTTAATTTACAAGCTATGAAAAAAGTTTAATTTGATATTTTACGCATAAATATGCATAATGAATGATAATTTCGTGAGAAAACAAGTTAATTGTTCGCATAATTAAAACCAGACATGTAATTTATAATAAGTGTTATTATGTTATTAACATAAAAATTACTTTATTTGTAAATATACATGTATTATTTATTATATTTTCAAGAGAATAATTTGTAACTAACAAGTGTAGTAACTAATTCAGTAATAAATAAATTATTATTAATGAAAATTAGTTAATCAAATTCGAAAAAAAAATATTCTTTTTTTTATAGCTTCACGCTGTATCCTGCATACAGCAGGGTAGGCAGAGGGGACCTAATGTTAAGACACTCCGTTTCTCACTTTCCACCGAATTTGGAGACATTAGCTCACTCCACTTAACACACAGTGGCGGAAACTTAACGCCGCGCTTTGCCTCTATACCAGAGCGAAGAAAATGGAAATAATAAATATTTCCATTCCTTGAGTGGGAATTGAACCCACATCCAGTCGTTTCCAGTCACACGCTTGTGCCACTGGGCCACGACTGGCATATATTTTTATTGTATTTTTAGCACTCCAGTCTTATTTTTTTTTGCTTTACTTTTTTTTCTGCATGACATGGCAGAGAGAACCTAGTATCAAGACAATCTGATCTCCACTTTCCGCTACATTTCTAGATATTACGGACTATAACGCTAGGCATAGAATTAGAATTTCTCATCTCTCAAGGTAGAGAAAATGAAAATAATTCAATTATAATCATTCGTTTTTTTTAGTTTGAAATATTTATAAAGGGTTATTCCACACTTAAGAAAATTGAAAAAAGACATTTAGAAAACGTATACAAATTTGAACGCAGTAGGATTCAAACCCTCGATTTTTTTATAATCATTAGTCCAAGTATCCACAATCAATCTCATTTACAGTCTGTCAAGTACACTGTGTCATAATAGTCTTTTTATTATATGGTTTGACTTTCGCATACAAAGAATATGACCACACACGTTCTACAGTTCTATTTTACATACCAGTATATGTAGCTACATGGCTAGACATTTTCTCGTTAGCAGGTAAGCTTCGCCTAGAAAATTTACGTAATTTGGCAGGCGTTTAGTCGGAGTTAATTCGGTATTCTAGCATTATCGATCTGAGCTGAAAAGGAAATTCTTTGTCTCACTAATGGCTTCAGAATGGTTATTTTTAGCTTAGTTTTGTTAATTTATTGTTATTTTCATGGACTTAGCTGAAATATGGTTGTAGATGCGAGTTATAGGCAATTATGGTAAAGGCTTTTTCTACTAATAGCGTCTCCTTTGTCCTATCACTAGATTTCAGACTGATAAAAAAGAAAATTGTTATTCTGATTGTATATATGAACACTTCTTTGAGGTTTAATATTGTTTTCGCTTAGCAGGGAAATCAGAGAAAATCAAGACATTTCATTCCCCACTTCCATTTCCCACGAAATCCAGATATTAGGTGTACGCCCACTGCTGGACATAGGCCTCTCCCAAGTATCTCCACGACGATCGGTCCTGCGCTTTCCGCATCCAGCGGCATCCGGCGACCTTGACCAGATCGTCGGTCCACCTGGTAGAAGGCCTGCCCACTGAGCGTCGTCCGGTACGTGGTCGCCACTCGAGAACCTTTCCGCCCCAACGGCCATCGGTTCTCCTTGCTATGTGCCCCGCCCACTGCCACTTCAGCTGGGCAATTCTTCGAGCAATGTCGGTAACTTTTGTTCTCCTCCGGATGTCCTCATTTCTGATTCTATCACGTAGGGAAATACCAAGCATTGCTCTCTCCATTGCCCGCTGGGTGACCTTGAGCCTTCTTATGAGACACATAGTTAGCGGCCACGTCTCGCTCCCGTATGTCATCACTGGCAACACACACCGGTCAAAGACTTTCGTCTTGAGACACTGAGGTAATTTGGATGCGAAGATATACCGTAGCTTCCCGAACGGTGCCCATCCGAGCTGGATTCGACGAGAGACCTCTTTCTCGAAGTTGGACTTACCTAGCTGGACTGTATGTCCCAGGTATTCGTATTGGTCAACAACTTCGAGAATAGTGTTCCCAATGCTAATCGGAGCAGGTACAACATGGGCATTCGACATGATTTTCGTCTTATCCATGTTCATCCTAAAACCTGCTCTTTAAGAAACACTATTGAGATCTTCGAGCATTATGTTCAGGTCTTCCAAGGTCTCAGCCAGTAGAACTACATCATCAGCAAAGCGAAGATGAGTAAGGTACTCGCCATTGATGTTGATGCCGTATCTTTTCCATTCCAGAAGCTTGAAAATATCCTCCAATGCCGCAGTGAAAAGCTTCGGAGAAATTACATCTCCCTGCCTTACACCTCGTTGCAATTGGATAGGATTAGAGCTCTGATTTTGTACTCGGACCGACATAGTGGCGTATTCGTATAGATACCTTAGCACTTTGATGAACCTGTAGTCTACTTGGCACCTTTGGAGAGACTGCAGCACAGCCCAGGTCTCGATCGAATCAAAGGCTTTTTCATAGTCCACGAACGCCAAGCAAAGTGGCAAATTATACTCTTCGGTCTTCTGTATAATTTGCCGCAGCGTATGGATGTGGTCTATAGTACTGTAGCCTTTTCGGAAACCAGCTTGTTCGGGAGGTTGAAAGTCGTCAAGCCTGCAGGTAAGACGATTCGTAATGACTCTCGAGAACAACTTATAAACATGGCTTAGAAGAGAGATTGGTCTGTAATTCTTCAAGAGCGTTTTATCACCCTTTTTGAAAAACAGAACAACCTCAGCTCCACTCCATGCTTTAGGCGTTTTGCCTTCGAGAATGACGGAGTTGAACAGCCTCTGGAGGACTTTAAGTACCGGCTTACCGCCCGCTCTCAGGAGTTCTGTAGTAATTCCGTCATTGCCCGCCGCCCTGTTGTTTTTAAGTTGGTCGAGAGCCATACTAATCTCACACAAGCTGACGTCCGGGAAATTTTCAGTATAGCGTCGGGTAAGCTTGGTTCTAGGGTCTTTAGCCAAACTTTGATCTGGTGACTTCGTGGAGTACAATTGTCCATAGAAACTCTCTATCTCTCTCAGGATTTCAGACACGGTTGAAATGACGCTACCGTCGTCAGTCTTCAGCTTTGTCAGTTGGCTTTGCCCAATAGACAGATCTCGTGCGAAAACTTTAGAGCCTTGGTTCCGCTCAATTGCTTCTTTAATATAATTCATATTAAATAAGCGCAGGTCGCGAGTCAAAGACTTAGATATCTGCCTATTTAGCTGCCTGTACCGACTAGCATCCTCTGAGTTCAGTAGGGTCATTTCACGTCTCTGTTCCATAAGATGAAGTGTCTTGTCGGAGAGTTTCTTTGGTTTGGTACGGTGGGTTTTAAGATACTTGTACCCAACCGAACGAAGAGTTTAGTTAACTAGCGGAACTCAACGCCGCATATTGCCTTATAAGATTGAAGAAATGATATTATCAATCAAATATATACATGATAATTCAAAAATAAACATTTTTGTCAATGGGAATCGAACTCCCAACCAATTTGAAGTCACACGTCTACGGAAAAGGTTTTTCATAGAAAGCCAAATAGCCATAACTCATCACAAGACAAAAGCTTGTAGGCCGTTGTAGTAGATAATACTATTCTTCTTTAAACAATTTCCTTCGTTGGCTTTTTCATAAAAAAAATGTTCAAAGTCATTGTCCGTTCATAAAACGTAGAGTGAGCAAAGCGCTTCCGGCGGTAAAGCTTCAAGATATACCTAAAGCTCCGCCTCACTTCAGCCTATAGATTATGTAAAATAAAAGGAACTCTATTGTTTTCTTTGTTGTTTAAATTCTTGGATAGAGTATGATTTTTTAAAAGAATTATTATAATATTTATTTGGTTTTATAAATACATGTTTTATCAGATTTTGTGATTTATCAAATCCAGGATTTGAACCCATAACCATCAGATGACTAAAGATACCTCTATTTGTCTGTTTATGAGGTGAGCAACTTCCTGCAGGACTTCTTTCAGCAGGTGTATATGGATATATTATGTATATCTTTTTAATACAAGTGAATATCTCTTAAATTGGTAATCAAAAGAATATCTGTTTTATAGCAAAAGTGGTAAGAGAATATCTGTTATAAAAATAAACACTTGGCGGGTCGTGTGAGTTGTCAAGCGGACCGAATACGATTCGAAAGCCGTGAGTTGCTTACCCTGTTTGCTGTTGCGTTGCTTTAAACCAGTTAAACAAATCGCAACATGGTACTCAGCCACCTAATGTAGAAGCATATTTATAGCCACCATCAGCAGATTTTTTCACTTAAAAACATAAAAAATGAGTAATAAAGTGTAATAAAGCAATCGAAACACTTACAGATTTACAAAGCAAAGTGTTTATGTGAGTACAGCGGCTAGGCTATCCACTGAGTGTGCCTAATCCGATTTGTCGGAGGCGTTCGGAACGGATACAAGCCGTCGTCACTGAGTAATCCTAGTTGAGACTTATATTATCATGTTATTGTCTTTGGGATCATTTCAATTCAACCGTCATTTAACAATTTTATTCTATTTTAAGCATAACAGACTATTTAAAGCATAACAGACAAACAGACAGACTGATAGATGTTCGAATTTATTATATTAATATAAATAGACAATTCGTTAGAAACGGTTTAATGTAGGGTATTTTTAGAAAATGTCTAAATTTATAAAATGTCTATATAAAATGTCTGTTTTTGAAAAAGGGCGAGTTCAAATTCCGCTGCGCTTAAACTTTTTATACGATTTCCAAAATATTTTTCCCTGTGTGACAATATTTTACATTGTCATATTTTACAAATGCTTAAATGCAAGTTGCAAGTTATTTAATAATCTAGGTTTCGAGATACCCTAGCTATATGATACTTGTTTTTGTTTTTTTTTTAGTAAATCCCAATATTAGTTTCAATAATTTCAAAATGAGGAACGAAATATCTTAGCACTAGGTTCCTTTCTACCCTGTCGTGTGCGGGATACAGCGTGAAGCTAAAAAAATCATTAAATTTAATAATGTCCCGTGGGGGGACGGGTTAAGAATACAATTCCTCCCCGCCGCTGGGTAGCGTCCCGTAAAAGGCGGGTAACCCAGTAGTTTGGTGGTAGGAGATTCGTTCTCCGACTGGCTCGCGACCACTATCATGTCAAAGACGAACCGCCAAATATCTTATGATGTGTTCCGGTTCGATGGCATGTAAGCCAGCTCTCCCTACTCCCACCATTCCCATCCTTCCTCCCTCCTTCTGTCCTACATTCCCAAGGCTGGCAACGCATCCATAACTTGAATGTTGTGGATGTCTATGGGCGAAGGTAACCACTTAACACCAGGTGGGCCTTCAGCTCGTTTGCCTCCTTTATTCCATAAAAAAAAAAAATAAATAAATATAACCGTCATAATTAGGTGTAAAGTGTTTAATAAAATGCATTCCACGTTTCTAATGCAGTGTACAGTGTACGTAGCATATACTCGTACGTAACGCCGTACACATTTGCATGTAAATACAAAGCACACGTGCCAGTGAAGTTAGTTTTAATTTTCCACTTTGGTTTTAAGTTTATTACGAGAGAGCGCCAGACTTTTGAAGTCGCACTGCATTTTAATTATATTCTTGTATCTTTTTTGTTTTACTTTTAATGTGCATTTGCATATATTGTTAGGTTAAAGGTTGTAAGCAGTTTTTTGAAAATCAAAAAATGTATACGGAAGAATGTAAAAAATGTAGCCAGTCGTGGTAAACTACTGGTTGTGGGTTCGATTCCCACTCGAGGAGTGAAATATTTAATATTTTCATTTTCTTCGCTCTGGTGCCGAGGTAAAGCGCGGCGTTAACTTCCGCCACTTAACACGCAAAGCCCCCGAATTCGGCGGAAAGTGGAGAGCGGAGTATCTTAAAACTAGGTTCCCTCTGCCTACCCTGCTGTGTGCGCGATACAGCGTGAAGCTAAAAAAATGTATAGTTGTGATAAGTGTGTAGTAGTTTTGAAGACACCGTGAAAGAGCGTCTCTTATAGTGGTTGGTTGTGTGTTCGATTCCTACAATATTATATAATGTATTTATTTCTTTTCATTTCACTGTACTAGTAAGACAATGCGTGGAGTTGAGTTCCACCAGTTATCACGCAAAAGAATGTCTCTGACTTCCTCCCTTCATATTTACAGTATAGTTAAGATATATATTTTTTAAGAATAACATAAAGACACCATTGTGGTGCAGTGACATGCTTTGCATCTGACCATACCTATAATGGTTATGAGTTCAAATCCATACCCTTTTCTGAAATGATTATAAATAATTTTACAACTTATTTTTCCGCTCCTATCTCTTGGATTGGGTTTAACATGTATTTAAAAATGGGCGGACAGTTGAAAATCATTTTTTTCTAGCACTAGATATATTCCATATTCCATACTAAGTACGAGAAGTATGAGACACCAAAATCCAATACCGTTTTACTAGTGCGAGCACGTTCCACGCAAATCAGAAAGATCTTTTTGACTTTGTTTCAATGATATATATGCATTTGATCTGGAATGTTGTTTTAAAACTTTGTTTTACTACTGATGCTTGTGTTTATGTTACTTTTGTTTTCGTATATAAATTCACACATCATTTTTGAGGAATTCGTGAAATAAATAAATATAATATAACATATTAGACTATTCTAATGTTTAGTCACACGGTATTTAATTGAATTCGGGCATAACGGTTTATTGTAACAGCGTCTGACTGTTCATTTGATGTTTGATTCCCATTAATGGAAATGATTATCTGTAAATATAAATAACTCTGTCAAAAACATTTCTCCTTCTTTTAAGCTTGAGGTTTTGTTCCAAGTGTGGTTATTTAGAAGAAACCAAACGGAAAATGATACGGTTAGCTATTATATATCGTTGTCTAATAATATAAATAGCTGGCTTCAGCCACTTAAGACCTAACATATTTATGTTTAAATAAGGAAAAATTTTACTTGCCTAACTTCTTACCTAGCTTTATATGCAGGACACTTCAAGAAGTAAAAAATCTATTATATAAACGGATATAGAGGTATAACAGTGAAGTCACGGTCTGCGTCAGGCATCGCAATGCGGGTGTCACGAGCTCACACTGTTGCATTATGCATTTTTCTTGCAACCACTGGCGTCATATGTTTTGAAGTTTTCACATATTTTTCAGTCCTCATTATGAAAAATTCACGCTGAAACCGTGCCATTGAATATATATGTATATGTTTATTAAAATATTATGTTAATTTGTTTAATAATAAACAATATTTTGACTTATATTATCTAAAACGCTTTGGCATAAGAAAGACGTTGAGTTCCGTCACTCGACATGCCATGTTCTTGACAAATTATCAGGAGGACAACGGAGTGACTTGACACTAAGTTCCTTTTGATCATTCTGTTATGCGGGAGAAGCCTAGTGCGTGATTGTTGGAACTTGCTTAGCAACTTATGATGGCTTCATTCGAATACATTATAAATAAAAAACGTTAACATCTAAAAAAAAATCTATACGGTCTAATTATTTTTTGCAGCTTTTTCCAGTTGTTTACTCATATATAAATCTTCTTAAATTTATTAATAATTAGCGGCCCGCTCGCAGCTTCGCCGAGTGAACTACGCAACTGCTTCGCTATATTGCAACCCTCGGGGGTGGGTTTTTGAAAAATAAAGCATCCTATGTTTAAGCTTAGATTATCAACTATATCTATGCCAAAACTCATTATAATCGGTCAAGCGGTTTAGATTTTTCATATAAACTTTCATTCCCTATTTCAACCTTCTAGCAGACGATTTTTGAAAAAATAAGTAGCCTATGTTAGACCCAGTAACTTTTACTACTTTTATTTTAAATTTCATCCAAATCGGGCCGGTAGATTAGTTGTGAAAGCATGATAGACAAACACACAGACTTTCGCATTTATAATATAAGTATGGATTATAAAAATAATATAATAAAAGATTCATATAATTGTACAAAGTACTGAACTTTTGAGGTTTGATTTCTTGATAAATGAATATTTCAGCTTATATTTCAACAAAAGTTTAGTTAAACGTACGTATTACTGGGATTTACATATTTAACCCAAATACAAAATGCGATTAGACCGCGCTCGTGTCTAAACTCATTTGCATATAAAACACACGTATGCGGATACTTTTGTCTATGGCTTTGAAATATTAAATATACATTAGTAAAATATATATTTTTATTTTTATCATCCTTAGCTCTGGTATCACAGGCTGGTATAAAGCGCAGCTTTATGGTCGCGTTTTGTTTAAGTTTTCTTTAGCGTCACGGTATATCCCGCACGTAGTAGGTAGAGGAAACCTAGTGTTAAGACACTCCGTTCCCCACTTTCCGCCGAATTCGGAGGCGTCGCATATTAAGTGGCGGAACTTAACGCCGTGCTTTGACTCGATACCAGAACGAAGAAAATGGAAATATTAAATATTTCCACTCCTCGAGTGGGAATCAAATCCGCGACCAGCCGTTTACAGTCACACGCTTGTGCCACTGCGCCACGACTGGCCCCAACTTAAGTCCGCTTATTCTAAAGCAGAGGGTATAAGAATAATTTTGATGTAATATTTCTTTCGAGTGACAAATGAATCCATAACCATGGTATTTACAATCGTACCACGGCGCCACGATGGCCTCTACATCTTTGTTAGATTCTTTTCTTTAAATTTTTATTAAAAAATCTCAACGTTTGAATTTAGTATATGAAACCTTTGTGTTAATTAGCCCTAGATATGTTCAAACTAACTAAAACACACACTGTATCAGTTCACACCCTAGTAAGTAACAGGTTCGAATTCCAGACAAGCATTTTTTAGCCATTACTTATTTATTGTGGCCACAATAGTCATGGCCCAGTGGCACAAGCGTGTCACTGTAAACGACTGGTTGTGGGTTCGATTCCCACTCGAGGAGTGGAAATTATATTTCCATTTTTCTTCGCTCTGGTGTCGAAGTAAAACGCGGCGTTAAGTTCCGCCACTTAACACGCAAGCCTCTGAATTCAGCGGTGCGTGGGGAACGGAGTGTCTTAACACTAGGTTCCCTCTGCATACCCTGTTGTATGCGGGATACAGCGTGAAGGTAAAAAAAAAATCTTATTTATTATTTTTACTATATCAGACAGTGTGTGTGGATAAGGTAAATAGTTAGCTATCCCATAGTAAAGCAACAAGTAAAGAAACATGTAAAAATACAGATTTTATTATCAAAGTAATGACCATACAGAAACAGTCGTGGCACAGTGGAACAGTATTGGACTGTTAAACCGATGGTTGTGGGTTCAATTGCCATTAGGGAGAATGATTATATATTATTTTAATTTCTCCACTCTAGTATATAAGACAAAGCGCGAAGTTGAGTTCTACCACTAAACACCTTCCTGCCGTGGGGGGACGGGTTAGAATACAATTCCCCTCCGTCGCTGGGCAGCGTCCCGTAAAAGGTGGGTAACCCAGTAGCTTGGTGGTAGGAGATTCGTTCTCCGACGGGCTCGCGACCACTATCATGTCAAAAACGAACCGCCACACATCTGATAATATGTTCCGGTTCGATGGCATGTAAGCCAGTTCTCTTTCCCTATTCCCACCATCCGCATCCTTCTTCCCTCCTTTCCTCCATCCCCCTTAAGGTTGGCAACGCATCCACAACTTTTCTAATGTTGTGGATGTACTACTTACCATCAGGTGGTCCTTCTGCTCGTCTGAGCCAGACGCAGGCCTTTCATCAATAAAAAAAACATATAATAAGTCAATTTCGAGCAGAAAGTGGAGAACGGAGTGTCTTGTCACAAGGATCTCTCTGACTACCATGCTAAGCGGGAAGAAGCGTGAAGCTAGAGAAGTACGGACCACGTTTTAATAGTGTTAGTAAAATAGTTATCGTCATCGCTTCACTTATGTGTTGCGTTACTTATACTGTAAAATGCGATGACCTAGATGATCGAAGGCCATATGTGTGTCCCCAAGTCACCAATAATAACTATTACATATAAATGACGTAACACTATTTAAATATTAATATTAACGCTTTTTCAGGCATAGCAATGAAATCAGAGAGAATCTAGTGTCAAGACACTCTGTTTTCTATTTTTTGTCTGATATTGAGATAGTTATGGGACGGAAATTAACGCCGCAATATTTCTTAGGTATCAAGTAAACATTAATATGAAGTGAATAATAGAAATATTTTAAACACACTCTTTTTTTTCAGATTCAGTATGTGCTGTATCCCGCACACAGCAGGGTAGATAGAGGGAACCTAGTGTTAAGACATTCCGTTTCCCACTTTCCGCCGCATTCGTAGGCATTGCGTGTTAAGTGACGGAACTTAACGCCTCGCCTTGCCAGAGCGAAGAAAATGGAAATATTAAATATTTTCACTCCTCGAGTGGGAATCGAACCCACAACCAGTCGTTAAAAGTCACACGCTTGTGCCACTGCGCCACGACTGGCCCCTTACACATAGTCTCACTTAAAAAAACTTAAAATTACACTACTACTTGCTTGACATACAATTTATTATTATGTGACGTTTATGTTACCAAGACAACGCTTATCTATTGAGTCCTCCAGTATTATAGAAATAGTTGAAAAGTGAAAAATATAATAAATTGTCACGTTTCACTCAGATTTCAGAACTAAATAAAAAATATGAAGTAATTACCAAATATTAATTAACAAAATTCAATGCAATTATACATACGTATTTATCGCGGCTAGTCATGGCGCAAAGTAAACGCGACTGGACGTGGGCGTGGATTTGATTCCCAGTTCAAGAATTGAAATATTTATTTAATATTTCATTTTCTGCGCCCTGGAGTCGAGGCAAAGCGCGGGGTTGAGCTCCGCCACTTCACTCACAATGCCTCCAGAATTGGACGGAAATTGAGGAACGGAGTGTCTGAACATTAAATTCCCTTTTGCCCTGCTGTTTGCGCGATACAACGTGAAGTTAAAAAATAAACAAATCTATACAAATAAATAGATATGGAGTGTCTGTTTTTTAATATTAAAATAACCGCTTTTTAATAAATACATATGTATGTTGTGTCTGTCTATCTGTTTGTTTCGGCTAATCTCGGATGGACAGATTTTGACGGGACTTTCACAGGCAGACAACTAATGTAATAGGTTGTAACTTAGGCTACTTTTATTTTTTTTCCAAGCGGACGAAATCGCGAGCACAGCTAGTTAATATTAAAATTCAATACAATCCCACATGTTTATTGAACAATGCATAAATAAAACGCGTCGTGACAAGTGTCACCAATCACATGACACTCTTCTCAACAGTTGTTAATGATAGAGAGTAAGTATTTATAAGGATTTATGAGTAATCATCGCGACTTAAGTATTTTATACCGATGAATGTTTACTTTCCCACAAAAAGATCATTAGGGAATGAAAAAGTGGCTTTTAATACCGTTTGATTTGAATAAATGAGGACGATTTGTTGGTTGAAATTAATTAAAAATGCTAAAGTATGCTAGAGATACGTTTAAATTAAAAAAATGTAATGAATGATTTAGGACATCGTGGCGCAGAATGAAAGTATGTAATATGATGATTGTGGGTTCGAGGAAGATTACTATACTTATTATACTTAAATTAAAAATATGTTTAAAAAACGAAGGGGAATTTGAACCCGCGTCTCTTGGAAGCCTTCCAAGCGGCCAGAGCGCTGCTAAGCCATGCGTTCTGCATCCGCCTGTGTAGAAATTCTTATACGCTTATTATTGCAAATGATTTTTGTTGTTAACATCTCTGTAGAGAAATATTTAGAATCTACGAGTACTACCCAAAGATTATTTTACGAATTATCATTTTGGCAAGAGACAACCCTATTTATTAAACATTTTTAAGTATAATTCACATCTTTAAAAAATAAAAAAATATTTTAGCAGATCTATACAAATTTTGACGTGACGGGATTCGAACCTGCTCCTCTTGAAAATCGTCCAAGATCGTGAATAACACTTTGAAATGCTAAATTATATTAAAATTAATTTAGTTTTTTCACTCTGGTAATAAGAAAAAGCGCGACGTTGAGTTGTGTCACTCAACAAACAATATATGGGCTTCGGGAGGAAAGTATAGAAAGGAGTGATTTGACACTAACTAAACTCTCTTTGTCCATCCGGTTACGCAAAAAAAACTTAAAGCTGAAATAAAATCTAAAATTATTCTATCTTTGATATAAAAATTAAAAGAGATACGATAAAATTTAAAAATATATATTTATAATATCATTAGAACGCTCTCTGGTTTACAAATTAGCTAAAAGCGACCAGCGCTAAGCCGCGGTTAACTAAATGAGCGTTTGAGGCATCTTCTAAAACATTTTAATTCTTGATTAAAGGACTTTTTATAAATTTTCACTTGAAAATATTCTTTATGGAGCTATCGTAGCGCAGTGGGAGAATGTCTCACCGTAATTGTGATTGGTTGTGGATACAATTCCCATTTGAGGGAATGATTGTATTTAAATTATTTCCATATTTCTAATTCGGGCGGAAAGTGGAAAACGGAGTGTCTTGGCACTAGTAAGACAGTTAGACTGTCTTGCTGTATAGGAACAAGCGAAGGGAGATGTTTAAATTTTTAGGTTCGAATACAAACAGGCTTAGATCTTCTGAGAACCTGACTCTTAGAATTCCGATGCACTCAACAAAATTTTATAAACATTCTTTTGCTGTGCACGCGACTGCACTGTGGAATGATTTACCGCTAAATATTAAGCGTGCTAAATCTTTATATATCTTTAAAAAAATGATTAAATATCATTACTTAAGTAATGATACATCTTAACATCTTTTACAATTTCTAATTTTAACATCACAAGGTATTAGATACATTTATATTAGGTATATTTATATTATTTATGATCACATGACATTACGATATATATATTAGTATATATATATATATATATATATATATATATATATATATATATATATATATATATATATATATATATATATATATATATATATATATATATATATATATTAGTATATTATATTAGTATATATTTAAAAAGTATCTATGTATCCCGTTTATGTATTAGGATATAGTGTATGTATAAGTTAATTAATATATATATATATGTCTACACCACCCACGTTAAATTACCATGTCTCCTAACCTTAAGGTTGTCTGGAAGAAATCGCTGCTTAGCGATAAGACCGCCTTTTGTGCCTCACACATTTGTAATTATTTTTTTTTTCCTTTTTATGTTGAAATGTTAAGTGTAATTGTGGTGTACAAAAAAGAATAAATAAATAAATAAGCTGCTTGCAGCTTCATTAAGGTTAAATTGAAATTTATTTTACATACAAAGTTTCATATCCTTTTGAATGCCTATAACGTTGAATTTTGTAATATTCTTTCATAGCCCATGACTATTTTTTTGCCAAGTGATACAAAGTTTTGAGTATTTCGTGTTTAAAGAGCGAGTGACTTTTTGCTTTTATATATATATATATATACTAGAGATCAGCTCGCGACTTGACTCGCGTAAGCTAAAAGCTATTTTGTATTTTCGGAAGCTCGTTTTCTTGCTTAAAAAATAAACTATTTATAATAAGAATTTCATTGAATTATACCTATGTATATTTTAAAAAAGTATATAAATATAAAACAAAGAAATATATTTATTCTCAAAATATTTAAGCAGAGGACTGTTTGTTGTATGAAATTAGGCATTATTAAAGTTTACTGATTAGTAGAAGTGCAGGAAACCAATATTTTTCATGAATTCTCCTAATTAATCAAATATATAATACATAAACTAAAATATGTCTAACATGGTATATGTTACATACTCTTTTACATAAAGTAACGCAAACGTTGCTAAGGTAACCCATATTTTACGCCTCAACTGGTGCATTATATAATATAATGAAACATACAATAATTTAAATTCAAAACTAACAATGGCTTGTTTCATTATATTAAAATATATTCAAGTTCTCTAAATGCTAGAGTGTAAATAATTACGTCGGCGGCGGAACGAACTGCGCGGTTTACTCAAAGGCAACGTTACAAACGAACCTCTTTACTAGCGGTTAGCACCTAGTTAGGATATCAAATAATTGATGACAATATTGTTATTGTGTTCAACTGCTTGTTACATTTAAATGAAAAAAAATCTATATTTATAATAATTATATAAATTTAAGAAATTGAATGTCGAGTCGTATCGAGTGACGTCGAAAGTCTTGTAGAATGATATACAAATTCTCTTGTTAGTGTCTCTGTTAACTTGATTTAATGGATATAAACGCTTTCAAAAGTAATATAATGCATATAATTATATTTTTGAGAAGGAAATACAAAGAGATATTCTCACCACTGAGCCATGCGTTCTCAGTGGTGAGAGCGCCTGAACGGTATTCAGGAGGCGCGGGTTCGAATCCCACTGCGTTCAAATTTTTATACGTTTCCTAAATGTCTTTTTCTCAATTTTCCTAAGTGTGGAATAACACTTTAAAAATGTTTAAAAAAGTAATAAAAATATTATTAATAAAAATATATTTCGAAATATGCTCAAAAAATTCCAAACCCATAACCATCGATTTATACAATCACTTCAAATGCCCTAAATCTAAATCAGTGTTCGCTTCATTTCATAAGACACAATAGTGACAATATCTTAACGTATCGTGGCTTTGAACAATAGCAAATTGATAGTGGATTGTGTTACAAGTACATTGTAGGAGGATAGCTATTATGTATAGGTACTATGATATACCGTATTTACGCAGTAGACCCTGCAAGGCATATAGTGTTCAAATTATAGGTTATCTATATAGTTCTAAGTAGAAATTGTTACCTTTACTGAATAATAGATGTTACTTTTACTATATATTAATATAGATTTTTTGGCCTTACGTTTAGCCACCAATATAGGGAAAAGGAGCTTAATCACGATACTTCATTTTACGCTTTCTGCCCGAATTTGAGATTTTGAATTACCATAGAACAGAGAAGATTAATAAACAGAGAAAATTTGTAACGGAGAGTAACTGTCCACAATCATCGTGTTTACATTTAAATGCTGTCCAATTGCACCACGTTAGTTACCTTAAATATTTAATACATTAAGCTTCGCTCGCATAGATGAGTATTCAGAGAGAAGCTAGTATTAAGACACTTCGTCCTCCACTTTTCTCAAGAAATCTTTTAATTATTATATAATTACATAATTTCATTATATGACATGGAGGTGAGACTGTAATCACGATTAATTCAATTTCCATTCGGTAGAATGATTTATTTATTTTCATTACTCCACTCTAGCAAACAAAATAAATCGCGGCGTTAAGTTCTGCCACTCAACACTTGTCAACAACAAATGTCTGAGATTCGCACGAAAAGTATAGAATGTAGTGTCTTCATACTAACTTCTCTCTGACTCCCTACAGCTATACGGAAAAAAACGTAAAGCTGTTTTCTAATATTTAACTGAGCTGCCAATATATATAAACAAACATATTTTAATACATACATATGAATATAATCTATACAAGAACTTCTATACTCACAGTAGTCAAAACAACTTCCCACTACATGTGACAGTAAAAGTCAAACTAGCGACTTCCTAAGCACGCCGGCATGTCCCGCCAGCTCAGT
Organism: Dryas iulia moderata; assembly: GCA_019049465.1. NCBI lineage: Eukaryota > Metazoa > Arthropoda > Insecta > Lepidoptera > Nymphalidae > Dryas > Dryas iulia. The sequence continues at coordinate 15,781,853 of CM032416.1, forward strand.
TCAGTTTAGCTGCAACATGATACTAAGCATAATATTACCAAAGTTTCCATCCTGTTGCTTATCCGCTGTAAACTATAAGCTGTGCTAGATATTGCATTAAGTTTGTTAGATTAATGATATTCTTTTTGCTTTTTGATCGAGTATTTTAGGTGCGATATTTTGGGGTCGTCGTGGCACAGTGGCTCTGTCAGTGAAAAAGATGGTTGTGTGTTCGAATTCTACTCCATAATTGTGTTTTTTTACCTTCTTACTGTATCTTTCACACAGCAGGGTAGGTAGAAGGAACCTAATATTAAGACAATCCGATCCCAATGCAACGCAAAATCTGAGGACATTACGTGTTAAGTGGCGAAACTTAACGCTGTGCTTTATCGGCTCGATTATTGCATTTAAATTAATTTCAATTAAGATAAGACTCTAGTAAGACAATTGAAGGTGTTTGAGTTCTACTATTCAAAACACAATGTCTTAAGAAAGAAAAGTCAGACATTACGGTGTGAATCTGTTTCTTCTTTTTTTTTTAGCTTTACGCTGTATCCCGCACACAGTAGGGTAGGCAGAGGGAACCTAGTGTCAAGACACTCCATTCCCCACTTTCCGCCGAATTCGGAGGTATTGCGTGTTAAGTGGTGAAACTTAATGCCGCGCTTTACTTCGACACCGGAGCGAAGAAAATGGAAATATTAAATATTTCCCCTCCTCGAGTGGGAATCGAACCCACAACCAGTCGTTTACAGTCACACGCTTGTGCCACTGGGCCACGACTAGCCACAATCTGTTTCAATATTAAGTTATCTTTACATACTCTGATCTCCTGAAAAAGACATTTTTTGACACTACATAAAACTATAATTATATTCTATTAAGAGTGGAGAACAGTGTCTTAATACTAGACTTTCTCTGTCTATCTCGTTATAGCCAAATACGCGTGAGATCACTAGTATAACATTTTGATTACATACACATAAAGTTATAAGATGTCGAATCGCAATAACTCTGGAACGTTTAATAACATCTCGATTTGGCCCCAGAAGGGAATTCCAAATGGTCTCTATTATAACGCCGAGGGTTCTTAATAAGATCGAACTACTATATCACTGTGTACTTCCTTCCGTCTTGGAGTAAAGCGGAAGTAGTTACCTTGCTTTTTTATCATCGTTGATATCCGGTTCGATTCCCTGTGGGGAATGATTGCATTTTATTTTTCCATTCTGGTGATAAGAGCGTGGTGTTGAGTTCCTCCACTCAATACGCAATGGTTTTGGGTACAGGAGGTAAATGGAGATCGGAGTGTCTTGGCACTAGGCCTACTGTGTTTACCTAGGTATGGAGGAATGCATGCATGCATAGAGAATCTAACTGATTTAAGGACAATTTTTCCTTAGTTGTCATTATAATAGTTTCTTCGTTAAGTCTTAACCAAATACGAGATAGGCTACTAAGACTTCTTCTTTTGTGTTGGATTTACACTATGCTTCTTTTAGGTACGAGGTATATTCGCTAGCGAGTCCTAAGGACGAGATCTAATGCAGCTGTTTGTTTTAATATGACAAACGGTCACAATTAGTTTTAAATAATATTTCAGTGGATGGAACTTGAAATTTAAACTTATAACGTTGAAATATATAACCACGAGGTGATATAAATTAAGTTAAAATATTATTCTTTTCCTTGGTGCAACTATATTGTAATATTGCTTGCTTACTTTTTCCCGTATAGCAGGATAGGCTGGAACGCCTAGTATCAAGACACTTCGTTCTCCACTATAATTATATAAAAAATATTATTTATATAAATGACGAGACATTTTTTTCAAATAAACCTAAATAATATATAATATATTTCAATTTTATATTAAGCAAATTAAACGTAACAAAAATGACAAATCATTAGGAACTAAACAAACAAAACAATGAAACGTTTTCACTCAAGTAAAAGGAAACCCAACGACGTGTGTATTAGATTTACATAAAGATATCGTATTTGAAACATCGTTCAACACTTCCGGTTAATTACGCGCTGAGTGGCTGTCAGTCAGTCAGTCGCTGGGACTGTCTACGTTTATGTTAATATAGGTACTTGGAAATATATTTGACGTACTGTGTATGTTTTTCTTCACTTATTTTATATATTTGGCAGAATATAATGAACAGATATATCTATAACTATTTACATTATAAGAAACTTACAAGACAGGTGTTAAGGGACACCTGGATGGAACGAAGTTCCTTTCTATTAATTAGTGAAGGAATTGTAATATATATATTTTTGAAGTCAGAATAATATTTTTTTATTATTTATTAAACTATAATTAATTAAATTTATTATTTATTTATTTTCTTTTTAGCTTCGCACACAGCAGGGTAGGCAGAGGGAACCTAGTGTTAAGATACTCCGTTTCCCACTTCCCGCCGAATTCGGCGGCATTGTGTGTTAAGTGGCAGAACTTAATACCGCGCTTTTACCTCTGATACGAGAGCGGAGAAATGGAAATATTTTTAATTATTCCACTCCTCGAATGGGGATCGAACCCACAACCAGTCGTTTACAGTCACACGTTCGTGAAAATGTGCCACGATTGGCCCTTGAGAGTACGGGAGAATAGAATGAACATGGATATAATTATTTACATTAAGAAAAAAAATAAAAAAAACGTATAATGCTACATATTCACAGGGCTTGGACGGTTTCCGATTAGAGGCGCAGGTTCGAATCTCGCTGCCTTCAGATGGTTATACGTTTTATTATAATAATTTTCATATCCTAGTAACATAATAGAATAACACTTTAAAATGTTTAATTATTCACATAAATATAGAAGAGTTTTTAGGTGTAGGTAAAGTTATATTATGTCATCGTGGTAAAATGGGATAGCGTCGTCTGTATTAAGCGTTTTTTCGTTTTTTTGTTTTTTTTTAGCTTCACGCTGTATCCCGCACATAGCAGGGTAGGTAGAGAGAACCTACTGTTAGGACACTCCGTTCCCCAGTTGTAATTAAATTATTTTAATTCTTTTAATTTCATCATTCTGGTACCTATACAAAGCGCGGCGTTTAATATAATAAAATTTCGCCATTCAACACATAATGTCCCAATTTCGGACGGAAAGTGGAAAACAGACTGTCTTGACACTAGATTCCCCCTGATTATCCCACGATAAGCAAAGAGTGTTATTTTTATAGTCTTAATTTGAATTTGAACCCCTAAACGTCGGTCTTTACCGTATACACTCCATATTAATGCACTGATGTTTATTTACTAAGCAAATTATATAACACAATGGGTCTAACAATGGGGTCTACATGAGTTAGTGAGGCATGAGGCTGGCTATTATAGCCATTATGCAGACTGCTCGGAACCCAATTGTAAGAGTAGGGTAGTTGGCAACTTGGTTAAATAGATACGACAATCACTTTGCTACTGTATGTTGAGATTTATAGCTGAATAACTGATTTTATTGAATTTTTAGAGAGAGTTTAGTGTCAAAACACTCCGTTTTATTTTTTTCTTTTTCGCTTAATATTATATATTGAGTGAAGCTCTATGTCACGCTTTGTTCATGATTACAATATGATTTATTCTGAAAAAAAATGATAAATTTTAGGCTACGTTTCCTTATTTCGGTTTTTAAAGATATTTTGTTGTAACTATAAAGTGAATACTGCGCCCCTGTGCCACGACTGTGTCGTTTTCACTCTTCTTTGCGACAGGCAAAAAACCTAACTAATTTTAAGGATACTTCTAACTTTGCTAAGGATACTTTTATTATATACATCTTTCTTACAATCATCTTAAGCTACGATCTGTGATACGATCGTCAATATGTTAAATATTTTAAAAATATAATAACTTTTAAATAATACCTAACGAGGAGTGTGAATCAAACTCACAACCATTCAACATGACCAGATACTCTATATAACTATGCTATAATAAACTATAATTTATCTAGCAATCTAAGCATTTACAAGAACTTCTCACAACTAGAAAAATAAAGCCATAAAACTACAATTCCTAGTACTTCTATTCAACGTTCTAGTTCTATTAGCATACGATCTGAGTCGTGAAGTAGCTAAGTCCCCTAAATATCCTGGCGTTTTCAATCTAAAGGGCGTCATTACAGCAGTTCTCACGTTCGATAGTATTCTTTGGCTCGGTTCAGAGCAAAAGTGCTAGCTATTTGGCACTCAACCAACTGCATTGAAAACTAATGTATTCTATAGTATAGTAATGAAGTGATGTTTAAGCTTTTATACGGTTATATTTTAAATTTTTTGTGTTCATTTTATATTTTTGTTGTAATAATTGAATGAAAGGTGTTTTTTTGACATTTTCATAATTTGTACATTTCTCTTGTGTTTAACGTACTTGAGAGATAATTAACTCCGTTCTCCACTTTTTGCTTATTCAGATGTACATCCTGAATGTAATGTCGCAAAATTTAAATATTTTAAGTAATAAGGATCTTTTGTTTTTGGCGATTTTAACACATCTTGATGATCAATGAAACTTTTTTATGAATTGAAATAGTTCCATAGGGATCTGAATGAAATAGTTCCATAGAGAGTAAGATACATTTAGCTCCTTCTACAATAATTCAAGGCAGTATGCGAGACAACTAAGAAAACACTGGTGGTAGGTTAGTAAATGAAATTTATCAGCTGACAGACGAATCACATGTAATTCTTCACGTGAACTATTATAAAATGTTCGAAATTTTGTTTTTTACCCGCGACGGAACGGCGACTGTATATGTGTTTGGGGTGAGAGGTTGTTTGTTTGTTTGTTTGTTTGTTTGTTTGTTTGTTTGTTTGTTTGTGTGTTTGTGCAAATTACTATGTCAATTATTTCCAAAACTATAAGTCCGATTTTGATACGGTTTTCTATGATAGATTAAGGTTCAATTGGCGTATGTTCTTATGTATGTCTTATTGCCTTAACTCACTAGGGGGCGCTGCAGTAAGCATTTTACGTGAAAACGAATGTTTTCAATTATCTCAAAAAATAATAGTCTGATTTCAATAGATTTTCAGTGGTAGATTCAGGTTTAATTGGTGGATGTTCTTGGATATGTTTTATCGTGTCAAACCACCAGGGGGCGCTGCAGTAAGCATTTGTTTGTACTTTTTTTGTATTTATTTGTCTAAAACCGAAACTACTGCTCCGATTAAAAAGAGTTTTCATAAAAAGATTTATCTTTGCTTGGTGCATATTTTTAGATTTTTCTTTTTTTGTTACGGGGAAAACTCACCAGGGGGCGCTGCACTAAACATTTGTTTATGCAGAGCAAAAACTACTAGTCCAATTTAGATGAAACTTTCAAGGATGGGTTCAGGCTTAATTGGTGCGTCTTTCCATATATGTGTTATGGTGACCACTCATCAGGGGGCGCTGTAATAAGCATTTGTTTGAGTTTTTTTGTGTAAAACCAAAATTTTTCTTATATTTATTTGTCTAAAACCGAAATTACTTATCCGATTGGCTAGAGTTTTCAGAACTAGATTAAGCTTTACTTCGTACATATTTTAAAATTTTTGTTTTTACGTTACGGTGAAAATTCACCAGGGGGCGCTTCAGTAAACATTTGTTTATGTAGAGTAAAAACTACTAGTCCGATTTAGATGAAACTTTCAACGATAGGTTTAGGTTTAATTGGTGCATCTTTTCATATATGTGTTACGGTGATCACTCACCAGGGGGCGCTGCAGTAAGTACATTTGTTTGTGCAAAACTAAAACTACGAGTCCGATTTGAATGCAGTTTTCAATGATAGATTCAAGTTTACTTAGTGCATATTTTCATATATGTGTCATGTATGTTTACTTAGTGCATATTTTCAAGTATGTGTCAACTCTCTAGGGGGCGCTGCAGTAAGTAGCTGCTTCCATTTTTTGTGTATAACAAAAACGACTAGTACGATTGGAAAGAGTTTTCAGTATTAGATTCCGCTTTGTTTAGTACATGTTTTTAAATTTATATTACGGTGACAAGTCACCAGGGGGCGCTGCAGTAAAATATTGTTTGTGCAAAGCTAAAATGACGAATTCGATTTGGATGCAGTTTCAGTGATAAGTTCAAGTTTAATTAGTGCATGTTCTTGGATATGCTTTATCGTGTTAACTCACCAAGGGGCGCTGCAGTAAACATTTGTTTGTAATATTTAATGTAAAACCACACCTACTAGTCCGATTGGACAGAGGTTTCTACCTGCCAGGCGCTGCAATAGGCATTTGATAACCAGAAAGCATGGGCTTATAATTTTTTTTGGATTTGCATGAAGATTAATATAAAGTATTTCGAAATTATGTAATAATATATAATGTGTATCTATACACTTTAAAAAGTTTAAAATAAAAAACAAAATTAAAAATTTTGAAAATACCCACGACGGTTTAATTGTAATTGAAAAAGGATAAAATAACTAGAAATCCCCCGCCTAAAAGAATATATGTAACGAGATGATGGGGACAACTTCGTCGGGGGCTGCCAGTTGCAACCTCTATTTTAAATATAGTAGCTAACAGTATAGATTTCGTTCTTAAAGTTTTTAAAAGGAATACCAGTTATCAAAACTGTAAATTTATATTAATATTTTAATTTTTTCCTAAACCTGTTTTAACAGCATGAAAACCTAGGAGAAGTTAGCAAACTTAAAGTAATGGCAGCTCCGACGAAGTCGTCCCCATCATCTCGTTACATATATTCTTTTAGGCGGGGGATTTCTAGTTATTTTATCCTTTTTCAATTACAATTAAACCGTCGTGGGTATTTTCAAAATTTTTAATTTTGTTTTTTTTTTAAATATATAATCACAAACCAAACTGAACACAGTTAATCCGAATAAAATGTTTTAATTTCCAAATAGTTGGGGCCAGTCGTGGCGCAGTGGCACGAACGTGTAACTGTAAATGACTGTTTGTGGGTTCGATTCCCACTCGAGGAGTGGAAATATTTAATGTTTCTATTTCCTTCGCTCTGGTATCGCGCGGCGTTAAGTTCCGCCACTTAACACGCAATGCCTCCGAATTCGGTGGAAAGTGGGGAACGGAGTGTCTTAATACTAGGTTCCCTCTGCCTACCCTGCTAAGTGCGGGATACAGTGTGAAGCTAAAAATAAGTTTAAAAAAAAATATCCAAATATTTTAAGCATAGACAAGTACTATTTTTTTTTTTTTTTTTTTTTTTATGGAATAAAGGAGGCAAACGAGCTAAAGGCCCACCTGGTGTTAAGTGGTTACCTTCGCCCATAGACATCCACAACATTCAAGTTATGGATGCGTTGCCAGCCTTGGGAATGTAGAAGGAGGGAGGAAGGATGGGAATGGTGGGAATAGGGAGAGCTGGCTTACATGCCATCGAACCGGAACACATCATAAAATATTTGGCGGTTCGTCTTTGACATGATAGTGGTCGCGAGCCAGTCGGAGAACGAATCCCCTACCACCAAACAAATAAAAAATATGAAACAGTCATAAGCTACCTATTACTAAGTTAAATAACAAATACATCAAGATAAACCCAACATCCTAATTTCATTATGAGCATGTCACAGCTATTTCAATAACAATCTGACTACGAAAGCTGAGCAGATGCATTTAGTCACGAGGGATACTAATTTTCATAATGGCGTTATCACATTGTATCTTACTTTGGCTATTGTCCAAATATCATATCTTTTAGGTGTTCTGTTGTCAGATGTATCTTGTACAGGTAGTATCAAGATAATAATCCTTACTTATCTGAGGCCAGTCGTAATGCAAAGGCATGATTGTTGTGATTATAAACGCATAGGTTATGAGGTCGATTATAATCAGTATAATATTTACATTATCATTTCTTCGCTTTGAGTTCCGCCGCGACCAAGTGCGGCTTTGAGTTCCGCCAAGCAACAATCTCTCGATTTCGGACGGAATCTAAAGAGACAACCCGTCCTATGTTCTTAACACCAGGTCCACCAGGGTTGTCTATCCCGGTACAATAATCGAAAGAGTGTAAAGAAAAAATAATTTAATGCGAAAAATATCCGATGATATAATTGTACAGTTCACAGATGTGGGTTGTGAGACTATGTTCGAATTGTTTTCATTCCCTATTATAGTCATGAGACCAAAGCGCGGCCTTGACTTACGCTACTCAACACACAATCTTTTGCTCGGCAGCAAAGCAGAAAACCTGCCTACCCTCCTATACGCACAAAAGTGTGAAGCTGATTTTAATGATTTATTAATTACATATTTATTTTCTTTTAGCCCCAAACAACAAATAAATCAGTTTTGATTTTTACGCACATAATATCACAATATCTCATCTATTATAGTTCATAACTCTTATCAAAAACGATACAGCAAAACTTACACAAATCCTATACAATTCACTTAGAAAACATTATCTCTTTCACAATATAATATAGCTAAAAAAAGTATAGCGTATAGCGTGGCATTTCGTGTGAATAGCGGTTACATTTTATTTGCCGTGTAACAATGGACCGCGGCTATACGAGTACGTGCACGTACGTATTCGTTGGACACCTCCCCGTGGCGGGAATCACGACGCATTGTCCAACTTGATTTATATAGTGGTTGTATAGCCTATGGATTAGAAAGAAAGGAGTAAAAAAATAGATTATTTTTTTTTCAAAGCAGGGAGAAAATCTAGTGATGAAACACTCCGTTTTCCACCTTTCGCCTGAGATTCAGAAATTGCGTGCTGACAGAACTTTCTCTTAGGTACCAGTACAGAGAAATGAAAATGATTAAATATAATCATTAAGCCGAGTGGGAATCGAATCCCAGCACCATTGAGTTGACAGTTCGCTTTTCCACTATGCCACAATGGCCTCAGCAAATATATATTTTTTTATTTAATGAAAACAGTAAGGATTTTATGTTAAATTCCTTGTTTGAATTTCATTATGTTGGAGACAAATAATTGTGAAGTGTCTGGTAGTATAAAAGATAGCTTTGAATTTCTATTTTTTACTCTACATATTTTTTACTCTTATGTGGTTAAAATATGTTGGCTTTTTATATCTATTAAATATCAAAAGATTACGTATCTAAAATTTACGGAAAGCAGAAAATAAACTTTTTACTAAATTCTCTCCGCTTCTACAAGATACGGTAATAGCAGAATATTAAAAAAAATAGTATATCGTTATAACTACACCAATTAATATGAGGAAGCTGCATTCTATAGGCTATGGCATAATGTTATAGTCTCACGCTAGATAGCAGCCTGGTATTTTGTACTACAGCATAGAATAGAAGTTGTTTGTTATTTTATTCATGGTATTGTTACTATACAACATAGTGAGTATCCTGTGAGGATAAATTTCATAAACTACTTTGGACTTTCACCAAAATACTGTTTTGCGGAAGCTTTCGATGTTATAGTAAAGCTTCATTTGAACTTTGCTCGCTAAAATGTTTGAATAAATATGGCTTAGACTTTTACTGTGAATGGTATAGGTTCGATATTTTTTAAATAAGAAAGTTAAGGTAATTTCAATATTTTCCTTTTTTTTTATTAACTTTATGGTCTCAACATGTGTGAATGTGAACCAGTGCAAAAAATATGAATTTTGAAATTTTTGTCTCTTGTAATTTGATTATGTATATAAAATTTCAAGGTACCTATGAAGGTACGTTGAAACGAGATAAAAAAGCATAGTGTTTGGTTACACTATAAATGAATATGCTATTCAAGTGTAATAGAGAGAACAGATTCTCTGTATTCCACTTTAATAGCATAATAAATAATTAAAAAAAAAAATATTTCTTATATTCTGTTTTGTAACCTGTTTAAAAAGAATAGCGTTCAAATGGCGTGATCAAATAAATAAAACATAGAAAATCCCCCGAGAAGGAATCCAAACTACGAAAATCATACTTTTATCCTATCACTGTACCACGATAGTCTCATATTATAATGTCAGACCATTTATAATTCCCACACAGCCTCACAGGTATATAACTCTGCGGCTCCAAGCCGATGAGGTGGTCCGGACCGGGGCGCTGGCTGCCGGCCAGATGGCAAACATGTGTGGACTTTATTTGCCCTTCACGTTCACGTTCACGTTCACGTTCACTGCAAAAAGCTTAGTGTGGAGCAGAAACTAATTTCGAAAGTTTCTGACGAGCTTTTTCTATGTCCTGCCCTGCCCTTTGTGATACGATCAAATATTGGAGCGAAGACTTCTTTTTTCGAGAATTCTTCTGCAAGATCGATAGGGGCTCGATTTGTTGGTGTTTTTTCTTATATTATACCGTTCATTTAGTAAGCAAAGTTACGTATTAGGTGATAGACGAATGGTTTTCAGTTTTTTTAAGTAATCAAACTAACTTCACTTGTTGATTTTCGAAACGACGAAATTCAAATAATATATCCGTAAAAAATCTTTAACTATATTAAATAAAAACAATTTCACGTTTCTATCGTACAGCGGGGTAGTCAGAGTAAACTCAGTGTTAAGGCACTCTGTCCCCCTCTTTCAAGTGATAATTGGCCGAACCCAACGCCGCGTTTTGACTGAGGTGCCAGAGAGAAGAAATGAAATAAAAAAATATAGTCTTTTCTCGAGTGGGAATCGAATCCACAACCTGTCCAATGTCTACAGTCAGACACTATCACACTACGCAATGATGGTCTTTATGATATATTAATATAGTTAAAAAACTCTCTTCTCTACTTAACTATAATATTTGTAAGTAGAAACAGCCAATACTTGACGACGTAGAACATGGAATCTACATATTTTACTTAAGACATAAGACTAAAGACATTACACATTACATTGCTCTTTAAGCTGGTAACAGTAGTGTTGGCGAACACTTGCTTGGCAACATATAATAGTTGGCAAAGTGACAAAGATAAGCTTTCTGGCAAAAGAAAATGAGTATCGCGTTTCGAATCCTCTGACTTGAAATATGTAGTGACTACTTTCTATGTTCACTTTTTCCCTCTTGATAGATGAAAGGAAAGTTAATATAACGTGACGATTGAATTTTTATGGACTAGAAGGAACTAGCCTACTTGCCTGCGTTGTATAGGAGATATCTCTGCCAAATTTCAAGTTTGTAACAAAGAATAGATTTTTATACAAACTTGGGAGAGCAATTAGACCCCCTTAATCCGACCCTGTAACAAAATCAGTTTTTAATGGACGTCTATCTAGTAACTATAAAGTACTTGCCAGTCAAATTTTATCAGTGCACGTCAAGTGGGTTTCGATATTTTGTAATAACCTTGGCCTTTGTCTTAATGACCTTTCCTGCTGAAATACCCATCATGTTGAACAACTTTTATTAAGACGCAATTTCCTTATATATTTCAGATCTATTATGGTTCTACATCAAATATTACATTCTTCAAAATCAATAATAACCTAACTCTTGCCTAAGCTTAAAAGCTACACAACAAAAAAAGTTTCACTAAAATCCGACCAGTGATTCCAAAGATCTACACATAAAAACTTACTGTTTTCACTATTTTTTATACTAAAGTATAAATAAATATCGAGATTTAACCTAGCTGAAATCAAAGTAAGGTATTTTCAGCGTAATTGAGCAACGAATCGTAGACTATAAGTCATACATACATACCTACATACATACATACCTACATACATACATAGGTTACGCGGACGTAATAGTGTTGTGCGACGGAGCGCGCGTTGGCGCCTCGCCAGGGCGGGCTGGCTTAGTGAACCTGATTTTGAAAGAGTTGAGCATTTTTTATAGATATTGTTGATACGTTTTTAGATATTGTTGTTTATTAAGATTTTTATTGTGGTAAATATAAATAATTTATGGAAACCTTGCTTGTAATATAAAGTAGTTTTGCAAATAAATGTTTTTACTTTAGTTTTATTTATTTTTATTTTGGTTATTAGAGGCTAGAGAGAATAAAGTCAAAACATTTCGTTTTTGGAATTTCCGCGAACTGAATATGCAACGTTAAATTGGCCGACATCAATGATTCACGTTGTCTTGTCACCAAAGCACAGAAAGAATAACGAGAGGTTCGAACCCGTTGTAGACTGCATTGAGTATTTAATAATTTATATTTCTGATTTTTAAGTTAATAGACTTTTTTTTTTAGCTCCACGCTGTATCCCGTACACAGCAGGGTAGGCAGAGGGAACCTTCTGTTAAGACACTCCGTTCTCCACTTTCCGCCCAATTCGGAGGCACTGGGCCACGACTGGCCACTTAATAAGTAAGTTAATAGATAAACCTTAAAAATAATGTTTTTTTAGCTTCACGTTGTATCCCGCACACAGCAGGATAGGCAGAGGCAACCTAGTGTTAGGACACTCCGTTACCCATTATCCGTCAAATTGTGTGTTAAGTGACAGATCTCAACGTCGCGCTTTGCTCTGACACCAGAGCGCAGAAATGGAAATATTTTTTTTCTCTTCCACGAGTCGGAATAGAACTCACAACCTGTCACGTTTTTAGCTACACTTGGCCCCTGTGCCACTGGCTTGACAACTTAAAGATTTACATATAATTTTCATAATTAAAATTAAAACGTTACTAAATACAATATTTTGGTCGCTTACAGCGTACACATGCATATTTATATGAGGTTTTAAAGCGAAACCACTATCTATAGTGTTTCTGAGCGCAAGCTTTGTATATTTAAACAGCTTGTTCAATTTACTGGCCTACATGTTTTTTAGTGCAAAAAGGCTTCTCGCTAAAACAACTGTTATTTTTAACGTTGAGAGAATGTTTTAAAGAAACAAATATATTGTGTCGTTGTTTATGGGTTCGAATGCAACTGGGGTAAGGTTTATGGTATAGGCGTAATTGCTTTTAAATTTTGGCCAGTCGTGGCCCAGTGGCACAAGAGTGTGACTGTAAACGACTGGTTGTGGGTTCGATTCCCACTCGAGGAGTGAAAATTATATTGTTATTTTCTTCGCTCTTGGGCCGAGGCAAAACGCGGCGTTAAGGCCCGCCACTTTACACGCAATACCTCGAATTCGGCGGAAAGTGGTTAACGGAGTGTCTTAACACTAGGTTCCCTCTGCCTACCCTGTTGTGTGCGGGATGCAGCGTGAAGCTATTTTTTTTTTTAATTTTGGTGGTCTATGTGTCTATAATATTCGTAGGTACGTACGTATCCCGCATACAGCAGGGTAGGCTGAGGGAACCTAGTGTTAAGACACTTCGTTCCCCACTTTCTCCCCAAATCGGAGGCATTGCATGTTAAGTGGCGGAACTTAACGCCGCGCTTTGACTCGCTTTGCTTTGATATTCAAATTCAGTAATATAAAAAAATATTTTTGCGAATGTCTTTGTCTTGTGTAACATAGTAGGTTCTCTTTAACTAAATAAAGATACTCTAGAGCCAAGACACGTTCTCTATTAGGCAGAGGGAGCTTAATGTTGAGGCTTTATTCCCCACTTTGTGCTAAATTCGGAGAAAGTGAAATATTAAATATTTCAACTTCACGATTGGGAATCGAACTCACAACTAGTCGTATAGTCACGCTTTGTACGCCACGGCTGGCCTCAAGTTTGAAAACTTCGTATAATTTAAATTAATTTATAAGTAATCATTACCCAAACTAGAAATCGAACCGACAACTAAATCATTATGGGTTAAATTATTGCCAAGAGAAATGATTACATTTCAATTAATTCTATTTCCTTATTTTGTTACCTGATGCAAAGCAAGTTTTGCCACTATACTTACATTGTCTCAGATTCGGATGGAAAGAGGAAATCCCTTCTTTTTTAGTTTCCCGCTGTATCCCGCACATAGCAGGGAAGGCAGAGGGAACCTAGTATTAAGATACTCCGTTCCCCACTTTCCGTCGAATTCGGAGGCATTGCGTGTTAAGTGGCGGAACTTAACGCCGCGCTTTGCCTCGACACCAGAGCGAAGAAAATTGAAATATTAAATATTTCCACTCCTCGAGTGGGAATAGAACCCACAACCAGTCGTTTACAGTCACACACGCTTGTGTCACTACGCCACGGCTGGCCCCAGAAATAACAAAAAAACAAAAAAAATATTTCCCAGACAGAAATCGAACTCACACCTTCTCTCAACAAGTTTCTATACCGCACAATAGAGTATTGTACACATACGAGTATAATCAATTCCCCACATCCAGCTATCGCTGTACCCTCGTCAGTGACCTCGCGTCGAGATGAGAGGACGCCGGAGCCGCTTTGTGTTAGACTCCGCTATTAACATCTATGATTATTCATCAAAGGTTTTAGCTCCGTACTGGGTTATATTTAATATTAATTTTCAGTAATCCTTGGATATCTTAACTGATTGCCTGTTTGGCCCAGTTTAAGTTGAGATACGGAGTGTCTAGACACTTTATTTTTTTGTAACTAACTGTTGTAATAATAGTATTATTCCCCTATATTGTGTGTTTTACATTTTTACCACACAGCAGGGTTATTACTCTCTATTGAGAGTACCTAGATACAAAACAATAATTCATTTGTCTATGGTTCTACGATACATACATACGTATGTATATAAAAAAACTTAAGATAAGTAATTCATAAGTAAGTACCTCTTCAAATTGCTCGATATTTGCACACATGTTGAAATCACAATATCCTAACGAAAACAATCAGGGTAAAGAAATAAAAAGTTAAAGTCGGTTTTTTTTTACATTTTTTTATCTTACATGTTAATTAATGTATAAATATTTTTAATTCTTTATAAAAATCATATAAGTCCAACGTATTTGTTGTTGACTAATTTCGCAGATAAGCAGAACATTGTAGTGTATATAGTGTGAGTAAGCCGTGAGTAAGGCAGTCTTATTAAAAACATCTCGCTGAGAATCCGGAGCTCTCGTGCTTTAAATTGCCTGCATTTTTAATTAAAAATAGGGGCTAGATGTTCAGAATATTAAAATAAAATAATAAAACATACAACGTGCAGCCCGTTGTCTGCGCTGACTGAATATTTTCACATTTTCCATAATCCATATACTAGTCTTCTTTTCTGCTTATTTCCGCATAACGAGATAATCAGAACCCAGTGTCAAGATACTCCGTCCTTCACTTTTCGACCAAAACCATTATTCGTTGAGTTACGTAACTCAACGCCGCGCTTTATATGAGCTCATTATTATTTCCCCGAGTGGTAATTGAACTCACAACCATTGCGTGCACGGTCAGATCCTGTCGTACTGCGCTACGACGGCCTCATCAATATCAAAATGATTTAAAACTAGGCTTTATCTACTTACGTTGCATCAATTGTATCAGAAATGCGAAAAAGAAAAACCTAGCCTGATCTTTTACTGACTTTTAGAAGTGGCTATAGGTTTAAATATTAAAAAAAAAACAGTTATCTATTGTAACATAATATTCTTCTACATCTACATACGAGTATATAGCGAGTTAGACACTGTACACCTTTGTACAACATCGGACTATATTATTATGACCTCATTGTGATCGTGACTGTCACCACTAAAGAATGTGGGTTCGATTTCTACTCGATAGAAATATTATAATTTAATTATTTTAATTATTGCGCCCTGATGAATAAGACAAAGGGCGACATTAAGTCCCGCTTAACAAGTAATGTCTTGTTTTCGGATAGAAAATGGAGAACGGAGTGTCTTCACACTACGTCCTGCCTATCTACCTTGCTAAGCGAGGAAAAGCATGACACTGTGTACATGTTTTACAAGCAATACCGGTAATAAAATATATGAATGCCTCGAATAGCGATTTTTGCTCTTACTGTTTTTATTTTTTAACATAAAAAAATGTTTGTCGAATATCTATTTGGCCGCAGCTGTCGCTAAATGTCTGCAGCATTTGTTCATAAAAGTTTGTTTCGCTTTTCATTTATACTTTTTTTATTGAAAATGATAAGAGATGGGTATAAAAATTATCACCACGAGAAAAAACTCAAATGGCAGTATATCCGGTGGGAATGAAATCATCCATTGTATACTAGATCTATAAAAAATAAAATGTTTGTACTTTTTTACTTACAGTTTTTGACCTTTGACCAAGATTTAGTCTATAATAGATTTCTAATAATATGCTTATACGCTACAAATCCAGTTAAACGAAAAAAATAGCGGAAAGACTAAAAACGACTAAAAATGCACAAATAATGGAGAAGACGATGTATGCTGTTATTATTTGCTTCAAAAGGCATTTGGGTCTTGGACCTTACTCCTTAGGACGCTAAGATTACGCTATACAGATTCTTTGAAAGTTATTACAATAACCTTTGATTTTCTTCAAAAATGATGTGAAATGAGTGAAAATTAAAAAAAACGTTCAGTACATTTTTTTTCTCTTTGTTATTTAGACGTTACAGACTCAAGGTCCGTGTACTTTCCAGCTTTTTTTCCTTTTTCTGTTTGTGATTTTTTCTCTTGAATTTATTTTAGCGAGTGGGTACACTCCGTTCAGTACATATGCACGCTTAGGTAGAATTAATTAAATTTTCCCATTATTTTAAAAACGTACTCTTCACAACGTGACAAGTGTAACATAATCACATATTTTTATAATCAACGATTTGTTTACGAGTTTCATAAATATTCGTTTAGAAAAATGATTCACGGCGATAAGTTTCACTCAACACACAGAAAACGGAGAACAGTGTGTTTTGACACTAAATTACCTCTGCCTACCCTTCTATATTAGAAATAGCGTGAAGCTAAATTTCCTTTTGCTGTTATTTAATTATTGAGATATTTGAAATTAAGTTTTTTATTGCTAAAATATATTTGACAACGAATTGCGTCTGACTTAGAAAATATTACGTTTTGATTATTCGTAACCTAACGCTTAGTCCACTAACAAAAACAAAAAGATCTCTTAAAAAATACATTTATAAAAAACGTATAACTTACCGGTCACAGTACTTGGGCGGTCTCCAAGAAGCGCGTGTTCAAGTGTCACTCAAATTTTTATACCATTTGTAAAAATGTTTTTCATATCTTAAGTGTTTAAATAACTCTTAAAAAACATTTCAAATATACACATTCCCTCAATCGGTAACCAAACCCGCTACTACTTCAATTGTAATTACATTTAACCACTACAACTACACAACTATGCAATCTCTAGAACCATAAGCACTTAAACGCATGCACAATACAATAATTTACTTAAGGCCAGATTAAGCGGATGCAAATGTCCTCAATTAGTTAAGTAAAGATAGTCGTTAGTCAGCTCGTAAAAGTCCCATCGAAACCGGACGGACGTGGCTTTCGTTTGAGTGCGTTTGCATGTAGCCTGTCTACGGACTGTATATTTATATTTTGAACTATATTCACGTTAATAGTGTAGGTTTTTTGTTTTTAATTTATTTACCTTTTTTTTATTTTAGCTTCACGCTGTATCCTGCACACAGCAGGCTAGGCAGAGGGAATCTAGTGTTAAGACACTCCGTTCTCCATTTTCCTCTGAAATCAGAGGCGTATTAAGTGGCAGAACTTAACGCCACGCTTTACCTCTGATACCAGAGCAAAGAAAATAGAAATATTACATATTTCCACTCCTCGAGTGGTAATCAAACCAACAACCAGTCATTTACAGCCACACGTTCGTGCCACTGTGCCACGACTGGCTTCTACATTTACTTACTTATTGAAAAAAATAAAGGTTCACGCTTTTTCTCGCATAAGAGGGTAGTTAGTGTTAGTCGTCTTCCACTTTTAGTTAGAAATTAAGACTCTGCATGGTAATAATTAACGCCACTAAACATTGGCGTAAATTAACGCCACATTTTGCAAAAGGTCTTTTAACCAGAGTGGGGATATGAAAACTTTAATATTATCACTCCCTAGAGCGAGAATCGAACCTACGACCAAACTGTTTACAGTCAGACATTGTCCCACTGTGCCACGATAACCTCTATACGTCTATACGTTTGAATTTACTAAAAATGTTTTTCTAAAAATGTTTTAATTATATATAATATTTAAAAAAATCAAAAGAATTATTATGTGTTATAGTAGTATATCTTATTTTGTTATACTAATTTAATGAATTTGCAGGGCAAGATACAGCCAGCTCATTCTGCAAGTATCCAAAGCTGTACGCGAGGCGATTAAGATATATATGACGGTAGTTTGATATGACAATTGTATCAACTGACAGATGAATGTCACTTCAGTCTATCCGCGAGATATGATCGAAAAGTTGACTTTTGTAAAATATATTTTTAAAATCGGAATATACTCTATTTGTTACGATGAGGTCTTTAAATAAGACACTGCAATTGAAGTTAATGAGTGTGTTGAATACAGCGGAACTGAAGGCAATGATAACTTGGTGCAACTTGAACAGAGCGCGAAATCAAGTAAGTCATGTTTCATTTAACCCTTGATAAGATGTTTGTTTAGGCCTTATTTTGTATAGCATAATATGCTAACCAAATGACCGTAGTGGCATAGTAGTACTGAGTTTAACTGTTAATGCAAAGATCGTGGGTCCGATTTCGGTTAAAAAATGAGTTTATATTATTTTAATTTGTTCGCTCGGATATCTAGACAAAGCGTGGCGTTGAGTAACTATAATGTAGGAAAAAGTGTAAAGTTTGTTGCATTTCACCAACTTAAGTACTAAGTTAAAGTGTGAAGCTGTTATATTATACGGCATTTCGCCAACTTAAGTACAATTATCTAACTTTTTAAGTACAATTATATAAATTATTTTAGAATAGATACTTTAAAAATAGATTTTTGCTATTTCAAAAGTATCACTGTCAGCAATTAATGTTTATATAACAATTACTTTAAAAAAAAGAAGTCCCGCTGAGTTTCTTGCGCCGGTTCTTCTCAGGTCTGAGGCATTAAATTTAGTGAACCGGTGGTAAACTATTTGACGTTCAAAGAATGAAGCTTGTAACTTCATAGTTAGAATAAAATTCTTTGACTTAGACTTTAGCGATTTCTATTTAAACACGCAATCACTTACAACCCCATCACAACTACAAAAAACACCAAGCATATAATAAATATAAAGCTTAAAAAACCTTCTATCCACTACTTTCATTGTCCAATACATTGTATAACAAAACCATAGAATAAATAACAGTAAGGGCAATAAAGTAAATTGTAAAAGTTGAAATATATCCGCTAACCAAATGTCGCACGCCCGCACTCCGGACACGGGTACACGTGTAGGAAATACGCTCCACATGTATTTATAACGAACAGGTAAACGATTTTATGTGTAAATGCTAAATGATGTTGTATTTTGTACTGAATTATGATTTTACATTGTTAACAAAATGGAACATTGTTAATATGAAAAAGGTGTAGTTAATTATGCAGGTATTTGTGGGTTTATTTAATTTTTTTTGAGGTTTCACTTTTTAAGTCTTACTTCGTGGCCAGTCGTGGCCCAGTGGCACAAGCGTGTGAGAGTAAACGACTGGATGTGGTTCGATTCCCACTTCGAGTGGAAATATTTAATATTTCCGTTTTCTTCGCTCTGGTGCCGAGGTAAAGCGCGGTGTTATTTTCCGCCACTTAACACGCAATGCCTCCGAATTCGGCGGAAAGTGGGGAGCGGAGTTTCTTAACACTAGGTTCCCTCTGCCTACCCTGCTGTGTAAAGCAAAAAAAAAAAACTATCCATAAAATGTGTCTCCGTGATGTTTAGTAAGTTAGTAGCCTTCGAAGCACAGTGCGACAGCATCTTACTGCAAACGCGGTTGGTTGTGGGTTCGATTGCCACTAGAAGTCTTCTCGTATCTAAGACAAAGCGTGGCGTTGAGTTCCGCCATTCAACACGCAATATCTCGACTAATGGTGGAAATGAGTGAACGGAGTGTATTGACACTAGGCTACCTCTTAATATTTCGTTAAAGGAAAAAGTATGAAACTGCTTATTGTTTAGTTTTGTTTAGTTTCATGAATTTTGTCAATCAACAAATAATTGAAATCATCTACATATTAGTTTCAGTTCCCAAAATTCTTTTCTAAAATGAACTAAAGCTAAGAATTATTGGCATATGATCTATAAGATATACTATTTATATACGTAGTAACAAAAATAATAGTAAAAAAATACAATATATTTTCAACATTTGTTAGTGTTGTTATAAAGCGGAACGATACGAGGGATCAAGTAAACAAGTTATTCAATTACATTCTAAGAAGCTGTATAATAAGTAATTCGAGGCAAAGTTGTCAATATGACGAAGATGTATAAGCGTGCTCAATGCTCGTACGTCTACTGACACCGTGTTACAAAAATATCGTTGTTTGATCTACATACATACTCTTAACAACTACATTTACTTTGTTATATATTTTTGTCTTTGTATTTTTTTCCCTGTAGCAGATTAATTATAGGATACCTAATGTGGACGACATTTCTCCTTTTACTGTTCAAGTTCGTGATATTATGTGAAGAGTGGCGGTTCTCAACGCCGCGCTTTGTCAGTCACTAAAGTGGAGAAATGAAAATAGTATAAATATCATTTCCCGAGTAGGAACCAAACCTCACAACATCACGTATACAGTCAGAAGTCATATTGCTCCACGATGGGCGAAAAAAGTAATAATAGAACTGCTTCAGTTTTTTTTTCCATATAGCAGAATGGCCAGAGAGAACATAACGTTGTGTGACGGATCTCAATGGCGTCTTTTGTCTTATTAGAGCGGGGAGTATAAGAATAGTTTACATATAGATATTTCCCCACTTAGAGAACCTCTAACCATCGCAATTATAACCAGACATCGACCCATTGCGCCATGATAGCTTCAATTTCTAACCAATTGGGCCTTTATGGTATTATTCATAAATGTTTACTTTTTTTTAGCTTTACGCTGCATCCCGCACACAGCATGGTAGGCAGAGAGAACCTAGTGTTAAGACACTCCGTTCCCCACTTTCCGCCGGATTCGGAGGTGTTGCGTATTAAGTGGCGGTACTTAACGCCGCGCTTTACCTCTGATACCGGAGCGAAGAAATGGAAATATTAAATATCTCCACTCCTCGAGTGGGAATCGAACCCACGACCAGTCGTATACAGTCACACGGTCGTGCCACTGCGCCCCGACTGACCCCACGTTTACTAATGTTGTTTATTCATAACTTTACTTTTAGGATAATATACGAACAAAACTTTCATGTTCTTTGTTTTATAATAAGAATACTTTTTTGAATCAAATAAAGGTATGTATTATATAAACATACGTGAATCACAATCGAAAAGTCAGAAAGTATTCCAGTTTACGTGAAGACTATCGCAGTGCATCTAATTGTATATCTGATGGTTGTGAGCTGGACTTCTACTTGAATTATATTTAAAAAAACTTTAATTTCTCTGCTCTGGTGACAAGACCAATTGCAACGTTGAATTTTGCCAATTTTTAATACACAATGTCGAAAAGTGGAAAAAGGTTACAAAAAGGCACTAATTTCTCTGCCTACTCCTCTATACGGGTGCTAAAATAGTAAAGCTGATAAAAAAAATAGTTTTCCATATAGAAAACTTTTCCTACCCGTACATCCGTTAGGTTCCGTTTCACACCACAAATATTCAAGAAATTTTTCGACTTATATTAGTAACAAGTTCTAATAAAAAGAGACATGTATCCAATTGCCAGCATTTGAATGGCGAAGCTTTTACTGAGTAGGAGCTGCATTGCATCAAAGCGATGTGTACATTCATATTAGACGATAACATATTGTTTGCCTCCAATATTGACTGTTTAGTCCAGGGGGTGGTTATTTAAATTAATTTCTATTAAAAAATATAAGTTATGTGGGAAAACCTAAGTTAAGTATGTTTTTATTTATTAGCTTCACGCTATATCATACAACAGGATAGGCAGAGGGAACCTAATGTAAAAAAAATTTTTGGAAGCATTACGTGTTAAGTGGCGGAACCTAACGCCGTAGTTTGTCTCGACACCAGAGTGAAGAAAATGAAATACCAAATATTTCGATTGGAATTCGAACCCACAACCAGTTGACTTTGCAGTCACACTTTACACACTTGCCAAGACTGGTCGTATAAAAAAAGTATTATTTTACAATAATGTTGTAGTATTAGAAAATACAGAAAGATTTTTCATATTTATGATTTAACGTCGAAATTAACGTTTTTGTCCTAAATATTAGTTGAAAAATGTAAAATATAAAACATTTTCAAAAATATACCAATATAAAGTCACCTCTTAGACTAGAATCCAACTCAACTTCTAGAAATATTGAATTTATATTTTAAATTCAATAAAATAGAGACTATATTTCTTTAAAGAACCGTAAAAGGCATATTGACTCGTACATGTGAATGTGAACGGGCCGAGCGCCCTTTGCAGAGCTACTGCACATTTATATCTAAATAATAAAATGGTTTTCGCCTTTTTGTTTATTTTTATTTAAAGCTTTTTAAAATTAAGCTTTTCTAAGTCTAATTAAGCTTTAATTTGCGTTTTTTGTCGTATAGCAGGTTAGTCAAAGAGAGCGTAGTGTCAAAATATTCTGCTTAATGTGAGCAAATTCTATATTTTTTCCTCAACATAAGATCAGTTTAAAAAATAATATTTATACTATGGATGTAAAATGTAAAATGTCGATATAAAGATTGTTTTTATGACCCCAAAATGTAAAAAAAAATAATTGTAACTAAATTATTTATACTACATGTTAGTTATGACAAAGACCCGAATGCTACTCTTTATGTAATCAAGTCTATATTTATATACATATATATATTATATTCCTCATTTCGAAAAATAAATCGCGGCGTTCAGTTACGTTATATAAGACTCAATGCCCATATTGGGTAGGAATTTAAAAAGCAGTGTCTTATAACTAAGCTGAAAAGAATCATGATATCAATAAACGTAAATTAGTAATATTAACATTTAAACATTTTTTTTTCAAGTGTTGTTCCACACTTAGGAAAATTGAAAAATACATTTAAAGAAAACGTGTAAAAATTTGAACGCAGCGGGATTCGAACCCGCGCCTCCTGAATACAATATTAACAAGTTCTGTTATTCACACCTTATTCTATACTATTCAGTAGTAATATTAATATATATTCAAGAAACTTCACATTTTTGTCCGTCCACAGGTAGAAACCACGTTAGAATTATATCATAAAAGCGCCGCCGTAATAATTTGTGAGAATCCAGTAATTAAGTCCGATCCCTTGTAATCCCGAGTAATTCTAATAAAACACAAAGTTCTTCAGTATTATATTTTTGGACGTTTAAAGGGAAAATTAATTGGATTCAAATGAATTTAATTAAGAAAAATGATGTTATGAAAATATGGATTCCGTTTGAGCAAAGTAAATTGTTGTTTAGGCGTAATAATACACTGACTGAGGTGTGTGTTGTAAACAAAATATATAATAGTGAGAGAAGTGGATATATTGGCTGCTTATATTTTAATGTGCTTTAGTAACGTTTTAAGTGTTATATTAAATACTTAAATGCAGCTATACATGGTTTTCCCCGCAAAGCCTTTATGCAGAGAGAATCTAGTAAGGATATTATGTTTTCTACTTTCAGACCCTATTTCTGGCGTTACGTCTTGAGTAGCCAATGTTAACGACGCGTTTTGTCTTAGAGAATACAAATGAATATAGTGTAAAATTATTCCTCCAAGTGGAAATCGAACCCACAATCGTCGTGTTTGAAGTCAGTTCAATGTCAATTTCACTGTGCCACGATAAAGGGAGTCCTTTAATATTATTATTTTTTTAGCTTAACGCTGTATTCCACACAGCAGGGTGGGCAGAGGGAACCTAGTGTTAAGACACTCCACTCCCCACTTTCCACGAAGTTTCTGAAGGCATTGCTTGTTAAGTGGCGGACTTGGTACCAAAGCGAAGAAAGTGGAAATATTTAATATTTCCATCCTCAAGTGGGAATCGAGTCCACAACCAGTCGTTTTACAGTCACACCCTGTGCCTCTGCGCCACGGCTGGACCACCTTTAATATAATATATCAAATTCATTTTACGTAAATAAATGAATAAGGGTGGTAAGTCAGTCACTCCGCCATTTATTTTGCAGCGCAGCGTCTCCAATAGAACGGTCTCTAAAAGAGCAAAAGCGTGTTAAATTGCATTTCTTTTAATGCTGTAATCCTTTTCAAGTTCGCTTCGCACGTTTCTTATTTCTTAAATTCTTGACTCGTCCCGACTTAGTCCTCACTTGCTTGGGAAATAAATACTTTGTAACTTTAGGGAATTGAAATTTTTAGTTTTTTTTCTTCTTAGTCTTAAGCTTTTTCTGGTATAGTGGGATAGAAAGAGAGAATCTAGTGTCGAGGCTCTCTTTTCTCTACTTTTCGACAGAGATTGAGATATTTCGTATTAAGTGGAGGAACTCGATACTAAGCTTTGTTTTCAATAGAACAGAACAAAGAACCATTTTTTTTTCCGAGAATCGATCGAATTCCCTATGAGAAGCGATTGCAGTTAGACATGTTATATACTTTATTTTTGAATATACTTATATTTGAATATACTTTAATTATCTTTCAGTTATAATAATCTAATTAAAATGTTTATTTACCATTTATATAGATATAGTATTAAAACACTGTTACCTGCTGTTTTTTTTATAATTCACACTGTTTCCCACACACAGCAGGTAGGTAGGCAGAGGAAATTTGGTGTTAAGACACTCCGTTCCCCATGCACCGCCGAATTCAGAGGCCTTGCGTGTTATGTGGCGGAACTTAACGCCGCGCTTTGCGTTTTTTTTTATTGATGAAAGGGAGGCAAACGAGCAGAAGGACCACCTGATGATAAATAGTACCTTCGCCCATGGACATCCACAATATTAGAAAAGTTGTGGATGCGTTGCCGACCTTAAAGAGGGAGGAGGAAAGGAGGTAACAAGGATGAGGATGGTGGGAATAGGGAGAGAGCTGGCTTACATGTTATTGAACCAGAACATATCATCAGATGTTTGGCGATTCGTCTTTGACATGATAGTGGTCGCGAGCCAGTCGGAGAACGAATCTCCTACCACCAAGCTACTGGGCTACCCGCCTTTTACGGGACGCTACCCAGCGGCGGAGGGGAGTTGTATTCTAACCTCTCCCCCCACGGGTAAAAACTTCGACACCAGAGCGAAGAAAATGGAAATAATAAATATTTCGACTCCTCGAATGGAAATCGAACCCACAACCAGTCGCTTTACAGTCACATATAGTGCCACGGCGCCCCATTACCTACTGTTATTAATTGATTTTCTGTTTCACTCCGGACACGTGGTCCATACATGCTAGTTATTTACAAATTATTATTATTTTTTTCCGTTATAGCGTAGTCTGAATGTAAACGCGATGGTTGTGGGTTCGATTCCCACTCGAGGATTACCTCATCATTAGATCACCATTAAATTTTATTTTACTTTTCATTTCTCCTTTTAGTACTTAAAACAAAGCACGTCTTGATTTCGGGCAAAAAGTCGACGACGGATAATACACTAGGTCCTCTTCGAACTACCCCGAAAAATATGTTTTTATCTATTTCCAAAAAACCTATATTTTAAATTACATAAATACTTTTCACAAAATATTCTTATACGAATTTTCCGTCAAATCTAGTGTTGGGTGAAACTTTTACAAAGTATTAAAGTGATGTTTAAGTTGGCGTCACTTTTCATCCTGTTTCTGATCTCTTCCCGTCGCGCTCCCGCCTGCCGCCCAGCGTCACTTTAGAACAGGGATCACGGGTGTTCCTGACTCTCTTATATCCTCTCGAGATGGATTTACTATGGATTTTTATTGACCTCTATAATGTGTAATATATGAATTTGTTAACATTTACTTGGAACTTTGTCTGCGTGAACTGTGAAACATAAAGCCTTTTTTCTTGTTTCCGTAAGGATTTTGAAAATGACGTTCGTGGTGCTTTTCAACACGCTTCAAAGATTCATATATATATTTTCTTTTATTTATTTATTTTTTTTAGCTTCACGCTGTATCCCGCACACAGCTGGGTAGGCAGAGGGAACCTAGTGTTAAGACACTCCGTTCCCCACTTTCCACCAAATTAGGAGGCATTGTGTGTTAAGTGGCGGAACTTAACGCCGCGCTTTGCCTCGACACCAGAGCGAAGAAAATGGAAATATTATATATTTTCACTCCTCCAGTGGGAATCGAACCCACAACCAGTCATTTACAGTCACACGCTTGTGCCACTGTGCCAGAACTGACCCCAAGAATCTAAATTTAAATGTCAAATTTCGTACGTAGTATGTATGTCAATCAGAAACTGAATAAATATTTCAAATATTTATTCAGTTCGTTCAAAATAATTTCTTGTTATTGTAGTCATTGTGGCAAGAATATCTTGGAAAATTTTAACTATCTTCAGATCCAGATATTAATTGAAGCAAGTATTTTCTCCACTTTATTGTTCGTCAATCGCTTTTATAATAAAATACAAAAGAATTAGTGATCTATTTTGTCCTATCCATTCCTAGAACAATAAGCTCGGAGTTCCTTCAAATATATAGGAGTTTTGAAAATAATAAATGTCTATCTGTTAGAGCTGTCTCGGAATGCAATTTGACATTTTTCACATCTACTTTGTTCCAAACAAAAATTATGAATGCAAGCTTTGTACACGTCACTCATATTTGTTTGGAGATTTCTTTATAGAAATAACGGTATATTACGATTTTGGTTATATTTTATGTTATTTAAATACGATGCTTATTTGATTTGATAGAGTATATTTGAATACTTTTGAAGTGTTATTCATATACCTTAAGACACAAAAACATTTTTAGAAAATGAAGAACATTTTTAAGAGCTTTCCAAGTTTTGTTGTTAGCGTCTCTGTAGAGTAATTGTTCTTAGAAATAGTCATTAGATAGGATACAGTTTTAAAAATCTCTACAGAGAGACGCTTATAATAAAACATATTTTTATAATAAACATATAAAAATTTCGTCGGATAGAACTATGACATAGCAGTTAAAATGTATTGAATGGTTTCCAAAAGACATGTTTTCGATTTATGCTACGTTCAAATTTTTATACGTTTTCCTAAAATATTCAATATAGGAAGGGCTTGATCAAAGGTAAAACAATTTCCTCATATTATAATGTGTTTGATATGGACATTAATTAATATTTATTTATGCTACTAACCCTTTGAACCCTTTAAAACATTATTCATACACCTTAGATTATGAAAAATGTTTAATTATATATTGATTATAAACAACTGACGTTAATAACGTAAATTCATTTAAAAAATATCCGTGAATTTATTTACTATCCAGGTACGTAATAAGTAGCTGTATGTTATCAAAACTTTAAGAAATGTAAGTTGCAATACAAACTTAATTCTTATATAGCTTAAGCAGAGAGTCAAGACACTTTTTTTTCCATATTCTGAACTACAGACTATAGGCCCCATAGTGTGACCAGGCAAACGGAAGTGATTTAAATACAATTTTCTAGTGGAATCTAACTTAATACTATCACGTATTGTCACATACTGCCATTGGGCCATAATGATTTTTTTTAATTTTCAACCATCTTCTGATTTGACATATTTATATTATACATACATTTAATTTCTACAATAAATTAAAACAATAGACAGTAATGTTAAGTAAAACAATGAATTTTCTAAAACCATTCACATTTTCAATGAAATTTTCGAATTCACATTCAACAAAATAGAGTAACGTTCAAATAGTCGCTTCATTTGATAGATTTAAATTTAAACTGTTAGCAAAAGTTATCAATTAATGTTCCCAAATAGAATCCCACTTCCACACAAACTTATATAAAGCTATCTGCGGACCATTGCGCTTGTTCAAACAGCGGCTAATATTTGAGCTGGTGCGGACTTCGGAGCTAAAATATCATAGAGAAAATTACTGCGAAGAAAACTATAACGTAACTCTAATATTACATTTTAATAGGATTATGGTTGTGTATGTATGGAAGTTGTGGTTTTTGGTATTAGTTAGGATAACGTGGTGTAGTGTAAGTCTAAATGTCAACGGTTGATGGTTGTGGGTTCGATTAATAGTCGGGTAATAAATAATTTAAATATAATTATTTAAATTATTTTCGTTTATTTGTCCAGATGACGAGACAAAACGCGGTGTTGAGATCCGCCACTCAATACATTATGTTTTTGATATGAAGGAGAAACGTGAAATTGGTATTATATATACTTAAAAAGTTTACTATAGTGTTGGATTTGATTTACAAATCAGGTTATAATTAGTTCTGAGGTCTTTTTAAGTAAGTATACATATATATAAAACTTGAAAAACGTAATTTCAATTATTTTCAGCTTATTTTAGTATATTACTTAAGTCAAAATTTATAACCACTTGTCTTTGACTTTCAGGCTTATCCATACTATTATCAAAAAATAAATGCATATTAACAAGATTTACAAACGTTTATATAAAGAAACCTTTACCATGAAGCAAAAGCAATAAGATAATTTCATTTAAAGTGTAACAGACCCTGAAGCGAGTCGACGGTATAAAGTGAAAACATTCGGTTTCAGACTTCAGCATATTTAATTACGGATAATATATTCAATTCATTTGACTAACGAACGCTATCGATTTGGTTTTTTAGCTGGATTAAGCAATTTCAATTTCTTTGTTATTTGAGATGCGAGCTTTTAAAAGTTTCAAATGGGAGTGAAGCTTTTGTAAATAGACGATTAAACGTTTTTATAATGCTTTGAAATAGTTTTAGAACTGCGATTGAAAGTTTTACTTAAGCGGTAATGTTAGTCGGTTATTTTTATGTTTTTATTATATTATGGAAAGGTAGGGTGAGATAATCTAGTGTCATGACACTCCGTTAGTGACGTATTTGAATAATGAAGCATTATATATTTTCAAATATTAAATAATATGCCTTTAGATATTTTCTTATAGAGACTTTAGATAGCTTCAAGTAATATACGTTTTTCAATGGGATTGGAATGGACGGCTAAGTAGCTTACAAGGTAGTTCTGTCTGTTTGTAGGTGCAAGATGGAAGTGATCTTTTGATTATTAACCTTAACTATTAACTAATAATCGAGATATTCATATTAAAACTATCCCTATATGAATGCTATCATTATATTATGTACATATGTTATCACTATATTTTGTATGTTTTTTTAACTTTTTAGAAGGTTATTCAAATATTTAAGACATGAACATGAAATTCTAATAATTTAGATCCTGCTGCGTTTTATTATTTATATATTTTTTAGAAAATTATTCCCTGTTAGTTGTTGCTTAGTAGTTAGTCATTCTAATGCACATAATATCCAAAGCCACACTATTGTCAACACTAAAACTGACACTAAGTTAAAAAAAATGAAAAAATTGTTTAGTCACTTGATTTTCCCTTACAAAATTCCACATCTAAATTTATATTCTAAAAATACACGAGGAAGAACGTTTTAAGCCTCGCAACGTCACTCACGCCGCGACTCCCGATAGTTCCCGCTAACGTGTCGAACTCGAGCTCAAAGGCTTACAGCGCTTAATTGAATACATTTTACTATTTCCATTCAATGGAGAGGTAATCAATTATTAATCGCTTGCTACTTTAGGCTTTGTGTGTGTATAATTAAGCTTAGTGATATTTTCTTTTGTTTTGTCAATTTTTATTTTAGATAAAGCTTTTTTTAAGCTTTACCCCGTATTCCGTAGTGTAGGCAGAGGCAACTTAATGTTAATTAGGTCATGATATTCCATTCTACGTGGTATTAAAGTGAAGTAATCTCTGTTTTCAATCCCTTAAGAAAATTTTTGGTCAGCGGAACCTAACACCGCACTTCATTTACAATTGAATATAAGTATCTCTCGAGAAGGAATCGAACTTACATCTATCGCATTTTACAATCAGAAGCTATCCCGGTTCTTTAAAAATTTAACCTAATTTCCCTAAATTAAGTTTTTAACTGAAAATCTGTATTAGCGTGAAGCCAATAAATGAATACAACATGAATTGCACTTTTGATATTTGTCAGATATTTTTGCTTAAACTGACATATACTTTACTTAACAACAATATGGGACCAGTCGTGGCGCAGAGGCACATAGGTGTGACTGTAAAGTGACTGGATGTGGGTTCGATTCCCACTCGACGAGTGGAAATATTTAATATTGTTATTTTCTTCGCTCTTGGGCCGAGGCAAAACGCGGCGTTAAGGCCCGCCACTTTACACGCAATACCTCGAATTCGGCGGAAAGTGGTTAACGGAGTGTCTTAACACTAGGTTCCCTCTGCCTACCCTGTTGTGTGCGGGATGCAGCGTGAAGATAAAAAAAAGAGAAAAAAACGTTATTATGTTAAAATACATTCCAATAATATCTTAAGAGTTAAAGATATTCTTTCCATCCACTCGATATAGAAGACTTATCTAAAGTCAATTGTCAAGTGGAAGTCGTAATATGAATTTCACGGGTCGACCGACCGCCGGATTGTTTGCGGATACAATTTGTTACTCATTTTCGTTTGACTCTGATTTGACCCTTGTTTACTGTTCACGTTCTGTTACGTCTATATCTCGTTTAGTTTGCTCAAAATTGGCTTAATATTTTGTAATAATTAAATATATACAAAATGATGCGTAGAATCTAGACGCTATCGTAGCGCAGTAAGGCAAAGTCTGACTATGTATATAAAAATGTGTTTATTAGACACCTAATATATGTTTTGAAAAATGATATATAACAAATATAAGTTTATATAACGATATGAAAATCTATTATATTTTAAACGAGAGCTAAACATAACTATTAACTATATTTTAACATACTAATAGCATTCTTTCTAAATCACGGTAAATGATATTGGTTTATTTGGTTTAGTAAAATATATATTAAAAATTTTACAACCTACTTTATAAGTTATTTCATAATATAAATTTATATAATTAAAAATAATAACTATAAAAGTTGGCTGGTATTACTGAAATATAACTATTGTATACATTACTTTACTAACTTCAACGTTATTTTAGAATATTAAGGAAAAATGTGAATTAAGCTGTGAACTGACGTAAAAAAATACTTATTAATGAAATTCTTGTGGGCATAACAACATGTTATTTGAAGTCGCTGTTCTTTTTTGTAAAAAATAATTATTTAACATGTTAAATTAAATTAAATTAAATTAAATAGCTTCACGCTATATCCCGCACACAGCAGGGTAGGCAGAGGGAACCTAGTGTTAAGACACTTCGTTCCCCACTTTCCGCCGAATTCGGAGGCATTGCGTGTTAAGTGGCGGAACTTAACGCCGCGCTTTACCTCGACACCAGAGCGAAGAAAATGGAAATATTAAATATTTCTACTCTTCGAGTGGGAATCGAACCCACAACCAGTCGTTTACAGTCACACGCTTGTGCCACTGGGCCACGACTGGCCTCAATCGGTACTTAACATGTAATAACATTAAATATGTACTTCGCTCAGCTCTTCCTGCCATGCAGAGCAAACAGGCGGTTCCTAGTACGAGTCTATGTATATCGTAAGAAAGACCAGTATTTAATATTTTTAAAAGCTTACTAATGTTCGACAGGAAGTCTTGCAAGTCGATACCAAGTGGCCTATCGTAGTTAACATATGTATGTATACTGTACGAGTATATCTATAATTGGCACACCGCCTATCTCTGCGATGCGGATTCAGAACCTGACCTAGTAAATATTTCACTATCTTATATCAATATCTTACGTTCGTGAAATATGTTTATTTTCTTCTTAATAAACCTTATTTTCTGTTTTTCTTATTGATTTGTTTCGTAGTATGTATGTTGGGGGCGGAGTGTCTTGAGATTAGGTTTTCTCTGTTTAATGCGGGAAAATATTAATGATACATTTTTAAAATAATAAGTAGTGAAACAAAGATTTTTTGTGCTCTATTATTCCTTAAATTAGTAGTTTGATATCGTATATGTATTAAAAATTTGACTAGACTGGTGATAAGGAGTGCCCGGATCTTTGCATAACAGTGATCCGGGCACTTATCCGCACACAGCTGGGTAGGCAGAGGGAGCCTAGTGTTAAGACACTCCGTTCCACACTTTAAAATTCTGTTTTGAGATTGAAATTTTTTGAATTGATTTTGCCTTGAGGTGTACTTTAAAGTACTTAGGATAGGATATTTTGAGAAAATATGTTTTAATAATTTCTTAAAGAAAACATGTGTTTAAATTTAGCTCAATTTTGCAATAAAACAAATAATAAAGGAATATTTCAAATAAATTTCGTTATAAGTCGTGGCCAGTCGTGGCCCAGTGGCACAAGAGTGTGACTGGAAACGACTGGTTGTGGGTTCGATTCCCACTCGAGGAGTGGAAATTATATTTCCATTTTCTTCGCTCTGGTGTCGAGGTAAAGCGCGGCGTTAAGTTCCGCCACTTAACACGCAAGCCTCCGAATTCGGCGGAAAGTGGGGAACGGACTGTCTTAACACTAGGTTCCCTCTGCCTACCCTGCTGTGTGCGGGATACAGCGTGAAGCTATAAAAAAAAGGTTTCGTTATAAATGTACATTTTTCTTTACACCAAAATAGTTTAGTACTTCTTTTTTGCCACTTTATTTATAAACTTACGAACTAACATATTACTTACGTTACCTTCGTAAATCAATCTCACGCACAACCTACATCAGACCCTGAAACAGGCTTTACCTTTAGCAGCACCACTAACATTGCATATTTGTTGTACCAGAATGACTGATTGCGAGGAGTAATCACTTAATGTAGGAAATGTAAATCACTGGGACGTAAACTAAAGCTTTGGACGTAAAGTTCCCTTTGTGACTATTATGTCCTCATTATGTTTGTGTGTCTGTCTCGCCTAATGTTTAATGTTTATAGGTCATTGGGACGTAGTGGGATAGTGTTTAATTGTAATTGGTTGAAGGTTCGATTCCTATTTCGTGAAATAACAGTAATTTCATTATTTTTGAAAAAGAAATTTAGAAAACGTATAAAAATTTGAACGCAGCGGAACTCGAATCCCCGCCTACTAGAAACCGTCTGGGTGGTTTAACCACTAAGCTATGAATTCTACTACCAGCGCGGATTCGAATCCCGCTGCGTTCAAATTTTTATACGTTTTCTATGTGTCTTTTTCAATTTCCTAAGTGTGTTAATTATACATTAAAATCTTATAAATTATTCATGATTTTTGTTTTTCCTCTCTGGTGAACTAGTGAAAGCGCGGCGTTGAGTAACTTAGTTCAATATTGTCTTGACTTGAAAGTGCAGAAAGTAGTGTCTTTATACGTGTTTTTTTTCTTGCTAATATACTATGTGAGGAGCAAGAAGTTAAATCTGCATATGTTGTTTATGAACAACTTAGTTATTCATATTTTTCTTAAGCATCAAATTCGAATTATATATTATTCGTTTACTTTTCATTATTCGGATTTCAAATTCATTTATTTTAATTACCCGCGACGGAACGGCGACTGTATATGTGTTTGGGGTGAGAGGTTGTTTGTTTGTTTGTTTGTTTGTTTGTTTGTGTGTTTGTGCAAATTACTATGTCAATTATTTCCAAAACTATAAGTCCGATTTTGATACGGTTTTCTATGATATGTTAAGGCTCAATTGGCGTATGTTCTTAGATATGTCTTATTGCCTTAACTCACCAGGGGGCGCTGCAGTAAGCATTTAACGTGAAAACGAATGTTTTCAATTATCTCAAAAAATAGTAGTCTGATTTCGATAGATTTTCAGTGATAGATTCAGATTTAATTGGCGGATGTTCTTGGATATGTTTTATCGTGTCAAACCATCAGGGGGCGCTGCAGTAAGCATTTGTTTGTACTTTTTTTGTATTTATTTATCTAAAACCGAAACTACTAATCCGATTGAAAAGAGTTTTCGGAAAAAGATTCAGCTTTGCTTGATGCATATTTTAAGATTTTTCTTTTTTTGTTACGGGGAAAACTCACTAGGGGGCGCTGCAGTAAACATTTGTTTATGCAAATCAAAAACTACTAGTCCAATTTAGATGCAACCTTCAAAGGTAGGTTCAGGCTTAATTGGTGCGTCTTTTCATATATATGTTATGGTGATCATCAGGGGGCGCTGTAGTAAGCATATGCTTGTATTTTATTGTGTTAAACCAAAATTTTTCTTGTATTTATTTGTCTAAAACCGAAATTACTTATCCGATTGGCTAGAGTTTTCAGAATTAGATTCAACGTTGCTTCATGCATATTTTAAGATTTTTGTTTTTTTGTTACGATGTAAATTCACCAGGGGGCGCTGCAGTAAACATTTGTTTATGCAGAGCAAAAACTACTAGTCAGAATTAGATGAAACTTTCAACGATAGATTCAGGTTTAATTGGTGCTTCTTTTCATATATACGTTACGGTGACCACTCACCAGGGGGCGCTGCAGTAAGTACATTTGTTTGTGTAAAACTAAAACTACGAGTCCGATTTGAATTCAGTTTTCAATGATAGATTCAAGTTTACTTAGTGCATATATTCATATATGTGTCATGTATGTTTACTTAGTGCATATTTTCATGTATGTGTCAACTCTAGGGGGCGCTGCAGTACGTAGCTGCTTCTATTTTTTTGTGTAAAACCAAAACGACTAGTACGATTGTCAAGAGTTTTCAGTATTAGATTCCGCTTTACTTAGAGCATGTTTTTAAATTTATATTACGGTGACAAGTCACCAGGGGGCGCTGCAGTAAAATATTGTTTGTGCAAAGATAAAATGACGAATTTGATTTGGATGCAGTTTCAATGATAAGTTCAAGTTTAATTAGTGCATGTTCTTGGATATGTTTTATCGTGTTAACTCACCAGAGGGCGCTGCAGTAAACATTTGTTTGTAATATTTAATGCAAAACCACAACTACTAATCCGATTGGGCAGAGTTTTTAATATTAGAGTTGCCTTTACTTGGTGTAAGTTTTTAGGTTTTTTTTCACGTCAAGAACTCACCAGGGGGCGCTGCATTAAACATTTAATTATGCAAAGCTAAAACTACAAGTCCGATTTGGATGCAGTTATCAAAGATAGGATCAGGCTTAATTAGCGCGTGTTCTCGTATGTGTCTAGATGACACCTCACCAGGGGGCGCTGCAGTAAGCATTTGCTCGTATTTTTTGTGTGAAACCTATTTAGATGCGGTTTTCTGTGATAGGTTCTGGTTTAATTGCTGCGTGTTTTTATATGCCATATCACGAACTACCACGGGGCGCTCCAGTATATATTAGTTTGTTCAAATTCAAAACTACTAGTGGGTTTTGTGATTTTCACTGATTTGGTTAGACTTAAGTTTCGTGAAAATGTTACGGTGACAATCTCCCAGGCGCTGCAATAAGCATTTGATAACCAGAAAGCATTGGATTTATAATTTCTTTTAGGTTTGCATGAACATTAATATAAAGTATTTCGATATTATGTAATAATATATAATGTGTATCTATTCACTTTAAAAAGTTTAAAATAAAAAGCAAAATTAAAAATTTTGAAAAAACCCACGACGGTTTAATTGTAATTGTAAAAGGATAAAATAACTATAAATCCCCCGCCTAAAAGAATATATGTAACGAGATGATAGGGACGACTTCGTCGGGGGCTGCCAGTTGCAACCTCTATTTTAAATATAGTAGCTAACAGTATAGATTTCGTTTTAAAGTCTTTAAAATACCAGTTATCAAAACTGTAAATCCATATTAATATTTAATTTTTTTGCCAAACCTGTTTTAACAGCAAGAAAACCTATGAGAAGGTTTGTGTAAACTTAAAGTAATGGCAGCCCCGACGAAGCCGTCCCTATCATCTCGTTACATATATTCTTTTAGGCGGGGGATTTATAGTTATTTTATCCTTTTACAATTACAATTAAACCGTCGTGGGTTTTTTCAAAATTTTTAATTTTGCTTTTTATTCAAAATTAATTAAAATTTATAAAAAAATTTATAATCCTCCAAATTCATATATATTTAATTCCTTTCATCCTTTATATTTAATGAATTTGCAAAATAAAGAATCGAAACCTAATTTTATTAAAATAAAGTGAACAATATCAATTTGAAAGCATGAAATTCTTTTTTAATTAGAAATTCATACCTTACGTATAAATCCCTCGTGACCTAGTAGTACTAGCTGTCAACGTGGCGATGATAGCAGATTCGCATTTTGGCTTCGTTACTTAACTTATTCTACTTTGTTAATAAAATGCGTAATTCAACTCTGTGCTTTTTTAAAGTATAAAAATTTGTAATGTACAATGAATCTATCACGTATTGTAACATTTCAGTGTTATTCCCATACTAAGGATATGAAAACATTTTAAGACAATGTATAAATTTTAACTGTAGTGGAACTAGAACTCATTCCTTTTTTACTTACGGCTATGTCAATATATTTAAGTCTATCATATGGGGCCAAACGTGGCGCTGAGGCACAAAGCATGACTGTGAAGCGACTGGTTGTGGGTTCAATTCCCATTCGCGGAATGGAAATATTTAATATTTCCATTTTCTTCGCTCTGGTGCCGAGACAAAGTACGGCGTTAAGTTTCGCAACTTAACAAACAATGCCTCCAGAATTCGGTCAAAAGTGGGGAATGAAGTGTCATAACATTAGGTTCCCTCTGCCTACCCTGCTTTGTGCGGGATACAGCGTGAAGCTATAAGTCTTATATTCGGTACAAACCACCCTTCAAGCATCCATAGGTATTCTAAAATTGTCAATCTTTTATCTTTAAAAAAGACAAACATAAATAAATCCATTATCAAATCATTTACTATAAATGTCCAGACACAAGTGAAGCAGATAACCATTTGTTATAGGCAATATTAATAGCAATGCGATATTCCGACATCAAAACTATTACTTGTAAAGGGTCTAAGTGATAAATTGCCTCCGAGGGAATGCTCAGGGGCAGCTCTTATCAGCAGTTTAACAGTGAACGATTTGCATTAGGTGTACACCAGTATATTAGTGTGATATATAGTTATATTATTCAAATAGAGGGTAGAAATGATTTTGTTTTTTTGTTTGTTGTAGTTAGAGGGACAGAAGGAGAGAATAGAATGTAGAGATTTATTTTAAAGCTACAGAAGTCTTCGCCACGTTATATATTTTTTAAATTGGTAAAAATTATTACTATAGCATGCTTTTATTAGGTGACAAAAGCGAACCTGCTTTTAATTTAATCTGCTTTTTCATAAACCTGAGACAGGAAAAGCATTTAACACTAGCTGTGCCGGCGACTTCAACTGCGTACAATTTGACACAAAATTATAATTCTAAAATAAAAGTAGACGAAGTAACTTTTTATTACATCGCTATCCGTCAGTGGTAATCAGTCCAACCGTTTCAGGTAGGGTAAAACTTGGTAATACGCCCCACTTTTTTTTAACCTTCAATAAAACCCAAATAATCATAGATTTAATTATTTCTTTTATTCCTGGACGTTAATTGGTTCGTTAACAATAATTTTACAAAACCTTAATGTAATTGGAACGATGGTTAAAGATCTATTTCAATTTTTTTGCAGACATGGAGTGGGGCGTTTTATCAGGTACATGTTACCTAATACGCCTCGTTTTGTATTATAAAATGCCCCATGCAATTTAAAATGTCCTCATATATGTCCATACCTAAATTTTATCCAAAACGTAAAAAAACACAATATATCAATAGTTTAATAACTTACAAACATAACACAAAGGTAAGGCAAGTGTAAGGCAAGACTTAAAAGTCCTTAAAAACTCTAAATAAAAAAAAATATTTTCATTTGTAAGTAATTAATTAAAAGAAAAGTTGTAACAAAAAAAACACCAGTCTTCTAAATTAAGATTAACATAACAGTCTTTTCAATTAACTTTGACATAAACCAAATTAAAATCATCATAAAATAGTTGAATAGAATAAAATCAAATCTTGCTGCTTTTAACAGCTTCTCTCTCAGCTTTCTGCCCATAGTTGTTACACAAACGTGGTACCCTGAACGTGTCAAACTTGAATCCAGTCTTCAGGAGACTTTGTTATGTAGTAATTTTCTGTACATTCAACGCTTTTATTTATGTCCATATCCGAACAGTTTTAAGGTGCTTCTCAAAGATGGAACTTTGAAGTGCTTTGAAGCTTCATTCTCTCCCATTTTTTTACTTCATACAGATCGCATTGGCTCCAAAAAGCTCGAAGAGTCTTGCGTTTATATTTAAGAGACATACTCTGTAATTAAATACAATATAAATTGGTATCTATGTAATTTCGGTACGGGGCATTTTAAAAAACATGCGGTGGGGCGTATTGCAAATTTTGCTTTTTAAAACGCCCTATCAAGAAAAAAGCCTCAATTTCAAAGTTATCACGCTTAACGAACATTTATAATAAAGTGTATTTATGTGTATTTTCAACAGTTAATATCAATTTAACTTAAATTTAATGAGTATTAAAATATAAAAAAATGTTTGCAACTTACCACAAATTGTAACTTCACTGAAACACTAAATTTATTAATATTTTTTAAGGGAGCGTAATAAACCACACGTGCACATTAGCTATGTTGTTTATCAACTTATGGCTACTCTCCGTGCAATACGTGTATCATCTACCTTTCTTAATGTGCCTGCTATGGCTGTGGGGCGTTTTGTCAACTGGGGCGTTTTACCTAGTTTTACCCTATTAGTCGAAATAAAGAGACAGACAGATAGAAAGACAAACAGAAAAAAATGATACTAAATGTTATTTTAATATATGTACCGTATATTTATACATTCAGTAAGAAACGGTTATTTTAATATTACGAACAGACACTGCAATTTTATTTTTTTATATAGCTAAGAACATATATTGAACATAACTTAGACCCACAACCATGCTGTCCTCTACTTTCTATAACCACGAAATGGCATTCATTCAACAAATAACATATACATTATAATCTTTTCAAAAGAACATGTTATTTTATCATTTTATCAATAAAAAAGCATAAAACAACATAAATCGGCATAAATGGGCCGATATGTCAATAGCATAATAGAATATCTGCTCGGCTGGTAGACTGAAGGCGACTGAAGGCGACTGAAAGCGTGATTGATCGTCCGCCGGCATCCGGGACTCCCGCTCTGTCATAAATTAACTTAACTGCACTTTTGCCGAACAATAAGAAAGATTAGCTATTGGATACTTGTGGTGGGGAAGACGTGATAGTAAGACTTTTTTTGTAATTATAATGTGGTATAAGATGGATGTACATACTTTGGTTTTAGCGGTGTGCCTTGCCCATATAGTGGGGTAGTCAGAGAGGACCAAGAGTTAAAACACTACGAGGATGGACCTCCTTTTTTCGACTGATTTTAAGACACTCCGCTCTCCTCTTTACCGCCCGAAAATGGAGAAAATGCGCGTAGACTAGTAGAACTCAATGCCGTGTTTTGTCCTAAGTACCAGACTGGAGAAATGAAAATTTAAATAATCATTCCCTCGAGTGGGACTCGAACCTTACAACCATTGCATTAACAGTCAAAGGCTGTCCCATTTTGCTTTCGCTGTTTTCAAGTATAGTTTGAGGTTAAAAACATAGTCTTATTCTTTTACATTAGTTAAAAAAAAGAAAATTTTACTTGAAAATGTTTTTTTCTGAATTTTAATAATGATTAAACAGAATGCTGTTCAGGACATCAGTACAATGGCGCAAATAGTACCCTATTGTATCAGATTCGGGTGCGTGTGAAAATTTTAAAGTAAATGGGCCACTAGGAAGTGGGTCAAAACGGTATAGCAATACTTTGAATTAAAAGCGATAATTTTATTATTATTAAATATATTTCGAATAAGTCCTTTTTTTTACTTAATGAAGTTGTTTTTTTATCTATAACATCATTTATTTATATTTTAATTGTATTTCTATCTAACTCTCCAAGATTTAATTTCAAAAACTGCCTCCAAATTCAGCGGAAAGTGGGGAACGGAGTGTCTTATCGCTAGGTTCCCTCTGTCTACCCTGCTATATGCGGGATACAGCGTGAAGTTAAAAAAAATGGAATATTAGTTAATATATTATAAATTACGCCCCAACTATATTTACACTAAACAATGTCTCTAATCTAATAACTCAAAGCAACACTTCTAACTTTCATATTCACTGCATCATTATAACCAACTTTTATGAGCTTGCCAAAGCTGAAGACTGAAGAAATTGTTATAACATTTTCTTATACAAAGCTCTTTAAAGCTCAGCTTTTATTAACAAAAATATTATAATTAAGATTATAATTATTTTCTGGGTATAAAATCCAAGAGAGTTTCTCGCCGGAGGCGCGTCCGTTGGTTATTTCACTGATGAAAATTGACTTTACTTAATGAACGGGATTTTAAAACGTCCCACCAATTGAATGCGGCGTGGATTTCTTTTATATGTTTGTATGCGAATAAGTTTTTAAATGTTGGGAAAAACATTTTTTTTTGTGAAGCATTTACTTAATTTGTATAAAATATTTTTTTTGGCGGCATGACGCATTACGTGGCGTAGTGGGACACCTATTCGACTTTAAATGTGATGGTTGTAGATTTGATTCTTATTTAGAGGAATGACTATATTTTAAATATTTTATTGTTGAGTAAAATTGTGCCACCCAATAAGTCATATCCCGCTCGAAAGCGGTAAGTGGAGAACGGAGTGACATTAGGTTCTCTCAGACTACAGTGCTATGTTGGGAAAATCGTGAAGGTGTAAATGTATGTGTATATTTTTATTCATATACACGTAGTTATCTTTCATAGTACAATAAAGTATAAGTAAGTAATGAGACACACTCCTCCTTCATTTTCCTTAACCTTTGTTTAGAGACTGACTGTAATATTTTACTTTTAATGGGAAACGAATTCAGTCGGGAGAACTTATCACCTAATTTTACCTAATTAGGTTAAAACAACGTTTTGAAAACACCACGTGGTATTACGTTATGATGCGTTGCACACAACTGCGCCACAAAGTTGTTAATAAGTTGTCTTTACTATATATTTTAAGTGTGAAGCTTAAAGATAGAGATTGCCCGAAAAGCTACTCTGAGTATCTTAACACTATACCTTTCTGCTATATATCCACAAAATATATAATATACACTACAATAAACAAAATCATTACCATTTTACAACAAAAACAGCTACATAACGTATAATTTACAAAAGTTTGAAAATTATGTTAATAAGAAAAGAAGCAAACCAAGCAAAAGATATTTAATCTTAAGTGAATTTAACAAAAGGTAAGATAACAATAGAAAAGGGGACTCCCCGGGAAAAAATATGGAACAATAAAGA
Organism: Dryas iulia moderata; assembly: GCA_019049465.1. Taxonomy (NCBI): domain Eukaryota; kingdom Metazoa; phylum Arthropoda; class Insecta; order Lepidoptera; family Nymphalidae; genus Dryas; species Dryas iulia. The sequence continues at coordinate 15,823,113 of CM032416.1, forward strand.
TCAGTGTAATTTTGTTGGTTCGCTGAGTAGTTAGTGGAAGTTGGCGTCGTGAGGCATTAAAAGTTTGCCTCCTTGATGGGACGTGATAGCGTCCGCCCAAGGAAAGCTTTTGTGCAGGGCTTATTCGAGAATACACAATAGAAGTTTAAAATTTCTTATTTAATACAGGAATAAGCAATAAATCTGTTACATGTTGAAAATTTTATAGTATAGTGACGTGGTAGTGTAAGCGACTAGCAAAGGACCATATATTTTATATACTTTTTATTTATTTCTAGGTCTGATTTTTATTTAGTTAATTAAATAATATTTTGTATAATATTTTAACATTTTTAAAGTGTTATTCGCTCACTTAGGATATGAAAAACATTTTTGGAAACGTATAAAAATTTGAACACCACAAGACTTGACCCCAAATCTATCGGAAACCTTCAAGCGCCAAGCCATATGTTCAATTTAGTGTTGTCATTTTTTTATTCGCTTAATATTTATGTTAAAATAGTTCAGTCGAGATTTGCTATGACTTTTAAAAATAATTTTCTGTATTCTCTATGTATTATAGTATATATATTTAATTATATTATTTACTTTATATATATTTAATTATATTATTTACTTTAATTATATTATTTACTAGCAACCTGCGCGCTGCTTCGCCACTTGATCTGCTCTTTTTATTCCCTATTCGAGCCCCTTTAGGATTCACCAAACTTTCTGTTCAATCATAATAAAATATAGCCTATATATAGTGTAGCTTTCTGATTGTATATTTTCATGATCGGTTCACTATTTCCAAAGATTACCCCTTACAAACAAAGTAACAAACTTTAACTTTTTTTTTTTGCTTCACGCTGTATCCCGCACACAGCAGGGTAGGCAGAGGGAACCTAGTGTTAAGACACTCCGTTCCCCACGCACCGCCGAATTCGGAGGCTTGCGTGTTAAGTGGCGAAACTTAACGCCGCGCTTTCCCTCGACCAGAGCGAAGAAAATGGAAATATAATTTCCACTCCTCGAGTGGGAATCGAACCCACAACCACTCGTTTACAGTCACACGCTTGTGCTATTGGGCTACGACTGGTGTGGCCATTCTAGTCTCCAATATATTTATTATATTAGTATTGATTTATATTATGTAAACCATTAAAATATTTAAAAGCAAATCGCACAACGACTGCTGACATCAACCGCTCATACTGTAAAGGGGATTAAGGGCGAGGCAATAATAAAAGATTACATATCAGGAAAAATGGTTTTTATTAAAACCCGCTCTCGTCGTGAGAAATGTTACAGTCACAGATATCGACGCTATGTACAATGTTATGGTAGAACGTTTTATTTACAAACGACAACGATTTTTGATATTATGATTTAAATATATAACAAAATTTCTTAAGGAAAAAACACTTTACTTCCCAATGATTCTCCTCCAGTGATTCTTGTGATATTATATTTTAACACATATACACGGATAGACCCCTTTATTCCCCATTTTACATATATTTAACGACAATTTATTCTAACAATGTTTAAAATATAAACATTTTTCCCTTGAATGAGAATCGAACCCACAACCTTCGCCTCTGCTACTTCTCAGCTTCATACTTTACCACATAACAGAATATTCGAAGAGTAGGTAGTGTCAAGACACTCTGTTCTCCACTTTCTGTCGTACGGCTTGCTTTGTTTTGTTCACCAAAACGAAGAAATAAAAATAAATTATGACTTATTTACAGTTACTTTTCGTATAATAATTGTTAAATAAAATAAAAGAAAGCCTTCACCAATTAGATTTTAAACAAAGGCTTCCAACATATTGGATAAATGATCAAAATTTCGATGAAAATCTGAAAAAATCTTCCAAACTCTAGATTTATATCGTAAATTTAACTTTAAAAGTGTAAAATACAATGTTATTGAAAATCCTATACACATTAACTAAATATAGAGGTGACTTTATACAAGTGGTCTAAATACACGTATGAGGTACGTAAGTACATATTGTATGTATATTATTTTTATATATAACATGAATGGGCTCAGAGTGAAAGCGAAATTGTATTTTTCTTATAAAATTATTATATTTTACAATATATACTTGATTCGAAAATATTATATTGGAAAATATAAACTTAATATTAAATAAATAAATAATTACTTCTTATTCAGTCGCGTTTCTTGCGTAACAATGTAGTCAGGGAAAACCTAGGGTCAATCGTCCGAAATAAAATATTTTTATTTTTTATTTAAAACACTCTGTGTTTTTTTCTTTCGGACTCATTTCAAATGAATCACTGCGTTGACAAGATAGGTGGTTTTCCACACTTTAAAAAATTGAAAAATACATTTAGACAACGCATAAAAATTTGAACGTAGCGGAATTCGAACTCGCACCTCCTGAATACCGTTCAGGCGCTCTTACCATAGAGCATGCGTTTTCTAAAAGTATTTTTCAAGATAGCTAGTTATTTAAATTCAGGATTGAATTTTTAGCTCAATTTTAAACGTTAGTTAAATCTTGGACTACGACCAAACACACATTTTGTAGTTAAGTTATATAATTGCCTATACTACAAATATATTCTATAAAATATCGAAGTCATAGTCTTCGCCTTTATTATTTTCTATTTACGCCAAGATACATTTAAAAAATATGACTTAGAAAGTAATACAACTTTACTAAAATAAAAATCACTAGAATTACAAACGGAAAAGAACTCCTAGAAAGGTAATAAAAAAACAGGCTTTCGTATTTCCCGTTTAGCGGGATAGTCAGAGAGGACCTAGTGTTAAGACACTCCGTCCTCCATTAGATCCAGATCAATAATCCATACTTATATTATATATGCGAAAGTCTGTCTATTTGCCTGTCACGCTTTCACGGCAAATATACCGATCCGATTTGGATGAAATTTAGAATGAAAGTAGTAAAAGTTACAGGTTCTAAAATAGGGTACTTATTTTTTCAAAAATCAACCTCTAAAGGGTTGAAATAAGGGATGAAAGTTTAAATGAAAAATCTAAACTGCTTGACCGATTATAATGAATTTTGGCATAAATATAGTTTGATAATCCAAGCTTAAACTTAGACTACTTTCCGCTAGTAAATAATACAAATAAAGTATTTATAATGTATTCGCCTTCACTCTGCGCCGCGTGACAGTATCTAAGATCTACCTTACAAAACCCTAACATTTAGACATCAACTAACATCAGACGTAACGAATCCAAATAAAATATACAGGAATAACAATTTATACAATTTCCTATAACTTGAACCATTTTTTTATATTTAATAAATTCAATATTTTTGATTTTTATATAGAATAGTCGTATAATTTGAAATAAATTACATTTATTAGTTAAGATTTTTTTCTTTTTGTTAATAAATATTTACGCTACGTAAAGAAAAAAATGTAAATAAAGCATATTTTTGATTTTAAGTTTCCTTCGATTAAAACTGAAAGGATAAAGTAATAATTATCAATATTTAAATTTATAATGATATTCAAATATACAAACACAAATATATTTGTCATAAACTTTGTTTATTTGAAAACTTGTAACTAAAAAGTTATTAATTATAATCCTTTTTTTGTAACTTAATCGTAGCGTATATATTTATTTCAATACACAACTTTATATACATATGTATTATGTAAATATAAATAGTACTATATTTTTAGTAAATTTATAAATTAAATTTAATAAAACAATAACTTTGCGCTTTCATAAAAACTTTTGGTGCAAATCATAAACTTCCCTCCAGACCCTCATCGCAACCAAAATTCAAAAGCTACGAAACCGGAAGCGGAAGTACAAATCAGAGTTATTAAGAAAGATAAATGTAAATAATTTTAAAAGTACGAATTACATTACAACCGTACTTTGGTCGGTGTATATATATTGTATATTTATTTATTAACTTATATATCCGTAATAGACATGAATAAGTTGATAAGTAAGACTTACTTTCAGTAGTATGAGAGACCAGTATTGGAAGTTTCCTTCATAATAAAGTTTTTTTTTTGCTTCACGCTGTATCCCGCACACAGCAGGGTAGGCAGAGGGAACCTAGTGTTAAGACACTCCGTTCCCCACTTTCCGCCGAATTCGGAGGCTTGCGTGTTAAGTGGCGAAACTTAACGCCGCGCTTTACCTCGACACCAGAGCGAAGAAAATGGAAATATAATTTCCACTCCTCGAGTGGGAATCGAACCCACAACCAGTCGTTTACAGTCACACACTTGTGCCACTGCGCCACGACTGGCCACATAATAAAGTTACTAGTAAGATTATAAGAAAATTTGATTCTAAGAGAGTCACTATTGAAAAAAAACAATTTTAACATTTAAATCTAATAATCTTATTGATATGAACAGTTGTCGTTATAAATATTATTTTATGCGCCGAAAAACTATAAGAAAATTAACTGCTATGATGTAAACCATTAGAGAAGTATTAAAGAGGATATTTCCAAGTCTTAATGGTGGTCTGAATAGCCTGAATTGTATATATAATTTATATCATTTTTTAAATAAATAATTAAATTAAAATATTTCAAGGATATGAAACAATTTCTTATATAAAAAAAAAATTAACCGAAATCAAATTTAAAATAATGCCCTGAAAAGTAGATATTTTCAATTAATCCACTTATTCACGCCTTGTACGCATATAGAATATATATACAAAAAAATCTATAATATTTTAGAATCTAGACACAAGTTAGTCTTCCTTAGCCATTCGCTTAACACAGAAGAGACTACTATACACTCAGTTTCATTTACATTTACCGGGTTTATTTATCACTCACATCCACTCCATTGTCTTTTCCACTTATGTTCATAGATTGAGTATGTTCTTTCAAAAGTCATCTACACTGAGATCTCTTGTATTTGCACGCGTTTTTTGGGCGGCGCCGAATTCGGTCTCTCTTTTAGTTCTGCCTCGCTGCTGCGCTGTGGAAGGTTGATATGTTAGTAATATGTCATAAATTGTTGTAATGTTTTTTGAGAAAGTAGAGAGAATTTAGTGTTTAATGATTTCGATCTTCAATTTTTTCTGATTTTGAGATATTGAATAAACATTGGAAGCATCTAATGCCGCGCTTTCATTTTTTAGAACGATGGAAGGTAAATATTTTTTATAATATAATCATATTCAGTGGAAGTACAGTGGAAACATGTCTAATGTAAACACTTTTGGTAGCGAGTTCGATTTCCACTATGAGAAAGGATCATTTATAATATTATAACTAATACTTAAGACAAAGGGCGGCGTTGATTTCTGCCACTCAATACCCAATGTCTTAATTTCGTGTGGAAAAAAGAGAACAAAGTATCTTGACACTAGATTATCTCTGACCCTTCTAAGTATAAAAAAGCGAGCACAGCACTGACCCCAAGCTATTTATCATACCAACAATAATATTTCACTTGTGAAAATGATCATTATCGATGATGATTATGAAATTTTAGTAGTTATTCTCCCATAATATGCACTGAACAAAGTTCGTATAAGTATCGTACAATGTACATGCATATGTTACTACGCGTACCGCCGCGTCATCGCCACGCTTCATCCCTTCGCATCAATCATTCTGATTTGTGAAATCTTATACTTAATATGTATTCATTTTTGTGAAATAACGCTTTCATGTTTTCGTAATATCTCGTTTAGGGTGGGAGATAAAAGATTATTGTACGAGAGGTAAATTATTAAGAAAATATGTTTTATTTTTTTTTCTACTTGAAGTAGCTTTAGGCAGAGTGAGAGAAAGAGAAATCATGGCAGGTAAAGTGACCCTTGTGTTAAGTCACTCTATTCCCCATGGAATATACGGTTGCTGAATTTATGAGTACTTACAAATAATGAGAAAATGCAGAAACACATTTATAAAGGATGCATTTAGTGAAATAAAAGCTTTACACAACTTCTTACGACTATTATACGGACGGAGCAGTTTGTAATTTAGTATACAAACATCTATATATGGAGAATCGGGGCAAAAAATTATATTTAAAAATTATATTTAAAATATAAAAATTATTAAAAATATATTAAGCTTAAAAAGTTAATATTAGATATACATTTGACATTTATTTTTGTATAAAGTGCCATACATATTGCTAAGATAACGCGTATTTTACATGAAAACATATCTATTGTTAATTTTTTAAACATAGGTACTAGAGCGTACCTACGTACGTACGTAAATAAGGCGCGGCGTTAAGTTCCGCCACTCAACACATAGTATTTCGATTTCGGGAAAAAAGTGGAGAGTAGAGTGTATTGATACTAGGTCCTTCCTGACTTTCCCGTAATGTGGGAAAAAGCGTGAAGGTGCTTTTCAAAAGTTTACCATTTTTACCATCATAAAGATCGGCAGCGCAACTATATGACCGGCATATACACTTACCATAAAAACCCAAACGTTTGATTACCTTATCTATATATACTAAACAAACAAAAAAAACACAAATTATAAAGAACAATAATGTACCTTGAGTGAGCTTTTCCCGACGGACGCGTGTGGCATATAGGGCGCAGGGGCCACGGGGGGCGCGGGGGTCCCGCCACAGGGGGTCGAGGGGGTCCCAAGCCCAGGGGGTGACCCGGGGGTGGAGGAACCACAGGCTCGGTGACCGCTTCCTGGGTAGTGACAAGACACTCTTAGAATGGTATAAGGTAAATTACTTTCACAAATAGCTTTAATATTTTCATTTTCTTCGCTTTGGTGTCGAGGCATAATGCGGTATTAAGTTCCGGCACTTAACACGCAACGCGATTAGATTCAACGGAAAATGGGAAACAAAGTGTCTTAACACTATGTTCTTTCTGCCTACCCTGCTGTGTGCGGGATACAGCGTGAAACGAAATAAAAAAAAAAAACAACTATCATAAACTACAGTACAGATAACTTTGCTAACAAGACTCGAGTTTGAGTTCGCGACACATTCTTAACTTGTCCAAGTTTCCTTTGAAATATAGCGTATTACTGTATCTCTATTATACTCGTATACCTTGACGTACAGTGTCTGATAAATTCTCCTCTTTGCTTGTTTTAAGACAAAATTGGAGTATAGGATTATTAACGCTAAGTAGACTAATATGAGACGCGCAGAATACTTTGTTCGCGAGACGAAGTTTATTATCACTTTGTGTAAATATTACTTTACTTACAAAATCTGCTTGGATTTAAGATATTTTTATGGAAATATTATTTAAATATCTGTGTATTTATGTGTCTTACTTGTATGTGATATAATGTAAATAGATATCTATTGCATACATATGTTTCTGTCTGTCAGTAATAGAAAAAAATCACTCGTCGAACGTACAGATCAAATAACCACTTTACATATAAAACCAAACTAAAGAAATATATAAAATGTTATATATACACATAGATAGCTTCAAATCGGGATTTGAAACCGTAACATTACTGATATTGGTATCATACATCCTATCCTTTTACAAAAAAATCGATTTGTCAATAATGTGTTTTGTGTAGATGGCATAAAATTCTTCTTCATACCTTCTCTCCTGGGTCGTCTATTCGTTCTTCTTTTGCCCCGTTGCAGGTAGATCCCAGCGAACACTATGAGATTTAGTGCGAGTAGAAAGCAACCCGCACCCACCGTCACCGCGAGCGCTACTGTGTAACTGGGGAAAGAAACCAAAGTGTTTTTTTCTAGGCAATGTTATATTCGTTCGTTATTGATTATAAGTAAACAGTTGTTCATACCTTTTCCTGCATGGCAGGAGAGTCTCAGATAACTTAGTATCAACATACTCGTAGTCTGTTTTCTACTTCTTTTTTAATTTGTGAAAAATACATACTAAATATATTTATAAAACTTACGTTAAAAGTTATAATTATTTTATCTGAAGCTACTGTACGGTGAAAGACCGCACATTTGTTAATTAATATTGTAAGTAATAAGTTTTGTTCACATTTAAACACGTAAGGGGTGTGGGTGGACTCATTAGCAATCAATATCATTTATTCTATCAATAAACATTTTTATCCATCACTACGACAAAGTTGTGTGGAACACCGTACAGCTACATAAAGGATAAAAGTTAAAACAAAGCGCATTCAAACCTAATGGAGCTGATTCAAATTGTACTCTAATTCTATGTAATTTATTATATGCAAAATAATTATACGTCTTTATAACAAAAACTTTCCCTTTAATTTACTTTACTCTACTTGTCATTACAAAAACAGAAAAATATTCTCTTCTAAAAACAGACCGTACATAATTTCCTCCACAACAATATTTCACATCTATTACACCTAAACGATCAAAACATTTATTAGCTGAATAGCTTTTACTAAAGTCCACTTGCCAGTTAGAGCTTTTTACCCGAACATTATACATACAATTCAGAATTTCTATGAAATATTACACCATTGCTCGAGTTCAGTTAATTTGGCTGAAGTTCGGTCATCCATAATCATTATCAGGCGTATCCAGTGTCTGAAAAGCTTCGGAAAAATGGACCCGCATTAAGGAGGAAGGAGGTTTTTGAGACAGACAAAAATTGTAGGGAGCTCGGGGGTATGAGGGGGGCAGGTAAGCAGGTAAACACATTAGCGAGATTGCTCCCCACGAAATGCGCTTATCAATCTTGTTTAGAGAAATGTGTTATCAGTTACGCGCGGGTTTAAGTGAAACAAGTTTTTGACACAAGTAGATGGTATTTGTATTTTTTATGTATATTATTTTATTAAGTAATAACTTATAGAAAGTTTATTGACGAAATATTCCGCTTACGTTTTTTGTATGGTGAGATGGAAATGCGCACTAATATCATAAAAATATAGACGTAACTAGATCATAAACTAATCTAAAGTGTGTACAATAAGTGACTTTTCAAACGCACTACAATGGTGTGAATTTACTTAAATAAGCAATGGCAAGATTTTTTTTAAAAAATCAACCATTCGCCTCTCAAAGACTAATAGTTAAAAATCTAAATTTAAAAGTTCTTGGACACAATCCAAAAAGCTGCTTCAAATCTTATTTTCTTATCTACCTACAAAAACATTTTCAAAAATACCAAAAGTAATTTCCTCACAAATTTACCTGTAATATTGACTATCGAGGGTAGTTAGCGAGTCCTCCTTGGGCGGCGTCTGCGTTTCCGGCAGCGCGGCGAGGGCGGGCCGCGCGGAGGGGGACGGCTCGCACTCGTCCACTTCCGGTTCGATGTCCTCTGTGCTGTCGTCGTCGAGGGACGGTGTGGTGTACAGTTCTGGGAATATTTCGCCTAGAGAAAAATGTGAACGTGTTAGAATAAGTTAAGTATTAGACTTTGCTGAGGCCGCCATGGCGGAGGGAATAATTTTAAATTTAAATTTTTCTTCTTAGCTCTGGTACCTAAGACAAAGCGCAGCGTTCAGTTCCGCCACTTAATGCGCAAAAATGTCATGGTTTAGGGCGTAAAATGGAGCAGGTTAAAATTTCAATTCATATTCCTGTTTTGTAATGTCAGTACTTTATTAATCAAAAGTTAGCTAAGCGTATATTTAAATTCTGAAACCATATTTTTGTACATGTAATGAGTAATATTACTCATTATAATTAAGTTTTAGTATATAAATTAAGTATTTTAGGGGCAACGTTTAATATGATGCAATTATAATACAAACAAAGTTAACTGACTAACTAATACCTGACATACAAAGTAAAATAATCTTTGCGAATTTATAGCACATTTGAACCAGTAACCACCGCAAGGCACATATTTAACTCCACGGCGATCATCCTTACATAACATAAGCCCAAGCCTCGTTACACAACTATAGGTCGTAATACATACACAGTATATATCAGGTTCTCATGAGCAACATGAACTACATCAAAACAAAAACATTAATATAACTAACTTAACCGAAACTTGGCAATACCGAAGACTTATATGAAGACAGAGAGAGGCAATTAATTTAAAGAATACTACGTTTTACCTCCCAATATAAATCTCCACAGTACTTTTTATTTATTAAACTTTGAACAACTTTCCGCGGGGAACATTATTGGTGGTAATAAATTTTTTTTCTTCTACCCAAAGACCATGAAATGTTTTTGGGGGAAATTGTGAGTATTTTCGTGAATGGAAGCGGTTTTTTGGTTGGTGCTTTTACCTTTTGGCCTGTTCTCTATTATAGTACTTTAGTTAGTTTATAATGTATATTTCGTTATACATAATTTACAAGTTTGACTCTGTCTGTTGTATCGTAGCTCCTGTAAATTAGGGGTTCAATTTTGATAACTATATAGGAAAAGGTATTAATAACTGCCATGGAACCGATTCTTTTTAAAATTGGTGCTACTTGAAACAAAGTTAGATATATTTTTAAGATATTCTAACTTTGACAAAATATTATAGCATCAAAAATTATATAATACTGATTCGTTAGAAACTTGGACTAGAGCGTGTTTAATCTTTTAATAAAGGTATTATTGAGAAATTGTGAAATAGTTGTTACCATGTAGAGTTCATGCTTATATTTTTTAATATATACTAATTACTAAGAAACACTTCATTTTCTTATCTTCATTTTCATGTTCTAGTTAGACTAATTGCCACTTTTTTATTTAAATGTTTTTTTTTAACCCAACACTTATGCTGTCCGTACCTTTTGGTTATAAAAATCTGAACGGTTATATTTCTATTAACTGCGCTAAGAAAAAAGTAACTAACTATTTACAAGTAAGTAGTTCCTAGAGTGCAATATTTTTTTGCCTTATTAATTTAAATGATACATACGTATATACATACATTTATGATTACAATACATATATTATCTTTATCCAAATAAATTTAGTATACATACAATACTTAATGTGAACGGGAACGCTGGTATTTGAGGGCAACGAAAGTTTTCGTAGGCGGATAATGATTTTGGGATGTGAAAGGTATAACCGAGAAATATATATATATATATATATATATATATATATATATATATATATATATATATATATATATATATATATATATATATATATATATATATATATATATATATATATATATATATATATATAACATAAGGCATGACCTCTACCAATCACTGCTTTGTGTGTTGTCATTCTACATTTAAAGTCTCATAATATATCTTAACAATAAGGTTCTCTACTTGTTATATTTTAAAGTGTTATTTACACAGGAAACTGAACAATATATTTTTAGAAAATGTTTACAAATATGACCGAAGCGGGATTCCAATCCGCGCCTCTTGAAAACAGTCCTAGCACTCTGACCACTAAACCACAAGCCATACATTCGAGGACGGTTTTCACGAGGTCCAGGTTCTAATTCCACTGCGTACAATTTTTCATATATTTTCTAAAAATGTCTTTTACTATAAGGTTCTTCAATAAGAGAGTAAGGTTAAAGAAACTCTTTCATATAATGAACTGGCTATATATTTCAATATTTATTATTTACCACAAAGCACGGTTAATTATAATAATATATAACATAACAAGTATGTATTTCTATCTTAATTAAAGTACTGTTGATGCATAAACGAAGGCAGATTAAAAAGGGAAGGAAGGCGATGAAGCCATATTAATGACTACGAAGTCCTCTATAATGGGAGTAAACAAAGCGCCTTCAGACCGTCGCGTCGCGTCGCGTCGCGTCTAATGTTTTTTTATCTTTACTTGATGAAATGCATCTCGTTAACATTCGAGAATTTATTTATAATACATTTTTAATAAGCAACTTTGGCACTTTTTTCATCACTATCTGCACTAACCCATATTTATATTATAAATGCGAAAGTCTGTCTGTTTGTCTGTTACGCTTTCACGGGTAATCTACCGGTTCAATATGGATGAAATTTACAGTCAAAAAAGTAAAAAATTCAGGGTCAAACACATAGGCATCTTATTATTTTCAAAAATAACCTCTAAAGGGTCGAAATAGGGGATGAACGTTTATATAAAAAATCTAAACCGTTTGACCGGTTGTAATGGATTTTGTCATAAATATAGTTAATAATCCAAAGTTAAGCATAAGCTATTATATTTTTCAAAAATCAAGCCCCGAGGGTTGCAATATAACAAAACAGTCATGTTCACACGGCGAAGCCGTGGGCGGGCCGCTAGTTATTACTCGCAACTTTTTTACCGTTTCTTCTTCCTATTAAGAATTAAAAAAAATACCTCCCTTAGTACTCTTGAACACTTTCCAAGCAACATATGTATATTATATTGGGTTTATTCGTTAAAATATGAAAAAAAATCGTTTTCTTATGTAGTATTCTAACGTAGTCTAACATAGCCCGGGTTCAATTCCCACTACATTAGCTATTAATTTTTATGTAAGGAGTAAAGTCTTAATACACGACTTATCTCCTTATATCGATATAAAGTAAGTGGCCAGTCGTGGCCCAGTGGCACAAGCGTGTGACTGTAAACGACTGGTTGTGGGTTCGATTCCCACTCGAGGAGTGGAGGAATATTTAATATTTCCATTTTCTTCGCTCTGGTGTCGAGGTAAAGCGCGGCGTTAAGTTCCGCCACTTAACACGCAATGCCTCCGAACTCGGCGAAAAGTGGGGAACGGAGTGTCTTAACACTAGGTTCTCTCTACCTACCCTGCTGTGTGCGGGATATAGCGTGAAGCAATTTTTTATACTTATACTAAACAAACCAGTGTTTTCTGGTGTCAAAGAGTGATAGATAAGAGGAGGAGAGATAGAGAAAAGGGAGACTTATATCACTACTTCCAACTACATAATATACCTACGTATATTTCCTTCCCAAACTTCCAAAAACATATTTCCCTCAAATAAATAAACAATCACTAATAAACATCAATTTGTTAAATTATAATGAAAATTAAACTTTGATCAAAAGAGTATCAACAAAGAGCGGCTGTCTTCAACTCAAACATCAGTTTTATTGGGGCGTGATGGTGAGAACGGCTTTCCGCCTTTGTTTAAACATTTCACTTCGAAAACTTCCCTCCGAACCCTTTATTATTAGCGAAATATCGAGTAAATATTGTGATATCGATAAATTTGTTATAACAATAGATGTTTGTTTGTGTTGCAGTAATGAATAATGCTACAAGCTTCCGCTGTATCCCGCATAGGGCAGGGTAGGCAGAGGGAACCTAGTGTTAAGGCACTCCATTCCCCACGTACCTCCGAATTTTGGAGGCATTAGCTAATAAGTGGTGGAAATCATCGCTATGCATACATTGATACCAGAGCAAAAAATGAAATATTAAAATTTCAATTGCTCGAGTAGGAATCGAAACAGCCACAATTACAGACACACTTTATGCCCACAAGCTACGACTAATGGCATCGTTATAAGCATTTATTAACTATCATTGTTTATTATCGTATCTTTGCGACGACAATGTGATATCTCAAAATATGTTACTTAACCTAAAACACTTGATATTCAAAACCGCGAATCCTTCTACGAACAAGCGGTATTTTTTAAAGAAACAATTGAAAAACATAACGTTTTTGCAGAAAACAAAACCCAAGCCACCTCTATATCAATTAATTAAGAACATCCTATATAACGAGATATCACATTCTGTTTGTTTGGGTAGGATCTTGCAACTCAATTTTGAAGTAGGTATATATACGAGTATGTATATTCTTGACCGATTGAGCGGAAATTCTGCATACACGTTTACTTTGAGTAATAATGCATGGTTAGATATACGTATGACATCATATAAAACCTATTGTAGCGGATCATATAAGACAGTGGACTAACATTTTCTATAATATACGTGTGTGCTGAGAATAATTCGAAGAAAGCTTGTTTTTGAGAAAAATCTTGTCTTTTTCAAACTTGTTTTAATATATTTTTAAAGTATCTGTTAAATGACAATATTTTTAAGATTTTTGACTAGGAATCAAACCCACAACTATCACATATGTAGTTACTACACAACTGAGCCGTATAACTCGTTATATGAATTAGTATCATAAAGGATACAAACAAGAAACGAACAAGGAACAAATAAATTTGTTTTAGAAAAAACATTTTTACATTTTCTTTATAAAATGACAACATTTTTAAAATCTTTGCCAGAAAATTGAATCTGCAACTAACTCACATAAAGTTAATGCTTAACCAAGCCTTATATCTCATTATCCATACTTATATTATAAATGGGAATGTCGGTGTGTTTGTCTGTCATGCTTTCACGGCTAATCTACCAGTTCGATTTGGATAAAATTTAGAATGAAAGTAGTAACAATAACTGGGTCTAACATAGGCTACTTATTTTTCTAAAAATCAACCTCTAAAGGGTTGAAATAGGGGATGAAAGTTTGTATGAAAAATCTACAGCGCTTGACCAATTGTAATGAAAGTTTGCATTAATATAGTTGATAATCCAAGGACAAACATAGGCTAATTTATTTTTAAAAATCCACCACCGAGGGTTGCTATGTATAGCATAGCAAATTTAAAAAAAGAGTATTCTACTTAGACACAATACTGATTATAAAGGTTTAACATATTGTTATGAATGTTTAATACAATAATAGGTAGAATAAATTAATAGAACAGAAGATTTAACAGTGTTTACACTCGGGAAATGATTATATTAAAATTATTTCATTTTCTCCACTATTGTATTTCAAAGCACAGTATTGTGTCCTTCACTTAATGCATAATTTTCTAAGTTCCTAAGGAAATAAAAATTCTGTCTGTTATGAGAAAAAAGTATAAATTTGAATAAAAAAATATATTTACCTACAGAATTTATAAAGATGCGGTGTACCGCAACAGTGATGTATGTAGTTACGCGGCAAAGCCGCGAGCGGGCCGCTAGTATCAATACATATCCTTTATTAAAATGCAGATCACAAATAAAGTGTGTGTTGATTTGTTTTGATTCGAGGAACAGGATCGCGCAGTAACGCGGCACGAGGGTTTTGTTTGCTCTCATTAAACAGTAATCCGAGTCTGCAATTAGTACGGCTTCATTGAATACGTCTACATTTTTAATTTCCTACGCTTTTATGTATATTTCTACGTTGTGTTATGAATTATGTTGATTTTCATGATTTTTTTTTCAGATATGATATATAATTGTTGTCCTTGTATATAGGTTTATAATATATAACATTTTTCTTATACATTACAAGTTATATGCTATGCTATATTTAAAATGTGCATTTATTTTGTGTCAAATTCTCATATCCACTTTTCATTCCAATGGGAATTAAAAATATTTAAATTCTATTAGTTTTCTAAACGAAATCTTTATCTTACTTGACCTATCTCAATTGTTTTTTTTTTTTTTTTTTATTAAATACTGAAACTCTACAGACACTCGGTCTCGTATCCTTTTTTTCCTTAATTGTTTTTTGGTTACAAATCTTAAATTACATACTACTCAAAACTAAAATGATGCTTTAAATTAACCTAAGCGAGTATTAATTACATTTGCTATACTTATGTCTACATTTAAATGAACTATTAATTAACACAATATACAATTTACAAAATTAGCTATATCATAAAATTTGTTGGCGGGAAAAGGGCATGACTGCTATGGACGAGGACGTGACCGTTTCATTTCGGTCTTTTATGGCCATCTTAATGTTGTATTCCACGATTATTCTATTTGTTGCCCCCGTCGCGTTCCGGATTAGCCTTTTGACGGCATCATCTTTGTCATCGCTGTAGTAGTATGTGCAGTTGTCGGTGTGTCGCGAAATTGCTACCACAGCGTGTGGTACGCTATCGTGTAACTGCATTTTCACTGTTTTAAGATTTACTACTACAACGGTTATGCTGGTAAGACCCTGAGCTTCGTGGATTGTGAGCACCCTCGAGCCATCCTGTCCTCCACATCCCTGGCTGGTCAGGGATTCTTTCTCTTCCTGAGTAAAAGTGAGGTAGAGGGTATTCTTTAGATCTTTTGGAACTGGCGTAGATTTAATATTTTTCATATAAAGGGAGTGCACTACCCTTCTCGAAGAGTATATACCGGGATATACCTCTCTTTGGGCGTAAGCTACGTCCATGGGACTCCTGTGAGTACACGGTAGATCTTGGTCGATGTTGAGGATTTGTGATGGTCTATGATAGAACATCTCAAAGAGGTTGTCCCTGTCTATATAGGGTATCTGGTTTACATCTCCAATCAAAATAATTTCCTGGGCTCCTGAGATCTCAATTGTTATACAATATAACTTTTTTCAATAGTACTTTCGGTAGTCTCAGGCGATTTTAGGTCAAGCAATCGACTTTTGACTTTCATGTTAAGTGGTGGAATTTAACACCCGCTTTGACTTCCATGATCCTTCTAGATCCTTCAGATCCTTCTAGAGGACTGATAATAATTTAAATATAAACGTGAATGACGATTGAACTCACATTCAATAGTGTATATAGTCAGATGTCATGCCACAATGTAACCTCACTAGGGGATAACGTAAGGTGTATTAACAACTACTACCCTGTCCCACGAGTCACATATGACTCATAGGAAGGTTTTCTGACAAGATCATGATTCATTCATATATGAATCATTTCTCCATTCAACTTCAAGTGCATTTGCAAATTTGGACTTCAGGCGGTATACAACGCTGGGTCATTGTACTGGGCCAGGGAAGTTGTTAATATATCGTTTAAAGTCACGAGACATAATATCCCCAAACACACAAAACGGAATGATAAATCACTCTTGCTTTTTCAATCAACTTTACAAGATATGGGTGGAGAATAAAAAAAGTAGACAAAATTAGGAAACTTAAAAAGAAAATCTGCTTATAGTAATAAAAGTTTATATTTTTTAGTCCCCCACGTTCCCCTCGAGCTCTAGCACTATGTTTAAAGCCTGTCAGCTGCTCGACCACCGCCACGTTTCGGGAAGATCATTTATAAAACTAACTGTAACACTCCATCTTTCTAAACGCTCTTTAGTTTTTGCTCTTTTAAAGTGCAAATACCTACATTTCATTTTGAAATACCGGTTTTTACTTCAAAAAAAATTTTAACTAAAATGTTTTAATTACTTTTAATGGATGTTTTATTATTTATAGCCTTTTTAATTTTGCTTTTTATTCTATTAAAATAATAATATGGGCATAGTGAAGGTATTTTAGTATAATATGTATTGTGGCCAGGCTGGAGCCAGTCGTGGCGCAGTGGCACAAGCGTGTGACTGAAAACGACTGGTTGTGGGTACGATTTTCACTCGAGGAGAGGAAATATTTAATATTTCAATTTTCTTCGCCCTGGTATCGAGGCAAAGCGCAGCGTTAAGTTCTGCCACTTAACACGCAATGCTTCCGACTTCGGCGGAAAGTGAGGAACGGAGTGTCTTAACATTAGGCTCCCTTGCCTACCCTGCTGTGTGCGGGATACAGCGTAAAGCCAAAAAAAAAAAAAATATAAATGTATTGTATACGGTATGCATCTGTAAATTAAATTTGGTTTAAAAAATAAGGATCCCACTGTGTTTCTTGTGCCCCTTCTTCTCAGGTGTGAGGCATTAACTTTAGTGAACTGGTGGTAAATTATTCAGCATTCAAAAAATAAACCATATAACTTGTAATTTTAAATAAAATTATTTAACTTTGACTTTGACTATCCAGTAAAGTGGAACTTAACGCCGCATTTAGCATTATAAAGACCTGAATAAAAAACATTTTCAAATGTAAATCAAATACAGAATTGAACATTTCCTATTTATGAAGACCTATTGAGGCATATTACATTGTAACAATAGGATAGCTTTTTACTAAGAGTCATACTCGTGTAAGCACAAATACTTTTTAGTACACAAAAGGATAAAAGCCTAGATTTACGCATGGAGAAGCCCTTGAACAGTATATAGGGTTTTATTATAGATCTTCATAGGTATAAATAATGTTGAGAGGCTCTCTTGACGCAATGGGACAATTTATGACTGTAAATTCAATTATTATTATAATTAAATTTATTAAATATTGTAATTTCTTCGCTCTGGTATCCTTGTCTTAAGAAGGCGCGGCGTTAAGTTCCGCCACTTAACATGCAATATCTCGGTTTTAGACGAAAAAGTGGAGAACAGTTCTTCCCGTTATTCTTCTTTTTCTTGAATTCTCTGACTAAATGGGTGCTATACGAGAAAATGCGTAAAGTGTGAAGCAACTTGCCTTTGACTTTTCGAGATACGATCTTACACCTCTTAGAACCGACCAAGCATTCTGACCACTAAGCAATTTGTTCTACGTCCAGCTAAGTCGAAATTGTTATACACTTTTTATTACAAAATATTTTTTTTTATCTCGGCTTTTTATGACTAACTCCTTCCTCCTTTAGAGAGATATTTAAAAATATATAAAATACACGCCAATTAGCTAGCTACGATATTAGCTCAACTAATACAATATTTTCACAGAATTTTCAATATTTCATTTCACATTTACACTTACACCGTCATTTAAAAGCAAATGTGTTTAATTAATGAATTCGTAGCACACGTCTACGTCGTTACGACTATCTGGATGTTAAAGTACGTTGCGTTGATTAATCAGTATCTATATTATATGAAGGTACATAATTTATGTCATATTTATGTTAATATGGTATAGAAAAATATTTTTTATTTGTCTGTTTGAGGTAGATAAACTCAAAAAGTATATTACTAGTTTTGACGAATGATTTCAGCTTTATTTTGTTTTAAAAATTTAATGTTGAAAAAAGTTGCAATGATTTTACCCAAAGTATCATAAAAATATTTTAATAAAATTAACATTTGGCATGTACTGAGCAAATCATTAATTAATATTATCGAATACATCTAGCCGGAGTGAGATAGTAATATAGTACTAATGAAATACGGCGTTAAATTTCAAAAATTAATACATAATGTCAAGATATTTCGGCAGTGAGCAGAGAACGGAGTATCTTAACTATAAATGAGCTTGCGTAGGCTAACTGCATCTTCACGATATACCCTAGCGCCAAGCTGCTTCACTAAATATATTTAGTTATAACATATACACATATATTTATAAAATCAAATGATTCTTATAGTTACTAATTACATATCGAGTCGCCTCTTTGTATGGAAAGCATAAAATAAAATTTATCATTATGCTTTTTACACTCCGTAAAAAGAGAAAAGTTATAACAAACCCCTGATAAAATAAAAATAACAAACTCAAAAATATGATATTTATATAAAGTAAATATCCTAATAGTTACCACAAAAACTTTGCCTCTACCAAGAACTTATACAGCAGTCAACAACAAAATATATAGGAAGGAAATTTAGGTCTGAAACGATTTTGTTTACATTTATGTAGCTAAAATACTGTGTTGTTCACGTGAACAGGAAATAAAGGAAGTGAGCCAGCTGAGTTACAAAGTGGCCCCGTTATATACGGGTAAGTGTCGTGCGGGACGAGGAAGATACTTGGGCACATTACGAAGTACTTGCGTCTTGAAAAACTTAAGGGAATTGCATGATGTAGATATTTTTAGTAAACGTATTAAAAATTGAACGTTGTGGGATTCGAACTTGCGCCTTTTGGAGACCGTATTAGTGCTCTGGCCGCTAAGCTATACCTTACCTTTTATTTTAATAGATTTTCTGAAAGTTTTATACTCTATTTCTATTCAGAATAGTCATACAAATTCGTCCCTGCCTTACTATTTCACTTCGTTCAATATCATAATCCAAATAGAAATTAGACCTATAATTATCACGTATATAATTATAGAAAATGACTGTATTTTAAGTGTGATACAAGCTTTGTTCAAATAAAGAAATATTTTAAATGGCGCCTTCTTCCTTATCACTTAGTAGTGGAACTCAACGCTTTGCGCTGTGCTTTGTCATACGATGCAATGATGTAAATAATTTAAAAATAATTTTCCCTCCGAGTGGGAAAAGAAATTAATAACAAAGATTGTAAAATACGATTTCCTACTTCTTTTCCTTACGATCAAAGTGTTATTCCACACTTAGGAAAATTGTTAAAGACATTTAGAAAACGTATACAAATTTGAACGCAGCGGGATTCGAACCCGCGCCTCCTGAATACCGTTCAGGCGCTCTCACCACTGAACTGTGAGTGAGTGAGCACTGAACGCTCAGTGGTGAGAGCGCCTGAACGGTGTTCAGGAGGCGCGGGTTCGAATCCCGCTGCGTTCAAATTTTTATACGTTTTCTATATGTTTTCTACCTTTTAAAAGCCAAAATATAATGAAGTATTTTCTATTCATATTATATTCCATTTATCTTCGGTAATATTATATAAAATATGTATTTATTAGGTATATTCTTATACATCTAACCTTTTTGATCATTACACGTAAAAAAGCAAGTTCTAAATAAAGTATATCGAAATTTAATATGCTACCAATATTACTCATTTTATTTTTGGTCCGAGGGAATTTGTCAAAATGACTGGTTTCATAAAAGGTTGGCCTCGGAAAGCTCCATCGATTTATCTTGAAGCTTGAAGCTATTCTATGTATTTTTAAAATCAAATAGACTTCATAGTTGTGGTTCAGTTGGAATGCTGATTGATAATTAATTTATATATGTAGTTAATTATACTATAGTAATAATCATCGGGAAGTAATAATGGTGCAGTGGAACAACGTCTGAGTGTAAAAGCGATTTGTTGTGAGTTTGACTCCTATTCAGGGGGAAGATTTTATTTAAATTATTTTCATGTTTCTTCTCTGAAACGTAAGACAAAATAGGGTGTTAAGTTTTTCCACTCAACATGTAATAATATCCCAATTTTCTATGGAAAGTGGAGTATGGAGTGTTTTGACACTAGGTCCTCTCTGCCTAGGCTATGTGGGATAAAGCGTGAAGCTGTAATTGTAAAAGGTAAGTTACGTAAATATCTGCGAGATTGTAATCTTGCTTCGGAGAACTTTAACGCTTATAACATAAATGTTCTCTCGGTTTTTCAATGCAAAGAGTGACGACTGTAGATGAAAGTACAAGTCGACTTGCATATACATTGTTTTTCAATTAACTAGATATTATGTTTGTTATTATTTATAGATCGCGGCGTTAAGCTCCACCACTTAACACGCAATGCCTCCGAATTCGGCGGTGTGTGGGGAACGAAGTGTCTTAACACTAGGTTCCCTCTGCCTACCCTGCGAAGCGTGAAGCTATATTTATTTATAGACTTAAACAGAATACAAACTTTAAAGATTTACGATAGTAAAAGTATAATATAAAACTGAAAAACAATACTAACTACTTTTACCAGCTATTTTTAAGTATATGTACATCTTGAGTGAGTTATAAATAGCATGGCCCTGCATCGTGGGGTAGTCAGAGAGAACTTGGTGTCCAGACACTCTGTCCTCCTTGTCGTCTGACATTGCATATTGGGTGGCGGATCCCAATGCGTGTTTTCTTATAAAATCATTATTCTTATAACCTATAAGTAATTTCGTTAAATACGTCAAAAGTGCGAGCACAAAGAAACATATACATACATAAATCAAGTAGCAAATCAAAGCCCGTAAATATCGAGGCATACTCTACTTGAAAATAAAGTTATGCAATCAATTAAAGTGTGTAACCTGCGCAAATTTGTTTAACCGCACATTCAAATGAGGTCAGCTAGAGGGAGACCTAGTGCCAGAGTGAGACCTAGTGCTAGAGCGAGACCTAGAGCCGGGTTAAAAGGCGGTAAAGGTTATTGCAACTCTACCGAGAGTTAGCTTGTCTTTATTTATTTTAGGTATAATATATGTGTATATATATATATATATATATATATATATATATATATATATATATATATATATATATATATATATATATATATATATATATATATATATATATATATATATATATATATATATATATATATATATATATGTGTAGAGGCAAGTGGTAAGAGATGCAAGTCACGTTGTTTAGATTTATATACAAGTAGCTTCATTTGAAATATGTATTAATATATAAAAAATACTGTAGGCTATGTGTACCCTCTACATAAAAGTGTATGTCAAACATTTAGTAGTCTGTAATTTCTTTTCTACTTCACACTGTATCCCGCACACAGCAGGGAAAGCAGAGGTAACCTAGTGTTAAGACACTCTGTTCCCCACTTTCCGCCGAATTCGGAGGCATTGCGTCTTAAATGGTGGAACTTAACGCCGCGTTTTACCTCGAAACCAGAGTGAATATTACAATCCCTCGAGAGGGAATCGAACCTACAACCAGTCGCTTTACAGTCACACTTTGTGCCTCTGCGCTACGACTGGCCCCTATAATTGTAATATTACTTTTATATATTTTAGTGAATTATAACGATAAATATCAACTATTTTTATTCCATTTTAAATCTTATTGTGCTCATTAATTAAGGTTAATTATTTAATGCCCACCTTTTACTTCATGTATGTATGTGCAGTGATAGATATAGGAAATGAATAATTAGACAGAATGAGGCATTTGGTATACGATACGTGATTAGGTATTTGGAAAATGCGTTCACTGCTATGTATTTAAAAAAAATAGCTTCACGCTATATCCCGCACACAGCAGGGTAGGCAGAGGGAACCTAGTGTTAAGACACTCCGTTCCCCACTTTCCGCCGAATTCGGAGGCATTGCGTGTTGAGTGGCGGAAGTGGCGCCGCGCTTTACCTCGACACCAGAGTGAAGAAAATGGAAATAGTAAATATTTCCACCCCTCGAGAGAATCGGACCCACAACCAGTCGTTTACAGTCATACGCTTGTGCCACTGGGCCACGACTGGCCACTATGTATTTGAAAATTCATATTAATGGCATATTTGGTTTTATTCTATTTTTTCAAAAAATCATACTCTTTTAATAAGCAGGTATGTAAGAGAAAAAATATTCCACGTGAAATTTGAAATTTTGTTATTATATGTTTTATATTTATAAACAATCTTGTTATTTAATTATACACGTAATTCAATAAAATGAAAAACTTATTTTTTCAGGCTAGATCATTATAATTTTAATATCTTAACTAAGTAGAAAAATAAATTCAAGGAATTAATTGAAATTCGCCTTTTTGTTATTTGTAATGGTAACTTTTCGACGAAGAATTGTCTTTTGTTTTCTTTGTTGTTAAAACCGGAGACAAACGCGGACAAGCATTGTTCACGTAAGAAACTGTTATGCATTTATACCATTATTTCAGGGTACAATAAAATATTTGGATGTTATTATTAAGAGATACATATTTATTTTCAAAGGTTTATTGATAAATCATTTTTAGAAAACGTATAATAAAAAGGGCTGAGGTCAGTGGGTCTCAAACAAAAAGTAGTCCCGGTGAGTTCTCAGGTCTGAGGCATTAAATTTAGTGAACTGGTGGTAAACTATTTGAAGTTCAAAAAATGAAGCTTGTAACTTCTTATTTTGAATAAAATCTTTGACTTTGAACCCCTATGGTCTTTGCTGGTACGTCGAGATTATTATATCGTTTTAATAGTTTATCAAGAGACGTCATTTGCTTCTATTTAAATATGTTTACTATTTTCAAAGTGTGAATTATATACGTTAAGTTAAGAAAAATATCTTTATTGATTTTTTTTACCTTAATATGTGATTCACAGTTTATTAATTATCTTCTAATATTTATATGTTTTCTAAAACATTTTTCTGATTCAAGTCTATGAATATGACTTTAACTATAGTAAACATAGTGAAAAATCACTCTCCACGTAATTAGTTGCCCAAAAAGCTATGAAAAATACTTAGTAGTAAAACTTCCTAAAAACATATTTTTCTCATGTCACTCCAGTAACAAACTTTGCAAGTGTAAAAGGAAGCTACGTTCAAAATTGTTTCGCAACTTTTATAAGAAAGTTTAAAAAGGCACAGGTGGTACAAATGTAATTTAAACAATTTCCTAAGTACGAAGCAGTTTTATTCGACCGGACGTAACTTCCAACTTCCGACCCGTTTTCCGTTTCATCCAATTGATTCCGGTACAGCGATAGTGTAGGGGGATATATTCTTGCAAATAGTTTTGATATTACCACATTGCTGTTTTTTAAATTCACGTATTTTATATAAGTATTAGAGATATTAGTATATACTTAGTATTAGAATATTGGGCTATTTGTGAGAGAATGAGTGTGTTATAAGTGTGGCAAAAAATAATAGATTAAATTTAATATTTTCTGTAATAAGACAGATATGGTGCAGTTGAATAGCGTCTAACTATGCGATGGTTTCGAGTTGATTTATACTCGAAAAAACGATTATGTATTTTTTAATATTTTCTGCTCTGGTATCTTAAGCAAAGCGTAGTTGAATTCTGCCACTAAGCAATTAATATCTTGATTTCGGGCGTAAAGTAGAAGTTATGTTCTTCCTGACTACCCTGCTACGAAATGCTATGAATGCTGAGAAAAGTGTGTAGTTGCATATTAGGAATCGAACCAAAATCATAACTTGTACGATCAAAACTATTTCACAGAACCACACTGACCTCTATTATTTCATTTTTATATTTATATCTCAACATATTATTGTAAAAAGCAAAATATAATGGCCCATTTTTATTTGCAAACCTAACAAGAACTACAACTGGGCATTGTTTGTGCCTGAAAGGAGCACAAGTAACAGAATACGTTACAGAGATAGCTCTTTTGTTGTATAAGCATTTTATTATGCGGACCAAACTGTAACGGTGACGTCGCCGCACAATGAAACGCTGCTATGCACTGCGTTAATGTTTACTAACTTTATTTTTAAATTATTTTAACGAATTTTATTCATGAGAAAATGTAATTTGGGTAATAAATTTAATTTCACTTGAAAAGCCTTTACAATGTGGGTATTTAAATATGTTAGCTATGTAGGTAAGATAGAATGTGAATTTGTAAATACCAGAGCGAAGAAAATGGAAATATTGAATATTTCTAATCCTCTCCCACTCGGGAGTCGGACCCACAACCAGTCCCTAGACTATAAATAGTAACACTTTGTGCCTCTGCACTACGATTGGCATCAAATTTCTTATTTGTTTTCTAAAAATGATTTGTAAGTAATACCTGTGGGAAAAATAATTATATTTTTAAATAATGACATACATAGAGGCCGTCGTGGTGCAGTTGGACAGCGTCTGACTGCAATGGTTGTGGGTTCAATTCCTACTCGGGATTCCTTTCATTATGCGGACCAAACGTCAATGTAAACGTCGCGGCACAATGAAACGCTGCAATGTACTGCGATTAACGCAGTTTACTAACTTTTAAACTTATTTTAACGAATTTTATTCATGAGATAATTTAATGTAAGTAATAAATTTAATTTAATTTTATTTCATTTCATTTGAAAAGTCCTTACAATATGGTAGTATTCAAATATGTGTGGGAGAAAAATAGAACGTGAAACGTGATTAAAATTTTATGTTGTTATAGATTTTCATTTGATTATTTTAACTTTTTAGGCGAAATATATATTATATTATGAAGGAAAAATATTGCGCCATATATTATATTATACAATTATTATTAATATTTAATCATTTGGCGTTTAAAAACTAAAAAACGTAACTAACGTTTTTACACTTTGACTTTTATACATTTTTATACCAAAAATCACTACTAAAAAAAGTTTTTTTTTACTAAAGTCATTATTATAAACGTTGAAAACCTTAATTTTTACATATACATACAAAACTAAGTACTACATCACGAAGCAAATGTTGACCCTCCAATTCTGCAGTTCCTAGTGGAAACCTCGCGAAAGGACTCAAGTAAATTGCGGATCTGAAACTTGTAAGCTTTTCCTGGAAAAACATTTTCCAGTAACAGTTGTTAGTTCAAAGAAAGGTTGAGGTAGAAGGAAGTTTCTGAAACAATTCACGTAGGAATCACAATCTGGTTGGATTCTAAAATTACAAACCATGTTTGTTTCTAAGAGTTCGCGGTGAATTGTAGGAAAAATGTTATTTGTTTACTACGAATAGAGTTATTTAAATTAAATTGACTTTGAAATTTTTAATGGTTTGGTGATATTATTGTGTAAAAGAAATTTTCCAAATTTCCTATTAATATTCTTTATTTTATTTGATATTGATATTATGGTAGAAAAATTGTAGGGTACTGATAAAAATGTCTTATAATAAATCTGAACTGTAAGCCAGCCACATTTGATACTATCAGAATTGTGTATATTTTATTATATTTAATATTTGCTATATGTTACATTATTGGGTATTATTTAGACTAGTACAGCTTCTGTTCTTGGCATAATTTCCCTTACTACTAAGATTTTATATTTATTAAAAAAAAATATAGAGAGTTTATTAAGAAATTTTAGGCAAGGTAATATATAATACATAAGGTAAAATAAGGTAAGCTAAAGCAAGGTAATATAAGATCGGGTAATCAAAACATAGCGGTACGACATAGTACAGCGATTGGAAGCTTTCAACCACTTTGTTTGAACGCCCGAGGCTTTTCTATTGCAATTGCAGTCAACTACCAAGTAATTTGACACCATCATCGCTTAGTTGTGCAGTGAATATGGGTATATAGAGGTTGTAGGTTCAATTTCAAATGTTTAAACTAAATGAAAAAGCAATATCATAAAAATACGGGTATACATAAAATTGGTCATTCGTTTTTATATTTATTTCTATGTTATCTCTATGTTACGATTTCGGGCGGGAAATGTAGGGCAGAGTGTCCTGACACTAGGTTCTCTATGACTGAAGAAGCGTGAAGCTGCACTAACTCTATTTACTTTGACTTTACTTTGATACGCACGCACGCAGATATGTGAAGATAAATTACTAATGATACTTCCGTTCCTTTTTTTAACTATTTCAAAACTGCTTTAATTACGTCAATCAAGTATATTTTTGGTCACAGGTACACCATAGTGGAGTGTAAAGTGTCTAATTTTCCTTAAAATATATTTTCACATACACGATTAATCCACTTAAAACAGTATCATTTCAAAATTTACAAAAATTGCAAAACCAAAAACCTTATTACTAACCACACTATCACAATTCCACCCCCTAAATCCAACTCTGTATCACTATCCAAAGGGCTTGTACACCCGCCACTTATTCCTTTATCGGTTACATCGATATTTCTCCTAATCTCGCCGATTATTTCCTTCCGATTCGTTTCATGTCCCGCCGTATTACCTCACGAGGCGTATGACTTCATATATCTATGTCTCATTTTTATGACGCCCAAAACCTTTTATTGTTGCAGAACGGAGAATATTCGTTGTACGAAAGTTACGATTCATAAAAATGTATTATTTATATGGTATTTTTGAATTAAGTTATGTTTTATTGTTGATTGAAAGGTTTTATTTTTAGATTTTGTTGTTAAAAGTAATATTTTGTGATTTACAGTTTATGTGCCACTAATTTATTTGCCTAACACAATGCCGTTCGCTACTTAATATGAAATATGTCGATTTCGGATGAAAAACAGAGAAAAAGGTAGTGTCTTAACACTAGGTTTTTTCTGACTAATACTTTGCTATTCAAGAAAATCCTGAATTTTTTTTTTCTTATTAATAATAATAAATAATATTATTAAGTAAGCGTATGTAGATATTTAAAATATGCACGAAAAGGGTTTTTTCCTTGAATTGCCTAATATGTAGTATCTACTTAAAAAACCAAAAACCAAAAAGTGGCCAGTCGTGGCCCAGTGGCACAAGAGTGTGACTGTAAACGACTGGTTGTGGGTTCGATTCCCACTCGAGGAGTGGAAATTATATTTCCATTTTCTTCGCTCTGGTGTCGACGTAAAGCGCGGCGTTAAGTTCCGCCACTTAACACGCAAGCCTCCGAATTCGGCGGAAAGTGGGGAACGGAGTGTCTTAACACTAGGTTCCCTCTGCCTACCCTGCAGTGTGCGGGATATAGCGTAAAGCTATTTTTTATTTTTTTTTAATCTACTTAAAAAACACAGCAATACTACCAATTGGATTGACCACTTGAATGTCTTTGCAATTCAAAAGTTTAGGCTTAAGCTAAAATTTAGCAAAGTTTGAGGATTAGGCAAATTTACTATAATTTAAAGCAGATCTCAAACTTATTAAAAATATATATTTCTAACAGTAGCCAAAAAAATACAATGAAAATAACATCTCTTATATATTGTATACATATTTCAAACGTTTAAAGAATATAACCTAACAAATGAGGTATTCTAACAACGCGCTTCATCCAACTAAGCTGGGGGAACTCTTGCATTATAAATACAAATATTGCTCGAAGTGGGAATTACCACAGTTATTGTGTGCAGTTAGACACGTTCCAAACGCTGCCGCTGTTTCGTAGTTATGCTGGAAATCTAGTTTATAATGTGATGCATTTGTCATTTTGTATTATTTACTTATATATTAAAGGGGGCAGTCGTGGCGCAGTGGCAAGCAAGCAAGCAAGTCACAAGCGTGTGACTGTAAACGACTGGTTCGATTCCCACTCGAGGAGTGGAAATATTTAATGTTTCCATTTTCTTCGCTCTGTTGTCGAGGTAAAGCGCGGCGTTAAGTTCCGCCACTTAACACGAAATGCGGAGGCATTTTGGCGGAAAATGGGGAATAGAGTGTTTTAACACTATGCGCCCTGTGCCTACCCTGCCGTGTGCGGGATACAGCGTGAAGATAAAAATATATATATATTATGTTTCATTTACCAGTAGAAATTAGTAGTAAAAAGAGATAAATGTATTTTCTTTTCTTAGACAGAATGGGATAAACCTAGTGTCAATCAATACACTCCACTCTTTATTTCTCGCCCGAAATCGAGATATTGCAAACAGTATAAACTATACATATAATATAATAAGTAGATATAGATAGAGTAAAGAGTGTTTACTTAGTCACTATTTACTGTTTAAACGTTTATACATTGAATGGGGGCGGGCGGTCGTGAAAGCGGAAATGGCTCTAATGGGCGGATGACGCACCTCGCTAACTAGATACATCCATTAAGTGAAATGAAACGCGGGCGGGATGAAGGACAGGCGAGTGTATAGGCGAGACGTATTAAATTGTCATCTTAGCATTTATATATGTCTATATATAAATCCTTCAATTCAAAAGTACCTATTGCAAATTCAATAAAATGACTCCTTAGCCTCTTATATTGGATAAAGTAGCTTTTTCCCACATTGTAGGGTAGTCAGAGAGAACCTAGTGCCAAAACTCTCTATTCTTCATTTTCCGCTTGAAATCGAGACATGGAAATTTAAGTGGCGGACCTAAACACCAAGAGTATATATATAATATTCTTTTTTTAACTTTAAGCTTAGACGCATTCTTATTTGTCTATATTTTTTAAAATTTAATCTTAATAAAAAAAGTGACAAATAGCTTCACGCTTATACCTGCAGAATAGTCAGATAGTAGTGTCCAGTCACTCCAGTCTCCACTTTCTAACTGAATTCGAAACATAGCGTGTTGGGTGGTGGACTTCAAGGCTTAATAATAACATCGATAGAATCTTAATATGAAAATATTATTTATTGTTACAAGTTTAAAAACTGGAATAAGATTCTTCAAAGTCTACGTAGGAAAGTTAAGGACATTACTAAAATATTATAACGATATTTTATGAAGTGACTATTTCTAAATGTTCATGTATTTAAGAAACGAAAAGTAATCAGGGTGTCGCGTCATCGAGAGGGCTCCTATAGGTCGACGACACAGAGCAAATATGTACTCATGTATTGAGCTTATTAGAATCTATAATAAAATGTTGTTTTTGTGTAATTTTTGAATTCGCACGCTTATATTAAAACACAAATTGAAACATCCCTATGTTATTTTTTTTTTAGCTTCACGCCGTATCCTGCACACAGCAGAGTAGGCAGAGGGAATCTAGTATTAAGATACTCCGTTCCCCACTTTCCGCCGAATTCGGAGGCATTGCGTGTTAACTGGCGGAACTTAACGCCGCGCTTTACTTCGACACCAGAGCGAAGAAAATGGAAATATTAAATATTTCCACTCCTCGCGTTGGAGTCGAACCCACAACCAGTCGTTTACAGTCAGACGCTTGTGCCACTGGGCCACGACTGGCCACTTTAATAATACTGGTTAATATGCTTCACGTTTTTATCCTTCATAACAGACCAGTCAGAGAAAACCGAGTTTCAAGATACTCCGTTTTTCACTTACCTTCCGTAACATACGAATCGTGACATTGCGTGTTGATTAATACTGCGCTATGTCGTAGGTAGCAAAGCGGAAAAATGAAAATAACAAATAATCATTCCCTTGAATGGGAATCGAACCTACTGCTATCAGGTAAACTCATTCATTGTATAATGAGATACTGCGTCACTGCGCCACGACGGTCATAATTAGATTTGTTTCTCTTTATTAAAGTACTGTAACTTATATATTTAAATATTTTACAAATTGGTAGATTTTGTTAAAATATAAACTCAATTTTTAAACATTTGTCCGAAAACTTAATTTAAAATATTTGAGAGAGCAATATTAAACGGTTGAACGTGTTTTACGAGGCGTTGTTAAGAGCTGGAATTACTCATCGCCGTTGTAAGTTACTACAATTTTGCGTACTTTGTGTAATGAATATGGTGAATTTACTTGGAAAATGTTGTTATTATTTCTTTTAACTTAATGAAACGAATATACTTCACTTTAATATTTTGATATTTTTTTGTAAATTAACAAATTTACGTAAAATTCTGAAATTCAATGAATATATGAGAAAAGATATTAATTTTAAAATGATTTTCATAGTTTATATATCCTATATTATTTTCTGATAAAAATAAGTAAGGATAAGTATGTTTAAAAGATTTTCACGCTTTTATCCGCATTACAGCGTAGTCAGAGAGAGAGCGAACCTAGTGTCAAGATACTCCATTCTCCACTTTTTGCCCGAAACTGATACATGGCGTTTTTTTTTCGAATGTGTAGTATGCTGTTGGCCAGAGCGGCCTCGACAGCTTCACCGGGCTTTGGGGGAGGCCGAGCTATATGAGCTCTGACCTTGGCTTGGAATCCTCGCTTGTGAGGAAGCCATCAAATGACGACGACGGCATGGCAAGGGCGTCTCAGTTGAGACTCGAACCTCGACTTGCGACACCGTTTTAGTGATGACTACTGGGACCTCGTCTCCACCGGCGGCGACGGTGTGTGTATCGTGTGTGTTTGTGTGTGTGTTTGAATTTACGATACATGGCGTGGCGGAATTTACCTTATATACCAGAGCTGACAAAATAAAGATAATATAATTAATAGAAATCCGTCATGGCGCAGTGTGACATTAATTGTAAGTAGAATTAGTTGTGGGTTCTATTTCCACTTGGCGGAATGATTATCTCATATTGTTTTAACCTTTCGCTTTGGTAAGACAAGTCTCGATATAAGAGCAGAAAATGGAAAACGGAGTGTGTTGATACTAGGTCTCTCTGCCTTTTCTGCTACGCGGAGAAAATGCGAAACTGTTTAAATATTCATATACCTATAAATATTTCAATGTATTATTCTAACAATTAAAATAAGTTCAAATGTATAAGAATTTCGACGTTGCTGAATATACAACGTATGGTGTAGTAATCTGAATTTGGATGGTTTCCGAGAGGCACTGGTTTGAATAATTCTCTCTGCAATTAAATATTCATTTTTTAACGAATTTAAACGTGTTTTGACATATAACATATAGACATACCTGCAAACATATCCGGGTGCGAGTCCCGGAAGTGGTGATGTCGGGGCGCCGCGCCCGCGCCCCCGGGACGGTGCAGCTGCGGCACGAGGTGCAGCCACAGCGCCAGCTTGTGGCCGCGGTAGTGACTCTTCACGCGAAGCTTAGAACCTGACATATATTACATGTAGTAGGCAGAGAGAATACAGTATTAAGACACTCTTCAACCGCATTTCTATGAATTCCCATTCCTATGAACTGCAATTTTCTGTTTATGATGTCATAAGCATATTATAAAATAACAACGTCTTGGGAGTAGTTTTAAATACAAATTATTTTATGTTCTATTTATTAAAATTTAATGTTTTATTTAATAGTATAGAGAATGACTAGAAAGAACCAGAATGGAGGATCTTTAATCATTTTCATTCCGAATTTCATCCATATCAGGCGGGTAGATTATCTGCGATAACGTAACAGACAGACTTTCACATTTACAATATCAGTATGGATAAATATCATTTTGTGGTGGAACATAACGCCGTGCATTGCTTTATTACAGCGCTTAAATGAGCATCAAACCTACAATCATTGCGGTTGTGGTTCGAGTATTATTAACAATACCGCTTAATTATATCATGTACTTGAATAATACGTATTTTACAAACTTAATTAATTTGCAATTGAGCTGAAATTTTGTGTAGGTATATCATAAGTTCAGTTTGGATGACAATGTACGGTTGGTATGGTTACATTACTCTAAACACAACATGGCGGGACATCCAATATGGCCGTCTAGTTATTTTTAATATCAAAGTCAAATAATTTTATTCAAAATAAAAAATTATAAGCTTCATTTTTTGAATGTGCTTCAACTATAGCTATCAAACGATAGAGTTTGTTGAGAATCATTTTGATAATAGGTTGTTTTAATATTCTATATTTATTAATATACTTTTAAAATTCTATTATATCAATTTAGTAGAATAAGTCTAATATATATTCCTAGTAAGATTTTTATATGACATTTAGATTATCAATGGATTATTCTAAAAATCGCGCATAGATTAATTAAATAAAAATAAGAAAAAAACATTTAAAGAAAAAGTATAAAAATTTGAACGTAGCGGGATTCGTACTAGCGCCTCCTGAATACCGTCTAGGTCCGTAAGTGTGGAATAACACTTAATGTGTGTGTAAAAGTAAATAAAACTAAAATGTCTTAACACTAGTAAGTTGCTTTTTAGCCTGCGTACTTAAGAACGAAAGACGTTAATTAAGAAAAATAGAAAAATAAATAATGATAAGAACATTGAACTCACCTATACTCAAATACTGCTGTGTGTTCAGATCGTACCGCGGCCAGGCCACGGCGGCGTCGCGCGCCGGGTCGCCGGTCTTGGCGAAGGCGGCGAGCAGCGCCACGGCGGCGTCCGCCACGGCCGCGTCCGCGCGCGAGTAGTTGCCGGCGAGCAGCGGCAGGCCCAGGAAGTAGGGCAGCGTGTCGCCCGTCACGCTGCCCAGACGCTGGGTAAATATAATTAAATGGTTGAAAAAATGTTTTTTAGGTTAAATCTTCTATAGGTTGGTGGGACAGCGTTAGCGTTGGATTTTAAATGCAATTGGTTGATGCAAGTGGTCGGTGTATTGGATCTAGTTTTAAAGATAAAAGGGTGACGTTGAGTTCGGTTACTCTATATATAGTATATATGGGCGCAAATGACTATGTAATGACTTTATTGTTATAAATAATTGTTATATTTAAGATTGTTATTTAACTAATTATTTATAATTGCAAAACCGTTATATGGAAAAATGTAATATTTAATGGACAATGTTTTGATGTTTAGTTTGAAGATATTGAAAATTGATTTAATGTTTTATTATTTAAATTTAATTATTCTTTAATAATCATTATTCGTATGAAAGAGGTTATTCTGTACTGAGCCTTCGTACTGAAATAAACATTATTTGTGTCTATCAACAAGTATTTTCCTTG
The DNA here is from genome assembly GCA_019049465.1 of Dryas iulia moderata. Lineage (NCBI taxonomy): Eukaryota > Metazoa > Arthropoda > Insecta > Lepidoptera > Nymphalidae > Dryas > Dryas iulia. The sequence continues at coordinate 15,856,753 of CM032416.1, forward strand.
TAAAAATGGACTCTGGACGCTTGAGTGGCGTTTCTCCGACATATCCCTTTCGTGAGTTCTTCATATAACTTCAAACTTCAACAACTTTTAATTAAAGAATCAATTATTAAGTAAACTATTTAAAAATTATTTAGTGTTATATATTATTAGGATATATGCAGGCTCCTAGAATGTGCTTTTTTCATTACATTTCCATGTCTTATTACCAATACGTAAAGTTCACAATTTTAATATATTTTAATATATTTTTGATATGTTATGTTTATGTAGGAATTCAGTACAATTTGTATGTTATATACTGCTAAGTATATAATTAGGAATCTACCCTCTTCATTACTTTATTTTTGGTTTCATGCCTATACAAATCGCCTGTTAAGTTAAAAAATATCTAACAAATAAAAGAAAATATACATAAAAGTTTAAGTTTACTGTATGAGAATTCATAATGTAAGAAGGTTTGACTTTTACTTATTGACTACGGAGTCATATTGGTTTCATTTTTTAAAAATATATGAACACAAAATAAATATTAAAATATCTGTAATTTTATTGGTAAAAACTTTCATCTTTTATAGTCTTAAAATTAAGTTAAATAAAAACAGCAGTACATTAACGTAGGAAACATGAGCTTATTTTTATATTTCACAACGGTAATTATACAATAATATTTGCTGTAGACGGTTGAATGGCCGTCAACGAATTATTAATTAACACATTTTTGCTGTCAGATTTAATTTCAACTATTTATAATAAATTTTATATTAAATGTTTAAAAGCGAATCTTTCCTTTATTGTCTTTAATATTGTGAATTTTAGATGGGGAGATAAATAGTGTTTAAAAAAATTGAACACATTTGCAAAAGCTGTATGTTGAGTGGCTAAGTTCAAGGCTGCACTAAAGTGCAGCAAACATAAATGTTTTAAAACTAGGGAAATTCATTTCAACTTCACGTGTTTTTCTGTATGGTGAGGCGGTTAAGGGAGAATGGAGTACTGTGACATTATGTCAGTCTGCTCGAAAATTAAGATATTGTGTGGACTTCGCCCTCTCTTTTCATTGAGCTATGCAGGCCTATAACATTTTTATATTACATATAATTCAAACTGTGCTCACATAGTTAACAATTGGAAGAAGAATATATAACAAATTACAATCGAATTATATTTATAGTTTTTTTTTTACGCTGTATTCCGCATACAGCAGGGGGCAGGGGGAACCTAGTGGTAAGACACTCCGTTCCCCACGCACCGCCGAAATCAGAGGCTTTACGTGTTAACTGGCGGAACCTAATGTCGCACTTTGGTTCAACACCAGAACGAAGAAAATGGAAATATAAAATATCTCCACTCCTCGAGTGGAAATTGAATCTACAACCAACTTTTAAGTTACTTAACTGTTATTAAAAAAACACTAACCTGCGGATAATCAGCATCCTTAGTCTGGTGAGCGAAGTGAGCGAAGTAAGTGAGCGCGCCGCGGCGGGCGTGCACCTGCGCGAGGCGCAGCGCGGGCGCGGCGGCGGCGGCGTCGCCGAGCGCGTCGAGCGCGGCGTCGCGGATGTTGATGGGGTGCTGGATGGGCTTCTCCCAGTCCGTGTACTCGTTGCGCACGGCCGCCAGGATCTCGTTGCGGTGGTAGCGGTACACGTTGCGCACGTACGTGCGGAGGATTCTGCTTCTGTTGCCCCAATGTGGAGACAAATGTTTGTAATGTGTTTTTTTTTCAGTATACAAACTCACAAGATCTCTAAAAATTTCTATAAAGATATTGCGAAAGAATCCGGCCTATAGAATAGAATTTCCCAATATCTTTAGTTTTTTGTTAACATCGACTAATTATAAAATATCTCTCAGTAGAATTTGATACTTAGATCGATACTTCATGAAGACAGACTGGTTTTTTTGCTTTTTTACATGAACATACATATTGATATACAACTTTAATAAGCATTAAACTAAAGCCAATGGTGTTAATATTCAAGTTGCTTATTAAATGATACTTACATTTATTTTTTATAAATTTTGCTAACAAATAAAGTTAAATAACACCGAAGCTAAAAGACATTGAATATGTCACATAAACGCGATGCGACGCGTCGCGACCTCTCAATTGAATGGGAAACAATTCAATTTTAAAATACTATTTTTATTCTAGTATAAAGTCAACTGTGAAATGTAAGACTGTAACTTGTTAGAGTACAGTACACAGTTTAACGCTTTTTCCCACATAACAGACAGTCACAGATATAGTAGTATAAAGACACTTCTTTCTTCATTTTCCGCCTGAAAATTAAGGCATTTGTGTTTTGTGTGTTTTATTTTATGTACGAGAGCAAAACATGAAAATGATGTAAATATAATTAGCCCGAATAGGAACAGAACCCACAATCATTCGCGTGAACTGTTACACGCTGTCACACCGTACTAAGTATAGGATGTTTTCAATTATTTTTTATTTCAAAAATAACTTGAACGGTTTAAAAACATATAATGTTGGCCTGTTCTAGAAGGTGTTCCACTATTTATGAACTCGTAGTCCTGTATTTAAGTTACTTCTACTGCCAAAGTGCTGTGAGACAGAAGCTAAGTTATAAATGCATTGTAACGTTGCCTAGTGTACCATTTTTTAATGACCACAATCGATCATTTTAATTGTTATACAATAGTACCTAGGACCTTAAAATCTTTAAACATTTGACTTGAAAACATTTTTAGGAAGCGAATATAAATTTAAAGACAACAACAACGGTTCGAACCTGCGTCTCTTGAAATGCATGCAAGCGCTCTCACTGCTAACTCATGCATTTCGAATTTTCATTTTTCAAACGCGAGTTGGTATTTCCCTGTCTCTAGACTTATATACGTATTCTAAAAATAGTTTTCATATTTTAATCATATTACTTTTATCTATCTAATTTTTTCTGACATTCAAAGAAAGGCAATTTGACATTTTTTTACTTAACATAACAAACAATACTACATCAACAAACCAACTAACCTGTGCTCTTCCTCAAAACCATGTCTAATCTCATCTTCATTGAAAAAATGATAGCTTTCAGTGGTTGCCACCACAACCGCCAATGCGCAGTCTAGGAACACTTCACTTGCATGCAACGCCCGAGCCGCGCCACCCCCAACACCCCCCGGACCTCCAACGCCAACACCTCCAACGCCTCCAGAATTGCCCCAGATATCCTTAGCAGGCAGTGAGGGTGCCCATCCTGCAAGGAAGCGCGCTCGAGGAGGTTCCACGGCGAGTAACGCCGCTAATGGTCGTGATCGGATACATTCTGTTAACCTGAGGGGAAAGGAGGATAATATATTTATAATTATCAATTTAACTGTTTTCTTCATATAAACTTGATGCGAGGTAAGTGATTTAGTTCAGCTTTACGCTTCGCTTCGCTTCAGAGGGAACCTAGTGTTAAGCTACTCCGCTCCAAGTCTGTAGAAAAATTAGAAATATATATATGTGTCAACTAATATTGAAAAAGAAGTCCAATATTATTTAATGGTTCAAATGTAATGTATTGTACTAATGTTCGTTCTGTTTAGCCATTTTAGCATTATAGAGTAATAAATATTCAATTAGGTGAAATGTAAGCTTACACACGCATATTACTGCTCGTAAATAAACTATTTGGATTTATAATTATTATACTAATATACTAATATTGAGGTAAATCAATAAGAATGAAATAAGTAAGACTCGCACGCAATATGTACTGCACACAGTAGCTTCAAAATCTCATAAAATTCTCCACTTTTTAGATCTGCATAAAATAAATTGAATGAGGTCACCAAATTTGTGTTTATCCCCGGTATGTATGTACTATCTCTGACATGTATGTATGTACATATTACACTAATTATAGTTGTTATGGTAAAAGAATGATAAAAAATTAAAAATGATTAAATTAATATTTTAAGCGCATATAAATTATTATTAAAATGTTGGAATTTATGTCTTTGCTATTTTGATAAACAAAACATTATTAACATTTTCTTCAAAAGTTTCATGCATAAAAAAAATTGTTTAAGGATTGCAATAAGATACATTACTAATTGCACTAATATGCATTAACATATGGAGTAATAATTTAGTTTTGCAATTATTATATAAAATTAGATACTATAAATGGGACCAGTCATGGCTTGTAGACTTGAAGCGTGACTGCAAACGCGACGGGTTGTGCGTTCGATTCCCACTTGAGGAATGGAAATTCCTAGGTTCCCCTTTGTCTACCTTGCTGAGTGCGGGATACAGTGTGAAGCAAAAAAAATACTTTAAATACTTTTTAACAACTTTTAACGCAAAATCCTGAACTCTCGTTTTATCACGTAATTCTACTACATGACCATCTTCACCCACACCCACATATATTTAGAACGTCTCACCAGTGTTCCCCGTCGGTGGCGCAGCGCAGCGCCTGCGCGGTGTGCCTGCGCGCGAGCGCCGCGTCCGGCGCCAGCGACGACGCGCTCAGCGCCGACCCGCTCAGCAGCAACGCACGCCCGATCAGACCTGGTGTATCGAAAACAAACCTTTATATATGGTTTATATATGTTCATCTTGTAATAAGCGTAAATGGTTTGTTGAACTTAGTACAATAATATATTCTTTTAAAGATATATGGAAGGAAATCTAATTGAATTCGCTCACTAACCAAATATATAATTGGGTATATATTCAAATCAATAGTAAATATTTGACAGTAAGATTGTTTATGTAAATATTAGTATATTTAAAATAAAGAAATACTAAAATGACTTAACAGTACATTCTTTTAGCATACTCGTATAATATCAAAGAAACAATAACTTATTTCTAAAGAGCTACAGTAACAGTAAAATAAATAACACTATAAGTAAAGGCTAAGTTTACTTTATAGTCGACAACAAATGCAGTGGAACGAATGCATGGACTTGTGTTAGATTGTAAGCTTGATGAGGCCTTCGTAGCGCAATGGAATGGCGTCTGACTGTAATACGACGACTGTGGGTTCGATTCCTATTTAATATAACGATTATATTTATTTTATTTCTTTCTCTTATTATCTAATACAAAGCGCGTCATTGAGTTCCGTCATTCAACACACCATGTCTCGATTTTGGACGAGAAGTGGAGGACGGAGTGTCTTGACACTAGGTCATCGTGACTACCCCCACTACGTGAGGGAAGTGTGAAGCTGGTATTAAATGTCACTACCCAAAATCCAAAATCTGTGAAACATATATTAAGCTAAAATATATCAGTTAACACTTGATGACTTCATAATAAAATTAGGAAGAACGAGATCTACCTATACAACGTTAACTTTAGCCATTTGAGATTAATGTAAACGGAGTGATATGTCATTAAATAAAAATAAAAATTTAATTAGTTCCGACATGTATTCCTATTAATTATTATAATAATTTTACATATTTGGTTTCGAATAAATCACATGTAATACGGTTGACAATAGCCGTCATTAATTAACTGGATTACCCGCTTCCCTAATAACATTATAATTGGGCATTTCAAAAACTATACATCATACATTTCATTGAATAACCAAACCAAACAAAATATTATATAAATTTCTATAGAATTATTAAATGCATTCAATTAATATCTAAATAATTAAATGATTTTGTTTATTTATATACCTAATTATTATATTTATCCCTAATTAGATAGCTAATTATTTGACCCTCGATACAAAAAGATGCGCTTATGATTTGGCGTTTAACTGTTCTGAAAAACTACTAAATATTACTTTCGGGCTGTTGTTGTCGAGTGGCGTAGATTCGATTCCCACTCGAGGAAATGAAATATTTAATATTTCATTTTCTTCTCTCTTGTTTCGAGGCAAAGCACAGCGGCACGTACTGCCTCCAGAATTCGACGGAAAGAACGTAAAGCTAAAAAAATATAATATAAGTATATTATAATATATAATAATAACTTCATTGTTGCTTTTAAATGAAACAACTGTTTCTTCTCTTAAGGTTTGAGCCATTAGCTTGAATGAAGCGGGAGTAAATTATTAGACGTTCAAAAATCAAGCAGGCAAGAATGACTTAGCTACTTTTAATCTTGTATACTACAAAAAAAAAACAAAATTAAAAATTTTGAAAATACCCACGACGGTGTAATTGTAATTGAAAAAGGATAAAATAACTAGAAATCCCCCGCCTAAAAGAATATATGTAACGAGATGATGGGGACGACTTCGTCGGAGCTGCCATTACTTTAAGTTTGCTAACTTCTCCTAGGTTTTCATGCTGTTAAAACAGGTTTAGGAAAAAATTAAAATATTAATATGAATTTACAGTTTTGATAACTGGTATTCCTTTTAAAAACTTTAAGAACGAAATCTATACTGTTAGCTACTATATTTAAAATAGAGGTTGCAACTGGCAGCCCCCGACGAAGTTGTCCCCATCATCTCGTTACATATATTCTTTTAGGCGGGGGATTTCTAGTTATTTTATCCTTTTTCAATTACAATTACACCGTCGTGGGTATTTTCAAAATTTTTAATTTTGTTTTTTATTTTAAACTTTTTAAAGTGTATAGATACACATGATATATTACTACATAATTTCGAAATACTTTATATTAATCTTCATGCAAATCCAAAAAAAATTATAAGCCCAATGCTTTCTGGTTATCAAATGCCTATTGCAGCGCCTGGCAGATTGTCACCGCAACATTTTTAGGAAACTTAAGTTTAACCAAATCAGTGAAAATCACAAAATCCACTAGTAGTTTTGATTTGGAACAAATTAATTTATACTGGAGCGCCCCGTGGTAGTTTGTGATATGGCATATAAAAACACGCAACAATTAAACCTGAACCTATCACAGAAAACCGCATCTAAATAGGTTTCACACAAAAATACAAGCAAATGCTTACTACAGCGCCCCCTGGTGAGGTGTCACCACGACACATATACGAGAACACGCGCTAATTGAGCCTGATCCTATCGTTAAAAACTGCATCAAATTCAGACTCGTAGTTTTAACTTTGCACCATCAAATGTTTAATGAAGCGCCCCCTGGTGAGTTCTTAACGTAAAAAAAAACTAAAAACATACACCAAGTCAAGGTAAATCTAATACTGAAAACTCTGTCCAATCGGACTAGTAGTTGTGGTTTTACATTAAATATTACAAACAAATGTTTACTGCAGCGCCCCCTGGTGAGTTAACACGATAAAGCATATCCAAGAACATGCACTAATTTAACTTGAGCTTATCACTGAAACTGCATCCAAATCGAATTCGTCATTTTAGCTTTGCACAAACAATATTTTACTGCAGCGCCCCCTGATGACTTGTCACCGTAATATAAACTTAAAAACATGTACTAAACAAAGCGGAATCTAATACTGAAAACTCTTTCCAATCGTACTAGTCGTTTTTGTTATACACAAAAAATGGAAGCAGTTACTTACTGCAGCGCCCCCTAGAGAGTTGACACATACTTGAAAATATGCACTAAGTAAACATACATGACACATATATGAAAATATGCACTAAGTAAACTTGAATCTATCATTGAAAACTGCATTCAAATCGGACTCGTAGTTTTAGTTTTGCACAAACAAATGTACTTACTGCAGCGCCCCCTGGTGAGTGATCACCGTAACACATATATGAAAAGATGCACCAATTAAACCTAAACCTATCGTTGAAAGTTTCATCTAAATCGGACTAGTAGTTTTTACTCTACATAAACAAATGTTTACTGCAGCGCCCCCTGGTGAATTTTCACCGTAACGTAAAAACAAAAATTTTAAAATATGTACGAAGTAAAGCTTAATCTAGTTCTGAAAACTCTAGCCAATCGGATAAGTAATTTCGGTTTTAGACAAATAAATATAAGAAAAATTTTGGTTTTACACAAAAAAAACTCAAACAAATGCTTATTACAGCGCCCCCTGATGAGTGGTCACCATAACACATATATGGAACGACGCACCAATTAAGCCTGAACCCATCCTTGAAAGTTTCATCTAAATTGGACTAGTAGTTTTTGCTCTGCATAAACAAATGTTTAGTGCAGCGCCCCCTGGTGAGTTTTCCCCGTAACAAAAAAAGAAAAATCTTAAAATATGCACCAAGCAAAGATAAATCTTTTTATGAAAACTCTTTTTAATCGGAGCAGTAGTTTCGGTTTTAGACAAATAAATACAAAAAAAGTACAAACAAATGCTTACTGCAGCGCCCCCTGGTGGTTTGACACGATAAAACATATCCAAGAACATCCACCAATTAAACCTGAATCTACCACTGAAAATCTATTGAAATCAGACTATTATTTTTTGAGATAATTGAAAACATTCGTTTTCACGTAAAATGCTTACTGCAGCGCCCCCTGGTGAGTTAAGGCAATAAGACATACATAAGAACATACGCCAATTGAACCTTAACCTATCATAGAAAACCGTATCAAAATCGGACTTATAGTTTTGGAAATAATTGACATAGTAATTTGCACAAACACACAAACAAACAAACAAACAAACAAACAAACAAACAAACAACCTCTCACCCCAAACACATATACAGTCGCCGTTCCGTCGCGGGTAAAAAACAGCTTCACACTTTTTTCCGTACAGTCAGACAGGACCTAGTGTCAAGACACTCCGACTTTTAAGATAAGCTAAGACTGAGACTGTAAAATCATTTATAAACAGGTTTTTAAAAATACATAATGAAGAACCATAGTAGATCAGCTTTACTACATATAAGTAAACTGTATCCTAACAAAAGTTGTACCTTCATCCACACAAACAAAGTTGCGGGCTACTTTACTAGTTTAGAATAGACTATAAGATTGTTTTAGCGACTGGACCACTTTATATATGTAAATATATTTTTCAGATTGTATATATCTCACTAATATTTTTTTATCCTCACGCTGTATCCCGCGTACAGCTGGGTAGGCAGAGGGAACCTGGTGTTACCTCTACTAGGTTCCCTCTGCCTACCTGGAAAGTAGGCTTTCCGCCGAGTTCGGAGGCATTGCGTGTTAAGTGGCGGAACTTAACGCCGCGCTTTACCTCGGCACCAGAGCGAAGAAAATGGAAATATTAAATATTTTCATTCCTCGAGTGGGAATTGAACCCACAACCAGTCGCATTTACATTCACACTTGCGTGCCCCTGCGCCACGCCTGGCCCTACTAATATTTTACGATAACGGTTTGAGAATCAAAAACATATACTCTATTTGGCAACGCATACACTAACTAACTAACTCCTCGCGCTGTGACTGTTTACAAGTCACACTCTTTGTAAAACAATTCACTGTGTACATTCATTATCGATGTCTACAGTTTGTTTCTTCTATTCATTGCTTCTTGTTTCCTGTTTCTGTTGTGATTGCCAAAGTTTATATATGTAACTGTGATTTGAACTACGTTAAATATTATAGGTTCCTACATGTACCATTTTCGGGCCTATATTTAAATGTTTATTTTAGGATACAGCTACATATCTTCAATATTTCAGTCACTAATGAATTTATGTTAGTTAGTCTAAAATTGTATTCATTAAGGAATTTAATAAAATGTTATTAGACTTTATGAAAGTATTTATTTATTTATTTTATTACATCTGACATTTATTACATTTGACAATACACTTTTTATATATTTCTTTAATATTATATTTTATTATAATATATTATTGTTATTATAATATAGTTTTTTTTTGTTATTTATTCCTCATCTGAATGATTGTAAACTGAAGTAATATGATAAGAAATATACAATTCATAGAAAGGTCTTTATTAACGACAGCTAATATACTACACAAAAAATTCTAAAAGTTTTTTAAATATCTAGATAACGGTCCCATAATATTTTAAAATGCAAATAGAGAGATGATCAGATTAAGACATTCTACATTAAATTTTTTTACAAGCGTAACGTACGTATTAAGAGGTGGAACGCTTTGCCCCGGAACTAGAGCAAAGAAACCCAAGATCAGTCGCTTTAAAGTTATATTTTGTGCTTTGTGGTGGCGGAACTCAGAGTTACTTTTAAACACAGAGTTAGATAGACATTAAGCACAGCTCTTAGGTATAGCATGTGTAAGATTGTTAACCTTTCGGCAAAGGCAGCATGAGCACGAGGTTGGCGAGCGCGGCGGCGGGCCCGTGCGCGGCGAGCGTGAGGCGCGCGGCGTCGCCCCCGAAGGCGCGCGCGTTGCGGCGCGTCCACTGCAGCGCCGCCGACACGTCCAGCGCCGCCGCGCCGCCCCAGCGCGACGCCGCGTCGCCGCCGCCCGTGGTTAGGTAACCTGATCACAATCATCTTGTTAGGAAATTTATCAAAATTTCAACGTAACAGGAATCGTACCCACACATTTTGAATTAGCGTCCAATCCAAAAATTTCAATCCCTATGTCATTCTTTTAAGTTAGAATTTCCAAAAATTCTTTTCATAGTGAGCGGTCAAAACCCGCTCAATTTTTTATTCGTTTTCTAAAAATATACATTTCAAGTAAATTAACTTTAATTAGTGTACAAGCTGTAGGCACTCACCTAACAATCCTACCCTATAGTTAAGCGTGACGACGAGCAGGCGGCCGCGCGCGGCGAGCGCGGCGCCGTCCAGCGTGTTGCCGGAGCCCCACTCGTGCCCCGCGTTCAGCCACACCACCACCGCGTAGGGCGCTTCCACGCCACGCGCACCTTAGCACCGCAAATATTATAATTTGAAAACGTATAAAAATATGAACTCAGCGGGATTCGAACCCGCGCCTCCTGAAAACCGTTCAGGCCTTCTGATGGCTAAGCCGTGCGTTCTACTGCCAGCTGCGTCGAAATTTTTTTACGATTTTATTACAACTTATTTTTGTTGTTAGCATCTCTGTAGTTAGATTTTTATAAATTTCTGCTACCCAAAGATTATTCTACGAACAACCGTTTGGCAAGAGAGAATGCTATTTATTAAATACTTTTAAAATTTTTTAAGTGTTAATCGCACACTTAGGAAATTGGTGATTACCTAGTTGGAGGCGTAGGTTCCATTCCCACTGCATTCAATTTTTTATACGTTTAAGGTCTTTTTCAATTTCCTAAGTGTCTGATAACACTTTAAAAATGTTAAAATATGTTGTAGACCGTTAATGGCAACAGCGTAAAAGCTTTATACCTATATGTACAAAAATACATATAGATATACATTTTGTACTACTTCATGCTTTTCCCCACATAATCAGGTAATCCGAAACACTTCGTTCTCCACGCACCGCTTGAATTTGAGACATTACGTGTTAAGTAGTGGGACTCAAATGAGCGGTAAGTGGAGAGTGGTACTTGGTTATCTGCCTGTACTGTTAAAAATGTCAAGCTTATTCAAATATGTTCATAAGAGGTTATACAGACCACGACTTCAAACTAATCAGTAAAGTTAACATTATATAATAACTATTATAAAATGTTTTATAAGAATAGTTTTTTAATATTACAAAACGAGGTGTCTTGATACTAGATTTTCTTAACTTTCCCTTTTATGTAAGTAAAAAAAATATTCGTAGCCACGTGTTGTTTTTTCCAAAGGTAGTCTCGAATTCATGTTAAACGATAGCGCATGGTAAAGAAATACTTTAAAAATATTCTTTTGTGTACTTTTGTTTGTAACAATAAAACTCCTAAACTCCTAAAATCATTTTGCATTATAAAAATCCTTATTATGTAATATAGCAATATTTTTAATATAGTAAATTACTAACCGCTACCGGGCACATATATATTGAGGTAGAGGCAATCCTCGCTCTGGTTGACTAGCATCGGTATAGCAGCGCGCAGCTCCTTGTATACGCCGAGCGGCATCTTCGATAGAGCTGCAGTTCTGGTTACAAAAATACATATAATATTAGAAAAATATAACAGTTTTTATATTTTCTCACTGACTGACTTGACTCGAATATATCTGTTAATTAGCTCTTAATTTTGGCAAAAGTATAATATAAATAGTTCTGTACTATAATCATTTTATAGTAATCATAAAAATATGTCTGATAGCATTTGTAATCGGGATAGGGTGTGGATTCGATTCTCAGTCAGCTCACACGTCAATATTCCAAATATTATCATTTATCCACAGTGGCAAGGCTAATATTGTGGAGTTGAGTTTCGTCAATAAATGCGGTATGTATCAATCTTGAACAGAAAGTGGAATATCTTAACACTAGGGCACTTCTCTCTAGTATGCTGGTAAAAATAATTATATTAAGACAAGCAGCTTCACGCTTTTCCCAGTATATCAGGGTAGTCTAGAAAACTAGTGTCAACACACTCCGTTCTACACTTTTCGCCCGAATTCGAGACATTTGTGCGTAAGGTTGCGAAACTTAACACCGCGCTTTCTCTCAGGTACCAGAACGGAGAAATGAAAATAAGTTATAATCAATCCCCCGAGTAAGAATCAAATCCACAACCATCACGTTTAGTCACTCGCTGTTCAACTTCCTTATGAAATTGAATAATATGAAATTGAATAATATTATATACATTTGTATATAAATGGTTAAAACAATAGCTTTTACATTACAATAGCAATAAACTCAACGCAACAATAAATACGAATATTAAGAGCAACTAATAATTTAAGCGTCATATACGAGTATACATATTTTGTCAAGTGAATTGATGTATGCGTCAGCAATTACACCGGCTGGAGGGAATAATGTTGTCATTAACGTCATTAAATTAGGCGTAAAATGTAACGAATAACGAGGCAATTTGATAAATGAATGTAACGCAAATTGAAGTGTCTGTTCGCAGTGTACAGTATAGGACGCTAATGAGACTGGATACTTGGATGTTAGGAGATAGCGTGAAGGCACTCAGGCTTACATTGTAAAGACTAATGCTATGTTATTTCTTTTTAAAAGGAAAGTGTGTGTTTGGATGTATTTATTATATATTTTTACGTTGGAGAGCTACTAAGTAAATGTTATTTTGCTTATATTTTATAACTTTTATTAAGAATGAGAATGAAGTATAAAAGAGTATGTAGAAGTATCATTTTGTGTGTAATTTGTAGTCACAATCGATAATAACTGAGTATTTTTTTAACCAAAAAAATCTCGTGTTTTTAAGCAGTATATTTATCTTCTTACCTGAAACTTGAATTCTACATTTTAACGTATCTTAAGAAAGATTTTTATGAATGAAACATAAATAATTTTTATTTTTAAAAAAAATATGTACACGAAATTGAAGTATGATATACCAGTATGACACTTTCTTTATCAAAGACTGTCTGTAAGTGGAGCAACAAGAAACTCTTAAGTTTTTTATTTCTATGTTATAATCTATTCTATTACCATAACAATAACCTCCTAAATCACTGACAAATAAAAACATCTAACTTGTTCGATATATCCGGGTATCGTTGCGGGCAGACGGGCGCGTATGTGTCGGCGAGGCGCGTGCCCGGCCACGAGGGGGCGGGCGGCGGCGCGCCCAACCGCGCCGGCTTGCCGCCGTAAGGTACGCCGCGGAACACCTCCACTGGCTCTAGCCGGCGGGACGCAGGTTCCACTATTATGCCTCTGATTGCACCTGGGGGGGAGGGTTTGAATTTTAACATTTTTAAATTGTTATTAGCAAGCTTAGGAAATTGAAAAGGCGTAGAATCTCTTATATATTCCCACAGTCGCCCAAACATTGAATGACAAGAAACTCCTAGAATTGACTATTTTAGAAGTAAAAATAGCATTAAACTCATTTTTAATAACATTAAAAAAATACTAAACAATGTATTGGAATTATTATTGTAACTTACATATTAAAGTTTTGCTATTATATTACTTCGAAACTTCTCTACACGACGACACGTCATTGGTACACAGACAATTTGATTATTTTTATTAATTTTGTTGTTACCAAAGTAAAAGGAAGCTAACTGTCCGCTGTGATCAGAACTTAACATGTTAATTGTGTGTTTTTTTTTGGTATACAATGTGTAAAGATATTATCGATGGATGTAGCAGTACAGTTAGTAATTCTTGTTGGTTCCAGAAGTAAATTAGCTAGGTTATATGACTTTAGTAAAGACCTGAATCTAATACTGGTGACTGAGTTATCTAGTAAATTTATATTAAAATCACCACATACACCACATACATGATTATTAAAATTAAAAATGGCCTCAGAGTTTCGAAGCCAGTGCTCTGTAATACAATGAACATGAATATTATTGCATTTAAGGAATAATTCAATTTCTAACTCTTTGTTAAGCATGCCTTGTATATTTTGGTGTTCCAAGTTTGTATCACTATCATAACAAATCACATTTTTTATTACATTATTTTTTCTCTGATATTTATCATCACATAATAAACTCTATTGTCTTATTATTTAATTTAAATTTTTTTGTAGCCAAAGTATTGGCTAAGTTGAAGTGTAAATAATATGATAGCATACTTGCTATCTGTCTTTATAAAAAATAAGATAGGTCTAGCAGCTAGACCTATCTTATTTTTATAAACATGAATAATTTATTATATTATTAATGTCAATTAAATTGAATTTGTTATAATCATCATTTAATGTCACATAGTTACTATTTATTAATATACATAACATATTATTTAAATTATATCTAAGGTCATTTTCTTGTGGCAACTTCTTTAAGTAAGGAAATGTGAACATAATTTTTTTAACATTTAATTTCACTAAGTGAGAATGATATTCTTGCAGAGATTTTTTATTCACATTTCCCCTTCCTCCAATCAAAATAATTAAATTAGTATTAGGACAATGAGTATTACTAACAACTTTATTCATTATCTGGGAGTAAGTAGCTCCAGGTATACAATAATTGAATACTGAGTGTCCCTTACAAATGTTATTTAAAATCACACCCATATTTTTCCCCAAATTGTCACTATATATTTATCATTTCTTTATCTTTCTGTTTTAAGCTACTATTTTCTAGTTCTAATATATATTGATAAGCATCATGCAGTTGTGTTTTTAGTTCATTGGTAAGCTTGAGAGCTCCCGCATATTCATCCCTGCACTGGTCAAACTACTTTTTGCAAATTATCATTTTGTTCTAATATATTTGTGTACTAAGTGAAGTTTCGACAGCTCATTTTTGAGATCTTTTTTTTTGTTTATTAACAAAAAAATTTTGCAAAATTTCTCTTTCATTATCATCCCTTTCTCTCAGTAATTGCTCGCACTGCATCTTAGATGACTTTAGCTCCTGGAGCGTCAGCTGGAGCTTAATCTCGCTAACTTAATTCGCCTTGGTACCGCGGGTCATCATATTATATTATTATTTATACAATAGTATACTTATTAATATGAGATTAGAGCAGTACGATCTGATTTTGTTAGATATAAGCTGATAATAGTTTTTGAGAGGAAAGAAAATGCAATAAAGGTTTAAAACAATTATTATTTTGAAATTTAATTCGTTACCTGCGCAGTGACAGTTGGCGAACAAACACAGCAAACCACATTTTATAAAGTTTTACAACACTATTATATGCAGAATATGATAACTACTGCACAAATGTCTATCTCACTATAACTTTTGCACAAATTACATCAATTTTAACAATAAAAAATAATTAAATTCAATTATTTTATGGGAGGAGTTTTAAAGACGTTTACACCTGTGTTGCCACAAGAAAAACCCACAATAAATAGTATTCTCTCTTGCCAAATTTAAAATGCCATTATTACTCGATTGTTCGTTAAGTAATCTTTAGGTAACGAAAATTTGTAAAAATATCTCTATAGAGATGCTAATAACATAAATAAATTGTAATAAGCATGTAAGAATTTAGACGCAGCTGGTTTGAACGGTTTCTAAGAGACGCAGGTTTGAATCCCGCTGCGTTCTAATTTTTGTATGTTTTTCTAAATATCTCTTTCGATAAACGACTTGATTCAGGTTTTGATACACATATTTCACATTTGGTAACAAAAATAAATAATTTGTTACAATTCATATAATATTTTTCTGTTTTAAGAATGTGTGTGTATAAGGGCTATTGTGGCGCAGTGGCAGTCGTGACTGTAAACGCAATGATTGTGAGTTCGATTTTCAGTTGGGAGAATGATTATATTTCAATTTCAATTATTTTCAATTATCACGTTTGGTGCCTAAGACAAAGTACGGCTTTTAGTTCCCCAACAGTTAGCACGCAACGTCTTGATTTTAGGAATATCTCCTAATTCGATTTAGTAATTAAAAATTGAGCACGAAATTGCGATACTAAGTACTTTTTGACTTCTTTGCTAAGCGGGAAATATCTTGAAGTTGTAATCTCATAACATGATATAATATTTATTGATGAATACGTAAAACAACTAGCTGGACAATTACGTTATATAAACGTAAATGCAGAAACGCAAAACGTTAGTCAAAACTGACGTTTAAACACGATTAGATAGGTATCGTTGACATCAATTATCGATTTGCTCTAGAGTCTAGACTTACCTAGACTCGACAGCTTAACTATGTCCAAAGACAGGCACGTTTATGCAATGCAAGACCCTGATATAATAAACATGCCACACCACTTTACTTAAGCCAAATGTATCAGCCTCAGTAATGCCAAGCAAAGTTAAATCGTTTCACCAATATCAGTGATAAATATTCTATAGACCCACTGGACAACGGTCTTGAAACATTACATGTATCGCTCTTTTCTATACCATGTATGTATACATTATATTCTTTAAAATAAGGTTGTGCCAATAATCGCTATACAACGTTTCATCTTCTAACATATCATATAATAATACTTTGTTGGTGGTAATTAATCCCTCAATATACAAATATATATTTTTAATTTTCATAGTTGTCAGTAAAAATTTAAGTATGTAATATGTATGTAGGAAAATATAAAATCTCTGTAATATCTACATTTAAAAACGTGGTGGGCAATTTAATTTATTCGTCGATCGGCTCGTAACTCGTCTTCGTAATGCAATCTGTCTCAAAGGACCATATGTTTAATAGGTTAAGTGTTACTTTCAATTAACAGGATTTTTAATTTTAATGAATAAAATATGTCCTATCACTTCGTTCATTTATTTCTCAACTCATCGTATGAACTAGTGGTCTGTATATAATAAAAAATGTGCACAGATAACCTATAACTAACTATATAACTAACTAAAATGCTTTCTGAACAGTATTGCAAATACATATCTCATAGAAAGAGTTCTAAACCATTGTTTCCTAAACTTTTTATTAGCCAAAATAAACATAATGAATAATAGTATAGATTATAAATTATAATTTTTTAACTGTTAATATACCGACTATCCTGTATTATATAAATAAATTAAATGCAATGTTTATTATTTTTGGTAGTAATATAAAAATAACCTAGAAAATCTTCATATTTTACAAGTACAATAATACTATCTATCAATCGCAAAAACCACTAGAAAATTAAAACTCAAATTCCGTGCATATTAAATGTTATATTTACTTATCAAATATACGTACTCTTCCACGTCTTGTAAATATGTATTATTTGCTATTTAATATCAATAAAATTCAGAGAATCCTTTTTTTAGGTCACGCTCCCGCCAAGTTCTTATTTATATTTTTTATTAATATAGCATAAACCCAGTAGTTAATTCAGCCAGCACTAAATATTACAAATATGAAAATATTTATATATATATACTTCTTACTTTGTTTATTTTTTGTATGTTTCTTGGGTAGTCATAAAGAATATAGAGACTTGCATGTTAAGTGTCAGATCTCAAAGATGTGCTTTTTCTTATCCGAAAAAAAAAAAATGAATTTAAACGTAACAGTTACATTTTTTATATTATTTTTTGTTAAGAGAACTCAAAGAGTAAATATTTTATCTCAGAAAACAAAGATTTACTCCAACAAACATCAGGTACAATAGAACAAAGTCTTAACTAATAAATATGTAAGGCTTCGACGTATACGCAAGCAACCAAAGCAATCAGTGAATTAGTTTTGAACGTCTCTGATACCTATTGGATAAACATGAATTCACTCACAACTATCACTTAGATTGGTTGAGTTATGCACAGCTCGCGTTAGCCAGAATTTGATGTGTGTGTAGTGCTAGTGTGTACGTGACCTCTCGCGGCCGTCTCTGGAAACACTTTGTGGGTAAGAACTTATGAAAGTTTGACACTTAGCCTGACTACGAAACTGTTGATAATGATAATGGATTAAGTATACTGAATGTCTGCTGAAGTGAATATGGAAAGTTTGTGTGTGTATATGGAATGAAATGTATGTGGAATGTTTGTCTGTGAATATGGAAAGTTTTTCTTATATAGGTGAACTGGAGATCTAAGTAGACTGAGAATGTTAAGTGACTCCTTAACTACCTGCTTCGATAATCATTTTTTGGTTGGTTAGTTAAGCAAAGAGTTGATAGTATAGCGAATTATGAAAAAGTAGTAGTTTGCCTAAACAGATCAGAAAAAGATATTAAAAATAAAAGTAAAAACGTATCTTTTAGATTGATTAGAAACTTCGAAAATCATTTGCAGCTTACCATGCCTAAACTTTGTGATAACAATGACAAAATACATACTTCTATACATCTTTTTGAAATATGATTTTAAAACAAGGAAAATATATTAATCTTTCCCTAACGAACTACACCTAATAACAGTAAGATCACTTGCACTTAATTACAGTTAAGTTAATTACAATTAGCAGCGTAGTCTCTACAAGGCACCCATCAGCAATACACGCCGCTAATTTCAGTCTATCGCCGAACAAAGCAGGTCTTCAAATGCATGTTTATTAAATTCCCCACAATGTAGAGGAAACTTTGAGCTAACAAAGTAAATTATAGTGAAGTTGTTGCTTAACAAATTTCAAAGTTTAATTATTACTTCATTTAGAGCATGCAGTTGTGGTCGGTGACGGTCTGAATGAGCCTGTTTCGTGAAGGGTTCAAAGTAATGAGGACTCAGAGAGGAGTTTAGGGTTCAATGGTCACATACTTGGCGCTGGTAATATCGGCCGGCAAGTTCGCACCCTTTTCAACTCGGTTTGATGGAGAAACGTGATGAAATGGAAGGGAATTATAGTGAATACTTTAGTAGTGTGTACTTATATATTTATTAATAAAGGCTTCTATTATATATTAGACAATAATTATGTAGTTTTATTTTAAACTAGATAATATAATTTTGTACTTTAGTATTGAAAATTTGTTCTGGTAAATAAAATAAGAAAGCAAGCTTACCATAAGATTATTTCTTTTTATTCGAGTTTAATATTTATAAATCTTCTACCTGAACAGATGAAATATTTATAACTAATTCAATAGCTCAAATTGAACTTAACCCTGTGACTGTCACATACAGTGCGACAAGAAAAAATTTGACATAAAAATATTTGTTGAAAAAACCAAATGAAATACATTTTATGATATTTCAAAGTTTTCACTATCCGAAGTAACATAACGTTATAAGCCTTTATACAATCAGAAATAAAACAAAAACGCTATTCATACATATCTCAACGTACAACCTCAGAGAAAAGTAAACAATTTAATTAGATTTCGAACAAAAGCCGTACAAAACAAGCGGAAAGCTCGTAATGGAATATTATTAATTAACAAAAAAAAAGCTCCATTCGTCTGACCGAGCCGGAGCGAGCGGTTTCAATAGACGGTCAATCTCAACCAATTACGTGGAAGCGTAGCACCGACAATTATTAATTTGGCCCGACACCCTGTGGCTTTGTAATACAAAACGGTACGACGCCATTCACCTACAATATTCCGGGAGTCCCGGATCCCGCCCACAGATCCCGGTCTGATTGAATTGTCCCGGGATTACGGATCCCGGGATCGTACCGGAAGCGTCAAACTTACGCTAAACGCACGCTGGTTTGGGACTTGGGAAATGATTGAAGTACTTTAATATGCATGGATTCTATTATTTTAACAGTGCAAATATATGCTGCGTTTAGAGAGGAGATCGTGGTAAAGTGGTTTTTATCTTATGTCCTTCTCCAACTGGCTCGCGACCACTTTCATGTCAAAGACGAACCGCCAAATATCTTATGATGTGTTCCGGTTCGATGGCATGAAAGCCAGCTCTCCCTATTCCCACCATTCCTATCCTTCCTCCTTCCTTCTGTCCTACATTCCCAAGGCTGGCAACGCATCCATAACTTGAATGTTGTGGATGTCTATGGGCGAAGGTTAACACTTACCACCAGGTGGGCCTTCAGCTCGTTTGCCTCCTTTATTCCATAAAAAAAAAAAAAAAAAAAAAAAAAAGTGGGAACCGAACCTATAATTAATTACATTTACAGTCATGTGTTATTGCGTTTAATAATAAAAAAACAAATTATATATGGTATCATAATTATAATCAAAATAAAAGCTCGTGTTTTAAAATAATAAGAACATTAAAATATAAAAAAAGTCATTCAAGCTTAAAAAACACCTAGAGGCTTTTTTGCTACAAAACTAAAAGCAATGTTAAAATAAAAAAACTTTTAACGAAAATTATAAATTTTATCGCAATGACATTATTCATTGAAATGTCACATGAATTTTATATTTTTGATGAAATTTAAAGATAACTTTAACCATTGATAGCTTTTATATTACTCTAACATTATGTTTGGTACATGCATATATTATTTACGACACCGTTAAATATTTTAAGCAACTTCAAAAGGGATGAGGTTATTTCATTATTTCTTGAGATATTAAAAAAAAAACTAGATATTTTTAATGGAGCATTTAATTTTGAAGTGAAAACTTCTTTAGGCGCGTTGAGCGTTTTAGTAGAGGGTAAAATCCTCGGTTCGCGTCACCGACATGCTAATGATAATAGTATTGAAATTGAAATTCGTGTAAATATAAATACTATGTATAATTAAGATAATTGTATATTAATTATTTTTTCAACCACTTTGTATTTATATTTTGTTCTTGATTTGTTTAACCCATCATATGTAACTAATAAATAAAACATAAAAAAATTCATATAATTTTTGCATATAGTTTTAATTACACTCAACTTAATAGTTCCGTTTTCACTTCTATCGGCAGTCCCACGACTGCTACTGTTTTTTTTAATTAAGACGCATTTTACTTTTGAACAACATACATAGTTAATAAAATCAAGTTAGTAAATTCTATAAAAATATCACTTAGATTAGTTAATATATTGGTGTTATTATAACTATATGTAGTGTAATTATAATTTAGTTGTATCAGTAGTATACAAAGTAGGGGCCAGTTGTGGCACAGTGGCACAAACTTGTAACCGTAAGCGACTGGTTGTGGGTTCGATTCCCACTAGAGAAGTGGAAATATTTAAAACTTCCATTTTCTTCGCTCTGGTTTCGAGGTAAAGCACGGCGTTAGGTTCCGCCACTTAACACACAATGCCTCCGAATTCGGCGAAAGTGGGGAACAGAGTGCCTTAACACTATGTTCCCTCTGCCTACCCAGCTGTGTGCGCGATACAACGTGAAGCTACGTACAATAAGAAATATTCCTTTGTTTTATTTGTAGTTTCTATTCTACAAAAAAAGTCTGTCCGTACAAGAGTAGTTAATGGATATTTGTCTTAAACTTTTGACGTAAGCGGATGTCGGAACCTATCACTTAGCGCTCGGAGCAATCGGACGGCTTCCAAGAAGCGCAGGTTAAATTCTTGCCCTGTTAAAACTTTTAAACGTTTTCTAAAAATATCTTTTATATCCTAAGTTTGCAAAGAACTATATTGTTTAATATATTTGTATCTTTTTCCGTCAGTCATCAGAGGACAGTCGTGGCGCAGGGGCACAGAATCTGATTGTAAATACGACTGGTTGTGGGTTCGAACCCATAATTAGTCGTATTTACAGGCTTTTATTAGGAGGACAAATTGTTTTAACAATATCTTCCCACTGATATAGCATCTCTAAAAAAAAATTCTTATTGTATGACAAAGAATACTGTGTTCCATAGTAATTAATTGTATTAAGGAAGTAGTATAGTAATCATATAGTAGTGATGTAGTAGTTACCGGCTTGCGTGTGCACGATGCGCGAGCTGTAGCGCGGGCCCGCCGCCGCCAGCACCGCCAGCGCCAGCGTCGCGCACCACGCCGTCCGCGCGCACTCCATGCGCCATCACGCGACGATTGGCTGAAACAAACAGATAAGTTAGTTAATGTTATATGTTTATGTTTGGTACGTAATTTCTACCCCATTACAAGATAGGATTAGATAATAAGTGATTCGTGTATCAGTGTTTGTATTGTAGCTTCACGCTGTATCCCGCACACAGCAGGGTAGGCAGAGGGAACCTAGTGTTAAGACACTCCGTTCCCCACTTACTGCCGAATTCAGAGGCTTGCGTGTTAAGTGGCGGAACTTAACGCCGCGCTTTACCTCGACACCAGAGCGAAGAAAATGGAAATATAATTTCCACTCCTCGAGTGGGAATCGAACCCACAACCAGTGGTTTATATCCACACGATTGTGCCACTGGGCCAGGACTGGTATATTTATTACCACTTCGAAGGTTCTCATTATCCAACCAAACCTTTCGAAACAAATGCAAAATTGGAATGAATTTTGCTATTTTACAAAACAAATTTTGATAGCTTTGTCTTTTTGTGAATGTAACGTTTACAAAACTAGTTCATTAGTGAACTTGTTCACTTTTATTTTTTTGTTTTTTCATTATTTTTTACCTTAATGTTTGTTGAATACATGTATAATTTGACTAATTTGACTATTTTGTGTAATATATGTAGGTACAGCGAAATTTTGAAATTGTGAGTCCAAAAAAGGCAAATAATACGCAATAGCAAATTGAATCATTCAACAACTATCATTAAGAGAAAGAAAAGAATAGAAAATAGCAATATCTTCTCTGTTTTTTACAAAAAATACATAAATTGTGTGAATGAATAATATGATTTTTTATTTTTTACATCAAAATCCATATACAGTTTAGAAAGTTATTAGTCATGACAGTATACATGTATATAGCTACGTAAGTGAATTAGGGTAAGTTAGACATTCCTGAATTTGATTACTGCCTGTGTTTAGTTCGTAATTAGATTATCACATTTCTATCAATTTGCTATTAGCAGCATTAATTAACTAGCTCCTGTTTGTTATATGTATATATAAATAAACATACAGATTAATTTGCCGAGATATATTCGAATATTAGGTTACAGTGCCTTCTCACATAGAAAACCTATGTATTGATAATTCACTCCGTCCTTATTGCCTTTGTGTCTATGCTATTTCTTGTAACTTCCCGCGTTTTTCCATTTACGAGGGTAGTTAGAGAAAACTTAGTGTCAAGTCACTCTGATTTTTGCCTGAAACTGAGACATTGTGTGATGAGTCGCGAAACTCAACGTCGAGTTTTATCCTAGGTGTTAGTGGCGAAATGAAAATGATCGAAATCGAATTCCCCGAGTGGAAATCGAATCCACATTCAATCACGTTTACAGTCAGTCATTATCCTACTGCACTACTATAGTCTCATTTCATAATTAGTATATCATAGCTTTCTACTTTACTATACCTTTAATGAACATTTAACCTGAACTTATAACATAAAGCCTTTTACGACCCAAATTTGTGTTATAATCATTGGTAATACGACCTACCTACCTCTTGTATTGTAACATTTTTTGTGTTTTCAATTAGCCAAATTAAAACCGCTCGGATACCAAAATGAAATTGACTTTCCTTTCAATTGATATCGGGGCTTGTCCCTTGATCCTATGTAGATTACGGTTTGCGAGGGACGGCTACTGTGGGGTACGGAAGGGTACAGGAGGGTATCGGGGGGTACAGGCAGGGGCGTAGGTAATGATATGGGTACCTGCGGCGGGTTGCCCCGATGGATATCTCTTCAAATTCTGTCACAAACATAACTGTACGCCCGCGCCATTGTGCTCAACAAAGCTTTAATATACTTGTACGAAAATGATGGAAAATAATATTTTGTATGTTTTTTTTTATTTACTACATTTTTGGTTATTTACCTTATTGGGTATGTATTTTTTGTTATGTGAAAAAGGTAAAATATGTATGATTTTTAATTAAGCTACGCTATATATAATTTATCAGGTTATCTGGCAGCTTGATGATATGAAAATCCTCTTGTGCAACGCACAAAGAGTTTAGTAAAAAATACTATACAGTCGATATATTGGGCGGAATAAGAACCTATACTACACTCTAAATAAGTAAAGGTATATTATATTAAATGTTAATACCTTTTTCCATTACTTATTTAGAAAGTATTAACATTTAAATGTTAATATTTTCCCAAACTGAATATCAATAGACAAATACAATTATTATATTTTTGAGGCCGTCGTGGCGCAGTATGATAGCGTCTTGTTGTACCTTAAGAGTAAAAGTTGTGGGTTCTATTCCCACTCAGTGAAATGATTAGGGGCCATTAAATTTAGGGGCCAGTCGTGGCGCAATGGAACAAAGTGTGCCTGCAAAGCGACTGGTTGTGGGTTCGATTTCCACTCGAGGAGTGGAAATATTTGTTATTTCCGTTTTCTTCGCTTCGCTCTGGTATCGAGGCAAAGCGCGGCGTTAAGTTCCGCCACGTAACACGCAAAGCTTCCAAATTCAGCGGAAAGTGGGAAACGGAGTGTCTTAACACTAGTTTCCCTCTGCCTACCCTGCTGGGAGCGGGATACAGCGTGAAGGTAAAAAAACATAACTTTCATTTCTTTCCTCTAGCATCTAAGACAGACCGCGTTGAGTTCCGCCCGTCAAAATCGGATGTTTCTATTTCAGACGGAAAGTGGAGAACGGAGTGTAAAAATACTGGTTAAAGTTAGCTACTATACCACGCTACAACTGTGTGCCAAATGTTATTACAAAATAAATGATTTAATGGAAGATAACAGAGCTCGCGAATGTAATCACCTCCGGGCTGTTTCCACGTCGAGTTAACCGTAAAATTATTATTTTTTGTTGTAAATTCATAAAATAATTTTATTTTTTTCACTTTTTCATGACACCATTGCGGTGCTAGCGTGGTTTGTATTTAATTTAATAATTTATTGATTTTGAATTTTTCACTCTTCCTTTGCATGTGATATTCACTTATAACTCTTCAGTGGTACTAAATTAGGTACTTCATGACACAGTTATTGGTTGTGAGTTCGATTCCCACTCGTGGGAATGATTGTGCTTAAAATGTATTTGATTTCTCCGCTATTATACTTAAGACAAAATGATGCGTTGAGTTTCGTTATTTAACACACAATAACTCTAATTAGATTTGTTGAGAACAGTGTCTTGTCACTAGGTTCTCTCTGACTAAGCTGATATGCAGAAAGCCTTTAAAAATATAAAAGGATAAAAACATTCTGTTACAATAGCTACCTACATTCTGTTAAACGAAATAGGATCGAACTTGCAACCTCCGACCGTCTTCAATGAAACATTTTCCACTGTACCATAATATATTTACAGAGGAATGAAAATTAATAAGCGTCCCTTAAATTACTCTAGCATTAAACGTTCATAAATTTTGTTAGAATTTTGAAGAATTTATTAAATTTAAGTTAAGTTAGAATATTTAATACGTGAACCCAATTTTGATGGCTCAAATGCTTTAAGCGCAGCTTTGAATTATTTACCTGTTATGGAATATTAATGAAGAGGGAAATTAGGGGACGTACCTACTTGTGCTTGTACATACGTAATCTTTGCTCGCACCACTTTGTTTGTTTTAGATAGCTTTACTAGATGTCACGATTTCGCTTATTATGGTTCAGAGCTTATGAGAGATTGTTAGTACACATTTTTATTACGTTACAAGGTGTTCTCGTGACTTCGTCCGAGTGAAATTTATTAAAAGAAAAAGAAGCCTAAGTTACTCATTATTAAGTCAGCTATCCGCCAGTGAATGTCTCATCAATTTTTTTCTAGCCATTCTAGAGATTACCTGGAATTAACAGACAGACAAACAGACAAAAATTGTAAAAATATATATTGTAGCATATTATGTACCACGTATACACACATATCCAATATTATTTATTAGTATGAAGAAGGTCAAGATATAGATAAGGTCATATTTTTAGAAAACGTATAAAAATTAAACGCACGGATAGATTGGAACGGGCGATACGTTCAACGCCAAGGTTAGCGGTTAGAATACTAAGACTGCTTCCAAGAGGCGTGGGTTCTAATCCTACCACGTTCAATTTTTCTTTCATTTTTTAAAAAAAATTTTTCACATACTAAATTTTTGGTAAACACTTTAAGAATATTAGAAAAAAGATCCTATATATCTATTTTAAGAGTGTTTAAGCTCTTTATACAAATTCAACAATAGTATTTAAATTGGTGCTCAGAAACGTCAATTAACAACAAATCCACGCCAGAATCATATCAAGATGCCTAAACGCGTGTTCCCAAAAGCCTACATACATATGTAGTGGTTTTGACACAAGACGGGCTTATCGTGACAAGTGTTTAGCCCCCCGGCCGAGGCCGTCCTGCGTCTGACGCGAGGTCACCATTAGTCTTCTCAACGCCGCCCTCCTCTTCTGTTGACTCAAGTCTTATTTATTATTGTTTAATGTTCTATGAGAGAAAAATAATGCGCTTTTCTGAATGATTGTGTTTGTCATGATTTTGGTATTAAAATGTCTGTTTGATATATGTATGTACTTGTAAATGAAGCGTGTAGTGTCAAGACACTATGAAATAGAGAAACAGTTTCGTCGAAATTGAGACAGTGCGTGTTCAATCGCAGAACATAATGCCATGCTTTGTCTTGTTTTTAGAACGGACAAATGAAGGTAAGGGATAAAATCGTTTCCCCATTGTACATCGCACTGACATACATCGCGTCTGATGTCAGTCGCCGTCAAACTGCGCCACGGTGGCCTGCGGTCAATTCTTTTAAAATCTTATAATTAAAAAATAAATGTTGCAACCTCGTACAATCATACGATAAACTTTTTTATAAGTTATACAACTTCTTACTTAACTGATTCACGTATTATTATTTTTTTCTTTGTATATTAAAGTTATTTTAGTAAGTTAAACGAGAGTGAGGTAACAACGGAGAGTACAGTGTAAATATGTATCTAACAGTAGTACAATTAGATTAGTCGAGTGTCTAATGGGCGTCAATTCTATATCGACGACGGAAAACGTATTTGCTGTAAGTAGAAAATATCAAAATTTGGTTTTATATATCATTTGAATCAGAAAAAAAAACTGCGTCGAATGATCTAGTTAGTTTTTTGCTAAGATTAAAAAAAAATTACTTACGCGTTCTCAATTTTGAAAAAATATTCATCCAATTTGTTGTAACTACCCAAAAATCCGGTGTCTTGCTATTTTTTTTAACTTACAGCAATTGTGACGACGTTAAGAATCCATTATGACTTACGCAGTCTGGCCTTATTACCTACCCACTACTTAGAGCTTATTTATGTCAACTTCATTTCAAAAACATATATAAGTCTTTAAGATAATACTTATTTAGTGTTATTTATCGTTTACAGTATTTAAATTCCTTTCAAAAGAATCAGAATCCTCTCTCGCCATACAAATTCAGTTCTTACTTACGACATTTTTATATTCCATAAATGGAAAACGAATTGCTGTAAGTAATAAAAAGTCTACTTCCACTTATTTTAGACACATGTAGATATTTTCAGTATATTAGTAATGTTAAAGTTTGTTCACGTACCAAAAATCATGTCTATACTGCTTATATTAACAGAGCTATGATTTTTTTTTCAAATTTAAAAACGTTTTTTCGGCTTTATTTCAAATTGTACTTTTTCTACTTACAGCAAATACGTTTTCTGTCGACGATATATATAACATAAAAACCAAACAAAAAAAAGGGTATGGTATTCGAATATATAACAGAACATGTTTATTGGACGGATTTTGATGAAATTTTGATAAAGGATAGCAGATGATTCTTAGCAACTTGAAGGATATATTTTATACATTTTGTAAAATCCAAACAGGCTGCCTTTTTTTCTATGAAGTTGCCAAGGCAACGTGGGTTTTTTAAATATGTCTTTAAAATTGATTTTTCAAGTTGGTTACGTGTGTTTTAAATAGAAGTACTACGATTTTTTTAGTTCATATTTATACTATGAAATTGAATTATGTTATGTTTGAAAAAACGCGAAGCTGCTTTTTTTTAAATTGAACCCACATCTCTAGCGCCTAGCTAGTCGTCCCAGTAACTGTACTGTCATAATAAGTAATAACTATATAATAATGCTCACAATATTACACAAAATGAACTAATAACGTAATGTACTGTGCATTAATCCTGATACGGGGATCGTAAATTTAACGGCCCATCAGAAGTAATAAACTGTTAAAACGTATAATACCGGGTTAAATAATGAAAATGCATAGCGTACAATTTTACTCCCTGTAAATAGTATGAAGTGGAGCAATCACGTTTATAATAGGGTTAAGTGTGTAGTATAAACAATTTTAGATTTATAAATTGAAAGCTGTGCCCTCGACTTCGTTTGTGTCGAATTTAATAAAAAATATATAATTCTAAAATAAAAGTAGACCAAGTTACTCTTTATTACAGCAGATATCAGCCAATGAAAATTCCGTTAAAATCGGTCGAACTTTTCCTGGGAACTGAACTATTCCGGAACAGACAGATAAACAGACAAAAGTTGTAAAAAATGTTACTCTAGTATTCTAGTACCGTGTGTATACATCTGCATTAAGTTTTCTTAATCAATATATTTTCACATTACACGAGTATGTATGTAAAATAAAGTCCATCCATAAATTTGCCTCTGTCAGAGGTTAGACAGAGAATACGGTGGTGCTGAACGCCATACTTAGTGTAACGAGCGCATCAAAGTATGTTATAATTGCGAATGTAAGTTTGATTGATAGATTTTTGTTCTTTCACAAGTACTATTCAGCTGATCATCATGACATTCTATATGCATTTAGAAAAGCAATATTTACCAAATATAGATAAAAAGTATGCGTATGTAACATGTGAATATTGTACAAAAAGGTTTTAGTTTTTTCAAATAATATGAATTATTCATTCATTTAGTTCTGCTTCATCAAAAAGGCATTTCCTTTCCTTTCCTCGAACACATAATCATTAAGCGCATGAAGTCTAAAAAAGCTTACAATTTAAGAGGAAAGTTTAATATACTTTAAGTTCTCGAAGATTTCAGTTGAAAAGCTTTGGCAGTACATTAGATTAATGACCCTCGCAACCGCACTTCCCAACTTAAACGTTAACAAACTGTGGAATAAGTACACTGTAAATAATAAATGTATTCATTGAACGAAATATACTAAGTAGTTTAGTGTATGTATGCTTATTTGTTTTATTTCTTTCTTTAAGAAATAAGCAAGAGATATTATAGTGATACCTTAGTATAAAAAATCTTTTCTTAGCTTCACCCTTTATTCCTAACTACCCCAGACAGAAAGAAAGTGTCAAACGGGACGGTCTCGGTGACCCCCTAAGTGAAGTCTAGAAGGTCAACCGAGATCTCCCAATGAGAAAAATGTACTATATCGACATAAATATACTATAGAAAATATAAGAAATATCATTGGACAAATTCTATTGTTAATAGAAAGCAATTGGTTGTGGTTTTTACTACAGATTAGACTTCATTTTTGAGTCCGTAAAATAAGTTATAACTTCTTTCTGCTTATTCCATAAGGTGATATTATGTAAAATTTAATATGTTATTTACTATTCACCTGCGTAGATTACGTGGCTATAGTTATTTATTTCACATTTTCAGCAGTTTCAGTTTCTTGTTTAAATGATGAACTGCTCAAATGTATAATTTTATCGAAGTACCTATATATTTTATAGAATTATACATTATTACAATTTTTATTATTTTAAATTAAATTTAAAATTAATTAATTACAATTATACAAATCACGATTCAAAGATTTTCGATAACGCTTTTTTCCCTGATTTCTAAATATTGATTATTTGCAAAATAAATACGCATAAAGTAGCTTTTTTATAGTAGAAGTATGTTTGAAACCGATTCAATAATAACAGATATTGCCCACCTCAAACATTTAAACTCATAAACGCTTACGTCTTTATAATATTACTAGTGACCCGCTCGCGGCTTCGCCATCTGAAATACACGATTATCGCTATTTCGTTATATTGCAACCATTTGATGCGATTTTTCAAAATATAAAGTAACCTACGCTTAGCTCCATCTTATCAACTATATTTAGGCCAAAGTTCATTACAATCGGTCAAGCGGTTAAGATTTCTCATATAAACTTTCATCCACTATTTCAATCATTTATGGGTTGATTTTTTAAATAAAAAGTAGCCTATCCCTGACCATGGATCTTGAACTATATTCATTCCGAATTGCATTCAAATCGAACCGGTAGATTAGTCATGAAAGCGTAACACACAAACAGACAAACAGACAGACTTTCGCATTTATAATATAAGTATGGATTGTAAGTTTATAATATTGGATTTAGGTAACTAAATATACATAGATATATATATATATAGAATAATTTACCAATTATTAAAATGTTCAATTCCAGTTCTCGACTACACTTACATAATGAAATTTCAATACAAAGACAAATAAAAGTGTATTGAAGTCGCTACGTTTCAATACTCCATATTGACTCGTCGACTATTTGCAGTTTATCTCGGGGGCCGTTTCTAAAATTGCTGCAAATATTTACTTTATTGAAAACAATTCTGTTGCAAGTTCTCTTGAAAATTTATATTTCGTTCTAAGAGATTGTCGAAGGTATAGAGATGTTGAATGATGAATTTGACTCTTCTGGTTAGGTGTAAATCTCGTAGACTGCAATGAGTGTGGGTTCGATTCTTATTTGCAGCTTCAAACATTTTATATACAATGCTATGTAGTGCTATGTATGGGTAATTAGCGAGAACCTATTGTCAAGAGTCTATTATTATTTTTGCTCCAGATAATGTGTGACTGAGGAGAGACTTAACGCCATACTCTGTCTTATTTATCAGAGCGGATAAATAAAAATATGTCATTCCCCTAAAGTGGTAACTGAACCTACAACCAAACGCGTGTGTAGTCAGTTTAACGCTGTCGTACTGTAACACAACAGCCTATCGTGGTTTGATTCTCACTCAAGGTAAGGTTTATATATAAAATATTTTTTCTTTTCTGCTGCTTTCAGTAAATAAAGTTACCATACTTTAAACATTCTTCTTGTCTTATTCTTCTTTATCTATAATTCTAAACAAGTCTTATTCATACATTTAGGAAATTGAAAAGTTATTTAGTATACATTATGTGTTGAAATGAACGGCTTAGCGGTCAGAGCACTCGAACGCTTTCCAGGAAGTGCATATTCAAATTCTCTTGCATTAAATTTTTGTGTTTTTTAAAAAATGTTTATCACCCAATATAAAATAATTCTAAAATATTTGGCAGCAGAAAGCGAATATACTTCTACTAGATTCACTTTTGCATAACTACAAGCATGTTTAATACATTTTTTATAAGAACATGACATAATTATACACATTGTAATAATGGGAATGTTCCCATGAGTTTAACTTTTTATTTTCGATCGAAAATTTGAAAATTGTGTCGAAAGCTTATCATTTATCTGCGAGTCACGTCATCGCAACTCGATTAATATTCAAAATAGCTAATTCAATAGATCTGTAAATGTATTAAACATAAAATATTGTATGGAGTGGTCGTGATTTGAATAATCATTTTAATGTATGAAAGTCCTTGTTTTAACCACCGACATTAAGTGTATATATAAATTATGTAACTAGTAATGTTATAGCTTCACGTTTTTTCTCGCATAGGCGGATAGTCGTAGAGACTTATTGTGTTAAGTGAGACTTATTGTGTTAAGTGGCGGAGGTTAACGCCGCGCTTTGTTTTCGTTACCGAAGTAGAGAAAAAAAAATATATAATCATTGCCCACAATGGGAATCGAATCCACAACTGATCTCGTTTACAGTTAGACGCTGTCCCTTTGCATCAGAAAGGTAGTTTAGATTATAATATGATTTTAATAAGTTATTTGTATATTTAACCAATATGTTTTCTTACATACTAGTTGTAACCCACAATTTCGTTTAGGTGGACTATAAGACGTAAAATTTATATCTCGTCACGTCCCTACAGGAATTTTGCAAAATTAACTATACGTATATTAAATTTAGATAATAAAATACAGATTACATTAAATTAATTTAAAAATGCTCTGCAATCTTTCCCCTAGACTCTTCAAGTAACCTACATGTTAAATATGACCTATCTTCGGCCAGTAGTTTGGATGTATATTGTGTTTCAGTCATCCAGCAACAGTTTCATATTCATTAAGATATATAGAGTGTTTCTTGTATTGGGAATTTTCAATCATAGAATTTTTTTTGAGGCCGCGTTAGCGCAATAGGAAAGCTTTGACTGACTGTAAAACAAAGGTTTTGGGTTTGATTCCAACTCGCAGAATCTTTAAATTATTATTCTTGACACTAGTTCCTCGCCATGTGGGAAAAAGCGTACGCCTGCCAAAATATTTGTAACCTTTCTTTATTGCGTGAGAAATGGTCGCATGTCAACTGAACTATGTTTCATGTATAAAAAATGCAATTAAAATATTTAGGTAACTAATACAGTAAATAAACATTTTAACAGCAGTTATGAAGCATGAAAATGGTAATAATGAGAATGCCTTTAATATTAGTGTAATAAAAATATGTCTATTAAAAACGGTTAATTCCTACTTAATTATAACTTTTATTTAGTAAGTAAAATCGAGAAAAAAATAGTACAATCCAAGTAACTTTTGTAACATTAGTAAACGTAACGGATAAGTTATCTGTGATTACAGAAAAAAGTATGCAGCTGAAGATCTTTTTAAAATGTTATTTCCACACTTAGGATACAATTTTTTTTTGAAAAGGTATAAAAATGAACGCACGTGGTCTTTAAACACACGCATCCTTCAAAAACAAATTGTAATAATCGAGAATTTCGATATAATATGAGAAAAACTTAGCGGTCTAAGTGCTAGAACGATGCCAAGAGGAGCAAGTTCGAATTCTATTATATTTAAATTTATAGACTTTTTTAAAAAAAATTATCAATATAAAATAATATCCCCTTACTTACCGACTAAAACAAAAGCAGTTGATTGTGGCGTAATGGGTACCGCGTGTAATGTGTGCGTGTGTAAACCTTACCATGTCTGTTTTGTTCTAGGTTTTTTATTTTTGTTTAAGTCTAGAAAGTTGTAAAATATATACTAGCTACAATGTATACACTATATTTGCGGCTAAAATTATAATTTTTTATGCTTTCTTATCAAAATACTGAAGGTGTAAAAAAACAAAATTACAAAAAAAACTGTTTCGCATTTTTCAGAAGAAACTTTCGTATAGCAATTCATGGAACGTTTAGTATAAAGTTAGTACCTCAACACCAGAGCGAAGAAAATGGAAATATAATTTCCACTCCTCGAGTGGGAATCGAACCCACAACCAGTCGTTTACAGTCACACGCTTGTGCCACTGGGCCACGACTGGCCACTACAGCGTGAAGCCATACAAATTCTATTCAAAAAATATATAACCCAAAAACCTACAAAACCCTTAAACTTATTTTATTAAGCACAAAATTCAAAGACATAAAAGCTAAAACATTTTTGCCATTTGCTCTTTTGCCTTTAAGCGTCACAGAAACATTACCGTGTTATTTATAGAGTAAATAACAATATTGGTTGAACAAACTAAAAGTTGTATTACAGAGGGCCTGATGAATCGTAGTTTTGACAAACAGAAACCCCTGGCCGTTGAGATAAGAATGTTTATTTACATTTAAAAAGGATCGCCGGAGAAAGGTACTCGTAGTTCATTATATAACAAGATGAGCCTACGGTAGGAAGGATTAAATAAGTAACTTGTGTATAAATATTTGTTAACATCAAAAGATAGAATTGAATTGACACCACAAGTGGGTTAATTAATTAATTTTATTTTTAAGTACTTTGGCTGTGTTTTGATAGATTTTCATTATATAAACCCAGTATTCCGTTCAGTATGGTCATCATTCATGGTCATTTCATCTTATTTAACCATGGTCATAGTGTTTCTTTTAAATATATAAATAGGATTAGAAGTTAAAAGAGATTAAATAGAGTTCAAGTCAACTTTGAACTGAGTAAGAGTAGTCGTCTGTACTACGTAGATCATAACTTTCTAATTTTCAATACATTTATAACCGTTGAGAGAAAGTGTCGATGGCGCTTCAATATATCAGTTATATATTGTTTAAGTAATTTAAATTTAAGTATAAGAAGTAGTAGTATTAGCAGTAGTATAAGTAGTAGTAAGAATTTAAGTAATCCACAACCGAAACCTGAAATTGGGTTTGTAGGTTTCACGGTTGGAACAAAGTGTGGATATGTCCAAACTTAAATTACGATTGCATGCCCATTTTACAAAAAAGTTAGTCGGAAAGCCTATAAGCATAAGCGAAAGTATTAAACATTTAATATTTATTGTTGAAATCTTTAAAATTGAAGAAATTATTAATGATTTGTATGAAAGACTAAACATGTAATTTTAAGGGCAATTTACAGTAAAAATATACCATTTTTTTTAGCTTCACGCTGTATCCCGCACACAGCAGGGTAGGCAGAGGGAACCTAGTGTTAAGACACTCCGCTCCCTACTTTCCGCTGAACTCGGAGGCTTGCGTGTTAAGTGACGAAACTTAACGCCGCGCTTTACCTCGACACCAGAGCGAAGAAAATGGAAATATAAATTTCACTCCTCGAGTGGGAATCAAACCCACAACCAGTCGTTTACAGTCACACGTTTGTGCCTCTGGGCCACGACTGGCCACAAAATATACCATAAAGGAACAAATGCCAAACACTGTAATAAACTCAATATGTATGTACTTGTGTGACTACAGTGCAATAACACAGTATTTATTATAGGCTTTGAACTCTGTTATTTTAGTTAAAAAAAGAAACTTTTAAAATATTTTTTTCTATTGGAATTCGATGTAAAAACAGTTTTTATTGTATGATAGAAATGAAAAGCTCAACGTTTGAAAAGTCAGCCAACAAAAATTGCTCGTGAAGCACCGAACTGGCCAAGTTTCATTTACAGTAGGCACTTGTAATATATTGTATGTACCTATATATATTGGTGTTAGGTTTTGCGACTCAGCACTCTATCACCGTCGTGGCACAGTAGAGCTGTATCTGATTTACACGATATATTTTTGAATATTTAAGAATAAATGTATACGTAGCTATTTGTAGCTCCGTCCTCCACTTCCCGCCGTTTCGGACATGGCGTGTCGGGTGGCGGTCCCCAACGCCGCCCTTGTCTACTCCCCCCTCCCCACTTCTCACACAAAGAAGTTATGGGAGATACTGCCTCGGTACAATGTGAACGGACCCTTGTTGCAGGCTGTGAAGTCTCTTTACCGAGATCACTCAGCCTGTGTACGAGTAGGAGCTGGCATGTCGCCTCGGTTTGATATTCAATCGGGTGTCAAACAGGGTTGTGCCATGTCAGCTTGGCTGTTCAATTTGTACTTGGATAGTTGTCTCCAAGGAGTGAAACAAAGCGATATGGGAGTGAAAGTGGGTGACTTGAAGGTAAACTGCCTGTTGTACGCAGATGATGCAGTGCTTATTGCATCATCAGAATGCGAGTTGCAGGCATTGGTCACCATCCTGAAAGATGGGTGTGAAAATAATGGTCTAAGCCTGAATGCGAGTAAAACTAAGATTCTGGTGTTTGAAAGAGACGAAGAAAGAACGGAATGTAAGATCATGGTTAACAGAAAGAAATTAGAACAAGTGAATGAGGTGGTATATTTGGGAAGTATGTTTAGCAGAGATGGAAGGTATGATATGGATGTTGAAAGGCGTATTGCTGCCGGTAACAGAGTTAACGGTGCCCTCGCTGCGTTGATGCGACGGCGGAACGTGAGCATAGCCGCACGTTTAGCTGTGCACAATGCAGTGCTGGTACCGACGCTGCTATACGGCAGCGAAACGTGGGTATTGCAGAAGAAGAATGAAAGAAAGATGAATGCTGTGGAGATGAGATCTCTTCGAAAGATGTGCGGAGTCAGCTTAGCTGACCGAGGGCGTGTATGAAGAGGTTAATGACTGTGGACGAGGCGAAAGAAGTATGCAGGGACCGTAGCGTTTGGCGCTCCGTTCTCTCTGACTACCCCGCAAGGGATACAGCGTGAAGATAAAAAAAAAAAATAATAATGTATACGTAATATCTAAACATATTAATTTACAAAAATATAACAAAAAACCAAAAACTGAACATAAACAACTAAAATGACCTCTTATCTAAAACTAACCTTTATACAGGACAACGGCAGAACTTAAATTGGGACGTGATAACATACTAGTACTAATACTAATGTTCCTATCACCATCATTTCAAAATACGATGTCAACATAAGGAGTTGACACGGAAAGATATTTAGAATAATTTCATTTTACTATTGGTATGACAGAGAGCAGCGTTGAGCTCTGTTACACAACGTCTCGAAAATAGACGGAAATGGTGTAATGGTGTATTATTACCTCGTACAATGCAAAAAAACACATATAAAACTGCCTAGAATTCTTTACCAACAAGATTTTGTTTTTATAATTATCGTAATGAAAATGTATTTAGCTTTAGTACAATCCCAGTTTCTTGTTTTATTTTAGTAATATATTTTTAAAAAACGCTAGCAACGTGAAATACTAGCTATGCGACCGTTCCCTCAGAGAATTCCAAGAGCTTCTACTTTCCTTCTTGCTACTCCCTAAAGTGCTTTACAAATATATTCTTTACATTAAAAAAAAATAAATTTTAAATACATTATGGTATATGGCATTATCCCTAACTTCATTTATACTATTTAAATCTGCTTCTTCTTTAAACACATATAGCTTTAACGAAATATATTGATAACTTAAAATAGATACATCATAATAAATACATAAAAGTATTGTTTGTGTCTAAATATTAACTAATTATTGAATAAAAATTTATAGAATTAATTTGTAATAAAAAAAAACATTAAATTAACTATCGCAATTTTAAAATCTAAATAATTTTCTTTTTTGATTCTAAATGAAGTAATATTTTCATAGTCCAAAACCGTTCCCAGCGAGACAGGCCCCAGTCGGCTCTCAGAAGCGCTGTCAAACTTCTAACTCGGCCGCGTTATTTTACATTTATATTAGATTTCATTAATATTCTCGTCATAAATGCCTTTCAATAATGCCTTTTCCTGCTTACTTGAAGCCCGCATTAACGCAAATAACTTGGAAGTTTGGAACTTAGACGGCTGTCATATTTCGATAAAGGTTGAGCACAGTTTAGGCTATTAGGATATTTTTACGTAATAATTTAGAATGGGAGGAAATTATTTTGTAATTGGATAACAAATTTATAAGAAAATTTAATAAAAAAATACTATCAGACAATTTAAATAAATAGTTGTACTTGTTTAAAATTTATACCAAGAATTACTAAGACATTTTTAAGTATCTATTAATACATAGGTATAGTTTATTTTCGAAATCATATTTAGAACTTAATGTATTTTTATTAAAATAAAAATACATTGAGTTTCGAATATGGTTCGAAATGTTATACATTTAGTTTTTATGAAGAAAATATTGTATTGAATAAAATAAATACAACGCACCTTTTTATAAAGTTGGATATTCGTTTCCAAGCCAACGGAGACTCTAGTTATAATTATTATGAGTAAACATTTCATTGACGCCATCGTAGCGCAGTAGGACACCATATTAATACAAACACGATTGGTTGCGGGATCGAGTCCCACCCGGGAGTGTATTAATATTTAAATTATTTTTATTGCCCCGAGTAAGCCCCAGTGTTAAGTTCCGCCTCTCAGCGTGTCTCGATTTTAGGTGGAAATTGGGTAATTAAGACATTTATTTACACAAGGTACTGCTAGAACTAATCTAC
The DNA here is from genome assembly GCA_019049465.1 of Dryas iulia moderata. NCBI lineage: Eukaryota > Metazoa > Arthropoda > Insecta > Lepidoptera > Nymphalidae > Dryas > Dryas iulia. The sequence continues at coordinate 15,894,783 of CM032416.1, forward strand.
TATACAAGAATAAAACGATATATTTGACATAGTATTTTATTCAAGAGACGCATGAACCAGAAAAAAATGAATAGAATACACACACTTTGATACTCATCATTCTGATTTCCCATACTCTAGTGGTGAAAACCCAACGTGTACCGTCATCATTCACGAATACGCCTCGTCTCGTTATATTTAATAAGTAACACATTTTTCATGTTATTTCCTCGTACGAGTATGTACTCGTATGTATTTACGTAAACATGTAACCGAATATTTCCTTTTTCAGTTACCAGTTATAACCGCTGGGAGATGCGTATCTTTTTGTAAGATTCTCTTGTGTATTGTTGTGTTACTTTACTTTTTGTTACTTGCATGTTTTATGATATTGTATTAAACTGCATTTATATGTAAAATATATTTATTAGTCTAAGGAGTACCAATATGTATACATATAATAAAAAATGTCATCACTGTCTGTACATGAAAGGTACAAAAAATCTAATATTATTAATAATTTCTATATTTCTTCGTTATGTGTCTATTTGTGTTTGTTTAAGCGTTTATCATCATCATCGATTATTTTGCAACATTTAACACATATTTCTTATTGACACATTTACTTTCCCATAGTGACTTTCATGTTGCAGCAAATTTTGAAAAATTGCCTTAATTTTTTTTGTAATATATTTTATTAGGTTTCGTTTATTTAGCTTCACGCTGTATCCCGCATACAACAGGGTAGGCAGAGGGAACCTAAGTTAAGACACTCCGTATATACTTGTGAGTTATTGTCAAATTATATGTTTTGTTTAGATTTTTTTAAAATTATGACATTAAAATGGAAATGTGAAATGAAACGGAAATGTCGCGAAACAAATATTGGATGTGACGTGGAAATTTTATGAAAAATAAATCAAATTTAGATAAACTTGACAGGACAAATTTCGTCACCGTAATTTTATCGAATTCTTTTAATTTCCCAAATTACACGGGCGCAACTTCTCTTGTTTTGTTGTTTTACATATCTTTAATACATGAGTGACAGGGTGTGACTGTGAACACAATTGGTTATAGATTCAATTCCCACTCGGGGGTAAGATAATTTCAATTATTTTCATGTCATCGCTCTAAGACATAAGAGAAAGCGGGGCATAGATTTCTGCCACTCCATACAATGTTTCGATTTTAGTGAAAATTACAGAGTGACTTTAGACTAAGTTCTCTCTGATTACCCTGCTGTGCAAGAAAAAGTGTGAAGCTGGTTGTATTTTTGCATTTTTCGAAAATGTCTTTTCTATAAGTATAACGATAGTATACTAATGGTTCCCTTGCTTATTATTACGTTAAAAGCATTTTTTATGATTGATTTATATTTTTTTTTAATTTGTACTAGACAAACAATCCAGTTAAACTCATTTTTTATAATAAGTAAGGAAAAGGGACCTTTTCCTAAATTGTAGTCTAAATTACTGGCGATTTCAAAGAATTGTATTTTTAGAACGTGTTAAATATGTGTAGCAATAAAGTAATTTGCATTCAAGTTTTTTCATGATAATAAAGTTCCTGTAAAATGAATCCACATTACATGTACTCCCGTCCCGCCTATATACTCCAAATGACAAAAGGTTTTGCTGATCTAAATATTTCAATAAGAGCCGAATTTTCTACTTATTAGAAGTATTCTAGAAGTAAAACTTACGTACAAACATATAAAAATATAAATACCTTATATTCACGTTCCATCGCAAGTTTCGCTGCGAAACACACGTTGGGAGTTGGAAAATTGGAATAATTCTCAGCTATTTAACGTCGGAGTAAAAGGAGAAAGTATTAGACATAGCGCAAAGTTTTCACATATCCACGCGCCGATGACGACGGATTTCATTAGATGTCGTTTGGCAGAAAACTTCCATGCTTGCTCTTTTCTGGTAGTGTTCGATAATTGAAAGTGCTGCCTTGGTATTAGTTTGTATTGGTTTTGACGTGGAAATTAAATATTTTGGCTTGGTTTTTTCGTGAAGTGTATATTACTTTTTTTTATATATTTATATATTTTATTATATTTTAGTATAAATGAGTTTACGTTTATGTATTATAAATATCGTTTATGTAATATGTGCACCGATCGACGCTATTCCCCTTTTTTATTATAATTAGTCCTTTCGTCACCAAAGGTTGTCTGTAAGAGATTGCTTAAAGCAATAAGACCGCCTTTGCATACATTTTAATTAACTATGTTTGTATCTCTCTTGTGTATATTATATCCTTGTGTGCAATAAAGTAATATTCTATTCTATTCTATTCTACTTTTTCTTATAATTCAGTTTTTATGTAGTTCAGGGAACTCCCAATTACCCTAGCTAACTAAGTTTCTTGCTTTTATTCTATAAAAGGGAAATTCTGATACAATTATTAAACATTAAACAAAAATAGTAGACATTTGTTTAACGTAAAATAATAAAAAAAATAACGAATCGAACCTGCGTACCTGTGATCAGAAATCTATATGAATATGGACAACACTTTATAATACTAAAAATAGTTAAAAAAACTCTAAAGGCATCATAAAATCGTGAAATAAAATCATTAAAATATTATTTAATTACGATTATTTAACACCTACAGTCAAATTGTATAAGGAGACAAAGCTCATGAATATAAAACAATTACATGCATATGGCACTTGTTTATTAATAAGAAAAATCCTGAATAAATCAATTAATTCACAAATCTCATTCACAAAAGTTCATCAGGCTCACACCCGTAGTAGCCGAAGGGGTGACCACATCTTATTACCTCAAGTCCGAACCGCTTTAGGTATGCGCACCGTGATCTTTGCTGGAGTACAAATCTATTATAAACTACCTAAAGAGATAAAAAATGCAAATTCATTTAACATCTTTAAAATTAAACTAAAAAAACATATAGTACATGACAATACATTAATAAAATATAATAAATAATTTAAGCTAATGCACAAATAAAAAATAAATAAATAAATAAAATTAAATAGAATAAAAATAAAGTAAGAAATAAATAACTGATGATCAAACTGTTTTTGTTACTCTGTGTCTATGAGCTTGCATTTCTTATCGCTGTTTTGTACACAATTATTGTTGCTTTGAGGGTATGTTTTAAATTCCTTGTTTAAAGTAAAATTTATTATAAGAATAATATGTTAAACTAGTGATATTATGATTGTCGAATTTAGAATTTAGAATATGTTTAGGTATAGTCACAATTTTTTCAAGTAAGTGAAATGTAATTTCTTTTTGAGAAATAAACTATCTTTAACCATAAATACAAGAAAACAAGCAAGCAAAACGTTTTAAAAGCGACTAATATAATATAATAGCGACTAATAATATAATATATAAATGTAATAAAACAATCGTGAGTCAACGTATACACGACGCGCAACGGTGTCAAATAAATACGAGTACGAGCAATAGAATGTGCTGATATATCGCAGTTCTGACGCCACACACCGGGGCCGGAGCAGGGCGGGAGCGGGGCCGGAGCGGGGCGTGGAAATGTCAAGCTTTTCATATAAAACTACTAAACATAATATTATAATGCAGAGGTAATACTTTAAAACGTGAAATGCGAAATGACGCTGAAATATACCCTTTTATAATGTGACTCGGCCATTTATTATACTTTCTGAAAAGCTCTATTTCAAACTTGATAGATTAATAACTTGTAATATTTCTTGCAGTAATAATATGCATGTAGTTCTTTGTACTGACGTTTGTGAATTTGCAAATTATATTTAGTTGTAGTTTTATGTTTGAATGCTTTTTGTATTTTGTGAGAAATGGTAAAAGAATTTTATAATGACTAATTCGTGCATTTTCGATTCAAGATAAGTTGCTATTTATTAAATTGATTGAATTTACGATTTACATATATATTTCGTCAATTAAAAGTATCTTCAAAAAAGACTGAAGTAGGAATACATACATTTAAAGTATTCCAGTCGTGGCCCAGCGGCACAAGCGTGTGACTGTAAACAAATGGTTGTGGGTTCGATTCCGACTCGAGGAGTGGATATATTTAATATTTCCATTTTCTTCGCTCTGGTGTCGAGGTAAAGTTCCGCCACTTAACACGCAATGCCTCCGAATTCGGCTGAAAGTGGGGAACGGAGTGTCTTAACACTAGGTTCCCTCTGCCTACCTGCCTGAAGCTTAAAAAAAATATACAAAAGAAAAAAAAAAATTGCAAATCATTTTAAGATTCATTGGGATCGATCCCGCGCCTTCCGCAAACTGTACTTACACTTAGACCTATACGTATCTATAGCCAGCTAAGCCATGTGTTCTACATGTGGCTGTGTCATATTAAGTTAAAAAACTTGTGATCAGTGTATAATAATTTCCAAGAGGCACAGGTTCAATCACTTCTCACTACGTTTAAAAAAACTCTAACCCTAATTGTTCTTACACTGTACATACATACAATATATACAAATAAATAACAATACAATAATGAACTTCTACGAATTTCATACAATTGATATTAGGTAAGTTTCGGAGGTATTACGACAGCTTTAAAAGTAACTAAAGCTTGCAGTATAGCAGTATACTGAGAGTTTAGTGATATTTATTTTTCTTTTTACTTCTTTACGTACCATATAACCAAATACAGAGATATAACTAGTATGTCTAAGTGGAAAGAAAACATGTACAAAGAATAACTTATCTGTAAAAGAAATCTATTCGAGAAACTCTTTTAATTTAAAGTTTAAAATTAAAAAAAAACTGATTCGTTGATTCGAAAAACGAATTGATATTATCACCTTAATAAAAAAAAATCTAGTAATACTACCACTGTCGTATGATTTGACAGGTAAAGCAATGTTCATTGCAATCAGAAATAGCTTCGTGTGCAGGTGACGTCTTCTAAAGGGCATGTCGATTTAGCTGTGACGACAAGTTGTTCTGGATGAACATACGCTTGTATATTTGCAATAACTGATGTAAGCATAAAGTAGTCTTATTACACAATTTTGAATATATGTATGTCATATTTAAGTGGGCAATGTTTGCCACCGTATAATATTTGATACCATCGTGGAAGAACGGTTATATTTAAATTGTTTTCATCTCTACTCTGTCAGGCATAAAGGACCGTAACAAGCTATATATCGATATGAGGCGGAAAGGGAATAAAGGAATGTCAAATGTACTCTCCGACTAACCAGCCCTATGAGAGAGGTGTGAAGCTGTAATAAATATATACATAATTTCTATGTGTCATCTATCTGAATACACACGATAGAATGCTGTTGCTTTTTTGATGTTAGGTTAAGTGCATGTCACAATTGATTGTTATTTTTTTTTTTAATTTAATAGCTTCACGCTGTATCCCGCACTCAGCAGGGTAGGCAGAGGGAACCTAGTATTAAGATACTCCGTTCCCCACTTTCCAAAATTCGGAGGCATTGCGTGTTAAGTGGCGGAACTTAACGCCGTGCTTTACCTCGACACGAGAGCGAAGAATATGGAAATATTAAATATTTCCACTCCTCGAGTGGCAATCGAACACACAACCAGTCGTTTACAGTCACACGCTTGTACCACTGCGCCACGACTGGCCACATTGGAGTGTTATTGTCATCATCATTATATTGATGTGGATGAACTTGTTTGTACTAAACGGACACGCTCAAATGCCATAACCAAAGAATTCAACTATCGTTTACATTGTAAAGTTTTTCGTTTGCTGTAATAGGGTATATTTACTGATATATCGCAAATATTTTAGTTCTTACAGTAAATACTTTTTACCTGACATTTTTTTTCAGTAATTTTATGATGATTAAATATTATGACTGACTGAATGAATGACTATAACATGTGTACTAATTCTATTTCACGATAAACATTACATACAAGGTACTTAATACAAACCGGCGGTACATAATACAAAGCGACGCAGAGTTCCACTATAATAGTTAACATGTAATGTTTCGAATTTATATAAAAGTTGGAGTACGGAGTGTCTTAACACTCTATTCTATATGGTTCTCTATGACTTATAGTCAATGCTATAAGCAGAGCATGCGGGAAAAACGTGAAACTATACCTAATGTTGTACAGTAATTATGTGATTTCTAATGGTTACTATATTTAATGTTTGTAGTCGAAGTTAAATTACTTTGTTGTTGTGCGGTTAACTATAATTTAAAGTTTCAAGTGTATGCCCATTATTATACGCATATATGTACATATTTTATAATGTGTTACGTTAACTTGCCAGTTTGGCCTTTAGAATTGCCTGCCATATTCATCTTGTGTTTATATTGTCAGAGAATCAATTTGAGCATAGTTACATTTTAATTGAAAGGCCGTCTAGGAGTTGTGTCACAGCGTCTGAATAAAAAGGTAAAGGTTTGGTTTCATTTTGGAGAAAATACTTTTATTTCTTCGCTCTAGTACCTAAGATAAAGTACGATGTTTATTATCACTCAATACGCAATGTCTCAATACGAGCGGAAAGAGGAGTTCAGTATGTCTTAACACTAGGTTCCTTTTGACTAGTTTGCGATACGGAAAAGCGTGAAGCTATGTCTCTAAATTGCATGAAACATGAAAGTATTGCTCTAAAACATAAAACTTCCACCATTCAAACCACAATTTAGCGTGAAATCGCGTGCAAAGTCACTCCTAGTTACATCCGTACCAATATACTAAAGAAGTAAAGTTTGTAACTTTGTTTGTAACGAGTAATCTTGGGAAATACTGAACTGATCGTGAAAATTCTTTTACAATTAGAAAGCTACACTACTCAGAAGTGCTATAGGTTATATTTTATTATGATTGAACAGAAAGCTCTAAAGGGGTTCGAATAGCATAAAAGTCGCATACCACGCGGCAAAGGCGCGAGGGGTTCCCTGGTCCATACTTATATTATAATTGCGAAGGTGTGCCTGTTTATCTGTTACGCTTTCACAGCTAATCTACTGGTCCGGTTTGGATAAAATTTTAAAGTAAGTAGTAAAAAATCAACCTCTAAAGAGTTGAAATAGGTGATCAAAGTTTATATGAAAAATCTAAACCTTGACCGATTGTAATTAATTTTGGCATAAATAAAATCCACCCTCGAGGGTTGCAATGTAACGAAACAATCGTGTACTTCAAGCGGCAAAGCCGCGAGCGGGAGACTAGTTAGGTATAAAGGCGACCTACATCGATATAGCGTGAACTGGCTCAGTTACCGTCACGTCAAACGAATTCCAAAACTTTCCTCTTGTTATACAAAAGATAAATAAATCCTGTTCGAATATAAAATCAAACACAAACAATTGGCCACTCAAGCATTCATCTGCATTGCGAAACAATGCCCTACTTAATGTACTTTTAAGTGGCAGTAAAATGTAACGGCGTCGTCGCTCATCCGTAACGACGCGACGCCGACGGAACAGGACTGCGTTACTTTAACTCCATATATATTAGATTTTAATTAAAATATTGTATAGTCCGTTATTTTGAAATTGTTTAATTACTGATAATTACTTTAACATTTTAACTTAAGTCACCGTAGCGTAGCAGCATCTATTTGACGCCAAGGCTATGCGTTCAATTCCCAATCAGTGAATGATTGTAATTAATTTATTTTCTTTTCGTTGAAAAAGATGATGGCAGATGGAAAAAATGATAAAAATAAAACAGATTATTAATTTAATTCAAATTATCTCATTAATTACAATAATATTGATCTCATCATGACGCAGTGGGAAATAGTGTATCTGTAATCGCGACTCGTTATATATATCTTATATAAGATAAGTTATTTTTTTAATATTTAAATTATTTAAATTTATTTTATTATATTTAAATGATTTATTAGTTAATAAATTATTTGAAGTCCAAAAGACAAGCACGTAGTTAACTTCTTATTTTGAATAAAATTATTTGACTTTGAATAAATATATTTCTCTATTCTTTGATAATTCTGGTAAAATAGTGGCGATAAGTTCCACCACTATACTATAAGACACATTAGTTCCATTATAGACGAAGGTGATTAACGGAGTATCTTACCACTATGCTCTCTGTGACTACTATCTCTAACTTAATAAAACATTAAGTTGAAAACTTCGAATTATATATACTATTTTAATCAAATGTTACTATATAAATATAATAGAAATATACAAAATAGAGTGCTGAAAAGGCAATGAGAGATTTGGTTGATGTAGTCGAGGATATTGAAGGAAGGTCACGTACGGAGCTCGAGGACTCCCCGAAGAGCCGTCTGAAGGAATCGATTGACAGCGGGTAAAGGGAAAAGTGTGTCCTACTGGTTTAGATTTCCGTTTACGTTACAATGAAAAAGTTTGCATTTGAAAGTTTGATTTTAATTACTATAATTGTGTTGTAATATGTATTACTTATGAATTATACGTGCAGTTTGAATATGATGAAGCGATGGTTATGAGTTCGATTCCCACTTGATGAAAGGTTTTATATTTAATATAATTTCTTTTATCATACTATAACTCCTAGTGGCATAGTTAATATGTATATGTATACTATATATACTGTATTACAGTGCACATGCATACAGTAGCATCTACTATTGAACATGAATATATAATACACTTATATAAAAGTTTGTTTAATAAACATAACAAATGAATGTATAGTTTCATAGCTTCAGATTTTTTCTTTTATAGCAGAGTTAGCAGAGGGAGTCTTATGTTGAGACCCGTCGTCTATTTTCTATATTGAATAGCAGAACTCAACTCAGGAAAAACGAAATTAATTTAAATACCTCCGAGTGGGTAAAGAATCCACAACCTGTGCGTATTCGGTTAGACGTTGTTACACTGCTCCACGATGACTGCATTATAGGTATATTTTTATATCAATCAAAATAAAAAAATAATACGTTCAAGTACATAATTATTAATTATATAGTTTTAAAACTTAACATTATATATTTTGTAGCGAATTAGTTAAAGGTTATCTCAGTTTTATAGTAGAACAACAAATAATTTCTTGGTCATAATTCACGTACAAAATTAATATAAAAGATTTTTTTTTTTTAGTTTCACGCTGTATCCCTTGCGGGGTAGTCAGTGAGAACGGAGCGCCAAACGCTACGGTCCCTGCATACTTCTTTCGCCTCGTCCACAGTCATCAACCTCTTCATACACGCCCTCCGGGGGGTCCTCATGCTTTTTACGTGACCTTCCTCCAGTATCATCGATACTGTGTTTTCGAAGGTCAACCGAGGTCTCCCCCTGCCTCTCTTACCACTCACCTTTGCTTCATAAATCTTTCTTACCATTCTTCCATCACTCATCCTCTCGACGTGCCCAAACCACCTGAGCACGCCCTTCTTCATTCTTACTATGACGTTCTCGCTAATACCTGCCATTCTGTGTATCTCTTCATTGCGGATTCGGTCAGCTAAGCTGACTCCGCACATCTTTCAAAGAGATCTCATCTCCACAGCATTCATCTTTCTTTCATTCTTCTTATGCAATACCCACGTTTCGCTGCCGTATAGCAGCCTCGGTACCAGCACTGCATTGTGCACAGCTAAACGTGCGGCTATGCTCACGTTCCGCCGTCGCATCAACGCAGCGAGGGCACCGTTAACCCTGTTACCGGCAGCAATACGCCTTTCAACATCCATATCATACCTTCCATCTCTGCTAAACATACTTCCCAAATATACCACCTCATTCACTTGTTCTAATTTCTTTCTGTTAACCATTATCTTACATTCCGTTCTTTCTTCGTCTCTTTCAAACACCAGAATCTTAGTTTTACTCGCATTCAGGCTTAGACCATTATTTTCACACCCATCTTTCAGGATGGTGACCAATGCCTGCAACTCGCATTCTGATGATGCAATAAGCACTGCATCATCTGCGTACAACTATTTACCATTATCTTAATTTTTGGGTTTGAAACTATAGGGTTTTTTCACAGCTCTCGTTTTTATTGCATAGCAAAGTAGTTAAATAGAACTCAGCATCAAGATATTCCGTTCTCCACTTTCCGCCAAAAATCGTAATTCTTGTTATGTTGTGTTCTGTCCATGTTCTGTCCTAGATACCAGAGCGGAGAAGAGTAAGTAACAGGTAATTTTAGAATATAGATAGATTAATCGCACGTTTAACTTTGCAGTTAAATAAATTTTGAAGATTAACTTTTTATTAACGGAGAGTTCTCAGCGGAGTGTCATGTCTCTCTGGAATGGACTGAATTGTGATATGATAATTGTTTAATTCTGTTTGTTAAATTTGTAAAACATTTCTATTTTTATTACCACTGAGACTGTTCCGTTAGCGCGATGTCATTATACAAAGAGGCCACTTGTCGCATCTATCAAACTAATATTCACTTTTTTGCCTTTTCTGTATACTCGAATTTTACTTCAATTAACGAGAGTGACTTTTATACAATATTACTAAAATGATATCAAGAGTTACATTTGGGTGATATGTTGCAAGGTTTTGCGCAAGCAGTAAGCTTATTTCTATTGTTTTTGAAAGACTTAAGCTTTTTTGGCGTATCAGGTAGCTGTAACCTAGTGTCGAAAAATCGTTCTTCACTTTTTGTTTGAAATCAAGACGTTGTTTAAGTGATAGAGCCTAAGATGCAGTTTATTTACATATCAGTGCAGAATGATAGTAATTTAAATACCCAATTCACTTGAGTGGGAATCGAATCAACAAGCAATCCGCGCTTACTACCACTGCTAAGAATTAGAGTGTACTAATAATTGGTTCTGCTACCTAAGACAAAGAGCGGCGTTAAGTTACTCCACTCTCACTAAGGCATATTATATTAATAAAAGTACATATAACACGTCAATATAATTTCTAAGTATGTGAGAGTCTCTCATAGGCTTTTTGTAGCCCCTTGTAATCAGAGACAACCCAGTCTAGGAACTCTATTATCCTCTTTCCACCCGACATCCCGGAATCGAGATATTGCATGCTGAGATAGACCATTCAGCACGCAAAATCTCAGCCCGGAGCTTACTTAACGTTTCTGTCAAGAGTGAACAAATGAAAATGATTTAAATACAATCATAATGTGTCTCAATTTGAGGTGGAAATTTAAGGACGGAGTGTCTTAACACTAAATTCTCTATGCCTACCTCGATATGCGACAAAATATGAAAAACTTTAAGCTTATAGTTGATTAAAAGTATTAATTTCCAAACCATTCCGTGTTCCACTCCACAAAACAATACATCACACGATATCGAATTTCTTGAGCAATGTTTTTTACGAGATCGTTAAAGGAACTGCCACGTTATTTATAGGAAAAATTCCAAAGGAAATTGGCCGATAGATTAATGGCAGTGTAAAGGCGTGTTGGATTTATCGCAATCTGGCCTCTTTGTGTCGTTAATTGAAACGCGGGGCCTGTACTCATAATTGCTACAAGGAGCCTACGAGAGCACACAACGCTTATATGAATATGTTCCAAGTGGATTCTCACATACTTAGAATATGTATTGACTTTTTATGTGTACATTTATTAAAATATTAGCTGTGCTCGCGACTTCGTCTATGTGAATTAAAAAAAACAGTATAGTTATAAAGTAAAAGTAGCCTTAGTTACTCTTAGAAAAATTGTTATTTTAGTATATGCATCCCGTATACAAGGTGCTATTTATTAATATAGAATGTACATTTGTTGATGTCAATACAACTTGTGCGTGAAATTATATGTGTGTGCGATATTAATTTTATTAATTAAATGTTTTAAATGCATAATTATCTACGGAAAATATGGTTTGTTATAGCTTTTGTGCTTAGCTTAACATTTTTTCCCCATAGGAATCAGAAAGAATCAAGGCGCTCTGTTTTCCTCCCTCCTCTCAAAATTCCAAAATCAAGACATTAGATGCTGAATGATAGATTTTAGCGCAGTGCTTACTCTGTTAAGAGTATGAAATGAAAACAATTCAAATAAAATAAATTTCCAATTTAATCGAACCCACAACCACTTGCGTTTGCAGTCAGACGCTGACGCCACTGTGCCACGATAGCCTCAATTAATTTATGTTCTAATAAAATATACATAATTAAAAATAAACAATTTATAGAATTAGTTTGAACAAGTTAGTCAAAGCGCAGTCGCCCACATCGTTAGTACCGACTTAAACCATTTATTAGGAATATAAGAGTCACGTCAAAGGGAAAACCTATAACGAGCAAGTTTCTAGTATTTTAGATCCAATAATAATATTTTATTATGTTTTGCAATGTAATTTTCAATAAATAAGATTAATTGGTCGCTAATGTTAAACATATAAGAAGTGCTTACACTAAAATAGGCAATGTTTTATATAATTTCATGTCTTTTTCCGTCTAGTAGAGAAATTAGAGAGAAATTAGTGTCCATACACTTTTTTCTTCGCCTTCAGTCTCAATTTCAGACGTTGCATGTTGAGCTACGGAACTCAACGCCGCGATTTATCTGGTTCGCCAGGTGAAGAAATGAAATAATTTATATATAATCATTCCCCCGAGTTTATTTATTTATTTATATCATAAAATCGAACCCAAAATCTATCTCATATACAGCTAGCCGCTATCTTACTGCACCATAGTGGTACAGCAGCCTCAGCTAAAGTTATGCATTTTAAATGTACACTGCTTTAATAATAACATCGTTAAGTATAGATCGTAGGTGTTAATTTAAAATATACCGAACCGGGGTATACCCGAAGGAAGTATCCGAACCGAGTGACTTACCACTAAGCTATTAGTAACTACCCCACAAGATGTATGAAGTGAGAAAGGAATGTTAAAACAGGTGTACCAAAATACCTTTAACTTATTGTTATGAAGTCTTTGATATATACCATATCTGTAATTACCTTTTGGGTCCTTTCAATCTCACTTCTTTGTAATATTAATTGAAAATCAGAGCTGGCTCATACGATAACTTCTGTAGTATATACTACAATATATGTGGTATATACGTGCCGACGTGACGTTATATTAAGGATGGTTTTTTTTTTTGTTTTTTGTTCTTTTGCTTTTTATGTTTTGAAGTGTCATGTATATAAATTATTCTTCATATACAGCCTCACGTACATACACAAGGTTTCTGTATGATCTATAAATCTACTATAATGCTAGCTCTTATAAATTCTTTTTTTTTCAATTGAAATATTTGTGAGAGACGTTATGCCTTTATTGTAGAAGAAGAATGAAAAAAGATAAATGCTGTGCAGACGACATCTTTTCAAAAAATGTGCAGAGTCAGCATAGCAAGAGATACACAGAGTGACAGGTATTAGCGAGAACGTCATAGTAAGAATGAAGAAGGGCGTGCTCAGGTGGTTTGGGCACGTCGAGAGGATGAGTGATGGAAAGACGATAAGAAAGATATATGAAGCGAAGGTGAGTGGTGAGAGAGGCAGGCGGAGACCTCGGTTGACCTTCGAAAACACAGCATCGACGATACTAGACGAAGGTCACGTAAAAAGCATGAGGACCCCCTGGAGGGCGTGTATGAATATATATATATATACGTGTGTATGAAGTTGATAATAGTGGACGAGGCGAAAGAAGTATGCAGGGACCGTAGCGTTTGGCCCCCTCTGTCTACTCCGCAAGGGATACAGCGTTAAGCTAAAAAAAATCTATTACACCCCTGTACTTAAGTTTCCTGTGGTCTACATATTCGTAGCTACATAAACAATTAATATAAAAATCTGCGCGTGAGAATCTTAGTAAGCGTTTGTTTCCATACCAGTGTTGCTTTACCCCCCATCACATAAATAAATATACATATTAAAATAATATAAACATACATACTTAGTTACAGTGATGACTGTAGCTGCATGCTCAATTAAGTATCTAATATAGGGAACGTATAATATAAGACTGTAGACTTATCCAACTAACTACTGCCAAAATATCATTTAAACATTTGATTTATCCACACGAAGAAGGAGAGGACAACCTACTAGTATTCACGTGTGCATATTGAACCCGACATATGCCAAGAATCCTGCTATGTTAGTTAAATGAATAATAAGAAGAGTACATAGTAATACAATAAATCAATAATAATATCGTGTTTCATAATATTCAGAGTTACATCGGTGTAAATCCAATCTATCTACACTTCGAGGCGGTTTCTGTAGATATTAATTGATTGATTCAATCTATCAGACTAGTGTACTCAGATATACCACTCAGTAATCTTCTAAGAAGCCTCTCCGTAATAGGTAGGTCTCCTATTATTTGACTTACTACACCTTAATTATGCATAAGAACTATATATTGGGACCTTCGTGACGCAGTGGAACGGCGTTTAACTGTAAACGCGATGTTGTGGGTTCGATTCCCACTTGGGCAAACATTTTTATATCATTTTCGCTTTTTCGCTCTTGTGCTGGTTTAAAGTTTCGCCACTGAAGCAGGACTATATGTTGCACTCGTTGTATAAAAATAACTTAACTTTATTTACTTTACTTATTGCGCGTTGAGTGGCAGTAGAAGAGTAAAGCAATGTAAATAATTTAAACATATTTCCTATGAGTGGAAATCCAACCCGAAACTTGCGTTTACATTTTACACTGTCCCACTGCGCCACGATGGCCGAAGCTATGAACTTAACAACTTAACGTTTTATAGTTACAATTAACTAACTTAATTTGAAACCCATTTGGGATAGTATTCATTTTCACAAGTTTCTACAATTTTTTAACAATAAAGATCTTATTAAACTCAATTTTAACTATAATCCACCCAATATTTCGAAAATACCTTAAATATACAAATATTAAGATCTCAGAATAATGAAACATATAGAAAAAAGCACAAGAAAACTACTTGCCAGGGAGTAATAACTTGTTACAATAATATCGCAATTAAAACCTCATTATCTACGCTTTGTTAAAGAATAATAACGTAAAAACAGTTACAATTTTAATTAACAAAGCAACTATAAGTGCGCAATGAAATGTGTTTTATTACTTCAAATGAACTAATTTCATGAGATTTTTATAAAAGCTTTGAAAAAGCTGAACTTTTACTCTGATTAGGATTTTTTTACACATAATTGTGCGTGTGGAGATATTATAAAGTAATTATACCAAATACTTCAGTATTTGGTATAATTACTTTATAATATCGTTATATGAAAGTTAACTACAATTAACTAACCGTTCCTTTGTTTTAATACATCAAAATATGTTAAATGTAGTTTTTATTGTATTAATTTTTACATTTATATATAATTCGAATATTTTGGTTAATATGTAAAAATAACTACGTACGTATATGGATTCTGTCCCAGATTTTTATTTAGAACTGTTTAATATAATTTCAACTTAAGGCTGGGCACGCCAAGGTAGCTCTCAGAGAATAAGGATTTTTTTGACTTGTGTGATACTTATAGCGATATATGAATACTTTCTAGATTGTTTATTCATACTAATATTGTAAATGCGAAAATCTGTCTATCTGTTTCGCTTTCACGGCTAATCTATCGATCTGATTAAAAAGAAGTTACGAATAGTTACGGATCCAGGGACAAACGTAGGGTATTTTTTTTTCAAAAGCAGAAAGATAGTTGATAATACAAACATAGGTCAAACATAGGCTACCTATTTTTTAATATAAAAATTATATTAAAAGTCACTAGGGTGCAGCCACGAACACATAACGTATGGTATTTATATATTTGAGGTCATTGTGGCATAGTGACTGTATAAGCTGACACATGTGTGACTGCATTTGACTGTATAAGCGATGATCATGGCTTGATAGCCTCTCGGAGAGGTTATATTTAATTTATATTCTCTTTTTCTACTCTGAACAGATAAAAGGTAGTAGTATTAGGTAATAATTTTGCCAATAAACCCGCAATGTCTCCGTTTCAGGCACAAAGTGGAGAACGGAGTGTACTGACTAGAACCTATACAGAAAAAAGGGTTCTAAATAAGTAAACAGTTTTTTAGGTACCTCACATACTATTTCTATACATAGTAAGTGAAAAACTTAACCTACCCTCGTTTCCTCTAAAGCAGTGCACGTGTCGAGGCATGCTGTTACTTGCTTACAGACTTGACATGTGAGCAAATTGAAAATTTCCTGACACGTACAGCGTTTCCATGTCCTAATAAAAATTTGCTACCTATCTTATGCTTTTACTTGAATTACCTAAAAATATCATTTTTTTTGAGGTACAAGGTATGATAAATATATTATTACTTTCGAATAACACATACTTACCTCAATATACGTTGATAACTATAGTTTTACTTGAAATATATCTTTCTCTCGTACAACTAAGTGAGTTGTTATAAGAGATATACAAAAAAAATACATTCAGTAACTGAACCGATGATCTACGAGTATATCTACAAGAGATACTCTATAACAACTCTATAATTTTGAAAGTGTTTAGTATATGTAAAACATTTTTAAACAGCTTAATGTAAAACATTTTTAGAAAACTTATAAAACTTTAAACGCGTAACGTAACAGTCATAGCGTTTGGACGGTTTCCAAAAGGTGCGGCTTCGAATCCCGCCACATTATAATTTTTATACTTCATCTCTTTAACAAACTCAAAGTCTTAATTCAAAACTAATCATTACTTAGGATCAGTGACTCGTGAACGATTACAGACCAAGATGTAAATAAAAGCTTTAGATCACAAAGTACTAGAGTTTAAATTACATATGAGAGTAGAGCCCGTATGGAACACGGAGATAAGGAAGGAAGTAAACTGTTTGATTGCACAAAGAATTTCACTGTACGTTAATTAAAATTCGTTGGGCTCCTTTTATTACTGTAATTGATGTTTTAAATTGGCTAGTTAGTAGTTAAAAATTGGTTTTTAAAGAATTTAGGAATAAATATCGCATTTTCGTACTACAAGTGGTCTAATATAAAAATACAATATATGTAAAGATTTGAGGCGATTGTGGCGCACAGGAACATGTGATGGTTGCAGATTCGATTCCCATCCCGAAGAATGGTTACGTTTTTATTTGTCCGCTAGTGTAAAATGTTTGTAAGTAATGGAGTGTCAACCTCGCATCCATCGCGAGCACACTGACACACTGACACACCGCACCACGATGGCTCAAGCTTATATATAATTTGAAATATTAATTTATATTATCACAAAATATAAATATTAAATTTTATATTTATATTTTACAATTATGTCTTATATTAACACTTACACTATATATTATACTGGTACCACATAACTTAACATAATGTTAATCTGGGCTCGGTTTCATTACACCGAGTGTAAAGTTCTATATTGAATTTAATGCTTACACAAATTTAGTGTACAGAGTGACTTATAGATTAGTTAGACAAAACAAAGTCTATCTATCTACTATCGTCTTTCAATTAATGTAAACAGTAGCTGAGTAACTAAGTAATTAAGTACTACTAAGTTCTTTCTGAGTACTTCCCAATATAGCGCACATGGTTAAAAGGCAATCTCAAAGGTCTTCGATACTAGGGCCAAGAGATGATGATTATATATTATAGTTGCCTCGCGTGATAATCGAACCCCCAATCATCGCAGTCTTACAGTCACAGTGCTGTTCCCTTTTGCTATGATGGCCTCAGATGTATAAATATGTAAGTACCAAAACATGTTTAAATTACCCATTACATTCGTACCCACAATACTTTGACAAAAACAAAGAATTACACACATGTATGGCCCGATAGCGGCGTGCAGTTTTATTATTTCAATAATATTTTCATTTTGATAAAGCACTCCTGACCGCACACGCGAATACAAAGCTGTGGAAATTTAAATGATCGTGTGTCCATTCATTTTAATGCTTTACACAAAACGTCGTTCCATATTTTGTTTTATTTTATTTCATTTCATTTTATATTCTTTGATTGCTGACTTGTGTAATATTGTAAAAATCCACCGTTTTTATTGTTAACGTAGCCCCGAATATGGTAGGTGAATAATTTTAATTCTACTAACCATTGCTTTGCAGCCTAGGGCGGTTTTACAGCTCTAGGGCGGTTTTAGAGCCTAGGGCGGACAAAGGAACCTTTGATACCCTTAAAGCCTAGATAAAGTTAGAGTGTTTTGCACATATAAGCTTGTAATTTTAGAACAAAAGGGCTGCTTTCTGTTTTCTAATGTTAGCAAAAAATGTATGATTATTCTAAATATACATATATTTTATTTTTGTACTCTTATACAATAAGAGTACAAATTTCGGGTTTAGCAAATGTTTATTTTTAATTAACTTTTTATCAGCTTCACATATTGAGCATTATTGTTGCCACAAAACACCGTTGATCAAAAACCACCTTGTGTCAAGATACACCGTTCTCCACTGTTCCGAAATTGAGGTCAAAGGCACGCTATGTATTATGTATGTACTAGAGCGGAGGCATAAGTAAGTTAATAATCTTTTCCCTCTCAACCGTCAAAAGCCATCGTGATGGCAGTGGGACTGCGTCTGACCGAAAACGTGATGGTTTTGGGTTCGATTTCTACTCTAGGAAATGATGATGTATTATTTTTATTTCTCCTCCCCTCTATTAAATCACGCGTTGAGTTCCACCATTGGAGCTGTAGTATCACATTTGCAGCTGAAAAGTGGAAAACAGAGTATCTTAACACTAAGTTATCTATGACTACAATGCTACGTGAGAAAATACGTGAATTTGAATAAACATACCTTTGTACGATTAAACAAAATTTCAAACATTGTTCAAAGCAGAAACAGCTGACCAGTGGGTCGCTAAAATTGAATTTTTAGCGTTACCAGTGAAAGGAACCATTTTTTTGTAAAGTTAACGTTGTGAAAGAAATATTAAAATGAATTAACGGAAAATAATATGTTCAGCTTTTTCGCGTAAGGAGGCAGCCAGAGAGAATCTAGATACTCCATTCTTTTCTCTCCGACCAGATGAAGACTAGAAGAGAAGAAGAAGGCAGAACTCAACGCCGCCTTTTGTCCTATTAGACCAGATAAATGAAAATAATTTCTTCTATCATCTTTCAATAAAACGAAATTAAATTTCAAAAGCTTATAATCTAATATGAATATTTCTCTAGACACAATTTTCTTGAAATAATAGCTTCATCCCTTTCACTATTCACGATCCACTTTCATAAGCCTAATATGTAAGTAATCCAATAAAATACTTACCTTGGATTTATCGTACAAAAATTATAACAGAATAAACTTGTTATTTTATTAAACGAGCGATATTATAATATAAGATTAGGTTTAGTATTTCTTCATAACATAGACCTATCAGTATTGTTCGTGGAAAATTAAACATATATTGTAATATATGAAAATTATGAAAATATGTTTAATTTTAAAATGTTATATACGAATATTGTATTATATATTGTAATGCAGACGAATATGTGAAAAGGTGGTCCTATGTCCTAACGCGTGATCCTATAAAAAAATATATTTTTCAACTTATTTACATGACTATATTTTTACAACAACAAGTGTTTATTTTTATGTCTATAGTAATAATACAAATGTGATAATCTGTTTGTCAGTCTGCTACACTTTCACGTCTGATTCTTAATGTGATTAGTGGTATATAAGCTAGTATAACCATGTTTGTTGCTAATGCATTAATAAATATTAATAAGGGATTGTTAATAGACAGCAAAGACTATTTAACGCTAAATGCATTCTCCTACAGTTACTTTACTAGTAAGCTATACGAGAAAATGGATAAGCAGTGAGACTCTAATCGCAAGACGGTCAATGACAGTCCTGTGCGCACTTTGTCTTACCACAGGTGGTAATCGAAATATATATATTTTTTATTTACAATAAGTTATAAGCCATAAAAACATACACAAATGTAGACCAATAGAAGCATTATTTATAATAATTTCCTTATGAATCTTCCTCCTCCTTATATTTCGAGATCGAGTATTCCTATAGTCCCTTATATTTTTACGCATACCTTCTTAAAACTTTCGTTATGTAATTACCAGATTGAAATAGCAGGAGAAAACACGATTTTTAATTAATTAACTTTAAAGCTCAATCAGCACGGGTTCAGATGATACCAGAACTATGAAATTTCATATTTGAATTTGTTTTAGCATTTTTAAAAATAATCATTCAACTTTAATGTACATCGAATTTCTACAGCATTTTTAATGTCATATAAGTGGCAACCTAAGCTTCCTTTAACACATAGCTAACATATGGTACCTACATAATGCAACCTCATACATTATTTCATTACCAGCATGTACAGTTCAGTACAGTACAGTTCAGTACAGTAAGCATATCCGGTTTATCAACATTTTATCACGCGTCGCTCGTGTTTCATTATTCCGCGCACGGAACTACTTCGGAGACACTCGCTCACTTTGGCAAATATTTTGCTTTACTTTTACTGCCTCAAAGGTCAAAGGTTCCTAACGTACTTTTGACGTGATGTCTTTTGTTATAGTCCTTACACATGTTTTGATTATATTATTTTACTAGTGGAATAAAAGCATTTCTTTGAAGCTATTGTAGTATAAGGGGACAATGTCTAACTGCAAATGCCGCTGGTTATATAGGTTCGATTTCCACTCGGTACACAATATCTCAATTTCTGGCGGAAAGTGGAGAATGGAGTGTCTTTATAATATGTTTTCTATGACTATTCTGCTATACAGAAAAAAACGTGAAGCTACTCTTTTTGTACTGGCTGCCTTTTTGTATGTATTTTTATACTTGTAAATGGATATGACATGATATCAAATTTCTATGTCCTCTTTCCTACCTCCAACGTATGTATGTATTACGTAGGCAATGGGAAGCTCGTGACATACGATTCTATTTTCCAATTTTTCCTCAATTTAGATATTTCTTTAGTTATATAAGAAATATAAACATAACAACTTTTTAAAAATAATATGGAAAGTAACGAATTTAAATTACAAATATGCATGTTTGTAGTAGTCTGATTATATCAAAGTATAGGTTCAATTTACTTTCAGTTTATTTTGAGACTTGTGTGAATACGTTATAGTTATTATATCAAAAA
Organism: Dryas iulia moderata; assembly: GCA_019049465.1. Taxonomy (NCBI): domain Eukaryota; kingdom Metazoa; phylum Arthropoda; class Insecta; order Lepidoptera; family Nymphalidae; genus Dryas; species Dryas iulia. The sequence goes on from CM032416.1 coordinate 15,915,793, forward strand.
AAACTTAATGAAATTAAATTGTAAGTACAAATCAATTAGTAGAAATAAACTAAATCGTAGAGCAACTAAATTTTTGTTTGTATAGAGTAGGTAAAGCAGAGAACAGGTGAGTCAGAGCGTTTCCGCTATATTTTTTTTTAGCTTCACACTGTATTGCGCACACAGCTGCCTACCCTGGCAGGGGAACCTAGTGTTAAGACACTCCGTTCCCCACTTTCGTGGGGAGTGGCACGAACGTGAGAGAGTAAACGACTGGTTGTGGGTTCGATTCCCACTCGAGGAGTGGAAATATTTAATAATTCCATTTCCTTCGCTCTGGTATCAGAGGTAAAGCGCGGCGTTATTTCCGCCACTTAACACGCAACGCCGTTAAGCCTGGATTCAAATCTCTCTACGTTCAAATACTTATACTTTATATAAAAATGTTATTCATATCCTAACTAATAAAAAATATATGGCATATATTGAAAACATAACCCGTACATAGATGAACCTGCCTCAAAATAGAGTACAGCAAGCAAAATAACATCAATATGTAAAATAAATGGGCACAGTAGAAAATATTCACTTATTCCACAAAAAAGCGTACCGTAAGAGTAATCTTGGAGGGTGTAGAACAAAACGCGCAATCTGTCAGATGCCGCAAATAAATAGCTGGGAATGGATGGCGGCATTAATATTAAGTTTAATAAAAGAATATCATTTTTGAAGGTATTCGTGTCACATATGTATTTTTGGAAGCGAAAGTCGATTATTTTGATATATTATAGTTCTTTTTTTTAGGTTCACGCTGTATCCCGCACACAGCAGGGTAGGCAGAGGGAATCTAGTGTTAAGACACTTTGTTTCCCACTTTCCACTGAATTCGAAGGCATTGCGTGTTAAGTAGCGGAGATTAACGCCACGCTTTGTCTCCAGAGCAAAGAAAATAGAAATACTATATATTTCCACTCCTCAAGTGGGAATCGAACCCACAACCAGTCGCTTTACAGTCACACTTTGTGCCTCCGCGCCATAACCGGTATATTATAGTGATTTTATTTTTTGTTTCATGAAACTTTTGCGCGGAGAACGGAGTGTCTTGCTACTAGGTTATCGCTGCTTACTTACTTTGGGATATTTGGGATAAAAAGTAAAGCTTAACAAAAAGAATGAAAACTATTCCTTTTGTATTCTAGTTATAAAGGTAGTATGGCACGGTAAAAATAAAAAAAAAATACGCCCCGCTGAGTTTCTTGAGCCGGTTCTTCTCAGGTCTGAGGCATTAGCTTTAGAGAACCGGTGGTAAACTATTTGACGTTCAAAAAGTGAAGCTTGTAACTTCTTACTTTGAATAAAATTATTTGACTTTGACTTTGACTTGGTTAGTTACAGTGTCACTTGTACCACTAAGAGTGAGACAATATAATGTGATATATATCAACATATGTCACCACCAGCCTCGTGTTTTTTCCCAATTAGCAGGTTAACCAGGGAGGGCTAGTTAGTTAGGACACCACCCTGTTATTTCCACTTACCGCCTGAAATTGAGACATTGCATATAGACTTGCAGAGCTTAACGCCGCGTTTTGTCTAAGTACTAGAACGGAGCTAATGCGGAGCGAAAATAATTTAAAAATATAATCATCCCATAGATATATCTAGTCTAGTGAGTGAGATATATCTAGTTAGTAGAGTGGCCAGTCGTGGCGCATTGGCAAGAAGTGTGACTGTAAAGTGACTGGTTGCGGGTTCCATTCCACTCGAAGAGTGGAAATATTTAATATTTCCATTTTCTCCGCTCTCGTGTCGAGGCAAAGAGCAGCGTTAAGTTCCGCCATTTAACACGCAATGCCTCCGAATTCGGCGGAAAGTGGGGAACGGTATGTCTTAACACTAGGTTCCCTTTGCTGTGTGCGGGATACAGTATGAAGGTACAAAAAAAAGAGATGTTTAAAATATAAACATAACATTTGTATATTATATGTCTAGCACATTTTTATCTAACACGTAAGCGAATGTACATATTCTTTCATTTTTCATTGTGCGAATAAAATAAATATTAATTGATAACAGAGTTGTTGCGCAGTGAGATAAGCTAAAATGAAAGTAAGAAAGCCTAGGCCTAACGTGACTTTACATAATATTCATTATTGCTATTTCATCATGAAGAAGTCGTAATAGATAATAATATTCATATCGTATTATATCCACAAATGAAGTAAAAGAAAATAAAAGAATATTGTTTGGAAAATTTATAACAAAATTGAATTCTGGACCTTTTAGAAGCCAATCAAATGCTAATGCTAAGTCATACGCTATGACGAATGTGTATAACATTTTTTACAACTTATCCCTGTTATTAGTTTGTGTGGAAAGAAAATGTTACAAAATTCTTCTACCCAAACACTATTTTTAGAGAGATAATACTATTTATTATAATCTAACACATCTTAAGTATATGAATAGCAAAAATGTCAAAATAACAGAATTTAATTCAAGTATCAATATTGCTCAATAAAACTGTGGATCAATTTCACAAGCATCACTTAATCATATCTACGGTCTTCAAATGCAAATGACTACATTCTTATATGTTTAATACCTTAACCTGTAGCAGTGACGGTTAAATTTTATTACGAACATAAAGCGATCTCCATAAGTTGTACCTAAAAAGCTATTTCATATCCGAGGTCCCTGAAGCCGAGATTTTTCAGCAATAACATTACGTCACTGCGAGTAAAAGGTCGTCATTTTTCTGCGTACTTCGTAAGAGATGCGAGGGAAATGTCATACCTATATAACATTCATATAACATTTGAATACGAGACTAATATTTTTTTGTTTGCAATTTTCGTTTGCTACTTTCTAGATATTTAGATTTTATCTGCAGTTATTTCTTGTCTAATGTAGGCTAGGCAAATGGATATATGTGTTAATACACCCTGTTCGTTGTTTTCTACTTTCTGCTTACGTAGAGATATTATGAATTTAGTAACAGAAACATTCACTAACAACCATCATAAAAAAAAATACACGAATATTCTTCACGAATATTTTAAAATAAATCACAATAGTGATATAAGGCAGAAGTGATAGTTTTCGTTCATTTAAAAGAGAATAACGGGGTGAATTTAACTTAGATCTTTGTATATCACTAACCTGAAAGGCTTGTAAAAACACTATACATGACTTTATATAATATTATTTTTTTTTTATTGGATGATGAAGAAAAACGTATAAAAAATCGAATTCTGGATCTTTCAGTAACCGTCCAAATGGTAATGCTAAATCATGCGCATTCGGCTATGTCGAATAGATATACGTTAACTACAATTTATTCCTGTTATTAGTATGTGTGGAAAGAAAACGTTAAAAATCCCTTCTCTAAAAACTCTTTCCAGTAAAAGCTATTTTTATTAGCTTTGTGGTTTGTGTATGTTAATTAAATAAAATAAATAATAAATGTGATAAGCTAAATAGTTACATTCCACAAAACAACATTATATTAACACGTGTAAAAGTCTTTATTTTTTTAGATTACGATTCGAATATATATGAAGATCTGTGTATAGCAGTCATAGTTAAATACAATGTTTCAAATATGAAAAATAAAAAGCCTATTCTCCACTTCTCGTCCAGATTTCAGATATGAAAGGTTGGCAGGTGATATTTTACATCACCTTTCATTTTACCAATATGGGAAAATTATTTTTTATATTTCAAATATAGTAATTACCACGAGTAATGAAAATGGAAATAATAAATATTTCCATTCCACAAGTGAGAATCGAACCCACAACCAGTAGCTTTACAGTCACGCTTTGTGCCTCTGCGTCAGGACTGGCTTACTATAATAAATTACTACTATACTAAAATACTACTGGGGCTAGTCGTGGCGCAGTGCCACAGGAGTGTGACTGTAAACGACTGGTTGTGGATTCGATTCCCACTCGAGGAATGGAAATTAATATTTCCATTTTCTTCGCTCTGGTGTCGAGGCAAAGCGTGGCGTTAAGTTTCGCCACTTAATACGCAATGCCTCCGAATTTGGTGGAAATTGGAGAACGGAGTGTGTTAACACTAGGTTCTTTCTGCCTACCCTGCTGTGTGCGGGATACAGCGTGAAGCTAAAAAAAAAATAATAGTAAAAAAAATAAAATACTAACAAAAAATACTTACTAAATACTGCTTGTAGTACTAAAAAAATGTTGATTATTACATTTTCTCTCACCGTAATAGAAATTTAGTTAGAATAACATTACTATTCCCACTCGTTCGGACCTCATCAGGGACAAAAGGACTCACCTGAAACAAAACAAAACAAACTTTATTTTGAGAGTGCTCTACGTACAATGGAGTAAGTAGTATCAAAATTAGCTTTGTACATCAATTTACAGTTAAAAGCTTTGGATTCACTTGTAGAAGTAACAATGGACACTACGTAGATGATAGAAGTGTTAGAAACTTATTATAATAGGCTTATTTATTAAATTACATGATTATTTGTGTAAAAACCTTTTGAAGAATTATAAAAATAAATTAACAAATCGAAAGAGAGTTGGTAAAAATAATTTTTAATGAGATAAATATGTAGAAATTTTTGTTTAAAGTTTTTTCATTTTTTTATATTCATATTTAAGTAATATATGAGATAATTTTACAATTTCTGCTTTAGTAAAAAAAATACCTTTCTAAGCAAAAACAATTACAACGGTATAACAGACCAGTTACCTACATAGAAACAAGTGTTAAGTCACTCCGTTTTCCAGGTATCGCTTGAGTCCGTAATTTTACGTGCAATGAAGCACACCTCAGTGCAACGTTCACCAGAGAAATGACATTATTAAGTTGACATGATCATTTCTCCAAGTGGGAATCGAACCTACAATCATTGTGTGTATAGTTGTGAAAATGGGCCACCATAGTCTTCTATATGTAATTTGTTAAATATATACTTAAATAATATCCGTTTAGTACTTTTTAAACATTTTTAAAGTGTTATTCCACACTTAGGAAAATTGAAAAAGACATTTAAAGAAAAATTATAAAAAATTGAACGCAGCGGGTCCGTTTAGTATAATAACTGACCCGTCCCAAGCATATAAGTACAATATGTGCTACTCAATCACGCAAAAATGATTGGAACCGTTTTGAAATGTTGTTATTTGTATGGTTTTTGATTTTGTGGATTAGCTTGGAGTCATATATTCTTTCTATTTTATCTTAGAAATTATCTTACAAAATTTCATACATATTTTGCATAAATGTATAATAAATTGACTCAAAAATAATATGAATTAGTTAGTCACTTTTCTAAACATGAAGAATTTTCAGTATTAAATCTGTGATATTACTGCGTTAAGCTTTTCCTTGCAGATTGTTTATATTTTAAATCTCTTCTGGTGAGACGAGGAGCGGCGTTAGATTCTACAAACAAAGTTTTCGAGACTAGTAGAAAACAAGAAATGGACACTTTTTTATATACAATTTAAAAAGTATTGAGTTATATAAAAAAAAAAAACTTGACTACGGAAAAAATATATTAATCAATACACAATGAAACAATTATGGCCAAGGTGACGAAACGATAGTGTCTAATGATAAATGAAGATTATTTTAAGTTCCGCCACTCAACTCGCTATGTCAAAGCCTCAAAATCAGACAGACAAAGAGGAGAACAGAGTACCATGGCACTAGGTTCTCTCTGCCTACCTTGCTCTACGAGATATGGCGTGAAATTATAAAAAATATAAACAAATTATAATCCATTTAACGGTAAAAAATAAAAAGGAAAAGATATTGTATCAGAGCGGCGATATCGCAGATTGGTTCGAGGCCGTCAAAGTTTTTTCAGGGAAAAGCTAAGAAAGATTATTCACCGGAAATAGAACGTGAGGTAAATGTGTTTTTTTTAATATTTTAATCTAATTTTGATCTGCCGCCTCCTCGTAAACTTCCTTGTTTACTTTACATTAATTTCTTTAGATATTGGTTAAGTCTAGGCTTCTTTTAAAGGAATATTGAATTATTAATAGAGTTTTGTTCATCTATAGCTACTTCTATTTAATAAATAATACTAATATTACAGAAATAAATAAATAAAATTAAAATACATGTTATTGTATATATTCCAAAGTTTGTTTTTTTTTTCATTTTTTGTCTGGCTATATGTGTCAGTCTGTTCGTTACGACTAACCTTTGGAACGACTAGACCGATTTTGACGGAACCAACGCGTGGGAAAAACGTGACGTGAGGTTAAAAAGGGGTAATTTAGGCTTGTATTTTAAAATTATAACGACATAGTCACTCATATAGTTATGAAATAAATTTGAATGAAGAGTGTTGAACTTTATAATACTTGTTTCACTTTAAGTAGTGGCCAGTCTTGGCCCAGTGGCACAAGCGTGCGACTGTAAACGACTGGTTGTGGGTTCGATTCCCACTCGAGGAGTATTTAATATTTAATATTTCCATTTTCTTCGCTCTGGTGTCGAGGTAAAGCGCGGCGTTGAGTTCCGCCACTTAACACGCAATGCCTCCGAATTCGGCGGAAAGTGGGGAACGGAGTGTCTTAACACTAGGTTCCCTCTGCCTACCCTGCTGTCTGCGGGATACAGCGTGAAGCTAAAAAAAAAAGAAAATAATTTCCTTATTTTAATATCTGCTTCGTCTTTAAATGGATCTGAACCAGCAGAAGCCTACGTTACTAAGACTGCTATTGGTTAATCTCCCATGTAAGTGCTTACCATTGTACATATACATAATATACTACACCTATAATACTCCACTTCCAATAATAGCAGCTTCACGTTTATTCCCGTATAGCGGATAGGAGAATCTACTGTCACGACACTCCGTTTTCCACTTTAACAATTCCTTCCCCACTTTAATTACATTGTCTGAGCAAAATTATGTAATTACACAAATGACATGATAAAATTTGGTAAAATAATATTAGTAGTAATGAAGAACGGAATGTATTAACACCAGGTTCCCTCTGTCTACCCTGATGTTCACAGGATACAGCGTGAAGCTAACCGTATTAGTTATCAAAATAAAAAAAATATTCGTGGAGAGAATTTGAAACCCCTCCTCTTATTCAAAGTTGAAGAGACAAGTTGAAAAATGTTGTAATATGGTAATAAAAGCAACAAAGCATTTATGGTAATTTCCTTTGAATATTCATTACAATCCTGGTGATTTCCAGATTATTCCCAATTCTGGGGGCTATAAAGTTAATTGTAGCCTTTTACAATCTTATCTATTTTGTTTGGAACCGCATATTGCTGAAAAAGGGGAAACCAACTTATCTTTTTGTACTCCATTTGGCTCTTCGAATTTGAAAACTTCGAAAACCAGTAATACTATCTAACTGTATATGTAATAGGTTGTGGGTTCGATTATTACTCAAAGAAATATAGGTAGTTATATTTTAAGTTATTTTCAAATTTCCATATTGGTGGACCAAAGAACGATGCTTACCAAAAAATACCTTGGAAAATGTTGCATGTAAAGTGTTTATAAGTAGGATTTGAACCCATAACTACTATACTTTCTAACTTATTATTATAATTCATAGCTACTGAAAATTATCTGCTTCATATATTTACACTACATATAAATATTGTTGTAACATTACTGTTTTCATGCTTTGCTTTAATTTACACACAATAACAATCACTAGGCCATTTTCTATGAACCATTTTCTATGAACCATAGATTTTATAATACTAATGAGTAATATTAGCTGTATACTTTCCTCCACACGACTGAAGTAAAACTTAGGCTATGAGAGAAAGATAAAGAAAATATGTGCTCACACTTCGCATTATCCTCCAACAGTAACATATCAAACGTAACTCTCTCCGTTTCTATCTAATAAAGTATAACATCGCCTCTATTTCCGTTCGCATTTCCCGATCACACTTTTCGTAACGCTCTTGTCACACAATCACCAGCTTACTTCCTAAATCAAATTAGCGCGAAGAAGTTTAACTTCAAAAAGTAATTCAAACTTATATTACGAAATTTGTAATTGCCTATCATATCCTCGACCAATGGCCATTAGTTTGTACAAATCCCAATACATCGAGTAAAGTAATCACGACCCAAACTGAATAAGCCTAGATAATATTATGTAACATTTACAACAGTGAAAATGATATTGGCTTTAACACGTCGCTCGCGGCTTCATGATTCCAAATAGGATTTCGGATATTTGTTTAGACTAATTTGTCTGTATTATAGAAATGTAGCGCAATATAATTGATTGTTTTAATGATATTTTGAATGGTGAAACAGATGATGTTTAATTAATTTGAAATGGTTCTATGATTTTACAGTTTCTTCATAGTTGTTTTGTGCATTACTGATCGCGTTGTTGCGTTGGTAGTAAAATTCTTTTTTACCGTTCAGTCCTTAATTTCTCTCAGCCAAGAGACTGTTAAGAGCGGTCTCTCTGGTCACTAGCTTGATTGATGTAGAAGTAAATGTAAGTTACCAACTACTTAATAATTAAATCTCTTTTTTTCCCATATACTTCATTTTTTACTGGATAAATAAAAAATGTTGACGTTCTCTATCTACTTGAATAGTGGCAAGTCATTAGATTTCTTACGCGCTTTGTTGTATTCATAAAATTTCTTTGCGTCATAGGGTAATCAGAGAGAACCTAGTGTCAACAAACAAAAATGACGGATCTCCACGCTGCACTTTGCCTTAGGAAATATATAAACCCCCAACCAAAGCCACAATGGCCTTTATTAATTATTTCACACATCAAAATTCATTCATTTTCGATTTATAATCCCATTTATCGCTTGAACACAGACAGCTCCCAACTCTACCACAATATTTAAATAAATAACACAACTGAAATGTTTAGTACATTTGAACACTTAAATCTAAATACAATTACTTATAGCAGCTTCAAATTTGGGAGTTAACAAGTTTGTTTGGCATATCTTGGTAGTATTGACCAAGTTAACTTAACCCGTGTAGAGTAGTAGCGAGAGTATTTGGTTAGGGCGGGCGGCAAGGCGGGCGGCAAGGCGGGCAAGGCTCACGATTTACGTATAAACTTTTCATATATTAGTAAACAACGTGTACTTAGTGCTAAGTATCACAATGCTAGTTCGTAATTAGCTTTTGAAGTTAATAGTTTATTTATAAACTAACGACTCGCCCTAGTTTTGTCTTCGTGAAAATAAATTTGTTTACAATTATATAAAAAAATAGTAATTTTTAAACACTATTAAGTTTGGTTAATAAGGTTAAATTTTGTTTTAAAACTAGTATTATCCCACACCTTTGGTTGTGTGGACTTGACTATCTCCACCAAAATAACCATCACGATGAATGAAAAATGAATTTTGTTAAGGCAAACTTTCCTTATATCTCACAGTACAATTACTTTATTATAGTCCCATATTATATGATTAACACTTCAAAATAAATTATAGCCCTTGCCTAAGCTTAAAAGCTTAAAAAGTTTGATTTAGACATTTGATTTTTGCTATTTTGTTAAAGTAAAGAAGATATTTATTGAAATAGTACTAACATTTGCATTAATCTTTCTTTACAGTTCCGCAGACCCTTATAATTTTACGTGACCTATCTTAAAGCTTTCCAATATCTACAGCACTGTGTTATCGAAGATCAACCAAGATCTTTTCTTCCTTTCTCAATATTCACTTTTGAAGAATATTTTCAATATTTTACAGAAGTTTTCCTTATCATTTATATTTCTTAAAAAGAAATAAATTATCTAAACAAATAAATAAAATTGGAGTGTCTGTTTGTAATATTAAAATAATCGCTTTTTACTTAAAGCTTATATAGTATAGGTATATAGCATAATTTATTACAAGTTTTATCTGTTTTCTGTCTGTTTATTACAGCTAAAATTTGGAATGATTGCAATGATTTTGGCAGTACTTTCACTGGATAGTGATATAATAAGAAGTGACTTAGAATTAGTTAAAATTTAGAATTCTAATTTGTTTTTGTTAAATTCCAAACAGACGAAGTCACAGGAACGGTTAGTAGGCCTACTCTTATATTTTTGGTATATTACACAATGAATTCCAAGAGTAAGGCAACGACGCGCAAGTTGCACAGGAGCGTGAAACGTCCGAGACCCAAAAACCTATTTGTGACTTCTCAACTGACAAAGTCGTAATGATTTAATATAAAATAATCTCCTAAATTCCGTAGATTCATATGCTTCGGTGGATTTATAAATTTCACGCTTCAATTGTGTTCTTGGTTGTGACAAAATTATATGATTTGAATGATAACTTGTATTTTAAAATAAATAAAATTGCTCGATTGAGGCCACTGTGGTGTAGTGGGACAGCGGCTGACTGTAGTGGCAGGCTTCGATTGGAATGATTATAATTTACTATTTCCTTTTTTCCGCCCTAGTTATGTCACTTGACATGCGGGAAACCAAAAAGATTGCTCATACTTATTGACATAGTAAAATTTACAATTTTTTATAATATAAATGGTTTTCGATGACTGGGCTAGAGAGAGATATATATATAAAGAGATATAATAAAATTGCTAAATAATTGCAATAGTCGAGAATTGATTTTAAAATTGGAAATATAATCTCAATTACCACTTCAAATGTCAGAAACACAAAAACCATTTGAAATTAGATATTCTTTTAAAATTATCACCTGTGATATCAAACCCAAAACCACCTCTTATATTACAATCTTTCAACCCTGCTTCTTCCAAACTTATATAACATCTAGAGTACCTACAGAAATCTTAACAGGAAATATCTTCCCCAAAAACTACGCCAAAGCTTATAATATAAATACACACGTGTGTAATATGTAGCTTACGCACTCCTCTACGAGTATATTGAATTCCAAACGTGATGAGCAATACACGGTAATGACATTGAGCTTTGATAATTGACATAGAGCTTTATTCGAAGTGACTGCTGCCTAATGAGTGATATCATCGCTGTCAACGGAAACCGATTGATCGTTCGGCTTCGTTAGTTAACATTTATTTTGTCAGTTCTATTATGAAGTAAGTTCATATGAAACACCTGCTAAAGGTGGGAAGAGTTTGATTATATGTGAGTTGAATTATCATATATGTAATAGCACGTATGTAATTTCTTACATCTGTCTAGGAAATCTATTAAGGAAAGAAAAATATATTATTATTTTGACCTTCTTAGGAAGGGATATCCAAAAACAATGCCTTAACTTAGTGGCACTAACCAAAGAATATACTCGTATATGTTAAACTTTGGCATCTTATGCCCACTTGTTTCAGCTATGCGTAGCCTGCCAGTCGACTTACTGATAAAGAGCGCCTAGCAGTGTGACTACTCAATAATGGAGACATTTCTAAAGCTTTCTTAAACAAGTCAAGTTGGGATTGTTTTAAAATACATCTGAAATCAGTGAAATATGGAAAACTTATTGATTTTATAGTAAGTAGTTTGAAAAGTTCAAGGACTTCTTTTTAAATTCGAATACAAAATTAGATGAATTTTCAATCAATTAAGGTCATCGTAGCACAGTGGGATAGCGGCTGTAAACGCGATAAATTTTTAGCTCGATTCTCATTATAGCAATTATTACTTGGCGTTGTTCGGAGCGCGGAGTGTCTAAAGACTGGATTCTCTCTAATCACCCCAATATGTGAGTAAAAGCGTAAAGCTTTTTTTAAGATAACTGTGTCCATAACCCTAATAACTATGCATTTGGCACAGAGCGGTTATGACGACGTTAAGAGTACAATTTATGATATTCAATTCCATTATATTAGACAATATTTATGTATGTATATATTATATATGATTCTTTCAGTAGGTTAAATCTTTTGTTACTTAGTAGCTAAGTATACTTTAAAATGATTTTTCAATTTATTACTCTATACTTATTGATTAATTTATATTTTATCGACATTAAAGGTCATTTTAGAAGATTTTTTACTTTTAACATTTTTTTTTACTTTTGAAAGGAAGCGAGTGAATAAAAGAGGCTTTAAGATAATCTATCCCGTCGTTTTATAATATTTCTCTACCTCTTTATACCATTGACGATTAATCTTTAAAAAAAACTTAAGAACATGAAAGGATTGAACTCATAAACCTTTTCTATAGTTGCTTTATTGTTCGTTTGCAAAAATACCTGCCAAATGTCATATAGATAAGGCGTTCGTTATAAATGACTTCAATTTTTCTTTTATTATTCGAATAAAAAGTATTAAGTTCTTGTGCCAAGATCAATGTATTGAGAGAATTTTTGTACAAAATATATGATTCTTAAATTTTATAATGTCAGACAAGATGCGGTGTTATATCCTATATGCCGCCATCTATCGACCTCTACACACCGTATTCTTTAAAATAATATTTATACCAAAATATTGAAACTAAGCAAAGTTATTTTAAGCCTAATTACATTGTTCTAATGAGTTATTTAAACTATGTACACTTTGTAAACTTTTGGAGATGTCTTATTAGCCTGCTAAAGTATCTATTTCTTGACGATATTTTTTAATCTACTTAAATGAAATAATATCTATTGTTGAACTTATGTACCAATAAAAAAATATTATTCTACTTAGATATATTGATTGTACTTATTTATCAATGAAAACATAACAGACAGACAAAACAAAATAAAAACTTACAATGAAATTCAAATCTAAAACCACCTTATATAATCAAAAACCAGAATATACATATGTAGGTACCACAACATAACTACAGCAATACAAAAGTTATATAAATAATTAAAATTTGCTATAAAAAAGCATTCTACCAAAAAATAACAATTATTTTAGGTCACAATGTCCATTTGAACATTTTTGCGGCACTAAGTATGATTGTGGCGGACAGCTGTTTGTGATGATAAACGAGTCTCTGCGGCATCTGCATCGGTCACTATCACTTTGCGCGCCATTAGTTTACTGGACTGGAAAAATTATCATTTAATGTTTCAAATTTTGAGGGCCAACGTGGTACAGTGTCACAACGTCTGATTGTAAATGCTATTGGTTGTAAGTTCGATTTCCACTTGGGATTATTATATTTAAGTTTTTTATTTTTTTGCTCTGGTACTTAAAACCAAGCAAGGCGTTAAGTGACGCCACCTCAACACGCAATGTCTTGATATCAGGCGAAAAGTGACAAATACTATGTTCTCTCTCAGAACCCTGCTATGCAAGAAATAATAAAAAACTGAAATTGCTTCACATTCTGGCCATCTTAGTTTTGTAGCTAATTTAATGAGTGACAGTAGTGGTACAAACCACAAGCTGTCAAATGTTGTCTACTGATTAATTCAAAAAGGTCACATAGTTTAATTCGCTCAAAAATTCATACATAAACCTTTTTAAATGCAAAAAAAAAGGAATTTCAAGAGTGTAAGTTAAAAATTCAACCAACTGTACTATATCTCTATTCATTAATTAGTCGATACAATATTAATAACAAAATATCAAAAATAGTAAGAGAATTCTCAAAATGCAAAGAAATGACCATAAACATGGAACAAGCGTCGTTTAATTACGTTTTATTATAATTTTCAGATCTCAAGACCCCGTTTCAATGCCTACTGGCACGTCTGTTTAATTGCGTCATTAATCTTTGACGCTCACACGTGCCAGAAATATAAATGTACGACGAAATATCTGAATAGCTTTATTTATTTGGTGAAAAGTTTGCGACTCGCAAGGTCCAAGGTTAGCTTACAGCATATGTACATAGGACGCATGAAAGAAACAAGTATGTGGGCGTGTACTTGTAGTTCTATTTTAAGAATTATTTGAAGATCAATTATTATACAAATTATATATTATTTTTGTATTCACTTATAAACAGAATATATTGGAGTGAAGTTTCCATTAGATTAAAAGAAGCTCGGGGAATGAAGGCCAGCGTTAAGACGCATTTTAAAGCCCCTTAATTAATTATCAGTCGATATTCAATCTATTATTGTACTACATCACAGTTACGTGTTTTCATTTTCATTACAATACGCTTTATATGTTTTTCTAATAATTTATACAAAAATAATAGAAGCTATTAGTATAACAATTTGGACACAGCGAGATTGGAACCCGCACCTAATAGCTTCTTAACGCGTTGAACGCATTGCCAACTGATCAGAGACAGTATCCAAGAGGGTTCAATGTGAATGTGAATAACACTTAAAAATATTAAAAATTCATACTAATCTTCACTTAACACACTCAAGAAAAGAGGCTCCCATAACGCATCTCACGTTATTTAACGTTTTCTTCACGTGCGCTGTAATCCACCAGTTAAATTAATTCTCATGGCATTAAGCGCTTCAGCTTGAGGGATTTCCTGTCAATTAGCGAAGGCCGATGCGCTGATGAGGGTTCAAAATTGGCGGTTTTGTAAAATCTATTGCCCTGTGTTTATAAATACTCTTTACAAATTTAACACATTTACACGAATTTAATCTGAAGTTAACAATTTATGGGTTAACTTTTCTTATTTTGTATTATACATATATCAAATACCCCACTTATGTACGTTTTGACTGATAGGAAATTTAAGCTTTTTTAGCATCGCTGAGTCAGAGAGAATCGAGTGAGTTGACATTCCGATTTATCATTTGTCCCCGAAATCAATATATGAAGTATGGAGTAGCAGAAATCAACACCCCCTTTGGGTGCACCAGAATAGGGAAATAAAAATAATTTAGCTCCCCCGAGTGAGATCTGAACCCATAACCATTGTTTATAGTAAGACGATGTCCCGCTTCGCTACGGCGGCCATATGTCTAATATAGTCGTACAATATTGATCAATTATGTATGTATGTTTGTACAAGTTGTACCGATGACGTTATACTGTGAAGTTAGAACCGAATACATTTACACAGAAAAATATTTACATCAATTGTTATATAGAATTGAATGATGCAATTATTACAAAAAAGATAAAAGCTTGATTGTTATAATTTTTTCAGTCGATGTAAAATATATTTATCACAACATTTTACAATAGCATGAGAGGAGGAAAGCTATCGTGGCCCAGTGGGACTGTGTATGACTGCTGCTTGATTGCTGGTTCAATCCTCGCTCGGAAATAAATATATTTAATTTTTTTTTCGCTTTTTGTGCTCTATTGACAATACAAAGTTAAATTAATAATAATAATTAGGCGTTGAATTTTGCCACTGAACACACAGTCAGGATTCGGGAATAAAGTGGGAAAATAAGTATCTTAAAATGTCTGAATTGTGTCTGACTACCGTGTTATGCGGGAAAAATGTTTTTTTTTTATGTTTACATCAACATAAAAAATAAAATTGACAAGTATGTTAAAAAGCAAGAAGAAATACAATAAAGCAAAACTAATTAAACAGAGCATAACTCGAGCAAACCATATAGATTTCAAATAGAAATCATTCATAACCAAGCTTTTGAGTCCTTCGAGCTAAGGCTTTAACAATCAAAGTTTCCTGAGATTTAGGTGCTAGCTAGATATTATGAGATTAGTTCGTCGTTTCGAAGTCCGAAATTGGCTTATACGATTTAGAGTTACAAGTACATACAAACATTAATGGTAGTATCTAGGCCTCGCCGCCTCGCCGCCTCGCCGCAGACCACCTATTGCTCGACCTATTGACATGTAATGCGGTTTCAAGCCATTGTGGATCTTCCGCTACAATATATTATCTTAGATATATGTATGTGTATTGTGTGGAGACGATTTGTTTTATAATGTTTCATTTAACTGAAGGCTAAGAGAAGCGTGCCATCTATTTATTTAATGCCGTGGACTTATAGTATACCTATTGTATGTAGAAAGTGTAATTTGAAGTCAATAAATAAAAGGCCTAATTATTATAATTGTGGGATCTTTCATAACTGAAGATAGATATTCTACTATTAAAGAGTGAAGGGGATTTTTTTCAATTTTGTTACAAAACACTACTTTATTGGGTAAGAATATCTCATAAACACTTAACATTTTTCCAACGCTAAGTATGTTTTACGAAACTAGCTTTGAAACTGATAATATTCACTCGAATAGATATGAAAGCTACAACCATTCTAAATATAATCAAAAAACCTTCACACTACAGTCTAGTAGGCATTGTCTAAAATTCGGAACGAATATAAAATACATCTTGAAATGAAAGTATATTTAAACACTCCATTATGATAGCGAACAAAGCTTTCACTCGTCATAAATCAATTCACTTATTATTCTTCTGATTTGGAAGAAGAATAACGAAAACGTTAAGTGCGATTAAAACTGAGCGCTCTCGAAGTTAACGAGGCTTGCCGTGATGGATGGATGCTTCAGTCCCTTTCGTCGCTGCGTTGTGTGTATTATATTATACTTACTGTGTTCTTTAACGATCAGACGACGGTGTTGAGGAGTGCAGTGACCAAGTGAGGAGACTAGGTCTTGAGACATGTGAATGAGAGGACTTTATGTAGAATTCTAATTGTAATATTTAATATTTCATTGTCTTAGCTGTCGATACTGGTGACGAGGCAAAACGCAGTCTTGAGTTCCGCTTTTTAACACGTAAACCAGAATTCAGTAAAATATGGGGAATGAAAGGTCTTAACATTAGATTCCCTCTGTCTACTCTGAAGTATGCAGGATACAGCGTGATCCTAAAAAATGCAAAATTCTAATGACGAATACATACGAGTATATATAGTGTGTTTAAATGATCTCTATAAAATTAGCCATATTTTACCATTTTTTAGTGTTATTCACAAACAGGCTATAAAAAAAATGATTACAATACAACTTTGCAAGAGAATGGCTTGAAGGTACATTAATGCAATTTTGTCATTGTCTAAAAAAATGAAAATGTGCAATATTCAAGTTTCAGAAATGTTAAGTACTTAACATATCATATGAATAATTACAAAACTACTACTCGAGCAAAGTTCAAGTCAAATGTATGGTAACCGTTCCATATATGTACATATATATTGGTAACATTTTAAGATATAACAATTTTCACAAGTAGAAATCGTACCCATAACCATCACATATATAATCAAATTGCAAATACGCCATACCGACATCATAACAGTAAAGTAATGTAGTTATAGAGAACACCTTGTTTAATGAACGAGCGCTCGCGCTAACGAGCGAGAGAAGAAAAACTACACTTGCGAGTAAACAACAGTTTCGGAATTCCCCTGAAAATTGCAATTTGCTTTATGTTTATACAATACTTCTAATACTTGTGTTGGGAACGTCAAATTTTCGCTATTTTTAGAGTTGTGCAAATTTGACCTTATTTTAAATATATATATTTTTGTACTCAAGTGTCGTTTTCAATGGCAGAAAAACGTGGTGATTTTTATGTTTGCGTTAATATAGTTGTTATTTAGTTATTAAATTCACTGGAATTAAAACGATTTCAACCTTAAACGTACTTAAAAAAAATCAAGTTTCATTGGATTAATCTCGTATATCGAGCGTCGTCATAGTGGGGCAATATCCAACTGTAAACGCGATGGTTGTAGATTCAATTCCCACTCGGGGAAACGGTTATATATTATTTTGATTTCTTCACTTTAGTACCTAAGACAAAGCGCGGTTATAAGTTTCACCAATCAACACGCAATATCTCAACTGCTGGGGAAGATTCGAGAACGGAGTGTCTTAACACTAGGTTCTCTCTGACTACCTCGGTATGCGGGGAAAAGCGCGAAGCCATGTTTTTTTACCTGAACTACCAAAGTACCGAAGCTTATTTTCTTAATTTAAACGAAATGCAATCTCGATTCAATCATTGTCACTCATTAACACGGTAAGTTCACAAATTGATTCAATTACAATCGGACGCGTGATCAGAGCGTCGGCTAGTTAGCTCGTGATCAAGTAATCCCGTTATATATCAATTGTATTACAAATACTCGTTTACGTTTACATGGTAATAAACGTTTATTGAAATTTTAACTATTAAACAATTTTGACGCTCAGTGTGGGATATATTTCGGGTTTTTTTTAAGACAATGTTTAATTGGGGAAGGAATAGTTTATTTCATTATTATTGTTTTTATTTTTATTCTGCATTTTAAAGAATAAGCAGATTGTTAACTGGATTGTTGATTGGATAGTGCTGAATGATGACATTTGGATTCATACCTAGACTAATATACTAAAAGGCAACATAATAAAATATAAAATAAATATTTATTTTTTCTCAAGTCAAAAAAATGGATTTTAAATGAAAAATAAATTGCAAAAAATCATGCAATAATAATTTACCACCTGACTGACATATTCATTAAATATAATGTCTCAGACCTGAAAAATAGCGCAAGAAAGTCAACGGGACATCTTTTTTTAAATCAATAATTCACACTACTAAATTTATATGCTTTTGCAATGAGTTTTTTGATATAAAATATATAAATACATGACTATCTCAACTGTCAGCGCCAGAAACAACTCTACAACGTTCCACGTATTTACATTTCTCAGAAGAACGATACAGAAATATAAGCTATCAAGTATTTGCCCTTTCCATTCGACCGTCTCGAAGATTATGTAGGTGGAATAAACGTTGCGCAGCGTCGTCAGCCTGATTAGTTTTATTCATTCGGATTGAGGCGATGTTTTAGTTTGCTCGAGCAGAAAATCTTGTAATTGGACCGAAGCGAAGGTAATAGGGACGAAGGAAATATTCAAGAAAATATTTTATCAATATTCAATATGTATGATAGATAGTAAGTTGCTGTATTAATATGTTTTTATTTGATATATTTTCGGATATTTCTGTGGTGTAGGGAGTTGGAGTTATATTTTTATCATTCGTGATGTATGTATTTGGCAAGACGTGGTGTATTTGGTAAATATGAACATTGTGTATAGACTATTATCGTTATGTACTTATTTAAATTTTAATCTATAGATATAGAAACCTATCTTCAGTTTCTTAAAACAATTCTTTAAAAAAACAAATATATATGAAGTATAGGTGAGTGGTAAGGCGAGAGGAAGAGCAGACCTAGGGAGACCTTCGAGGATACACTATCGATGGTACTAGAAGATAGTCACGTAAAGCATGAGAAGAAGTCGGACAGAGGAGAGTGGTTATAAAGAGGTTGAGAGAACAGGACGAGGCGAAAGAACTATGTATCGACCGCGACGTTTGGCGTTCTGGTGCAAGCTAATCTGTGACGCTAAAAAAAACATATAAAATCGTAATTCACGGCAAAATCATGTAAAAATTGGAAAACCTGAGCTCTAGTATTAAGTCTTATATAAAAGAAACTTGTACGATAAGACTTCAATATTCAGAATGTATGTGGAGCCCATTCTCAATACAGCGCTTAACAACATTTGAGCCTATTTATATTGATTATATTGATGCTCATCAAAGAACATAATATTTTGCCAGTTGAATGGTGAACTCGGTGAATGATATAATTTTGTGTTTTCAAAGCGTCGAATCTGCCTTTGATCTGAATGTAATGTCTTGTGTAAATGATGTTTTTGCCCAAATCATTACTTTTATCTGACTATCAGTAAGTAATTATTTTGAAATTTTATTTTAATATTACAGTGCTATTAGGGCGCTATTAGAACGTGCTTGACTGTTAGCGATGATATGGAATTCGGGTGATTAGTTGATATGTACTTTACAAATATTATTTTTCAATATCCTAAGTGTATAAATTAAATCTATTGATATAGATATGTAATTATTATGGTAGAAATTTGAAAGCAATGAAGTGAAAGAGAACAGTTTTATTATAATTTCTTTGAAATTTAATTTGTTTAGTGACTAATATACCTTATATAATGATGTTTTTATATTATAGAAGTTATTTAAACTTAAATAATAAACTTTTATTCAAGTTTAAAACTTTTTCTTTTAATGACACACTAGAAGCTTAACTTTGGGACTTTTGATAAGAATTCTCTTTCAAGTTCTCATATTACAAATTTTAGCTAAAATATTAGGAGTTAAAGAAATGATTTACAAACTTTTTAAAATATAATGCTTCTTGGCATTTAAAACAAACTTTCATGAACAATTGACATACGTTTAAATATTGTTTGACTTTGACATTAGTACGTCGACTTGAAAAATATATTGTAGATTAGAATATAAGCTTGTTTCTTCAACAATATAAATGCTAACAATAATTTAAAAAGGAAACCATAAAAAACAATAATTTAAAGAATTAAGCAGTGTCGCAATTGTAGGTGATACATGACATGCATATACCTACAATATAATTAATATATTTTAACAGAAAAAAAGAAAACCAATTAAAATTACAAAAGGCACTAAAAGAAAATATATAAAGTAAATAAGAAAATACTTTACTTTACTAGACGTACATACATTTGTGGCATTAAATTACAGTATTTGTACTTTTAGTCAAAGTAAATGCCAAGACACACCTTCCTGGATATATAATTAAAGTTCACCATAATGCGGTCTAATGGAGTAAACTTGTCTAGATTAGTTGAAGCCGTAGTTGAAACGCGAAGTTGAAGTGTTAAGTGTATTCAATTTTGTAACGGTTAAGAATATTAGAATTTCAGAAGAGCCTTATGGAATAGGGTTTAAATGTAAAAGAGATGATAGTAGGTTTGAATCTCACTCGGGAAATGATATATAAGACATTTAGAAAACGAGTAAAAATTTGAACGCGAGAGACGCGAATTTCGGAAGGCGCGGGTTCGAATCCCGCTGCGTTCAAATTTTTATACGTTTTTTAAATGTCTTTTTCAATTTTCCTAATTGTGGAATAGACCTTAAAAGTATTTAAGAAACGATATACAAATTATCTTCATTTGTACGCTTTAGTACCGAAGATAAAACGTGGCATAGAGCTCGGCCAATCAACATACAATATCTGTCTTCGGGCTGAAATAAACAATGGAATGTCTTTACACTGAGTGACCTACCTCTGACCAACCTGCTATATTGAAAAAAAAAACTTGAAATTTCAGAAAATTAATAATTTAATTTAACCTTAGCTAAATTTCCGCTACTTGGCAATGATTACCGATTTACATGCCAGTAAATATGAATATGTAATAGTAGACGCGTGGACCCGTCACTAATACCACCCTTCTGCTCCGACTTTGCGGCTCGCAGTCTTGGCGACTATTTGTGTCCAAATTGAGTTTAATTCCGTGAACTGACGCGTCTAATACGATCCTTTGCTACAAGATTGTAGGCGTTAAGTGTTCCATTTTAACACTAGGTGTTGTTTCTGAGACGGTGTATAATATATAGGTATTTATGTGCTATGTGCTATATATGCTCAAGTATTATTACCGGTTGCATTTATATTAAGTAAGGCAATTTCGTTAAAAAATAAAGAAACTGGACTCTTTTAGGGTATATTTTATAAGCCTTAGTTTTAAGTACTAATTTTGTAAAGGAAAGGGAATTTAAACAAAAAAAGATTATTTTTAAATAGACCTTATGTCGGAAGTGTGATAAAATTAAATAAAAAAAGTGTTCATAGTACATATTTGTTAATATTTTATAGTATCGTACATACAGCTTTACGTTTTTCTCTGATATTAATTTTTGGTTTAACGTGATTGCTACGTTTACATGGTTCGTAATTTTGTCATATTTTCATTTTCAGAAATTAAATAAGATTATTAATAAGGGATAGTGACTGTAAATGCGACTGGTTGTGGGTTCGATCCCCACTTGAGAAATGGAAATATTTAATATTTTTATTTTCTTCGCTCTAGTGCCGAGGCAGAAAGCGGTGTCAAATTTCGCCACTTAATACGCATTGAACGGAGTGTTTTGACATTAAGGTCCTTCTGCCTACAAAACAAAGAATAAAAAAAATAAAGAAACGGGTATACTTTATAAAAAAATAAGTTATTTCAAATGCCTTGAGGGTGGAATAAAATTAAAATTTAGAGGTATCATAAGAGTACTATAGATTTTAGTTGTTCTAGAATCTCAACGGACTTGTAGCAAGTCAAGCTCATCCAAAAGGCGCCGTACGCGATTTTTGCAAAAAAATGTTTCCGTTTTGTCTTAAACTTTTTTGTACCTGTCTTTCTAAAACGCTTTTTGTGGTTATTAAGGCAGTACGTAACCTCAGATAAGCAAAAGCTCTCAAAGGCTTTATGACCTTTTTGAGACCACCAGCAGACCTATGAGGCAGTTTTCACACCTGTATTTATCCCAGTCAGTCCACCACTCCTCCTTTGTACTTAGCTGACGTAACGCAAATGCTAATATTTTACCTATTTTTATTAGATATTCTGAAGAAATCGATGAAAAGGTCGATTTTTACCTTACAATTTGTAATTCAGCAAAATGAATATAATATAATTCTATATAATTAAACCTATTCACAAATAAATTACAAATTGTATACATTCACGTCTAAACCAACATGTGATCAATATAAAGAGCAGACAAGTGGCTTCATTAATATCATATTTGAATTCTCATTGAATGGAAATATTGCGCTGCATATTCTGACAGTTTTGCATTTAAAGCCGACCGCGTTTTGAATTGAAACGAAACCGCATTCAACCGGTGGATGTGCAATGTAGGAGTGCAGGAGTGTGCAGGAGTGCAGGAGTGTAGGTGAGACGTCGATACTTTAGTCTCGGACGCGACTGGGCATTGGTGAGGACGGTAATGAACCTGCTGCCTGATTATGTGGTTTTTAACCTTTCTATGAAGCTGTATTTTTATATTTGTTATTTTAACTTTAGATTATCGCTTATATTGGTTATACTGCATTTTAATTATGTAATCCAGGGCTATATTTTGTTTAACTTGACTTAAAATATCATAATAAACGCAACTTCACGTTTTATGCCGTTTTCAGAGATCGCTTCCTGTCAACATGCTCCAAGTGGTTATGGTGATGTATCAGAATACAACGCCGCGCTTTATCTTAGTGTCAAAAGCGTAGAAATGAAATAATTTAAGTATTATCATTCCCCCGAGTAAAAATCGAACCCCCAACTACTCGCACGTACAGTAAGATGTTATGCTGCACCGCGATGGCCTCAAAATATAATCAATATTACATTAAAATAAAAATATTTTATTAATTTACTTTAAACTGAATCCAGTTCTCGTATCCGTGTGTCAGTTTGTTACGGTCAAACGATATATAGATCTTGATGGAATTTGCATAGCCAGATTGAATTCTGAAACCAAATATTGGTCACTTCACACACTCTGCGAGCGAGGTGTGAATGTAGGACAGAATATATTTTTTGGTAAAACATATGGTTAATATACACATGTAAAAATTAAAAATATCGTATATTAATGGGAATCAAAGTAATGTTTATAAAAAAGAATAAAAGTCAGTCAAAACAGCTTAATTACTTTTCAAAATATAATACTAGAACTTTCACTAGAACTTTCACTTACATATTATAAAGTCAAAGTCAAAGTCAAATAATTTTATTGAGAATAAGAAGTTACAAGCTTCATTTTTTGAACGTCAAATAGTTTACCACCGGTTCACTAAATTTAATGCCTCAGACCTGAAAAGAACCGGCGCAAGAAACTCAGCGGGACTTCTTTTTTTTAAAAGTAATTGTTATAACATATAATATATAATAAAATAATGAATATTATCCTAACTACGATCCGAACATGCGACTACCAGATTGACACAAATTTCAAGTGGGCCAATATAACATTTTATTCAGTCTCACGCGTTTCCCGTATTTGACGGTAGTCAGAGAGAACGGAGTGTCTGAGTGTTCTCCACTTTCCAGCCGGAGTCGACATATTGCATGGTAATTAGCGGAACTCAACGCTGCACTTTGTGTTACTAACCAGAGCCAAAACAACACACATTTACTAAAAATCTTTCAAGTAAAATTCAAATATATGTAAAAAGTCCATATAAAAATATAAATAAATAACGAAGCATTCGAGAGTCTCTCGTGATATAATTAATAAGGGAAATGTATTGAATAACAATATAATCGGTCAGAAGAGCTCTCCACCTAAGAGCTGAGGAATGAGATGAAATCCGAAGGTAACATTTAATATCACGATTTCATTCGATATAAAAACACTTGCAATAAGTATAGGCGATTAGGAAACGTTAAAGTGATTGACGTTAGGAACAAAAAATGTGATGTAAGAATAATTTGGGCCAGGTTTTTAATATATTTTAAAATTTATGACTTAATACTAACGAATAAATATATACATATATTGGGGCCAGTCGCGCAGTGGCACGAACATGTGACTGTAAACGACTGGTTGTTGGTTCGATTCCTACTCGATGAGTGGAAATATTTAATATTTTCATTCTCCTTCACTCTGGTATCAGAGGCAAAGCGCGGCGTTAAGTTCCACCACTTAACACGCAATG
The DNA here is from genome assembly GCA_019049465.1 of Dryas iulia moderata. Classification (NCBI taxonomy): domain Eukaryota; kingdom Metazoa; phylum Arthropoda; class Insecta; order Lepidoptera; family Nymphalidae; genus Dryas; species Dryas iulia. The sequence goes on from CM032416.1 coordinate 15,940,129, forward strand.
CCTCCGAATTCAGCAGAAAGTGGGGAACGGAGTGTCTTAACAGTAAGCTGAAAAAAAAAGAATTAATATATTTTGGACTGATTCCAAGATGCGTGGGTTCAAATTCAGCTATGATTAATGACATATTGAAAGTTTCTAGTATTTTTATATAGGCTACACTATTTTAATCGGAAATAGCAAGTAATAAATCATTTTATCCATAACTGAAAATGAATACATATAATTATTTTGAAATAAAAGCTACTGAGTACCCCGTAATAGATAAGCTTGAAGCTAATAAGGAATAGAAAAAAGCTTACTTAAGCTAAGTAGTAATAATAATACATTTTAATAATTATTATATTAAAATTAATATATTTGTATTACATAATACAATAAAAAATAATTAGATAAAGCGCAACGTTGAGTTCCGGCACTTTCAATTTTATGTTAAAAATGAAGAATGGAATGTCATCACACTCTAGGTTCTCTAACCTCTAATGACAATCTACCACTAACTTATTTAATTGTACCAAAATTTCCAAAGGAAACTTTTTAAAAAGCTAAGGAAGAAGCTCGTAACAAGACACCTTGTAAATTAAGTGGAATAAGTTTTTTGTTACAGAACATGCTGTCGGTCTCGATCAGCGGGAAAATGTGTGAAATAAAACACGTAATGGCGCCAACTTTCGCTTCTTTGAAGTTGTCAAGAGGTGTGACATTTTTCTAACATGTTATTTGGAATGCCAGAAATGGGACTCTGCTCGTAAGATAATACTTGCCGAATATGTTTTTGATTTCGAGGCATTAAATAGCTTTTTATTACTATAGAAGTCTGGCGTAGGTCGTATAGTTATTTATTTATTTTATACTAGCGGCCCGCTCGTGGCTTCGCCGCGTGAACTATTTCGTTATATTGCAACGCTCGGGGGCGCATTTAAAAAAAATAAAGTAGCCTATATTTAAGTTTAGATTATCAACTATATTTATGCCAAAATTCATTACAATTGGTCAAGGGGTATAGATTTTTCATATAAAATTTCATCCCCTATTTCATCCCTTTACAGGTTGATTTTTGAAATAATAAGTAGCCTATGTCAGAACCAGTCACTTTAACTACTTCCATTTTAAATTTCATCCAAATCGGACCAGTAAATTAGCCGTGAAAGCGTGACAGACAAACACACAGACTTTCCCATTTATAATATAAGTATGGATATGTTTTTTCGAATCCACAACCAGCCGCTTTACAGTTCCACTTTGTGCCTCTGCGCTTCTACTGGCCCCTACATACATAATATTAATGATAAAAATATTTGTAGATCTTCTCAACATGTTGTACAATGAAACTTTGAGATTCTTTTCAGACTTGCTGGCTTTCAAATGAACATCAAAGCTTTTCGGCATGTAAGGTAACGAAAGGTAAAGTCCCCGTATATATTATATTACAGAATGAAGACCGGAATAAATATATAAATAGTATAAAAAAACTGTGATGACACGTTAAAACTGTAAATAACATTTAGGTAAAAGACATATTGAGAACTCTTTAACATCCATAAATATAGCCTGATTTTAGCTCCGCTATAGTATGGGATACGATCACCATTCGGGGGTTTTATAACCAATTTATTTTGATTTTTCTATCTGGTAGAAATGAAAAAGTGTGACAATACAAATCAAGTGTAAAGTGTAACATTAAGTGTCTTAACTAAATTATCGCTTAGATATTTTATGATATAATTAATTTTGTAAAACGAATCCAAATACGTACGCAGCTGTAAAAAAAATTACAAAAATAATATGCTTAAAATTATATATTGTCTTAATTGGGAATTAATTTAAATGTAGAAATAAGTGCAGTAAATATAATAGGATAACTCGCTTAGGTAAAAAAAGACACTAAATGATCCTAACGTCTTTACTTTACTTTGGATTATACCCACTAATTTGAAACTGCACATTAACACAACGTTAATTATGTTGTACCTTGGTATATACTCGTAGTTTAATTATTTCAATTAAATTTACAAGTAATCCATCTATCCACATAGAAATTCTTAACAGTATAGCCGTTATAACTTGTGTTAGCAACTCGCATCTAAAGATTCTTACTACGAATGCCGAGAGCTCTCAGTTATAATATTATTTTACTTACAAGTATATATATAATTCTAAATGAAACAGTAATACAGCGAACTTTAATTTATGAATTTAATTAACGATTCTGAAGCACAATCTATTCTACGGTTAATTGAGATGTATCTATTATGAATATGTATTTCTCTAATTACTTTACATAATATCTCTCACATACAGGGCAGTAGTTTAAAAGAATTAATTAAACTCAGACATTTTTAATTTGTATTTATCGCATATATGTATGTATTTCATTTCATCATTAACATCCTTCGCTCTCCTCCACCCATTGTCTACTCCAAGATATATAGGCTAATCCAAGGGCATGGTACTAAGCTTAATCTTCAGCATTTCACTGCGTCACCTAGTCGAGGGGTATCCTACACTACGCTTGTCAAAGCATAGTCACTCCAGAATATCCTAACTCAAAGAGCTAACACTTCTGCAAGTATAACTAGTTAATTTCTTTCTTCAGCTTGCTAATCCTTTGTCCTGTTAATGACATTGGTTCTCTATCGAACTATATCGTTTCGAATTCAATCTTTCCAAAAGATCCTCTAAGGTCAGCCTTCTCTATAGCCCGCTAAGCGACTTTAAGGCCGGTAGATTAGTCTTATTATCAACGTCCATGTTTCAGCTTCATTTGTTAATATTGGTAGACTGAACTCGTTAAGCACTTTGTCTTTAGGCTTCGTAGTATAGACGACAAAAAGACGAAGTTTCCTATACGCTGTATTTTATTAGAAATAAGATATTAAAATATTCCGTAATGTGCCTAACAAAAAATTATACGAGCAAATATAAAGTAAAAAAAGCAAACAATCGACAACAGACAGAAGGAAGGGGACACGATCGAAACATCAGCGCAAAGTAGATGGAGCGAGAAAAGGCGGCGTCATCGATAAAGTGACGCCTTTTAAAAGCTCGGAGATTCCCATTAGGATTTTATCTTCGCATAAACATAATGTTTCATAATAATCCCGCGGGAAGCTTTGCTCAGACGAAGTTGAAAGCTCGAGAGGATTTAATTCGGTCCTCAAGATCTGTTATCTAATAACTTCGATTCGCTTCACTCATTGTTGTAAAATATAAAGTGACGATTTTGCTATATCTTTACAGTAGCAGTCGGCGCTCGGGATGTTCGCGATAAGATTTAGATGAGATTATTGGAGAGAAAGTTGTTTTCATTTTTTGTTTTCATGTTACTAACGCGTACCGTTACTGGGCAAATAATAATTATATTTTTTATTTACACGTTCACTAAAACGTTGTTGATATTGAAAAATATTAAATAGATTTCTTCGATTTGCTTTTACAAATTTAACCAATAGGTCAAAAATATTTGACATTGACGATAACGGCAGCTTCACGCTTTTTTGCTGCATAGTAGGATAGTCAGAGAGAACCTTGTCAAGTACCAAGGTACGTGTCAAGACACGATCTTTTTTATTTTTCATCTAAAATCGAGATTTGTAGTATTGATTTCTGGTATTCTAAGCTGTATTTTGCCTTAGGTATCAGAGCGAAGAAATGCTATATAAATGACACCCCAGAGTCTACATCGACCTACAAACATTGCTTATAAAGTAATAATAAGAATGAAATGAAATTTCGCTGTAAAGACTTCCAAAATTGAAAATTATAATTTCTTCTAAGCTTCGAGGTTTATATAATTTCTATAACCACATACAAAGATAATATGAAATAAAATAGCCAGTAAAAACATCTGACACGATTCTCATAAGTACTTAATAATCAACAACTATACTTCTATACACTACAATTGTAGTTAACAAAAAATATCATTGAAAAACCTTTCATTGAAAAATGTTAATGTGAAAAAGGGATAAAGCTGGTATTTCAATTCCGTAACATCGAGCTTTTCATATTTAATCTTTTATTCATACGTTTTCCATTCAGTTTTAAATATTTGTTATTATTTTATTTCCAGTGGCTTTTGATTTGATTTACTTTTAGTAAATACATAGAGTTTTTATAATTCTATAGAAGTTATTACTGAATTTAGTATTTTTAGAGTAACAATATTTATTTATATTGAGAGGCAGTCGTGGCGCAGTGGAACAGCGGCTGACTGTTACCGTGTGTGTTTAAATAAATAATTAATTAGTTAAAAGTAATTTTTAAGATTGATATTTATCATGATTGATAATTATCATGATTCAAAACTAAGAAAAGGCTGTTGCGACGCAACGTGAAAGCTTGTGACTGTAACCACGGTGGTTGTGATGGTTGTATGATTCCCACTTAAAGAAATAATGAAATTTTCATTTCTCCGTCATGATGCCTAAGCCAAAGCGCGGTTCCAAGTGCATCACTTAACATGTAATGTCTGGATTTCGGATAAAAAGTGAAGAACGGAGTGTCCTAAAACTAAATTCTCTCTGACTACCTTACTGTGTAGGATAAAGCGTGAAAATGGGAAGACCAAAATCCATAATTATATCAAAATTCAATACTAATAGTACAACAACCAAGAAACCCAAACTTCCTTCAAAAATACACATCAAGATAACTCATCTCCAATTTATTTCTGTTTGTTGTGTATTTATACAAACGCACTCGTACATTTAAAAACGTCTTTTGCTCGGAGACCCGGCGGTACGTTGAAGTAGGCGAGTAATATGCGTATTTCCTTTGATATGTCAATGATATCGTTTCATTTTTATGGCAAAGGGACTTTTGGCTTGTTTATTTGCTCTGGAGCACCCCAATTAATCTTTAGTATATATTTGTGTATAGACTTCTTTGCGGGGAAGATAAATTGTATCTGAAATGCGGGATTGGTTGGGAAAGATTATTTTTTACTTGAAATTGAAAGACAGTGCGCTGTTTGTGTATATACTATATACTATGTATTATGTAGGTACTGTGAAGCTTTATAAGAAGCTTTATAATTAATTTTAAGATGTCAGCGCTGTGGGAGGCGGGATTGGATTTTTTTGGGTGGATATTTTACTATTTCTTGTTACTGAAATATCTCTATATGTACTAAAGTATTTTTTCAGCTTCACGCTTTTTCCGGCATAGCAGGATAGTCAGAGTGAAGCTAGTGTCAAGACACTCCGGCCTCCACTTTCCGTCTGAACCCAAGACGTAACCCGTATTTGGTCGAAGAACTATAATAGCAGCGTGTTATTGGTAAGATCATACTAATAATTTAAAAACATACATTAAGGAATATTGATAAATTGAAAAACACAACCAATCCAATTAAGACCCCTATTTGCGGTAATTAATCAGCCAATGGAATAGAGAGTTCAAAGTACAATATTTTTCAGAATAATACTTTAGGGGCAGATGTAAATAATTTAAAACTGACTGTAACGCGAAGGTTGAGGAATGGATTCCCACTCTTAGAGTGATTATATTTAAATTTCCTTTTTTTCGCTCTGATATCAAACACAAAGCGTGGCGTTGAGTTCCGCTGTTCAATACGCAATGTCTTTATTTTGAGCAGAAATGGAGGACGAAGTATCTTAATATTAAGTCATGAAAAAAGCGCGAAGCTGACAAAAATAATAGTTACACAAACTGTCATGTGATTGACATAAACTTATATATATATATAAAACATTATTATCTTAACAACTATTTGTTCACATAATAACACAAAAACCTATATTCCAGATGACAGATGACACTGAGATGGACTGTCAAAATTAATTTAATAGGGTGCGGGATTTATCGGCGCACATCAGCCGGGGAAGGTTTTTCCCCGCATCAATCATCGTGATACGTTTTGCTATAAATTGTGCTACACGACGCTATATGAGCCTGTATATTGTATAACTATACTATGTATATATATATAGTTGTTGGGGAAAGATGGATTTGGTATTTAATATTGTTTAAGATTCATCAGAAAAGAAATTTTTTATGTTAAAACATATTTTTGAATGAAATGGCTGGACTTCAAGAATCGTTTCGAATATCAATACGTAAGTTAAGTTGCGTTAAAATTTTTATACACTTTCTAAAAATGTTTTCTTATACCAATCGTGGGAAAATTAACTTTAAATAAAATTGAAAGTATATTAAAACACTTTTTCGACGTTTGTTATAGTGTTGAGCTACATTTAATTGCAATTAGCTATTAAATATATACAATTGATCAACTTTTTGGGGAAAAATCACAATGAACTATTAATTCAGTGTTAATTGTAGTGCAAACATTAAGAACTAATTAACTTACAGCTAATTGTGATTTTTATATGATTTCCTCACAAACAAATAATGATTTGTTGTTAACAAATTGTTAATTGCAATAACATTTTTCCCACACTGATTTGTTGAATGCTCTATGATATTGCTAATATATCATTTGTATTTTGTATATAGCAGTAGTTTTTTTCACAATTTATACACACCTCTCTAATTTCAAAACCGGCAGGATTTAACCTTTGTTCTGGGTCATCGCAGATATTCTAGTCATATACTACGGCATATTTAACTTTGACTATTTTAAATAATATATCTCCATATATTTTTATTTTATTATGAAAATAAAATATCCATTCTTTCTATCGGAAGTCGTACATTAAGAGTCAGATAATCACGCTATAATGGCATTACATCGAGTCATATTTTTTTGCCAGTTGGGGCCAGTCGTGTCGCAGAGGCACAAAGTGTGACTGTAAAGCGACTGGTTGTGAGTTCGATTCTCACTCGAGGAGTGGAAATATTTATCATTTCCATCTACTTCGCTCTGGTATCGCAAAGCGTGGCGTTAAGATCCGCCACTTAACACGCAATGTCTCTAAATTGGGCTGAAAGTGGGGAACGGAGTGTCTTAACACTAGGTTCCCTCTGCCTACCCTGCTGTGTGCGGGATACAGCGTGAAGCTAAAAAAAACCATATTCTTTTAAAAAAAATACTAAATACATTATATACAAATCCATGCATTTTAAATTCCTCTTCATTACGTTTTCTAATCAAACAATATGCAAATACAGGGTTGGAATCAAAAGCGCGCCATTATAATTTCACAGAGGGCCGATTGCGTTTTTTCGCCCTTTGATAAATTACAATGTTTTATTACCTTTGCGGCTTGTTTGCGCCGCTGATTGGTCGACGTCGGTGTAAACTTTATTTGGAAATGTATTGTTATGTTCGCGTTGTGTTGCAAATTATTTGTTTTGCTTTGTTTCCTTTTATTTTATTAGGGAATTAATTAATCATTGATTTTCTACGGTTTTTATTTTCATATAGCTTGGGATTTTGTTAGGCTTTAAAAAATTAAGTTAGACCGTAGAAGCTGTGTGTCTCTCAAAAGTTACGTGCAAAAAAAGTGAGTTTTATTTGTTATTAAGTTATAAGTTTCAAAGTTACTTTTTTTCAGCTTCACGTTGTATCCCGGCCACAGGTAGGCAGAGGGAACCAAGTGTTAAGACACTCAGTTTCACACAACCCACCGGATGTGGAAAAAATTAAAGTTACTTTTATTTTATTTTATGCCTTAATCATTTTAGTAAGAAGTATAGTTAACTTGACCCAGTTAGACAGTGGTTGTTTATAATTGCGATTTATTGTGGGTTAATTCCCACCTAGTAAATGATTATAATTTAATTACATATTTTCGTTTCTACCCTCTCGTTTAAAATACGATTGATTGGCATTGAGTTTTGCCACTTAATACACAAGGTTTCAAATTAAAGCAAAATTTAATAACGAAGTATTTTGACTCTAAGTTATCTCTGACTATCCTTATTTGCGAAAAAAGGCATGAAACTGTAAAAAAAAATATTTTACATACTTTTAAGCGTGTTAAGGAACGAGACAGCCGTCTCAGTATGTTTCTGGATGCACGTTGCTCACACAGACGAAAAAAAACTAAAAAAATATCTTAAATAAAAATAACTATATAACAACGAAATCGTAAGTAAAACCTATCCACAAGCTATACTATAGCTATAATACAAAAAGCCGGCATTACCGGCGCACGCTCGAACGCGTCGCCACGAGTCACGTTTTTGCTGGAGCCCGTCACGCTCGCCCGGACGGAAATTTGTGCTTTATTCAAAGATACATATTATATACATTTTTTGTCACGTCACTAAGCTTTTTCGCACAAGCTTTTTCCTCTGACGTGACTGTGGAAGATTATTTTTTGTTAGCTTAAAGTTTGTCATCGAAAGTCTGTTAGGGTAAGATGTCGTTTATATGTCTGAACTGATGGTATTTGACTTTCAAAAAATTTCACTTCTTACTTTGTAAAAAGTAACTTCTTATTTTGTAAAAAGTTATTTGACTTTGTCTAAAGCATTTGACTAATAAAAGTGTTTCTCACTTGTGAAGAAATGGAAAATACTTCATTTACTTTAATTACATACATTACTTTCATTATAGCCTGGTTACTAAAAGTGTGATATTAATTTTAAAATGATACTATTTCAACTGATTTAATTACAAATATTTTAGTTATTCGAATATAAATTTAAGAAAATACATACAAATATGGTCTAACTGTGACCACTGACACGGTGTTTAAAAAGTCGGGTTCTTTCACCCTATTCCGAGACATTGCATCTTAAGTGGCAGATCTCAAACCACCCTTTGTCTTAAAGACCAGATTAGGTGATTCATTATAAGTTATATTATTTATAAGAAGACTAATCCCGTTTAATATTTATCTTGGTAAATTATTCAAAATAATATTACGTTACCAATATGACAGTACACTATAGGCCTCGTATTTAAATTGGTTTAATAATTATTATCTTTCAGGTACTTCACGGTCCAATGACTTAAAATAAAATCGACATCAATTAAGTTACAAAGTGGTTATCGGAAAAAGTATTTGCTTAAACGTCGGCCAAAAGTCCGCCCACGTCTAGACGCAGACCGAACTTATATACAAGTTACATTTAAATATTCATTGTTGAGCTTTACTAAGCTCATTATTTCAAAACATCTTTCAAGGTTCTTGAGATTGACTGCGAGGCCTGTCGTGGCGCAGAGGCACAAAGTGTGACTGTAACACGACTGGTTGTAGGTTCGCTTCCCACTGAAGGAGTGGAAATATTTAATATTTCCATTTACTTCGCTCTGGTGTCCAGGCACAGCGCGGCGTTAAGTTCCGCCACTTAACACGCAATGCATCCTGAATTTGGCGGAAGTTAAGGAACGGAGTGTCTTAACACTAGGTTCCCTTTGTCTACCCTGCTGTGTGCGGGATACAGCGTGAAGCTAAAAAAAAGATCGACTGTTATAATAATAATTAACAAGCTTTACTTAATATTGTCGATTATATAAGCGACTGAATTACCTTTCTTTGAAAAAAAATAGTAATATATTTTAACATTAAAACATTATAAAGTAAATAGTACTCAATAGAATCAGAATATTTGATTTTTGGAAGTAATTGCTTAATTAATTCTCTCGTTTGATATCTATGACAGTTTGAAACTTAATACGCAAACTGTCAGTTGAAAAAGCTTTCAAAGTCTGGACTTAAATGTGTATTTCTTGAAATAACGTGAAGATACTTAGAGGAGCAAAGTTACTGTTGATATTAATTAGTTCAAGTATTCTTTGCTGTATTTATTCTAAGTATTTATTATTTGTTGTGAAATTCCTATTTAGTTGGAGTTTTATAACTTTTTTTCAAATTATCTTGAAATTTGTATAAAAGCGATATTTCTTTTTCAAATATTTATCTGTTAATTCATTAATCATTTCGGTGAGTTTTCTTAGTTCTCTGTATGACAAAACAAAATGAGCGTTGAGTTCTGCCACTCAAACGCAACATCTTGGATTTGGGCGGAAAGTGGAGAACGGAGTGTCTTGTCATTTACTATTGTGCAGTAAAAAATCATTACCTGTATTTATAAATATAGCTTTTAGTTAATTAGCTTTTATTTATATCAAAATATTAATATATATTATTCTTAAACGAAAACGAAAGCTTATTCATATAAAATAATATATATTTACACAGCGATAAATATACATTCTTTGTTAAAAACACGTTTATTCATGCCAATTAGTGATAAATACTTATCAAAAGGATGTTTCAGTGGCAATTTAATACATTTTAAGAGGATACTCCAGTCACAATGAAGGCCTATAACGGCGAGAATCTATAAATTAATTGAGGTTAAGTAAATGCCTTTTTTCTAAACATTAAGTAGAAAGAGCACAGTGCTTTCTTTGCATTGTGTTGAAATAATAATTGTTCTTTGAATTCAAACATTAGTCCTTTTGCTTTATTACTTACTTAGGAGACGATTTCAGTAGAAAAAAAACAGGCTTTCATTGAATTTATATTTTTGAAATATATAAGTTAAGAATAAGTTATATATAAGTTGTGGCCAGTCGTGGCCCAGTGGCACAGGCGTGTGACTGTAAACGACTGGTTGTGGGTTCGATCCCCACTCGAGGAATGGAAATTATATTTCCATTTTCTTCGCTCTGGTGTCGAGGTAAAACGCGGCGTTAAGTTCCGCCACTTAACACGCAAGCCTCCGAATTCGGCGGAAAGTGGGAAACGGAGTGTCTTAACACTAGGTTCCCTCTGCCTACCCTGCTGTGTGCGGGATATAGCGTGAAGCTACTGTTTTCTAATATAAATCGAACCCACAGCTAACAACCCTAATTAAAGGACATCCCAACTCATCCACGACAGCTACAACAAGTATCGTTGTAACGTAAAGTGTCTAGTAAGTGTCCAAACCTTCATCAATCACGAGTTCGAACACATCTGGGATACTTAGGTAATGGCTGACCTTTAACTGAGCTGTTATCATTTATTATATCTGCGTATGTGCATATTATGTTTAATCTTACTTGATATATTCTCGAATAAGTAGTATCTTAAGACTAGGTACCCTCTGCCTACCCTGCTATGTGGAAAAAGCGTGTAGTCGCTTTTTAATAAGATTTTTTTTTTAATCTTCAAGCTGTATCCCGCACACAGCAAGATAGACAGAGGGAACCACTTCTGAAATGGGAATCGAACCGATAACCGGTCGTTTACAGTCACACGCTTATACATATGTATGTTTGTACTACTGGGTATTACATAGTACAGGCATGTTTAAATATTTGATCTCTTATGTGATATGAGTACGCAGGTTCTATATCTTCAAATGAGCATATATAAGCTATATGAAGACAATATTTTATTAAATAAACTGAATGGTCAATTACGTAATTCACACATATTTCAATTCACAAAGTCAATTCAATAGTTGTATAATTACTTGTTTGTAACTTTATATATCAAGGATAATGTCTATCCGAATACATCAAGGATAAAGACAATATCAACAATATATAGTATTACCTAGAAGGCCTGTCAATCTGTAACAAGTTCTTCAAACACGTCCTTAGGGCTTCTCTAATTAATTTCAGATTGCTCCGTCTCATTCAACATCGCAATACACAGTGGTCTTTTGATTTTAATTGAGAACAATTTAAGTTTTAATGACGGGAAGGAAAAAAGTAAGGAAACGAAACGATCCGCTAAGTTAACTTAATTAAAGAATATTCTGTTTCGACTTCGAGCTCTTTTTCTTTCTGTTTCCAATTAAAAATTGGGTGATAATAGCGGCGGTAACGACGGGCGGGCGGGCGGACGGGCTCGGGCGGCTCTTTGGGAGTTCACCAAGTGGTATAAAACGTTATTTAGCTAACTATATGAGATTTAGCATTTTTAAAGTGTTATTTATACACTGGGATTGTGAAAAATGTTTTTAGGAAACGTGTAACAATTTTTATTTGCCTATGAACATTTCGACGTTGCCGCGAAAACGCGTGACTGAGCGGTCAGAGCGCTAGGACAATTTGTAAGAGGCATGGGTTCGAGTTCTGCTGCGATCAACTTTTTATACATTTCCTATATACGTTCTTGATATGTTTACATTTTTCTTTATTTTAACTAATAATTTGACATAATGCATGTCCGGGATATTGTAAATTTAAATGTAATAAATAAAGTGAATATATGTATGTGTAAAGAATGAAATGACATAAAATGGATGTATCTTTAAGTTATTGATATACTCTTTTTTCCATTATCCACTCATTTACGAGACATATACCTATTCCTACTATGCAATCAAATGCAATCCATGTGACGTAAAAGACACTCTGTTCTTCGTCGCATTTTTATTGACAGAACTCAACACCGTTATTTGTCTTACCACCGAAGCAGAGAAAAAAAATTATTATTCTCCATAATGGCAATCATATCACAACCAATCGCGTTTAGAATCAGTCGCTGACGTTTACTTCAACTATATATATAATACAAATTTCTATTTTTCAATATGAAAAAAGCTATAAAGCAAACTAAATAAAAAATACACGTTCCCCTCTGTTCCAACAAGTAAGCATATAGGGTTAGTGGTCATAAAAACCGGCGTCATAACTCATCTGGATGTTAATCCCCGCATAATCTCTGCTGCTCGGACAGCGACGTCGACTTCGCTCATAATTTACGTAGACTCGTATAAATCCGTCCGATCCGTAATTGATTTACAGGCGATTAGACGTTTAGTATTCAGATCGGTTCGTGTAGTTCGTCAGTTAGTTAATTTAATGTTTATTTCTAGTTTGATTGAGGGATTGAAGTTTTTTTTAGTGATTTTGGTAGTCCGTTTTGTTGTTTTGTGGTTAGTTTTTTTGATAAAGTTTCATTTTGTAAATAATTTTGTAAATAATGATGATAATAGTTTGTTCTACTTTATGGTTTGTTTTAATGATTTCTCGACAAGCAAAGAAAATTTAGTAAAGTAAATTCATTTCGAGTTAAGAGATGAAAATAAGAAAATATTATTTTTTTCAATCAGCTATTGTATCAGTAATGTTTTTGTGTTCGATTCTCAGTTAGCAAATACATTTTTTTGCCAAATTCGGGAAGCATTGCGTGATAAGTGGAGGAATTTAACGCCGCGCTTTGCCTCGACACTGGAGCGAAGAAAATGGAAATATTAAATGTTTCAACTCCTCGTGGGAATCAAAGTAGGAATTAAAACCACAACTAACCACGTTACGATTATGACAACTGGCCTCAATATATTTAATATTCAAATAATTTTAATTCCTCCACTCTGGTAAGAGGATAAAATGGGGCGGTGAATTCTGCCACTTGACATATAATTGCAAAATACCAATTTTCTTTTGAGGCAAATAGTGGAGAACGGAATGTCTACACACTAAGTCCTCTCTTATACTATCCTACTTTGCAAGAAAAGGTTGATAATATTGTATTGTATATTATAATAAAATTAAAACAAGCAGAAATGAAATTGGCTGAGATTAAAATAAAAGTTCCCGTCAATTTACTCTTCTTGTCCGATACTTAGAGTGAAGCTGTCACGAAGTTGAGGACGACAGCGTTTTAACGTTAACAAACAAATGTTAAACAACAAAATAAGAAGTTGTATTTTGTTCTAGAGTCAGGAAAAATTCTAGGAAATGTTTCACAAGTTGGTGATTGGTCTGCTACGGTCACTTTGGATAGAATGACAAAAAATCTGTGGAAAAACAATATTTTGTATACTACACTTCAATTCTAGAAGCACGATATCCAGTATTTTGGAAGTATTTTCTCTTTCCCTTTTAATTAGCAATAGTTTTTGATTTTCGGGTTAGCGAAGAGGCAAACTTAATATAAGACTAAAAAAAATCTACACTTTTAAATCATTGTTTAGACATAGAGTTTTTTTTTAGCTAGACGCTGTATCTCACACATGGAAGGATAGGCAGAGGAAGGGAGTGTCAAGTGGTGGAACATAACGCCGCGATTTACCTCGACACCAGAGCGAAGAAAATGGAAATATTAAGTATTTCCACTCCTCGAGTGGGAATTGAACCCACAACCAGTCAAGCTTTACAGTCAGACTTTGTAGACGACTGGCCCCATAGTTTTTAAGACGGAAGTAATATCTGCCTTTCAAAATAGATCATGCAAAATATTTTTAGATATACCTATAACGTTTCGCTAAGCCTACAACTACAGCAAAATATAGTGATTTGCCATTTAAGAAGCATAATCACTATTTTACACGGAAAGTGCAGAACTAAGTGTCTTGACACTAGCTTCTCTCTGTCCTGTCACATGATAAAAAAGGCGTGAAGCTGTAAAATACCATGGTATATAATTAAATACTTCCCTATAATTATATGCGCTAGCTTTGTACTGCTTTTACATTAAAGACGTAAAAAAGCATTCTGTTCCAGTAACTTCTGGATTTCAAACATTTCGTTCAGAATTTATGAAATTACACGACTTACACGTCCTTAAACTGGGATTTTTCCAGAGAATTTTCAGAATTTACTTGATATCGCTTCCTGTAAATGCTAGTTACACATACTTCAAGAGCATCGCTGATACAGCAATTCCCTCGCCGTGAGCAAAATATACTTTTGTCATCGGAAAGGAAATGCGGAATTGCAATTTGAAAAATACTACAATTTTGTCGTAATTTTTGCTGAAAAGGACTTTGTTGTGGCTTTTGTTTCTTAATTACGATTTGTTATTGTAAAATTAATAATAAATTGCTATTTAATACCTTTAAATAGTTTTTAGTTCTTGAGCTAAATTAAAATATCACTATAATATTTATCTTACCTATTAATATTTTTTTGCACTACAAGACAGGTGGAGGGAACCAAGTATTAAGACACTACGTTTCCCGAATTATGGAGGCATCGCGTGTTAAGTGACGGAATTAACGACATGCTTTGCCTTGACACAAAAGCGAAGGAAAGTATTATATTTCCACTCCTCGAGTGAAAATCGAACCCACAACCGTCTACAGTCACACTATGTGCCCCAAAGCCACGACTGGCCTCTCTAATTTCTATTAATAATTATTGATTAAACAAACTTACAATAATTTACTAAGAGACAATGTTATAAGATACTGACAAAAACGTATATCATTTTACTATCAAAATAAATTATATTTAATTTAATATGAAATAAATTTGCAGACACAAAATAAAATGAACTAAATATATTTCTATTACTTTTAAAAGGTAAAAGGTAAAAATAATGTTTTAAAATGAATTTAAATGTATGCAGCTGTAATAATAACATTACCATTTTTCTAATTCTATTAGTAAAATATTGTTTAATATAAGGTAAATATTTTGTAATATAAGGTATATATGTATTTTTTTTAGCTTCACGCTGTATCAGGGTAAGCCGAGGGCATCTAGTGTTAAGACACTCTGTTTCCCACGCACCGCCGAATTCGGAGGCATTGCGTGTTAAGTGGCGGAACTTAACGCCGCGCTTTAACTCTGATACCAGAGCGAAGGAAATGGAAATATTAAATATTTCCACTCCTCGAGTGGGAATCGAACCCACAACCAGTCGTTTACAGTCACACGTTTGTGCCACTACGCAACGACTGGCCCCTATATTTACATTACATAAAGATTTTGAGGCCCTTGTGGCGTAGTAAAACAGCGCCTGGCTGTAAACGCAATTGGTTGTGGGTTCAATTCCCACTAGGGGAAATAGTTATATGATAATTATTTTAATTTCTCCGATTTAGTACCTAAGACAACTGTTTTGATTTCTGCCGCCTAACACGCAACAAGGAACTTTGAAAGTGGACCCCAATCAAATCAAATACTCCTTTTACGGAATTACCTTGTTTTAAACAGTTAAAACTCTAAAACATACATAAAATACATGAAAGAGTAATTACGTGATTAAATGATATTATTAGACAACCTTCTAAATGATGTAACGAGTGTGGAGGAGTGATCGGGCGGAGTGTGAATCTGCCCAATTTATTTAATGACTGTAAATTCAATTTAAAGGGCAACTTGATCCTTGGAACATCCGAGTTAAGCTCGCTTTACTCACGACCTGTCACCCGTCGCTTTAATTCGCACTAATTACTATAATTATATATAAATATTTATACGTAGGTGTAATGTAAAGTTGATTGTTTTACAAATTATTTTTTTAAGTATTACTGCATTTATGGCTTGATGCGGAAAGGGCGGATTCTGATTTTAAACACAATATGTTGTGAGTTCGATTCCCACTCAGGGGAATATTAATATATTATTTTCATTTGTCAACTTACTTACGTTTTAGAGCTAAGAAAACGTGTAGTCTTGAAATCAGTCTCAATTAAGGGAGGTGGGTAATGGGAAATTTTAAGTTTTGACACTACTTTGCGGGAAAAGCGTTGAGGTGGATTTTCTTCTCAACTGAGGCGAAAAGAAATCTTTAATTGTGTTTCTTTACATTATTTTTTACGATTTAGTCGTTCAATGGTGTATTAGTGAACGTGAATTCGTTTCAAAAATGCTTATATGATAATCATAATCCCTCGCATGTATAATCAAACACTCATCATTCTATAACAGCATGACCTCGATAATAGTATATTGCCTCCTACATTTCATTATAAAATACAAACAAAATAGAGTAAAGTAACAATTCTGTAAATAAACACAATACTTCTTGTTCTAATAATAACTTAATTACATAATATTTTATTTACCTAACATAAAACAAAGGCTGGAGCTCTGAAAGGCAAATTCAAGAATTATACACAGAAATAGCTGTTGTATTTGAAAATTAATTTATTGCTTTTCAAGTCAAACTGTTCTAAGTTTCAAAAGGTCGGTAATTGCTCATTTCTACAAGACTTGTAGGATTCAGTGGAGTGGAGTGGTGTACCGACTTTTAATTATTTCCTGCGCTCCAAATGAGTTACTTTAAACTAAGTTACCTTAAGTTAAGTACATTTTACGATTTTTTCCGCATATTAGGGTAGTCAGAGAGAAGGTAGTGTTAGGACACTTTGTTCTCCACTCTTAGCCTGAAATTGAGACCGTTTTGAGTGTCCCCGCGCTTTGTCTTAAGTACCAAAGATGATAAATGAAAATAATTTAAATATAATCATTTTTCGAGTGAGAATCGAACCTACTATATAGGTAAGTGTATATTTTGTAATTTAAATTTATGTATTTTTCTATATAGCAGTTTTGAAACTACGTTAGTTGAAGTATTCATGATGAAATTTATAAATTAATTATTTATTACTTTTACTATTTACTCTAATATGTTATTGAGACCTAATTAAGAGTTTAATTAAAAGGAAACCTGAAAAATTCACATTCCACATCATAAAAAATATATTAATCGCGCCATGGTATAGTGGAACAGCGTCAGTTGTTAAATGTGATTGGTTTTGAATTTGGTTTCCATTTGCCTTACGGAAAGTAAAGGAAGCAGTGTCTTGACACTAATTTCTCTTTGACTGTCATCTGCGGAAAAAATGAAAGCAGCTGGTACTAAACTCAAAAAATATAAAATAAAAATTGCTCAAAAATTTTCAAATCATTATAATTTCATTTTGAGATTATGTACAATTTAACCTGCGCTGCCTGCGATATGTCATACCACTTTAGCCATTAAGCTATAAGAGCAAAATATCATGTTCGTTGATTAATTCGATCGATTTTATTCATTCAAGAGTATTTAACAGTGTAAAGATACATAATTTATAGACACGTGCATTGGTACATATACATTGTATATTAATGAAAAGCCTTTGAGTGCCGCTTGATTTATGTACAGATTATCTCACATGGATCATAACAAGTGTTATAGAAAAAAAACCCTATATTAGGGCCAGTCGTGGCGCAGTGGCACAAAGTGCGACTGGTTGTGGATTCGATTCCCACTCGAGGAATGGAAATATTTATATATTTTCAGCTTTTTCGCTCTGGTTTCAAGGCAAAACGCGGCGTTAAGTTCCACCACTTAACGTGCAATGCCTACGAATTCGGCGGAAAGTGGGGAACGGAGTGTCTTAACATTAGGTTCCCTCTGCCTACCCTGTTGTGTGCGGGATACAGCGTAAAGCTAAAAAAAGTTCCTATATAACTAAATAACACTAAATTCTCCTTTTTCATACTGTCTTTATTCATTTTATCATCAGTTCCAAACCTTTATAGAACACTCTGGTTTCTACTTCACCCCCGAAATCCACATATTGTATGTTGAGACATAGTATTATTTTTTTTTTGGTTGTATGTAGGTTTGGTAGTATGGTGTAACGCAACGCCATACTTTGTCATAATAGACCGAAGAAACAAAATAAATATACTAGAAATATGAATATAGTCGTTGCTATGAGTAAGAATCAAACCCATAACCATAACCATTTACAGTCCTATTGGTGGAACCTCAAATACTTTTTCTTTTTGTTAGCTTCACGCACACAGCAGGGTAACAGCGAGAACCTAGTGTTAAGACACTCCATTTCCTACTCTCCGCCGAATTCGGAGGCGTTGTGTGTTAAGTGGTGGAATTTAACGCCGCGCTTTTACCTATCAGAGCGAAGAAATGGAAATATTAAATATTTCCACTCCTCAAGTGAGAATCGTACCCACAACCAATCGTTTACAGTCACACGTTCGTGCCACTGCGCCACGACTGTCCCCATACCCCATCCCATACATATACATATTTGTACACACACATTTTACTAATGAAAAGCGTTTGAGCGTCGTTTAATTTATCTGCAGATTATCTTACATCACAAGTGACATCTGTTTCATGGAAGTGTGTGCCGATTTGTCGGCAATTTACCCGCCACTTACCCCCGTCGGCCTGAACCCGCCCGTCTTGATCTGTTTGCTCGGGGATGAGGAATTATAATACATCCCCTTATATCACGTCTGTGTCGGCCTCAATCGATAACGGTTGAAAGATTGAATGTTACAATTGATGATTGATGGCTTTTTGTATATTTTTTTTTTGTTTTTTTTTTTATTATTTAATTTGTTTTGTTTGATTCTCGCATAAAGAATTTTGTAGAAAAAATATTTTGTCTAGTTAACAAATAATAAGTAATATATATAGTGGAGGAGGGAAATAATACAAGCGTATTTTAAAATATTATTCTAAATGGGAGTCGAACCTTCGACTATCGTGAACAATCACGTCCTAACTATGTAACAACGGTGTCTTATTATTTAGTGACTACCTGTGCCGGCGACTTCTTCCGCGAGGTATTAAAAAAAAAGTTATAACTGTACAATCAAACGTAAGTTACTTCGTATTACATCAGCTTTTTGCCAGTGAAAATCATATTGACTATTGTGGCTATAATGGCTTACACATATTACTATACAAATATTTACTGTGGTGAAATTTTTTATAGGACTACTTTAGATAAACATTTCCATCATATTTACATCATTACATATGTGTAACTCTAGCGGTGTTGGCAGCGCATGCCAGAATAGTTTGCAGATAGTAGGTTATTTTTTACTTATTTAATATTTTGGACAATTTTGACAGTATCTTTATAAATTATAGCTTATATATTATTCTGATATATAAGCAATATTATTGTAAAGTTTCATCAAAATCGATTCAGTAGTTTTTACGTGAAAGAGTAACAAACAAATATAGAAACTTTCGGGTATATAATTACTAGAACTTCACTTAATATATTTTAACGCGGCATCTCCCAAAATAAGCTCACTATTTAACGTTTAAGCTTTATAAATAATTAGCTGTTACCTGCGGCTTCGCCCGCTTTGCCTATAGGAAATAGCAATAATTTCATTCTACCTGATACATGAGTAGTGCCTACACGGTGTAAGGATGGATAAGCAATATGTATTAAAAACATGCGATGCGCTTGTGCTTTAAGCTAACCTCAAACCTTAATGGCTGGTGGATCTTTTCAGTGCATACAGTCATCACTGGTGTTATATTTTTATATATATACCGCTCCTAGACGCAGCATAGATTTAATACAGTATTGTAAGATATTATATGTCTAGTCTAGGTAATAAAACAGAAGATTCGGGGAATTGAGAAAAGCACAATCTATCTATGTACATCCCCACTATCTTTAGTATTTACTCTTGCGCATTGTTATTGCTCCAAATATTACACTTAGCTTAATAGAAAATTACATAATCACATAATTTAAATTGAAATCATAGATCAGTATCATAGTAGTAATAAGAGTTTAGCCATTAGTGAAATTTTCACCTTTCTTTACTCCTATTAAGATGCTGGCATTAATTATGTTCTATCCGAGTTGTATGATATAGTCTCGTGTCGTTACATAATCGAGGGGTATTAAATTTCAAATAATTTTAACTGGGATACAGGGTAGATCTGGCAGCTCAACTGTGTTTAGAAACTCAACGACATATATGAAGTGCTCTGTTCTATCTCTATAACTGTGGTTGTGTATACAATATACAAATACTTTATTCAAGACATGTTTAGGAAACATAAAATTTTTGAACACAGCGGGATTTGAACCTGTACTTTTTAGAGCGATCGGAGCGTTAAAACGGTTATTCTAACGCTTCGATCGCTTAGCCATGGGTTCTACTGCCACCGGCGTCGAAATTTTTATACGATTTGATAACAATTTATTTTGTTAACAATTAGCATTTTAGTAAAAAAATATACATATGTCTATTACCCAAAGATTATTCTACGAACAGTCGTTTGGCAAGAGAGAATGCTATTTATTAAGTATTTTTTGGTAGAAATTTGCAAATAAATTGATTGCATTTATTGCTCCCTGTAATAAGTGGGAATAAAAAATATATTATTCTATACGCTTCGTAAAACACGAAGTTTTAAAGAGGCTAAAACAGTGTTACTTTTAGTATGGATTGTATCCCACAGGCATCATAATTTTATTCTCACTCTCCAGCCCCTAAGTATCTGAAGTACTGATTTGGACTGTATAAATACACAAAAAAACTTGGACATTAACGTATCAAAATATGATCTTCTTCACGAAATTAATCAGAATTATGTTGGGTGGTTTGCAATCTATACAGATGGTTCTTAAAATATTTATGGCAATTGTATATGTTTCCACTCTTAATTGGAATACAGAATTGTTATGTGTAAAACTTCACACCTTGGACACCTTCTCACCTTGGCTCACCTGGCCATGGAAAATGAAGAAGCCGACAATTTGGCAAAGCGGGCTTTGATAGAAGGGAGAGAGGTATATACATTTTCGGAAGTTTTCGTAATGTACGGAAAGGAAGTTAGAAACATTTGGAAGGAGTCTTTGAAAGAAAGATCTAAATTGAAAGAAATATAGTACAGAGTTATTCGAAATGAACTTCCTCATATTTCGTGGTTGAAGGTTCGTGAGTGAGAAGGAACTTACACGGCAACAAACTGCTATAGGCCTTAGGTTGCGTTCTGGACATGTTCCTCTAAAGAAGTTTGGTTTTCTTATGAAAAGGGTATCTACTCCAAAGTGTGAATTGTGTGAATATTCACCAATGATGATGATATTCACCATTTCTTGGTGGAATGTGCCGAGGCTCCTGAGAAACTAATCCGTCGTTATTAGATGTCGGTATTTTTCACTGTTTATTGTCTGAATCCAGTTGGGTAGTGGCTAAAATGCTGTATAAATTTAAGTATAAATAGTGTTCTTAGACTTAAGAGGAAATGTTATGTTTGTGTGTTTTAAATTTGTTTTGAGGAACGATGGGGCCGACATTTGAGTATATTTTCTTAAAAAAAAACTCCTAAATAAAAACAGATAAAAAACAAATAGATAAGCAAACAAACGGACAAATTTTTCTTTTTATAATATTAGGATACTTTAATTCACTAACAACCTTACGTTTTTGTACACCATAATTTTTTCGATTTGAATTAAGCACATATAGCTCGGGCAGTGTAGGCAAACGTTAATACGCGTTTTATATAGGCTACTGAAGCCTATACTTGTGTCACAAATTCTGAGCACTGCACCGAGCTCCTCTCTCTGTAATGCAACAGCCCAAGCCAGTACTCGAATAGTGAACTGAAAGATTACTGAAGAGTTTCTTCCTGTATGGATTTTAAGTCTGGATTTGAATAAAGTGTGTTTAGTAAACTTGTGTTTAAAATTTATTACAAAGTTTGCTTCCTCTTTCTTATTTTTTTACTTCTTCACACTTTCCCTCCTATCTAGTACAGCCACACAGTTCAGCCTGTAATCGATAAATTGCGTCCTAAGTAGCGGGACTCAATGACGCGTCGTTTTGTTCAGTCCAGTCCAGTTTTATCAGCAAGAGAAAAAAAGTAATTTAAACATAATATCTTCAACTTCAAGTGGAGATCGAACCCACAACCGATCACGTTTACAGTAAAGACGCAATCCCACTATGCTATGAAAGTTTTTTTATACTTAACAGAATATGTTTTCTTCATATGTATATGTTCTGTTAGTAAAAAGGTTTTTTTAAAAGCTTATGTATTGAAATATCTATTTAAAAAATAATACAATATGTGTAATATTGCATCAATATTGCATCAATATATATAAAATATCAATAAATTAAGTAATAGTCAATATCGGGTGTTATAAGCTTATGTTCTCGATAACTTCATAATTAAGTAACTGACAGTACTGACAGTACAAATTAACCTTTGTTCCACTAAGAAAACTGTGACATTACATTGCTTCTTTGCTGTGAAACATTAACAAACAAACTAACACACTTTAACGTTTATAATATTGGTGTGGATAAATCTATATAAATAAATATAATGATGAATATTCAAATCTCTGCTTCTTACTAAATGCCTTTGTATATGTACACGGTACATATACCAATTTTGTCCTTGCCCATTTTTCCCGTTAATCTCTGGAATGGCTAGACCGATTTCGACGGGACTTTCACTGCCAGATAGCTGATGTAATGAGGCATAGCTTAGGCTACTTTTGTTTAAGAATTACAATGTTTTTGTTTTATTGAACACAGACGAAGCCGCGGGAAACAGCAAGTTTTACAATTAAAGTAGCCTAAGTTACGCCCTGTTACATCAGCTATCATCATTATAAATTTTGTCAAAATCGGTCCAGCCGTTCCAGAGATTACCTAAAACAAACAGACAGACAGACAGACAAAAAAAAATTAAAAGCTTATTTTGGTATACGTATCGTGTATATATACATATGCAATCATTAAAAAGTTGTTATTTTAATATTACAAACAGACACTCCAATTTTATTTATTAGTATAGATTACTTCGTATGTGTTCATATAAATAACTTCATTTAAATTTTAATTTTCCCCCGTAATTGGATCTGTAGATTATTGATTACTCACGTAGTAATAAATTAATTTGTGCTGTTTATTATTTTATTGCAGTTAAATTGTTCATAAATTTGTTGCACAGATTTTTTTAATTCTTTATTTTATATTATATTATTTCACTGTTAAAAACCATAACGTGCTTTTTCCCGTATAGCAGAGTAATCAGAGATGCCCTCGTGTCAAAAAACCGTTCTTAAATTTCTACCGGAAATCATTAGGTGCTGCATCTAAGTGACGTAACTTAACGCCTTGCGTTGTCTTAATGTGCCAAAGCAAAGAATTAAATTAAATATTAATATAATAATTGCTATGAAGAGGAATCGAACCCACAACCGCTGCGTTTACAGTACGCCGCTGGTCCACTACGCTACGACGGTTTTAACGTTATATATTTATTCTTTATTGCACTTAAAAGAAACATATGGTAAATACAAAATTAGAAATGAAGTTAACAAAATAAAATCCTTAATTAAAAAAAAAATGTACATTGAGATGTTTAATAAAATTCTCACGACTTTTGCATTTTTCATAGCAAGTTCTAAATGCGGCAATTGAATTTGACTGATTGAAAATAACTGAATGATTTAAATAAAGTTAATTAAGGTAAGCTTACTCGAGCTGGGATCAGTCGCTGCTTCAGCTACTCACTCTGAACCGTAAAGCGACGAGAGCTGAACAAACACGTGTTCGTAATACAAGCACGCTCGCTGCGGGGCAGGGCTTTGGTAATCACCATTTTAACCGGATTATAAGGAATGGGGGAAAAATATATGTTAATTATTAATTAAAAGTATTCATTTCCGTCATTAAACATGCGATGTCTCACGCTGAGGGTGGATAACGGAGTGTCTTGACTCCTTGAGTGGTAATCGAACCTAATAGTTGTTTTCTAAACTAACAGAAACAACGGAAAAGAGTAACTCGTTTCTTTTGTGAAGAAGATTTACATTACTTAAAGTATATTTAATCAACGAATCTCTAGAAAATTTTAAAATCTATAAATATTAAATAGACTCCTAACACTGATAAACATGTGAATTGTAACAGCAGCTTAGCAGGCCCGTTCACATGTAAACTGCTCGTTATCTAAGCTTCTTCTATGTGTCATACAACATGTTATAATTATTTTACTAATTTAATCTACTTCTAATGAAATCTTATAAAAGTATTTAGTAGGCTTTCTTCGTTTTGCCCACATATAGCCTCCGAATACACCAAATTCCATTCTATTATTCTGTACCGAAATAAGAGGGGACCAGAAAATTTACCCTTACTTATTACACACGTAGATATTTGAAAATACAAACATTTCTACAAATAAAGGAACCCAGTACCTTCGTAATACAAAGGAAACCTAATTAATAACTAACCATAATTGAGTTTCTGGCTTTACAGATAGTTTTATTCCCAGTATCAAGCCGGCGCGATACGCGATAGTGCGATGCGACGTGACCCGAATGTCTCGACTCATAATACGAGTACATTGTTTTTGATAGCAGTGTAGATAACAGAATGTTTTCAGTGTGGAAGTTCCTTATTAATGAATGTAAGGTAATTATATAGGGGAGGACGTAGTGGTGCAGTGGGGCTGTATTGTAAATGTGACTGGTTGCGGGTTCGATTCCCACTCGAGGAGTGGGAATTAAATATTTAATGTTTTCAGTTTCTCCGCGAACCCAAACCGCGGCATTTAGTATAGCTACTTAACACGCAATACCCCCAGAATTCGGCGTGAAATGAGGAACGGAGTGTCTCAATACTAGGTTCCCTCTACAACCCTACTAGTTGCGGGATACAGCGTGAAGCTAAAAAAAATCAGTTCGCTCGCTTCGCTCTGGTACCTAAGACAAGGCGCGGCGTTCAGTTCCGTTACTTAACACACAATATCTCGATTGAGGATAGAAAGTGGAGAACGGACTATTTTGATCCTTTCTAATCACCTAGCAATATTAAGAAAACATGAAGGTGATAACAATAATAAAGTAAAGTTATCACTCGCTTACTGTAATATAATTTCAGTGTAATTTTATTTTGTTCTTTTACATTTATTTTTAAAAACTACTTATTTCTCAGAGAAGAGAAATTATAATTTAAGTTTTGTATGAAAAAAATGGAATAAAACAACAGTAGGTATTTACACCAGCGTCTCTTCAACAAAGCAATAACAATTGTAACAACGGTATAAAAGTTTCGCTGTATTTTAATTGGCTGTTGTTTGAAACCAAGAAGCGACTTTTTTTGATATTTCAACATATATATTTAAAAAATATTTAATTTTTGTTATATATATGAATGTATAAAACATTATGCTATTAAAAAAATAATACATGTTCTTTTTTAAGCTTCACGCTGTCTCCCGCACACAGCAGGGTAGCCAGAGGGAACCAAGTGTTAAGACACTCCGTTCCCCACTTTTCGCCG
Organism: Dryas iulia moderata; assembly: GCA_019049465.1. Taxonomy (NCBI): domain Eukaryota; kingdom Metazoa; phylum Arthropoda; class Insecta; order Lepidoptera; family Nymphalidae; genus Dryas; species Dryas iulia. The sequence continues at coordinate 15,965,765 of CM032416.1, forward strand.
AATTCGGAGGCTTGCGTGTTAAGTGGTGGAAATTACTGCTGCGATTTGCCTCGACACCAGAGCGAATACTTTGTACGGCGTGCGGGCCCTGTTTAAATTGCAATTAACAATTAAATATTAAAAATCGATCATTTATTTGTGCGAAAATCACTATTAACAATTAATTCAATATTATTCCTAGTGTAAACATTAGAAACTAATTATTTTCAGATAAATGTGACTTTATATAATCCCACACACAAATAATGAATTGTTGATTGCAATTACTATTTGCCCTATCCTGACTGCGATTGAACTCTCAACCATCGTATTTAATCGGTCACATCAAAAAACACATAAATCTATAAAATATTTCACGTACTCCGTCCATAATTTCACAAATTTGATAACCTCATTAAGCCGGACTCATTTATAACGTAGAGAAGTGAAAAATTGCGCAACATTGCGCCGTTGATAAACGCTGAGTGCACTTGCCCGATTACTGGGGGCTTGTAGGGGCAGAGGGGCAGAGAGGCAGTGGGGCAATGGGGGTAGTAGGGGGCTGAAGGGGGCAATATGGGGCTATATTTTCATTACGTATCCGTTGCACAAAAACTGCGCTATTTAGCTGGCGAGATTAATCCACTGTGTTACGCTATAAACTAATTTGTCTGCTAGAATAATTTTATTTGTGTTTTTGAATAAGTTTAACTGTTGGTGCATTTAGTTTTTTTTTAAATATGGTAATTTTAAATAATATGTTTAAGTGTATATTACGTGTTATTACCTTAAAAAGAAAAAAAATGATTTAGCTTCACGTTATATCCCGCACAAGAGTAAGCAGAGGAAACCTAGTGGTGTGATATTCCATGTTCTTAACTTTCTGTCGAAATCTAGAGGCTTTACGTGTTAAGTGGCGGGACTCAACGCCGTGCTTTGCTTCGACAAAATATTCTATTTCTCTAGTGGGAATGGAACCCGCAACTAACCATCTTTACAGTCAAACTTTGTGCCTGACTGACTGGCCACACTTACTATTTCACATATCACTATACACAATTACACATCATAAGTTATGTTCCGCCTTGTCACGTACAATTCATTTGTAACCAACCTCAAATACGTGATTTGAGGCTTGGCAGAAATGACGTGAGATTTATTTCCATAGAGGAATCATTTGAATACAGTTTTGCTTAAAAACATTTAGTTGTTCTTTCAATATAAGAATTATATTTACTATATTTTGAGACCATCATAGCGCAGTCTAGTAACGTAATCCCGATTAGTTATGGGTTCGATTTCTTGGCGGTAAGATCACAAATTAAATATCCTTTTTTCACTGTTCTGATACCTAAGGCGCCGAGTGAAAAGTGGAGAGCGAAGTATCTTGACACTAGGTTCTCTCTGCGGGAAAAAGCGTGTTAAAGCGTGAAGTTACAAAGCGTGAAGCTTTAAATAATGATTCAAAGCAAACAAACGTCATATGAGTAATCTCGGTGCTCGTGTAATTACTGCGGCGGTGTTCGCTAACTAGCTGGCGGTAGATTACGCTGGGCTTAGCAAGGCTGACTACTTTAGTAGACATCGAGTTCTACTAACGTTTGTATTATTCACGTTTTACACGTAATTACCCATTATGCCTTTTTTCAGTTCGTTTCTCGATTAATTGGGAGCAATTTCCGAATATCTTTATGCTTAACATTAAATGTATGTATGGTCTCAGGTTAATTCGGTAATATAAAAAAAAACTCAGTACTTAAAATTATTCAATTTTACTGTCAATTCACACAGGATTTCGAAAAATTCTATTTTATTGCTTTTTTACATTTGTCAGTAAAGCCTATGTGCCATATATTAGTTTTCATCATAAAACAAATAATTATTTGTAAAATTCAACTGTGATTTATATTACAATATATGTCAACCAATAATAACTTTTTTTTAATATTTACTAAACATAGTCACGGGCATTACCAGTATTATAAATATTACTCTGAGTGGAAAATAATCATATAACTTTGTATAGACAACAAACTACTGTATACATATGTTGTATTAAACTAATGAAGAAAGCTTAGTAACAGTTTCAGCTTCACGCTTTTTCCTGCATAGCCGAATAGTCAGAGTGGACCTAGTGACAAGACTCTCCGTTCTTCACTTTTGTTCTGAAATCAAGACATTGCTTGGAGCGACGAACCTCAACGCTTTATTATTTATTAGGTGCTAGAGCGAGGAAATCCTTACATTATAAATGCAAAACTGATTGTACATGCGAAAGTAACTCTGTCTGTATTTTACTCGATTACGCTTACTATACTTACTATGTACTGAACCGATTTGGATCAAATTTGGCACAGTGATAGTCCAGAAATTGGGAAAGAACAAGCTACTACTAAATTAAAATTTAAAAACAGATTGTAAAGGACTTGAAATAAGTTATGAAATTTGTATGGAAATTATGTCATTTTTTAAGCTCGAGCACGGGCGAGCGTCGCTATGAACATTTAAATTTTAACCATTCCTCCGAATGGAAATCGAACACATAATAATCGCGTTGACAGTTAGAAGCTGTCCCTATCTGCAATGGCGGCCTAAGGTTAGTAACGGGAGCTAATATCTTACGTATAAAGATATTCGAAGTATTATTTAGCAAAGTGTTTGTGGAACTCAAAGTATGTTTGTATTTAATAAAACATAACCACTAAAATCTAGCTCGTAATGCCTTTCCAAACATTAGCATTGTAAATCAGACATTAAGTTGGACCATAAATTTACTTTGTAACTTCATTTATTAGCTCAAAGAAAAGATTTTAGGGTCTCTCAGTCAGAGATAAGATTTCATTTCTAGTTGAAGTGAGATTCGAAATCATAAAAAGATAAAATCTTTAAATACTTTATAGCTCCAGTATTTTCGTGGAACTATAATAAAACTCCAAATAAGGTCATCGTGGCGCAGTGGAATAATGTCCGATTGTAAATGCAAATGTTTATAGGTTCGATTCCAACTCGGGGAAAGTGTAATTATTTTCATTTCTTTGCAAGACAAAGACAAGGCAAAGCGCGGCGTTAAGTTCCATTTCAACACGAAATGTCTCAGATTTAGACGAAAAATAGAGAATCTTCAACAATAACCTAATGTTAAGATGATCTTAACATTGATACCACAATAGACATTTTAAAATCAATCTATCAAATACTTTTAAACATTTTTAAAGTGCTATTATTTCACAATTAGGAAAATTGAAAAAGACATTTAGAAAACGTATACAAAATTGTAGGCGCCCAGTGGTGAGAGCGCCTGGACGGTATTCAGGAGCCGCGGGTTCGAATCCCGCTGCGTTCAAATTTTTATACGTTTTCCAAATGTCTTTTTCAATCTATCAATCTTAATATTAGCTTTTGTCTATTTACTCTAAGAGGGAAAAATGGTGAAGCCGCTAAACAAATAAAAAAGTAAAATAAATTGCTTACATTATTACTCGAGTTGATGTACGGCGGGGCTGAACGGTGGGAAGAAAATGTATAAATATTTTTTATTGCAAAACCATATAACTTGTTTTATGTCGATTCTGATATTATGTTTACAAACATGTACTATTTTCTTAGCTTACAACTTCACCTCGAGCTCGTAGTTTAGATTATTTTTCAACCGCAAGATTAATCTAGTGATGAAAAAAAAACATTCCTATCGTTAGAGAATATATTTTTTAAAATAAATTACATTAGTCTTATTTAAATTATATTTTAGTATACTATTTAAAGAAAAATCTTTGTTAAGGGAACAGTGGTCAGTTAAAATAGTGGTTTCAAGATTTACGCTTTATCATTATTTAACACAGCAAAATAATAAAAAACAACCTAGTTGTAGAAACACTGTCCTCTATTTTCCGCCGTAACATTGCATGTCGTGTAGCGGAGTTCAACGCTGCACTTTATCCCACCAGAGCGGAGAAAATAAAAAAAAACAATATAAACCCCCGTGTAGAAATCGAACCCACAATCAATCGTACGTTTAGTTGTGCGATGTCCCACAGCGCTACGGTGGTTACGATGGCAACATATACTTGTTATTATAAGATATTTTTTTGCAAAAAAAAGACATAGACTTCAAATGAAATGACACAAGAATAAAAAGAATCACTTATTCTTGTGTCTACGACTTACTATTAATTTGCTTTTCATTACAATGTATAAAGTATGCCTTTTCCTCTCATTTAGATAAGTATTCAATTACATTTCTCATATGACTCAATACATGGTTAAAAATAACAATATATATAATTACAGTTTACCTAAGTAAAAATTCCCCAATTTTGGATTCAATTTTGAAATATTAATCAATAATACCACGAAAACGTAATTTTAAATACAAAGTTCCCCAAATTGAACCTGAGCCTTAAAAAGTGTGCTCAATATACAAAGGCAGTTTTTTTAAATAAAAAGTAAAAGCTCTAAAACGAGAAGAACTTTACTATCCATTTGTCAGTCGCTGTAACAATCTCGGCGTCTCGGATATCACAGTTTATCACATCGCTACGTGATGGGAATGGAATCGCTTCTGCATCTGCTGAGCACTCGATGCCTACGTTTTATTAAGTCCCCAAGTTTATGCTTAATAAAGCTTTGAGAAATCTAATGAAGCTCACAATGTACGAGAGATACGTTTTGTTATTTTACATTTGGTGATATTGCTTGAGATCGATGATATCTTTGTATTTTTTTTAAAATTTACGCTTTTCACTCATGTGGTACATGTAGTAAAGTAACAAAGTTTCGTTCAATAAAAAAAAATTTTTTTTTTGAACGTTGGAGTATTTATTATCGGATTCACTAAAGTTAATGCTTGAACTCATACTTGAGCAGAACCAGAGTAAGGAACTAAGCGAGACTTCTTTTTTTCAAAAATAGAACAAAACCAAGTGTTGTAGATAGAATAGTAGAATAATATAAGTTTATTTAGTGAGAACAGAACGTGGCGGAGTAACACAGCGCTTGAATATAAACGTGATTGATTGTGGGTTCGATTCCCACTAGGAGGAATATAATATTAAAATGAAGTTTATTAGAGCGGAGTGCCTTAATGGTACCTTCTCGTTGATTAAGTAGCAGAGCGTAGCAATGAAAATAATTGTATATTATCACATCTATATAAACCTTTTTACAAAGTATATGTCAATTACAGGCTAATAATACGGAAATAAAAAATAATATTTTTGATTTAAACAAAAGAAAAAATAATACTTAAATCTAATCTAATTCAGCTCCAAAAAGTAAGTAATAGTAATCATGAAACAAAATATATGTTACAAATCCACACCAAAAGTAAAAGAAAGCAGACATTGGTCCCGAGTGGTAATCGAACCCACACCCAATCAAAGTCAAAGTCAAAGTCAAATAATTTTATTCAAAATAACTATAGACCTAAGAAGAACCGGCGCAAGAAACTCAGCGGGACTTCTTTCATATCTTTCAATCATAATCACAGTTACATTCTATCCCACTAAATCACAATTACTTCATTATAAACATGCTTATTACAATTATAATGAGTAAATTCAAGTGACACGAACGATAATCCTCTAAATTATAGGTTCGCTTAACGGAAGCCCATGTCGGGGGAAGCCATATTTTTAAACTTTAGCCGATTTATACCGCGACGTGTTATAGCCATTAAAACTTTGTGCGGGGGACATTGGGAACTCTTTAACGAATAATTACTTTATATCTTTAAACGATATTAATTATATTCTTGGAAATTTATTTTATTAAGAAAATAGTAGAATCTATAGATGGAGTAGTGTGTTATATAGTAAGATTTTCATAGTTTTTATGTTAATTAATATATTTTAATTAATATTTCTTCTTTCCGTCTGAGTATATGAGACGCGGGTAGAATGGAACTCATCAACGCACTGTATCTTAGCATAGTAGTAAAATTGTAATACTTAAAATGTAAGCATTTGGGATTTAAGATTAATATCAGTGAAGGATCAAAAACTAAAAAATCCTTCGTAGAAATATGCCATTCGATAAAATTGCGTATTAGTGTTTATGTTAAATAATATTCATTTCACATGCCTGGTACAGTTGCGGAGTGCATCAGGTATTACAAATAAATACACATGTGACTTTTTAAGTTAGTTAATTATTAGTGTATATTAATTGATTTCACTCTTGATGGGAAGGTATATGTAAACTATTTGAATTTCAAAAAAATAAGCATGTAACTTCTTATTTTGAATAGAATTATTTGACTTTGACTTTGACTATTTAAAATATTGATATTCACGTTATCTAGTTAGTTACAACGTTTAACCACTCATTAACCTCAATAAGGCTTAAATCATCGAGCAGGTTGTTTCTAAATATTAGAATTTTAAGTACTCTTTTCTTTTGTTCACTTTTACGCTTTTTCCCGCAAGCAGGGTTGGCCGAAAGAACCTATTTATTGTCAAGGCACTCGGCTCTCCGCCCAAAATAAGGACATTGCGTGTAAAGCAATGGAATTCAACTAAAAAATAAAAATAATGTACATTATAACCATGCCCCGGAGTAAAAAACGTAATCATTATCGCGTCGTATCACGTTCGTAGTCAGACGCTGTCCCACTGCGCCACGACAACCTCATAAGTAAATTATAATCAGAAGTCTTTCTCATGTGTAAATAAAAAAACATAGAATAATGTAGTTACATTTACAAAATCGAAATCAATTCTGAATAGGCTCTATATAGAATATCGAGCATTTACTCTTTGAAAGGAAAGATTCGTTTAACTTTTGAGTAAGACCGATGTGTGACCGAACAAAGGAAGTGGATTAAGTGAGATTAGTTCTCGTCCTGAAATACTATTTCTTTATAGAAATACATGTTTCTAGAACCTTTTCTTTATAGGTTTCAGGCTTTCTTGCTGAATAATCCTTTTAACTGGTAAAGTATCGTTGTTGTAGCACAAAAATATAGTTTTTGACTATTTCACGATAGTTCTGGCTTCGATTCCCAATTATTTTCATCTGTGGATAACTAAAAGCGACTATGAATTACGACAATCACCACTAAATATACTTAAAGTTACTATTCGGTTCATCTTGCTTACCACGCTATACCTATATATATTCTCTTCGTGAAGCTATAAAACGGATATGTATACGTACTATTGCGCAGACTGGAAATGTGCACACCATTGTTATGAGTTCGATTTCCACTCAAGGAACTGTTTACAGACACTTAACTCAACGCCGCATTTGCATTAACTATATCCAAGAAGTGAAAATATACGAATAATAACATTTTTATAGCGTTATTCACAAATTTATAGAACTAAAAACATTTTTATTTAGAGTTTGAACGTGTGGCTTAGCAGTCAGAGCCGGATATTGGTTTTTATGAGGTGTGGGTTCGAATCCTTCATGTTACGTTCGTTACGTTCACAAATTCTTATACATTTTAAAAATAATAACCAGTATCTGAGAACTTGAGTCTTTCCTGCAACCGATACGTGTACAGAAAACTACTCCATAACCTGCGTAAGATGACGTCATTGACGTCATTGACGGTAAATAAATACAAGTATAATATAAACACAGTATACAAAGTATCTCTCTAAAATAATTCAACGTTTTTCAAAATACATATTTTCATTCGAGTGCCCTTTAAAATGAAAACTGCGCTATAAATAATACGGAACACGTTCACTACTTTTATAATGTTTATTTTTATTTTTATCTCGCGTTTCTCATTCAAAGTACGAGGAAATTATGAATACTAACAGATTTAAACTTTCATAAATGTTTAAAATATAGATACTTCTAAAGGAACACTGCTTCAGCCTTTGAAAGAAGAAATATAATGGCACATATTTATTTTTAGATTCACGCTTTTTCCTGCGTATAACGGGGTCACCAGAGAGAACATGGGCTACAACACTCCGTTTTTCAACTTTCTGCTCTCCTTCGAAGTATTACGTTTTAATTTCATGAATTGTGTAATTTAATTTTCTGTATTTATTACTACTTTGATATGTATATAGTCGTCCTAACTTTTTTTCTGTATCCCGCACACAGCAGGGTAGGCAGAGGGAACCTAGTGTCTCACAACTGTTGGGAACACTCCGTTCCCCACTTTCCGCCGAATTCGGAGGCATTGCGTGTTAAGTGGCGGAACTTAAAGCCGCGCTTTGGCCTCGCCACCACAGCGAAGGAAATGGAAATAAAATATTTCCACTCCTCGAGTGGGAATTGAACTCACACAGTCGTTTGAAGTCACACGACTGTGCCACTGCGCCACGACTGGCCCTATTATCCTAAATAATTAAAATAAATTGAATTGAGAGCTGTTATGAATGTGTATGTCGTTTACATTCAAACGCTCTCTCACTGCGCCAAAATCCTCTCAAATTAATATGAAATTATAAAATAATATGATATATTTAATTAAATTAGTAGCTGTAAACGGCAGGATTGTAATACAACAGTTGTGTCCATAGTTATATTATAAATGCGAAAGTCTGTCTGTTTGTCTGTCACGATTTCACGGCTAATCTACCATTTCGATTTAGACGAAGTTTAGAATGTAAGTGGTAAATAATCCAGGGTCAAATATAGGCTACTTAGTTTTTCAAAAATCCACCTCTAAAAGGTTGAAATAGGGGATGAAAGTTTATATGAAAAATCTAAACCGCTTGACCGATTGTGATGAATTTTGAAACATATATAAATTGATAATTCGAGGTAAAGCATAGGCTACTTTATTTATCAAAAATCTACCCAAAAGTGTTGCAATATAATTAAACAGTTGTGAAGTTCACGTGGCGAAGCCGCTAGCGGGCCGCTAGTAAAAAATATATCTTTACACAAGACTATCTATGGCTACCCTGTTACACAAGAAAAAGTGTGTAGTTATTTTCTTTATATGTAAATTAAAATACAATGTAAATATTATATTTAAACATAAAGCACACATGATTTAATACAGCGACCCTCAATCAAGATACCACCTTATATTTCCTTTCCCCGGAAGAAAGGTAAGGTTAATGGTCCAAGCATTTTGCTTATCTCTTTAAATATTTAGAAAGCCGACGTGGAATAGTGTCGCTAGAGTATAATGGGAGGAAGGCGGTGTGTCGTGTAAATAATATTTATATCGAGTTAAAGAGGGTGTGTGGGATGAGTGGGGTGACCAGGCTTCTAGACGCCTTTAGGACATGAGGGCAAATCTAGGATATAAGAAGTATAGGTTAACTGAGGGAAGTTGTGGTCATACTAGTAAGATTATTTCAAAAAATATATAATTTAGTATATATGAATAGATTAACAACATACCTTCTATACAACCAGTGGTACTTCTATGCAACGTAGAAGTATCAGTTACCATACAAATTTGTGTTCAATGGCCGAACCTATTAGATCTTAATGTGAAAATGGGCATATTATTTTATAAAATTAAATACTTCATTGAGCCTATATACATGTAATTATTGGTTACAAGGTCTTAGGAAACCATAAAATGCTCTTTAGATTATGAAATGAAACTATTTTTAACCGGATTAATCGCGCATATTTTACAGGTAGACTCTACCTGTGACCACTTACTACTGTAAAGCGTTCGAAACGTCGGGTTTCTAAAAGTATATTTTCGAATACCAAAAATATACGCGATTAATCTGGTTAAAAATAGTTTTCATTTCAAAATATGTAGATTGCTAGAAACAAAAATCATATTATGCTCTTTAGATTAGCTTAAAGCTATTAATTACTATAATAGAACTAATTACCAGTGGGGCCAGTCGTGGCCCAGTGGCACGAACGTGTGATTGTAAACGACTGGTTGTGGGTTCGATTTCCACTCGAGGAGTGGAAATATTTAATATTTCTATTTCCTTTGCTCTGGTATCAGAGGCAAAGCGCGGCGTTAAGTTCCGCCACTTAACACGCAATGCCTCCGAATTCGGCGAAAAGTGGGCAACGGAGTGTTCTCTGAACTAGGTTCCCCCTGCCTACCCTGCTGTGTGCGGGATATAGCGTGACGCTAAAAAAAAAAAAAGCTAATTACACATGTACACTTTTTTCCCGCAAAGCAGAGAAGGGCAGAAAGAAAGACTAGTGTCCGTCCGCTTTTCCATCAAATTGTCTTGTCACCAGAGTGGAGAATTGAAAATAATGTATAATATAATAAAATATAAAGATTTAAGAACGTTTGGTGTCTCCAGTTAGACCTCCACATATCTATGTATCCCTTAAATATTGTTAAATGTAGCGCGCCCCGAATAAATAACACCTTCGCGTCAACGACCATTCTGATACCTTAAATATATTTATATGTCGTGTCATGTATTAAGCTTGTGCAAATATACGGTTAGATTATAAAAAGCTGGGTTAGATTTATTTAGAAATACTGTTATGTATAAAATGTTACCTTCAACTTATAATACACGAAGTACATAATAAAATTGTGGCCAGTCGTGGCCCAGTGGCACAAGAGTGTGACTGTAAACGACTTGTTGTGGGTTCGATTCCCACTCGAGGAGTGGAAATTATATTTCCATTTTCTTCGCTCTGGTGTCGAGGTAAAGTGCGGCGTTAAGTTCCGCCACTTAACACGCAAGCCTCCGAATTTGGCGGAAAGTGGGGAACGGAGTATTTTAACACTAGTAGTGTGCGGGATATAGCGTGAAGCTATTTATTATTTTTTTTTTTTACATAATAAAAGAAGTTGAGGTGGGATAATATCTGAGTGTAATCACGATTGGTTGTGGGTTCGATTCCCATTCAAAGTAATTTGCAAATTTCTCCGCTCTTGTGAAAGAGGAAGAGTGCGGTGTTCAGTTCCGCCAAGTAATCCACATCGTCTCAACACATTAAGAATTTAATTCAGGTAGAAATTGTAGAACGTGGTGTCTAATTGTTCCAGAGATGAGCGCGTACAAACATTGTTTCTACTTTATTATAGTACAACTAAAAAAACACATTCACTTGGTTTTCCCGCATACCAGAGTTATCCACTTCACTGCCACCATCACTTAGCGGCCGAAATCTAGCAACCACGTACTAAGTGGCGGAATTTAGCTTCTTGCTTTGTCTTAGGTACTAGACTGAAGAAATTAACATTATATATAATCATTACCTCGAGAATCGAATCCACAACCATCGTGTTTCCACTGAACTACCTTACAGTAGCCAAAATAATACAGATATGACATACAAAAGGCTAAAAGCGAATGATCTGATTTGTTCGGAACATTGAGGCCGTCGTACTGAAGTTCATTATCGAATCAGCCCCGTCGCGTTATCATCAGAAATAAAACGCGATATAAAGGACAAACGTATGACAATTGGATTTTAATATTGGATTCATATATTATTAATAATCGAGCCTTTTGTGTTTTGCAAAGTTGCGTTTTTTGTTTTTGCTTTGCTAGATATGTTATGTTGTTTACGAGGCACTGTGGGAGTGTCTGACTGTTAATGTAATGATTGTGGGTTCGATTTCCGCTCGGGGGAGTGATTTTATTTTTTTTCAATTTTTCGCTTTGGTTACCAAAGTACTTGAGTTCAGCCACTTAACACGCAATGTATAGATGTATGGGCGGTAAACGGAGAATGGAATATTTAGACACTATGTTGTAAACAATTTTTTTTTATCTTCACGCTGTACAGGCAGGCTAGACAGAGGAAACCTAGTGTTAAGACACTTTCCGCACACTGAATTCGGAGACATTGCGTGTTAAGTGGCGGAACTTAACGCCGCGCGTAGCCCGAGGCAAAGAAAATGGAAATATTAAATATTTTATATATCAGAAAATATTAAATATTTTATATATTTATCAGAGCGAACAAAATGGAAATATTGAATATTTTCACTCCGCGAGTGGAAATCGAACCCACAACCAGTCGTTTGAAATCATACGTCATGAGGTGAAATGAATGAGGTGTATATGCAAAAATACGCGCATATATGTATGTATATATGTAAAAGATAAAATAATACTGCTATTTAATATGTTGTGCTGTTTAACATTTCGTCCGGTACAGCAGAGTAATTGACAGAATCCAGTTAATGGTTCAAAGTCTCCACTCTCCGTCCCAAGTATTTTTCTATTGTAGCATATATAATTAGTATGTGAATAAAAAATATGAATTACCGCAAAAAAAATATATTTAGACAGTATTACGAAATCTGTTTGTAACAATACAATAAGTTAATCAAAATTTATTTTTGTTTGCAATAAAGTTAAATAATAAATTATTTCAGTAATGCTTGTTCCTGTTTCTGACGTTCAAATTAGCAGCGTGTTTTGATATATATTTTTTTATATATAATTTTAAACATACTTTTTCGTCAAAATTAGCCAATATAGAAGCAAGGAACTGAATTGTTACAACTGATTACACAGGACGATATTCGAAGAGAACCTAGTGACTAGACACTCATAGTTTTTCATCTTAGCATGAATTTATTTTTTTTAATACAAAAATTATTTAAAAAGTAACAATAACAAGAAAAAGCGCGTTGTTGAGTTTTACAACTCAACACGCAATGTCTCAGATTCGAACAAAAACTGAAGAACGGAGTATCTTTAACCTGTTTTCTCTGTATTTACCTTGCGGGAAAGAGGGTAAAGGTAAAATTACATTTTTTCCGCAAACCACTAAGCTCGTCATAGAACGTTAAAGAGTAGACTTATTTTAGAGTTTCAATCATCACAAGATAATGTATGGTTTATAAAGTAACTTTGTGAAAACAAACCTTGCGATTTGTTTTTAGCTTTTAGCTTAGATTTCCAATATATATTTCTAGGAGATTCTCATAATAGATAGTCTCTAACGGAAAATGATTTATCACCTGTAGTTTGATAAGACAAGGCGCGGCGTTGTGATTCGTCAACAAACTACCACGTTAATATAAAACGGACAACAGAATGTCTTGACATTAGTTTTATAGAACAAGTATTTAATATTAACATAAAAAAATATTTTATACTAAAAATCTTTATAAAAGGCTCTAGTGGTGGAGTGCGATAGCGAATGACTGTAAATATGTGATGCGGATGTGAGTTTGATTCCCACTTGGGGAAATGATTATATGTATGTTATTTTTATTTCTTCACTCTAGTGCCTAAGGCAAAGTTCCGCCACTTAAAACGAAATGTATCTATTCCTAGTGGCTAGTGGAGACCGGAGTGTCTTGACACTAGGTTATCACTGAGTACCCCTTTCTGATATAGCTTTTAGAAAATCTTTCTAAAAATGATATAAAAAGAATTATTTCTCTATTTACCAAAGGATCGTCAATAAATAACGAATGAAAGTAAATTGTATCAAGAAAGTATCGTTTTTCCTCGGCCTATAGTAGTTCGTTAATGAGATAAGCTTTGGATAATCACAATATAATATATTGACGACCTTTTATTGCCTTATTATTGACTTGCATTGATCTGTAGGGCTCTCGGCTCATTAAATAAATATAATATATTATAGTCTATGAAGTATTTGTGTAATTAATTACAGATATTGTATTTTATTAAGGGCATTCGTGGAGCAGTGGGACACCGTCTTCCTTTAAACGTGAATAGTTTTGGGTTCAATTCCCACTCATTTTAATGATTACATTAAAATTATTATTGTTTCTCCGCTCCGCTCTATTTCAGACAGTAGCCAGGGTAGCTAGTGGGAACCTAGCGTTAAAACCCTCCGTTCTCTACTTTCCGGCCAAAATCTAGACATAACGTGTTGAGTGGCGACACTTAAAGCTTTGTCTTAGGTAGCAGACGGAAAAAATGAAAATTAATTTAATAAATACCCCAAAGCAGAATCGAACTCATGACCATCACGTGTGCCGCCATATGCTGCCCTACTGCGCCACAACTGACTCAGTATTATTAAACTAAAAAAATATTATTAAGTTTAAGCCCTTGGGCTCCCCGCTAGGCTGGAATGACTTGTTGATAAATTACTTTCGCTCAACTAATCCTCACCGAATACGTGGAATTAAGAGTAGCTACATTTATTTATTTGTTATACATTTTCCAAAGTTATAGTTACATGAGCGATTGTAACATACCCCGTTGGTTTGTATATTTAAATTGTATAATTTTGTTAAGAACAATAAGAATTAATGCCTTCTCTCTTGTCACCACAGGCCTTATATAAAATACACATTAATATATAAAAAATCAATCGGATAGAAAATAAAAATGTGAAAAAATAACTATGTTTAATATTTTTTTTTTTGGATAGAGAGGACCTAGTGTTAAGATACTCCGTTCCCCACTTATCGCCGAATTTTGGAGGCATTTCGTGTTAAGTGGCGGAACTTAACGCCGCGCTTTGTCTCGGCTACCAGGGCGAAGAAAATATAAATACTAAATATTTCCACTCCTCAAGTGGGAATCGAACCCACAACTAGTTGCTTTACAGTCACATTTTGTGCCTGTGCGCCACGACTGGCCCCTATATGTTTAATATTTAAAATATACATATGTATTTGTTGGTTTTGTCGGCAAAAGAATTGATATTTATGAGCGAAAGTGGAGGACGGAGTGTCTTGACACTAAGTACCCTCTAACTATCCCGGTATGCGGGAAAAAGCGTGAAGCTACGAGTTAGTAAATTAGTAATGATAACAAGATTTTGGTTTATTCTTTTCAGTTTTCAGTGTTTTAGCTAACTAAAAGGGTCTTAACATATAAGTCGATTACATATTTCATGTTAAAATACATAATGAGTTATAAAAATTAATAAAAATTTAATTATTTCAAGTTCATATTATACAAAACCAGTTTATTAACGAAAATGGCTGAATCTTGATCAAATTTAGTACTGCGTGTTGAATCAATGGGTTTTATGTATTCTACCCAGCACAACATAATTGCTTAGTTATTAAATAAAAAGATTTATAGTTAGATTTATATTTCACAATACTCTTGAAATGTTCTTTTCAAAATAAGTAAAATTACAAATCTTAGGTTACATTTAATACAGAAATGCCTTCGTATTTGGTTAGCATTTTCTTATAAAAACGTTCTTTGTTCAGAATACCCTCTCCAGAGCTAAGTCTCGTTTAAATTATAAAATCGGATGAGCCTGTTTTAGTCTCCATTAGCAGTTTTTATCTCGGGCTTTCTCTTTTTATTGTAGTAATGACTCTTAGGTCCTTCAGCTTTCGCATTCAAAACGAAACTTTTCCTAAAGAAATGTTAAATACAATTTATTTAATGTATTTATATAATACCTGCTTTACATTTTATAATTATTCAGTTTTTTTTTAATATTATTCTGTAAAATTATCCTTCTTTTTTTGTTAAGCTTTCCTATACGAATGACTCAGGCATCTATCACGTTGTTGGGGGTTAAGGAACTCTGTTATCTAATTTCAATCATATATTTTGGAACACTGTTTTAATAACGCCACCAAGCATTTCATTACCATAGCGAGAAAATGAAAATTAAAGGAAACTTAAATTTTTCAAAATGAGAATCGAATCTACAATAACATAATATACTATTTCACTGAGCCACAGTGACTAAAGTTAATTTCGTATACATTTCTTACAGTTTTTTTTTGATCTTTACGCTATTTCCACACACAGCAGGGTAGACAGAGGGAACCTATTGTTAAGACACTCCGTTATCCACTTTCCGCCCAACTTCAAATTCATTGCGCGTTACGTGGCGGAACCTAACGCCGCGCTTTTTGCCTCGACACCAGAGCGAAGGAAATGGAAACACTAAATATTTCCACTCCTCGAGTGGGAATTGAACCCACTAGTCGCATTTACAGTCGCACATACGTGCCCTTGCGCCAAGATTGGGATAGGAGAACAGAGTATCTTCACACTAGGTTATGATTGACTACTCTGGTATGAGAGTAAAAACAAAAACTACGTTTTAAAAATTACAGTTAAATTAATAAATATTTCTATAAAGTAACAAGTAAGTCGTTGTTATTCTATTTTGTATTTAACATAGAGAATGGACTTTGAAAGTGAAATATAAACAAAACAATAATAGACATGAAATGGGCGTCGTGTTCATAGAAATGTAGAACAAAGCGTTGAAGCAAATTAGATTTACAATTTATATTTCTAAATGAAATTTCGTCAAGAAGTTAATGTTAGTAAAATCATGCTGGTCTTATTGAAATGTGTTTTAACTGACATTAATATTTCAATAGTACAAAATAAAGCCAGTTGTTACACAGTGGGACAGCCTCTAAATAAACACGTGATAGTGGATTCGATTCCGATTCGGGGTAATTATATTTTATTTTTAATTTCTCCGCCATAGTTCATAAGATTGTTAGGCCGTTAAGTTCCGACACTCAACCAGCAATGTCCTGATTTTGGGCGGCAAGTGGAGAACAGAGTGTCTTAACACTGGGTGCGCTTTGACGGACGGGAAAAAAACAAGAAGTTGCTTATTACTAAAATCTAGTCATTTTGATAGTTTCACTTACATCTTTAAATATGTAATCATATTCTCATAGATTTGAGAATATTTAGAAAGTTTCTGCAAATGTTTATCAATTAACTCACGAGTCAGTAGTATTCTGGCTCAGTCAAGAAAAAGTACCGTTCAACATAAAAAAAAGGCTTTATACACTATCATCGCAATTAGAAGGCACTCGAATATTGTACTATAGCGAGGTCAAAGAAGACTCGATCGACAATACTACTTGACAGGCTAACGAAACCTCCATAGGAGATATAGTCATATAGTCAAATACAATTTAAAAATGAAATAAGCATGTTGTCGGCACGTTTGACTTACATATGATACAAAACACAAAAAAGGATTTTTACAGTCCAACACTTTCTTAAAATTCGCTATTGAAAGAAAAGATAATGTTTTGTGACTCTAAGCATTTTAAAATTAAAATAATATATATGATTAAAGTTTCAAAAAAACAAGGACGTGAATAGTTTGTAGCGCGTAAAAAGATCTCAAAGATCTGTGTCCGTCTGGTGTAAGAACCCAACGCTTTGTTAAGCGCTGGTGGAGAAATTAAAACATAGATACGTAATAAATGTAAATTTTCCTCTATTTACTCGATGAGTCCATCAATAATTCATCAAACATAGTCCATCCAAGTTAACTAACCACGTCTAAACTTCAGTTTGATAATACCAATATGTGGTATGGCTTAAATTCTAATTATAAATAAAATAACCAGTCGTGGCCTAGTGGCACAAACGTGTGACTGTAAGCGACTGGTTGTGGGTTCGATTCCCACTCGACAAGTGGAAATATTTGATATTTTCATTTTCTCTGGTATTGAGGCAAAGCGCGGCGTTAAGTTCCGCCACTTAATAATGGAGTGTTACTGTAACACTAGGTTCTTCTGCCTAACCTGCTGTGTGTGGGATACAACGTGAAGCTAAGAAAAGAAATATAATAGACTTCTCTTAAGTATGTGTTCTAAATTTGCCACATTTTATTCAAAGCAAAGTATAGTCTTGCACCAAAGTATTTTTTAAGGATCCCTAGTGAACGAAAGATTAAAATAATTATACTAAGTTAAGTACTAAATAATTTATGATATACATATTATCACAAAATTTTGGATTAATGTGCGTGAAATTACTTAAGCTTAATTAAAATATACTTACTTATATAATTCAAGTATTCTATATACAAGCTAAGTAACTAAAATCAACGCGTAATTATTATAATAATATTAAATATAGGCGTTAAAATATAATTATGAAGCCGTCATGGCGCAGTGTGACAGCGCCTGACACACTGAGTAATCGAAATGGTTATGTATTCGATTTCCACTCTTATGCATGACAACATTTAATTTTTGTAATTTTCCCGCTTTGTTTACATGTAATGTCTCGATTTAAGGCGAAAAGTGACAGAGTGTCTTCTCCCTACTATGTGGGAAAATGCATGAAGCTACATTTACTGTTAGCGGTAAGAGAGGCAGGGGGAGACCTCGGTTAACCTTCGAAAACACAGTATTGACGATACTGGAGGAAGGTCACGTAAAAAGCATGAGGACCCCCCGGAGGGCGTGTATGAAGAGGTTGATGACAGTGGACGAGGCAAAAGAAGTATGCAGGGACCGTAGCGTTTGGCACTCTGTTCTCTCTGACTACCCCGCAAGGGATACAGCGTGAAGCTATATGATATGATATGCTATATTTACATTAAGAGCCCATGCGGAATATCTACAACTACAACAAATCAAAAAATCTTTCTTACATTTAAATGTTATGTTAGTCTTTTATTATTATATTATGTTTTACTCAAATATTCTATAATGAATATAGAAAGCGACATTGTTCACAATCAGTGACATTTATAGACAGCTTTGTTAAGAGCTTTTGAACATAAGCTATTTAAGCCTACTCAATTAAAGCGTACAGCGCCGTTTGTTCAAACATATTGCACAGTACGAGAGCTAAGTGATTAAAATCAAAGTAGTTAGCTTTGTGCACGTATATTGACTTGAAATTAAATATAATAACGCAATAAAGAATATTTCCTATGTGCATAAGCGGGAAAGATGGGATAATATGAAATGACTTTGGGTTCGATGCCCACTTATGGAATAGAAACAAGGAAGAGCTTCATTTTTTCCGGTATAGCAAGTTACTGAGAGAATTCTGATACTCCGTTCTCTACTTTCCGCCTGACAGTTGAGACATTGCCTGTTAAGTGCCGAAACTCAACGCCGCGTCTTGTCTAAGTACCAAAACAAAGACAATGACAAGGAATCAAACCTTCAGCCAGCGCCTTTGTAATCAGACTAAGATAGACTATAATCAGAAAAAGAGAAACTAGCAATTACACTGCGCCATGTCGGCCTCCATATAAATATAAGTATTCAATACCAATATATTTTATTAATACAATATATTTTGGGTTTTAAGACTAATTATTAAGTAAGGTATTATAGAAAAGTAAGGTCTTATAGAAGATGCTGGGTTTTACACGTCTTTAAAATAATATGTTTCTAGCAGTATTCGTAAGCATCTATTACTGTAAAGGGGTCGTAACATCAGGTTTTCTAAAAATGTATTTTCGAATACCAAAATATACGCGATTACTCCGGTTAAAAACAGTTTCATTTTAAAATGTATAATAATCACGAAAGCAAAAGATCGTATTATGTATTTATGAATACCAAAATAAACGTGATTAATCCGGTTAAAGTCATTTCATTTCAAAAGGTAAGGTTATTTGTCCTGTGACTCAATTTACAATGCTGCAAAGACTTATTATTAAGAGTAGTCTTATAATACTTTACCTATTTTGCACGTTATATGCAGTTCAGGTATGTACATGCAGTTCAGTTTTCAAAGAGAAATTAGTCACAAGACACTCCGTTCTTGACTTACAAGACATTGCAGGGTATTGCGTAGCGATTGGCAAAACTAGAATCCACGCTTTGACCTACCAAAGTGAAAAAATAAAAAAAAATCTCACAATCATTCCTCCCAGTGGGAATCGAATCCACTACCATTACATGCTTCACAATATACATTAATGTTTTTTATTATTTTCGACCGTCTAAAATTTTTTGAAGGCTTCCATACAAGGAAACATTTTCCATAAAATAAATGATACCTCATTAACCTGTTTCTAATATAACCCAGATTTTGAATATCTTAAAAAAAGCATAACCATAAATATTTTTGTTTTAAATATATTCATTCAGGTACTTTGCGCCGTGTATTATAATACTGCAACTATACTTTTTTGTATTTAGGACTAATTTTATATAATGAAAAAGTATTTATGTATATATAATATGTATGTAGATTACAGGTATAAGAACTTTGTTCTCTTTATTTGCCCTTTTTTCAGTTTCTCGTTTGTTCCGCATTCAGAAAATAAGAGAGAACTTAACTTGACTTAAGACAGGGAGTGTCTTGACATTCACTCCATTTTTCGCCCGAAATTGAGACATTTTAAGTTGAGTGGCGGAAACGAACACTACGCTATGGAACACTACGATTATATCTTAGATACCATAGTGAAGAAATTAGAATAACGTAAATATCAATATTTCCCCGAATGGGAGTTGAACCTACAACTAATCGCGTTTACATTCAGATGCTGCGCTACGATGGCCTCAATTGTCTAACAATAGTTATAATCTTAACAAGTTATTAAATGTAAACGTATCTTAGTAGTTTAGTAATTCAACAAACGCGTGGTAGTACTCAAATTGGAGTAATATTTCTACCAATCTACCATTTTAATTACGCCGTTATGGATAAAGCGTGAAGCTATAGAGATAATGTTTAAAAATATATTTCACTAAAATATATTTTAATTAATTTCTTTCATATATCTATCCAGGTCATAAACGAGCATAATATATAAGCATCCGACTAAAATAAAACTATTACTGTACCTCATATTTAATTAAATTGTATAAACATTAAATATTTAAAGCAAATAAAATACCAAAACATATTTTCATTTCAACAAAACTCGTGACAAATTCAAACAATGCAAATCGTAATTATAATATAATTAAACGCACCTCTATTAACTGAATGCTCGCTCATTGAATACTTTATTCCATTGTTATAAAGCGTTATAACATGAAACGTAGAAAATACATACAAATTAAATGAAATAATTTCTGTAAATTTAAAGTAAAATTTAATTAAACAAATGTATTATCAAAGGGAGTGAATTAAAGGCCGCATCAAAGTGCTTTCGGTCAGAATTTACTGTTTTGCGAAGATTTAGTGGGGACTGAGCGCTCACGTTACAGCGGATATTATAGCTCGAGATAGTAACTCTATTGCGAAATGTGGGTAGGATACAAAAAAAACTAAATTTGATACGAAGATATGAAATATAAATACAGTGAATTTAAGTTTAATTAATGTTTACTTAATTGATTATTAGAAAAACATCAAAGTTGTCACTGAAATAGGTTCCACAATTAAAACTTATTTCAATTTCTCTCAAACAAACTTCCTAACTACATAACTTACAAACAAAGTGACGGAACACTCCGTATTTGTGCACATACCTCGAGCGGTGCCGGCTCTCCGACGCAGGCCCGGATTTCACACACACTCACAGTGAATCACCATATTATTTTGACACACGACACTATATAAATTCGACACAGAGACGGACCGGGGGCTGTCATGCAAGCCCTACGACGAGCGCCGCGCGACTGCCGACTGCCGTTACGCGAGAAGCGCGCGCCGCCTACGTGTACGTATAGTGCAGTGGACACCGTCTTACTTGACCAAGCAAGTGTTTTAAGTTTTTTTTTTGGTAATTTAGGTGTTAATTATTAGTATTTATATTATAGTATATGTTGTTATTTATAAATAGAATTGCCTCTTGCCAAACGAATGTTTGGAAAATAGTCTTTGGGTAGCAAGAACTAGTTAAAATCTTTCTACAGATATGTTAATTATGAAGATAAGTTGCAATAAGCATTATAAATATCTCGACGTAGACGGATAGTGGTCACAAGGCTTGGACGGTTTTCAACAGACACGGAATCGCACGCATTTTTATTTCTTAGTTTTCTAAAAAGGGGCCAGTTGTGACGCAGTGACACAAGCATGTGACTGTAAACGACTGGTTGTGGGTTCAATTCCCACTCGAAGGGTGGAGATATTTAATAATTCCATTTTCTTCGCTCTGGTGCTTAGGCAAAGCGCGGCGTTAAGTTTCGCCATTTAACACGAAATGCCTCCGATTTCGGCAGAAAATGGGAAACGAAGTGTCTTAACACTAGATTCCCTCTGCCTACTTTGCTATGTGCGGGATACCGCTTAAAGCTGCCAAAAATAAAATTAAAAGAAATAAAAATGTTTTCCAATTTCTTAATTCTATCATACATTTTAAAATATTTACATTAAATAATTAATATTTTAAATACGATAGGGAACTAATTGTCTTGACACATCGGTCCCTCTGCCTACCCTGCTGTCTACGGGACACAGCGTGAAACCTACAAAAAAAATGATAAATAAAGCCTTTCCGCACCTTCCACACAGAATATTATACCGTGTAATGTCAATATTTGTTTGAAATGAAGCAATTAAGCGGTGTTACTGTCAAACGCGCTAATGAGACACGCACGAGTCCCGCTAACCGATCCTAATGACGGAATTTGGATGATATTACTGTAATATCCGACTAAACACGCTGTATTAGTACTTAATTAATTATTAAACGTCTGTATGTAAGTTACATGCTTTCTTTATGTTTTAAGTTTAATAATAAATTAGTATAGAGGTTCAGTACGACAGCATCTGACTTTTAACGTATTGGTTATGGGTTCGAGAGCCACGATGGTAGGATTTACATTATTTTCATTTCTACGCACTAGTAAAATAAAACAAAGATTAAAAGAAGCTAGGTGTTGACAATCAACATAATGTTCAAAGGTTTTCCATATTTACATTATAAATGCGAAAGTCTGTGTGTTTGTATGTCACGCTTTCACGGCTAATTTACTGGTCTGATTTGGATGAAATTTAGAATGGTTCTAATATAGGCTACTTATTTTTTCAAAGATTCACCCCCGAGGGTTGCAATATAAGGAAACAGTTACGTAGATCACGCGGCGAAACAGCGAGCGGGCCGCTAGTATGCCATATGCGAAGAATGCGTGAAGCTTGTTATTATTGAATATATTGATATTAATAAATAAGTAACATCTTTTTGGAACCATTAGAACTCCCATCGCTATTTGTACTATTAATGTATTCAAATTGTATAAAATGTATGACGCATTCACATAAGAGATTGCGATAATTATGTTAGTAAGCACTTGGTTTTTTCCTCCCCCTAGCTGAGATAACTTACAAAAGCAATTATAACTACTGATCTAGACTTTTCATATTTTACCAAAACGGTTTCTAAGACTAGTTTACAAGTAAATAATAATTGTCAGTCATCTTGTGTCTCATTGTGGAGTTTCCACTGACTGCTAAATCAATTGGAATCAAAACACACTTTTAATAAGCAACTTTAACTAAATTGAAAACTTTTAATATCATTATTACTTTAGAAAACTTGTCTTAAGTATATTTAGCTTCTACATGTTTCTAAGAAACCGTTATACTTGTGTATTTAATTACACCATCGTGGCGCAAGGCCATGTGACACAAGTGATGATTGTAAATTCAATTCCCACTCAGTAAAATGATATATTTCAATAACTTTAACTTCTTCGGGCTGATTGATTATACTTAACATGTTGTGGAAGAGTCAGCGACATTATGATTTTGTAGTTTTGGGTTTCTACATAATTTTTTTTTTATATTTAAATACCTAAATATTACAGCTGATCTCGTATCCTTTTTCTCCTTAATAGGTTTTGATTACAATTCTTAAATGACATTGGCATGCTACGCAAAACTAAATTGACGTTTTAAATTAACTAAGCTAAGAAGAAAGGGTCACCACAACGTTGTCCTTTCTTCTTTTATATGCTGTAGAATTATGTAGCTGAAAATATTTTAAGAGTGCGTAGGAGTTAATGCGAGTACAAATGAAAAAAAACCTAGAATGCTTACACAATAAAAAATATTTTGCCAAAAACCTTTTTCTTTAAATGTTTATGTTTAGGGTCACCTATTTTCTAAATTCAAGAACAGAATTCTAGCTTTCAACCTACTCGAAATTCAATACTAGGAATAGGCTTTTTAAGGACAATTTGCAAAGTTTGCCAGAACAAATTGTGCTGACTCTCTAATTGTGAGATAGAAAGCTCCTTATTAATATATATTTTATTTTATTTTAGAGTTTGACATATGTACAGAAGATGATGCAATGTTATGAAACTATTTATGCATTTCTTCTTCTCATCAACTTTACATCAAATTTCGTATAAGTTTTTCTGAATATGTTTCGTAAAAGGATGTTGTAAAATGTTGTTCTCTACTATTATCACTATTATTAGATTTATAGAATATATAAAAAATGTATGGCGCCAGTCGTGGCACAGTGGCATAGAGCGACTGGTTGTGGGTTCGATTCCAATTCGATTTAATATTTCCATTTTCTTCGCTCTGGTGTCGAGGTAAAGTGAGGCGTTATTTCCACCACTTAACACGAAATGCCTCCGAGTTTGGCGGAAAGTGGGAAACGTAGTGTCGTTACACTGGGTTTCCTCTGCCTCCCCTGCTGTGTAAGGGACACAGTGAAGCTGAGAAAAAAATGTAATGATTTTTTTGTAACAATGTTCAATATATAAGAAATAATTTCGATATCGGGCGAAAAGTGGAAAATGGAGTATCTTGACACTAGCCAGTCTCTGACCCGCTATTAAGAAAAAAGTGTGAAGCGTGAAGCATATTTTTAACAGAATATATATTTTTATATCAAAACTTAGTTAACGTCACCGAGACTGAGTCACATTTTAGTTTCTCTTGTAATAAAAGTTCCCGCACTCCGTCTTACTCTCGGCTACTTCACGATTGATTTCAATTTTTCCAACTGCAAAATAATTAATCTTTGAACAACTTCGAAGAAATAAAAATTCTAAAACCCACATAGTTACATAGTCTGGAGGACTTTCTCGTTATTTTCGTCTAATTTGTATGAGTCGAATGGAAGTAGAGAATTCTTTTTTGTAAGTATATAAAATTTGTTAATATAGTTAGTACTTTTTTCTAGATTCACTCATTTTCCGCACAGCAGGGCAGAGCTTTCCACGTACGGGCGTAACGCTGCACCATGCTTAAAATGAAGATAATTTAAATATTTACGCAATGATCGCGGGTTCAATACCCAATGGCTGGCATTTTATTTAAATTATATTGTATTCCTTCCTAAAGCGCCGGATTGCCTCAAATCAGACGCATCTCATCAAATTTACAGTCAGACGCATAACAATTGTTTCAGCAGGAATCAAAACCGCTTCTTCTGGAAACTGTCAAGCACTCTGACAGCTGAACCATATTTCTACTGCCAGCTGCGTTGAAGTTCTTATACGCTTTAAAAAATATATGTATACGTTTTCTTAAAACGTCTTTTACAATTTTCTAAGTGAGTGAATAGTATTATAAAATATTAAAGGCACATTGACTACTTCCGGTACAATTAATATATTATATATAAACAATTTTATACTATACATATACTATACATACATACTAAACAACTTTCTAGTTTATTTAACAAAGAAAATTTAAAAGTAATGATTAAATGAATATCTTACTTTATAAGAAAGCAAATTATATATCTGAATAATAATTTGTCATAAATGTATATCAAGACCTTTCTACAATTTCACGGTAAATAATAAATAAGACTACTTTATGCTAGAATTATAACAAACATTCTATTTAACTTAACTAAATATAGAGTATTACGTCAACATTACTCCTACGCATTGTTCTATCTATATTTATAATACAAGGAAAGAAAGCTATTATGTACTAGTTGACGCCCGCAACTTCTTTGTGTAGATTTTTTTTCTTTAAAGTACTAATTCTATTTACCACCTGTTCACATAACTAAAGAAATGATTAAAATTATTTAAATATAACCATTTCTCCTCTTCTACTTGGTATTAATCTCAGCCTAAGGTTTTGAATATAATCATATCTTCGAGAAGCAATCGAACCTTTAACCATCACTTTGAAAATCACTCGCTATTTCGTTTCGATACTTAAAAATGATTATTGGCAAACGAAAATTGCCGACTGTACCAAATTACTTCTTATAAAAAGTTTTACCTTAATTCGTTTAGTAACTGAAAAGATGTGCAGGTACAAACAGAAAGATGAAAAAGTTCAATCCTGGTAATGCTGATCTAAATATATTTACTGTACAAATATTTTTATTTTACTATTTTATTATATTATAGTACACATAAGTATATAGATAGATAACGCCATTATGACGCAGTCTGTCTGTACACGCGCCGGTTATTGGTGTGGTTTCCACTCAAGGGAAAAGTATATTTTAATTATTTTCATTTCTTCAGTCTGATAAGGCGTGCTGATGGTCTCAAACCATCATGGCGCAGAGACAAACACACAGCGTTAACTGTATATGCGATGGTTGTGAATTTGTATTCCAATTCGAAGAAATGTTCATATTATATATTAAATTTCTTCCGCTCTAGTGACTAAACAGTCTTTGAATCGAGTTGAAAATGGAGAACGGAGTTCCTAAACACCAGGTTCTCAATGTTTCCCTTTCTATGTGGGACAAGCTTGGGGCTGTATAAGACTGACTTACGATTAACCCTCATTCCTTCCCTACTTATTCCATTACATATATATATGAAAAATAACACAACTCACTCAAAAGTAAATAAAATAATTCTCGTTATATTTTACTATGAAATTTAAATATAAAAGCTTATACAATATGTGAGGTAAAGAATGCAACCGTATATCAGATTTACAAATTTGGACTTATATTTGTTCTTTCTATACACTCCATAAAATTGTAAATTTGTGAATAAAATAAATGAAATATTCATGTAGGTATAGAAGTTATTCTTTACTTAACGTAAGGAAACATCCATATATCCAAGACAGCTTCGTGTCAGTATCGTATTAACTAAGTTTACAACTAGAAGTAGCCTAGAAGTGGAGTCCTCAGCGAACTGTATAATTACCGCAATATTACTTAGCGTATAACTTATACCGCTCGTAAAGGGACCTACGTGGTACTAACGTGAGATCAGCTAGTTACAGTCGCACTCACAGATGTCAATTAGTATTTAATTGATGGTGACACTTGTAGTCGTAGCACAGGGGCACAAAGTGTGATTGAAACGTGACTGGTTGTGGGATCGATTCCTACTCGAATAATGGAAATATTTCTTCCAAAATTCGACGGAAAATGGAAAATGTTGTATGCTAACATTGGGTTCCCTTTGCCTACCCTGCTGTGTGCGGTATATAGCGAGAAGCTAAAAAAATAAATAATAATAAAGTACTGTATTGTTAAACAGACGAAAAGAAACTTAACCTTACATTCAATAGAAGCAATCCCTTAACATTCCATGTATGTACTGCGTTGTACAGAGAGAAGCTTGTGGCAGTGCTTTGGACTTGCAACCCAAGTATAGTATAAGGGGGCCTCTTCAAAATATTTGTAATATTTAAAGGGGCCTTAGTAATTAATAATTTCTATATATTTATATTGACTGAGTGAAAGATTTAAAAACTATTTAAATACTAATTAAACTTCACTAATATATTTACTAAAAAGTTATTTGAAAAGAAAATTAAAGATGCCGTGGAACATTCTGGGCATATTTTTTGTTTGTTATAGGTAATAGTTAACATCAGGAATAATACAAGCTGTTAATACAAATTCTGATATCGATCCTTAAAATCGTAGCTAACTAGCTTTTTTAAATTTATAAAATTATGTTAACTGCTTTTGTAAAGTAGAACGTAACAGTATCTGAACACCAAATACTTAATTGAAAAAAATAAATAAATGCTTCACAAAATAGTAGTTACTAAAAAGTTAAAATGTTGACTTAAAACTTTAGCTTAAAAACACAATTTTCAGAGACAGCGTCATCCTCTTCGACTAGAAAATAAAGTTGTTTATAAAATGTTCCATTCGTTAAATTATATTTAGATAGTTACTATTTTAACTTTTGAAGTGATATAGGTCAATGTTAAAGTTTTTTTTTTATTTTGCGCTTCTTTCCTCATTGCAGGGTAATCAGAGAGAACCTAGTGTTAACATACGTTCTCTATTTTTAAAGTCATTAAAATATGTCCACTCAATGGGAATAGAACCCACTACGAATGCGATTACAGTCAGTCGCTGTTACACCTCGACACTATATCGAGTTTTTTTTAGCTTCACGCTGTCTCCCGCACGCAGCAGGGTAGGCAGAGGGAACCTAGTGTTAAGACACTCCGTTCTCCACTTTCCGCCGAATTCAGACGCATTGCGTGTTAAGTGGCGGAACTTAACGCCGCGCTTTACCTCTGATACAAGAGCGAAGGAAGGGGAAACATTAAATACTTCCACTCCTCGAGTGGGAATCGAACCCACAACCAGTCGTTTACAGTCACACGATCGTGCCACTGCGCTACGACTGGCCCCATATATTGACTTATAAATAAAAATACATAAAATGTTGCATATTTATTAAAGTGTAACAAAGTAGGTATATTGATATTAGAAATGCAGGCGAACGTTTGTTCCCGTTATTACGATCGAACGCTTCTACGCTTTGAATGGTCATTGAAGTGTAGAAACTATGTATCTATACTATCAAAGGAGAAATAAGTAAATGCGTTACAATTTATTTTTAGGATTGAAGCTAAGAAAACATTTTGAAATATTATTTCTCGATTTCTTATCGATTTCTATTCATTTAAGCTATTTTGGCGTTAATTATAATTTTTATTATGTTATTTATGGTATGGTACTGCTTAAAAAGATTTTCATTTTCTTCTTCAGCCAGGATAGGCGAATTGTTAAATTCTTCGGAATACTTTATCTTCAAATATGCATAAGATACAAAATTTAATAAAATTTTCCAATATATGTCACGGTTATCATTGCTTTTCACAGAAGTCTGGGGGTTTTCGAGACTCTGGCATACACACGGGCTACATCTACCAGTTTAGAATACAATATAACCCGTGAAAGTCCCCAATCGGCGCGTATCCGTAACGGTCATCCTCACGTTAAAAGATTATTATCGCTTTACGCAATTACAAGGTTTTTAAAGCTAAGTGACTATTATATTGGTCACGTGGTGCGGAAATGCTTATAGATACTAGACGGTTATTGTATTATAGGCTATATTAACTCAACATATCTCTTGATAATATGTGACGTGTTGGTATATTTTAACTATTATAGATTCAAATTCAAAATACTGTAGAACGTTGTAGTTCTTTATAATAGTTTTTTCCAATATTTTTTTCCATCTTTATTAGCTAAAACATTCGATTGTCTAAGCAAAGCAACCAAACATTGGTTATAATGATACCTTGGGATAACGTCTGACTGTAGACGATATTGAGTGTGGGTATTGTTCAACTCTGGGAAAAAGACAATGCCACGATTTCGGTCGGGAGGCAGAGAACTCCGGAGAAGACACTCCGTCTTGGCTGTCTGACTACCTATGCCTTGCTATGTGTGAAAACCTGAGTGTTTCGTTAAAGCTAGGCTTAGCAAATATTAGCTTTTACATTTTGTTTGAACTGTTGATACTACAGGAACATTCTTAATTTTTTTTTTGCTTCACGCTGTGTCCCGCACACAGCAGGGTAGGCAGAGGGAACCTAGTGGTAAGACACTCCGTTCCCCACTTTCCGCCGAATTAGGAGGCATTGCTTGTTATGTAGCGGACCTTAACGCCGCACTTTGCCTCGACACCAGAGCGAAGATAATGGAAATATTTAATATTTCCACTCCTCGAGTGGGAATCGAACACACAACCAGCCGTTTACCGTCACACGTCCATGCCACTGCGCCGCTACTGGCCCCTAATTAAAAGAGTTTAAGTTTTCTAAAGTATTTAGTACTTAGTAATATTCTGGTTGATATTTTATTTAAGCATACGTAGTTTTTTTACTTTTTTCTCACTTAGGAAATTGCAAAAGACATTTTTATACGTTTTATGTAAATGTGTATTTTAAACGTAAATAGCCCATCTAAATTAAAAAAGTAATTTTACTAGTCTAATATAAATCTTACGTTTATTACACATAATCAAAAGATGTATAAAGAAAAAAATGCAAAGTTATAATCACAAGTGTCCATAAAGCATAACTCCCGCGTCGCGTCCTAACGGCTACTTTTTGATATCCTTTTGCGGGAAATTTGAAAAAACTTTCTCGTTTTGCCGCAGACTAGTGTTTGAATTAAAACTTCGCGCAGTTTGTTTGAAAAGCTGACTTTTTGCTATAAAAAATATATTATAATTATTCAATGTTTTCATGAATAAAATATCTATACATTATTCCATAATAAAAAAAATAAACTGACCAATACAAAGCATTGTAGCATTCAGGGCATCTCTCTCATATGATTGCACAATTGACCACAAATTTAATTCCCACTATTAAATATATTTTCATATACTTTACTTACGTGTAGATGATCAAATGATCAAAATCTCTTTAATCAGGGAAAAACAAAGAGTTAAGACTTAAGTAAGCGTTAAGTTCCGCCACTTAACAACCAATGCCTCCGAATTCCGCTGAAAATGGGAAACGGAGTGTCTGAACACTAGGTTCCCTCTGCCTACCCTGCTGTGTGCGGGAGACAGCGTGAAGCTAAAAAATGTTAAAAACAAAGAGTGAATTGTCATTTGCAGTGTTATCTTTTTCTATTACGCTAACTATAAAAGAGCTAAGTTACATAATCATGAAATTTTAAATCCGTGTCGTTTTGACTGAGAATACTTTAGAAAGGTGAAAACTGCCGGAATCGTTGGCATCATATTTTCATTACAACCTCAAATTAAAAACTTTACCGTTTTCAACTTAAAGAACGCACCGCGCTTGAAATTATGAAACTATATCTAAGGCTGTGGACACATTCATACCAAAAGTGTGTTCCACATTTGTTAATTCCACATTGCAAAACAAATTCTCAGTTGGTAATTTGTTTTAGTATAATTTTATTTAACTATATTTGTTTTATGTTCTTTTAACATTTTTAAAGTGTTATTCCACACTTAGGAAACTTGAAAAATACATTTAGAAAACGTATAAAAATTTGAACGCAGCGGGATTCGAACCCGCGCCTCCTGAATACCGTTCAGGCGCTCTCACCACTGAGCCATGCGTTCTACTATCCGCTGCGTCGAAATTCTTATACGCTTTATTGCAAATTATTTTTGTTGTTAGCATCTCTGTAGAGAGATTTTTACAAATTTCTGCTACCCAAAGATTATTTTACAACCAATCGCTTGGCAAGAGAGAATGCTATTTATTAAATACTTTTAACATTTTTAAAGTGTTATTTATTTTTTTATTTTAAGTTATTTTTCAAGCGCGGAGTTGCGTTGCATTATTTAACATATAATGACGATTTCTTGGAAAAAAATAAAGAATGTCGTGTGTTGATTAGGTTGTCTCTGCTGATTACCGTGCTATGCGAGACTTTCTTTCAATTTAGACTGACCATTGAATAAAACAAATTTCATATTTTAGACATAACATAAATAATTGAAATCAGATTTTTCAACACGTTTCACGTTCTTAAATAGAACGGGTATAAGAAACAAACGCGAGTTTTTTTTATTACTCACAAACACATCAAAATCTATAAATGTTTTAGTTATATAATATTACATTCTTAAGTAAGTTGTTTTATTTTATGTATTTCTTATAAACAAATACGATCTCTAAGCTAATTCTGTAGGGAATGTTACAGAGAATGTTTGTCTTCAATCTCAGGAGGTTGTTACTTAGTCAGTTTATATTGCTGTGTTTTTCCATTGTATTGCCACTATTTATACATTGGCTAAACACATTTTGTGAGCACTAAAAATACTTTAAAATATATATTAAAGTAAATAATTATTTATTTAAAATCATTTTTAATGTTTAAATGAAATATAAAGAGTTATAAATCACTACATATTATTTTTGTTATAAACACTTTGTAAGATAAGTAGTGAATAATCTAACCTAAGGGCGCACCTCTTTATAATCAGGTAGAGTTAATATGTACTATAATACTAATAAAAATACTAACTTTAAGCGCGTTAAAATAATAGACGCAAAATTTCAACAATGACAAACAAAAGTAATTCACAAGAGGAACCTCTTAAAAATACCCAAGAAGACAATAATATATATAAAGACAAAAGTTTATTTTGTGCGTTAACATCAACTAGCATTTAAAAATATATGTATATGTAATAACTACAGGAATCAAATATATCCCTAATCAATAATAACATCCCACCGCATCTAATAAAACTTGTATAAACTAAAATTTCAGCAAAATTCATATCTTATTATTGAAAATAAGGTATAGCTTTCTCTTTAGCACGGAGTTAGCGTTAATTTACGGTAATTAGCGAAGTTGGTCGCTCGTGACGTCAGACGACGATTTATTGCCGACTGCAACTTCTATAGAGCGGAAACGCCTACATCGCTCCTATAGTTTACTTACTATTAATTGGTGTTAGTTGTTAATGACTAATTCTGGGAGAGGGTCTTTCGGATGCATTATTATGTTCCGTCCTTGTTTTATATTTCTTTTCAAGTGTTCTTTATATACTTAGGATATGTTTTGGTTTAAAAGTGTTTAGTTCTTTTCAAATATTTTCGTTCAGAAGATTTTATATAGTAATGATGATTTTAGTCTAGTCTAATTTAGTAGAAAGTCATGTAAAGGCAATGAAATGCGAAGTGATTTATCTGTAACATTTTCGGAATTGCAAGAAGGTGAATAGGTTGCTTAGTCATTATATTGCATTGTAAAAATAAATTACATATATTGCTAGAAAAAAATGTCATGATCATTCTCTTAGTTGCGTTATATTAATTATTATAGGAAATCTAAATTTAGAAGATTGATAAAGCAAAAACATTTTTAAAAAAATCGCAATTCCCCGCACAGTAGCCACAGCCTCATTTATTCCTGAAACTTTCATCTCAAAGAGGCTCTCAACAAACAAACAGACGAACAAAACCTAAGCACCGACAGAAACTGGAACTCCAAACTCCCACATTCCTTATAAGTTGGACTTCGACTGCAGTATTATATACAAGTACGCCGTTAGCTACGAGCGGTCAGCTCTGCAGTTCTGCAAGAATCTCTTTTGTCATGCTTTATGCATATTTGTTGTTGGCAAAGTAGAATTAATTGTTGGTGAATGAATGTGTTAACTTGTGTTGGTACTTTAAGTGGTGTGCAGCAACTCATCCTATGAAACAACGATGTTATTGCTAAGCTTTGTTTGTATTATTTAGTATTTTTGAAGAGTTTTGTAAAACTTCAAAAGTCATTATACAAAATTGTTGATAGTAAAGTATCATTTTCACTGATTATAAATATATTATATTTTCAATCATAAACTTTTAAATCTTTCTCCTGCCAGTGAACATCTAAAACATAATTAGGTCGTTCAATTGAATGAGTGATATTGTTTTGAATTAAAATGTTGCGTGGATATTTGAAACCATGTAAGTTAAAATAAATGTGCCGGTTAAGATGACATAAGAAGCAAAAATAGCAAAAACTAATGTAAATCAATAAAGTAAAGAAACAGCGTCCCGAACGGCAGAGTAATGGGAGAAAATCTTATGTCAAGACATGGATATATATATATATATATATATATATATATATATATATATATATATATATATATATATATATATATATATATATATATATATATATATATATATATATATATATATATATATATATATATATATTCCGTGGATAGAATGGAAAATAAAGAAACATATAAGTTTAAAACGGTATAACAGCCAAATGTATATATAGGAGTATGTATTACTCATATATGTATTTCAAAATAGCCCACTCATAACGCAATAGTATGTTTGGAATACTTAAAAGCTGGTGCTTTTCAAAAACCTCTAGTACTATAAAAGTCAGTAAACAATAAAATATTAAAAACTTTCTAAAATAAACTAAAAAAATTTTTTTGTTTTGTATAAAAATAGCTAACTGTTATTTTCAGAGCGCTAACATTTTTCATTGTGTTCAAATAAAAAATATTCAACATTGGTTGGGATAAAAATACACGAGGTACATAAGTTCACTTTCGATTCTCGCTAGCGAGTGTGTGGAACGAGGGCAAAATAATATATACAAATAAATAAAATTGGAGTCTCTGTAATATAAAACTAACTGTTTTTTACTGAAAGTATATGTGTACACGTTCATATTTACAATGTTTGTCTGTCAACTACTATGTCTATGTCTGCTACTCACTAAACTTTCACAATTTACAATGTTTGTCTTTCAGTCTGTCTGTTTGTTCCGTCTAATCTCTGGAATGGCTGGACAGATTTTGACTGAATTTTCACTGGCTTCACGCTGTATCCCGCACACAGCAAGGTAGGCAGAGGGAATCTAGTGTTAAGACACTCCGTTCTCCACTTTCCGCCGAATTCGGAGGCATTTCGTGTTAAGTGGCGGAACTTAACGCCGCGCTTTACCTCGGCACCAGAGCGAAAAAAAATGGAAATATTAAATATTTCCACTCCTCGAGTGAGAATCGAACCCACAATTTTCACTGGCAGATAGCTAATGTAATATAGTAGGGAATAAATAATATAGGCTACCTTTACACATAGACGACAACGCGGGCGCAGTTTGTACTTTATATAAATATACTGCATTTAGAGAAAATGGTTATTAAAAGAGGACTACTCAGTCAAGATTTTAATAAGACAGATTTTAACTTTGGTAGCGGCCATCATGGCGCAGTGGGACAGCGACTGACTGTAATCGCAATTAGTTGTATGTTCAATTCCCTATCGGTGAAATGATTATAACATAATTATTTCTATTTTACCAGTCTAATATCTATGTCAAAACGTGACGTTGAGTTCCGCCACGTAACAAGAAATGTTCCAATTTCAAATGGTATGTAACAGGGAACAGAGCAACAGAGTTGCTTGACTAGTTCAAGTTCAGTTCACACTGACTCACCATAACCCTGCTGTACGGGAAACCGCGTGAAGCCGAAAAAAAATATCAACCAAATCAAACTCAAAGTTCTCCCACTTGCTTCTTCGAGCATAACTTTGAGAATATACAATATCCGTCTATAAATGTATTGTGGGAATCGTATCCACAACTAGTCGCTTCACAGTCACACTTTGTGCCTCTGCGCCATGATTGGTAAAATTAAAATATATAAAAATATATTAATGTAAACAAGGAAAAAGTCAACTTTTACCTTATTTGTAGAAATATGACACTTTAATTTTAAATTACTCAAACGTTATTCAATACGTTGTAAGGATTTACTCTCATTAATGAAAGTCTATTTTAAAACTATAATGACAGTCATATAAAAGCAGTGTTGAAAAATGATAATTTACTTTATCTGTACTGTACAAGGAGTTCAATAGGCAAACGTACATTTATCTTGTGGCCAGTCGTGGCCCAGTGGCACAAGAGTGTGACTGTAAACGACTGGTTGTGGGTTCGATTCCAACTCGAGGAGTGGAAATTTCCATTTTCTTCGCTCTGGTGTCGAGGTAAAGCGCGGCGTTAAGTTCCGCCACATAACACGCAAGCCTCTGAATTCGGCGGAAAGTGAGGAACGGAGTGTCTTAACACTAGGTTCCCTCTGCCTACCCTGCTGTGTGCGGGATGTAGCGTGAAGCTATAAAAAAAAAAAAAAAAAAAAAGAAATTTATCTTAAATTAACTGTGATTGCAAGAAGCTATTACTAACTTGATAGTTTAAAATAAATCTATTTTGGGTGAAATTATCGTGTATATTTTTGGTATTCGAAAATACATTGTTAAGAAACCCGACGTGTTGAACATTTTGAAGTAGACGGACACGCACACATACACACCCAGGGACACGTACACGCATACATTCACACATAGGCACACTCGCGCGCGCGCACGCACACACACATATGTGGTGTTTTATTTTAATTCTATTTACATAAATACTAATAAAAAAAATATTATAAAAAATATATATGATTGTTATTAGACAGACGGAATCCTCTAATACAGGTATAATTTGATCTCAAGGAAATCGCAACTACGAATTTTGCTTTGTTAAATCTGGTTTTGCAAATAAAATATTTTTGTTTATCACTTATACACTTAGATGCACCTAGTATTTAAATAACTACTTATTACGAGGTGTTTCTCTCTGTTTCCATTTCTCTTTATTTAGGCAAGACTTTTAGCTCTTTGCAATTACAGCAGAATTTTTCTATTTTATTATATGACTAACTTACATATATATTCAACAAATACGAAAGTCTAGATCCCCAATCCCTTTACCTAAAAAAATTCAAATATAAATATACAGGACTGATGAGGGTCTAGCAAATATCTAATATATCAGCAAGAAATGTTATTGCAGTATATTTTAAGCTTTGAGACCATCGTGGCCCAGTGGGACAGCATTTTACTGTAAACACGATAATTGTGATTTCGATTCCCATTCATGCAGATAAATATATAAAGCATTATTAGAGCATTTTTTTCTCCCATCTAAAAATAGTGCGGCGATGAGTTCCATCACTCATGCAATGTTTTGGATTCAGGTGAAAGGTGGAAAACAGAGAGTCTTGACTTAAAGTTCTTCCTGCCTACCCTGCTAAGCAGGAAAAAAAAAAAAGCTTTAGTATTATTTTGCATCAGTACTTAAAGCAGTAAAGCTATATTGATTTCAAGTTCAAGGTTTTTCAACTGTTACCAGGGCCTCTCTGAATTATACCTTATTACGTAAAGAAAAAATAAAACATTTTAGATAAATGAACGAAATTATTAAATTTCCCTTCATATTTAAACATCATTCATCACGTTGTTATTTGGACGGACGCAATTTTTTTACCAAATAAATATTATTTATAACAAAGCTGATGGAAAAGGATTTGGGGAGCTTTAGTCAACGAATAAAACCGACGCCGGCGTGATATAGAGATTAATTCGACAAGTGAGATTCAAAGCCCGCGGTGAAATGCTAATGTTGGAATAGCTGGAGAAACTTCATTTCGAGGCTTTTACGATACGCTTCATGATAATTATGTTTTAATTATGTCTTCATATTACGTTATGATTGTTTTCGTGTATGTGTATCTTTCGGGTTATCATGGGGAAGAGACAAAGCGATGAAAAGTAATTTCAGTTTCCATTTCGAGTTAAGGCTTGTTAGTTGTACTCGTAGACAAAAACAGTCTGAGAAAATTAAAATATTTTGTTAACATATCAAGTTATTAAAATAGGCTTAAGCCTATGGTAGTGGAAGTTAAAGCCTTATTCGATCACATAATTGTAATCATCACATAATATAAGTAATGGTCTAGCATTACTTTCATTTTTAG
Organism: Dryas iulia moderata; assembly: GCA_019049465.1. Lineage (NCBI taxonomy): Eukaryota > Metazoa > Arthropoda > Insecta > Lepidoptera > Nymphalidae > Dryas > Dryas iulia. Next base: position 16,002,702 of record CM032416.1, read on the forward strand.
TATAGTATAAGTTTTCTAAAAAAATATTTATAAATATGACCGCCTATACGTTATTTCTATATCAGGCTACGTCTAAATTACTATATACTTTTTACAATTTTATATATTGTTGGCATCTCCGTAAAGAATTTTTTATACAAATTTCTGCTACCCGAAGATTATTCTACGACCAATTGTTTGGCGAGAGAGAACGCTATTTTTAAAATCATATTTAACATTTTCAGTGTTATTCGTGCGAATTACATTTTAAGAAAAAGCATTTTTTTTATCTGATTCATTCTATTTGATTCATAGTTGCCTTTGTTATTTTGCCGCAAGGCGGCAGTTGTACTTTTTTATTCCTAATTGTACAGTAAATAGTATTTCTGCCTGTAATGTAAATATCTGTGAATGTCATATGTCACCAGCCTTACATCCGGAAGTGGCTGTGACGTGGCAAAGGGGGAATGCCCTGTAACACTACTTTCTAAGTTCAGTGTACGAGCCTGTGACGTTGGTTTTAACGAAAAAAAGTACTCAGAGGAAATATTTACTCGTGTTATACTTGACATATATTTTATATTGGAAAAGCACGTAAATAAATTATAATGGAGATATGATTCCTACTTAAGTAAATAATAGTGCAATGTTTTGATTTCCTATAGAAAATTAATAACGGAGTGTCTTGCCACTAGATTCCTACACTGTTATACAAAATAAATAACTAAACCAAATTATTATAATATATTTTAAACATGTTTCACATAATAATAATATTTAATTTAAAAAATATAACAGGAACAGACTTGTAAAGAAAATAAGCTCTAAGCCTCTGTAAGTTTTCATCTCAGTACAAAACATGTTCTCTGAACTGATTGTAAAGTATAATACTCGTACTATAAACGTGTAATATATTAAAGTTGTTAACCTTGTAATATTACTTTCATGAACTTTCTTATTTCTATATACTCGTGTATATCGTTATTTTCAGAAAACAGATTTTTGTAAACTAAAGGCAGTTATTAATTTAATGTATATATAAGTTTTTTTATATTTATAAAGATTGGTTGAGGCCGTCATGACTGTGAAACGGCTGGTTGTGGGTTCGATTTCCACTCTAGGAGTGTAAGTAAATACTTAATATTTCCATTTTCAAAACTCTGGTATCGAGGCAAAACGCGGCGTTCAGTTTCGACATTTAACACACAATGACTCCAGAATTCGGCGGTGCGTCAAGAACGGAGTATTTTAACACTAGGTTCCCTCGGCCTAACTGCAGTAGGCGAGATTAACTTAAAAAAAAGTACAAAATAGTACAATTACACAGCTGTAAACTAAATAATACTATATGATCAAAGAAAATATGCAGACAAATTTATGTACTACGGCAATATTATTAAGAAGAAAATATAAAAAACGTAAAAATATTAAGTTAAGGATTCTATTGTTTTTTTATTGTTCTGCTAATGGAAGAGCGGAATCTCTTCACTCTTTGTCTTAGGTACTAGAAACTCAAGTATCACGTAGAAATGAAACTATTATATAATCCCCTAAATGGAAATTGAACCATTAACCATTGCGTTTACCTGAAAACAACTAAAACAAGACTATTTTTTTCTGAAACTTAACTATTACATCAAGTAAGTTATTTTTATCCGTTAATATATTCATGATGATAATATTTCAAGCAAGTTGAGCGTTGTTGAAATTATCGAAGAAAACTTAAGCGTCCGTAAACGAACGGCAAGTGGAAGTGTTCGGAAAATGCAGCCAACATTGTTTAGTGCTGGAAGTATCGAAACTTGCGAAGGATCTTTTTTGTTGCAGCCTCTTTAATCGTTGAGTTGTGACCCAGTTGGGAGTTGCGAGGACACCTCCTTAGGGACCGAGGCCTATTATAGGACGACATTATAGACTGACATGACGAAGACATTTTCTTACATTATTTTTGTAACACTGTACGAGTATATTGACTATTAGTAAATTGTCATTTTGAAAGCTGCGTGTACATAAAAAATGATAGATGTACTCGTACTCACGTTTTAATAAAAGGCATTCTAAAGCAAATAATACAGAAAAATGTATCTAAATATCCAATATACCAACGATGATAACTTATTAATCGAATTAAATTCAGCGTTTCTAAAATTTTTGTCTGTCTGTTTCTTTTACGATGTATCTAATTTAAGTGAAAAGTGTCACTATGTCGTCTTTTTAAGTAAGAAAAGCATAAATCTGAAAACAACAAAATGATGTAGAACATTTGATGTAGAAATTGAAGTGACAATAGTAACAACCTGAACGAAATTATTTTAATTTTATGTTCAAGTTTCAATGTAAACAGTTGGCAAATGAAAGTCAAGTCATAACATCCACGCAAACGAAGTTGCAGACGTTTACTAGTAGTAAATAAAAACGCCTCATCCATATGGTTTGACCATATAGTTTATGTATATTTGCTGTATTAAATTGGGCACTCAATAGTCTCTTATTTATCTGTCTGTAGGTATAATTTTTTCACAATAATCTTCAGAATATATTATATGTGTAGAGAATAAATCTAGACTGTGTATATAAATTATTGTACAATAAGCGGGTGAACTGATAAAATTCTTAGAAATGTAACCTGGTCAAATATTTGCAATTCTAATGAACATATACATAATAATGTATTATAATACAATGATAGTAATCTACATTCAAATACCGGGATAGTCGTCGTCTGTTAAGCTATCATTCCTGAAATTTAATTCTTTAGAAAGCAATTTTTGTCATTTTTTTTTTTTGCAGCTTCATTCTTTTTTCGGCTTTGTCAGAGAGAATGTAGTGTCAAGACACTCCGTCCTCCACTTGCCACTCTAAATCGGTACATTATGAATTGAGTGATGGAACTCATCGCCGCGCGTTTTCTTAGTTACTAGAGCGGAGACTTAAAAACAATTTAAATACTATCATTCCCCGAGTGGGAACCAATCCGACGACCATTATGTTTACAGTCAGACGCTTTCCTACTGCAATACGAGGACTTCAACTCATTTCAAATATCTTATTTATATATACCTCTTTAAGTAAAAAATAGTACATATAACGATTATTGTACTCGTATATATTATTGAAAAGCTTTGCAGTGAGCAAGTTAGTATCACTGCAACTAAGTTTATCGTTTCGCGTAAGTGACTCGCAAACCTAATTTCCATCTTTGTATGGAACATAAATCTGGGTTACATTGTAGCTGCTAGCTTATTGTGGTTCGCTACGACGCTACGGCGCTACGGCGCTATGACGTTACGACGGTACGACTTCTACGGATGTAGAGTTGCTACAAGTTTAATAAAATAGTAAGATAGAAAATTAATAATTTTTATTCCCCAATTAAAAATTTCTCATGAATATGTACGAGTATTCCTCACATCCTAGTTTATATGTATCAAATGAATTTACTTATTTTACGTATAGAAGAGATTTATGTGCGAACCAAATCGTGGCATAAATGATAATATTATACTTTACAAGTCCTATATTCTCTTTTCTGAAACCTTAAGAAGCAGGAGATGTATTATCGACAACTCATTTTAAGATATACAATGTTTGTATAACGCACTTCTTGAACAAATATTAATTACGCAGAAATCATACCGAATTAATATAATAATAGCGTAATCTAAAGTTAGGCAAAGCTTATCAAAAATCTTACAGGCAAAGGAAATCGTCGTTATTGTTCTCCTTTTTAAGGCTGTACTCGTCCTAACTCGCGCAATTGCTCCGAAACGTGCCATTTTCGAATAATTTCAGTGTAACCGCGATTTAAACGAGCTCTCTAAACTCTGTTACATAAGTTAGCTAAGTGGATCAAAAAACAGAGGGGAAGGATTGTTTAACTCGATTCTAGCCAAATATAAGAATTATGTTTTAATGTTGCGAGATAGTCTTATAGTGACATCTGACAGCTCGTCATTATAGTGGATTCATGTCCCGTTTAAGACAGGCATTATAATTCATATTTAGAGATTATATATTGTTATGGTCAAAGTCTAATAAAGTAAGTTGATTTTAACTCCACTATGCGCCTTGTAATTAAAAATACTAATTTCTAAACTAAAAAAGTAGGACTAAGGTTTCTACTTACACTTTAGGTAGCAGTTAATATTTTCACTATCCCATCATAGTGTGATGCGCTATGATTGTGGGTTCGATTATATACAAGGAGAAGCAAACCAAAGCGAATATTATTAAAAAAAATCTTCTGTTTAGGAAAAGCAAGAAAACAGTTTCATGGGAGCCGCTACTGGGAGATCGCAACTGCATTCACACATATCATAGTTAACGATTTGCAATGCGTGTTAACTTCTGTGTGTATCGTTTACGCCGCGCGCTAATAGCCGGCCGGAGCCGCGCTGACTGATAACGAATATTTATTAGAAGCAAACACCTGCACTCTCCCATTGTTGGTCGAGTGCATATTATTGCCTCTACATATTACTATTTTGTTTTTAAGCTTTTAAATATGTTTGTAGGGACATTTTATTTAATTTTTTTCGTTACTTATAATATTTTTGCGTTGATAAATCATATTAATAATCAATTAAATATTATTTATTATGATTATTAAGTAAATTAAGACATTAAATTTAAGTAAGCAGTAAACAATGTTTTACAATGAATGTAAAATGAAGAAAGCTATGAAACTTAATATTATTTCGCATGTTTTCACTAACAACCTTCCTTACAGAAACTAGCAAGATGTGTTTTTATTTGAGGAATAAAAAATTATTTTGCTGAGAATATTTTCGCTATTAGCACTGATTGTGAACTTGACACATTTAACAAAACGAATAGTAACATAATTATAATATGTATATGCATTGTCAAAACATTATTAGTAATATTTCTATATGTCATAGTTACACGAAATATACATATTTATTTATGTACATTATACAAATTTTACTATTTCGCAAATTAATATAAGTTTCAAGTTTTCAAAATAAACAATAACATTTGACTACATCAAATAAGCTTTCTGTATTTTTTTATTTTTTTTTATGGAATAAATTAAATATCATTAATTTAAAATTAACAAAAAAATCATTCATTTTATTAATATAAGTTTTCAAACAATATAATTTACTAATGTAATATTTAATTTTTAAAAATAACTTTTTATATAATGAGTCTTTGTAATACTATTGTATTCATTATTTTAAATCTATAAAAAACGAACTTTCAAAACTTTGAATGATTTGAAAGTTCGTTTTTTATAGATTTAAAATCAAGGATCCCAGACTACACATTTTTCTAAGTGTATATTTTTAGTGTTTAATTTGGAACAAAAATATTTTTAGAAAACAAACATACAAAAAATTTAACAAGCATAAATTGTCATAAGCGTATAAGAATTTCGGGGCACACGGATAAAGGATGCTTAACCTCAGTATTGTAAACGCTTTTACGGCTCCAAGGGGCGTGGGTTCAAATCCCGCTGTATTCAAATATTTATACGTTTTCTAAAAATGTCTTCCATATCTCCAAGAAACATTGTATCCTGGGAGACAAAACTTGTATGTAATATCGAGCCAAATAGCTACGGCAAAGCGATTCTCTTATTACAGTAGTTAGCTACGAGTCTACAATTTCGTAGAGCGTGCTACGGTGCTACGGCGCTACGGTCGTAGCTACCGGCTACGATTGCCTCTCACTTTGATTAAGCGTTATTGCCGGTAATCGACGCTACTGATACATTTTATGTAGCTCTTCTCTTATCTGCTAGTGACCAATGAGACACTGGAACAGGTTGTTTTGTAAAAAATATGATGTATAATAAGAATAAATAATGAACAGAAATTTAAGTTATATTGTTTTCAAAATAATTTAAAACAATACAACTTAAATTTGTTTGAAAATAATTTAATTTGAACATGTATAAATTGTTGATAGAAATTTAAGCCGACACATTTTACAAAAAGTTTATCTGTAAAATGTAATTTATTAAGATATAAACTTTATGTTTTCGCTTTTTTTAGTTAGTGTTTCCAGGTCGATAGGTCATGGGTCTTTCAAAAAGCGCGCTTATTCCCACCTCAAAGGCCGGCAATGCCCTTGTAGCTCTCTGGTGTTACACGGGGTCGTGGGCGACGGTGTTCACCTGCCATCAAGAGACCCGAACGCTCGTTTGCTTCAAATAAAAAAAAACAACAAAAAATAGCATCCTTTGGTGTAACAATTTTAAACAATATTGTTTAACTTGTGCCATACACTAAATATTCTACAGAAAATCAAGATGAAATTGAAAAACTAAACGAACATATTTATTAACTTACATAAAATATAATTTCCACAAAAAAATAGACACAATATCGATGAAGAGGGAAAAATAAATTAATATTGAGCACGTTTTTGTATATCGGAGGCGACGCGACGCGACGTGTACGACAAAACAATAACAATATCTTTGTCAGCATGTCATCTGTCAAAGTTAAATGTGTTGGTGAATTCTCTTTCCAAGTATTTTATAAAATATTTTTTTTAATAATTTTTCTAGCAAATACTTAAATGGAAAATTTGATTTGATTTCTTAGAATAAGATATAAAAAGGATTATCCTTAGATCTTATCTGCCTTAACCAAAGGGTGCATGATTTATATTATATAAATGTGTTTTTTTAAATCTAATATTTGAAATAAAATATCTCGAGTTTCAACTTTGGTCGCAAAATGCTTTCAGCATACCCAGTTGTATAAAATATATCATTTAAACTATATATGTGATAAACCAGCACGCTGAACTTTTCTACAAATTCATAGTTTTTACCGTACTACGACATAAATTCCGTATATTTACGCATTTTTGTGCATCGTGTAGAACATGAAAGAGAAATATTTTTAAAATAACAAGATATAAACATTCTTTGATTTGGGATATGAGCTCAAAACCCTAATTTAATAACGAACCTCATGGTTGGTTCTCGCATAGCAATGAGAACCTTGTGCTAGGATACTACGTTCTACACTTTTCGCCCAAACTCGTGATTGCACTTGAACGTTTTGTTTGTGATGTATCGTTTATTAACTGGAACGGTGAAATGAAAATAATTTAAATATACTCTTTTTCCTGAAAGGGGAATCGAATGCACAACCATCGTTTTACAGTCAGAGTGCGCCACGATGGCCTCATGTTTGTAATAAATATAAAATTATTACATTACTCAAGCTTTGAAAATGTTTCTCTATTTCCATATAATTTGATATTTTATTATAAATACTCACACGCATCCTGCGCGCTCCAACAATGCTCGGGTAATTTGTTCGGCTAAAATATTTGCAGCGAGCCACTAAAGCCTTGGACGATGGCATTAGGCTGCCTGCTGCGGTATAAATTGTGTAATCTAACTATACTAGTAGCTGAAAATATTGTTAATACCACACCATCGTAGGTAGTGTCTGACTACAGGCCGGTAGTTGTGGGTACGATTCCACTCGCAAAAAATGTTTTTACTGTAAATAATATGTAGTAAATAATATTTATTTGTTCAATGTCATAATAAAATGTAGCTTATCAGGTTTCAGCGTCTCGAGAACGAGTGTTTTGACATTTAACTCTATCTGCCTAAAACATTAAGAGTTAATAAGCTCTGATAGTATCGACATATGAGTATAGTACATTTAAAGAGTTCTTCTAAATGTCTGCTTAATACAAATAATTATGATTCTGATTTCATTAAACATTGTTATTCGGATAGGACGAGGAACATCTTGGATGTTATGTCAACAAGAGTTAATTGTACCGCTTTAGTAGCAGCTTTACGTTAAAATGAGTTTTATTTTAAAGGCCATTTCATTGAAAGTGATTGCGTTAGATAAGGAGGCGAGAGCGGCCGAGATCACATTACTCAGCTGCCCTCTTCGCGTCAAAAGAGTTCACTCCCTATTCACTGGACCTGCTTTATTTGAAAGTCTTTTAAAATATTTCATTCAATCTTTGAATGAATCTTAATTTAGAAAGTAACTCGATGGAAATGTTTTTTTGTGGTTTACTCTATAAAGATGTAGCCATGAGTTGTTAAGTGAATGTGTTTTTATCACTTTATCTACTGCCTAAAAGGTTGAGGGTTAACTTATTTTTTAACACTCTTACTGTTAAGAGAAGGCAAACGTATAGTATTTAATCCTTTCGTTCTTGATTTTCTGACTACTTTACACAATTTTCAAGTATATATGTATCCTTACATACATGAAAAACAAAATCATTTTTGAAAAATATATATTTTTTTTTCAAGTACCCAGCACACATCCATATAGTATATACGAGAACTATACACTGAAATTTTCGTATTTCGCCGCGATAGCATCTATTTACTCTGTAACAGCCATTACACAGTGTTATGATGGAGCCCGCTCGCTGTACGAATAGATGCGTTTAATTATATCGCGTCAATAAATTATAAGAAACATGGCGCCATTGGCTCCTAATTGTACTATCCAGCTACCGACGTAGAAATTAATACTCCGCCGTAAATTGACTTATGCGCTAGTAATAGAATACGGGCAGATATGAACAACCTCCTGCCTGGCGGTGGGACGCCTCTGTGAATTGATTATGGTGGTGGAAAGGATAGATTTATAAGGTTTTTCTTTGTTTTTATATATCTTCCTTTGTATACAATCGTACTATATGTGAGGTTATCGATTATTGGTTTTATATCGTGACAATGAAACTGATTTGACTGAAAAAATTATCATTTTTTTATTTAACCAACGTAAAGAAAGTAAACGTTACAAAGTAATCTAGGATTAAGAAGGACTTTTCAAAAAATGTTAAGTTACACCATTTTCATTCTGAGGATTGGAAATATTCCTATGTATTTCTGTATTTTATTTAATTGATTTAAATATTAAAATATAGCATACAATATATAATCTACTTTATATATTATTGATTAATTATATTCTAAATCACTCTCACTCATTATCATTTTGATATACGTGAAGTAAAGTAAATACTATCTCTTTATCGTATCAAATTTCAATTAAAACTAAATATTTAAGAAAATTCCCATTTGAATGTTTCACGTTGCAACATTTCAACTTAAGTCAATAATACAGGCTATAGAGGTTCCAGAACTCGCTTAAATCGCGGTGAGGCATTCCAGTGTATTACGGAATTATACGTAAATTGCTCTTTCGAGGCAATTACACGAGTTTCAACGAGTTTTGTTTTAAAAAGGGATGTTCATTGAAAATAAGTGAGGACGATAAGAAGTTAAATTGCGATCAGAGAGATTTTATCGAACATTTTGGTTTTGGAGACTTCAAATGGTTTTAGAAAATGTATTATTGTTGTTCGTTTTCTTTGCTCTGGCGCCTAAGACAAAGAGCGACGTTGAATTTAGCCTTTCAACACCTAATTTTTAGGTTTTGGGTGGAAAATGGGAAACAAAGCGGGAAGTGGCAAAGACAAAAAAATATATATTGTCTGCTAGTTGCATGAGGCCGAGGCGCGCAGTTGGACAACCTTTGACTGTAAACGCGATGGTTGTGGGTTCTAGAAACTTGGGGGAATTATTAAATACAATTTTTATTTCCCCATAGTCCCGCAATTTTAAAAATAGATTATGGAGTGACTATACACTTCTGTCTCTGACTACTTGTCTATGCGGTAAAAAACGTGAAGCTGCTGATACTCTAAGATTCATTTAATTTAATATTCCAAATAAAACGAATCAAAACAAATCATTTATTTTTTACGATTCAACTATGAGAGATATCTAAAATGCGTTCTGGCTCCAACAATACAAATAAAGAAAATCGTAATGTCTGTTTGTAATATTAAAATAACTTGTATAGACATGTTATGTATTGTATATGTACAGAGAACCTACCGAGTGTATTCGTACATAAATATTACTAAATGCATATGTGCTCGTATGTATACAAGGTAGGTACCTAAATATATCAATATATCATTTTTAAAATTTTTGTCCGTCTGTCTATCTGTTTTCACTAGTCCCTGGAACGGCTGGGACGATTTTGAAGGAACTCTCACTGACGGACAGTTATTATATTTTTGTATTTCTACGCAAACGAGGTCATGCGCGCAGCTAGTCAAAAATATAATAAAGAATCATTTTTCTTATAGTTTAGTTACCTTGACAACTAGCGGTCCACATTTGACCTTTCGCTTTTAGACTTTAATAACTAATTTCTAACTTAAAAGGTCACGGCCATTGAAATTCGTAATCTCTTTTAGATACTTTCGGGAGGCGGACTTACCATAAAAATTTTTCAAGTGCTTCTCCAAGTAAATTTACGGACCAACCAATTTTGTTTTAAAATGTATTGAAACCATTCGTGGCTTGTGAGTACAAAGTGAGTTGTGGGTTCGATTCCCACTCGAAGAATTTAAATATTTAATTTTATTTCCTTTGTCCTGCCGTCGAGGCAAAACGCAGCGTTGAGTACCGCTACTTACCAGGCAATATCTTCAGAATTAGGTGGCAAATAGGAAACGGAATGTCTGAACAGTAGGTTCCCTCTTAATAAATTTCCTTCCCGCTGTGTGCGGGATACAGCGTAAAGCTAAAAAAATATCACCAGCTATCATTCTCCATTTTCCGTTTCAAGCGTAGTATTTTTTTCTGTTTTGTAGATAAAATGTATGTAGATTCCAACAAAAACAATGGAAACAACCCTATTAGTTTTACCACTAAAACAGACGGTAATGCATGATATGTTGACATACGAGATTCTTCGAAGTAGCTGGTAAGAGATCGACTTAAGTTTTTTCAATCTTGAACGTATAGGCCTCTAAATCTAGTAGTAAAGAACGTTTGGATCTTGAGACGTGTGAGTTTAGGTTCAAAGTTTTAAACGTTTTTCGAACAATATTTTTAATATCATTATTAAGTGAATGAGCTGGCAACCAGCGTCAACTGTATTTACTGACTGTTTCTAAGAATGAAAATAGTTAAATACAAGATACAGTTGTCTTTGCAAATAAAACGTTACTTGTTTAAGTATTGCTTCACCAGCACTTCGCGAGACGACGCGCCACGAGCCACGCGTCGTCATATATTCCTTTTTCGCAATCGTTGATATTTCCTACTGTATATGAAATATTCTTATTTTTCTTATTAAGTCTATTTTACTTTTAAATTCCGATTTGCTAGATTGACTATGTTTGAAGAAGCTATTTAAGGAAGTTGTACGTGAAATAATATTCAATAAGTATAGTTCAAACCAGTACCTATGTAAATAAAGTTCATTAATTTAATCATATGCGTGTTATTGTTTATTTTATATCTCTATCTCTAATAAATAAATAAATTTTCTGATGTCTGTCGTTATGAACACCATTAAAAATATATATATATATATATATATTTAATAGTTAGTTTCACAGTCTTATAATACGAAAAAAAAAGTTCTTAAAAAACGTATAAATGTATGAAAATGTATATATAAAAATTTGAAAGCGATGAGACTCAAACCCGCGACTCATGGATACTTTCCAAGTGCTATAATCGCTAAGCCGAACCTAACGTTACTTACGTTTTACATTTTTTTTTAAATGTTTTATTTATTACTAAATACTTGAAAAATATTAGCATTGAATGTTACATTCATTTAATTTTTTTTTCATATTACGTACTTATTTTAGTAGACAAAGGAAACATGTAAATAAGCCTGAAAGTTTTGAACGATGCTAATTATATTTGCAATTTATCATTATATTATAAGAAGATTGTATATTGAATATACATGTTAAAACAATATTCTGATATGATTGGTAGTAAAATTAGTAAATATTATATTATTTGATATTTTATGTACTTTATGCGATTTCTCTGATTTTGATCAACCGCCACTTACTTGAACTCAGGTAAAATTTCTTCATAAACGAAGGTGTACACACAACATAGGTCTACGGTTGGGAAAGATCGTGAAGCTTAAGACCATAAACAAGAAAAGACACGTTTAGAAAACGTATAAGAATTGGAATGCAGTGGAATTCGTAACTCGTTCCTCTTGAGCACCTCCCAAGATGGCGTTGGTACGTATAGTGAATAACACTTTAAAATGTTAAAATTTTAAACAATAAATTCATCACTTGAAGCAATGAATACAGTATAATTCATCTTCTGCATCATTTCTGTATTTATAAATGATTTTTGAATGTAGTTAATTTGTATTAATCTAAAAACTACTTATTATTTTCTGACCCAATAAAACAATATTATATAGAGTTTTGGCTATATTAATTCTGTAAACCGCTTTATTTATATGTGCGTAATAAATATTTAGATTCTAATTAGTAGTTAATAATGAATGTATTTTATTATATCATTCGTTATCTGATGTGGCACTGAAATAGGATATGTTTTTAACTATCTAATTATTATTCATAAAGTTCATTTACATAGCAAACATTTGTATATTATTTAGTCATATTTGAATAGAATAATCAAGTTTATTAGAAATCAATTCTGTTTTATTCGTAACATTGTGTTTTCATATAAAATATTTGAATAGATGAGTACATAATTTGAGTTGTTCTAGTTTATTTTCGTTATTTAAATACTTCATTGAATACTTAAAGCCGTTCTGGTGAAGTTGGATATCGTATGGATTGGATTGTATTGTAAACGCCATGGTTATCGATTCGATTTCTACTCGGGGAAATGATATATTCATTTTTCCGCTTGGTTATTTCAGACGTTAGTTCCGCCTTGTACGGACAAGCGATGATCTTGATTTTAGGCAAGAGTCTTGACACTAGAATCTCTGTGACTATCCTGCTATGCTGGTTATGGAATTACTTATCATTCATATTCTGTGAGTACGCCAAAGATGCGTTAAAAATTTTGTGGTTAGAAATCGTTACATCTTTTTCTTCATAGATTCTGTTTCTCTGAAACTTCATATTGTGTCTAATGTCGTAACTACTGTATGAAGAACCTTCTTATTGGAAGAACCTTCTTAGCATTCCATGAATTCACAGGACGTCGTTGCTTTAAGAGGAAATGGGAGCAGTGCCTTTACGCTCATCTTTACTGTCTAAATTCTTCTCTCTACGTAACCAAATATGAATAGAGACTAGTACTAACAAACTTAATTAGAATATTCGATTTATTCACAAACTTTCAAACATTTCATTTTGTATTGAATTGGGTTAATTTGCAAAATAGAAACAATGTATTCATACATATTCTGATAATTGAGTACAGAACGGCGAATCAACGTGATTAACAATATTCACCGCGAGCGCGCGCTAGATTTGCTCTACTGACATTTTTTATATTCACAAATTGATGAATGCATGTTGAATAGAAAAATTATTTATAAATTTTCGCAACTTTTTAGATAAATTAAACCAATTTTAGATTTTATGTTTAAAAGCAATAGAAAAATTTATATTTTTGAATATGTATTCATAATTGCTAAAACTACTCTTACTGTTTTTATCTGTAGGTTATTTTCGTATAATTTTACCTATAGTTCATTTTTGACCTAAAACTAATAATTATATACGAAATATCAAAAATAAATGCCTGCGGATCCATTAATGATACATGAACTAATATTTCAAACGATTAATTATATAAAAAATATTAAACCAGTAAAATATGTTAGCGTTATAGATTTTCATTACAAAAATTAATTATGAGAATCCCTTCAATTTAGTCATCTTTACCATAACATTTTTGACATTTGCGCTACTAACGCTTTTGCCGCATCTAACTGTGTAATTAGTTAGAAGTACTCATAATTCCTATTTACCTGTCTATCATACAATAAGAGCGTAGTTTTTTGTTTACGCTGCAAGAGAAAGCTTAAATAAAAATCTAAAATTTGTAGACGACGAGATTCACGTGTATTTTCAAAGGTTAATTAGAACTGCAAATGAACTGTCTGACTTGTTGTTGTTGGAAAAACATAGTAAGTCGCTACGTAGCGGAGATTCTGCATCATATGTACATAGAAGCGCACAACATACGTGAATGCAATGATGGTCAAGAATAACTGAACATGGTAAAAAAATCCCACCTTATAGCAAAAAAAGTTGAAATTAATATTTTGTAATTATTTATTTTTCGAAAAGAGAAGTTGCCCCCTGGTCAAAGCCAGTCAACAATTTGGAAAACTTGATATAGTAATATTAAGAGACGAATATAAATTAATATTGTATAATAATATGTCAATATATGAATTAACGAGTAGTATTATTGGTATTATTTAAGTAATTTTGGTTGCAGATACCTGCGAGTGTGAACACGAGCGTGACGTAGCGGGCAAGCTCCAAGAGCATCAAAGGTGCAAAGTGGAGAAGTTTAAGTAAAGTTAGAAGGTACAAAGGAGAAGAGATATGTTTAATACTCCATAATAATAGCGTCACCTACAAAATCATACAACTGTTATGCCATAACAACTTTAATTGTCCATTTGAGCGTGTCAGTCTTTTTCATGACATTAAATAATATTATTTAACTTTGTTCAAATAACTTTTCCTGGCTGCATCTGCAATAACAGAGCTGTAAAGTGTAACAATCAATTTGGTCCTTCGAGCCGGATGCAGATGCAAAAGCACAATTAGTTCAACTAGCAGCGCGTTTATAGGGAAATTTCCTTAACTAACAAGTAACGAACTAGACGACGGCGCTTCCTGCTTTTGATTTAGATTGCTCTTAGACTACGTGATAATCATGTATTTTAGAAATTTCACTTTAAATGTTATATAATATGTTTGCGTCTGTGTATTTACTGAATTATATGAGATGTTTCATTTTTTTATAAAATGTATAACAATACCTTATTAATACCTTGATCAAACACATTAAAATATATTGGATGAAACTGCGAATTAAACAAACACAAGTTCACACCTTGTATTACTGAGTAAATAATAGTTTTTAAATACAAACATTTTCTTATTCTATCCAACAATCATCGTGCGTGCAAAATACAGTCTCTATCGCAGTGACGTTGAAAATTAAAATAATATGTTCAACATTACTATTCTATATATTAGGGGCATGTTTCCTTCAAGTATTTTATTTTTGTTCACTGCACGTATACTGTAGTCTTGTATATGGGCAGCGAACAAAAAGAACAAGAAAAGAACGAGCTAAGTTGTATAGCAATATATTCTCATGTTATTCAAAATCTTCAACACGAAGCTAACAAGCACAATGAGCTCGTTCTACAGAATTATCCGGATGTGAGTTTCAAGTAAAAATATATTATAACATTTTATTTTCTTCGTAGTTTTTGAATTGTGGTCTTTTTTCATTGTGGTGTAAAATATTCGTTATTGTAAGGTTTAAAATACTTAATACTAGTCTTCGGTTATATTTTTTTACAAAATATTGATATTCTTCTCCTTCTATTGATATATTACTTTATAAAATTATATGTAGTATATATACCTTCAAATATTCACCAAACAGCATGACATTAATTAATTAATTCATTACATATAAACAGTTAATTTATTTGTGGCTAATTGGTAAAGTCCATTAGTAAAAAATCGCTACAATATAAAAATGTTACTAGCTATGCGGACACTCTGTCGTCCCGTCCAAACAGACACTTACACCCATTTCATATTTACGAGTCTATATCCATTTCATATTTTCCATTTACGTGTCCTTAACTTGCCTTTGAATAAGTCAATCATACTTATTCTTCCATTAGCTCCGTTTTATACAAGAAAATTTGTTTATTTTCCGATAGTATATATTTAAGTCAGCACACGCTTGTTTTCATTCCGTCTTGCACTATCTGCACAAGTATGTCAAGGAGGTCAAATTATACGGAAAAGCCTTTATTCTCTTGCTTTTCTCCTTAGAAAGCCTGATCAGTGTAAATATACAAGAACATATGCAAAGGACTCTGCCCTTAGCTTAAAAAGTAACTTTTTTGCCTCTACTTGAACACTTCATATTAACACTGCACTGCATATCTTATGTGTGATTTCTAGGTGTAAAAATTAGTGAAGGAAATAAATTATAATAAGTATTTTATTCGTCGAACATATATTTACTTTAGTATGATAAATAGTGTCTATCCAAACTCATCTAACATTTACAAAGTCATCAAATACTAAAAACAAGGACAAAAAATAAACGCTGTACAAAGTTACACTTAAGAAAAGGAAGTTCTTAGCGAGTTGTGAACAATGTTGACTAGAGGAGATTCGGAGGCGCGGGACTTTTTGTTGCACTGCTCTCGTAATTGTAACTGTCGATTAACTGTACCTTACTTGTAAATTAAGACTTTTTTTTATTTTTACGAAAATATCAGAACTTATTTAATTTTTTCTGATTGATTAGTAATTTATAATTTATTTTATTTATTTATACATTGTATAATGGCCTGGATGGGCAGCGTGACAGTGTCTTGAAAAAGACATTTAAAGAAAACGTATAAGCGTATAAGAATTTCGACGCAGCGTGTAGTAGAACATATGGCTCAGTGGTGAGAGCGCCTGAACGGTACTCAGGAGGCGCGGGTTCGAATCCCGCTGCGTTCAAATTTTTACACGTTTTCTTTAAATGTCTTTTTTCAATTTTCCAAAGTGTGAAATAACACATTACCCTGCTATACGGATAAAGAAATCACTACAGACACCGATCTGTACCCTTTACTTATTATTATTTGGTAATCAGTACTTACGTTAACATAAATAGTTAACTCGGAACTAAAACAAGTTATTTCTAGGCGTTCTCGTCGCGAGATCATGGAAGCCTGAGCCATTCTCGTAGCCTCGACTCGTGCGATTGAAGAGGATCAATTTTTAATGGGTATTCCCACATAGCCCGTCCAAGTCACCATAACAAGTTGCCTCTAAAGGCTATCTTTAGGCTTAGTACTACATAGTCACTTGACTATCTTTTTTAATTCCTTTCGAAAATTTATACTATTTACATAAATTACAAATGTAAATATGTGTCCCGTTGGGGATTCGAATTGCTAACTCTTACTCCGGGAAGCGTCACGTAATGAAAATAAAAACTCATTTCGTAATATCGTTCAGTTGTAAACTTTAACTTATATTTATTACGTGCAAATTATATGGACATATTTAAATTCCCTACAGAGCTTATAATGTTGAAATTCTTCATGCTTCGCTTGTAATGATAGCTTTATTTTGTAGTTTATATAATTTATTACAACATAATGTTATTTTAAACTGTTAATAATTACCTGACTGTATTAAAGATGGTTCTGGTATCAATCCCCATTTTTGTTTCAGCGTTACGTGTTTTCCTGCATAACAACATAGAAGGACCCTAGCTAGTGTCAAGGAAGAACAGAAATCAAGTAACCCACGTACCACGTTCTTGGTACAAGTTATAAAAAAAAAAATCTTTTCCTGATTTTCCTATCGATGCGTGGCCTTAGATAGGATCATACAAGCCAAAATGTCGGCAAACAAGACGAGGGAAGGAGAACAGCATGTCTTATGATTATTATCATGTCGTCGATTATTAGTAGCATTAGCATGTCTTATTATCATTTAGCGGCCCGCTTGTGCCTAGCCACATAAACTATTTAATTATAGATGTCTTGTTATAATGCCAACTCAAACATAAGAAATTTTTGAAAAATAAAGCAGTTTAGTCCTGGCTTATCTTATGACAAAATTCATTATTTCATTCAGTACTACTGATCCAGATCCAGGGGCCAAGATTTTTTATACAAACTTTTAATCGAAATTGGATGATTTTCGAAAAAAGTACCTCGTTATCGACCTTGGATGTTCAACTATTTTCTTTTTGAATTTCATTCGAATCGGGCCGATAAATTAGTGAAAGCGTAACAGACAAACAAACATTCACATTTATAATATCAGTATGGATCACCTTTCAAGCAAACACATGAGAAAAAAAATATAAGAAGACATTTAATAAGATTTGATGCTTTTCCTAAGATTTAGTTGTACAAAGTAACCGTTCACACTTGCTAAAGTAAACAATGGAGGGTGAAGCGGAGATGCAGCTCCCGGCATCCGACAGAAGTTGTTGGTTCACGCTCAAGTATTCATTCAAAAGAACACAACTCAGCTCTTTGTCCTAAATCCTCGACTTTAGTACGAGTCTTTATAACAATAGGTATTTAGATCGTCTTAAAACATTGTTATAGCTTTGGAGAAATAAATTATAATTTGTTTACGTGTTTTATGAACAACAGAATGTTCTGTCGTCGAGGTCATTGTGACGCAGTGTGACAGCGTCTGAATGTAAGCTTCATGTTCGTGGGTTCGATTATCACTCGGATAATGTTTATATATTATTTTTATTTCTCTATTATGGTATCTAAAAAAAAGCATGACGTTAAGTGTTAACTTAACATGAAACGCCTCTATATAGGAAGGGCAGAAAGTGAAACTTTGACACTAGATTCTCTCTAACTTATCTGCTGATTTTTCTTGTTCAAAATAAATTTAGAGTTTGGTGTCACTATTTTGCATATAATAATATAATACTTAATGTACGGACAGCAAGCTAGAAAAGGAATCAATAAAATATCTAAATTTATTAATAAAATGTAAGTTTATAAGAAAAAAGTATATAAATACTTTTAAGCTTACTTCATAAAAGTAATACCGTAGAGTCAATTTAAAAGTAATTACAGTGAAGTATTCAATAGCGCTCTACAGTATAGCGCTCTACAGCATCTGCGTCGAGCCTTGAGTGGAGAAATAATACTGGTTGTTATAATTCTTCATAAAATTACTTCAACATAAGTATCAATATAAGCACATCTTGTTTGCCCTTTCTATTATATTAGTCTTTTACAAAATATCGCAAAAATATCTAAGAAATTATAGATATAGATAATTTAGCCTAGTGTATAAAAGATAATTTTGTATTTATTATGTATTCAGCATTCTAATTACAAATTTAAATATTAAAATTTGAACATTTAGTATTTTGTGGTGGAACTCAACACCGCGCTTCGTATTTTCGTAGCGGAAAAAATAAAAATATTTTAATAGTATAATTTCTCCGAATGAGAGTTACACCAACAGTCTGTGTGTTTACGCACTGTGCTGTTGTGATTTGTGAGTTTGATGCAGTCGGTGTCGCAGTGAACTGCAATGGTCATACATATAACAATACGCAAACGTTAATTTACATAATATTTATTAAAAAGTAGCATATTTTTTTATTTTTATTCAAAGAGTAAGCTTGTCTTGTTTTCTCCATACAACGTGACATTCGTAAAGTAATTTATTCAAGTTCTAAAGAATTGAAGTGTCAGAAACTTTTCTCACTTTTTACAGTATAACGATGTCATCATAACGCTACTATTTCGCGATGTAAGCCAGCATCCGTTAGAATGGTTTAACAGCGCTTTGCTTACGAATCGATGCCAACTATGTATGTATGAGATACGACGACTCACCTTATTAGGTTTACATGTAGATGCATTTAGCGTAAAGAGGTGTAAATATAATTTAAAATCTGAAATATGTAATGTTTTATTTTGCCTTAATATTTAATTTGATAGATGTTTATCAGAGTCGACATCTGACTGTAAATTTTATTGGTTGTGGATTCGATTTCCACTCGCGACAATAATCATATTTAAAATATTTTCTATTCTTAGCTCTAGCACCTTAGTGCATATGATGACCTTGCGCCTTGGTGCAGGAATATCGAACACAGTGTCTTGTATAATGTGAAGTTTTTTGGTGACAATTGTAATTGTAGTTTTTGAATAAATGGTAATGAAATGGTCAAAAAGTGCCCATAGACTTAGGCTATGAAACGTTAAGTATTATGTTAGTGTTAAGTGTTTGCTTTTAAAACGTTTTTAACATATAATAACATTAAATATATACTTTGCTCAGCTCTTCCCGCCATGCAGAGCATAGAGGCGGTTCCTAGTTATTTTCATACGTCAACGGACTTGCGACTTCAACGGAGTGTTAAGACACTAGGTTCTCTTTGACTACCCACGTTAAGCTACTATATTATACACTCAATATAAACAAATAACATATTTAAAACTCCATGAAACTCCATTAATCTGAACACTAAAACCGATGACGTATAAAGAGGTCATACCTTTTAGTGTTTGCAGTTTCATAGACCATATAAATAGTTATAATACCATCATAAGTGCGTGACGGCAGTAAACCGGCGGCCGCAAGCTTTATAGACGCCGCGGATAATGCGCCGGTGACAATTCCCACTATCGAATTAAACTCGGGGCGTAAATCGTCAAAATCGTATCAAATAGTTTATAGATCTCGAAGGGTTTTACATTTGAGTCCGGAATGTTCGATGCTCAGATAATGGGAGGGTCTGCGGAGATAACGACCGTGTGCTGATTACTTATGTTTAATATGAGTGCGGTTGGGGCTATTATTTGGTAAATTTATGTTCTTAACGATATCTGTGACTAAACTACTAAGTATTGAAAATAACTTGCGTAATAAAACGGGTATATTCTTACTTACAATAAAAATATTTGAGTTTCACGTTAAATTAGTCACATGTCAGTTTTGCTATAAACATACATAAAATTTAAGTAACAAATTTCTCTTATAATATTTACTTATATAGCATTTAATTATTCAAAAGCAAAATGAATCATGCATACGTCTCTTTGTACTCTACTCGCTTCATTTAAAGATAAATTGCGGTTCAAATACCTCAAAATAGTTGACCAACGTTAATTACAAAACGTCTATACGAATAATTCAAATTACAGTGTAGAATATTAAATATTATAATAGAATAATATAAAATATTATACAAATTTTAAATTAATTGTAATACTCCTGCATTTCACAAAATAAACCAAACTTATAAAGAATGTTCTATTAAACATAAGGAAGTAAATGTTTGTGAATGTAACGAGTGGTCGGAAACTAGACTCGCATGAGACATTGTCTTTGATGAAATTGGTAGAAATATGCTTTTATCATCACCGGACGTAAAACTATTTCATATAGGTATGAATAGATGTAGACTGCCTACTACTTTGTCGGCGTGAAAGTTTTACTAACAAGTTACAATACTAAAATAAAAGTTGTCTAAGTTACTCTCAATTACAACACCTATATTATATATATTCTAGGAATACCAGAGATTAACCGGAATAAACAGATAGATAGACATACAAACAGGCACATATTGTACAAAACCATACATATGTGCCATGTAAGCTCACATATTTTTCCTTTTTCTTTAGCTTCACGCACATAGCAGGGTAGGCAGAGGGCGTTCCCTCTGCCTACCCTGCTAGTGTTAAAACACGCTGTTCGTTTCCCACTTTCCGCCGAGTTCCGGAAGCATTGCGTGTTAAGTGGCAAAAAATAACGCCGCGCTTTGCCACGACACTAGAGCGATGAAAATGGAAATATCAAATATTTCCACTCGTGGAAATCGAACCCACAACCAGTCGCTTTACAGTCACACTTTATGCCTCTGCGCCACGACTGGCCCCTACATATATTTAATAAAAAGCGCTTACTTTAATATTACAAGCAGACACTCCAATTCTATTTATTTGTTTAGATGAGTTGTATATTTACATTCGCTACAAAACCAATACTATACGTAAGTTGTAGGATTTTCAATATAAACAAAGTCCCAGCGGTCAACATATATAATGGATTCCTGAACAATATTTGCATAAGAAACCCATGTATATGTATATGTATATATTTGCCTCGATCACGTCACGGGATGCTGGTCCTCTTACACTGTTTATTATCAAACATGGAACACATCCGGCGGAGGAAACACTACGCGTATGGAGATTATGATAGAAATTTGTGGAAGTATTTTTAAAAACGTTTTGTGTTAGTTAAAATTTTGTAAGTGATAGGATGTACTTTATATGTAGTTTGAAGGAATCGTTTTATATCCCTTTATAAGAAAATTAACGCGTTAACAATAATACATTAGATTTTTAATAAATTTATAAAGTTAATATCCACACCTCACCATAAATTTCACTTACACATTTCAATAAGTGACTTACACTTGTTTCAGTCACGTATTTATTTATACTAGATACGGAAAGGACACTTAAAAATATTATAAATATGTTGATAACAATCAAGAAATTAGTTTGAATTAAAAAGCATATTACATTTACCACTACAATTCAATTTGTAATATAACCATGATGTACGATTTGTACACGTCAATGGTACTCCAGACGTGCGCAGTGTGTCTCGACACCGCGTACTCGAGCACTCGAGCTCGGGGAGACGTTACTGCGATCAGATGACCCTTTCACACATTTACACATATTTGACCCACAGCAAAAGTTATAATTAAAACTATCTTTGAACTATCTTACAATACATTGTCTGTTTAGAAGAAGCTGAAATAAAGAACAATCTTTTTTTCAGCCAGCAATGTATAACAAATAAGACGAAAGAATCGTATGTAAGTATCAAATTGAAATACACCAATGCTATATCGTTACAGAGCGAGGTGCTGCCAAGAACGCTTCAGTGGTATATTTGCAACTGACAGACAGACATATATACATACATACATAAATTAAGGATCCGAACACATACATGATTAATGAATCAAGTTGCAGTCAGATTTAATCAATAATTATTCATGAAAGCATCAATTTATTACTGATGTCTAAAGTTTATTATTATCTGCCCACCATTCGTGGCTGCATTTAATGTACTAGGTATCTAAGTGTCTTAACAAGCTTTTTATTAACTTGCAGTCTATGTATGCTTGTTCGGGCGATATCTTTAAAATATATTTTTGACAATTTTCATATTTATAATGCTTGGACAAGCTGCTTGAGGTGCGAGTTCTAACCTCGCTACGTTATTTTTACAAGAAACTGCAATATATCCCAATCGTAATAATATACTTTATACCTCCACATCATTGATATATTTTACAGCATTTTTTAGAAAACTAGGCTTTTTAAGAGAAACTTTTTTAGTAGTTGTACATAAAAATACGTGTATATTGTTAACAGAAACGTCACTATTTCACACCAGGACCAATACAAAATACCGAGTGTGAGCCTTTTACCGAGTGTATACTGGCACAAATTATTAAAGTATTTTTCTATATATCTTATTTTTTTAATATCATACTGTATCCCGCACACAGCGGGGTAGGCAGAGGAAACCTAGTGTTAATATACTCCGTCCTCCATTTTGATTGTGTATTAAGTGGGGTAACTTAACGCCGCGCTTTGATATCGAGGGTAACCAGAGCGAAGAAAATGGAAATGTTAAAATCATATCTAATGTAATATTTATTTAAAGTACACTTTATTCAATTAAACTTTTGCAAGCACTTTTCGATTGTCGAATGAACATAAAGCTATCATATAATCAATCAACCAAGATTTAAAAAAAAACAACATCAATATAACACTCGAAACCCGAGTGGAATTGAACCTGTAATCTGTGCGTGTACATCTAGGGCATACTCAAACTGCACCATGATGCCTTCGTATGAAATTTTGTGATAAGTAATAAAGTATAGATTTTATAAAGGAATAATTCAAAAGACTAAGTTGGTCTCGAACCGCTATCGTGAAATACTGCGAACTTTAGTACAACAATGCGGCGTGCTTTATGCTCTTGTCAGAACTTTAAACGCTATGATCTAGAGTACTTTGCTTGTATTAAATATTAAAAGTAAGAAAAACATTTACGTAATTCCTCATTGCGGTACAGTTGCGATGGGAGTTGGTAATACGCGGTGGTTCTGGGTTTGAATGGGCTTGCTTAGAATATTAATATAGGGTTACAATAAAGAAATATGTTGTATAAGCGTTAAAGTAAGTTGTAGCCAGTTGTGGCGCAGTGGCACAAATTGTGACTGTAAAGCGACTGGTTGTGGGTTCGATTCCCACTCGAGGAGTGGAAATATTTAATATTTCCATTTCCTTCGCCCTGGTATCGAGGCAAAGCGCGGCGTTAAGTTCCGCTACTTAACACACAATGCCTCCGAATTCGGCGGAAAGTGGGGAATGGAGTGTCTTAACACTAGGTTCCCTCTGCCTACAGTGCTGTGTGTGGGATACAGTGTGAAGATGAAGCGTTAAAAGAATTTCGATGTAGAACGCATGGCTAAGCGATCGGCGCACTCGGTTGGTTTCCAAGAGACGTTGTTTTAAACCCTGTTGCATTATACATTTCTTACAAATAATAGGCTCTCTCTGGTCTGGGTGTTTTACAAGTGTTGCGAGGTAAGTGAACTCGATTGTCCGATGGCCCTGGTGTTGAGTACAATTAACAAAAGTACATCTCGTCTTCGATTTGCTGTGTCAACATAATGAAAACTAAATGAACAGAATATGTACTCACATTTAAGTAGTAAATTTTTACTTTTATAATATTTACTACGTTTTATTTATTTTTACTACGTTTTATTTATTTTAAATAATAATTTGAACAGATCCGTAAACCTAATTACAGCGTATATATATTAAAAAAAATACTTTTCAAACATAATCTTAAATTATATATTGTTTTTAAACGACAAACACGCCACTCGACCTGCATTTCTCAATCAAACGAAGGGTGGAGAATGAAGTGAAGTAAATTTAAGCACTAGTTTCCATTTGACTACTATAAGAGAGAATCCATTAATAACCTCTGCTATTATATGCAGGGAGTTACGCATGAAAATCATGGAGCTAAGAAATATCCCACAAAACTAATCAGCAACTAATTAAACGTTAACCAATGAACATAACATAAAGAAGTCCATCTCCCAACGCCGTCCAAGTTTCAGAATACCAGATTATGAAATAGTAAGTTTAAACATTCGCTTTAAACTCCACTAAAGTTTGTATTTTAAACGAAAATATTATTCCGAAGTTCCGTCGAGTCCACTCCAAAGCAGCGACCAGTCCGCCGGGCGGGTGATTTATATTATAACTGAGATTTATTTGCTTCCACTAAAAATAGTGTATTTGAATGTTATTTATGGTTTACTTATATCTCTCTATTTCGGTCACTGATCACGCTTGTGTTACTTTGGGCAACAGAAAATCCTTAACTTAGTTGTGAACCTTAATTCTGCATAAGCCTTATTTCTTATCAAAAGTCCTATTGATGTATACTTTCCACTTATTACTGTAAACTATAATTATTATCACATAAAGTATTAATATAACAAATTTAGAAATTAGAGTTTCTTCTTTTTTGAGACCATTATCTAAATAGTACAAAAACGCAATGTATTAAACGCAATAACTACAGTCTTTAAACAAACTTTAGTTGCATATTTAATTAATTTTATTTTTATTTGTACTGAATGACACGTTAAGAAATTGAATAATTTATAAATAATCAATATTAAACCAAAGTCATATAAACAATGAAAAAGGCTTTGATAAAATACCAATAAACCTGTTTGTAACGTTTTTATGCAGTAATTTCTTTAAAAATCCCATAAAAAAACATTTTAAAATCCACTATGTTAGGTCGCGTGTGTCTTTTTACGATATCAATTAATTATGAGTTCCATTTGCATAGCGGACACGTTGCGCGTTCTCACACGTAATGTCATTTCAAGTCTATGTACCTACATAGGGCTAGAATGATTTTTCACAATAAGTTAATGAACTTACTTTTAACTATTATTAGTTACTTTTAATTATTAATTTATAAATTAAATGTAAATGAGCTTTGATATTATAGTTGGATTGTATATAACACTCTCAGTGCTAGGACTTGTTTGTAATCCTTCTATTAGCTTCAACTTCATGCTTTTTCCCATATAATAGGGTAACCAAGTGACCTTAGTATCAAAACTCTGACACGAATTCAAGTAAATGTCGGACGTCTTGAGTGGTGGAACTCAACAATGTACTCCAATTTGTTACCTAAACGGAAAAATGAAAATAATTTAGAAATAATATTCCCCGAGTGGGAAGTGTACTAGCAATCATCGCGTATACAATGAGACCCCATCACACTGTGTCACTGGGGCCTGTAAAAATGACATGTAAACAATAAAAAAGATACAAGTAGAATAAACAGTTTCCATTACACGCTTCTACATACTAAGGCTAATGTCGTAATCGCGTGCGCTCGAGCTGAGGTTATACAGACACGCTATATGAGAATAGGCACTAATACATGTTCTACAAATAACATCAATTTATTGCATTATATTAGTCTTAAAACATTATGGTGCTATTAAGAGGCTGACTGCACGTGGTTTTCGTTATAATCCCGCAGAAAATTTTATAATGCAGTTGTTTTAGCATCAAACTGTATCCCGCTCATAGTAGGGTAGGCAGAGGAAACCTAGTATTAAGACACTCCGTTCCCCATTATCTACCGAATTCGGGAGGCATTAAATGTTGAGTGGTGGAAATCAACGCTGTGCTTTGTCTTATTGACCTGAGTGGAGAAATGTAAATATGTTAAATTTCGATAAATTCTTTGAGTGGGAATCGAAGCCACGACCAATCGCGATTACAGACACACGTTGTCCCCATGCGATACGATAGCTTTAGAAGATTTATAGTAACACGAAAAAAATCCTTTAATTAAAACTTAACGTGTAGTCGATATTTCATATCGTCTACTCGTACACGTTAAGTTTGTTTTCCACCATTGTTTACTTGATAGGAGATAATGAAAGTAAATTTCAGAATATTTTTGTTCTCAGTCTCTGCAAATAGCTCGGGGCCATTAACCAAGGATCGCTGAATCAGGCTAATTCCATTACGTTGCTTTATATCGGCCGTCTAACTACGCCCCATGTAACTATTCTACGTACTACGTACTACTTAAGTTACTACACTAAGCATACATCATTTTATTTATGAAGGAAAAAGGTAATTGTTTTTGTAAATAAAATTAATATAAATTATATTAATTAATATATGTTATATTATTAAATTTTTCCAGTGTATGTGAATTCAAACTCACTTTGTACGTTTTTATCACATTACAACATGTTTTATATTGGACCCCCTAAAATTAATAACAAGTATAATTTTATTAACCTGTTGCTAGAAAGGGAGCTCATCCCTGTGTTAAATAATACGTTTAATGCGTCCCTATAAAACTATAGTACGTTTAGAAGTCGCCATAATAAAATTTTCAAACATATAAATATTTTCTATTTTAAAAGGGGAACCCTATAAAGTTTCACTTAAGTAAAAGTTATATATTAAGCCTTAATTACCTCAAGAATATATTTACTTATTTTAACGTTATAACGTGAATAACGTTATATGAGAAGTCAATAGAAGTTTAAACACAACAATCGCGAACGTAACTCTCGCATCTCAAACATAATTTCGCAACTAAATCTAAACTGCAAAGTAATGTCGTATTAGGCGGGATTACAGCTCACTCGTAATATACCGAATAGAAATCATAATGGTGTACAGTGTACACACGCGTGTACATGTGGGCACACACGCCGCGGCGCGTCGCCTCGTTCAGGACATAAATTATTCAATAACTCTAATATGTATGTAGTTACGGTGAATTTACACAGTACGAACATTTACGTTTGATATAGATATGTATAATTTTGTTTACGAATATAGAAATACTAGCAGTTGTTGGCGGCTTTGCCGGTGGCGCGCTGGGGACAAAGGAAATAAGTTGTAATAAGCGTATAAGAATTTCGATGTAGCGTACGGTTGCCTTAGTGGTCAAAGCGCTTGAATGGTGTCTAAGAGGCACGAGTTTCAAGCCCCTTGCGTTCAAATTTTTATGTTTTCTAAAAAATTATTTTAGTCCTATTTGTAAATAAAAGTATAATATATTTTATTAGTTTTGTCATCAAATACTGCACTATTGTAACATAATCTTCCTTGGTATTATATTCAATCAGCTATATGAATGTTGAAATGTTAGATAATATTCTGTACCCTTGACGATTTGTCTTGCATATGCATAGCATTGTCAGAGAGAATCTAGTATCAAGACATTCCATTTTCCACAGATGTATTTTTTTCCATTTGGATAAAAAAATAAATACTTTTATTTTACAATAATAAAATATAATTTTATTTTTAGAGAAGTTTCATTACAATTTGAGTAATTTCTTGAATGTACTAACTTGAAACTATTATTTTGGAATCAAAAGATGCCAGAAATAGCTTCTATAAGTTTTCTACCTTGCTTGTGTTGTCTTTTCACGTAAACTTGTTTACAACATTTAAATATAGTAATAGATTTCGGGCCCAGATTTTAGTTAAAAATAAAAAAGAGCAAAACAAATAAACTTAACTAAATAATCACATAATGATATATGCAATTATTTTAAGATACACTATGCGTTTATTCCGTTCAGAGCAAACGATATAATAACAATTAAATCTCTTTCCTATCAGTGAGTCATTACGCTACTGTTGAAATATGTTTTTTTAGCTTTATACTATATGTGAATGAATGAATATTAAATTCGTAATTAATTTCTCCGGGTATTGTAACAATACTCTACCTAAAAAAAATGAAAATATATATTAATATTTAAAAATATTAATAAAATATTACTGTGGCTCGTGATTCGTCTCGCGGTTAGGACCTTTATTATTGCTTTCGTAAGTAACTCAAGATCTTTAAGAGATTCAGAGGTAACAGTGCCAAGAAATGTTCAAGTTATAATATATTAAATCCCTTCAGGAGAGTTGACAGCAATTGCAGTATCATAAACTTTTCCGTTGTAATCGACCACAGCTTGTCTTAGGGAAAGCTGAGGTCACGTCTTATTTATCCTCTCGTTACAGCTATCTAATTTGAGAGTCATAACAAGGGGAAAAATAGCTTAGTGGCCCCACCCCGCCACATGCCGTGAATTCCGACCGATCGGCGGACCCGACCGACCAAATATTGAACCCTCCGAGACGCAACGGAACAGTTCACGTATATGATACTTACAATGCCTCAGCAAAAGATCAATTATTAGCTAGCTGTCCGTCCGTAGTCGTCCCTTATTGTTTTATACGAATATTTAATATTATTAGTTACCTTTTACTCTTTATATTTAAATTAGATATTATATTTCTAAGGTACTTGTGACGCTTCTTATATATTATGTTAGATTTGTGATTTATGATTTGCTATTGATTGGTTTGTGAGATCAATATAATTCATCGGGTTGTGAGGCCGATATACGTCATTGATTTGTGCGATCAATATACCTAATTCATCGGGTTGTGAGGCCGATATACGTCATTGATTTGTTCGATTAATATACCTAATTCATCGGGTTGTGAGGCCGATATACGTCATTGATTTATGCGATCAATATACCTAATTCATCGGGTTGTGAGGCCGATATACGTCATTGATTTATGCGATCAATATACCTAATTCATCGGGTTGTGAGGCCGATATACGTCATTGATTTATGCGATCAATATACCTAATTCATCGGGTTGTGAGGCCGATATACGTAATTAGTTTGTGAGATCAATATAATTCATCGGGTTGTGAAGCCGATATACGTCACTGGTTTGTGAGACCAATGAATTCGTCGGGTTATGAAGCCGATATACATTACTGGTTTGTGAGACCAATGAATTCGTCGGGTTGTGAAGCCGATATACGCCACTGGTTTGTGAGACCAATGAATTCGTCGGGTTGTGAAGCCGATATACGTTACTGGTTTGTGAGACCAATGAATTCGTCGGGTTGTTAAGCCGATATACGCCACTGGTTTGTGAGGCCAATGGATTCGTCGGGTTGTTAAGCCGATATACGTTACTGGTTGTGAGACCAATATAATGTAAGTCGCTGGTTTGCATATCAGTTCGAACGCACAACCACACGGTGGCTGTTTGATTTATTTAACCGCACAGCACACGCGTAGCAGTCGTTTGTCAAAGCCAACATTTAAACTTAGTCAAACGTCTCCGACATCAGTTATCAGTTTGCTTTAAGCTTACGGAACCCCGACAATCGTATGCCACGAGTTATACCAATATCCGACTTTGTACAAGTGCTTATGTAACACAAGACAGCATCAAACAAGATACTACAAACTAACATTCATATAGCGGATCACTTTACCAAACGCGTCAGCCTCAGTGATGCCAAGCAGTATCGGGACACCGACATCGGTTATCAAAAAGCTATAAGCTTATTGAACCCACGACAATCGTGTCACAAATTATACCAATGCTGTCGCCGTACGAGCTCCCTCACGGAACGCAAGACAGCGTCAGACACGATACAATTAACCAACACTGCTATAGCGGTTCACTTTACCAAACGCGTCAGCCTCGGTGCTGCTAAAGAACATTAGATCATGTCAACGACATCGGTTATCCGTAAACTACTAGCTCAACAAACCCTGACAATCGTAAAACATTGTATGACGCAGCGTGCTATACATTTAATTATATTCTTTTAATTTTTACCCTTTTTAATACCATCTTGCTATAAAACCTTTATTCTTTAAACGCATCTTATATATTAATAGCTTATTAGTAATTCCTAACCTTTCAATATACCAATACTTTATATTTTTCATAATATTAATGATAATGTAAACTAAAATGCCCATACAACACTATTTAAAGATGGCGGAGCGTCGCGGCATACGCTTTTACTTATAAATATTGTAAATTTGATAAATTTCATAATATAAATAACCTTCCTAACATCGAATACTCTTAATATTATTATTTACCTCATAATATATATTCTTATATTTAATTAGTTATCATTTCATATTCATTTTATGCAAATTTTCTATTAATAATACAAATAAACTTACCAAGAAAATCTTCTTAATTTACAATTATGCATCTTACCAATCATGAATGTCATAAAACTATTATATTTCGATCCTATTGCATTTTATATGTTAAATTTACTAATTAAATATCCACTTCCTTGCATTAAATTCATATTATTTGCAATTTAATTTCAATAATTTCCTAAGCGTCCTTTTATTGCGTCATCCTCCCGCCAAGCTCCATTTCTTTTTTTTCTTTTTCATTTACTATAACCTGCCAGTATGGCATTCAGCCTAC
Source organism: Dryas iulia moderata (assembly GCA_019049465.1). Taxonomy (NCBI): domain Eukaryota; kingdom Metazoa; phylum Arthropoda; class Insecta; order Lepidoptera; family Nymphalidae; genus Dryas; species Dryas iulia. The sequence continues at coordinate 16,033,652 of CM032416.1, forward strand.
ATAACATTTATAAAAATATTAATTACTTTTTTATTAATTATTTAAATATATAAAATAAAATACTATGTTTTTTATTTTTAAATTATTAAATTAAATTAAATTATTCAGTAAAAATATTTTATAAATATTCCTACGTATATTTATGTACAGTATGGATTGTTACATTCAACCCCCTAAATTCTATGAAGTTTATCGGAATAGAATTTACTAAACCTTTAAAATTTATTGCCAACCCCCAGACTTTATACGCTCTATCTTACACTCTCTTTCCCCGATGTGGATACTACTAAAACTGTCAACCCCCTGACCTTACAACCCCCCAACCTGAAGATTCTTAAAACACTGTTAACCTCCTCTGTCTCACTCCATTTCACGGACAACAAATTGTAGGCAAAAGCCCACTTTAAAAGTTTATGGTAAAGCCGTTTTGACCATCCTGGTCACGGCACCAAATTGTAACAATACTCTACCTAAAAAAAATGAAAATATATATTAATATTTAAAAATATTAATAAAATATTACTGTGGCTCGTGATTCGTCTCGCGGTTAGGACCTTTATTATTGCTTTCGTAAGTAACTCAAGATCTTTAAGAGATTCAGAGGTAACAGTGCCAAGAAATGTTCAAGTTATAATATATTAAATCCCTTCAGGAGAGTTGACAGCAATTGCAGTATCATAAACTTTTCCGTTGTGATCGACCACAGCTTGTCTTAGGGAAAGCTGAGGTCACGTCTTATTTATCCTCTCGTTACAGCTATCTAATTTGAGAGTCATAACAAGGGGAAAAATAGCTTAGTGGCCCCACCCCGCCACATGCCGTGAATTCCGACCGATCGGCGGACCCGACCGACCAAATATTGAACCCTCCGAGACGCAACGGAACAGTTCACGTATATGATACTTACAATGCCTCAGCAAAAGATCAATTATTAGCTAGCTGTCCGTCCGTAGTCGTCCCTTATCGTTTTATACGAATATTTAATATTATTAGTTACCTTTTACTCTTTATATTTAAATTAGATATTATATTTCTAAGGTACTTGTTACGCTTCTTATATATTATGTTAGATTTGTGATTAATGATTTGCTATTGATTGGTTTGTGAGATCAATATAATTCATCGGGTTGTGAGGCCGATATACGTCATTGATTTGTGCGATCAATATACCTAATTCATCGGGTTGTGAGGCCGATATACGTCATTGATTTGTTCGATCAATATACCTAATTCATCGGGTTGTGAGTCCGATATACGTCATTGATTTATGCGATCAATATACCTAATTCATCGGGTTGTGAGGCCGATATACGTCATTGATTTATGCGATCAATATACCTAATTCATCGGGTTGTGAGGCCGATATACGTCATTGATTTATGCGATCAATATACCTAATTCATCGGGTTGTGAAGCCGATATACGTTACTGGTTTGTGAGACCAATATAATTCATCGGGTTGTGAAGCCGATATACGTCACTGGTTTGTGAGACCAATGAATTCGTCGGGTTGTGAAGCCGATATACATTACTGGTTTGTGAGACCAATGAATTCGTCGGGTTGTGAAGCCGATATACGCCACTGGTTTGTGAGACCAATGAATTCGTCGGGTTGTGAAGCCGATATACGTTACTGGTTTGTGAGACCAATGAATTCGTCGGGTTGTGAAGCCGATATACGCCACTGGTTTGTGAGACCAATGAATTCGTCGGGTTGTGAAGCCGATATACGTTACTGGTTGTGAGACCAATATAATGTAAGTCGCTGGTTTGCATATCAGTTCGAACGCACAACCACACGGTGGCTGTTTGATTGATTTAACCGCACAGCACACGCGTAGCAGTCGTTTGTCAAAGCCAACATTTAAACTTAGTCAAACGTCTCCAACATCAGTTATCAGTTTGCTTTAAGCTTACGGAACCCCGACAATCGTATGCCACGAGTTATACCAATATCCGACTTTGTACAAGTGCTTATGTAACACAAGACAGCATCAGACAAGATACTACAAACTAACATTCACATAGCGGATCACTTTACCAAACGCGTCAGCCTCAGTGATGCTAAGCAGTATCGGGACACCGACATCGGTTATCAAAAAGCTATAAGCTTATTGAACCCACGACAATCGTGTCACAAATTATACCAATGCTGTCGCCGTACGAGCTCCCTCACGGAACGCAAGACAGCGTCAGACACGATACATTTAACCAACACTGCTATAGCGGTTCACTTTACTAAACGCGTCAGCCTCGGTGCTGCTAAAGAACATTAGATCATGTCAACGACATCGGTTATCCATAAACTACCAGCTCACCAAACCCTGACAATCGTAAAACATTGTATGACGCAGCGTGCTATACATTTAATTATATTCTTTTAAATTTTACCCTTTTAAATACCATCTTGCTATAAAACCTTTATTCTTTAAACGCATCTTATATATTAATAGCTTATTAGTAATTCCTAACCTTTCAATATACCAATACTTTATATTTTTCATAATATTAATGATAATGTAAACTAAAATGCCCATACAACACTATTTAAAGATGGCGGAGCGTCGCGGCATACGCTTTTACTTATAAATATTGTAAATTTGATAAATTTCATAATATAAATAACCTTCCTAACATCGAATACTCTTAATATTATTATTTACCTCATAATATATATTCTTGTATTTAATTAGTTATCATTTCATATTCATTTTATGCAAATTTTCTATTAATAATACAAATAAACCTACCAAGAAAATCTTCATAATTTACAAATATGCATCTTACCAATCTTGAATATCATAAAACTATTACATTTCGATCCCATTGCATTTTATATGTTAAATTTACTAATTAAATATCTACTTCCTTGTATTAAACTCATATTATTTGCAATTTAATTTCAATAATTTCCTAAGCGTCCTTTTATGCGTCATCCTCCCCCAAGCTCCATTTCTTTTTTTTTTCTTTTTCATTAACTATAACCTGCTAGTATGGCATTCAGCCTACATAACATTTATAAAAATATTAATTACTTTTTTATTAATTATTTAAATATATTAAATAAAATAATATTTTTTTTATTATTATTAAATTAAAGTAAATTATATTATTCAGTAAAAATATTTTATAAATATTCCTACATATATTTATGTACAGTATGGATTGTTACAGTATGCGTGGCGCGTGGCGCGCGTGGCGCGTAGTCTCGTAGGTAGTACACCCGACGCTATCTACTGTTTATTATTTAAGCACGGTCAATGGCACTCATTGAGTTATATTCAATTACTTTTTAATGAGCATTTTTAAGGTTCAACCCAGTATATGAGCTTAAAATAATTTATATTTTATATGAAAATTTACTTAAATATAAATTTTGTTGAAATTTATTTGATGTAGATTAAAACGTTTTGATGTTTATTTCACTTATTATATTAATTATATGTGAAATATGATGGAATAAGCTTTAAAGATTTTCTTAATGTTTGTACATTCGTTACTACTAACAACATTATCGTGATGATATTTAATATTTCAATCGGATGTAAGATTGAATTGACAATTGAATAAAAACAAAGACTAGTCAGTGAAGTAGGAGTAGATAAGGTAATCAAAGAAAATATGGCATTGCGAAATCGAGACATTGTGTATTGAATGGTGGAACTCAATGTCGCCCTTTGTGTTCATTAGACACCAAAGCAGAGAAATAAAATTAATTTAAATAATTTCTCATGTAGGAATCCAATCTACGATCAATTGTCAAAGCTTAATGTTACAAATTCACTTTAAAACATATTTGAGTTTTTAGAGAGAACCAAGTATCGGAATTGAATCCCCTGACGACCGTGTTAACAATGAGACGCGACACAGTATCACAATAGCCTCGAAGTTCCTTTTATGTTCCAAAATGCAGAAAAGTGCAGAAGCTTTTTAGAAACAAAACATTTGCTCTCCGGTCCGTGTAGTACGACGGAGACGACGCGAGACGCGAGACGCGCCCCTCAAATATAATCATATAGCATGTTATAACTCAAATAGCTGTACTTTGTACATCGCATTAAACATTCATCGCTCAAGAGAAATGAAAACGAGTGACATTAAAGTATGGCATTTTTAGAATTCAAATGCTACGTACGAGATAAATAGCTATATTGTTTACTTATAGACGTTTATTTCGTTTGAATTTAATAAAGTACATTATTTACAGACACGCTTGTTAAGGTAACATATTCACGGCGTGCAGTCATCTAAGATGGTCATATTAAATTTACATAAATACAATATAGGGGCCCGTCGTGGCGCAGTGGCACAAGCGTGTGACTGTAAACTGCGGGTTCGATTCCCACTCGAGGAGTGGAAATATTTAATATTTCCATTTTCTTCGCTCTGGTGTCGAGGCAAAGCACGGCGTTGAGTTTCGCCACTGGCTATAAAATGCCCTCGAATTTGACGGAAAGTGGGGAACGGAGTGTCTTAACACTAGATTCTCTCTGCCTATCCTGCTGTGTGCGGGATACAGCGTGAAGCTAAAAAAAATACGAAACAATTCGCAGCAAGTTAGAGAGTGTCACTCCGTTTTCAATTGCCCCACATTAGACACTGCGGTCTACTAACTCAAAGCCAGGAAAAATGAAAATAATTTACATTTAATCATTCCTGTGAGCGGGAATAAAACCCACAACCAGCCGTCTACTGTCATACATAGTGGCGCTTCGTCACAATGACTTCCAATAAGACCAAATGTATCGCAAATTTGATTTTCTTTTAAATTTGACTTTAAACATGCTTAAAATATGAAGCTGTTATACAATACAACAGAAATAAAAATTATGACGAGTTTCTAAGATGATGTCCACTCATAGTAAATTATTTAAATTTCAAGATAAAACCTGAGAACATCAAGTATTTTTCGCGTTTCCTAATTTCCTACTTCTCTAACTATGGGCGTACTTCTATTAACATCTTAAAGTATTATTCATACACATAGAAAATTTAAAAAGTCATTTTTGTAAAACATAAAAATTGACGCAGTAAACGTTGCGAGATTCGAACCCCCACTTCTTGGAATCCTCATTTTTTTTCAAGAGGCGAGGCGTCTTTTATACAAGTCTAAGAATATCTTACACCTCTAACTTCTAGTAAGTACTAGTCATTACTTCATTCAAGTATGTATACCAAGTATCCTAGTATACCTAAGCATCTAATCGCATTACCGATATCCTGTTTGCTCTTTATGCGAGCTAAATCAATTCCAATATTGACTCATACGAATTAATTACATTAATGATGTAATAACTAGGTTTTGCTATTTACTCGCGTAATGAGGCTTAAATGTTTAATCTATTGATCATACTATTATACGTGTACGAGTATATTACGTCGATAATAAGTCACTATCTGAACTGAACTTAGTCTATGATAACAACATGCCTAATATACATTTTTAGAAATTGTATAAATTTTAAACGCAATGAGATTCGAACCTGCGCGCCTCTTGCTTTCAAAAAAGTGTAACATTTTATACGTTTTCTAAATGTCTTTTTGATTGTTTTAAGTGTATAAATAATAGGTACTTGAAAATGTTAAAAGTACATGTCTAATATTCAAATTCACTTTCATTTCATGACATTTTAATTTGATACATAGAAATAGCGGGCTGCGGTTTTTTTTTGTATTAGTTTAACATTTTTTAAATGGCTTAGCAGTCAGAATGTTATATGTTACTATACCTATTGTAATAATAATCAGAGTGGTGTCAATGCATAAAAATCTCCAGTAAGATCAATATGGAGAAGAGGTAGGATACGTGTTTACAAAGCTTGCGCGCGCTAGAAGATCTTCCTCTGCTCTCTGTGTATATCGTCTGTCTGACAGAGATGAGACGTAAGTAAGGTAAATTTAGCTGTAAGTTACGTCAACTTCTATCTGAATATTAAATAAAAGAAGAGGATAATGATTTTTCGTTATTGTCTTCATTGGAAACAGACATTTGGATATTCAAAAGATAAGAATTAAATTTAGTTACACAATTTTTTTTGAGAATTATTAAAATGAAGCATTTAAATGTCACTTAAATAGACACGTCAATCAGTTTGTAAGCGTATGTAAACAGCATGTTGATACGCAAGTAACAAGGGTCGTCATTAATTACCCCGCGCGCTCGCCGCCCGCCCGCCTAGGCCGGCCGACCGCCCTCGCCGCCCGCCCGCCTAGGCCGGCCGACCGCCCTCGCCGCCCGCCCGCCTAGGCCGGCCGACCGCCCTCGCCGCCCGCGCCGCCTGTGAGTGTCGCACCGCATTTCACACTATTTATCTTTCCCCGAACATTTTTGCTGCTGACCCTTGCTACTTGTGATAATTAATTTTAGTGTTTATACTACTCTTGGTAAAGGAGCAAGTGCCAAAAATAACCTCTCTATGAAATTGATGTGAAATGTTTCAAATAGCTGTTTATTTTAAAACTCTATGCTCAGGTCTATTATTTGGTGACGTCAGCAAACAGAACCTAATGCCAAGACAGTCTATTTTCCATTTTGTACCAGAGTTTGTAAAATTGCATAAGTAAACGTAATTTCGAAACTCAACACTTTGAATTACCAAAACGAAGGTATTATATTATTTAAATAAATCGAGAATCGAACCCACAACCAATTGCATTTACCGTCGTCCACCGTCGTGTATGATGATCACCTCTAACAATATATAGTAAATTTCAGTATTACAACTAAATGTAGGTAAATCAAGGACGCTACAGCGAGACTAAACCTTAGATCTAGATCTTGACACAAAGCATTTGCATCGAGAATAAGAGACGGTTAATGAGCTCCTTAAATTTAATACAGTAGCTAGTTTAGTTCCACCAAGCGCTGTGCACATATTTGTACTGTGTATTTAGCTTAAATACGAAATGTTAGTTTCGCTCCTTATCGTTTTATAGCAGCTTCACGTTTTTCCCGCTTATATAATCTTAGTCATAGGTAATTATAGTCATAGGTAATCTAGTGTCAAGACACTCCGTCCTTCACTTTCTGCCTGAAATCGAGTCATTGTGTGTCGAGTGGTGGAACTCAACGCGCTTTGTATTTGGTACCAGAACGAAGACATGAAAATTTAAATTCTCCTACGCGGGAATTGAACCCACAATCGCCTTTATAGTTAGAAGCCGTCCCACTGCGCCACGACGGCCCCTATATCGTTTTATGTAGTTTTTTTATGCATTTTTTATTTATATAGATGCGAGAGATCACTCATAGTGATATATCGAAACCCTTGTGATGTACAAAGATGAAATTTACCCTGAAGGTAATATTTAGTTAGTAGACATTCACTAACAACCATTTTGAGGCAGGGCCATATTAAGGTCTCGCAAATTTGTATGAAAATCAGTCATTTTTTTGGCAGTAAGGACAGCTGAATTCATCGTTCTATTACAAACAATGTGTAGTAAACAGTATGACTATAATTTACTTAAGTTATATGATTTCTAGAAATAATCAAATCATACACAAACCCAAAATTTCGAAAAATTTGTAAAAAAATTCTTACTTATTTATTTCCGTATGAGACTTACTTTGATAAATGTATGAATGTTAAATTGTTAAAGGAAGTAATACTACAGGTACATATGTAAATTATACCCGGTTTTTATTTAATTTTTATGAAATAAGAAAGTTGAAAGAAAAAAGAAGAAAGTATCAACGTTTTCAGCTTCGTATTTTTTCTCGTATAGTGTAATTAAAGAAAATATTTTGTCAACCCTCTATTTTACACGTCTTTCCTCATATTAGATTAATTTAGACACTTTTTATAATGTAATCTGCATTATATATAGAAAGTTTCTACAAAGTATGTCGCCCGCTCGTTGTTAGAGACGAGCCATCTAGTGTAAGATATCCAGGTACGAGTATATCGACTTACGTATAAAACTTATCGGCGGGGGGTAATGATGCGACAAATTATGAACGCCTGGAGCTTCCAGCTTAATATATGGCTGACGGCGTACGCACTTTGTTACTTACTTAGGTGTTATTTTAGTTAAAAAATCTTTTAAAAATAAGTTAATTTAATATAAAAAATTAAAACATATATCACTTGTATTTTACACTTATTTATATTAAAAAAATAATAACGTAAATATCTTTTATTTCTCTTTAACGAGCTGAAATTGCTTACTTTGGCTAACTACAAGAGTATGTTAAGTAAAAAAATTAAAACTTTTCAATCTATTTATACAGACGGAGCTTCAAATTCGTACGATGTAGCAGTTATAACAAAATTGCTCTCACTTTCACTTGTAGATTCAAGACAATTAGTATAATATCTAATTACCATAAAAAACCTTTTTAACGTAATATATTGCAACTGCAGTACACCGACAGGCGACAGTCGACAGCGTAGTGCGTGACACAGTAGGTACAGACAGCTCACTCTATTTACAGCGGTTGAATAATATTGACTTTATTAATGATTCAGTTACGTTCAGATCGAACAAAACAATTACCGTGAAGGCTCAGTCAGGCGAGGGCGGGCGTGAGGGCGGGCGCGGGGGCGGGGAGGGAGGAAACTTTATATGAACGCAATGAGTAATTGCTTCCGTTAACTCAAATAACAATTATAATCATAAATAAACAAAGTAATAATATTTAACGATAACGGGTACCTGGTACAGGCATTGAGTACGAAGTTTTGTTATAGTTTTACGTTCGTTTTGTATTTTGTATAAGAAATTATTCTGGGGCCAGTCGTGGCGCAGGGACACGGGCGTGGGACTGTAAACGACTGGTTGTGGGTTCGATTTTCACTCGCAAAGCGCGACGTTAAGTTCCACCACTTAACACGTAATGCCTCCAAATTCGGTGGAAAGTGGAGAACGGAGTGTCTTAACACTAGGTTCCCTCTGCCCCTGCTGCTGTGGGCGGAATGCAGCGAAAGCGAAAAAAATAAGTTTTTTTTCTTGGAAAATGTTTTAGAAAATTGTGTATTTAATTCTTTTAAAATGTAGTAGTTATGATATATCTGCTTCAAGTGCTTGACTATATACTTGGTAGTTTTGGGTTCGATCATTCTAGACGGATCACGGTAAAACAAAGCGCAGCGTGTAACACGTCCACTTACCTTCATATTATGTTCCTATGGGCTGAGAGTGGAGATCTTAATTTCTTATAAAAAGTTATACATTTTAATAATTATTTCGTAACCTAATTAGGTTAAAAATATGTATGATATTTTCGTTAAACTTTACATTTACTAAACTCCTGCACCAGGTACATATGTATACATTAAAAAAGTATTAACAATAAAAATTTTGAAGTACAGTAATGTAAATTTTAAATTTTGAATTGCTTCCTCCTTAATAATAAACTCAGATCAGGTTTTTGATGCTACGTACATATTAAATAAAACAATAAAACCGAGACCGTTTGAATTACAACTGTTGCAGAACTCGTGTAGAATACAGAAACGACAAGATTTGTATATTATTATAATATCAAACCCTTATTAAGAAAAAAAGGGCTTCATACTTATCCCCGGATAGCAGGGTAGTCAGAGTCAACCTAGTGTCAAATCACTCCGTTCTCTACTCTACTACTTCACCCAAAATCGAGACATCGTATTGAATTGCGGAAGTCAACGCCGCGCTTTATCTTAAGTACCAACCAGAGGGGGAAAATGAAAATAATGAAAATCATAGTATTCGAAAATTATGTTTAGCGATGACCTAAATTTTGTTTGCAATGCAAAAACTGAACCAAAAAATAGTGATTTTACATACTCATGTCGTTGTAGGTAAGCTGTCTTGTCAGTTATCTGCGCTGCGCTCAGTACTGACGTGTATTAGTGGAGACTGCTCTATAATGTTCTATTTTACTCATTTATGTTTTAACGTTACTTAATGAACGATGACGCTATACAGCTTTATAATAGGATTAAACAGCTTCATACTTAATCCTACATATATAGTAGGGCTGGTGGAAAAAAACTAAGTGTTAAGACACTCCGTTGTCCACTTTCCGCCTGAATTTGAAATATTATCTGTTGAGTGGCGAAACTAGCGTCAACTCAACTATTACAGGAGTAATATTTGCAAAATTTCAAATATAATTTTAAATTGCTATAGTAATATCTATAATAATGATGATAAATCTATCCCTTGTAATGAACTTCATTATATCTCAATGATCGAGTCCCACGGCCGTCTCTTGCGGGCGGAGGGACTGAGGGCGGAGGGCGGAGGGCGGAAGGCGGAAGGCACGACGTGAATATTAACTTACGTAATTCAAATCTCCACTTTCCTCCCAATTATGACGCGAGTGTAAACAATCACAAGCTACAGTTCCTACGCATGTACACAGTAAATACGCGTTATTTCGTCGCACCAATGTTTATTAGACACTTTGATCATATTACGTGAACTGAATATATTTATTGTTTAAGTGATATTTTACTATATATAGTAATGTATAGTCATTTTATAAAATGAGTAATTAACTAACTGAAAAGATATTTAAAGAAAACGTATAAAATTTGAACGCAGCGGGATTCGAACCCGCGCCTCCTGAATACCGTTCAGGCGCTCTCACCACTTGAATGCATTGCTCAGTGGTGAGAGCGCCTGAACGGTATTCAGGAGGCGCGGGTTCGAATCCCGCTGCGTTCAAATTTTTATACGTTTTCTTTAAATGTCTTTTTCAATTTTCCTAAGTGTGGAATAAAACTTTAAAAATATTTAAAAGTAATTAACTAACTTTTAATAATTAAAATTTTCTTGCCACTGTCCCCATTTCTCTCCTAGTTGCTCTTCGAAAGTGTCTACTTTTCTCTTTTAGCTATTATGCTTAAAATGTGATTGAGTGAGAGAGTGTTAGTATATATACCTATGATATATAACGTGTACGTTTCACTTCATTGTGGATATACACAAACTGACGTAATGTGAAGTTAAATAGCTTCGTTTTTTTCTATATAGCAGGGTAGGCAGAACGAATTTAGAGTCAAAACATTTCGTTTTCCACTTTCCGTCTTAAATCGAGAGACTGCTTACCGATTACTCCAACTCAACACCGATTTTTTTGTCTTAATAAGGAATAGCGAAGAAATATATATAAATTAAATATAACTAAAACTCCAAAATAACCTTTCCTATCTGTCGAAACCACAACCGCACCTACAATCACAGACTGCCCCACGGTATCACAATAGTCTCAAATAATGGTAAATTATTCTTATAGAAATAGTTTTCTGACTGCGCTAATTAGTTGATAGAAAAAAATTCTCCCAGAACAAGAACATATGTAACCGGATAAAGAAAATAAAGTGGGTACTATGACAAGTATATGAAAAAGATCTCAATACGTCCTCCGCATATATTGTAACAGCGCGTCGTAAAAATGTAGTAAATCATTTAAGCGTAGTTTCAGGAGAGATTTCTTGCTGGGATTTAAAATTTATAGCGCGCCGTTACAAGACATTACCTGTGAGGGAATGCGTTCAACGACCACCGAAGTATTTTGATGGTTACCATTATAATAAGGCGTACGTGGCTTTTGGGAATCTCATTTGCTGTATATATGTATATATATGTTATATATTTTGTAATTTGTTTATAGTAATAGCAAAGTTATAAGTCACTCTATTCTTCACTTCCGCATAATTTGAATAAAATTACAATTGGAAGGCTTGCAGAACTTTAAGCTGCCTTTTATAAGTTAAAATTCCTACCAGGGTCGTCTAAACATAACACCTTCACGTTGAGACAAACACTTCGACTTGTCTCACAAAAAAAATCGAAAATATTAATTTTTGAATGTGAATGTTCTTTATTAAAAGTAATTTTAATTCGAAATTACTCAGTGCTCAGTGGTGAGAGCGCCTGAACGGTATTCAGGAGGCGCGGGTTCGAATCCCGCTGCGTTCAAATTTTTATACGTTTTCTTTAAATGTCTTTTTCAATTTCCTAAGTGTGGAATAAAACTTTAAAAAAATGTTTAAAAGTAAAATTACTTTTTTCTTTAGAACAAAATATTTATAAAAATACTTACATCTTCAAGATACATTAGTTAACATATGGGTTACTCTTTACCCTACTAAAAACTGGGTTACTAAAAGCTGTTTGAAAGCTTTACAACGAGAGAACCGTAGAAGTAGTAGCAGTAAGCTTAAAATAACTTAACAACTTACTTCACGTGAAGTCTAGTTTAAGAATAATTTTCAATAATCACCTTCAAGTTGGTTATTCACGAGAGTGCAATATTGTTCTATTAGTAGACAAGTGAGTAGACAAGTGAGCTCGTACGCTGAACTAAAGGCCAATTTTCTAATATAAACTACAAACGGAATTAATTATCGCGAAGTGAGAAGCTAAAGCGTGTTAGGCGCTTGCTTCAAGTTCCGACTCGGAGGAGGTTAGACTAAACTTTTATCATTATAAGCTGGGTGGGACTTTATACGACTGCGGCTTCGGGAATTAAACCTCAGAAATGTACTATTTGCTATAATTGAATATTAGTGTGCTAGATAATTATAAAGCCATCATGTCGCAGTGGATAACTCTGGCTGGATCAATGCAACTGGTTGTGAGGTCAAATCCCATTCGGGGAATGATTATTTTAATATTATTTTCATTTTTCCACTCCGCTGTATGTGTGAGATAGTGCTTCATTAAGTTCCGGCAATCAATATATAATATCTCGATTTCGTGGTGAAATTAGAAATTAATTTACATCATGTTTAAGAGAGCTACATAGATTATTGTACATTATTTATTTAAATAAAACCCAAAAGGCCAGGACTTCTTAGCTTCTGTATTAACGTAACAGTTACATTATGTATAAAAAAATTCGACAAGCACTCGATTTCTTTAACTTTTATAATACGTAGCTCACCATTCTTACAAAGTTAGTTAAAAATTCTCTCAAGTAACGTGTGTTTTTCATACGTAACAGCCACTGAAGCATTACACGAACGACTCCCGCGAGCCTCACGCCGTATTTCAGGAGGAAGCTGTAAAAAACCGATGACGTCGCAATCACGAGGAAACCCCGCGCGGGATTTGAATAGGTAATTTATACGGTGCAAGGAATTTAAGTGAATGGGAGGAATTGTGTTTTTTATATCAAATGTAAGAGGTTTATGTGGAATATAAGTACTGTTATGTAGGGACATGTAAATTGCTAGGAGTACATATGATGGTTGAGTATACAGTAAGGCCGTCGTAGCGCAGCGGGAAAGCGACTAACTGTAAACGCGACGGTTATTGGTTGGATTCGCACTTGTAATTGTATATTGTTTTTATTTTTTCTTTCTGGAATTTAAGACAAAGGGAATGTCTCGATTACGTACAGAAAGATAACATAGACTTTTACGTGAAAAAAAGTCCATATACCAATATATATATTTACAAGGTACAAGCAATATCCCACAGGTGTAAGCTCGCAGATGGTCGACGGAGCTTTCACATGTAAATGGAAACACATTACAATACCACATAACATTAAGCTCCTTCACTCGGCTGCCACTACCTCCGGTATCGACGACCGTTACTGCAATTGTCGCCCCCGCTACTGCTCGATACTTGCCAAATGATGCGATGAGCTTACACTGTGATCTTGTATTTACTATGTCATCATTTGTTTTAAAATATTGTTTGTTTGTATAATAAGAATTTAAAGAAACTTATAAAAATTTAAACGCAGCGAGGTCGTTTGACCGCCATAGTTCGTCAGTAGTATTAGTAATTCGTCATAGTGTTCTGACCGCTAAAATATGCATTCTAATACCGGGGACGTCGAAATTATTATATGTCTATTACAATAAATTATAAAAATAAGTGTTGAATTTCTATAATATTTTTTATATTCTATATGTTTGAATAATATTAAAAAATGGTAAAAAATTACGTATACGAGTATATGTAATTGTTGATTCCACATTCCAAAAATATTTAAGCTACCAAGACATAAGTTTTTCCTTATTAGCATATTAATAACAATAATCGCGGAATTTTCAATAATTCGATAAACAAAAAGACATCATCCAGGCATCATTAAAAACCTTTTACAAAATACAAACAAACTTATAAAAATATAATCATGAACGACGAACAAAATCAGTAAAACCGTTCTAAAGTTCCTGCGTGATCAACAGAAACACGAAATAATTCTTTATATGTATAATTTCATTTCCCCGGTCTGGTAAATAGCACTTATTTCTTATAAACATTATAGAAATAGTTCGCAAGTATGTACCAGAGAAGTGCACCGAACAATTTCTAACACTCCACTAAGCAATATTTCGTATTAGCATAACACTAGCTACACTGCAAGGTGTAATATGCAAAGTATTATAATATTTTAGCAGCAGATTCAATAACTGCACGACTTTTAAGTTTATACTTTATGAAAAAATAACACATTTGTTTTTTAGCTTCACGCTGTATCCTGTAAGCAGCAAGGTAGGCAGGTTAAGTGGCGGAACTTAACGCCGCGCTTTGCCTCGGTCACCAGAACGAAGAAAATGGAAATATTATATTCTTCCACTCCTCGAGTGGGAATCAAACCCACAATCAGACGCTTTACAGTCACACTTTGTGCCACTGCGCCACGACTGGCCCCGACAGGTTTTTGGCATAAGTAAAATATTACATATAGTGGATACGGGCTTATTTACAAAAATAGCTTTTCACCGATTTTGACGCCTTCGTAGAGTAGTGTAACAGCATCTGCCTGTAAATATAATGGTTTTGGGTTAGATTTCCAGCTTAGCGTAGTAATGATTCTCTGCTTTGGTACCTAACTAACAAAGCGCGGCGTTAAGTGCCGCCACTTAAAACACAATGCCCCGGTTTCGGACGGAAAATGGAGAGGGTACTCAGTTCTTTCTGCTATGTGGAAAAAAGCATAAAGTTTTTTATATTTATTTTTCACAATTTACAAAATGTAGGAAAAATCTCTAAATTTTCGAAGAAAATAGGTAAACTAGGTGATAATATAAACTGACATCGCTTAGCGACACGGCAAGTGTAGCGCCGCGTCGTCGCGATAACTAAAGCGGCTGTCTCGATACTGTCAATCTATCCTGTATAGAATTGGAGATTTGCGACTTGAGACGTATTCAAATGTTAGCTTACCTTAATATAAATGTATGTTTTTGTGTTTATACTACGACATATTGCCCTAATGCACTACAACTACATAAACATATGTGTAATATATTATCTTTTTTATATATGTATGTAAGGAACTATTATTTTCAATGATTATTTACAGTTTCTTATATTTATGTAATATCGACCCATTGGGCTTCGGTCGCGTGAACTACAATTTTCATTTTTATTCAAATTTTCAGCCTCATAGAGGTTGGTTGTTAAGAATAATAGTAAATCTGTTAAAGCGTGGCAGACTGACAGACTTTCAGATTTGTAATACTAGTATGGATTGCAAATATTGTTATTAGAGAAAGCGGCAGACGGTAGACCGCACTGGGATATTCTTCACCTACCGTCTTGTCCACGACACGCCGAGCTCCCCAGTCGACACACGTCTTTTGATGCGCGTTCATATTTTTTTTCTCTTGTATTCGTTGTTATTATTATTTAACGTATAGTATTAATATCCGTATTATTATTTACCGTTTGTGTTAAATTAATTGTGGTGAAATATTTTTATAACGATCGCGTTTGTGTAATAAGTGTTCAGTGTATTTCTATTCCTGTTATATGAACAATTATTATGGAGTGGTTTTGAATCACAAATAGCATATAAAAGTGAGTAGATTTTTCTTTACAATACACTACTAAGTAGTTTTTCCCGCAATTAATGGAATCCATAGGCAATTAAAATTTATTTTCGTAATTATTGTACATTTTGAAATGAAACTACTTTAACCGGACTCACAACCATCGTCCACCTGTGAACACTATTGTATATTGTAAAAGTGTTCAAAGGATCGGGTTTTAATAGTGTATTTCCGAATACCAAGAATATACGCGATTAATCCGGTTAAAATGGTTTCATTTCAACATGTATACATCAACTATAGCTTACGAATGATTTGTGATTTGTAACAATGCTGCAGTCGACGCGCTATTGACAGAGATACGATATTAGAGGTTAGCCCTAATTAGTGATATTACAGCAGATTACCGCGATCCACGTTATGTCTGTTGTGATATATCTTGTATTTGAATAAGCGAATTACTGTTTCAAGTAAAAATGAAACGGAATTGTAAAAAGGTAAAATGCAGACTTTAATGCACGTAAATAGATGACAATAAGCAAGATAATAAGTGAATGTTTTGTTACTTTGTGTTTTTTTTTAATTTGTTGAAGAGCCTCAAAGTAATTTTACAAAAGCTTCTCTTAAGCTATTCCTTAATCTGCATTGAGAGACACGATGACTTAATTAGTAGTATTTTCTAAATTATTTAATAACATAAGCAAATACTTAAAAGTCGTCCGTCACTCGATATGCAATATCTGACAATTTAGCGAAAAATGCTTATATATATACTTTACTTTATTGCACTTTGTAAAAAAAAACATATCAGTACAAAATTAACAATATTGTTGGCAAAGGCGGCATTGTATATGCAGCAATAAGCTAAAACAATACAAATACTGGTTAATATTGTGGCCGTCGTAACACAGGAGAAGTGTCTGACCGTAAAGCCAATGGTTATAGGTTTGACTCTCGCTCCGTGAAAACGTTATAAATCTTTTTCCGCTCTTATGAAAACTCAAAGCGCAGCGTTAACTTCCACCACTTAACACACAATATCTCGATTACGGGCTGACTATATGGAGAACTCTGTGTGTTAACACTAGGTTCTTTCTAGCTAACCTGCCGTGCGGGAAGAAGCATGAAGCTGTAAAAAATACCTCTAAATATTAATATATAAGTACTGAGAGTTACGTCTAGCGCCTCTCTTAAGCCCTGCACGTGGTAAGTCGGTGTCGACGACGTCACTCCGGGAGGGCCGATTATAATAAGCGCTACATCAGGAGGGCACTTAGCGCCGTGATACTTAGCACTATTTGTTCACCGCGTGAGTGCGACTGCGACTGCGGCCGCGGGTAAATGCGCGCTCTCTTATAAGTACAGGATTAGTTTTGTATCGTTGGCTTTGCACACTGTCACTGCTTATCGTTGTAGGGAATTACGGAGTATTTGAAAGAAGTATTTATATTTTCGTTCTTTATGCTTAGTAAAGAACAAAGCGAAAATACAACAACGGTACACGTAGTGTTTTCTTTGGACTCAAGTCCAGATCAATCTGTATACACTTTATTGACTGCCACAATAGCGTCTATAAATCCTAGTACACTGTCACTGCTTGTCTATAAAAAGATGATACAAAATGCGGTATAGTAAACAAACGTGATGTAATTTGTTAAGTCATAACCGAAATTCAAAGTAAGAAAAGCATGACCGTTGTCGGCGACGCACTCGCATATAGTATACAGTACAAAGTATTATATTACGAGTTGTAGCTCAGCTAAAAGTATTTGTTGTGCTTATAATTAAAATAACTTCATTCATAATAACGATTTATTCTTTTCATTTTTTAATTTTTAAATATGTGTAAAAATAGTGACTTAGCATTTTATTATTAATTTGTTTAATCATTCATATCTTTAATAAGGTGATAAATAAACTTCAACACTAAAATATACTTTCACATTTTTTTAAATAACGTAAATAATATTTGTAAATAATGATTGGAATCGAACCCACACCCATCACGTTAACAGTCTAGCGCTATACCATTCAGTCATTTTTATTTGTTAACGAAAGCTGATTTCTATAGTTTAGCTGTTCTGTCATAGTTCTTCATCAAATTTTCCAAATCTTCTATTGTTATGGAGGTCGATGGAAACTGCCTATCACGTTGAACAATTGTTGTTGCATTTACACTGATTCTGAACTGTTCTGATTCTTCATCAATTGTTCTAAACCTTTCATTTTTACATCTTAAAGGAAAATTTGCATCTTTTTTTCATATTTATATCCTTTTTCTTTTTTATAATTTAAATATAATAATAATTAAAGAGTGATTGAACGTGGAGATCGAACACGTGTTTATAGCGAGACGCCGTCCTATTGGGCCATTGGGCCACGACGGGCCTATATATGTATATTAAATATAATTTGTAATGACATCTAATCTAGAAGTAACAACATCTTTTGTAGATGTAATTTATAATCACATCTACAATACTTGTAATTACTCGTTTAGTCGCTACGCCTCGGCCTCCCCCGCCCGCGCGGCTTTACAACTCGCTACGGGTGTCTCGGGACGATTCATTAAAGTAGTTCCCTTTGACCGTTTCTCAAACATTAATAAGTAAAACGTTTCGCCTAAAGACGTCAAAGGTCAAAACTCTTACATTAAACGGTTTATTTTTTCACTTTTACCTATATTTTTCAGTTCTTACAAGTTGTCGCTGGCTATTCATTTTTCTTGTTTATCTCGTTAAACTTACTTTGCTATTTTAATTTATATTTTCAGTAGTTTAGTGTAGAAGTTTTGACTATAAATGTAAAATTTTGTTTCATTTTCGTTCCCGTATTAATTGCGCTAATTCACTAGTTTATACGTCTCACGATGTGTACACATTATGTAACAAATTAATACGGGGATTTCATTTGAGCACAATGGACCATACATATGTATTTAAAATAATTTTAAAAGGGCATCGTGGTGTAGTATGATATAGGCTGACGGTAAACGCGATGACTATGGATTCGATTCCCCCTCGGAGGATTTTTTTTTTTAATTGTTTTCATTTCTCCTCTTCGATATCTAGTATACCACATCCCAGCGTTATGTTCTGCCGCTTGAAGTGCAACATCTCGATTTTGGACAGAAAGTGAAGACCGAAGTGTCTAGACACTAGAATCTTCCTGACTCTCCCGCATTGCAATGCGTACTGCATTACCAAAGCGTGAAGCTATTATAATATAGTCTCATTTTAGATTAGACAAAGTACAATATCTAGACTCTTCTTTTTTATGAAAAATGTAGATGATATAATTCTCCTATATATATATATATATATATATATATATATATATATATATATATATATATATATATATATATATATATATATATCATCAAGCTCCCTTTCAGAAACATATTTGTTTGTATGTATCATATATTTACTCTCTTATTCATTAATTGCGAAGCAATAATTATGGAAATCTTGTTGTCACTAAATAAATATTTCGCGAGTAATTAAAATGTTTCCATGTAAACATCCTGTAGACACTGGTGACATGTTTATTAAGTATGCGTGTACGTTCATATATTGAAATTTTAATATTTTAAACTTATTTTAAAACATATAGCGTAACGTGTAATAACAAGTAAAAACGTATAATATAAAACTATTTTAAGAACAAATATATAAATTTAAACGCAGTGAGAATGGAACGCCTCTAAAAGCTATTAATAAGAAATGCACAGAACATAAATCTTCAGTAATTTAAAGGTTTCAATTAGTATTTTGTTACCGTTACTTTTGCAATTCTATACACTCAAATATCAAATTCTAAATGTTTTCAAAAAAAATTAAGTACTTACTTTGACATATTCAACGTAAGCTCATCGATACAACGAAGTATAATACTCTGTTCCCTTTTAGTAAGCCAAGTGTTGTTAGAATTTGAATACAGTATAAGCCTACCTGCGGTGAACTTTCACGCTAACGCCAACGGAAAATGAAAAAACCTCTTATATTTATCATCTCCAAGAAAAATGTTGCAGATAAAATACTGCTTTAATAAGCTAAGAATTATTAAGTACACGAAAGTTGGTAAACTTTATTGCTGTGAAAGAGAACGGCTTGTATTTTTTGTATAATTTGAACGCGTGGCTTATGCTGAGTGTTCGCGGCGTACGTAAGTAATGTTGGAAATATACGAGTACAGTAGACCTCTAGTAGTACCGGACTGTACTTCTGGCAGATTTAACGACAGAATTTACTTTTACAACCAACAATGCATACTATGTTTTTAAAAATTCAATGTATGAAAGGGCTGGTTCATAGGCTCAGGGCTCGCGAGGTCATTAATTACCGCGTCCTCGCAGCATACGTCGCGCGTCGCCGCCCGCCCTCGCGCCCTCGCGCCCGCCTTCGTGTCCGGACGCGTCACATTTTGTCTCAATTTAACGTATTTACCTACATTTTTGCTGACGCCGGCTTCAACCCTTTCACTTACCCTAATTTATGGTCATAAATAAGAATGTTTTGTTTGAACTTAGCAAATAAGGGCGCAGGGTGGAAGAGGACGATGTTTATGATCGTGATAACGCGGGCTTAGCGCTACACAAAGAATTGTCGGGATTAAGGCCGGTAGCGGATAAATGTTATGCTGTAATGAGATTAAACGTTACTTGAACTTTGCTCGTACTTGTTGTCCTCATTGAGTATATTTAACACATACTCGAGCCTACTTGTGTTTTTGCTGCTATTTAAAATAAGTACAGGTTTTTGCGCTTAATTTGACTTTCTTTATATTTTCACTTTTACTGTTTTGTACATAGATAAAGTGCGATGTTGTCCCCAATGTCCCCTACAATATTACAATATAAGTTAAGCTGCAGTGACATAACAGTTAGGTCTCTCGTACGTCGTCATACTCCATATAAGAAGATGCTTGAAGAAAGATGTTCGTTAAGTTTTTCTTGTTATGCCTTTATCATCGAACCTACAGCCTATCATGATTGCAGTCAGACAATATTTCACTCCGTCATGATACCCTCTTAATGTAGAAGTGAACACTATGCATAATGAAAAAAATATATTAACAACAATTTATGTATTCATAAAAGTATCAAAACTTTCAGGAGAATTATTTTATGACTTATGGAAATAAATTCCCGGCTTTTTCTTATTTTCTCATAAGTTGCGAAGAGCTACAGCGCTACTACGTCAGTACTTACCCGACTTCCGGCCGCGGTCGGATACCAGCTTATATAGTGTGTGAGAGCTTGTAAGCACTTCCACCTATTATTCTTAGTAGTTAAATATAAAATGGAACTTTTTATTTTAAAAGTAAAAAAGCACGATTCACATTTTTACACTTTTCTGCATTCTTTAAGACCATTCTTATTTTATTGGCCGTGAATTGTAAATACTAATACGCACAAAAAAATTTTTTTTATCATGTCAAATTAAGTCAATGATTTTAACCCTTTGTTTTTTTCGCTTCACGTTTTATAATACGTTAGGGTAGGCAGAGGGAATCTAGGGTTATGACACTCCTTCCCTCTTCGTGATACTCGAGTGGATATCGAACCCACAACCAGTCCCGTTGACTCGCCTCTTACCTATCTCCAACACTTTCGACTAAAATATTATAAACGAAGGATAGTACGCGGATTTATATTTATATTTAATTTACACGTTGCTAGGATATAAGGATAATCCGAAGAAGTATATTCTTCGAAGAAATTTAAATTATGCTTCTTACATAATAAAATAATAAAACTTTTTTTGTCGCTCAATGAACTTTTTAAAAAGCACGAATAAATAGTGATTACGGAAATTAATTAAAGTGTTCCAAATATTTTGTATTAAAAACATTTTGTACGTACAAAATTATTAATACTTCATTCATAAAAGAACTATCATTATTACTATGTATTACTTTTTAATGTATTGTTAGTATTACATATTGCGCAGTGATTCCGGCGACTATAAACATTTCATTTTATTAATCAATATAATAAAAATAAAATGACCAGTCGTGGCCCAGTGGCACAAGCGTGTGACTGTAAACGACTGGTTGTGGGTTCGATTTCCACTCGAGGAGGGGAAATATTTAATATTTCCATTTTCTTCTCTCTGGTGTCGAGGTAAAGGGCGGCGTTAACTTTCGCCACTTAACACGCAATGTCTCCAAATTCGGCGGAAAGTGGGGAACGGAGTATCTTAATACTAGATTCCCTCTGACTACCCTGCTGTGCGCGGAATACAGCGCGAAACTAAAAAAAGAAAATAAAAAAAAACGCAAAATGACAATAAACGTTTCAAATTAGTACAACAAGCATATTCTGTTACAAATAGAGTGTGTAGGTAATGAATACATGTCAAAACAGATTCACTGCATCGTCGTTATTCAAGAAGGTACACATAATTTGAATAGTAAAACTAAATTTTTGGTTACTTCAAATATTCGTTATACCTCCAATTTTAGTTTTTAGATATATACATATGTGAGATAGTAGGCCCCTGATTACAATAAATAAGTAAAAATAAATAAGTAAAAATGTCTTCGTTTATATAGTAAAGACTACGTGTATGATTGTCTTCCTGATAGCTGCTATAACAGAAGTGAGGAAGAGGAATTATTTCTTTGTAAAATTTAAATTTAACAAAACAAAATCCTTACAAAACTAACCGGTTAATGCTGCATACACAGGAGATCACGTCTGCCTACTGCCACGAGTGAACACATATTCCGTAGATACATAATCTATCCAATAACATACTACGACCATACATATAAGTTACTGCGACCAACTGAAACATGAATTAATTCTTTATATATAATTTCATATCTCTGTTCTGGTAAATAAAACCTATTTTGTTCTTATAAAAATTATAGAAATAGTTCACATGTATTGTATGCACCAGAGAAGTGCAACGAACAATTTCCTACACCCCACTAAGCAATATTTCGTATTAGCATAACACTAGCTACACTGCAAGGCAAGGGATAATATGCAAAATATTTTAGCAGCAAATTCAATAACTGCACGCTTTTTAAATTTATACTTTATGAATGAAACCTTTACAGGTTTTGGGCAGAAGCTGAATTTATATAGAAGATACGGAGTTTCTCAGAAAAGCGCTCTTCATATATTTGGAGGCCGTAGTTAAGTAGCGAGGCAGCCTCTGGCGGTGTAGGTTAATAGATATGGGTTTAACTTCCCGTTCGGGGTAGTGATGAATCTTTATTTTAGTGCCTAGGCCGGCGTTAAGTTCCGTCACTTAACATACAATTTCTCGATTTTCTCGATCTTTAACGTTATTCTATTCTTTCTGTTATGCTGAAAAAAGCTGTTTTTAGTATATAAATATCAAACATTTAAAGAAAACAGGTAGACCATTGTAGGTGACGATATAAACTGACATCGCTTAGCGACACGGTAAGTGTAGCGCCGCGTCGTCGCGTTAACTTAAGCGGCTGTCTCGATACTGCCAATCTATCCTGTATAGAATAGGAGATTTGCGACTTGAGACGTATTCAAATGTTTGGCCATATTAATATAAATGTATGCATGTATGTTGAGAATGCGACATATTGCCCTAATGGACTACAATTACACAAATATGTGTATAATATAACGTATTATGGATTTTTTTACATATGCAAGGAATATTTATAATTAATGTTTATTTTGTAGATTTCATTCACATGTACACTTTAAAAATTACACTTTAAAAATATGCATATAATGTATTCTTCAATTATCATTTACATTTTGTCACATTTTAATATAATATAAATACATACATACATATATACATACATACATAACAATAAAGTCCTGTATTTAAGAATTATAATCATTTGCAATTAGTTTATATTAGTGTACAGACGTTATACCAAATTGAAATATTCTCCACCTACCGTCTTATCGACGATACATTGAGCTCCGCAGTTGCTTCTCGTCTTTCTTTACGCGTCCATCAGTTTCCTTCGTTTTTGTCGATAAAGATACTTCTTATTATTTACCATTTGTTGTAAATTAATACACTTTTTGTAATAAACTTTTTACAGACAATTTTATATTCGCATTTTAAGTGTTCTGTGTATTTCTATTCCCGTTATAAGAACAATTATGGAGTCGTGTTAAATCAGAAATAGCATCTGAAAGTGAGTACACTTTTTATTACAACATCAATTAACACTACATATGTTTAAATTAATACTAATAATGTTTATATATACAGCAGTTTTGTCCCGGTTTTTACACATTCTGAAGTGAAATTATTTTAGCCTGCACTCACAGTCACGGGAGACTGTGACCATGGGCATTGTACAATAAAAGTATTCAAAACGTTGGGTTTCAATATTACGGTATTTCGGAATACCAAGAATATACACGATTAATCCTGTTTAAATAGTTTCATTTCAACATGTATAAGTCAATTATAGTTTACAAATGATTTTTAATTTGCAAACAATCTTTTTAATTGTTGTCGGCGCGCTATTGACTGAGATACGATATAAGAGGTTAGCCCTCATTAGTGGCATTACAGCAGATTACCGCGATCCATGCTATGTCTGTTGTAATATATCTTGTGTTTGAAAAAGATAATTATTGGTTCAAGTAATAATAAGTACGAATTCGTAATTGTGAAAAAGCTAAAATGTGACTTTAATGCACGTAAATAGATACAATAAGTAAACAGTCGTTGCAGTACTGCTTTGTTTTTTTTTATATTTACTTTGTCAAATATTAAATATTGTTTTGCTTAAGATTTTTATTAACATTTCTTAAAAAAAATCTACTTAAACAATACAATATAAAGTACTCATCTTATTAAGGGGATTGTGTAGTACAGCTACTGACTGAATACGCGATGTTCGTGGGTTCAATTTCTAATTGGTGGAGAGATTATATATTATTTTCATTTCACCGCTCTGGTGAAAAGACAAAGAGTGGAGACAAAGACTGATAATATACAAAGTTTCGATTTCAGTCTAAACATGGGAAATTTTTTGTTACTAGTTGTAAAAAACTGCTTGCAGGAATAAATGTGCGTCTCGAAATTAGACCAATTCATGAATGCTTTAATCCTAGTACATTCTAGAAAATACATGATGATACAAAATGAAGTTCAGTAAATAAACGCAGTATAATTTGTTAAGTTATAGCCGGAACTCAAAGTAAGAAAAGCGTGACCGTTGGCGACGACGTACTGCATACAGCATACAGTACACAGTACGGCGTATTATATATTACTCGTAGAGTTGTAGCTGCAGAAATATTAAAATAAATCTGATAAAGTTCCATATTTTTTTTGTCTATGTAATAAAAATTATTCGAATTAAAATAATAAGTTATTCATTTCATTTTTTTATTTTTTGGACGTCAATGATGAGTTAAAATAGTAATTTAGCATAATTTATTAGTAACATTTTATTATCAAATTGTAGTACCATTCATATATTTTAAAAAGTCACAAATAACCTTTAAAACTAAAATAATTTATTTGTCTTATAATGTGTATAGAATATAATTCTTTCAATTTTGAATCGAACGCACACTCATCACATTTACACACGCAGTCTAGCGCTATCCCACTGCGCCGCTATGGCCGCAGCGTTCAGTCATTTTTATTTGTTAACGAAAACTGGTTTCTATAGTTTAGCTGTTCTGTCATAGTTCTTCATCAAATTTTCCAAATCTTCTATTGTTATGGAGGTCGATGGAAACTGCCTATCACGTTGAACAATTGTTGTGACATTTACACTGATTCTCAACTGTTCTGATTCTTCATCAATTGTTCTGAAACGTTTATTTTTACATCTTAAAGGAAAATTTGCATTATTTTTCCATATTTATATCTTTTTCTTTTTTTATAATTTAAATATAATGATTCCTCAGAATGATTGAACGTGGAGATCGAACACGTGTTTATCGCGAGACGCTGTCCTACTGGGCCACTGGGCCACGACGGGCCTATATATGTATATTAAATATAATTTGTAATGACATCTAATCTAGAAGTAACAACATCTTTTGTAGATGTAATTTATAATCACATCTACAATACTTGTAATTACTCGTTTAGTCGCTACGCCTCGGCCTCCCCCGCCCGCGCGGCTTTACAACTCGCTACGGGTGTCTCGGGACGATTCATTAAAGTAGTTCCCTTTGACCGTTTCTCAAACATTAATAAGTAAAACGTTTCGCCCAAAGACGTCAAAGGTCAAAACTTTTACGTAAAACAGTTTATTTTTTTCACTTTTACTTATATTTTAGTTCTTACAAGTTGTCGCTAGCTATTCGTTTGGGACCTTGTGGAACTTACTTTGCTATTTTAATTTATATTTTAAGTAGTTTAGTGTAGTAGTTTTTACTATAAATTTTGTTTCGTTTTGATTCCCGTATTATTTAGGATAATTTGCTATTTTTATATATTTCACGATTTGTTTCAGTTCTTCACTCCGATATATATCTTATATACCGATTGAGATTAGATAAAGTACAATATCTGTCTTCTTTTTTAAGAAAATTGTAGGTGATGTACATAATTCTGTTATATTACCAAGCCCCCTTTCAGAGACATGTTTGTACCGGTATACGTCATATATCTGCCCTGTTATACATGAATTGCGACGCAATAATTATGGAAGTCTCGTCGTCACTAGATAAATATTTCGTGAGTAATTAAAATGTTTCGATGTAAACAACCTGTAGACACTGGTAACATCAAGTACCTGTACGTTCATTAAAATTGTAATATTATTGAACTGTTATTTTATAACATATAACGTGTAAAAATGTATTAAAGCGTATAATATAAAACAATTTTTAGAACAAGAAATAAATAAATTTAAACGCACTAAGAATAGAACCCGCGCCTCTTGTAAGCGCCTAAGAGCTATCGATAAGAAATGCACAGAACATAAATCTTCATTTCTTTAGTAATTTAAAGGTTTCAATTAGTATTTTGTTAATGCTACTTTTGCAATTCTATACACTCAAATATCAAATTTTAAATGTTTTGAAAAAAATTAAGTACTTACTTTGATATATTCAAGTAAGCTCATCGATACAACGAAGTATAATACTCTGTTCCCTTTTAGTAAGCCGAGTGTTGTTAGAATTTGAATACAGTATAAGCCTACCTGCGGTGAACTTTCACGCTAACGCCAACGGAAAATGGAAAAAACCTCTTATATTTATCATCTCCAAGAAAAATGTTGCAGATAAAATACTGCTTTAATAAGCTAAGAATTATTAAGTACACAAAAGTTGGTAAACTTTATTGCCGTGGAAGAGAACGGCTTGTGTTTTTTGTATAATTTGAACGCGTGGCTTATGCTGAGTGTTCGCGGCGTACGTTAGTAATGTGGGGAGTATACGAGTACAGTAGACCTCTGCTTGTACGACATTGTACTTGCAACTGATTTAGCGACAGAACTCAGTTTTACTTAACATTAGACAAAAACAGGCTTAAAACAAATTACGTTTGTTGTCTTTACCGTGTGTATAATATTATAAGTACCTACGATTTTTTTTTATACAAAAACCTTTGACTTTAAGTACAATATTTTCACGTAACAAGATTGAATAAATAAGTTTTCGCTCCAGAAGGTCATGAGGACCTTGAGGCCGCGACGTGACACTCCTCCGGGTTCACGGAGACTGTTCTTATTCTTGCTTCATATATAAATACATATCTTCATAAACATATTTTATACATTGATAATCTAGAATTATGTTTAAGTACTAAACATTTTTAAAGTGTTATTCCACACTTAGGAAAATTGAAAAACCATTTAAAGAAAACTTATAAAAATTTGAACGCAGCAGGATTCGAACCCGCGCCTCCTGAATACCGTTCAGGCGATCTCACCACTGAGCCATGCGTTCTACTAGCCGCTGCGTCGAAATTCTTATACGCTTTATTACAACTTATTTATGTCGTTCAAATTTTTATACGTTTTCTTTAAATGTCATTATCTTTAAGCTTTATATCTCAACATGCAATCAACATGCAACACAAAGTACAATATTTTAAAAATTCAATGTATGAGAACGCTGATTCATAGGCTCAGGTCTCGCGAGGTCATTAATTACCGCGTCCTCGCAGCATACGTCGCGCGTCGCCGCCCGCCCTCGCGCCCTCGCGCCCGCCTTCGTGTCCGGACGCGTCACATTTTGTCTCAATTTAACGTATTTACCTACATTTTTGCTGACGCCGGCTTCAACCCTTTCACTTACCCTAATTTATGGTCATAAATAAGAATGTTTTGTTTGAACTTAGCAAATAAGGGCGCAGGGTGGAAGAGGACGATGTTTATGATCGTGATAACGCGGGCTTAGCGCTACACAAAGAATTGTCGGGATTAAGGCCGGTAGCGGATAAATGTTATTTTGTAATGAGATTAAACGTTACTTGAACTTTGCGCGTACTTGTTGTCCTCGTTGAGTGTTTGTAACACACACCTACTGTATGTTACCTACTTGTGTGTCCGTTACTATTTTATTAAGTAGAGGTTTTGGCACTCAATTCAAATTTACGTTGTATTTTTTTATACATAAATTTAAAATGCTATATCGTATTATATGATTTATGAATTTGATACTGATATATCAGTACTAACTAACGCCGGACTTTATAAAGATTGGTGTTAGTTTCTACGACAAGACTTTATAGATAAACTAGATGTCGATGAGAGAACGGAATAATTTAACACTGAAAAACTAATGTTTAGTTAATTATTTTATCAGCTTCATGCTTTTTGCTGCATAGCAGGATAGTCAGAGGCAACTTAGTGTCAAGACTCTGTTTTTACTGTCCGCCAGGATTAGACATTGTGTATTGAGAAGGGAAATGCTTTGTCTTATTGACCTGAGCGAAAATAAAATTCTGGCAATTCTTTTATCATCGAACCTACAACCTATCACGATTACGATCTGACTGACTGATTTATTCGGCTGCACCACGATAGCCTCTTAACATAGAAACGAGCACAATGTATAATGTATTGTACACAATGTACAATGCACAATGTATAATGTAAATTATTTTAACATCAATTTATGTTTTCATAAAAGTATCAAAACTTTCAGGAGAATTACTTTATGACTTATAGAAATAAATTTCCGGCTTTTTCTTATTTTCTCATAAGTTGCGAAGAGCTACAGCGCTACTACGTCAGTACTTACCCGACTTCCGGCCGCGGTCGGATACCAGCTTATATAGTGTGTGAGAGCTTGTAAGCACTTCCACCTATTATTAAATATAAAATGATTATATAAATTATATATTAAATATAAAATGGAACTTTTTATTTTAAAAGTAAAAAAGCGTTTTTGCACTTTTCCACAATCTTTAACAACAAATCTTTTATTTTATTTTATTGGCCTGAAATAGAATGCTTATACGTAACTGAATTAGTGATTTGTAAATATAAGGTATAATACATATTTCTACTATGTCAGATAAAATCAATGACTTTAACAGTTTGTTTTCTAGCTTCACCCTGTAAAGCGTACACATCAGGGTAGGCAGTGGGTATCTAGGGTTATGACACTCCGTTCCCTCTTCGTTATTCTCGAGTGGATATCGAACCCACAACCAGTCACGCTTACAGTCACACAGAAAATATTATTGTATGTAGTATATAATTCGTATAAAATTTTGAACGCAGAGGAATCGGAACCTACGCTTCTTGAAATCGGTCTAAGCACTCTCATCGCTAAGCCGTGGGTCCCACATCCAGCTGCGTTGAAATTCTTATACGCTTATTTCTTATTTTGTGTTCATAAAATTTCCATGTCTTGGATATCACCGAGCAGGGCAGTCTTATTATGTCGTTTACAATAATGCAAGTATATATAATGTAATAAGTTTATTCATTCTACCGTTACGTAGTTCAATCACGTAAAGCTACTATAAAAGTTAATACATTCATTGATTCACAAAGGTACCATAATTTGAATGGTAGAACTAATTCTTTGAGTAAATGGAGCACCTTTTAGATATACGTGTGTTGATGTTACGTGCCTACTTACGAAAATTAAATTAAAAGTAATTAAATAATAACATCTTCCCTTATATAGTGAAGACTACGTGTATATTTAACTTCCTGGTAGCCGGTATGAAAGAAATTAAGACAGAATCTAAGACTTTCAAAATTATTTCTTTTTCTAAAACTTAATTGAAGTAAATTCTTATAAAACTAACTGGTAAATGCTGCATACACAGTAGATGTCACGTCTTTCCACTACCACGAGTGAACATGTAAATATATACGTTGACACTGTAGAAAACTTTGGCACTGTAGAAACGTATTCCTTCTTCGAAGCTACTACGACACTATCAACGATCATACGGATTTACCTGTTTAAAGCGTTCGCTAGCGGGTATCGCCCAAACTAACGGTAAAGGTTCTTATAAAGTTTAATATAACACAATCCAAGTTTACGACAGTTACATACTGTGAATACATTATTGCCAAGTATTTTTCAATATTCAGAGGATATAAAATGCTTTAGTGGCGGCGGAGGGCGGCGTAGGGCGGCGGAGGGCGGTCGGCTGAGTTATTGCTCAATTTTTTCCCTCACTCATCCCACTTCTTGTTGAGCGTTATCTATTTATTGATAAAAAAAGTTTTATTGCAGAATATTTATATGAGGTTATACTTTGAGGCTGATTTTTACTAAAAAAATATTATATTTCTAAATGAAAAAGGAACGAGTCATAGGTTTACTTCTTTTTATTTAGAGCTAGTTGTGCCAGCGAGAGTCATCCACATGTAGTAAAAGGTTATTTTAGTGTTACAAACAGACACTCTTTTATTTCATTACATTATTTTTATATTAATCTTGTTTTAACTATTTACTGCAATTCGCATTACTTCTTTAACAGTTATTTTACTTCATTTTAAGGTTTCTTCATTTTAAGAAGGATAATGAAATGTATCTAAATTCAAAAACATTACTTTTTTTTCTTCTTTCGATTTGTTTTCGAGATTTGACCTAAGAAGTATTTGACACGAGTTCAAATACCTCTTAGGTCAAATTTTTATAAGTATTCTTCAAGTTTGTGTATAACATTAAAAATGGTGAAGTATTTCAAATTAATTTTACACAAATAAAGTAGTAATTATATCAGCACTAAACAAGTCAATGTTGGTTATTTAGATAATTAGATAAACACTTAGCAATTCCGACAGACAGAAGGAGCTCACTAATTCTCACATGAGGTGCGCTAGAAGTAAGGAGGTTCAACTCTCGATACTACCGAGAGCTCCGCTAAAGACACTGTCAATAACAATTTACATATTCGATGTATCACAATTAAGCTCGTTGCTGCTAATTAACGTAACTGTGAGGAATATGGAACTTTGCCTAGTAGACGATATGAAGGGAAGTTTATTATGTCGGGCATTGAATGTGTGTTGTTTTGGCATTAAATGAGTAAATATAGCATAATGATAAGTAATATGTTGCTTATAAATATACAAATAAGCGCAGTAAGTGTGGTTAACTGTACATGCAATGGTTACGATTTCTAATCAGAATTTGTTTTTCTTTTGCTTTTTCTTTTTTTGCTTTTGCTTAGTTTCATGCTTTTGCTCGCATAGCAGAGTAGTCACAGAGATCCTAGTGCTATGACTCTCCGTTCTCTATTTTCAGTTGAGTGAAGAAATGAATTGAACTGAATCCGTGTACCCGAGGCAAAGCGCGGCGTTAAGTTCCGCCACTTAACACGCAATGCCTCCGAATTCGGAGGAAAATGGGGAGCAGAGTGTCTTACCACTAGGTTCCCTCTGCCTACCCTGCTGTGTGCGGGATACAGCGTCAAGCTAAAAAAAAACAAAAAAAAAAATATTTCATAGCTCGACAAGTAAAGGCAGACGAGTAAAAACAGAAAAGAAAAGTGAAGTGTGTGATTCAAACATTCCTTCAGTTGCATCTAAATTCCTACTTATTGTGATATGTTCTTACACGTAATGGCCCACTAAGGCTACCGAAGCTGAAAATAACGCAACATCCATTCTATCACTCTTACGGGTTTACGCTACTCATTACTCTGATTCTTAGCCGATGTAAAGGATTAAAGGGCACCGTGTGTGTCCGCCCGCCCCCGCGCCCTCCCTCGCCGTCCCCTGCCCTCCGCCGGACCTCATGAATATGTAATTAACGACCTGTACCTTTCACCTAATGGAAGTATGGGATCATAGATATTTTATATCGCATTATTTTTGATTTATAGCACTCATATTTTTATCCGCAGCAAAAAATACGCTGGAAGTTAAAAATGATGAACAAAATATGTTAATACTAAATTCACGATATTTCGGATACATAAGTAGTTGTCTTTTGAAAAAGACATTTAGAAAACGTATAAAAATTTGAACGCAGCGGGATTCGAACCCGCGCCTCCTGCATACCGTCATAGCGCTGCACCACTGAGTCATGCGTTCTAATACGCTTTATTACAACTTATTTATTTTGTAAAAATCTCTCTACAGAGATGCCAACAACAAAAACACAATCACATTACGTTTCTTTTGCTCACCTCTTATCAAACAGTTTTATACTTATAAAATGTTTTGTGGATGAACAAATGAAATGCATGAATGAAAAATGAATGTTATTTCAAAAGCTCGAAGCTTGTATTAATAGTATTATTATTTACTTCAATCAGTTGGTAACAATAAATTACTCCATATTTCCACCAACAAAGAAACTCACAGAAAGGAGAGGTTATAAAAATTAGGAAAATGTGCCAAGTCTCACCGGAACGTAGTATTCAAGATCAGAACACACTCGGTAATGAAATTCTTCAGAATATTTTGGTACACAGGCACTAGAATATTAGACTCTGTAACGTAAGATTCACCTGTATTTCTCTGAAGAGAAAATCTAACGTTGAGACATTCCGCTCTCCACTCTTACTTAGCAGATCGGAACAATTAAAATCTTTAATTATTATAATCATTATAGGTGTAAAATTGAAAAACATAGAAAAACGTATAACAATTTAAATGCAGCGGGACGAGCCTGCGCCTATTAAAGTGGGAATTGAACCTACAACCACCCGCTCGTACAGACGTTGTTCCACGGCAACTAGTTCTCATTATTATGAGTAGCTTTTTTAGCTTAACAAATCTGTATTTACTTTAGTTTCGTTACTAATTAAATTACAAAAAATCTAACTAAATGAAGCTTTTCATTCTATAGACACACAGATCATTAAAATTAAATCGTCACCGACAAAACACGTCGCATTTCATAGATTTATCGCCTGTTCGTGCCAAAAGAATATTTTTGCTGGCATTTTTGTGATAACTGCAGTGAGCGGGATCCATCGCCTCGTGTGAGACATGACGGGGCAATGCTCACAGACGGTCTCGGAGTTCTTCACGTTTCTATTATAATAGTGACAAGTTAATGGATTCGGAAGAGAATGTAGCTCGTGTGTGATAGACGGATAATGTGCTTGAAAATCGCATAATGTACGGCGACTACTTTAGAACATTTCTGAGTTTTAAGATAAATTTTGAATGTATTGTTTATTGTTGGCATTGTTGTGTGTAGCCGTGTATTGGGTTGAATGTGTAATTTAAACATGTTTTTTCTAAAATCAGCTTATATTCGTTATTGTTGTTACATGTGCATGTGGATCATTCTTATTTTTTTAAGTTATTTCGACGGTGACTCCGTTTGGAACTGATTTGATTGATTGATTTTAAAATGTTTTTATTGGCATAAAAGTACAATAAACTATGTTACACAATAACATAATAACACACATACAAATATTATTTCTTTATAGGCTACAGCGCCTTTCTAAAAATACGGCTAATACAAAACATTTTATTTTTTACATTATTAAATATTAATATTATTAATTTACAACTTACCAGTCGACTTTTACTTGTCGGACAGTAACATTTACTTCCTTTATTTAACACAATATATAAAACTAGCGACCCGCTCGCGGCTTCGCCACGTGAACTACCACTTTCATCCTCTATTGCCTCTTTGGGATTGGATTTTTTTTTATAAAAGGAGAGTAGTCTATATTTAACATATAGCGACATATAACATATATTATTTGATAAGAAGACGTACGAAATCTGCTATCATATGATAGTAGATTTCGTACATATATACCATCTGGTATATAGTATTATAAACCGGTCATAATATCTTAAATAAACTTTAAGCTTTTTATTTTACAATTGTGTTACTTATTGATATTAAAAAATAGCTTTACTTGCAAATAATCAATGCAATTTGACTTTGCCAGTTTTTTTACTTTTCTGCGGGAACTGTTTTGAATACCAGGGTAATTTTAAAAAAAAGAGAGATGGCCTATGTTTGTGATGACCTTGCCTCATTAACTATTTTCCTGAGAAAATTCATTCATTTCAATCAAGGAGTTTAGATCTTTCATTCTCACTATATACTAAACATACATAAGTTTCATCCACTGTTTCAACCTCCTAGGGTTTGATTTTTAATAAAGTAGCCTATATGACCCTGCGTCTTCAACAATCTTCTTTACGAATTCCCGTCAAAACATAACAAATAGAAGAGATACAGATTTTTGCATTTTTATAATAATAATTTTAATGAGTGCGGATATGTCTAATACAATGTCAACTATATAATAATAAATGGCGCTACCCGTTGCAGAAAACGTAGTGACATCTGTTGTCATATAGATTATAAAAATGTATAGATTATATAAAGTTTTATAGACCGGTCAAATGTATATTTAATAAATGTTATGCATATTTTATTTTATAATTATTTTAATTAGTGATATTGAAACAAATTTAGCTTCACTCGTGAACTATCGACATAATTTGAATGTTTTTTTTAATTTTATTTTTGGTTTTTTATTTTTTCCAAAAAAACTACATGGAAAACCGGGATAAAAACTATCCTATATGTACCTTGGGACTATAAGCTATCACCATACTAAAATTCATCTATTTCTGTCCAGTAGTTTTTGCGTGATTGACGAACAAATTAACAGACAGACAGACAGACAGACAGACAAAAATTCTACTGAGTAGATTTTTGGCCTCTGTTATCGATATATTAACGCACCCAATTAAAATTTTTCTGAAATTTTTCATGTACAGAATTGACTTTTCTACTCTTTTATTATATACTAGCGACCCGCTCGCGGCTTCGCCACGCGTCACTAATTATGTTCTTGAGAAAATCATCGATAATATCTAGTATAACGTCTATACTATTTGATAACATATAGCAATAACTGTTATAGTAAGAAAACGTACGAAATCTGCTATCATATATCTATATGATAGCAGATTTCGTACATATATACCTACCATCTGGTATATAGTATTATAAGCCGTTCATAATATTTAAAATAAATTTTACGATTTTTATTTTATTTTACAATTGTGTTACTTATTGATGTTAAAAAAATTGCTTTACTTGCAAATAATCAATATAATTTGACATTGCCATTTTTTTTTTTTCTGCGGGAACTGTATTGAATACCCTGGTATTAATACCAACGACCCGCTCGCGGCGTCGTTGGGTAAACTACTACTTTTATACCCTATTTTAGCACCTTTGGGGTTATTTTTAAAAAAAGAGAGATAGCCTATGTTTGACATTGCCTCATTAACTATATTTCTGAGGAAATTCATTCATTTCAGTCAAGGAGTTTAGATCTTTCTTTTTCACTATATACTAAGCATACATAAGTTTCATCCACTGCGTCAACCTCCTTGGGTTTGATTTTTTAAAAAGTACATATATTTGACCCTGCGTCTTCCACAATCTTCAATCAATCTTTACGAATTTCGTCTAAATCGGGCCAGTAGATTACCCGTGAAAAAATAACAGGTGGAGGAGATACAGATTTTTATAGTAATAATATGAATGAGTACGGATATATCTAATACAATGTCAACTATATAATAACAGATGGCTACCCGTTCCAGAAAACGTAGTGACATCTGCTGTCATATAGATTATATAAAGTTTTATAGACCGGTCAAATGTATCTTTAATAAATGTTATGCTTATTTTATTTTATAATTATTTTAATTAGTGATATTAAAATAAATTTAGCTTCACTCGTGAACTATGAACATAATTTGAATATTTTTTTTTAAATTTATTTTTCTGCGGGAGTTGTGTTGAATACCAGGATGAAAACTATCCCATATGTTGCTCTAACTTCTAAACTAACTCCATACAAAAATTCATTAATTTCTACCCGGTAGATATCAGTATATAAATGATTTACTTATATCGATTTTTTATTTTTTCCAAAAAAACTACATGGAAATCCGGGATAAAAACTATCCTATATGTACCTTTGGACTATAAGCTATCACTATACCAAAATTCATTCATTTCTGTCCAGTAGTTTTTGCGTGATTGGCGAACAAATTAACAGACAGACAGACAGACAGACAGACAGACAGACAGACAGACAGACAGACAGACAGACAAAAATTCTACTGAGTGGATTTTTGGCCTCTGTTATCGATATATTAACGCACCCAATTAAAATTTTTCTGAAATTTTTCATGTACAGAATTGACTTTTCTACTCTTTTATTATATATAGAGATATATAGAGATATAGAGATAAATTATTCAAAACTTAACGAACTTAAATATCTTACTTAAAACTATTCAAATAAATACTTATATTCCGTTTGGAACTAGTAATTTTGAAAGTTACAGCCCAATTTTTTTAGTGAATAAACAATAAAAGTGAGGTCTAAAACTGAATGTATAAGAAGTATGTGCCACTATTGTGTATTGCCACATACACAATAGTTATCTACTGTTTCTGCAATTATAATTAGTTTTAATAAATAAGCATTTACATGCTTGTTATTTCAATTGAGCAGTTTCACAGTTTTTCTCACTTAACAGATAGTCAAAGTTAAGGTCAAATAATTTTATTCAAAATAAGAAGTTACAAGCTTCATTTTTTGAACGTCAAATGGTTTACCACCGGTTCACTAAATTTAATGCCTCAGACCTGAGAAGAATCGGCGCAAGAAACTCAGCGGGACTTTTTTTTTAAAGTAATTGCTATATACAGATTTGTTGTTGACAGTGATACTTTTGAAATAGCTTGGAGCGAGCATTTCATTTCCAAGGCGTCTCATTTATAAAATCTTTAATTAAATAATAATATGTGGCCAGTCGTGGCCCAATGGCACAAGCGTGTAATTGTAAACGACTGGTTGTGGGTTCGATTCCCACTCGAGGAGTGGAAATATTTAATTTATCCATTTTCTTCGCTCTGGTGCCGAGGTAAGCGCGGTGTTAAGTTCCGCCACTTAACACGCAATGCCTCCGAATTGGGTGGAAAGTGGGGAACGAAGTGTCTTAACACTAGGTTCCCTCTGCCTACCCTGCTGTGTTGGGTATACCCACCCATATTTAGAAGATACTTAAAATGTACTCACACCCACGGACTCACATCCGAAACTTTTAGCATTTAAAGTCAGACACGGTCCCACTGTGTTTCGTTATATTTCCTTATCTTATATACATAAATTATTATAATTACAGATTAAAACTAAAAATGTAATTACACAAAGTATTTGAATTCATCCGGACATATGAACCGCCATTAGTGAGAGTCAGCCGAGTTCTGAAATTCGTAGCTAACCAAAAATGCAAATTAAACCTCCTGCGACTGCATGCCGCCCGCGGACTTGGAATACTTGCGAAGGACTCTCGACTCCATACTCCATACTTGTAGTTGTAGTCTACAGCGGACTGACATAACTTACGTACTGACTTTACTTGTTTATTGTTATGTATGTAATATGATCTTTTTGTGAACTTAAGTTTTAAGCGTAAACAAACATATTTAATTGTCTTTATAACTCTGTTTTAGGTCAAAGAATGTTCTTCTTCTAATCTATTTTTCTATTTGCATTTATTCATTTTCGACATTTATGGTGTTAAAAGGAGTTTAGTGTTAAGACGTTCCATTTTGTGTCTGTAATTTTTGAAGGAACTCTTCAAATTGCACAATCATTTGATTTATGTATTACTATTTTATTTTACAGAAAAAGTGTTTTAAATCTCATTTCTGAAAAAAACATCGTTGAAACAACAACAGCATAAAATAAAGAAAATATAGTTTACGTATAATAATCTAATAGCTTCACCCTGTATCCTGCACACAGCAGGGTAGGCAAAAGGAAACTAGTGTTAGGACACTCTATTCCCCATTTTCCGCCAAATTTTAAAGGCATTGCTTGTTGAGTGGCGAAACTTAACGCCGCGCTTTGCCTCGGTACCAGAGCGAAGAAAATGGAAATATTAAATATTTCCACTCCTCGAGTGGAAATCGAACCCACAACCAGTCGTTTGAAATTACACGCCTGTGCCACTGCACCTACGTATAATAGGTACATATAAGTTATCTAGCTAAGCTAAGCTAATAAAATCAGTTTACTATCTAAGTATAGCTGCAATTCCTCGTATTTAATCCGCAACTACTGTAGTGGTGCGATTCCAACCCGCGGGAGATAGATGAAGGCCGACGTGATGGATGCGTGGAGATCAGCTACGGAAAGCGATTTATTTCAGCCAATAGACGCTATTTAAAATGTATTGTTAAAACAGATAATTGTGTTTTCAATTACTTATGTGGTATTAATACATATAAATAAAATTGGAGTCCCAATTTGTTGTGTTAAAATAAGCGTTTTTTAATAAATGTGTATGTAATATACGATGCATATACGAAAATAACATATTTTATAATGTTTTTTTTTCGGTCTGTACTTCTGTCTATTTGTATTGTCTAAACTCTGGAAGGGCTAGAACGATTTTGACGGGACTTTCACTGAAATATAATTGTTGTAATAAGGAGTAACTTAGGCTCCTTGTCTCCAATGTCTTCGTTTCAGGCGGAAAATGGAAGACGGAATGTTTGTTTTGGGACACAACATTTTTTTTAATACCTTGCACGGAAAAACCTGATATTGATAACTTTCGTTTTTTCATTGATTTTTAAGACTTCAAATACTCGAAAATTACTGATAAATAGTAATGTAAAATGCCACAAAATTCACTAAGACGTAATAAGTCATGAATCATATTCTTTGAGTGAACGTTTATCAATCTGTCACTAGCAGCTACTTGATCTAAACGGCTTTATGTTGCCTTTATCTTTATGAAACAAACCTTGGATTTGAAATACCCTTAAAAACAATATTTGTTATTTGTTAGTAAGACCAAAAACATACTTAGGTTTGCACGATTTTTAATATAATCAGTTGATTTTAATAAAATAACTCTATATTTACTATAATAAAACAGATGTCTTGCATATCTTCTGAACAACTCAACAGATATGATTAAAACGTTTTTTTTGTTGTATAGATTTAGCTGAAGCAATTGATTTTAAAAAATGCAACCTATGATCTATAGTTGTGTAACCATAAAAGACCAGCTATGTTAGATATTTTGGTAAAAGAGGTCCTTAACTAAGTCCGCGTAAACGAAGTTGCGAACAGCTCTTAGTTGTAAATACATTTTCAATCATTGTATTAACAAAGAAACTTACAACCAAACAAATTCACAACTCAAGGTAGCTAAGTTAAGTGACGTCGGTGTAAAAATCAGCGGAAATACTTTTATATGGGAGATAGTGAAACGTTTCTTGTTCTGCAGATGAATGAGCCAGCGGTGATCGATGCGGGGTCATTTCTCAGCGATAAGAGCGTCGCCTCGCTCTGCGGTGTGCGGCTCTGATACCGACCTGCGGAGCTTTGTATGTGTCACTGGCTTTACTATTTCTTACTATTGACTGTTTGATAACCTTCATTATGAGAAATTCGTGAGAAATCCGTGGGTGCTTTACATAAGGGTTAAACTAGAAAGTCATAATTTTATAGTAGAAAGTCCTACATTTTAAATAAGCTATTTTTTTAGCTTCACGCTGTATCCCTCACACAGCACGTTGCCTACATCCCGCCAAATTTGGAGACAAGTGGCGGAACTCAACGCCGCGCTTTGCCTCTACACCAGAGCCA
Source organism: Dryas iulia moderata (assembly GCA_019049465.1). Classification (NCBI taxonomy): domain Eukaryota; kingdom Metazoa; phylum Arthropoda; class Insecta; order Lepidoptera; family Nymphalidae; genus Dryas; species Dryas iulia. The sequence goes on from CM032416.1 coordinate 16,073,427, forward strand.
AGAAAATGGAAATAATAAATATTTCCATTCCTCGAGTTAGAATCGAACCCATAACCAGTCAGGTTTACACTCACACAAATGTGCTCCTGCGCCACGGTTGGCCCCATATACGATACTTAATTTTATGTTTGAAAACCATGTTTTTTATTAATTTTTTGTATTATTTATTATAAAACAACTATCCTTCAAATTTATGACATGGTCTTTTTTTGTGTATATTTTAAATGTTTTGACTGCACATTGGCCCTTGTATGTGAAATTGTTGTGTTGATTATTTTCCATAAACAACAAGTGATTCAATCGTTACACGTTTAATAATGTGAATAAAAGAAACTTAATAATTTTTAAAGTGTGTAAGTAAAGAAATTACTTTTTATAATAGCTAATCATAAATATCTTTTAACTTTCTTTATGGTAAACGCCTCTTATATAAAAACTTAACTCATGTCAAAATATGTGTGTGTAGCCTTTACATAGAGATCCCATCGATATTATATACATAGGTACTCCGTCATACATTCATATGACATCGTGGTACAATCAACGCTTGTCTTTTAAAGTTTTTTTGTTTTTGAAATATAAAATCGAGATTTGTGTTAAAATCTACAACTATTCCGTCACACCACAATGAGATTATCAATTTAAATGATATTATTAGTAGTTGCATAAATTTTAAAAACAGATACTTAAATCAATATGTTTTAAGACAGTAAGGCTGTCGTGGCGCAGTTATAGTGTCTTACTGTAACCGCGACATATCATTTAATTAAATTATGATAATTTCTCCGCTCTGGTGACAAGACAGAGCGCGGTATTGAGTTCCACTACTCAACGTCGAGACATTCAGACGAAGAACACTACGGAGAGACACTTGGTCCACTCTGCCTACTGCAAGACTGGCAATAATTTCATCTAAATACATTTTTTTATACAACAAATGTGTTCTTATACGATATAAATAGTTTAAATCGTGAAAATCAAAGTAAGAACGATTCTAAGCTGCGGCTAGAATGAAAGCCCTTGATCGATGCCCGCGCATTATTCAGCGATAACCGCAGACACCGTCTTCAACACGCGACACTTCCACTTCCATTTCTACCTACTTTTTACCTTCATGACCACTCAGTTTCTGATATTTCGTGATATTTTTGAAAACTTTTCGTATCCATACTTATATTATAAATGCGAATGTCTGTCACGCTTTCACAGTAAAAATTACTGTGTCAAACATAGGCTAGTATTTTTTTAAAAATCACCCGCTAAAGAATTTTATATGAAAAATCTACACGGCTTAACCGATTGTAATGAATTTTAGCAATATAGTTGATCTAAGGTTAAGCATAGGCTACTCTGTTTTTTAAAAACCCGCCTAAGAGTGTTGCAATATAACGAAACAACCAAGTTCACGCGGCGATGTCGCGAGCGGGCCGCTACTGTTATATATAATAAGTATTTACTTAAAAATAGTCAATCTTAAAATTCTCTCTTGCCAAAAGATTGTTCACAGAATAATCTTTGGGAAGCAGAAATTTGTAAAAATCTCTCTACGGAGATGCTAACAACTAATATAAGTTGTAATAAGCGTGTAAGAATTTCGATTGTAGAACACGTGGCTTAGCGGTCAGAGCGCAAATGGTGTCCAAGAGACGTGAATTCGACTAAGTTTAAAACTTTCATGTGTATTCTAAAATTGTTTTTAAATATTATAGAGAATTTGTAAAATTTTCTAATCTTCTATATATTTTATAACATGTTGTTAACACTAAAGTTATATATAAGCACTACACTCGTTATTACTTTAGTGTTTTATACTTACTTTAGTGTTTTTGCCTAAAACGTGCTCATTGGGCGCTATATGTCCATTTCGAACTACACTTGTGTAACACTTTTAAAAATCTTAGAAAATATCTAACGCAACGGGACTCGAACTCACACCTCTTGACCACTAACAGACGTATTCTATATCCGGCTACGTTGACATTCTTATATGCTTGTTACAATTTATTCTCGTTGTCTACACAGTGACTAGACGTAGCGACGTGCTCCAAGTGACACCTCACTAATCTCACTTATCTCGCGAGTTCACTCATTTGTCCATTCACTTAACGTCGCGCGCCGTCGTCGTGTAACGGCGGGGTTTCGGTGCTAAATGCAAGGTTAAGTAACTTAGAAGGAAATATAGAGTATTAAAAGTAGGCGGTAAAATGAGTAACTTAGCGATTTTTACGAATAACAAGACATTCAAATATAACCTGTTGTCAAGATACTCCGTTCTCCATTATGCAAGAAAAAAGATGTTAAGTTTCGCCACTCGAAACGATTACGGATAGTATTCTGTATTTGTATAATAACATTATCTATTTTTTATTTTGAACTGGAAGCGATGAACAGTGCAAGTATACAAGAACAGTTACAATATATCTACCAAAAAATCAGAATAAATGTAAAAAATGTAGTCAAAGTAAGTTTGTACTATTAAGTAAAAGTTTGTACAGTTGAGAGCTTAATGCTTGGAATCTCTGCTCTGCACATCCCACCCAATGTCTAGATATTACCTAATGAGTGACAATAAGTTTTGTCACTCATCGTTTCGTAACATCACGATTTATTGTTTCAAAGCGATTAAATGAAAACGATTCAAATATAATCACATTCCCGGATAGGACTCGCAGTACAAAATAAATATACAATCTGTATGTTTCTAGAAATATATCCAATAAAAAAAATGTAGACAATCATATGATAATTTTGGAATATTATAAATCAGACGCGAACACATTCACAAAGACGGTGAGGCGTAATGTATTCCGTCACCATCCTCCACTCTGCCCCGCTCGTTGGCGCCGCGAGATCAACTACATATTTACAACTGAAATAAATACAAAGCAAATGCGGGAACCACACGCAATATACACTCCAATATAAGCCTATAAACAGGTGAGCTTAGATTGTCCAATCTCAAATCATATCATTGATTGCCGTGTTATCACACCTAGTCATCATTATTTCCAATTACCTTATCTAATTTTAATATATAACGATACTTAATACTTTTAGTTTCGTTCACAAACATGGGAAATTAAACCATACGTTTTTAGAAAACATATTAGTACATTGCAATTGCGTCTAACGAAGGTAATTGAACAAAAACATTTATTAATTGAAATTGTAGCTTTTGTTATCAACAAACCTTTTTCTTTACAAACTAAAATAAAAGCGCATTAAGTAAATAATAAAATAAACTCTTATTATACTGTAATATTACAATCGTGGCAAATATTAATAATTTCTCTTTTCTTAAATTAATTAGAAGGCGGACGCTTAAATAAAATATTGTAAATTATAAAATGGTGCTCCTTCATTGTCATTCCTCCTCCCGGTAATTTGTTAAAGAGAGTGTACAAAGAAAGCAGGCAAATAAGGGAGCTTATTATTCACAAAGTTAACAATTCTCATAATTTGGCGAATTTCAAATTTAAATGATTATCATTTAGGCGTCCATCAAAATGGAATACGTAGATATAAAAAAGCAATTCGTTTTAATTACCGCGGCTTGTGTTCGCGAGTCGCATCATAAACCGGCGGAGATCCTCAACCGGCTTAATATTCACAACAAGACGCTGAGAGTAATTTCGTGAAGAAATAGTAAATATCATAAAACGCTTGCATCCGCCTCTAAAGCACGCTCCGCGGCGCTCTACTGGGGAACTCTCGGAGATATTCATTTTACGATCCTTTTTAACCTCTTTGCAGGAGAGATTTCGAATACCTACTTACTCTATTGAGGTTACGTATAAATAAATGGTTTGGGGTATTACTGTTCTGAGTACGAGTAAATACCCGTGTTTTTAGTGTCGTCTACGTACATGTTTATAAGCCTTAATTTTAGTCGCTGATATTATGAAAATAAAAAATGTAATTTATTAAAGAAAGAAGAATATTTTTAAAAATATACCGGGGTAAATATCCGTAGTGTAATAAATAAAATATAAAAAAACAATGCACCTAGTGTCATGTTACATCGTTCTGTACTTATTAGACGTGTATAGGACGTAAAGCTCAAATCTCTATATAAATTATGTCTATGTAGAATTATATATGGAGAAAGATTTATACATAAAAAATGTAATCATTTCTTTTAATCAATCACATTTTAACTGCACCTCGGTAACGTAGAATTTATTCTTGTAGGTATAATTTCCTAACGCGGTTGTTATGTAGTAAGTACTTTGTGCCCATTAACGGCACTTAACGGTAATACGAATAACAATATTTCGGTGACCTTTTCCTTATATACTAACGGTCTTATTCATAAAAAGTTATGGAACAGTTAAAGTGTTCTATAAGCACACTATAAGAGAAACGTCAAAAAATGGTATTCATAACAGCATTTTAGCGCTAAACAGTACTATAAGCGTACTATAAAGTTATAGTGGCGAATACCCTACTATAGCGGATCTATAAGATAAAAAATGGCCGATTCTCAACAGCTGATCATTGAAAATGACATTTGACGTAGGTGACTCGTCAATGTTAGCTAATCGAATTTGCATAACTTATTAATCCAATCCACTAATAATTATTGCTTTGTGTCAATTTTCCACTTTTATATTTAAATGAAAGCTTTACAAAGCATACATGCTTCGGAAACGATAGCAATAATGGAGAAGAGTTCGGAGCGAAGAAAAGTATATAGAAGCAGGGGTTGACCCGTTTTCCTTATACGATGAAGAGTTTCGAAAGCGTTACCGCTTTCATAAATATACTGCTTTTATGATAAACCTTGTGCGTAGATTAACCATGAAGACATGCAATTAGACAATATTATTAATAAAGTGATGTTTTAACTAGGAGAAATTTTAGTTAGTAAATTTTATAAAATAGTAAGTTTAACGCCGAGCTTTCCCTCAACACCAGAGCAAAGAAATGAAAATATAAATTGAAGTAAATATTTTATTGCCTGGAGTGAGGATCGAACCCACAACTAGTAGTCTTGTTACATGTTCACTTTGTGCCCCCGCACCATGACTGACCTCAATTTGTTAGATTTTGGTTAATAAAAAACAGTTTATTTCTATAAATTTTATTCTTTAGATGTGTAATACAATAATTTACGTTTGAGTAATTCTTCCTTTAATAGTGAATTATTTAATTTTTGTTCTAAAATTTTTAATTTTTGCCTTTCTACGGCCATCTGGATCTCAGGAAGCTCCTTTCTGTAAGCAATTACATTTGCTGCTATTCTTGAGCTTATTGTCATGCTGTAACCAAAAAATATATCTATTATTCTTTTTAATATGTTTTCCAAAGAAGTATGTATTATAAATTAATAAAACTTATTTTGTTGAAAGCTTAACACATTTTATTTATTATTTCAATTCAATTTAAGTTTGTTAATCCAAATTTAATATTGCTTGCTTGCTTTAATATCGCTTCCCATCCAATTATTTGTTGAAAATAAAATTGAACTAAATTGAGTAAAATTATAAAATCAAAATGACTTTCTGGGTATTGTGGTATTATCATTCATTTAATATTTCATGCACTACAATTAATTATACTTAACATGTCTTATTACTTATGAATATCATTTAAAATAAGATAGATGACAGAGTGAGATTTGTGTGCTGCTGTTTATTTCATAATATTAATATATTACACATACTTTTTTCTTCTTTTATATTATTTTCTGTTCTATTCTTAAACAAGTATTGATAATAATTACATAAATATTTCTTTATTCAAAATGAAACACTAATTGGCCAAATGTTTGTATTTTTATATGGTTATCTGAGTAAAATTAATTTGAGTATACTGTGAACTGATGAGGGAGCCAAACTGAATTGTCGTCACCAGTTGCTGGTTCTGTAGTAGGTGGTGAGCTACCAACTGTTTTTAGTATTTGTTTTTTTTTTCTATAAATATCAGCTTCTTAGCTGACATTTTTATAATACCCATTGAGCCTTAATTTGTCCTTCTTCTTCAAGGGGTTTTTGCCATATTGTTAAAACTGAAACAATAAGTGCCGTGTTAATAAAATAACTACACAAATACTTTTCCTCAGCAATTCTTTCAAGATCATCTATGGAATAGAAGCATAAGCATTGAAACATAACATGCGTATGAATGTTTACAAAACAAAACTTACGTGTTCGAATTAACTGTATCAGTAAAACCAACCTTATCCTCCTCCAACCAATTCTCACTTCTGCCTTTTCTTGCTCTCTACAATTTTTGATTCCGATGCCATTTTATAAGTAATGGAGTAATATTTAAAATAAAATAAAATAAACACGTACGTACTACTAGTAAACAAATGTCAATAGCTTATCGCACCACAAACAACAAAATATGGTTTTTATCCTTAATAATGTCTATGATCAGTCGAATTTAGTAAAATTATACACATTATCTGTGGTCAATTTGCAACGTTTGACAAACTTTCTTGCCAATTTCATCGTAGTGGCAACATTTTAGCTTATAAACAGTATATTAGTTATAATAGGCTTATAGTACTGTTATGAATACGCATTTTTATGGAACGTTTCATAAGCTTATAGAGCATTTTAACTAATGAACGTTTTAAGCGTTCTATAAGCATTTTTTATGAATAAGGCCGTTAGTATATAAGTTATTTTTATTAAACAAAAAGATGCACTATTTTGTTTGCAAGACTTTACTATGTACCTAAAAGCTTACTATATACAAGTATGTACTTGTACGTATAATTTTAGCACACACAGTTTAGTCCTACGTATTCAAAAAATAATTTATTACGGCTTTCTCTGTATCGGAAATCTATAGGTACCTCTACAAACTATACCTCTATAATGACCAAATAATTAACTCCGTTCAATAAAATATTTACCAACTTTAATCCCATTCATTAATCGTCATTTGTCATCAATTTTAAATACAAATAATGATTCCTACATTTACACATTTTGTTTTAATTAAATTAAATAATATTAGGAGTTTTCTCTTTATTTGTCTAGTATTAAGTAAGATATTTAAGTTCGTTTAGTATAAGAATAATTTATGTTATATATTTGTGTTAAATAAAGGAAGTAAATGTTACTGTCCCACAAGTAAAAGTCGACTGGTAATTTGTACATAAATAATATTAATTTTTAATAACGTAAAAATTTTGTTTAATATTAGCCGTGTTTTTAGAAAGGCACTGTAGCCTATAAAGAAATAATATTTGTACGTTTGTTATTATGTCATTGTGTAACATAGCATATTGTACTTTTATACCAATAAAGACATTTAAAAATCAAAATAAAATCAAATAGACTTCCCTTCATAGGTGTCTCTTGTTTCTTTTATATCTATTGTGCATTCATACAATGCGAAATTCTAACCTGCTTTTTCTTACTGTTTTTTTCTTAGTAAATTGAAATAGTTGATAATTAAAACAAGCATAATTTCGCCATATAACACAACGAGACGGTTCACACCAGTCGTGGTGAGTGTAAAGCGAGTTGCAACAGAACAATTATTTCATTGGAGCCGACGAAAGCGGGCATTTGCAACTCAAAGACACCGCCGGACCCCCCGCGACCCCCCCACACCCCCTGGCACCCTCCGCCACCTCCCGGGGTCACCCACCCCGTCTCTGCGTCCACACTCTTCAGTTATCGTAACACTCTTCAGTTAACCCTCTGAATTGCAACGTAACAAAAATAGCCGGTGTATATGAGCAAAGGTTGTTTTAAAATATAATTATTTAAGTAAATAATAAAGTTTATTTTATTTCTTATGTATAGCTGTCATAGTTTATTTTCTATAAATTGACATTCATTAATTTTATTTTGGAGTGTTTTTGTAACATACTAGAGATATTGCCCTTACTTATCAGGTCGACGAGTAACCTGCTATTATTATTAAACATTATAAATAAATACGTTCTATATCCAGGGACACAAAACTAAAACCATTCCGACGGACAGACACATTAATACCAAATCATCATACTTATAAATATTTAACATTGTTGTGGGCTATGGCGTGTATATTTATTGCAATATACATTTCCATTAAAAAAATCAGTTTAAAATAGCTTTTCCTGCACCGTTTTCCGCCAATTAAGGTCATTATAAGGTCGCAATCAATTTTCCTGCAAGAAATCACTTTCAATGGCCGTCTCTGCATCGGGCTGTACCACTAAGTAAAATATTATATTGGCAATAAAGACTTTTATTATTATAATTATTTGTCACATACATATCACATCGCATCGTAAGGGTTGATATTTATCTAAATACAGGGGTAGCTACACAAGTTGGTCCACTTACAGGAGATAATGAATGCACAATGACTGCCTTCTCTCGCACAGAGGTGCAGCGGTGTTGTTGCAGGCACCACACTACGCGCAATTTCCCTCGACACTACATCGATTGCTCTGTCCGTTCGTTCGCTAGCATTTGGTTTATATTTTTTGCGAATTATTCTCGACTTTGGGAAATTGTAAAGGTTCAGGACGTGAGAAGGAGATTCTTCCACTCAATCGCAAACGAGCGCGGTCTGATTGGCGTTCACTATGTAGATAGTGGAGGCAGATTGATACTGTAGTTACGTATGAGCTGCCTTCTATACCACTTGAAATCCTCAAATTTTTCACAATAAAATATCTGCATTTTTTGCGGAATTTTGAAAAATCTCTTTCATTGACAACGATACACGAATAAAGATTCCAAAGTAGTGTACATTAGGTATATTAAGGTTTAATATTCATCAGTGTACGGTTTGTTAAGCAATACAACAAGAATTATAACAAACTTTAAAGTAAGTTTTTTATTCGAGCTAAAATTTGAAACTTTTCACTCAAGCGTTATTTCATAATGAAGCAATCAAAGTAATTGTAAGTCCTGAAAACTTTGTAGGTTATTTGAAAATGGACTAAAAACTTATTAAGTAATTATGGTACTTAATACACTCGTAAGTGACGCTCTCTAAACGCGGCCACAGTTATCGTAATAATTTATTTTACAATAAATAAAATAAAATAACAAAATGATACGTTAGGAACTATTACACAACACGTTCTAAAGAACAACAAATTAAAATTACTGCTTTACGCGTTGAGTGCTCTGCATAATTATATCGTAGGACTGGTTTTTTAAATATTAATCTTTTCCTTATACCGGGTTTCTTTGTTATTTTCATTACAATGCACCACAAGACAATAACGTGTTAATATACTCTGTATCGTGTAAAATTAAAAGCAGCGATGTTGTTTGATCGGCGACAACCCGCCAGTGAGCCGGAGGGCGTTTATTCGTTATACTAAGGGGAATAAACTTGCAACAGAATACTATTCTAAGATAGAAAGTGCATTTCAGGCTGCAATGCGCTCACGGCTACGAAATATATTTCAAATTACGATACAACACTATCGTTTATTTATTTTGAAATATGACTGTGAACGTTTCGTTCATTGTTTACTCCCCGCCCGCAGCGAGCTCGCCCTCTCTACCTTTAGACAACTAAAGGTTTTTAAATGAATATCTTTTTGAACAATGTTGATTTTACTTTCAACTACTATAATTATTTACTAATATAGTACTTTTTATAGAAGTATATTTATTAATAGCTAACGACCGCCCTGCCCTCGCTTCACTCATGTGTAAATATGATTATTCCACGTAGCTCGGCCTATAGGCGTCGGAATCTAAATAACAAATTTACCAGATTTAGGTTAGACCTTTAAAATAGGACTTTGAAATCTATAAATAAATGTTTCGATGTTGTTTCTACTCGTATTATAAAATAACAAACGAATTTATAAGAAGAGCTCGGATATGATAACATAAGATCCTACTAAGGATTTTATTTCAAAAGATCACAGCCGTTGTTTAATGAATGAAACGTAATCTTCACGTGTGTTGTAATTTAAGATAATCTTACAATATCTACTTTTGTAATTTGTTTCCATTAATCAACTACCTACTCAGAAATTAATTATAATTAATAAGTTCATCAATAATTACTTATCTCGCTATAGTAGTCAGCAGTATAGGTACACGTACGTCCTACATTACTCGCGCATCCCCTCAAGTGATTCGCAGAACAGTTCTTTGCTCGTAGTTTACAGATACATTCTTCAGATGAGATTGCACTCACTCAGCAAAATAACATTGCTTTGTGAAAATTTCAAATACGATATTAAATAAAACGTCTGCTGTGAGGTTATAAATGTAGTGAATCTTACAAACTTGTTATTGTGAATCGGAGACGGGACCTTTCAGCGCGTTTCAAATATATGCAGTTTTCTGCGAGAAACTCTTGGTGGAGCTGTTATTATTTACATCGTTTGTATTTGTATTGTAGATATTGTGCATGTGATAAATGATCGCTTTGGGGCGAAGTGTAATAAAGTTTTACACCTGTTGAGAGATGCTTACTTATATTATAAGTAAAGTTAAGTAAAGTAAAGTTAAGTAAAGTGAAGTTAAGTAAAGTAACTTTATGACATCAGATTCTTTGTTTATTACTTCACAATAACAACTGTGATAATCAATAAAAGTAACTCATTATATGTATTTTATTTCGCAGTTTATGATATCTTATTTCGTACATAACTTCGAGTGTCTTACTTTCATAAATATTTTACGATCTTATATTGCTTTAATAACGACATGTATCATATTTCTATAGAATAAGTATATAATTGAGGCCTGACTAAAACACGATGGTTGTGGGTTTGATTCTCACTAGCGAGAATAATTATATTTAAATTTTCAATTCCTCTCTCTGGTACCTAAGACAAAGCGCGGCGTTGAGTTCCGCCGCTCAACACGAAACATCTCGATTACAGGCGGAAAGTGGGAAACGAAGTATTGACACTTGGTGTCTCTCTAGCCACACCGTTTTGCGGCAAGCTGCAAAAAAGTATATAATTATTACATTTATACAATGTCACTTGACATGAATCTTGGTAACATTTGGATTTGAGGAAAATGACAGTATCCGTCTGACTGACCGCCCTCCGCACCCTCCGCGCCCTCCGCGCCCTCTCGCGCTCTCTCGCGCGTATAATTGATTCCTTCAAATATGTATTTGCTTGTTTCATTTCCTTATTGCCTCATTCCGGGAAAGGAATTGAGGATAAGTCTACGTTATATCGATAGCTGGTGACCCTTGACGTACTTTTGCGTAGATTGCGTCTGACTCTCATAATCCGGGGCTCTGCGGGCTCTGCGCGATCACTCACTGTTATGGTCTATATGTGGACGTGGGATGGATGGATGGACGGGTGCGTGGTTTATTTATTATATTTTGATTGTATGTACTTTTTAGTAATTCGTTTTTAGGAGAAATAAGTCGAGTTAGTCAATATTTGATGTTGAATCTAGTAATGTAATGTAACACAATGTGACCACTTTCCGGCCGAATTGTGAACATTGTGTTCTAGTTCTGGTTCTGAACAGTGGAGGAACTTAACACCGCGCTTTGTCTTAAATGATAAAGTAATTACATCATGTGCACGCTTTCAAGTGGGAATCGAACCCGAACTATAGTACGCTATAGCGTATATGGTGAGAGACTATCATAGTGCATCATGATGGCCTTTCAATATTTCAGACTTTAATAACATAATACACATTAAAATAAACATATTTATAATGAATACTTCTAACTTATAACATCTGCGATTTAGAAGAGAAAAGTGAATAAAATAATTTCAATAGACTTAAATATAAATATCTTAAAACCATTTCTTACATTTACACATTTTCTTTATTCCAGAACAACTGTGCCTCACAAAGGCTTGAAAAGAATAAATATACGAAGTACTTACTTACTGTAGTAAGTAAATTGCAAAGTAAGTTAATAACATGCATGCGACTGGCGAGTACATATCTCATTATTAATTTAAGTAGTTGAAGCGGACTTTAAACGCTACTTACTGCACTCTCCTCTTTCTATTAACGAGGATAAAAGTTGACGCCTCTCACGGCGATACTGCCGGAGAGGCTTTATATCTCAGAGCACTTGTCTAAGTGGCGCCTAGTGTCGTACTTCTGCCTAGATATTGTATACTTTTAATGGAAATAGCAATTGAGCAAATGTTGCTTTACGTTCTAAAGAAAATTAATCGATCGCATGTCTCAATGTATCCGGCGTAGCAAAGTACTCAAAGAGGAGCTAGTGTTTATTAATAAACTCTTATTTCATTTTAAATCCACTTTTAAATTTAAGACATTGCTTGTTGGGTGGCGAAATTTAACGCCATGTTTTATCCTCTTCACCAGAGCAAAAAAAATGAAAATAATAATATTAAAATAATTCCTTCAAGTGGAAACCGAACCCACAACCAATCACGTTTACAGACAGACGTTGTCACACTGTGATGCGCCATGATGGATGTATCTCAATAGTCTTGTCTAAGTCACCTCACAAGTGCGTTAGATGCCTATATTAAATATTAGTAATTATAATTATTGCTGATAGTATTGTAGTATATCTTTACAAAGTTATTAATTTTAATATTACACAAATCGATGCAGTATAACAATTGAATATATAACTTTAGTACTGGAGCGCTTTCACGTTCCAAAAAGTGCGTCACGTCACATCACTACATGAAATACTTAACTTACAGCGAGTTTCACACTCGCATAGTCATTACATTCAACTATGGTCTTATTTTCTTAGAAAAAAAATATGAATATTGTATATACTGAAATTTAAATTATTTCCTTTAAACATTTACGAAATTATGACACTCGAAAACTTGAAATGACTCTCCTGTAAAGTTGTGTTTTAGACTTATACCTACCAGTATTCACTGGACCAGTCGAGTAGTATCATGGTGTAATTGAGATACGAACTACACAATAAACAATAAACACTTTTTTAAATACCACGAAAAACAAAATCATGCATTTATTATACGTACTTTGAAAAACTAGGAACGAACATTTTATTTCATACGTCTAATTTATTTATTGTGCATTATATAGACCATTTCAGTCCAAGAAATCGAAGACCCCAAAAGCAGTACTCTAGAAGTGGTTTTGGGAACTTTTAATACTATGGCAAGAAAAGCTAACATAGAAGATTTCGGTAAAATGGACATATGCGACGTATACAGATTAGGAGCAAAAACTGAAAATAAACGAAGACCTATACTAATAAAACTGACACTTGCTTGGAGAAGAATGGAGATCTTGAAAAACAATAAATTCTTCCCCGAAAAAATATACGCCACTGAAGACTTTCCCAAAGATATCCTTCAAATTAGAAAGGAACTGAAAATTAAGCAACAAGAAGAAATAAAAAAGGGCAAGTGGGCTGTGCTGAAGTATGATCAACTTATAATAAGAGACAAAACTATTCAGGGGAAAGGACAAGAGAAAAGAAAAAGGTCACCTTCTAAAACACCGACACAGACACAGCACAATAAAGACAGAGAAAATAAAGCGGCTCCAGTGAAAATCAACAAAACAAATGCTTTTGAATTTATGAGCCGTGCGAGACCGAATTCACAACAAGGAAATAGCAAACAATAGCAACGAACGCACACCAGCCCCCGAAATCCAGACAATATTGTAACCTCAACCATAAGTACCAAAAACATAAATATTCCTTCCCCAACCCGGACAGCGGTCACCGTGGGGAAAAAGACCGTAACCCTCCAAACCAATACTCGAGATCAGGATATCAATAACAAAACATTTCTAAAAAAGAAAAGAAACAAAATATTCATAGCTACATACAATGTTAGGACGCTAAGAACTGAGGAACACTTAATTCAGCTAGAAGATGCTTTAGAAAACATAAATTGGCACATCTTAGGTCTCTGTGAAGTTCGTAGACTAGGCGAAGAAATTATGGACTTAGGAAACTATATATTTTATTATAAAGGCGAAACGAAAGGCCTCTTCGGAGTAGGATTCCTAATAAAAAGTGAACTAAAAGACCAGATAGAAGAATTCATTGGAGTGACCGAAAGAATTGCAGTCGTCAACATGAAATTTCCCAACTATAAGGATAAATGGACGATCATTCAAGTCTACGCGCCGACAGAGAGTGCCAGTCAGCAAGAAAAAGATGAGTTCTATATGTACCTAGATAATACAATTGAACAGGCTAACAAAAACCTTATAGTTATGGGAGACTTCAATAGCATATTGGGTTCTGAAAAAACCCCAGGGCAAACATTAGTGGGAAATTTCAGTACAGGAACAAGAAATGAAAATGGAGATAGACTATTAGAAATGGCACTGGTGCACAAACTATACATTACAAACACGTTTTTCAAAAAGTCACCAAACAAAAAGTGGACCTGGGTGTCTCCTCAAGGACATAAAGATGAAAGAGATTTCATTCTAACCAATAGAATGAAGTCAGTATTAAATACAGATGTCTTAAATAATGTAAATTTCAATAGCGACCATCGTCAGATGTCATTGTCATTAGTCAGAACGGAAATATTTTCAAACCAATTAAGAGTCAGCAGAAGAAACTTAACACAAAACAATAGTACCACGATACAAGCATCAATCCCTTACCACACGCAGAATGAACTATCCTTAGAATTAAATAAAATGGAAACCTTAGAAAGCGTACAGATAAAATACGATCACTTGGAAAGAGAACTAATAAAAATAATGGATAAGCTAAAGTACAAAACTAATAAGAGAGACAAAATCGGACCAGAAGCAAGGAAACTACTCCAAGAAAGGCGTAATTTACTAGACGGCAAAGCAAACAATAAGAGAGAGATCACAGAGGTAAGTAAGAAAATTAATAAAAGTATTAGAAATTTCAGACGCAAAACCCGTATTGAAAAATTAAGATCGTACATTAGAAAGACGTGTGGAATAAAAAAGGCTTTAAAGGAAATGTCGGAAGTCAAGTATTGGATACCTTCTATCAAAAATAAGAAACAAAAAGTTATAACAAAAAGACCAGACATTATACAAACAGCAACTGAATTTTACCAAGACCTTTACAATGATAAAATGGATGAAGTACCGGACAATTTGAACAGAACAACCGATGAAAGCGCAATCAATGATCAAGTCCCGGAATTTTTAACATCAGAAGTAAGGCATTGTATACTACAAATGAAAAATAATAAAGCCCCGGGAGAAGATAAAATAAGCAATGAGTTGTTAAAGGGAACATTAGATGTTATAACCATACCAATCACGGCACTTTTTAATGAAATACTCCAAACTGAAATTATACCAAAACAATGGAAAGAAAATACAATTATATTAATACACAAAAAGGGAGACAAAAACGATATAAATAACTACCGTCCAATAAGTGTTATGACAAATATTTACAAGGCATTTTCGAAATTAATCCTAGGACGAATTACCAAGACATTAGATGAGAACCAACCCATCGAACAAGCCGGTTTTCGTAGCAATTTTTCTACTGTGGACCATATATTAGTAGTAAAACAAATTATAGAAAAATATAATGAATATAATAAAGACCTATATTTAGCATTTGTGGATTACAACAAGGCATTTGATTCTTTGAAACACAGTGAGATATGGAAGTCATTAGATGAACAAGGTATACCTGGAAAATATATTAGACTCATCAGAGAAGTGTACAAAAACAACACAGCCAAGTTAAGGCTTGAAAGAGCAGGGAAAACATTTCAAATTAAAAAAGGAGTCAGACAAGGCGATCCAATGTCACCTAAGCTGTTCACTGCAGTCTTAGAAACCCTCTTCCGTAGGCTGACTTGGGACAGATGCGGTGTAAACATTAATGGTGAACAACTTACTCACTTGAGATTTGCGGATGATCTTATATTACTTGCAGAAGATCCAAAAACTCTTAAAGATATGCTCGAAGATCTAGAAAAACAAGGCAAAATAGTAGGTTTGACTATGAACCTAAGTAAAACTAAATTGATGACCAATCGCACAAGAGAACCAATCGAAGTAAATGGCAACATGATCGAGTATGTAGACGAATATGTCTATCTCGGTCAAATAATTTCCCCTTATGACCAAAATTCTAAAGAAATTGAAAATAGAATAAGCAAATCATGGAGAAAATTCTGGTCTCTTAAAGAAATGCTTAAGTCAAAAGATATACCACTAGGAGATAAGTGCAAAATCTTTAACATATGTGTAGCCCCTGTAATGACTTATGGTTGTCAAACTTGGGCACTTACCCAAAAGAATATTAGAAAGATCTGTGTATGCCAAAACAAAATGCAAAGAAGTATCTTAAACATCAAACAGAAAGATAGAGTAGAACTAAGTAAAATCAAATCCACAATTAAAACTAAGGAAGTTGCACAAATTATAAAACAACAAAAATGGCGGTGGACGGGTCACATAATGAGAGAAAAGGTAGATAAATGGACGAGAAAAGTTGTAGAATGGTATCCTAGAGAGACAAAAAGGAAAAGAGGTAGACCTTTCTGGCGATGGGAAGACGACATTAAAAAGATAGCTGGTGGAATGTGGAGGAGACTGGCAAGGGATAGGCAAGGATGGAAAGCAATGGAGGAGGCCTATGTCGGGAGACAAGTTGAAGTTGCCGCAACACCCTAAAATCTCTTTATTTATTATTTTTTGTATATAAGAACTTCAACAATAAAGGCTATTTTTATTTTTTATTTTATTTTATTTATTTTATTATATAGACCATTTCACTAACATTCAATATATATTGCAAAGAACTATTCTAGCCTATACAAACTAATTGACTCTGCATACATAAATTGCTTTTATTTTTTAAGAAATATCGAAGCGCAATTTATAAAAATTTAAGATAGACGTGAAATTTAAAAAGAATCGCGAATATTCACGCGTCGCTGCGAACCGCGGTTCACCAGCTCTTGAGTATTTTTTTTATTTTTGTATAGAATTTGCTTATTTAAAGTGAACTAAAGAATAGTGGAATATGAGAATATTATTTTTAAAAATTCAATGTTCACAAAGTGCCCTTAGTATAATGTATTTGTCATAACTATTACTTATTTTAATCTTTATACACTGTTTTCTTTCTGTATTGTTCTTATGCAGTTAGTGTATTTTTAAGCTATGCAGGATTAACATGTAATATTGTTTTACCCAGTAAATGAATTGTAAATTCTTTATGAGAAATAAATGTTTTCTTAACCTGAAAAAAAACGACTATTGCATTTATTTTACGACATATCTATCACGATAGCTCAGTATTAAAATCAATTATCTGTGGAGCTCATTTTAAAAACTTAACACTTAATTCGAATAAAGTGTACCGAGTTAGCTATACAAAACTTAGTATTGAATCACTCCGTTCTAGAATTTCCGTCAATATTTAAAACATCTGTATTGGGTTTCAGGAGCAAACAACACACTCTGCCGGACATTATCAAGTGAAAGTCTTTACGTTGTGTATCCTCATCCATACATTTCGAGCAGAATACAGAGAAAGTCGAGACATGGTAAGAATAGACGATTAGAGTACTTACTATTCGTGAATGAATATTAGGCAGAGGGAACCTAGTGTTAAGACACTCCGTTCCCCACTTTCCGCCGAATTCGGAGGCTTGCGTGTTAAGTGGCGGAACTTAACGCCGCGCTTTACCTCGACACCAGAGCGAAGAAACTGGAAATATAATTTCCACTCCTCGAGTGGGAATCGAACCCACAACCAGTCATTTACAGTCACACGCTTGTGCCACTGGGCCACGACTGGCCACATGAATGAATATGAATGAATTAAACAAGTACAAATATTAATATTAATAATAAAATATGTACAAAAATAACTTTTTCTGATAATAAGGCTTGTGAAACCACACAAAATGAATTCATTTATACCTAATTAGAATGTTGAATATTCCTTGACTTCATCAAGTAAATAAGTAGCCGACACATCTTCTGCGGGACGCACCAGGCAAATATATTTGGTAGCATTAAATAATTCATAATTCCAATACAATTTGCATTTCCATTTGGTGTTTGCTTTGCGATGTGACAGCGAGGAGTCCCGCCGTGAATATTCATGGCAGAGGACCGTCACGTCCTGATTCCGCCTTCGTGACTGAACCCGCCGCACTCTGGTGACTCGCGACCCCCTGGCCGGACATACTCTGTGCTTAGTATACTGCTTATGGACTTTAAAAACCTGAGCTGAGCAATATATTATAAATTTTGCAACTTGGCATTTTGCGAAGAGGTAGGAATTGTAGATTTAGCGTGTATGTTTCTTTGTTATTATTGTATTGATGAGGGTGTGAATGACATATATAAACAAACTTTTAACGTAAATACTAAAGTATTATGTGTTATACATACTATACATATGGCATATACTGTAAATGCTTATTTTGTTATCAATAAATCTATACAAGGAATTAAATTACATATATCTTATAATTTAGATATAATAATTAGATATAGTAATTATATATTAATACACACATAATATCTAACAGCAGAACAGATTCTAGCATTTATTCTGTGACTAGAGTTTCTAGAAGTCTATAGTTAGTTCCTTCCTCTGAATCTGTACAAATCATAAAAAGAGTTTAAATAAAGATTCATACAAAAAATATAATAAAATGAAATCCATGAAAGCTTATTAAAGATATAAAATAAAAAAGTAACATTTTCTTTCATCATTTCATTCCAACGTGATATTGTTATAATTGTCGTAACGAACGGTCGTATATTGCGTTCTCTTTGCAAGTGGCTTAAATAAATCAGAGATCAATTAACAGTAACCGCGTGTGATCTGGTGATCGGTGCCCACTGCTGTCCGCGCGGACGCAAATCATTATATAAATGTTTCTCTTTTCACCGTGAAACTGCGGCGGCGAAGCTCTTTACACTCTGTACTGCAATTTACATGTCATTAAAAGATACATGTAATTAATACAAAGTTTATTCATTAAGTAAGCCGATTTCAGGGGGGAACTTGGAGAATGAGCGTTTGGACGGTTTCCAAGGTACGGGTTCGAATCCCGTTGCTTTCAAATTTTTATACGTTTTCTAAATTTCTTTTTCAGTTTCCTAAGGTTGTAAATAACATTTTAAAATGTTATAGCTAGAACGAAGTGTCTTGATACAAGATCGGTCGACGGAGTGTCTTAACGACTACCTTGCGATGCGGGAGCAAGTGTGAATCTGTTTTTTTAAGCTATACATTTATTACAATTAAATCATATCTTATATATAAATAAAGATACGACGCTCTATTCTCGCGACGTCTCTCTATCCAGATAGTAAAACCTTTAGAAGAATAACTCGTATACAAAAATTTATGGGCAAAGATGCGATCTCAACACGACTCCTACAAATTGATATGGAGAGTGTCGGGGAATATGTCGCGAATAGTTTTATCTGAGTAAAGGGATATAAAACACGCTTATACCATCCTAAGCCTCATGCCTGCTACATATGCTCTGATAGTATTGTGTAAGCTCATATACTGTATTTACATATTCATGTACGTACATAACGCCAGAGGTGATGAAATCATTTATTAATAAGTCTTAAATTAATTATTATTAAGTCTTTTTATAGATTCAAAATGATCACAATTTCAAATACAGTAAAAAATATATACTACTACTGAAATCTGTACTATTAATAGTGAATTTTAACATTTAAGATATTTTTTTTTATTTATTTTTACATGATTTTCACATTATTTTCAAGTAAATGCATTTTTTCTTTCATCTGTATTCTCAGATTTCAGTAGATATGCCTGTTACGAAAGCTAAAGCATGTACTCCGGTCTGAAACTTACAAGTATATTTTATTTATTTTCTCTCAAAACATTTTTGTCAGTCATTGACCACTTCATACATAATGAATGATCCATCATAATAACGACATCTAACTGAAAGAAAACAACTAGAAATCTAAATACAGCCCAAAAACTGGCTCTCGATTCGATATAAATGCAAATTGGAGGGAACACAAACAGATTTGGTGAGATATTAATGTATATTTTGTACTCGACCCCTCTCTCCCCTCCCTCCCCTCCCCCGCGACCGCCACGAGCTTAACTGTTTTATAAAACTTGTTACTTTACGCAATTTCTTTGGGAAAAAGCTTAATACAATTTGCAAAAGTACCTCCTTGGTTAAGTTATTTCTGGGTAATAAGCGCGAATACATACTGTTGATTTGGAGAAAAAACTCAACGTCAGTGCTGTCGACCAATTAAGTCAATGTATATAAAATAACTCTAAAGGCAGGAAAAACAAATATGCATAGAGATGTCACAACAAGTATTAGCAACGCTCTCATTTTCATTAAATTCTTGCCCCCACTAGGTTCCTTACTGATTGACTGAAAATTGCATTTTAAACTTTCCATAAAAGGAATCAATGCGTTTAGTAATGTTGAAAGTAATAAAAGTACAATTAACTCGACCTTTTATATTATTGCAGCTTAGCGCGTTGCGTATAACAGGGTGGTTCCGTTATTCGCTTTCCGCCTGTTTTCTAGAGACATTGTGTGTTGAGTAGCGGAACTGAACACCGTATTAAATATAATATTAAATATAATTTTACCACAGGTCCGTATGTGAAAAATAGTAAACAATTAAAAAGAAATGAAAATTGATGAAAATAAGCAACAGTAACTTCTACATCATATTATGTGCGTCCTGACTGCGGTCTCGTACTGTTATGTTACAACTTCATCAACGGCGCACTCAATAACGATAATAATATATATAGCTTCACGCTGTACCCCACTTTCCGCCAAATCGGAGGCATTGCGTGTCAAATGACGGAACTTAACGCCGCGCTTTACCTCGACACCAGAGCGAACGA
The DNA here is from genome assembly GCA_019049465.1 of Dryas iulia moderata. Taxonomy (NCBI): domain Eukaryota; kingdom Metazoa; phylum Arthropoda; class Insecta; order Lepidoptera; family Nymphalidae; genus Dryas; species Dryas iulia. The sequence goes on from CM032416.1 coordinate 16,094,190, forward strand.
AATGGAAATATTAAATATTTCCACTCCTCGAGTGGTAATCGAACCCACAACCAGTAGCGTTTACAGTCACACTTTGTGCCCCGGCGCCACGACTCGCCCCAACGATAATAACTGTTGCTACATTTTAACAAGTGACGATTAATCAGTTTTTTCTATGAGAATAAAAGTGTGTATTTAATTTTTTTTTTGTATACTTAATATTTTTAATGTAACAATTATAAATCCATTTTAAAACATATAATGTTATAAAATTATATCATGCTAATGTAATAAGCACTCAGGAATTATATTAATTTTACCTTCTTAAAACTAAACAACTAATATGAACACTGCCAACAGGTTTATTTTATAACCAATTTGAATTAATAAGCTTTATATTTAAAATGCGATAGGAAATAAAATTTAACAATGCAATAGAAAACAATTGCACAACCAAAAATCAACGGAGCGGAAGACAATCTCCCAAATCCTATTTGCGGAGGATATTGTTGTACGTGCTCAAAAAATAAATATAAATTGTAGTAATTCATAAATATAAATAGTATACATCTATATTTATGAATATAATTTGTATTTTGCCTAGTAAATGTTAGCGACGTCTGGGCGTGGGCGTGGGCGGCGTAGGGCGGCGTGAGGCAACCGGAGGCGGTCAGGTGAGATATTGCAATTAATGCCCCATTAGGTGTTGTCCTTTGTTAAAGCGGCTTTGGCTTTATGTATGATTATTATCTAATAACAATATGTGTATACATTACTTACGCATGGTTGAAGGTGCATGCCGGTGTAACAAATAAAACATTATGAAAACGCACGCAGCTCCGTACTTTATGTTCAGAGTTTTGAATGAATTTCCTTTTCTTTTATTTTTTTTCTTTCACTTTTTCGTTGCTCGGTCAGTGTACTCAGTTACACAGTATAGGAATCTTTATATGGTTATCTTTATATTATTCAGTGGTTCTTTAGTTTGGTTGCGAGTTTGGTGATCGTCTCGCTGTCTCTTTATGAGATGGCCATTTTCATTCGATACATAATTCTTTTTACTACTTCTTTTAAATATATAATTTGAATATATCCATTATTTATTACAGATATAGATGTAGGCAAAAATTTCTTAGATTAAACATACCACAAAGAACAAGTGATAAAAATGGCAAGACAAAGTAAATGTAGAAAGAAAGTTCAATTATCAATAAAATTCAATTCGTTTGCGGCATTTACGCAGATATCTGAGCGAGTATTTTCGCATGATTGTTCCGTGTAAGGCTGTAGCAGTAACTGTACGCTATAATATTAAAGTAATAATAGGTATTTGGCGCGCGCGTTTCGGCGATGGAGGCGATTTCGTCGAAATGGTTGAAAGAGCAAGCCGCATTACGCGTTACACCTTCATAAACGACAAGTGTTCTGTTGGAAACGATTCGTTAAATTGAAAGCGATCGTTTTATGATAATAAATAAGATTCACCGTCGGAATGCTGCGAGGCCTTGTCTGACGCGATACCTGCAGGCTCGGGTAGAATAATGGTGTCATTTTAAGAGAATGTCATTTATAATTCAATATTGTATCATTAATATAGTAAACGAGACCACTGTGATACAGAGAGGCAGCTCATAATTGTAAACACTATTGATCGTGGGTTCAATTACCACTCGAGAAATATTTAATATATTTTTATTTCTCCGATCTAGTGCTTAAGGCAAAACGCGGCGTTGACGTCCCACACTCAACGTGCCATGTCCCGATTTCCGGCGGAAAGTAGAGATCGGTGTGTTTTAACACTAGGTTTTCTCTAACAACCCGCTTATATAGAAAAAAAAAACATGAACCTGCAATATTATCAGTTAAATATGTTGTATTCCTCCAGATACGTTAGACCACGCGCTTCGTAAAGAATTTCCATTAAACGCGATAGTATTCTTATGTATGGAATGGAATAAAATAGTATAATTTATTTATTGTAAGTCTACAACATGATTCATTGCGTTTCATAATGTTCCCCAATCTGTGGGCTTCTCCTCCCAGTTTCTTGTAGGAGTATAATTTTCGCTTGTAAATAGTAATCATGCGGAAAGCTTTGCATTGTAAATTAAATTTTCTTGACTGATGTGATGATCAGTTCTCATAATCTTGTAAATTACTTGTTCCTTGTAAAATGGATGAGTTTCTTTATTAATTTTGTTAGAGAAATTTTCCTCAATATATATTTCCTTCATAATGAATTTATTTTTTCAGAAAATTACGGTTAGTTGGTTCGTTATGTAAATTATAGCAATTATGTTTCTATTAAACGCATCTAAAGTATCGGGAATACATAATTCTACGATATAAAGTAAAATTACATATATTTGTCCGTATTTGATCGCCAGGCTACGCCGCGTGTTACAGTGCGCCGCTCGCTGTAGTGCAGTGGGAGGGAACAAAGGGCGCAAGATAAATCTCACGCATTGTTCCTATTGATGCCGACACAAAAGGTAAGTCAGCACGCGGGCCACGAACAACGCGATCCACCATCTCTCCGTGCTACATAATGAATATACAAAGAAAAATAGGACTAAAATTTATAGAGGCTGCGTTTGTAATAAGTTATACTTAGTAAAATTAGGCATATCTCAGTTTTTTCGGAAATTACAAATCATCAGAGTCAGTGGCGGAACTCCTGCAATGATTGCAATTTTATATTACTTTTTCATGTTGATACTTTCAGGATGTATGTATATATAAATCCATTTATTTCGATGTTTCTCGGTACACTCAGTCGTCAGGGGACGCACAGGACGCAGGTGTCGCGCTCTGTAGGGCCGCACCGTGGCGGAGTAATTGACATATGACACAGTGTGGGGGGTACACACAGTCGCACAGTCGCACAGACGCGTGCTCTCCTGTGCACGCACTTATTACAGATATCGCAACTGCGAGCAATCACAACGCGCTGCTCTCGACCTGATCATTTTCTTTGTTTCCTTTTTTCACAATAACTGTTGTATGCGAGACGCTTTAATAAATGTGTAATTTAAGATTTGTCCTTTATCTCAGTTTATACACGTGCCCGCGGCGTTACTCGCGTAGTAGCGTGAAATTAATATTGTTTCATATTTTAGTCGACAGGAACTCATCACAAAAAATAACTTTTTAAAGGGAATATGGCTACTTAGCTATAAACTTTATATTTCTATGATCATGATGAAGTTCAGCCCGGTCTAGTGAGACTTTGACCACCTTAACCTGACCTTGTCAAAAAATTAGTTATTAATGAACATCTATATATGTATAATAACCTACTATATATGTATAAGTCGATTAAAAATAGAATATTCAAACTATTTATTGTTGAATTTAGCCGATAGATGTCTCACATCCATCACATGGCATGTTTTATAAATATTTCAACATTTTGTGAAGTAAAACTGAACTATTTAAATTTTTGTTCTGCCAAGAGATTGGAAACAGAGTGCGTCCACGTTCACAGATAAATAAATAATGCGGGGCTTGCAACAGGTCCGGACCGCCGCTTTGAATATTTACCGTCGAATCAAAGCAGTCTACCGTAATGTATGCGCTAGGAGCAGAGGCGCAGCGGCGCAGGGAGGATTGCCTTCTTAGGCTGATATCAAAATGTTTATGAAATTAGGGCAAGCAATAATATAAATGGCATTCTATAATATTGTTCTGGTAAAGAGTAGAGTAGTTGTTACTTGTTAGTTTTTTGTATACCTACTATATATTAAAAATCGTCGAAAAACAACTAAACTCATTCTACATTTTCGACTTCTAATTTTTATTATCACAGCTCATTTGATATATCATAAATAGTCTAGCTAGTAGTTTGTATAGCTCGTGTGAGTCCATTAACTATCTAACATATCAGTAGTATAAAGGCCCTAGACTCCCAGCATTGTAACTTACAAGCGGTATACCGTATACCGTATAATAGATGTGCTCCGTCAGAGCAGCGGGTCGTTCGTGTATTTACAGCGAGCCGCCAGGACATGATTAAATATTTGTACAACACAAAAAGGTTCATTAGACGCGCTCTCCGCTCCTAAACAAATAAATAAATTTACAAATTTACACTGAAACATTTCTAGAACAATACTAACAGATGAATTTTTCTTATCTGAGCCTTTTATATTTATAAAGTGGAGTTCACACTGGACGCGGCCGAATTATATATAACGGGCGACTTTATGATATCGCTTTGTTAATTAAAGTATGGCTTATGGCGACTGTTGTAGGCGTTTTGGGCTTTTATTGTCGACACGTAACTCTTACTTGCTGTGCCTTTTATTATCTTTTTAATGCATCTTTTTTGTCAAATATTAATTGCGGGATTGGTGATATTTTGCTGAAAGAGAACTTGATTTATAAAGGAAAGGTCTTTAGTGATTGGTGCAAGAGTGTACAATGTTTAAATCTGTATATAAAATAAGATTCACTTATAGTCTAATGGTAGTATTAATAACATTGCGGCCGGTTGTGGCGCAGTGGTTGTGGGTTCGATTCCCACTCGAGAAGTGCAAATATTTAATATTTCCATTTACTTCGCTCTGGTGCCGAGCCAAAGCGTGGCGTTAAGTTCCGGCACAGTATTAATCATATTCATTTCGCGCAACTCGGAATATTATAGGAAATGTTTAAAGAATAAATGTTTCAAGTCTTAAGTTCATTTTAATGTGACTATACCTACAAAAGTATAAGTTTATCTCTACTATAACCGTTTAAAAATATAATATTTTAATTGCTATTCTGCTCTTTAATAGTGTAAACTATTAGAAAGTGCTTGCCAACTGTAATTGTAAACAATCATTTGGTACTAGTATCTGAACCTGCCGTCATATTGTCATATACGCTTTATATGCAGTTTCGCGACTGTTATAACGATTTTAATGAGCAGCATTTTAATGAGCAGTACAAATAGAGAGGCGCGGGGATTACAGTGTACACTGCAGGCGCGGGGAGATGGACACCACGCTGCGAGAGCTTTAAATAAACATATTATTACCATTTTTAAAGATATGTTGGAAGAATTATACTATTACGAATTAGAGTGTAGATTAGCCTTGGATTCTTGTAGAACGAGATGACTTTATCTACTATACTACTACCCTTTACTGTAATGGATTTGAGATATCAAAGATTTTAGTGATGAATCGCATGGTAATGGCACCTGAATTATCTGATCTTCTTCTGTATTGAAAATTAGGTCTTTTTTTCTATTCCAATAGAGTAGCCTTAGCCACTCTAGAGTGAAGATCATTCTAAGAGTTTTCTCTAGTGAGAATATGAGGCTTATCCGACCTCATTAGTTGACATATTGAGAGTACATTGGTAGTGTTTGTCCGTTGCGTACTGATATACCTACTATTGATAACGGATAAAAAATACACGAACATTGTTGATATTGGAGGTGTTTTCCTTAACCATATGCTTTAAGATAAGCATACACTCACAATCTACTTTGTATACAACTGCATAAAAGTCTACGTTTGCAAAATAGTTTCATTTAAACCGTGCTAAAAATAACGAAAGTTAAAGTTAAACTTAAACTTATTTCATATATACAATAATATACATATACATATGTATTATCTATATTGTGTGGTTATATTTGACGGCGCATTGCTAGCGCAGTCAATAGAATAAAACCTCGGAACAAGATTTGACAACTGTCAATCTGGCGGAGCGTCGTGTCGCTGGTCAGCGCAGCCATGTTGAACGGGACTTTTCATACATCAACGGCAAGCGCACCACGTTAGCGACGAATCGCTATAGTTCCAAGCGATCTTGTGTTTTATTATTTCGAATATTAATGAAATTGGTTAATTATGTGATTTCTTAATTATTAGCGAGTATATTTTATTGTTTATTTTGTGAAATTAAATTACTTTAAATTGTGACATTTGTTATTATTGTGTCGTTCTTTTGAAAAACATGGCTGATTCTGACAATGAAGGGCATTCGCCCAGATACTCAATAATTTAAGTTTGTTGTACGTTACCTTAAGATATATAAAGCTGGTGAAAAAAAAGTATAAAAGACAGAAAAGATTCTTCATTCATTCAGTGCGCTATTTCCGGCTGCAAATTGCATTCGAGTCCGCTTCTTGTAAAATACGGACAAATACAAGATTAAATCCATTTTATGTTACAACCGCCCGCCGGCTCGGAACGGCGTCGACACTCACTGTAGCCTTGAAAAATTCTAAACTTGAAACTAAGTAATCCTCAAGTATATTTCTCACAAATTTATATCTAGAGGCCATGGTGTGTGACCGCGTCCGTGGCCGTGGGTGCATTTCTCCTACTGGGAAGGATGATAACAATTAAATGAATTCGTTTCATCACTCTGATAAACAAGACAAGCCGTGGTGTTGAGTTCCGCAACCCACAACGCAATATCTCGAGTTCAGGCAAAAGATGGAGAAAATAGTCTTGTAAATAAGTTTCAAGAAAAATAGTTTCTATTATATATTTTTTGGAAAAATGTTGTTTTTCATACAAACTATACATCTTTTGTTTTTGGATTACCAGTATGGCGCTTGGGGCTATTTCTCCAAAAATACTTTCCTAGGCAATTTTTAAATCCTAATCCTAACAGCCTTCCGATTTTTAGCCCAAAAAGTCTAGTTGCGTGAGTTGTACATTCGTATAGTTAAACATTATTATTTTCAGATTTCAAACCTCATTGTTTTCTTTCCTATGATTTTTTAAAAATATCACTACATTTATGTAAATGTTTTTTAGTAAATTAGACATCATGTAAACTGTTGTATATAGAAAAAATATATGTTGTATATAGAATAGTGATGCGCTTCATAAGCCGACTAAATTATTTACGAATGGTGGTCTTCCTTAAGGGCGAGCCTGTAGCCTTCACATTTTTCCTGAATAACAAGACATGTTAGGATGTGAGCTTAGTCAATAGAGAATAGACGTTGTTAATTAAAGAGTTCTCGAAACATGGACTTGACAGTTCTAAGTTCCGTCCATGATTCTTCACGCAACGCTCTCAAGCAAATGAAATATAAGCCATAAATCTGACGTTACTAATATATAGGTATTTTCTAAAACCTAACATTCAATGAGTTGGCTTAGTCATTTGGTTGCACAAAGCAGAAAGCTCTCGTGGCTTCGGCCAAATTAATTTTTTAACGAGCGGCGTTAGGGCCGTTGTCGCCGCCGTCGCCGTCGTTACCCTCGAGAGCCGCATTTGGCAGCGAGGACGCACTCGCCGCACGCTACTCTTATCTACGCTGATAATGATTGCCATACAATATATTGCGCTCAAAATGCATTTTGAATTTCCACCTACAATATATTCATTATGAAAGTTATTTTATGGACTTTAACGTGCCTATAACAATTTGCTTTTTTTATATGTTGTAACGAAATTGTTTAATATATTTTTTTAAAATTATTTCTGACATTGTATAGTTTAAATATAAGTCAATTTAGTTACAAAACATAAGCGGTGTGGCGTTATACCTCCAGCAACCACGTTTGATTGCTTTCATTACATATCATACTTATGATATGTAATGAATTACATATCATACTTATGAAGAAATTAATTGATAATCCATACTTATATTATAAATGCGAAAGTCTGTGTGTTTGTCTGTCATGCTTTCACGGCTAATCTACTGGTCCGATTTGGATGAAATTTAGAATGAAAGTAGTATAAGTTACTGGGTCTAACATAGGCTACTTATTTTTTCAAAAATCAACCGCTAAAGGGTTGAAATAGGGGTTGAAAGTTTATATGAAAAATCTAAACCGCTTGCCCGATTATAATGAATTTTGGCATAAATATAGTTGATAATCTAAGCTTAAACATAGGCTATTTTATTTTTCAAAAACCCACCCCCGAGGGTTGCAATATAACGAAGCAGTTATGTAGTTCACGCGGCGAAGCCGCGAGCGGGCCGCTAATTAAGATATAAAGAAAAGTATGCCCAACCATCACATCGTAGTATCTTAATGCAGATGGCATATTAGTGATGCTTGGTTACCTCGAGCGAATGCACTAGGAACGATGTAAATGTAATTGACTTTATACACACGTAGTACTATAGATAAATTGTAGTTTTAATACAAATAGTCCGGCGGCAGAAATGAGAGCGCGGATTAATCCTACGCAATAACTCAGTCGCTATCGAGCAATGCCCGCGCGAAAAATAAATTTGATTCACGTCACTATTAATGCGATTAAACATATTAACTTTACAGCCGCATAATTACGAATATTTCATTAAAATACCACGCGTATTATAACCAATATTAACTCATTCCACCGTCACTGATGCACAATCGTACTTGCGTATGTACTTGTATATGTACATGGGTATTTTACAGCCAAAGTAATAATACAAGATAACGAAATTATATATATTAAATGATGTATTAAGTTTTGACAAATTTAGATAATAATGAATATCTTAAATAACAACATTGTAAACGTGCTACGTTTATTTTCAAGTTATTTATTCTATAATTTCGAGTCCACAAAGTACAATAAAATTAAATTTAAATATAAGCAAAACATCCTTGTACCATACTGTACTTAAATGTAATACTGTACTTAAATAATAAGAACATTTTTTTATTATTAAATATTTTACAATTTCTAACACGTTTAATTGCACGTTTAATTGCATTGCATTTATATACAGCAATATAATGTATATATAAATATAAAATATTATAATATCCCAAATAAGAAATGAACCACTAAAGAGTGTCAAGTAAGTATAACTACTACTGTCCCCAACTCGTCCACCGGAGAATTGAAAGTCACAAAATACTGAAATAATGATAGTAATGACGTTTTAAAACCCTTAAACCGAACACACAGCTTGCCAAGAAAAAAAACAAATGTTCTTTGTGTGCAAAGTATGAAGACGCCTAAAATGCAACTCATCAGTATAATTATCCGGTCCAATTTAAACGTAAACAGTCCTCCACTCTACTGCAGCGAGGCAGGCCTCTTCGCTCTGTAGCGTTTTTCTCTTTCCACTTTGCTTTTAATTTTTCATATTGATCTTAAAATCAATTTAAATATTATTGTTATTATGTTAGATGTAAAAAATACATAATAATATAATTTGTAGTAATTCTATTACATAACATCTTCGAATAAAAAACAGTAAAAAAAAAAATTATTTGAAAGACGAGTGGGGGCAACATGACAGGGACAGGAAAAAGATCGTTATTTGACGCCGAATTCGCATAAACTTTTTCGTTTTTACTCATTGAGCTAAATCATATAGAAAATGCAAGAAAAGCTGATAATTATTTTCACGATATTTTGAGCAATAATCACAATCAAAATTTACTAACTAATGAATTACTAATAATACATAATATTGTTATTATTTTAAATTAATTGGAAATGTACTAGAGAATATAAAGATGATTAATCGATAAAAATTAAGCAATATTCTTACATATTGATGCGAAAGACAACTTAGTAATACATCACTTCGTTAAAGTTTTTCACTTATTTAGAGAAACACTTAGTTCACACTATACTAGGTAGTATATTAAAAAATATATATTATTGTTATACAAGATACGTACTTATAACATTGCGTTGAATCAAATATGTTGCAGCTGCGCTAGAACGACGTGGAGTCTAGTCCTACTATCTGTACGAGCTCGAGAATGTGAATGTATTCATTATTCATTCCAATATTTTTCTTTCGTCGCTGAATGTTTAAGAGACAATGTGCATAATTTAATTAGTATCTAAAACGGAAGCTCGCCACGTGCCTACGATACGCAAGTAAGAAATAAGAACAAAAATAAACCGATTATTTACAAATCAAATTCGTCAGTATTATATTTGCTTCGTAACAATCATTCATTTACGATCGTTGCTGGAACAATAAAAGCGATACAACAATAAAAGTGAATTACCATTAACCTGAATGTATCGCGTTACATCCCGCCGGTATCGAGGGCATCACCGGGCAGCCCACTTCCGCCCGCATTACTTGTTACTCCTTACTTGTGTAACGAAGAAGACTAAACTCAATTATCGTCCGCGTAACACACTGATAATTAGATCCTCGCCCCGATATTGGAAAGAACAGCTAATTGTTCGAGAAGGAAGAGACGCCGGCGACGGGAGATCTCCTGATTGCCAATATCCGCGCCTTCCCCGAGGGAATGCCCGCTCGTAGCTACATACCTACATGCGTACATATACAAGTACACAAACTAAACAAATTATATAATGTGGTTTGTTGTGGTCTGTTCATCAGATTATGAAATTAACAAAATTGTAGCCTATTTTATTAAACGTCACGCAATTTCCACGATAATTTGTGAGTTTATTTATAATTTAAAAATATTTTAGTGCATGTTTTCGGACACGGCCATTCATTAAAATTACGAAATTACGTAATAATATAAAAGCTATTTGTAATTTCGAAGAATGGTAAGAAAGATTTATGAAGCAAAGTTGAGTGGTAAGAGGAGCAGGGAGACCTCGGTTGACCTTCGAAAACACAGTATCGACCGATACTGGAGGAAGGTCACGTAAAAAGCATGAGGACCCCCCGAAGGGAGTGTATGAAGAGGTTGATGACAGTGGACGTGGCGAAAGAAGTATGCAGGGACCGTAGCGTTTGGCACTCGGTTCTCTCTGACTACCTCGCAAGGGATACAGCGTGAAGCTAAAAAAAGAAAAAAAATCGTGTCCCTACGTACGAGTATATGTATCCGGTGCTACATTAGATCGCGATCGTCTGCAATGCTAATGAGCGCCGCCGCTCGGACGTTTCTTTCCTTTCTTTGTAATGAAATCAAAAGGCGAGAAATTTGTTCAGTTGTCCGCCGAGACTTCTGCTCCGCTGCCAGTAGTGTAAGAAGTGCAAAACTTTTACAAATGTTAATAATTCATAACTTGCATTCAAGTTATAAAAACGACTCATGCAAAAATTGTGGGGCTAGTTCCAAGCTTCTAATTCAAATTCTACAAAGGAAGATTCACGTACTGTTAAGACACTTAATTTTTTGCTTCCACCTAAATTCGAGACATTGCGTGTTAGTGGCGAAAAGAGCAGGAAAATGTAAATTATTTAAATATATGTTTTCCCACTCAGGAGATCGGACCCACAACTATCACATTTACAGGCAGACCCTTTCCCACTGTGCAACAATAAACTATAGGAAGCAAAGGTTATGATATCTAAAGCTACATATGTGTGATACATTATTGCATTTATGAATTAAAGAGCAGTATTTCTTTAACAACATATTTAAATCTCTTTTATTATGTTATGAAATTCCTATAAAAATTGTCGTTATGTTTCAAGATACTAAGATATATACTTTATGCTGACCTTGTAACTCTTGTAACTGAATGTTTAGAGGTTTCACAGTTAATTAAGTTACCATGTATAACTTAGTTGTAAAATTTCTAAACATTTAGTTATAAGAATTATTTCTTTGTTGATACATCAACAAAGTCACGTTATGTTCAAAATAATTTATCGTTGACTATTTTTACTTATTTAATGTATATAATAGATTGTAACTAGTCTCCCCCCTCCATCCCTTCAACGATCTGAAATGTTTGAAAATATATTAATCAAATCATGCCTTGGCTCATGATACGTCTTGTGGTTAGGACCTTTATTGTTATGTATGTAAGTAACTCAAGATCTATTTGAGATTCAGAGGTAACAGTGTTAGGAAATTCTACGTGTAATATATTAAATACATATAATAAGCCATCAGAAGGTAATCTTTTATAATTATAATTGCCATCAGAAAGGTATTGACTCATTTATATATTAATTAGCCATCAGAAGGTCTTCCTTCTTAATTATTAGTTTGCCATCAGAAGGTATAGACTCATTTATATATTAATTAGCCATCAGAAGGGATCTAGACATGCAAGTATCTAACACAAACTATCCGTTGCAATCACCCAGAGCTCGTCCGAGGAAAAGCCCTAGGATCGTCTCATTTATCTCTCACTTACAACTATGCAAGATAGCTATATTAAGAGAAAAAATGGCCGTGTGGCCCCGCCCCGCCACTTGCCGTGAGTTCCGTCCGATCGCAGACCTGACCGATCATATTGAACCCTCCGAGACACAACGAAACAGTTCACGTATATGATACTTACGATGCCTTAGCAAACGATCAATTATTAGTTAGCTGTCACGTCATGTTTGTTAAGTTTGTGTGTGATCTTTCTCAAAGGTACTTGTTACGCTTATTATATATATTTAATTAGTTGTACATTGGTTTGTGAGGCCAATGTAATTCGTCGGTTTGTGAGGCCGATATACGTCACTGGTTTGTGAGACCAATGAATTCGTCGGGTTGTGAAGCCGATATACGTTACTGGTTTGTGAGACCAATATAATTCGTCGGGTTGTTAAGCCGATATACGCCACTGGTTTGTGAGGCCAATGGATTCGTCGGGTTGTTAAGCCGATATACGTCACTGGTTTGTGAGACCAATGAATTCGTCGGGTTGTTAAGCCGATATACATTAATGGTTTGTGAGACCAATGTCACTGGTTAAGCTATAAGCTATAAGCTACCTGAACCCACGACAGTCGCATGTCACACGTTTTACCACAATCCGACTTGTACAAGCATCGCTTACGCAACACAAGACAGCATCAGAAAGGATACAACTAACCAACGTCGCTATAGCGGATCACTTTACCAAACATGTCGGCCTCGGTGCTGCAAAGCTACATTGATTGTGTCACCGATATCGCTTATCAGTAAGCTATAAGCTACCTGAACCCACGACAGTCGCATGTCACACGTTATACCACAATCCGACTTTGTACAAGCATCGCTTACGCAACACAAGACAGCATCAGAAAGGATACAACTAACCAACGTCGCTATAGCGGATCACTTTACCAAACATGTTGGCCTCGGTGCTGCAAAGCTACATTGATTGTGTCACTGACATCGCTTATCAGTAAGCTATAGCTATAACCGAACCCTGACAGTCGAGAGACAGTACATGCATCGCCCCTGTACATGTAGTTTATATTTGTTTTTTTAGATTTACACATTCGTATGAGATCGTGCCAATTATTGCCATAAAATATCCAGCTATCAAACGCATTATATATTAATATCTTATTATTATTATTTGTACTACATGCATCGCCCCTATACATGTTTACATTATTTTAAATTTCATACATTTGTATGAGAATATTTGCCATAAAATATTTAATCATCCAAAGCCTCATTTATTTTTATTTAATAAATATTATTTACACTCGCAACATACAATTAATTTATAAATTTATAATATTTAGGAAAATGTAAACCATAATGTTCATACAACACTATTTTAAGATGGCGCCGCCATACGCCAACTATTTTAATTAATTTGTACTGCAAATTATACGTGTTCTTTTTTTATAGAACTAATATTTAAAATATTAATTGCCTTTAATACTATTATATTATTTAGTTATTATTATTTTAATATTCATTTCAATATTCGCTTTTGTTATTTTTATATTATTAATGTAATAAGAACTCACCAAGCAATTCTTCATAATTAACAAATATGCATCTTACCAAACTTGATTATTATAAAATTATTATATTTCGATCACTTTGCATTTAATATGTTAAATTTATTTATTAAATATCCATTTCCTTGTATTCAATTTATAATATTTGCAATTTAATATCAATAATTTCATAGCGTCACTTTTTACCGACGCCACGCTCCCGCCATGCTCCCTTTCTCTTTCTATTCCATTTTTAAAAATCATAAACTATAATATGCCAGCAACTCATACAGCCAACGTTGCTTTTTTTCTGAAAATATTAATTAAATATTTTTTTTATTATTTGTTTAACCTATTCCATAAAATTGTATATATTTTTTTATTATTATTAAATTATATTATTTAATATTTTTTTTATATTCCTACGTTTATTTATACATAGTATGTATCGTTACAAGGTACATAAAATGACTATATATCCCAGAATGAGCGTTATACATATATATTTCTAGAAATAAGTAAGTAATAACCAGTAAGTTTGAAAGTGATTATTTTTTTATAGTGTGATTATATTTTAAATAAAGCACTTATAAAACAATAAAGTAGTTTTTAAAAATATTATTCAATTTTTTATATATGTATATGAAGTAAGCACACATTCTATTGTGTGTTAAGTAATTCAAAGTTGCTAAAACTCGGTATTGAAAAATTTAGCAACTATTCCGCATAAAATGGAATTCCCAACGCTTCGCTGCACGCGGCGTTATTAAAACAACAGGTAACACGACCACAACAAACTTACAAATACAAATATAAAATCTTTTACCATTTCCCAACTGGACGGACGCTACAACTTTATACTTTTAATATATTTTTGTATATATTGTTTAAATTAAAATTGTACAAAAAGTGAGATAATATACAGTGCAGATTTTTCTGAGTCTTTCCTAAATAGAAAGCAATAAGCGCGCTAGTGGCTGGTAGCGGCCATTCAGGAGGTGCTCGTGTCCGCGATATAATATACCACTCGGAGGTATGAATTGAGAGATGGAATTAAAATTATACTCGTCCGCGTTTAAACCCAGTTAGAGCTTTTAATACGACGCTCTAGTACCTCCCTCCCCCCTACTCCTCCCGCCTCCCCCCGCCCCCTCACGCCCCCCGCGGCGTCGCTAGTGATATATTTACTATTTCTTTTCAATGTCAAATTGCGTTTCATTTCCGCTGCATTTAAGGGCGCATCGCGTCACAACGGGATATGTAAATGATTATATGCATAAGCACATAGTTTGTGTTTACTCTAGTGAAAGGTCTAGTGAAATTTTTAATGATCTGACTCAGTTCAAAATCGATGAGTCATCTTGAGTAATAGGAATACATATTGTAATTACAGATTAAATGTATTCAACATTCAAGGTATATATGTACGTATGTTCCCTGCGGGACGCGTCCCGCGGCGTCTCTGTCCGCCAATGTCGTCTCAGGCGATCTTTTACGGCCTACCCGTAGCTTGCGATCAAACAATATTATCAGGTATTCTGCATTTTATAAAATAAAAATGCTTGTTATAATTAGGGCATTGCGGTAGAGTGCAGAGACGCGATGTGGAAGAAATGAAACCCGCTCCGGCGCCGCCCGCCCGCCCCCGCCCGCCCCGCGCCGCGCACCGCCGGTAACGCGGTAGAAACGTAAATCAACGGAGCCTGAAACATCGAGAGATGTTATTAAAATATTACTCATCCGCACTTAGATCCGGCGGACCTTTTAATGCAATATCCCTTACCCGCGCCCGCCCTCGCCCCTCGCCGCCCGCCCTGGACCGCCGTCGACCGCACACCGGATGGACTTTTCTATTTTCTTGTCTACGGGAATTTAATATAATTCGTAACCACTACCTGCCATTGCTCTTTGCTTCAACACGTTCGTATCCGCTCGTTTGTTTTATATACTCAAAACAAATATATTTATAACACCTTTATGAATGTAAACGTTTGTACTTTTCTTTTCCATTCCTGATCGAGACTGAACTGAACTGAATTTAAAACACTTTGTCACAAATCAATTTATCCTGAGTTACGTTCAAATATATATTTTACAGAATTTGAAAACATAAAATACGATACATTAGTGCTGTAGTGTAGTGGACGACGAGTTGTATTGCGCCGTATTATATAAAAAAAATCAATGAAACTTGATAATATTGTGACTTCAAACATATACAATTCGAACATTATTTTATATAGAAAAAATGTTTGCACGTCTCACCGCACGCATAGATTGAAACGATAGCTTTATCTGCATTAATCTTTTAAATGTATATTTGCGGTTTGCATTTTATATAAATATTTTTACTCTTGTTTATCATCGTCAGAGCCTGATACTTGCGAAAGTTAAAATAAAATGAAAAGTTCAATTATATTAATTATATTTAAATTGCGATTTTATTCAAATACTAGCGACCAGCCCGTGGCTTTTCTCCCGTTAATTAAACAGCTATTCCGTCATTATGGACACCTGCGTTCTTGTTAAATTACAAGCTTTACTCAAATATGTAATTATTTGAATCCTTATCGAATTGTATGAATATGTGTAAATCGATAAGAATAGTTCATATAGTATGCTATGCTATCAATTTTTGAATTCCGCTACCGAATATAAGTCACAATGAAGACTACTGTGAATATAAGTCACAATGAATACAGTCTACATCTGGATACCTCAATTAATCGTCACGGTTGTTAGGACATTTGAATTTAATTTTTAACTGTACTGAAGCCCTTCTCTTAATACTACACCGATAGCTTTTCTATTTAGTATTGCAAAGCAAAAGACGGGCTGTAAATTTTTTTAGTGACTCTAAAACAAGCAAGACGGTCTTTTATGTGCCTGTTTTCCGGTTGCTTCCCGCTTATTTTAAGCTTGTGATGTTTTGAAGTGTAATATTGAACTAAAGAGATATTAGATTTTTTTGGGGTGTCCAATTCCATAGTACATTATTTTTTTACAATTTCACTTTTTACTCTGTCTTCTTACTACCACGTGCACAATAGTGTTATTGTCGAATAAGTAACGGTTGCTCGCGCCTCTGTAACGCCGTTGTTTCAACTAATTATTATCTTACAAGGAATGTAATGCGGGTTACAAAACATAACTAAACAATATGGCGGAAATTTAAGTATGTTTCTACTACAGGTAATACATAACAGATTGTGCAAATTTAAAGTTAATGAAGCCCAAACCTACTTTATTTTTTTATATATATTATATGAAATGATTCAAAGATTCTACTAATAGACGACGAAGAGCCGACAAAACTGTATAAAGGTCGGCATCGTGCACGTCATCGACCTACTGATGCAACTGATAAAGCCAGTCTTATTTTTTAAAAAATAACAAGTATTTTTAAATGTTATTTGCAAAGTTAAGATCCCCTTAAACATAATAAAAACTTGCAGCAGAACATTGAACGGTCTAAATCGTAATGGCACTTCACTTTAATTTTTCAAAAGTGTGACTCGCGAGACTTCTCGTTTACCGACTTTTGTTCATTAAAGGATTTTACGCGTGTGTTTTATCGAGGACCGTGACCCCTCCCCTCCCCCTTTCCCTTCCCCTGGAGCGTCCCCTCCCACCGTCGGTGTTCTGTATAATGTTTTACGATATGATTACTTTTTATGACAATCATTAAGTCGTGATGTGCGAGGAGCGGGATGTGGCTCCCAGAGTGTAGAGTGTGCGCCGTAAAAGTCTACGTTTTTCAAGTATTATTATATTGACAATGACCCCCGACTTGATGTTGTTACTTCGTTTTATTAAATTTTTTCTTAACATAAAAATCAAAAATGAATCTTCAACATATTATACATAAAAAATCTTATACGTGATTTGTACTTTATATGACTTAAGTGTCGACGTACTTTACTTTCCTGTAATTAACAATATGAAATATTTGTACACGTCGCCAATATGTGCATAATAGGTATATTTATGTGTTGTAAACATATTGATCAACTACACAAATATACACATTGATGTATAATATGTGTGTGTATAACGTGTGTGTATATAATGCAAAATGAAAAAGATATATTTGTTTATATGAGTACTTTATTTTTCGTTAAACATATAAAATGTTATTGTAACGCTATTGTAAAACGATGACTGAACGTGAAGGAGCCGCTTATTAATATTTCCTTTATTCATCGACATCGGCCGTTCATTTACTTTTTATGGCATATTTTACGAGGACATAACGTTTGATTTGCGCGTTACGTGTCATAAATGTTCTATCAAACGTTTTGTCGCCGCGACCCGGGCGTCCCGCCCGCCGCCGCCGCCGCCGCCGCCCGTGCGCTATGTACTCGTATACAGAAACTATTGCAATTGTTTATGTTGAATGAAATCATTTCAAAGTGTTATTATATTAAATAATTCTTAATTTTTATTATATTTTTTTGCAAGTACCTCAATCATCGGAAATTTTGAAATACTCGAGTGGGAATCGAACCCACAACCAGTCGCTTTAAAGTCACACTTTGCGCTACTGTGTCACCACTGGCCCTATTATTAATAATGTAATACTTGTTTTCTACGGAAATCTACCTCCTATTTGTTTCTTCTACATTGCTCACACAATATTTTAATCGTTGACGTTGACGTTTTAAACGGCGACGTAAAGAATAAGTGGGTAGGAACACTGCAGTACGTAAGTAGTCGTAGTGCGCGTCATAGCAACGCGAGCGACTCGAGAGGCATCGGCAAGTAATGTGCGGGCATCGATCACGCGCCGCTCATTCATCTCGCGGCGAAGGATCGCTCTCTGTAGCGACGACGAGGTTTTTCCACAGTCTCCATTTGTCCTATAATTGACGTGATTTATTGCACATTGCTACCTTTTACTTGTTCTATAATTTATACTATGTTATAAACCACTAAAAACTTGTTGTAGCCTCGTGCTATTTTTATATCCTTGATGTTAATATCTAAACAAAAAATTAGAATAAAATATATTTTACAAATTGTTCATTGTCGCCAGTATTCTTATTCTTTATATCTTATAGCTTAAGAAATATTTTAAGGTTTCATTTTATTCCCAATATTCAATACATACAATAACTCCATATTACGTCCAGCCTATTAGCTCTACTTTTTATTAAAAGAATTGCCTTTATTTTTGATGATAATCATAAACGGCTATTCAAAACTAAATAAAGCACCTATTTGCTCGATATTTTCCGAATGCTTGCTCAGTGCTAATACTTCGAGAGTTTATACTAGGTACGTATGCCTGAGCTAACTACTAACTAGTTAGTAGCATGCTCAGTTAACTTTAACTATTTCAATATTTTAACTTAAATCTAACTTATGTCTGTAATTAATTCGGACTTAACCATTGTGAGGCGCCGCCGTGTGGAGATCCTGAGACATATTACTAAATTCTAAGACACGAGACAGCCGCAGGGCGCGGAAGCTGCATGTTGAGCTAACGTTCTTATTAAATATATACTAAAATATTATGCATTTCATATATATTTTTTACATATTTACCAGATAAATTTTATAATAAATGTTTCGTAACAAAAATTTCATATTATTATCGTCATATTTTATAAAGTCCAGTAACAGTTTTGAGTAAAATTGAATCTCGTTCATGAAATGGATCCATAAAACTGAACTTAATTGCTAAAGGCAGATGACGTCGGTTTGAAAGCAATTTTTTGCACTAACGTGATCACATCCGCGCCCCGAATAGCGACCAGCGACCGGCGACCGGCGACCAGCGAGTAGCGACGAGTGATTGATAAATATCGGCTCGCAAAAGGTAAACCTTTTACCTTCCTTTAATAGAGCGTGGTAAAAATAAGCATGTATAAAGTGTTTCGGTTTAAAGAACTATTTATAAATCAATTAGAACTTTTTTAGGAAACGTTCAAAAGTTTGAACGCAGCAGGAGTTAAACCCGTGCCTTTTGGAAACCGTCTAAGCCCTCAGACTGCTAAGTCATGCGTTCAACAAAAATGTCTTTGCGTTTAAATGTTTTTTTGCTTAGAAGAATGATATATTGACCTTTCTGATTTCAGGAAATTTATATTTTCTGACTTTCAAGTGTAGATATATATTTATAGTAGCCGAATAAAAAGTAAAATCTGGGGGATTCACTTTTTTAACTGTTTCCAGACCAGAAGCTTTATCAAACAAATACTTATCTCATGGTGGCACCTGTACCATAAGAGATTATAAACAGAATAATAGAATATTTCTCTATAAGGCAGGCAGATAGATCACTTCGTTTTCCACTTTCTCCTTTTCTAACGTGGAACTATAGATTTTGAATACACCTATAGTTAACAAGTATACACAATCTTAAACTTTGACGCTTACATCTAGAAAATATACTTGTATTGTAGTGTTAAAACATGTAGTAATGGTGTGCTCGTACCGAAGATAAATCATAGGAAGAAGAAGTAGCGTAAGTCGTGAACTAGTTTCGTGAGGTTGTTTGTATTTTGAAATATCTTCGTATTGTTCGTTTGTTTGCGCTAACTTCACAGGTATTACGTACTTATAACATATACATATGTTTTAATATTTGTTGTATGTTTGAATAATTGAAGATTTAGTAAACTATTTGCCAAAACTACTATTATTTGAAAAAATCAAACATAAATAAATCAAAATAATGTTGAATATACAGGTATGTATACAAAACTTCTACTAAATATATTGCAAATCCATTTAAAATATTTCTGTCATGTTTAAATCATTGTAGATATTAAATAAAATGATATGCATCGTAAGCGAGTGTCAAGTACACGACCTGTCTCCACAGTCTTGTTAGTCTCTTGGCTCATTTCCGGCAGGTTAAGAGCACCCACGCGAGCAACCGCGTCCGCGTCGTATCGCATATTCATGTCGCTAAACGTGAACATTAATACATGAATATTACCAGCGCCGGCCGACCACCGACGTCTTTAACACCACTAACGTCTTGAACTGGAACATCTTGTATAATGCAACGTTATGCTAATGCGGAGTAGAGTCAGCCGGCGACCCCCACTATAGCGCTGACACACGGTACAACGCTCGAGGTCCATTATATTTTCTTCTTGACAAATCACTGAATGAAAACGGGAGACTCAGATGTTAACTTTCTTACCATTTAATTTAAATTGTATTACAAAAGAAGCTAAGCTATGTAAGGATATACTTTAAATAATGTTGTTGCAATAAAAAAATATTTTATTATTATTTACGATTCACACAATGTTAACAAAAGTGGCACCTTCGCGGCGCATCGAAACAACGTCTGGCTCTAACGTGGTCGTTATGGGTTCGATTCTTACGCTATCATAGTCGGTATGATTATATTTATATTATTCATAATCATCATCTCTCTTCCCAGTTGACTGCTGGTTGATGATAATGATCTTCATTTCTTCGCTCGCAACCGTTCCCTGCCACTTTGTGTATGTTATCACTCCAACTAGCTGGAAGGCGCCCTATAGTAAGGTTGCTGATAGCGAAACTCAACGCAGTGCTTTGTCTGTCGTAGGTACCAGAGCGGAGGCCATCGTAGCGCAGTGTGGCAGCGTCTGACTGTATACGCTATTGGTTGTATACGCTATTGAAACTCATGAAACGATTATTTTCAAATTATTATAGAAATATATTAATTTATATCCTCTATACATACTATAGAGTATGTTTTACATTTGCTTCCCTCATCTCTGCTTACGGGCGCGGTGCGTCGCTCGCGGCGATGTACCGCGGCGAGGTAACACGTCACGCTGCAGTGTGAACACCTGTCAGTGTCTACAGTCACTACAATAAACGATTGTATTATAAATTAAAACCAAATTTCTAGATGAAACAGAATGAACGCCAATATCTTTTTTAATCACTGAATGAGCGACCAATTACATTTTAATAACTTTTCATAAATTTATTAGATAGGACTTTAATTTTCAATGGTTGCAGTAATCAACAGGTAAACAACAAGCGATATCACTGATATGAGTGATGCTTAAAAAACGTAGACGTAGTAAATAGTAGAGCTACGATCGTTACGTATGTCATAAAGAAATCAAAAATAATGAATTATTCAATGCACTTGAAATGTTATATCGTATTTATTTTTTTGAATTCTATATACATATTACATAGGCTACTACATACAACACACACATATTTTTATTACTTTTACATAAATTATAGAAACTAGAAACTTGAAAGAATACGTGCTAAAATATTATCAACCTATTTCCATAATGTTGCACTATAGTAAGGGCACGTGGAAGGGAGGGGGCAGGGGGAGCAGGGGGAGACGCTTATAATTCATAGTGGGCTTAATTATTTAAAATTGCTCATTTTGTACAAGATATTAATTGTGATTACTGTCGTTGAGATAATGTCCATAGTAGTTTGCGGTACTTTATAATTGTTTTTGCTTATACATGAGAAATACATAAAACTTGATAGAGTTTAACGTCAAATGATTAAAAAAAAGCAAAATTAAAAATTTTGTACAAGATATTAATTGTGATTACTGTCGTTGAGATAATGTCCATAGTAGTTTGCGGTACTTTATAATTGTTTTTGCTTATACATGAGAAATACATAAAACTTGATAGAGTTTAACGTCAAATTATTAATAAAAAGCAAAATTAAAAATTTTGAAAAAACCCACGACGGTTTAATTGTAATTGAAAAAGGATAAAATAACTGTAAGTCCCCCGCCGAAATGAATATATGTAACGAGATGATGGGGACGACTCCGTCGGGGGCTGTCATTACTTTAAGTTTGCACAAATCTTCTCATAGGTTTTCTTGCTGTTAAAACAGGTTCCCAAAAAATTAAAATATTAATATGAATTTACAGTTTTGATAACTGGTATTTTAAAAACTTTAAAACGAAATCTATACTGTTAGCTACTATATTTAAAATAGGGATTGCAACTGGCAGCCCCCGACGAAGTCGTCCCCATCATCTCGTTACATATATTCATTTCGGCGGGGGACTAACAGTTATTTTATCCTTTTTCAATTACAATTAAACCGTCGTGGGTTTTTTCAAAATTTTTAATTTTGCTTTTTATTTTAAACTTTTTAAAGTGAATAGATACACATTATATATTATTACATAATATCGAAATACTTTATATTAATCTTCATGCAAATCCAAAAGAAATTATAAACACAATGCTTTCTGGTTATCAAATGCTTATTGCAGCGCCTGGCAGATTGTCACCGTAACATTTCCACGAAACTTAAGTCTAACCAAATCAGTGAAAATCACAAAACCCACTAGTAGTTTTGATTTTGAACAAACTAATTTATACTGGAGCGCCCCGTGGTAGTTCGTGATATGGCATATAAAAACACGCAGCAATTAAACCAGAACCTATCACAGAAAACTGCATCTAAATAGGTTTCACACAAAAAATAAAAGTAAATGTTTACTGCAGCGCCCCCTGGTGAGTTAACACGATAAAACATATCCAAGAACATGCAGTAATTAAACTTGAACTTATTATTGACACTGCATCCAAATCAAATTCGTCATTTTATCTTTGCACAAACAATATTTTACTGCAGCGCCCCCTGGTGACTTGTCACTGTAATATAAATTTAAAAACATGCTATAAGCAAAGCGGAATCTAATACTAAAAACTCTTTTCAATCGTACTAGTCGTTTTGGTTTTACACAAAAAAATAGAAGCAGCTACTTACTGCAGCGCCCCCTAGAGAGTTGACACATACATGAAAATATGCACTAAGTAAACATACATGACACATATATGAAAATATGCACTAAGTAAACTTGAATCTATCATTGAAAACTGAATTCAAATCGGACTCGTAGTTTTAGTTTCGCACAAACAAGTGTACTTACTGCAGCGCCCCCTGGTAAGTAGTCACCGTAACGCATATATGAAAAGAAACACCAATTAAACCTGAACCTATCGTTGGAAGTTTCATCTAAATCGGACTAGTAGTTTTTACTCTACATAAACAAATGTTTACTGCAGCGCCCCCTGGTGAATTTTCACCGTAACAAAAAAACAAAAATTTTAAAATATGTACGAAGTAAAGCTTAATCTAGTTCTGAAAACTCTAGCCAATCGGATAAGTAATTTCGGTTTTAGACAAATAAATATAAGAAAAATTTTGGTTTTACACAAAAAAACTCAAACAAATGCTTATTACAGCGCCCCCTGATGAGTGGTCACCATAACACATATATGGAAAGACGCACCAATTAAGCCTAAACCTATCCTTGAAAGTTTCATCTAAATTGGAATAGTAGTTTTTGCTCTGCATAAACAAATGTTTAGTGCAGCGCCCCCTGGTGAGTTTTTCCCCGTAACAAAAAAAGAAAAATCTTAAAATATGCACCAAGCAAAGATAAATCTTTTTATGAAAACTCTTTTTAATCGGAGCAGTAGTTTCGGTTTTAGACAAATAAATACAAAAAAAGTACAAACAAATGCTTACTGCAGCGCCCCCTGGTGGTTTGACACGATAAAACATATCCAAGAACATCCACCAATTAAACCTGAATCTACCACTGAAAATCTATTGAAATCAGACTATTATTTTTTGAGATAATTGAAAACATTCGTTTTCACGTAAAATGCTTACTGCAGCGCCCCCTGGTGAGTTAAGGCAATAAGACATACATAAGAACATACGTGAATTGAACCTTAACCTATGATAGAAAACCGTATCAAAATTGGACTTATAGTTTTGGAAATAATTGACATAGTAATTTGCACAAACACACAAACAAACAAACAAACAAACAAACAAACAAACAAACAAACAACCTCTCACCCCAAACACATATACAGTCGCCGTTCCGTCGCGGGTAAAAATCAAAATTTACTGCGCACTATATGTGCGTACTTATTAAGTTGACACATCAAAATGAATTAAACATTGTAGAATATGCGTTTACGAACAAATAAAATCTTTAAAAACAGAAAAAATACATTTTTAATCGTGATGTATTTTTTTTAATTTTCCATTTTTATGAAAGTGACATATTACATTCGCAAATGTCATAAATATGACTAAGTAATTTTCTGGATCTGATATTAGCAAGAGACCCTTTCAAATTCATGAAAAATGTTTATCCAGGATTATGTGGGACGCGAATAAAATTTAAAACGTTTAATTTTAATGTAATAATTTATATTGTGGCCGTCATAAGGACGAGGAGCACGAGAGAGCTGAGATTAATCTTCAAAAATAAAATTATACATTTACTACAAGGATTCCTGTATTTAAGTCAATTTTGTAATTTTTATTTATAATCAAATCTTACGATCAATGTTAATTATATAATAGTTATCAGAATATTCTGTTTCAAATAATCCTATCAATTCCTTTTTTTAACCTCCTAGTGTTGAGTAGTTTTAAAAATATTCTCCAAATTTCTTCTTATAACTCGAGATATGAGTCAAAAACGAAATTATATATCCTCCCAAATGCGAAAGTATGATACATACCTATATAGATTACTATAGCAGCATCCCGTACGTCAGTTTGTCATTTATTGTTAGTAAAAATGTTTCGACTGAAGGTAATATTTTATTATATTCATTTAAACTATAGTGTAACTAAGTCATATTTTTAAAGAACTCTTGGAAACTTATTATATTTTTCATGAAATACAATTTGTTTTCGTAGAAGCTTTCTACCGTCACTGTTGTTTGATGCGATTTTATTAAAAATGCTAACTCATAGCATAAATCTGATGTGTTTACCAGGACGGATAGTATTGTGCTTAGTATTTTTGCTTTTAAACTTACGATTACCTAATATACTTGAATATAAGTAGTGCTAATTTTTTAAAGTAAATATCAAAATAATGATGATACATAAGTTAATAATAATAACAATTTACTTAATATAATAACAAAATGTGAGTATATACATAGAGTATATGGAAGTAGTATTTGGACAACGACTAAGTTGAGTGAATTCATCCAATCATATAGATATTTTTAAGCCTACGCAAAACACTAAGAAAGTAAAAATAAAAATTTGAGCACTTCTGATGACTAATAGTGAAAATAGGGAACTTGTTATAAATGGCTTAAAAACATCATCGAGTAATTGGAACGTGTTTTTAGAATTGTGAATTTGGTTAATACAACAAATTATTTGTATGCTGTATGAAGAATGCATTTATTACATAAAACATAATAATGTCTATAATAAATGTAGAATACCGTGTGCATTGTGTGCATCAAGAATACCCAAACGAAGTTATTTACTTGAATGCACTTCTAAGGGGCTGCAGAACCTTCATATATTCACTGCCGTTAAAGCCGGAGGTCCAACAACTGTTATTAAAGAAATCAATATATAAGTAAAATTAACGTTATATTCTAAAAAATCCTGTAAAGACTTTTCAGTGCTGCCCTTTTTATTGCCAAATCATAACATATTGTAACTTACTTGATCACGTAATTATTCATTAATTAAAAGAATTAATAACCCTTAATTGATTTTGCAAAGATTTAATTTTTCAAATTCATCAACTTCAGATATGCATTACATAATTAGCCAACATAATGTAGAGTTGGACATCCAGTCAGTGGAGCGAAGGCTTGAAGCGACTCTCTTCAGGCAGGCATTCCCCGCGCTCACTGAGCCGACACTGATTGAGAAACATTCCTTAGATTTGTTCTACTGCATCTTATTAGAGTAAATACTGATGAGCTCCTGGTTATTGAGCTGAGCGAAGTGAACCTCTTACTGGTCAAAAGTGTGTGTTCGTTGTGGTTTAACTCTTCCTTTGCTATTTGTAGTAGACCTCTGAAATTTGGCAGGAATATCGAGCACAGTGTCTTGTGTACTGGGAAGTTTTTTGGTGACAATTGTAAATGTAGTTTTTAAATAAATGGTAAATAAATGCTCAAAAAGGGGCCATATCTCTAGGCTGTGGAACGTTAAGATAAGTGTTATGTTTGCGTTAAGTGTTTGCTTTTTAAACGTTTTTTAACATGTAATTACATTAAATATGTACTTCGCTCAGCTCTTCCCACCATGTAGAGCAAAGAGGAGGTTCCTAGAATAGAATAGAAACACTTGATTGCAATAAAAGAATAAAATAATATAAGTTCCTAGTAATATATACGCTTCAAATGCACTCTAAATATGTATACATATTTTCAATTTGCAATTTTAACGAACCTGTGATACAACATCTTTTTAATAACTATTATTTTTTTATTCACGCCATATCCCGCACACAGCAGTTTAGGCAGAGGGAATCAAGTTTTATGACACTCCTTTCCACACTTCGCGCCGAATACAAATACTTCGTGCCCCTACGCGACGATTGGATTCTAGTATTATTTTATGATACATAACTAGTAATATTTTATGATTAATAAAGGAAAACAAAAAACAGAACATCACTAGAGACGAAAACATAAATCCATTGCTTCGAACACATAAGTAGAGCATGTAAAGTCAGTCAGCCGGAAAGTGCAATGTACATCTTCTGAAGCCGGAGGCGAGGTCGAGTTGAGGACTTGCACGTATGGACGCACCGCTGTCTGCCTGAAGTCAGTAAGTATCATATTATGTAGTGTCTAGTTACGCCGCCGTTTCAAATCACCGAGTCAGTACCGGCGTTGTCTACCAACGAATATTAAAAGAATAATAGTTTGGTGGTCTGCTTTACTTGTAATATAAACAATTAATATTAAAAATGCGTCTCTTTAAAGTAGCAGGAATAATAATACGGAATAATCTGTTGTTTAAATAATTTATTATAACAACTTTTTCTAAAAATATATATAATCATATAACTTGCTTTCACGCTGGCAGGTATGTGGAAAGCTTACAACGCAAGCTCCTCATGTATGTATGTAGTTATCAAAATTTTTATACTTTATTATTTATTAAATACTATTTCTTGTTACTATTTAAGCCTATACACCTAGCTTAACGTAGCGAGCTCTTGTCAAATTCAAATAAATTTGACTTTAGTTTTGAATGTGCTTATTACATGTGCTTTTAAAAAATAAAATTATGTATATATTGTTATATTTTGTTAATGTGAAGGTCTACGTAAGTCGGCATCACCGAAAAATGCGCAGCTCCAGTTTCGATATAAATGCAAATTGGAGGGAACACAAACAGATTTGGAGAGATATTAATGTACACTCGCCTCCCGCACCCCCCGCAATCCCCGCGCCTCCCCGCGCCTCTCCGCGTCGGCTCGCGACTAACTGTTTTATAGAACTTATTTCTTTCTACAATCTTTTACGTACTTTTTCATTTATATTGATAGCTGTCACCAGTATTTTGACATAAAATTCGCAACTAATTTTAAACTTTGACCATTTGTTACAAATTAGGAAATGTACGTTATGCAGTATAAGATCAGTTGTATGAATGTTTTTGGCTCAAATAAATAAATATATATATTTGATATGATAACTTTAACCAAATAAGTGTAACGTACGCGGTGAGGTGCAGGTTTTCACGCCGCCGCAGGCATACGGCATAGGTAACGATGCACTCGACGCAGATTTCCACCTGCAACCGGAGAATAATCTGAAATTAGATTCCACGGACGATCGCAAAGGGAGGGAAATCGCCTCTTTGTGCGCCGACGCGGTGGTGACCCGACTGAATTTGTAAATGAAATCTTTGAACATTTTATCAATGCACCTATATTAATGTTTACATTACAAGTCACTAATAGCAAGCTTTTAATAAAGTAAGTAAAAAAATAGTAAAAACAAAGTAAACAGTAGGCAATTAGGCTGTATGTAGCTAGCAGCAATCCTTACGTACATCGGAGCGGGGAGATGTAATTACGGGCGTCCGCAACTCGCCGCCAGATTTTATTTACAATTTATTGCATTCCGCAGACGCGAGCTCTACGTAAATGTCTTTTCATTTGTAGAGAAAGTAATCTTGCTTATTGTACTGTTACTGTTACAGCTACTGTTAAACAACTGTCACTGTTTTAAACGCTTCGTATTTTCTCGAAGAAATGTATTATGTACATGTGATGTTTTTCATCATATAATATTTATATTATTTGATTTTGACTAACATCAATTGCTGATATTTAAGGCCTGTTTACTTTTTTTTCTAATACAGATTATACGTGTTATATAAATAAGTAGTATATGCCACTGTTTTTACCACTTCCCGCCCCAATTCTGGGTGTCAGTCGGAACTTAACGTCGTGCTTTGTCTCGACTTCAGAACGAAAGAAATGAAAATATTAAATAGTACCACTTCTTGAGTCGAAATCGAACCCACAACCAGTCGCATTTCTGTCACACTTTCGTGCCTCTGCGCCACGACTGGCCTCATCAGTAATAAAATAATTTCAAAATATTTTATTCATAGTAATAAAAATATATTTGGTATTGTTTTAATAGCAGCTCCCTCAGTACTGTACAGACTGTACAGACGAGACGAGCACGCGCTCGTAATTGACGGAACGAGCCGGTATCATGAGTCGGTCAATTTGCACACCAACACTCACTTACTCGGATGACTGAAAGAGAAGCTATCTCGGCTTCCGGTTACACCAGTCAGTCAAGTGAGCTTGTCATCATCACTATTGTATAATAAATATTCAGTACTTAATTAAAATATATTTCTGTATGCAGTAATATACTGATATTTTTTTTTTTAGCTTCACGCTGTATCCCGCACACAGCAGGGTAGGCAGAGGGAACCTAGTGTTAAGACACTCCATTCACCACTTTCCGCCGAATTCGGAAGCATTACGTGTTAAGAGGCGGAACTTAACGCCGGGCTTTACCTCGGCACCAGAGCGAATAAAATGAAAATATTAAATAATTCCACTTCTCGAGTGGGATCGAACCCACAACCAGTCGTTTACAGTCACACGCTTGTGCCACTGGGCCACGACTGGCTACAATTATATAATTTGTTTACTATAAAGTCGTTCTTCTAGTTTTTAATTGATTTTTCTAGTTTAGTTTAGTATCATAAAACGTATAGTATAATATCATCAGAAATTTATATTATATATAGCAAAGTATAAAGTGTTTAGATATTGAAATTGATTTTTGCTCACCATTACACAATAAATTACGCTTTTTGTAGTTAATTAATTTTGGGCTGATTGATATTACAGGGACAGATGACGCTGCCGTGTTCTAATCTACGCGACACAGAGAATGCGAGTGTTGTGTTGATGACAATAAACAGCTACAATGGAGAGTACTTTGCAATCAATCAGAAGCGACAGAGTCCCAGTGTCCGCGGGGGAGGTGCGCCGGTCGGCAGGAGGACGGAGCGAGTGACGACGTGTTCGCCAAAATGACTTCCGAAAACCTATCTCTGGGAACATGATTGCATAGCGACGTCCACGAAATTGACTCGCCTCACCAAATATCAAAACGGGGGAAAAATAACCCCTCCATTATTGACAACACACGTGAATCGTGAACATATCCAATATGTATCGCTTTGAAAATTTCATTTAGAAGTTGAGTCGACTAGAAACTTTAATTATCATACAATAATATCATCAGCTATTGCAAAATGCAAAGTATTAAAAATCTCATAGAATTTCTTTATGAAAACTATTTGAAAGGAAAATTCCGAAGAGTAATTAATCAGCACTCCGCACTTTCCACCAAGTTTTGGTTCTTTTCTTCGGGAAATTGAACGATTTACCAAAGAAACTATTCTTAAGCTTCATCGTTTAAAGGTGCTTGGTTATAAAATAAAAAAAGAAGCTCCAGTGACACTGAGGAAAATTAATGACTTGTGCCAGAGGGATCCGTTAAAGAGTGAATAGTGAGCTGGACTGCAGCGACCAGCGAATGGGGAGAGGGGGGAGGAGTGTCGCTATACGCACTGAATATGCGATTTATTTAAATATAGTTTTTATTTTTCAGTATTTGTCTTGCAAAATATCGATTTTAGAAATCACAAAAAATATATAAGCTCATATTCGCTTTGTTCATGAATAATGGCGATGTTGGATCTCTCCGCTGAGGGCACACTATGTTTAGTGTTTATAGGAATATTACGGTTAGAATAAAGATGTATAACGTTGTATTTTATTAAGAGTACTACATACAAGTGGTACCTTTACTAGTAAATCATAAATACGTGAAAAGAAATGTTCTATACTGTGATGAAGGGAAATGTTTTTTTATCTAAATTATTATAACAAAGTGCGCTGCTAAGAATTCTCTATCAACGCACAACGCGGGAAGTATATAATGGCGGAAGATAGAGCAAGATGTTGGTTATACATTGGGTTCTTCTTGCCCACTCCGCAGATAAGTGCACTCTAATCTTCACATACACACATATGGATACGTATATACGTTACATATGTATACACTACACACCATAAATAAAGAATGGCGTTTCGAGTTTAAACGGTGCGCTCCATAAACTGTGCGAGTGGCGCGCTCCGGCCGGTGTTTACTGCGCGCTGATACATTGCGTCCGAAACGTGAATTAGTTTCCTTTTCCGTATGTGAGGAGAGGTACACTTCACACTCAAACTTTTATATATGACTTACACGTTGTGTTCGTGAGCACCATACAAATTACTATTACGTCCACGTACAGGGGATGTCGTAAATTGATTATATTGTATGATGACGATATTCATAGAACTGTACGAATTGGGAAGCTAACAAAAATTTCGTTTTTAATTGCGATGAGTGAGGCCATCGCCGAGCAAATGTGATGGTTGTGGGTTCGATTCCCAATCAGGGACGCGGTGTGGCATTGAGTTCCGCCACTTAACACGCAATGTATCGAATTCAGACGGAAAGTTTAGAATGGAGTATATTAACACTATGTTCTACCTTACTACCTTGCTATGCAAAATAAAAACGGGAAGCCGCTTTTACATTGCTATTATTCTATGTATAATGATTTTGAAGCCATTACTTATTTGCGCTACCTGTCCCGGTGTGTTTCCACTCCTCTACCACAGACAATAATTGTAAATATTTAAAATTTCGGCTTCGAAAATATAAATAAAGAAAAGAATATATGAAAGAAGCCTCTAATACTTTTGTTTATTGTGATGCACTTGACACTGTAAAGGGACCTGATTAGATCTGACCTAGGGGGGATTTATGTTTAAGGGACTAAAAATACAGTCTTGATAGGCGTAACAAAACTTCAAAATTTAAACTAAATATTATTTTTTATACGATAATATTTTGGAAGCTACCTTTGTCATAAACAAATCATTCACGACTACGCTCACTGTCGCCGTTGAAACTTCTAAAATCGAAGTCCAGAAACTATTCATGTCATATAATTTCAACAGAATGAGTCGGATTAACTCCTCCGAGGTCTCATAACAAAAGAAATATCCGAACGTCTGTTTATTCATCTTAGTAACGAGTTCTCTCAACTACAAACTGTTATTTTTGTACTGGAATTGTTGTTTCAGCCAAAGTGGATTGCTTTTAAATTATATTGTATTATTTAGTATTTATTCTACGCCCGACGGTTTATATTAACATTAATTGGTTGTCTCGAAAGTCCCCGAAACTTTGTCCAGTATTGAACTCACTTCCCTAAAGACTTTAAATAAGAGTTATTAAAATATGTTTAATAAATAAATACACATATCATTATGTGTCATGTCAGATTACAACAAGCGCGGTGTATCGACGGGCGCACTCTTCGTGATAGCGGGGTGATAAGCTTTATCTACAGATTACGAACATTATCTAGTATTGTTTACAGGCTATTGTCCAATTATTTTTTTTACTTTATTTATTTAATAAGAACAATTAACTAAACGTAAATACAAAGATACAAAAATGATTAGACGAAGATACAAAAATACTCATACGCACTCAGCAAGTATGGTTTTGATTCAATTGTACTGTATTTACTTAGTTAAAATAAAGCAAATATTATTTCCTTGTCCTAATGTAAAACATGTATAAGACTATTTTATGTGTAAAGTCTGTTTTTTCAGATATTACAATTGGATATCATCATTGCGTGTTAAGTGGCGGAACTTAACGCCGCGCTTTGCCTCTTTTAGAGGAACAAAATGGAAATATTAAATATCTCCACTCCTCAAGTGGAAATCGAACCCACAACCAGACGTTTACAGACACATGTTCGTAGCACTGCGCCACGACTGGCCCCAATTATATTACTTTGTTACGTGTAAGTAATCGATCACAATACATATAAGTAACAGTCGACAAATAGTTTTTTTATGTATAGAGATATAGGAATATGAGTAATGTTGAGTGCATGCAGATAAAACGATCGCGAACATATTCAGTCACACTACCAAGACACTTCATAGAAAGAACTAATTTATTTGTATTAATTTAAGTAGTGCTAAGTATGGAGAGCGTGACAGATGCACCGTTTGGACTTTCCCCCTTGAATTCTACGTAAGTTTTTATATTTTGTGAATGTGCTATTTCTATTATTTTTCACTAAAACTGCAAAGCAGTCTGCAGCATCTGTGCAGACGCGCGTTGAGATCTTTCTTTACATCCTCTATCTAAGTTGAGAATCCTTGTTCAAATAATGACACACGTTTTCATTTTACTAAGTATGCTAGACGCCGCAGTGGGAACAGAGCCGGCGACAGCTCCGGAACTTGCATACTACGATATGACCGGCGAGAAATATTTACATATTTTCAATCACTACAAGTATCAAAGCACAAGACATTTTCGGTGAGAAAGAATTTCATTAATTGGATATCATCATTATTAATTATCGTTCATTATAAATATTTATTGATGAGTATTTCACACTTAAGAATAAAACACAGCAAAAATTCAGTAAATACGGCCAGGTCGAGCCGATAACGAATATTAATGCGATTTATCCATACTTATAAATGCGAATGTCTGTTTGTCTGTTACGCTTTCATGGCTAATCTGCTGATCCGATTTAAATGAATTTTAGAATTAAAATAAAAATTACTTGGTCAAAGATAGGCTACTTATTTTTTTAAAAAATCAACCTCTAAAGGATTGTAATAGGGGTTGAAAGTTATATGAAAAATCTACGCCGCTTGACCGATTCTAATGAATTTAGGCATAAATATAGTTGATAATCCAAGGTTAATCATAGGCTTCTTTATTTTTTCATTATTTTCATAAATCTACCCCCGAGGGCTGCCATATGAAGAAACAGCTATGTAGCTCATGCGGGGAAGCCGCAACCGGGCAGTTAGTTAGAAATAAATAATAAAATATTTTATTTTTTGCTTTTACATTATCTGTGGACGTGTCACTCAGTGTGCAAACACCAAATATTCATCATTTAACATATTTAGTTTTTATTAAAATTTATATGAAGTAAATATATTAAAAATCGTACCCAGATTTGGATATTGTTGTAATTAACAAATTTGTCAGTTTTCAGCGTCCTCCAGAAAGAACGGGCACGATAGAGGATGTTATAAGACTTACTAAGATATTCAAGAACATGAATTATAAAGTAAAAGTGTACCAAGACTTAGATCATAGCAGTATATTAGATACAGTCAAAAAAAGTAAGCAGTTTACTCAATATTTGTTTTTAGTTTATAAAGTGGCTTCAAGGATGTCTTTAAAGGCTGTCTTCAGAAAAGCATCACCTTTTTTATTCAAAATGAAGACATTTATTAAAAAGAATTGAGGCCAGTCCTGGCGCAGAGACACAAAGGGTAACTGTAAAGCCA
The DNA here is from genome assembly GCA_019049465.1 of Dryas iulia moderata. Taxonomy (NCBI): domain Eukaryota; kingdom Metazoa; phylum Arthropoda; class Insecta; order Lepidoptera; family Nymphalidae; genus Dryas; species Dryas iulia. The sequence continues at coordinate 16,128,398 of CM032416.1, forward strand.
CTGGTTGTGGGTTCGATTCTCACTCGAGGAGTGGAAGTATTTAATATTTCCATTTTCTTCGCTCTGATGTTGAGGCAAAGCGCGGCGTTAACTTCTGCTACTTCACACGCAATGCTTCCAGAGTTCGACGAGGGTGGGGAACAAATTGTCTCAACACTAGCTTCCTTCTGCCTACTTTAATGTGTGTGTGGGATATAGCGTGAAGCTAAAAGAAAAAAAAGACATTTATATATGTGAATATTAACATACTTCTTGGCAACATTCGCAACCACAATTATAGTTTATACTTGATTATTTATTATTTACTCGTTTATTTACTCAATAAGTCGATAGTTTCATGAACATGTATTCGTTAATTTCCAGTAAGTCAACAAGATCACAAGTCGACTGCGTGCTTGTGCTTCGCGTTCCTGACGCACGGCGAGCGCGGCGGCGAGCTGTTCGCGGCGGACCGCCAGTACGCCTTCACGGACGTGACCGCGCTGGTGGAGCACGGCGACGCCGGGCTCGTGGGGAAACCCAAGATATTCTTCCTGCAGGTCATTGTATTAACACTTGAAAAATACATTTTAGAAAACGTATAAAAATTTAAACGCAGCAAGATTCGAAAAATCTTAACCCTTATTAACATTATAGAATAGTGAAATCCCAGAATAGTGTTTGTTTATATAATTTTAAGTTGACATGATAGGTAAAATAAAATGTTAAATGTTTTTAAACAGGCATGCAGAGGATCGGAAATAGACGATGGACGGAGAGTACAAATAGATGGCGGAGAAGTATCTGCAGTAATCCCAACACAGGCGGATTTTTTCGTTCTTTACTCTACTGTTGAAGGTACTTAAGTAAAGGATAGAGTTAGTGTAGTAATTAACCAAAGCATTGTTGTGGGTTCGATCACGTTAATCGCTTGTAATAATAAATGAAATCAGATACACAAATCTAAATAAATGTTTCCAGAATACGTGGCCTACAGGGACAGCGAGGGCTCGTTTCTAATTCAAGAACTATGTAACGTGGTAGAAGAGTATCACAAGAGGTTAGACATCCTGCACGTCGCCACGCTCGTGCAGATGCGCGTGGCGTACTTCAGAAGCACCTTCGCCCCCAAGAAGTTGTCGATACACAATAAAAAGCAGATGCCGGAAACGCGTTATACTTTAACTAAGTTGTTCAAATTTATTTGAAATTAACTGTTTAACGCTAACTAAACAGCTTTAAGCGCTAGTTTTAAATACTTATTTATATAAGTAATGCTTAATTGATTGTATGTAGGTAGTGAGCATTTAACTTGAAATAACGATTTGAATTTTTTAAATTAATATACTTCTACGAAAACTATTTTCCTTTAAATTTGTTTATTATTACTTCACTTAGAAAGGCTTCCATATTTTTAATATAAAACATGACATGTTCGACAACAGAAGCTACAGCAAATAAATCTTACTCGCCAATGTTTATACAATATATAACTATTATATATTTAAAATATATCTGCTTTCGCAATTAAACCTAGTGTTTGTAACTGGTATCCCCCCCTTCATTGAACTCATCCCTTCATCGATCTGAAATGTTTGAAAATATATTAATCAAATCATGCCTTGGCTCATGATACGTCTTGTGGTTAGGACCTTTATTGTTATGTATGTGAGTAACTCAAGTTCTTTTTGAGATTCAGAGGTAACAGTGTTAGGAAATTCTACGTGTAATATATTAAATACATATAATAAGCCATCAGAAGGTAATCTTTTTTAATTATAATTGCCATCAGAAAGGTATTGACTCATTTTATATATAAATTAGCCATTAGAGGGTCTTCCTTCTTAATTATTAGTTTGCCATCAGAAGGTATAGACTCATTTATATATTAATTAGCCATCAGAAGGGTTCTAGACATGCAAGTATCTAACACAAACTATCCGTTGCAATCACCCAGAGCTCGTCCGAGGAAAAGCCCTAGGATCGTCTCATTTATATCTCACTTACAACTATGCAAGATAGCTATATTAAGAGAAAAATGGCCGTGTGGCCCCGCCCCGCCACTTGCCGTGAGTTCCGTCCGATCGCAGACCTGACCGATCATATTGAACCCTCCGAGACACAACGAAACAGTTCACGTATATGATACTTACGATGCCTTAGCAAACGATCAATTATTAGTTAGCTGTCACGTCATGTTTGTTAAGTTTGTGTGTGATCTTTCTCAAAGGTACTTGTTACGCTTATTATATATATTTAATTAGTTGTACATTGGTTTGTGAGGCCAATGTAATTCGTCGGGTTGTGAAGCCGATATACGTCAATGGTTTGTGAGACCAATGAATTCGTCGGGTTGTGAAGCCGATATACGTTACTGGTTTGTGAGACCAATATAATTCGTCGGGTTGTTAAGCCGATATACGCCACTGGTTTGTGAGGCCAATGGATTCGTCGGGTTGTGAAGCCGATATACGTCACTGGTTTATGAGACCAATGAATTCGTCGGGTTGTTAAGCCGATATACGTCACTGGTTTGTGAGACCAATGAATTCGTCGGGTTGTTAAGCCGATATACATTAATGGTTTGTGAGACCAATGTCACTGGTTAAGCTATAAGCTATAAGCTACCTGAACCCACGACAGTCGCATGTCACACGTTATACCACAATCCGACTTTGTACAAGCATCGCTTACGCAACGCAAGACAGCATCAGAAAGGATACAACAAACCAACGTCGCTATAGCGGATCACTTTACCAACATGTTGGCCTCGGTGCTGCAAAGCTGCATTGATTGTGTTACCGACATCGCTTATCAGTAAGCTATAAGCTACCTGAACCCACGACAGTCGCATGTCACACGTTTTACCACAATCCGACTTTGTACAAGCATCGCTTACGCAACGCAAGACAGTATCAGAAAGGATACAACAAACCAACGTCGCTATAGCGGATCACTTTACCAAACATGTGGGCCTCGGTGCTGCAAAGCTGCATTGATTGTGTCATTGACATCGCTTATCAGTAAGCTATAAGCTATAACCGAACCCTGACAGTCGAGAGACAGTACATGCATCGCCCCTGTACATGTAGTTTATATTTGTTTTTTTAAGATTTACACATTCGTATGAGATCGTGCCAATTATTGCCATAAAATATCCAGCTATCAAACGCATTATATATTAATATCTTATTATTATTATTTGTACTACATGCATCGCCCCTATACATGTAGTACATATTTATGTTATTTTAAATTTCATACATTCGTATGAGAATATTTGCCATAAAATATTTAATCATCCAAAGCCTTATTTATTTTTATTTAATAAATATTATTTACACTCGCAACTTACAATTCATTTTTAAATTTATAATATTTAGGAAAATGTAAACCATAATGTTCATACAACACTATTTTAAGATGGCGCCGCCATACGCCAAATATTTTAATTAATTTGTACTGCAAATTATACGTTTTCTTTTTCATAGAACTAATATTTAAAATATTTATTGCCTTTAATACTATTATATTATTTAGTTATTATTATTTAAATGAATATTTAAATATTCGCTTTTGTTATTTTTATATTATTAATGTAATAAGAACTCACCAAGCAATTCTTCATAATTAACAAATGTGCATCTTACCAAACTTGATTATTATAAAATTATTATATTTCGATCACTTTGCATTTAATATGTTAAATTTATTTATTAAATATCCATTTCCTTGTATTCAATTTATAATATTTGCAATTTAATATCAATAATTTCCTAAGCGTCACTTTTACGACGCCACGCTCCCGCCATGCTCCCTTTCTCTTTCTATATTCCATTTTTAAAAATCATAAACTATAATATGCCAGCAACTCATACAGCCAACGTTGCTTTTTCTGAAAATATTAATAAAATATTTTTTTTATTATTTGTTTAAACTATTCCATAAAATTGTATATATTTTTTTATTATTATTAAATTATATTATTTAATATTTTTTTTTATATTCCTACGTTTATTTATACATAGTATGTATTGTTACATTCAACCCCCTAAATTCTATGAAGTTTATCGGAATAGAATTTACAAAATCTTTCTAATTTATTATCAACCCCCAGACTTTGCAACTTCTCAGTCTATCAACCCCCCCAATATGACAACTCTTTAAACTATCAACCCCCGGACCTTACAACCCCCCAACCATAAAATTTCCAAACACTGTAAACCTCCTCTGTCTCATTCCATTTCACGGACAGCAATTGTAGGCATAAGCCCATTTTTAATATTTATTATAAAGCCGTTTGACCATCCTGGTCACGGCACCAATTGTAACTGGTATCCCCCCCTTCATTGAACTCATCCCTTCATCGATCTGAAATGTTTGAAAATATATTAATCAAATCATGCCTTGGCTCATGATACGTCTTGTGGTTAGGACCTTTATTGTTATGTATGTAAGTAACTCAAGTTCTTTTTGAGATTCAGAGGTAACAGTGTTAGGAAATTCTACGTGTAATATATTAAATACATATAATAAGCCATCAGAAGGTAATCTTTTTTAATTATAATTGCCATCAGAAAGGTATTGACTCATTTTATATATAAATTAGCCATCAGAGGGTCTTCCTTCTTAATTATTAGTTTGCCATCAGAAGGTATAGACTCATTTATATATTAATTAGCCATCAGAAGGGATCTAGACATGCAAGTATCTAACACAAACTATCCGTTGCAATCACCCAGAGCTCGTCCGAGGAAAAGCCCTAGGATCATCTCATTTATCTCTCACTTACAACTATGCAAGATAGCTATATTAAGAGAAAAATGGCCGTGTGGCCCCGCCCCGCCACTTGCCGTGAGTTCCGTCCGATCGCAGACCTGACCGATCATATTGAACCCTCCGAGACACAACGAAACAGTTCACGTATATGATACTTACGATGCCTTAGCAAACGATCAATTATTAGTTAGCTGTCACGTCATGTTTGTTAAGTTTGTGTGTGATCTTTCTCAAAGGTACTTGTTACGCTTATTATATATATTTAATTAGTTGTACATTGGTTTGTGAGGCCAATGTAATTCGTCGGGTTGTGAAGCCGATATACGTCACTGGTTTGTGAGACCAATGAATTCGTCGGGTTGTGAAGCCGATATACGTTACTGGTTTGTGAGACCAATATAATTCGTCGGGTTGTTAAGCCGATATACGCCACTGGTTTGTGAGGCCAATGGATTCGTCGGGTTGTGAAGCCGATATACGTCACTGGTTTATGAGACCAATGAATTCGTCGGGTTGTTAAGCCGATATACGTCACTGGTTTGTGAGACCAATGAATTCGTCGGGTTGTTAAGCCGATATACATTAATGGTTTGTGAGACCAATGTCACTGGTTAAGCTATAAGCTATAAGCTACCTGAACCCACGACAGTCGCATGTCACACGTTATACCACAATCCGACTTTGTACAAGCATCGCTTACGCAACGCAAGACAGCATCAGAAAGGATACAACAAACCAACGTCGCTATAGCGGATCACTTTACCAAACATGTTGGCCTCGGTGCTGCAAAGCTACATTGATTGTGTCACCGACATCGCTTATCAGTAAGCTATAAGCTACCTGAACCCACGACAGTCGCATGTCACACGTTTTACCACAATCCGACTTTGCGTAAGCGATGCTTACGCAACGCAAGACAGCATCAGAAAGGATACAACAAACCAACGTCGCTATAGCGGATCACTTTACCAAACATGTCGGCCTCGGTGCTGCAAAGCTACATTGATTGTGTCATTGACATCGCTTATCAGTAAGCTATAAGCTATAACCGAACCCTGACAGTCGAGAGACAGTACATGCATCGCCCCTGTACATGTAGTTTATATTTGTTTTTTTAAGATTTACACATTCGTATGAGATCGTGCCAATTATTACCATAAAATATCCAGCTATCAAACGCATTATATATTAATATCTTATTATTATTATTTGTACTACATGCATCGCCCCTATACATGTAGTACATATTTATATTATTTTAAATTTCATACATTCGTATGAGAATATTTGCCATAAAATATTTAATCATCCAAAGCCTCATTTATTTTTATTTAATAAATATTATTTACACTCGCAACTTTCAATTAATTTATATATTTATAATATTTAGGAAAATGTAAACCATAATGTTCATACAACACTATTTTAAGATGGCGCCGCCATACGCCAAATATTTTAATTAATTTGTACTGCAAATTATACGTTTTCTTTTTCATAGAACTAATATTTAAAATATTTATTGCCTTTAATACTATTATATTATTTAGTTATTATTATTTAAATATTCATTTCAATATTCGCTTTTGTTATTTTTATATTATTAATGTAATAAGAACTCACCAAGCAATTCTTCATAATTAACAAATGTGCATCTTACCAAACTTGATTATTATAAAATTATTATATTTCGATCACTTTGCATTTAATATGTTAAATTTATTTATTAAATATCCATTTCCTTGTATTCAATTTATATTATTTGCAATTTAATATCAATAATTTCCTAAGCGTCCACGCCACGACGCCACGCTCCCGCCATGCTCCCTTTCTCTTTCTATATTCCATTTTTAAAAATCATAAACTATAACATGCCAGCAACTCATACAGCCAACGTTGCTTTTTCTGAAAATATTAATAAAATATTTTTTATATTATTTGTTTAAACTATTCCATAAAATTGTATATATTTTTTTATTATTATTAAATTATATTATTTAATATTTTTTTTTATATTCCTACGTTTATTTATACATAGTATGTATTGTTACACATTGTCACGTATGGTAGAGAAAACACGAATGCAATGAAGCAGAGAATTTTAAAAATATAACACATATTTACTAAAACTAGTGTCCTCATTCGCAAATCATTTACCTGTCATCTCAACGGCGTTTATCGTTAATTTCACTTTACTACGTCATTTTATACAAAAGAGTATGACAAAAATACTTTAATAAATCTTATTTATTATTTAAAAAAATATTAGCATTCTCCTTTTTTCTTTATAAAAACTATGCGTGTGCCAAATTTAATAAGTTTGCGTAGTTTTCCTAAAAAGGCAATGTATATATATACTTAGTCGGGTCGTAAGTTTCGTCACTTTTTTATCGTGAAATAATTGAGACATGTATGTTTTTAGAATAATTATTTATATATCAAAAGAAATGTAATAAAACACAGATTCTTATTTTAATTACTATTATTCAAAATGAGCTCCGCGATTTTGTACACAGGCCTTCAACCTGCGCGGCCAGTCGTCTATAGCAGCACGCACGAGGTCCACGGCAATATCGGCAGCTGCTTTAATCAAGGACGCCTTGAGTGACTCCACATTAGAATGGCGTGTTGAGCAGGCCTTTCCTCTAAGTAGCCATATTTTGTAATCCAACGGATTTAAGTCTGGACTGGAGGAGGGCCAATCTTCGTGCCGGATGAAATCAATTTTGCGCGCCGCTAGCCAGTCTTGCGTGTTTTTCGCTCTATGAGCTGGTGCAGAATCTTGCTGGAATACCCAGGGCCCCACCATCGTGGACCCCCAAGGCTACTCTGTCTCTGACTACTCCGCAAGGGATACAGCGTGAAGTTAAAAAAAAATGTTAAGCCCCAATATGAGATTCCTAACCAAAGCATGGATAAGGATGAAAAATGACCTCGCTGGACACGTTGAATACGGTTGCTGGCCTCTTCACTCCTGTGGGCGTACACCATATCGTTTTGTTTATTGTAGCTCTCCTCCACGGTAAAAATTTTTTCGTCCGAAAAGAGAGTTTGACGATGTTTTTTTCCCGCGTACCGCTTCAACAAAACGCGGGATCTCTTCAGTCGCATGTCCATTAGACGCACGTCTAAACGATGTCCTGTTTTACTGCGATAGGCTCGTAGCCCCAGGTCTTCATTCAACACCCTTTTGACCGTGGTTCTGCTTAACCCCATTTGAATTTGCTAACCGTTTCTGCTTGCGTATGGGATTTCTTTGGATTCGCGCCTTCACAGCTTTTATCACTGCTGGCGTCCTAACAGAGCGAGGACGACCACTTCTTTTTTTATCTTCCAAACTTGAGTCCTCACTATACCGTTTGATGGTACGATAAATGAATCTTTTGGTTAAATTATTTTTTTTTAGTATTAACGACATCGATGTAGCGCGAGAACTGCGACACGGTTTCTTTAAACGCCCACTCCAAAAAATACATAATCTTATTTTCGAAAAAGATTCTAAATTCATATTTAAGAAACATTTTTGTAGCCAGCATTCCATAATTGTTGCCCATAAAAGTTTCTATTGTGTGACAGAACTTATGACCTGACTAAGTATATACATTCTTTTTACTATTACGTATATGAGGTGCATCTGAAGTTTATGATAGATAAACTCTCGTGATACTTTCTATCTTTCGTTTACTGACAACTTTATTGTTAAGCGACTTCCAAAAGGAGGAGGTTATCAATTCGGCTGTATTTTTTTAATGTGTGTTACCGCCGTACACAGTAGATCGAATTTGATGATTCTTTTTTCAAGTGACTGGAAGTGATTGCAGTGTGGTCCCATTTTTTCAGTCCGATTTTACTAAGTAGTTTCTTACCAATTTCTCGAAAAGTGGAGAATTTACAACTCGACTGCATTTTTATTTTACGTATCTTGCCGCATAAGTTTTACTGGGTGAATCAATTTTGATAATTCTTTTTTTATATGAATGCTAATACTTGTCATGCATTCAAATTTACATAAGATATGACCAGTAGTTTTTAACTGACTTCTGAAAAAGTTAAAGATTATTCTATTGGTTAATTCTGTAAAGATATTCTGTAAAGTATTACAGCATATCTTTTTAGTCACTGAATTAATTTCAATATTTTTTTTATATGAAAGCTAATATTTGTTGTACAGTTGCATTTAAAATTTAGTAAAAGTACGAGAAGTACTTTTTAACTGACATCATAAAATGTACTAGATTTTAAATGAAATTGTACTTTTTAAGTACTTTACCAAATATCTATTTACTAAGAGAGTTAATTTAGATGGTCTTTTTACACATACTTCTTATATAGTTCCATTTAAATTTAGTTAAGATTTGACTAGTAGAATTTTGAGTTACTCGTAATTTTTTACTAATATTATAAATGCGAAAGTAACTTTATCTGTTTGTGTTATATTTAATTACGCCTAAACTACTAAATCAATTTAAATGAAATTTCATTAAAAGATAGTCTGGAGAATGAGAAAGGTCATAGACTACTTTTCAATTCAAAAAACGAACTATAAACAGTGGAAAAAGAGGATGAAAGTTTGTATTTTCCATACAAACTACGCATTTTTTATAGCGACAAGAAATTTCCGTGGATTTAACTACAAAAATACTAAATCACTTTAAACAATTCTTTCACCATTAGAAAACTACATTTACACTGAGTAATAAATGCTTTAATTATGTCCAGAAACAATTAAGAATCATTACTAAAACTTGCATAATATAAAAATAACATAAGTTGTAAAAAATTGATCATAAAATTTACCGCATGCGATGCGAAAACCGTAAGTGATAGAACAAAACAATGTAGTACAATATTAAAGAACATATCAATATTTACAAAAAAGTATCTAATAGCTATATATACCTATCTCCGTTCGACTTCTTGTAATAACTAATTTTATTCTTTAAATCATAGATTGCAAAGAATGAATTATAACGTGACTTATTTATTAAGCCATATGTAGTATGTAGTAATTAATCTATAAAATGTTTTGATTAGACACCTAATATATGTTTTAAAAATGATATATATCCAATATAATTTTATACGATATCAAAATCTTTCATATGGTAAACCAGCTCTTAAAATTAACTATTAACTATTATATTCTTTCTAAATCACGCTAAATAGTATTGGTTTATTTGATTTAGTAAAATATATATTAAATGTTAAAAAAACTACTTTATAAGTTTAATTAATAATATAAGTTTAATTAATAATATATACTAATAAGAATAATAACTGTATTATATATAATATATATTAATAAGAATTACTGAAATAAAGCTATTGTATTGTAACGCCAGCTCTTCTCGCAATATGCCTAGCCTGTGCCGTTCGGCGCAATGCCAGTCTAAGCCAAGCCGAGCCAAACCAAGCCAAGCCAAGTCAAGCCAAGCCAAGCCAAGTCTAGCGAGCCTTTATGTATTTTCATTATTTATAGGAATAATGAGTTTGATTAAAAAAAATAGAAATATTAATGCTGTCCGTTGATTATTATAAAAACTCGAACACGGAACTGTCAGTGAATGACAGAATGGGTGTTTTGTTTGAAGCGGGACTGAGATTATAAATAGAGGTAACAATGGGTTTCTAAGGGAATTCTTGTTACAAACCTGATGTGACTGAAACGCTGTTTGTGTAAATCAATAAATAGTTGGAATAAAAATCACCTTTTAAATATCCACCGCTTTACATTAGATCACCATTCAGTTGGTTTTTTCTTTTCATTTCATAGATATGTAGGGAATGTTATAAAGAATAACTGCATTCCCAGTTGGTTATAGCATCCTGAAGGGCAATTAATACTGATACAGTGCATACATATGGATATTATTATTACGTTATTTGGACGATTTAATCGGAATTGCTTGTGATTAATATTTTAAATAAAAATATTTTAATTATGTAGAGACTAATTAAATTTACAGGTTTTTACCTGTTCTTAATCTTTGAGTCGCCAGTTATATAAATATATGTAAAGGTACTTTAACACTGTATTAATCTTATTTATTTTACGTGAGGAAATCCTTTACTGATATCGTTCAAATGGGGACTCAGAAGCGGGTATTCGGGAATCCGGACTGGCCGATATCATACCGTCCGTATACCCACTATAACCTTCCGGTGCTCCTCCTGCCTCTGGCTGCGGCCACGAGAACTATCCCAGTCATCCGAGAAACCTTAATTACTACTTAATTTATTTTATTAAATAAATCGATTAACTATGAACAAACATATTTGTAAATTTATTTATAAATATTGAATGTAGGTATCCCTAGTACGTTTATTCGGTAGATCCCTACTGTAGTGAGTAACAGTACAGTTAGAGGTACAAGCAAGGTTCGCTTGCGGAACGCGCGGCGGGGACTTAATGAAATTCTGTTTCGGAGACTACTTAGGACTTGTTGAGAACTAGCGCTCAACCTATTAACTAAATACACGCAATTGAAACTTTATTCATAAACTTTGCAAATATACCGAGGTCGGGGACATTGTAACTAAACCCTAAACCAGCGCGTCCGACTTCGATATCACTTTTTCAGGAATATAATGTAAAACAATTTGAACTTGGAATAGGGTTGATAAGTCCTAAATCAATATGTACTCGTATAACAAAGTATAGTGAATAAAAAATCATACAGTACATGTAATGTCTAATTAGTTCGCTAGAGCTGATGCTAGAGCACTCGAGGAGGGGAAATATTTGATATTGCAATTTTCTTCGTTCAGGTATCGAGGCAAAGCGCATCGTTATTTGCTGCCATTTAACACGCCTCCAGAATTCGGCGGAAAATGGAGAACGGAGTGTCTTAACTTCTTCTGTATGCCCTGTCGTGTGCATGATACAGCGTGAAGCTAAAAAAATCGAATTGGTATCGTACCCAGAATCAATTGTACAATATATTTATGTATATTCTACAATATAACTTTATAGTAATAAATGTATAAGCGAATGATGTCAAGCGTGGTGTGCTAGTCGCGAGGTCGCGCCGATCCACAGGAGTGCCCTCATCGACCGACAGTTGTGAAGTGCATCCTCTCATTATTTAGTATTGCATCACACTATACTTACAGTACTTATATAACACGAGTTCAAAAATCTTTTGTTAAAAATAAATACGTAAAAGACGTTTAGAAAACATATAAAAATTTGAACGTTCTGACCGTTAAGCCATGCGTTCTGGACGGTTTCCAGGAGGTGCGAGTTCGAATCCCGCTGCGTTCAAATATTTATACGTTTTGTAAATGTCTTTAGCAATTTCCTAAGTGTGTAAATAACATTTTAAAATGTTAAAGAGTAATAAATACGTAAGTTTGTAGGGTGCAGGAGAACGCCGGAGGGAGCAAGAGGATAGAGGAGGCGGCGGCTCGATAAAGTTATAATTTAATAACAAATTCCGGTGCACTGGTCGCGGCAGCATAGACTAGCGCACTTTAATAGAATATTGCACTTTGCAAATCACAACAAGTTCAACTTTTTCAAGCCTGTCCCTTGTAGCTGTGAGCAGTTCGTGCAAGTGTTTGTTAGTGGCAGCTCCACCAGCTTCAGTCAATAGTGTAGTTTCAGTTTCCAGTTTGTCGACATGACGCAGACGAGACGCGCCTAACTGAGCACGACGGTCGTAAGTTCGGATCTCATTCTCAAAAAAGTTAAAATTAAAATATATATTTTTGTCTATACACGGCAATACGCCTGTGAAACATACACAGTACTTCATTTTGTTACATATAATGTATATTATAAATCTAGCATCTTTTTAAAAATCAAAATTGTATATGGCAATAATGCTTATAGGTAAGGAAATATTGTAATGAGTTCTACCCCAACGATACATAATACCTATGTACGTACATGTGTACATACAGAATATTGTAAAATATACCTTTTTTCATCTCTGCACAATTTTCAAATACATTTAATATATTTTTCATATAATATGTTTGACCTCATAGTACAATGATAGATTTATAATTCTACATTTATTATTTTTTATGTTATCGCCACCTTGCCGATACACAAATATGGTACAGTACGAGGGTCTTTTCGGGCTCACGTTGATGCACATCGTCTCTACTTATGTAACAATTAATATTATCAAACACATTATATTCATTATTTTACTAGTAATTACATTTACAAGTAAATAAATTTAGAAAATACGTTACGTACAATTAAATATATCCATTTTTTAAATGTATTTGCCACATTTACGGACCTAACATTCGTAACCAGTGAAAGTTTGTTAACAAATACCGCTTACTTTAGACAGAGATATCAAACGAAGTTTTTACCCTATCAGCATTAGTTAAAAAATGAAGTAAAGTTTGCATTCAGTAACAAAGAAGGTATCTGTTGCCTAGTCAGTGTCAGCGAGGGGCGGCGGGCCGGGCGGTGCGACCAGACAGCCCACGGCGAGGGCGACGCGCGCCGGCCCCGCGCAGCGCCCGCGCGCGTCCGCCGCCCGCACGATGCTCACGTTGCGCAGCGAGCGGTGCACCGCCACGGCCGCGAACGCGCCGCGCTCGCGCACCTCCACGCGCAGCGCGCCCGCCACGCCCGCGCCGCACAGCTGCGCCTGCAACACATGCACACCACTGACACACGGGCGCAGCGTTACCTGAGCTAATAGCAGCTAATAGCATCGTCTTGGACTATCATGGTACAGAAATTTAATATATTTCACTGTCCATAAAACTTAAAAACATGATAAAATATGAACTATCGCGGTTCGCCGCCGTTTAGTTTCGCAACAGAGATGTGCTACAGGCATAAAAACAATGAGTGTTATTCTGCCGTCATAACAAGAAGGGGAGTGAGGGAGGTATCAGGTCTAGGGGGCGCCAAGGTTTGCACGCGGGCGCTGGTTACATACTACCTGCGAAGACGTGTCGCTTGTTAAATACTACCTGGTCGATGAGCCCCGAACACTGGCCACTAGGAATTGTGAAACTGGACGCTTGAGTCGGCTCATAGTCGGCGACAGCTTTACTTGAAACAATATATACAAACGAGTGTAGCTTACAAATACAAGTATAGTACCCGACACCTAATAATGCACATCCATGCTTAGAATGAAGCAGTCGGATAGCTTCGACGTAGTAGAGCGTTGTCTCTCTCGCTTAAAACAATAATAGTGAGGTATCTATTAAAAGCTGTTAAAATGACAATATAGTTGTCAACTTCAACGATGTCGATTCCTTTTTATTTAGTTATTAAATTTGACGCCTGACAATATAAAAAAATGAAAAAGATGTGCGAGCCTAACTGCTAGAAGTCCCAATTTCTTCCATTTCACAATCTGTGCTCTCAATAAGGTCAAAATCACTGTCATTATCATTCGTATTTATCACAAGTCTATCAGTGAAGCGGTAGAAAATATTTATAAACATTATATATAATTTCACGTGACTGACCGTGCAAGGGTTTTCCTCTTTTTATTAAAGATGCCATTGTAAAAATAATAGTTTGGGGATAGTAGCAACTCTATATATATATTTGAAACTGAAAGCGACCGTACTCTACCGTATCTGTACAAAGACTGACAAACGTCACATACCATATGAGTAACAGAGACAGCGCTTTACGAAACTGGCTGGCTGTTTCGTTTTAAGCATCGATGTGCATTATTAGTTGCCGGGTACTATACTTATTATGATAGAGATATTGAATATGCAAAACAAGCAACAAACGTGAAGAATGCTAATGCGCTATTTCCATACGTGCAAGGACACGTGTGACAGCGTGACGTTCCGGTACTCACCTTGTTCAACAATTGTCTTAAACGGAAAGTCATTTCGTAATTGGCACATCGATATAGCTGAGGAGACCACGTAGAGCCACAACAGACACGCAGACATGCTGCACGCGTGGTCAGCCCGAGCTGTCCTGCAGTGCACGCGGCGGGGACTCTATCTACTATCGCGCCAATTAAACATTAAACGTCCGTCACTCGTAACGCCTATTAAAATTATAACTTTATTCATGAGGAGAGCGGATCTAAACAGTTAGGTGCGCTCTAATGAGTTGAAACATTATGGAGTTTTTATACATTTTATATATATTAAAAGTAATAATATCTTATGCAGTTTTATTATTTAAAAGTAAAAATAGAATGTGTATACGCGCCTAGTTTCGGAACAAATGGATGGCTTTGCAGAAAACATTTTTGCTTATATAGCTTTTAAGCTTAGGCAGGACTTAGGCTATAATTGAATTTGAAAAGCGGAACACCTGATATAAAACCACAATAGTACAACATTTAGGGATCAGATCACCCACAATAACACTCGGGCACACGATCACGTCGATTTTTTTTCCGCGCAAAAGAGTAGCTAGTGTGAAAAATCTCCGTTCTCTACACTCCTCCCAAAATCAAGACAATGGAGAGGTGGAACTCGACGTTGTGCCACGGCACAGAGTAGGTAACAGAGCGGCGAAATGAAAATAACACACAATTATTCCCCGACTGGAATGGAACTCGCAACCGCACGCTCAGAGTCAGACGCTGTCCCACTGCGCTACGACAGTCGATACTCCACGTTATAGTAGGATGGATAATTTAGATGAAGTTTGATTTATAATCATCCTAACGTAGCTGTACCTCGCTACATTATACATAGGTATATATTTTTGACCTTAGCTCATTTAAATAACTAAACAAAGATACAAATGGTTCCTTATTTATTACTGGCCCATATAGTTAGTATTCTTTTATTATTCTAAGTGATTTACGATCGTATTGATAAAAAACAATATTTGACAAACAATAAACGGAGTAGCAATGATGCGGCAGCCTCTGGTTAGTCAGTCAGTAGCCAGTCAGTGAACTAGTCAGACAGCAGGCGGACCGACGGTTCTGCAGGTGTGCACTCAGAATCATGTTTCTAGCCACCGAGTCGTGTTTCTACGAGTATTTTTTTGCAAATTAAAAACAATTCATTCCAAAAAGCTTCTAATTATTCATATAAGGCAAATATGTCCAAAATTAAGTATGATAGTTTAAGGTAAAGTAGTATAAGAGCAAAACCTAAAAAAGGCAAAGGGTAACTGTATGGTAACTTAAAAAAATATGAAAGATATATGAAGCAAAGGCGAGTGGCAAGAGAGGCAGGAGTTAGACCTCGGTTGACCTTCGAAAACACAGAATTGACTATACTGAAGGAAGGTAACGTAAAAAGCATGAGGACCCCACAGAGGGCGCGTATGAAGAGGTTGATGACAGTGGACGAGGCGAAAGAAGTATGCAGGGGCCGTAGCGTTTGGCGCTCCATTCTCTCTGACAACCCCGCAATGGATAGTGTGAAGCTAAAAAAAACAATCCGCTGTTTCGAGTAATATATATAAAATACTCACCACCATGCAGCGTAACCACCATAAGCGGAAAATTAAGCAAAACGCGTAATATAGATTATTCCCTAGTTGAAGACGAGTTGTCATCCTGCCCCGTTCCGGGCTGTCGCTCCAGCTGGTAGCGCTGCAGGGCGTCGCGCAGACGCTGCAGGTGCATCTGCTGCAGACCCACCTCGCGCTGCAGCTCCTCCAGGGACAGCGATATCGCCAGCCACTGCGACTGCTCGTCCAACTCCTTCATAAAACCGTATATTGTAATGTAATTATTATATTATATCTATATTATTTTATATAGACCTATTCTTCATTTTTTATTATTAACATATTATGGGTCCATGGATAGTATATACCTTGTATTTTAATATAATCTGTAGACATGTTTTTAAAAGAAGATATATATTTTTACATTTTCAGTACTAAACTAAAACTATATTTATAAAACTTATAGAGCGTTTCATGTCTGTACGTTTAGGGTACATTCAGAGAGTCCACTTCTGCTCGTGGCTCCATCCACATGGTGTGGTGACAGAAACAACTTGCTTCAGACTATCCTAATAAACATTTCATAACAGAAGACTCAGCAATTTAGTCGTGAAACACACACACAGACACTAATATTTGCATACTTGTTTACAATGCACTTGTAAGACAAGAAATTGCACGATATACTATTATCTTCTTGTAATTCTTGTAAGCACGGCAAATAGGCAAAATAGAATAGAGAGAATGAAGAAGACCAGAATGAAGAAATTTTCCAAACTTACTTGAAACTTTTCAAATTATACGATATCTTTTTAAATTATAAATTTTAAGTTATTCTAATGTATAAGCGACATCACTATACCACTATCTAAATCAATTTTATAGTATTTGCGTCACGTCAAACATCTTCAACATCCACCTTTCTACATTCTTATATAGTTTTAGTTTGAACAATAAAATGAAATAAATTTTACTGACTTTTATTACAATAGTAGAGCACAATATAGTCATATTATGAGATTCTTTATAAGTAAAAATAAGTATAATATTTATATAGTCACCTTTAAATCCTTATTGTTTGCTTGTCGGTTTACTTCAAAAATTACTATACATGATCCTAGAACAAAAATGATGGCTTCACCTACAAAAGAAGAATTAATTGTGAATTCCTAATATTATAACAGTGTAGAAAACTGATTAATCTCAATTGAGAAAAAAATAAAAGACATTTCTCAAAGTATTATAATAATGGAATATACTATGACGTAGATTATGTTAGTTTCAGTTAGTTAAGTTCTTTCTGTTGTTTCTGCTAAGTACAGGGGACACAATGAAATAATATAAGGTAAAGATGACATATAAACCCAGCAAGTTCCCGCCCAACTCGATGGCGGCGCCGTGCGGTAGCGGCGGCGGCCGCGCCCGCGCCGGCATCCGCGCGCCCGCCAGCCGCAGCGTCCACGCGCGCGCTCGCCACTCGCACTCGCTGAACGTCTCCGCTATCCTGACACACACCGCCGCCCCAACCCGAGGATTAGACACCGCGAAGCTCTACAGTGCACACAAAAATATATGTAATATTGACACCTCCCTTTGTTCCAGTTATGCTTTAGTAAACACAGTGCACATTTTTAGTAAACTTAAATTAAAATCAAAAATAACTTTAATCCGCGTCGCGAGCGGCGAGCTGAGCTGTCGCGCGAGCAACGTCGCCAGTCGGAACATCGGAAACTGATTCATAACTATTTTTATATTATTTTCTTTATATAATTTTACAATAACAATATGGCGGCATATTTTGTCAATTTAACATGTGCCGTCATTGGAATGTCAAACTTTCAGATTGGAAAGATCGTCAATCAGAGGTTCAATTAAAAACTCTTTACTTTTAAAGACAATTTAAATTATAATCCTCTATAATTGTGTAACCTTTTTTTCTCATCTGCTAAATATTTTTTTGTTTTCAAACAGAATTGTCATATTTTAATCATTATATTTGAAGCGTTTTTGTGATACATTGTAAAAGTTCAAAATTATATACTGAAATGGAAATAGCTTACGCGTACACGAAGAGACGCTGCGACTTCGGTCGTCAGCCACTGTTCTGCGAGCAAGGCCCCGAGCTGTGCGACAGCATCCCCTGCGCTCCCGCGGAGCACAAGCAGTACATACTGCGCAACCCCGTGCACCAGCCTACACAGAACACACCGTGCTTCTCAAAACACTACGTCAATACGATCAGGTAAAAAATCACTACAAATTTCCTTCATCTTCTATCTTGTACTTAATTCTTTATTGACTACAATTTAGGGCTGAATATACGACCACCGGTGCTAATCATGCGGAAGGTGGGTGGCCCAAAGATGTAAACGTAGTAGATCCCGAAGCGACGCAGCGCTATCGTAGAAAAATTGAAAAAGATGACAACTACATCCATTGCGTGATGAACCTCGCTCCGGTAATTATGTTTGTATATTTTGGCGTTACACTTTTTTATAGCATAGAAGGATAATCCGAGAAAACCTAGTGTTAAGGTACTCTACTTTCTACCTGAATTCGAGATATTGCGTTTTGAGTGGTGGAACTCATCGCCGCGCTTCGACTTAGGTACCAAAGCGAAGAAATGTAAAAAATAGTAATTTGTGACTTATAATAATACTCGAATAATCGTTCCTCCGTGTGGGAATAGATCTATCAATCATTGTGTTTAAAGGCAGACGCTGACTTAGTGCGCCACGACTGACTATGCTTTATTGATTTATTTAACTGATAGCACATCAAAACGCATTTTTCATGTTTTAGGATATGGAGCACTATGTTCAGCAAAACAATGCTATAGACATGTACCGTACTTACTACGCGGAAATGTCTTCACTACCACCCGTAGAGAAGAGCAGCTGTCGCATCGTCAATGTCTATCGCGACACAGCCGGCGGCGGCGGACGCCCCGTCAGCTCGATATGCTGGCAGCCCGAGGGAGGCCATAGCTTCGCGGTGACTTACGTGGATGTCGATTTTAATCACAATCCGCGCGCTCCTATCGATTCATACATATGGGATTTAGAAAACGCCAACTATCCTGAAATTGTTTTAACTCCACCGGCGGCTTTGTTGGACTTACAGTTTAATCCAAGAGATCATAATATGCTAATTGGTGGACTGATGAACGGGCAAGTGGGCGTGTGGGACAGACGGCGGGGCGGTTCGCCTACAGTAACGTGCGCACCGCACGTGGCACATAGGGAGCTAGTACGAGGTGTTTTATACATTAACTCTAAATCGGGCCAAGAATTTTTTTCAGGGGGACCCGACGGCGCCTGTAAATGGTGGGATATCCGAAATATGGGGGAGCCCACAGATGAAATGATAATGGATGTGGTAAAATCATCTTTTGATGTTCAAAGCATGGCGACATCGAATGGAATAAGCGTTCTTGAGTACGAACATACAATACCAACTCGTTTTATGGTTGGTACTGAGAATGGCCTAGTAATTGGAGGGAATCGTAAAGGAAAAACTCCTATGGAAAAATTGCCAGCTAAGGTATATGTGTATTAAGGTATATTTGCATAGTTGCATCTTGCTGCTATGTGGTCTTAATATGTGTATTACATAGACTTTTATTAAATATAACAAGTAATATTTTGTAACGAACAGTATGAAGCACATTTAGGCCCAATATGGTCATTGGAACGTAATCCTGGATTTTTGAAGAACTTTCTCACAGTGGGTGATTGGACAGCTCGTGTGTGGAGTGAAGACTGTCGAGAGTCTGCAGTGGTCTGGTCTCCATCACACCGCCATAAAATTACTGCTGCTACTTGGAGCCCGACGCGGTACGAAAATAACGAATATTATATTTTTAAACATTACATTAAAGATGCATGACCGTTTAATTTACTTAAATATTTTTATACAGTTTGTCACTAATGTTAGTAATGCAATGGAATGGTATGCTAGCCGCTTGGGACCTGTTGCGGCGCCAGCACGAGCCCGTGCTCACCATGCAAGTATGCGAAGAGCCATTGCTGCGTGTTCGGATTCATGACGGAGTAATTTCTATTACCTAATCATTTGTCTTTCTAAATAATATTCATGCAATTAACTGCACTACAAAACAATTTAACTATATAACAGGGCAACTTTGCCGCGTGCGGAAGTCGCAAGGGTAACATCTATATGATCGAGCTATCACAAAATATGACACGATCCGACAAAAATGATAAAAGCCTTCTTACTGCGGTTAGTATATGCATATATAACATATATATATATATATATATATATATATATATATATATATATATATATATATATATATATATATATATATATATATATATATATATATATTATATATATATATATATATATATATATATATATATATATATATATATATATATATTTATTGTATTTTAAAAAAAATTTACTCCAAAGTATGCAGCAAAGAAAAACTAGTGTCAAGTCTCTCTGTTTTGCACTTTTCACTCAAATTTGAAAAACTGTGTGTTGAACTCAAGTGAAGCAGTAAGTAACTTAAGTTAATCATTCCTCCGAGTGGTGGACGAACTTGGGAACGTGAACCGAAAAACCGCATCGTCAAATCCTGCTCCATTATTTTTTCTTTGTTAGCAGAAACTGCCCTATAGGTATATGATACAACTTTTACCAAATATGCCTTTTGCTTATTTTGTATCATTACGTGATGAAATTATTCAAAACAAATTATATTTTAAGTTCCGTCCAGGAATAATACAACAACAAAGTTTCATTGAAATACATCTAGTAGTTTTATAAAACAACAATTATATAGTCTTATTCTGCCGCTATATTATATTTCGATATTTTTTCACTAATATATTTAATTTTCCTATACAATATTAGTTTGTTATTGTTTTACTATAATTAGTTGCCCGCACTCAGATATTCGACCGCGAGAGTAAGCGCGAGCGCATCCTGGAGGCGCGCATGCGTGAGTTCCGCCTGAAGCTGCGCACGGCGGGCGAGGGCAGCCCCGTGGCGTCCGACACCGAGGTGACCGGCGACCGCGACCTCGCCGACGCCGCCAACGAGTACATGCACCTCGTCAAGAAGGAACTTGCTGCTATGTAGCAACACTGTACCGTATTATTTAAATGCTTTTATATATCATTTAAGATTTTTATACATATGTATGTCAATCATTATTCAATTTACATACTAGCAGCAGCCCCACCATTTATTGGCAGCCGTAGCTTTTTTAAAATATACCTAATATGTGAATATTTAAAATCATGTTGTTATATTACGGGCTACTTAAATATTATACCTACTACGTTATGTTTGTAGAAAATGTTGTTTGAAATAATGTTAGTTATTACATTTATTATTATATCGTTATAGCTTGTAGAAAATTTAACTTTAATTATTATACCTAATTAGATATTATTTTTTGTATTATTAGGATAATCATATTATAATACAAATAAAAACTTAACTTATATATTTTATTAATATATTGTTTTACTTTATTAGAGCAAAAAAAACTCGTATATGTAAATTTGCTTTTGCAAGCAATTTTAACACACATCCATATGGTAACGAAAGTCAGACCTTGGAAGGCCGTTCGTGTATGCCTCAAGGGCTACATACAAGGTCTATTAAAAAATATTAGAAACTCAAATATCAGAAACATTGGAAAATAATAGTAGTAAAAATGTGGTAATACTTAATTTTTTATCCTTATCAAAATATTTAAAAAGAACACAATTTGTAGTAAAAATGGTTATAATATTTAAAGCAAAAATAAAATTTTAAAATAGAAAATATCAAAACTTTTAGGCTTGTAGTGGAATTCTGAACGACGTTGTTCACAAAATATTTCGATTGACCCTGTTTTAAAATCCTAACAAAGTGTACAAATAACAATGTTTACACAAAACGTACCTATACCAAGTACTTTGCGAAATATAAATACGTATGGTGTAGCTTATACCAATTGTAATATGAGATTCATTGTGACAGCACACGACGCACTCCCGCTTGCGCCGTTTTAAATGAATTTTTGGCTAAAAATACTCGCGAGACGCGCGTCACTGCGACGTGGCATCGCTCCTACAGTATATTAGTAAATGATTTCTCAAACGAATTTCATGTGTTATGACGCATCATGCGAGACACGTGTGATGATGAAAAAGACAACACTGCCCGTTCATCGGCCGACAACGAGGAGGACCAGGACGAGGGGGAGGAGGGGGAGGAGGGGGAGGAGGGCGAGCACGCTCGGCGCCTGTGGCAAGGCGAGTGGGACGCGTCCGCGACGGCGGTGGTGCTGGAGTGCTTGTTCTCGTGGCTGCCGGCGCGCGCGCTGTGGGCGTGCGGGCGCGTGAGCCGCGCGTGGCGCCGCGCCGCCGCCGCGCCCGCGCTGTGGCGCCGCCTGCTGCGCCCCGACGCCGCGCCGCCCGCCTTGCACGCCCTCGCCGCCCTCGCCGCTCTCACCGACGCCGGTACGTTCAATTACTACAGTTCCCAACATGTAATAATATGAAAGGTTTAAGAACGGCATTATAAGAAGTGTTTTTTAGACAGCAGGTCTGAATGGACCTGGCGTAAAGAGTACGCTTTGGCGAATGCGCGATGGAACGTCTGCGAGCAGTTGTTGGCGCCCGGCGCCAGCTCGGTGTCGTTGTTGTGTGCCGCTCTACACAACTGTGGCACTTACCTGGCGCTCGTTGACGACGACGCACGACTCACAGTTAGTAAAAACTTTAACATATTTAGGAAACTTTTTAATTACTAAAAAATTAAAAATAATTTTCGATCACAGTTCCTTTCTATGTCATCTTTATGGCATCCTTTTCCTTTACTATAACTAAAGTCTTGTCATTTACCTTTCTAGGTGTATGAATACATACGACTAAAACCTGATAAAAGACAAAGAGAATCCGAATGGACAGTGCAGTGGAGCGACGTCGTGAAAACGGAATGGCGTAGCATATCGTTCGCGCAGTGGGCGCCGCACACCACCAGCTTGCTCTTAGGAGGTCGTCTTGCGCTCGTAGATCGCTTCGAGCTGCTCTGCATTAATTTTGACGGTTATATCATTGACTAACAATATTACCAAAATTACAAAACAACGCGTAGGCCAGTAACGATAATTTACAATTACAGAAGAATGGCAAAGCAAAGTAGTATGTCGCAGTGGCAGCGGGCCGGGCGGCGCGGGCTGCTGGGTGGACGACTGCAACTTCCTGTCCATGCGACTGCAGCTGCTGGCGCCGGGACACGCTTGCACCACCGTCTGGCTAAATGCCGCGTCGCAGGTTTCATAGCAAAACTCATACATACTATCCTATTTATTTTTTATATACATTACATATTTTAAAAGTAAATCTGATTAAAAAAGTGAAGAAGAAAAAGTACAAAAACAATGATGCAAGAAGTTAAAGAATTTGTTTTGTAGGAGACATATTCAGAGTTCGCGGGTGTTACTGCGCCGCTTCTGCGTATATATAATGAATCTGCGACGCACATATCGTAAGTATAATTATATTTTATAATATTGTTTGTAATTCAAAACAACACACTTTTTTGATTACATATTAAATGTTTATATTTTAATCAGACATATCCTCGTAGCAGACATTCCCAAAGACGAAAATTTCAACGGCAATAATACTGAAATGTCTACAGATGACCGTTTCTGTTCTCCCGACGCATCTTATTACAACAGCGTACAGGGAGTAAGTAGTTTAAATTATTTTTGTTGTCCCAACACGTGTATTTTATATTTACGTAGAAATTTCTCACCACACAGTATAACCTCCGCAAGGGTGAGAGTCAGCAAGTGCTGATAGCGGCGGGCGGCACGGCGGGGGGCCCGCGCGGGCGGGCGCGGGCGCTGCTGGCGTGGCGGCTGCCGGAGCTGCGCGTGCCCGTGCTGTGGGTGGAGGACCACCTCGCGCAGCGCGTGCAGCGACACCGCCTGCGCCTCGAGCCCGCCCCCGACGGCGCCCCCGACGCCGAGCCCGACGCCGACCTCATGCGCGCGCTCTGCACGCCGCCCGACGCCTCCTGCAGCTTGCCAGAACAGATTCTTGGAATTGTGCTCCATCCCAGGTGCTACTACAGGTTTTTTCGTATATTTGTGATCAAAGGTATATAGCGTAAGCACAACAAAATTACCCGAGAGTATTACTTGTTGTCAGTGTTGTCGCAAATGAAGTTCTCCGTTCATTTGACTTGGACGAGTAAGATCACAACATGAACCGACACTAGCTTAAAAAAACTTCAATAATTATCATAACGGAAGTAATTCAAGTACACTTCTGCTGCACGTTTACATTATATTTGTGTATTTGTGGTTTCCTGTTAAAGTGAGCAATATGTATTGTACAAGGGGCGGGTGTGTGTGGGCGACGACGACGTGCGGCGCGGCGTGCGTGTCGGTGCCGCAGCTGACGCCGCTGCTGCGGCTGGCGGGCGGAGAGCGCTGCGAGCCGCCGCTGACGCCGCACTACGTGCTGCCGGCGGTCGACGATGACTACTTCGTAACGTAATATTCATTTCTAAAATTAAATATCCTTTTATTTCTCAGCCTGACAGTCATTCTAATTTCTTCTTATTTTTTCATCTATACCATTATGATATAATATAGAAGTTAAGTTTGTAATTTGGTTTGTAAGAGCTAATCATCGGAAATACTGAACAGATCTTGAAAATTCTTTCATAATTAGAAAGCTACACTATTCAGAAGTGCTATAGGTTATATTTCATTATGGTTCAACGGAAAGTTCTGAGAATCCTAGAGGTTGGGGGCCTCCATTCATAGAGGATAAAAGTTGCAGATGAAGTACCTACTCTAGAAGTCCCGAAACATCTTATATGTAGTAAAGAATTAGGTACAGATCTATACTAAATAAATATATGAATTTTATGATTTGATATCATAAAATTCAGTCACCAATATCACCAATATGTTTAGCACTAAATTTATACGTTCTAATGTATGTTGTCGCAGACCGGCGGGCGGAGGCGCGGGCGCGGTGCGCGTGTGGGCGGCGCGCAGTGCGCGGGGCGGCGCGGCCCTGCAGCACGCCGCGCCCGCGCTCGCCGCCTTCCTGCTGCCACGACGTGCGCGCCGGCGACGCC
This sequence comes from Dryas iulia moderata, assembly GCA_019049465.1. Lineage (NCBI taxonomy): Eukaryota > Metazoa > Arthropoda > Insecta > Lepidoptera > Nymphalidae > Dryas > Dryas iulia. The sequence goes on from CM032416.1 coordinate 16,153,656, forward strand.
TGCTCGTACTGACCGCCGACAACGTATATGTTAGTATCTGTTTATATTTATTGTGCTTCCGTCCGCAGTCACATGTTAAGTGTGTATTGAATCATTCCAACATACACCTACTAGTTAGCTGTGGTAGCGTCCATTGCCAAGAGAAATGTCCTATATAAATTATTTTCTTTACGCATTGCTCTTTTAACGAACAACCAGTGAAACCACTTAACAATATTAAATGGTAATTTGTTTCCTCGTCACCCGTTATACACACGCTTATGCCTTTTGGTATGATATAATGTAAATATAATTAAAAAAGTAGACAAACCTTAACGCATGTAAATATTGAACAAAATAAAATACGTTAATTTCCAGGTGTGGGAGACACCCGTATACTGACCCATTCAGTAGAACTACTTTTTAAACCGGTATGTTGAGATGTTTTTGTTTTATTGGTCAAAAGTGTGTTCCGTTGTGGTTACCTCTTCCTGGGCTATTTGTAGTAGGCCTCTTAAATTTAGCAGGGATATCGAGCACAGTGTCTTGCGTGCTGTAAAGTTTTTTGGTGACAATTGTAATTGTAATTTTTGAATAAGTGGTAATTAAATGGTCAAAAAGTGCCCATAGACTTAGGCAGTGGAACGTTAAGTGTTGTGTTAATATTAAATGTTTGCTTTTCAAACTTTTTCAACATGTAATAACATTGAATATGTACGTCTCTCAGCTCTTCCCGCCTGGCAGAGCAAAGGTTCCTAGTACTCTTTTCCGTAAGTTTACTCGTATTTGCATATCCACGAGTGAGTGCAAAATACGCATATAATACTCGTATACCTATTGCTAGTTGCCGCATGGCCACGTAGAGTTGCAGCTTCCTAGATTCGATGCATTGTCTCTAACACAACTGTTGCTCTTTCCCGAAGCCGACACAAGCTGACACACACGAGCATGGCGTCGCGTCGAGCTCTCCGCGCCTGCTTGCAATATACTCATAGAGCACGATCAGTAAGTTAAATCAAACATTTTCTCTTTTTGTTTTTTTAGGATACATAATTGTATGCATAATGAGCGGAGAGTTTAGATACCTGATTCTTGCTCTATTGATCGTAAAGCGAAAATCTTAGCTCCTTATCGTAATAATGTTGTGTAATTACATAATGTCTATATTTTATTTGTATTACATAATAATCATAATGTCTATATAATTAGTCAAGTAAACTTCGCCACATCAGTCACCTTGTATTTCGGGTGCTTATATCAAGAAAAGAAACATCTTAAATGATGTACCTATTTGTTTCAGAATAAGTTATCCATAAGCGGGACATATCATAATATGGGAAATATTGAAAGAATTGTCAAAAGTCAACTACTTCTACCTCTGTTTAAAGAATTCTCAACCACCACCATTTTAGGGCAGCGATATGGAAACATTAGTAGCAATTGCTACGATTCGCTACAAGTAAGAATGTATAGCACTTGCGGCGCAACACCGAACATCATTTCAAAAGAAAAATCAAGTACAGATAAACTATCAACGATATTAAGTGAAAAGTCCCACCACAAAGAGGCGGCTCGCGGGCGCGTTGCGACGACCCTGACTAAGACGAACATGCAGCAGGATTGCAGCGCAGGTGCACTTGAATTGCAAGTTCCACCTTCAACAGAAACAGTTCGAGTCCGAGTATTACTCAACTTTAAATCGCTAAATTCACACAAAACGAAAACTAACAACCCCGCTCTTAGCTCAATGAACCAGGCGGATGAATCACGCTTAGCGATGAAAAACTTTAATAATAAGTTTACAGCCTGTGATAAGGACAATGTTAATCCTACATCAGATTCACAACAAACAGGAAATAAATCAAAACAAACTCATCATCCTCGACAGGAGTCATCAGCTCGCCGCACTGCCGCCACGTGTCCACCGTACAAACCCAAGACGAAATTTACCTTAATTCCAACTCTTCCTGTTATTTACTAGCTGTATCGTGTGTGTCGGTTTGAAAAATATATAATACCTCTTAAAAAATTTCTAATTTTCAAATATTATTGTTGCAAAGTGCTAGACGCTAATTGGGCGTTGAGTCATTTAACTAATTCAATACCTTTTTCCCTTGGTAGCTTAGAACATTTTGCTTTGAACAAAATAATAAGACGTGTTACTTGAACTACTTTAAATTTTCATACAAATAATAGATGGCCTGCATCTATTAAACTATTTTTTTGTAAAAAAACTTAAAGCCAGTCGTGGCGCAGAGGCACAAAGTGCGACTGTAAAGCGACTGGTTGTGGATTCGATTCCCACTCGAGGAGTGCTTGGCGTTAACTTCCGCCACTTTTTCACGCAAAGCCTCTAGGATTTGGCGGAAAGTGGGGAACGGAGTTAGTTTTTTAATAATAGATACAACGAGTATAATTATAGATACAACGAGTAGCTAAAATAAGTTAAAGTTCAAATATATTGCTTCAAAATAAGCCTGTCATGATGTATCATATAAGCGAGTCCGATTTTTTATGTAGTACATTTTTGAGTGCTTTTTAGGTTTTACCGTTAATAAAATTATTATATTAATATTTTTATCGCTTTGCTACAAAAAACTGTGGTTTTGCTTATATAAGTTCATGACCATATTTTTAAATGCTACACCCTCAGCCATTATCTGTCACTTCATTTGATTTATGTCCATTCAATAGTTTTTCTAAAAAAGATTTTTTTAAGAACTCAAACTTTCAACGGCTCTCCTGAAAAGTTTATAAAATGGCGTTTTTACCGAAATAGCCGTCGATATAATATTTTTTTATCTATGTTCAGAATTCCTTTAATAATATCCATGGACAAAGGTAACTGCTAACCATCAGGCGGTCCTTTTGCTTGCTTGCTACCTTAATGCAATAAAAAATGTGATTACGTATTAAAATGATATTCGTAGAAAAACAATACAATAGTTGTTTTTTTTTAGTTGATTCACACCATCTCTATGGATATATCTTACTGTCTTACTGACTGAGAATTGTGTAATGTAAAAAAAATAAAAAATCTGTAACATAGTTGCGCTGTCAACTGTAAACATCGTAGCTAAGTGTCCACTGTCTACAATATTCAATATATATATGTAATAAAAATATTCATCAGTCTGTGGTCAAGAACTCGTAACTTATAATTGACAGTTCACATCAAACAAACTGTCAGAATTCAGATAATTGACTAATTTTATGCGGCAGCCGGCTTTTTGATTCTTATTATTAATGCGTAAAATTAAAAACATAGTGTTAATATAAAGTTTGTATTATATTTGTCTAGACAGTGTACTGTTATGTTATTAAACCAGCAATTTAGCTTTGAACATTATCTCACTCAGTTTGTCTTTTAAGTAACATTTTAGTTGAAACTTTAATGTTAATGCAAAAATGGCATTGTATGTTGCCTCGACAGTCTAAAACATTTATTAACTACATTACACAAAAACGAATGGAAGAAAACACAAAAGTTACTTGTAACAGTTTCACAAATGATGATCGGATTTTTCATTCTTGACGTTATACATCTATTGTATATATTCATAGGTAAAAAGCTACACTATTCAGGAGTGGTATAGGCTATATTTTATTTTATTACGATTGAACAAAAAATTCACAGAATCTTAAAAGGGCTCAGGGCTCAAATAGGGAATAAAGATGCCACCTGTTCTACTCTAGAAAACTTGATTAATGTAATAGTATGAGAGGAGAATGTAAATACATACAATATAAATGTATAAAGCATCAAAAAAGGCTTAATTCTGTATTTTTTTCTTATTCTATAGGCCTGCTTGGCTCAGCTTAGTGACAAACTACAAAACTTTATCTAATTAACATCTCATAAATACTTGTTTGACTAACATTTTTCAGGTCCTTAGTACCATTTCTAATGCTAGGCTGAAACTGGGGGCAAACAAAGTAATAGCCTATTGGAACGGAGATCTTTCTAAGAAAAAGGTGCTCAGAGCTGTAGTAATAAGATATGAAGCATACCTCCAGATGTTTTCATGTTTCCTGTGTGCGGTGTGGAATTAACTGTAAGTAATATTTGAAATATAATGAACTACTTATTTGAATTAACAAAAAAAATACTTAAAGAGTGCTTTGTTAGAAATTATAAAATATCATGGAAATACATTATTTAATTGAATATGACTAACTACATTGGCTATTCTATCTATGTACTTAGCATACATACAATTTTGTTACTATAATGTAATTACACTTTTATAGAATAATTAGTGACCCGCTCACGGCTTCACCTCATTTTCTGCAACTTCCCTATCTTATTAAAGGAGCTGTGGGGACCACATATTCATTATAATTTAACATTTAAAATTAAACATTTAAAATTTAACACATAAAAATTATACATCTATAAAAAGCAAAATTAAAAATTTAGAAGAACCCACGACGGTTTAATTATAATTGAAAAAGGATAAAATAACTAGAAATCCCCCGCCTAAAAGAATATATGTAACGAGATGATGGGGACAACTTCGTCGGGGGCTGCCATTACTTTAAGTTTGCACAAACCTTCTCATAGGTTTTCATATTGTTAAAACAGGTTTGGCAAAAAAATTAAAATATTAACATGAATTTACAGTTATGATAACTGGTATTCCTTTTAAAAACTTTAAGAACGAAATCTATACTGTTAGCTACCATATTTAAAATAGAGATTGCAACTGGCAGCCCCCGACGAAGTCTTCCCCATCATCTCGTTACATATATTCTTTTAGGCGGGGGATTTCTAGTTATTTTATCCTTTTTCAATTACAATTAAACCGTCGTGGGTTTTTTCAAAATTTCACATTATGTATTATTACATAATACCGAAATACTTTATATTAATCTTCATGTAAATCCAAAAGAAATTATAAGCCCAATGTTTGCTGGTAATCAAATGCTTATTGCAGCAATTAAACCTAAACCTATCACAGAAAACCGCATCTGAATAGGTTTCACATAAAAAATACAAGCAAATGCTTACTGCAGCGCCCCATGGTGAGGTGTCACCATGACATATACACGAGAACACGCGCTAATTAAGCTTAATTCTATCTTTGATAACTGCATCCAAATGGGACTTGCAGTTTTAACTTTGCATAATTAAATGTTTAATGCAGCGCCCCCTGGTGAGTTCTTAACGTAAAAAAAACCTAAAAACATACACCAAGTAAAGTTAAATCTAATAGTAAAAACTCTGTCCAATCGGACTAGTAGTTGTGGCTTTAAATATTACAGACAAATGTTTACTGCAGCGCCCCCTGGTGAGTTAACACGATAAAACATATCCAAGAACAAGCACTAATTAAACTTGAGCTTATCATTGAAACTGCATCCAAATCGAAGTTGTCATTTTAGCTTTGCACAAACAATATTTTACTGCAGCGCCCCCTGGTGACTTGTCACCGTAATATAAATTTAAAAACATGCACTAAGCAAAGCGGAATCTAATACTGAAAACTCTTTCCAATCGTACTAGTCGTTTTGGTTTTACACAAAAAAATAGAAGCAGCTACTTACTGCAGCGCCACCTAGAGAGTTGACACATACATGAAAATATGCACTAAGTAAACATACATGACACATATATACAAATATGCACTAAGTAAACTTGAATCTATCATTGAAAACGGCATTCCAATCGGACTCGTAGTTTTAGTTTTGCACAAACAAATGTACTTACTGACTTGACTTCGTCGACGATGACTTCGTTTGCACGTAAAATGCTTACTGCAGCGCCCTCTGGTGAGTTGGGGCGATAAAATACATCTAAAAACATATGCCAATTGAACTTGAACCTATCATAGAAAACCGTATCAATATCGGACTTATAGTTTTGGAAATAATTGACATAGTAATTTGCACAAACACAAACACAAACACAAACAAACAAACAACCTCTCACCCTAAACACTTGTGTTGTATAGTCGCCGTTCCGTCGCGGGTAAAAATTTCAACTTAAAAATTTAAAATGTTGTAATTATCAAATTAAATATATATAAAATTATAATAAAAAGTTGCATCATGTAAATGTCTTATTTGCAGGGTCGCAGGGTGCGAAAGAACAGGTGAATTGCTGTAGCTTTAACTAATCTATCAGTAATTAATAATTCTCTATGTTTTTCTATGTATTCCAACTTCTATTCTACTTTCTTCTGTGGTGTATGAGTTATTGTTGGGATTGTCTCGGCGTTCCTTTGAAAATAATTGTTGTGTAATATCAAGAGACCTTTTCTTTAACATAATATCACCTCATCTACAGACACCATCCTTTGAGATTTTCTAAAACAGTTCGAAATAAAATAGTCTATAGCCCCCGTGAATAGTGTAGCTTTCTAATTCTGAAAGAAAGAATTATGATCGGTTCAGTATTCTTAACATATCCGGACAAAACAAAGTTACCAAACTTTACTTATTTATTATACTAGTAAGAAATAGACTGTGAGCATTTATTTTTGAAGATATTAATATGTATATAATTATTTTACAGAATAATTGATGAAGTGTGTGATGGGGAACCAGAGACATACTTATATTGATTGTGAGTACATAAATAACAATCCAAATCAAGATGACTAAGTAAGGAGAGGTTCCATTATAAAAATTTTACTGTTATGTTACTAAATTTTAGTGATTAAAACAAAATCATTCATATGCGATTTTAAATTTTTGATTCTTTTTTGTAACACTAATAAATAATACAAGTTAGTAACTGCTAAAAGGTTCAAATTACCTCCTTATATTAAATAATATATTTTTGAAATTATGGTTAATATAATACAAAATATAAAACAAGCTTTAATAATACCCACGACAGTCGCATGTCACACGTTATACCACAATCCGACTTTGTACAAGCATCGCTTACGCAACACAAGACAGCATCAGAAAGGATACAACAAACCAACGTCGCTATAGCGGATCACTTTACCAAACATGTCGGCCTCGGTGCTGCAAAGCTACATTGATTGTGTCACCGACATCGCTTATCAGTAAGCTATAAGCTACCTGAACCCACGACAGTCGCATGTCACACGTTTTACCACAATCCGACTTTGTACAAGCATCGCTTACGCAACGCAAGACAGCATCAGAAAGGATACAACAAACCAACTTGCGCTATAGCGGATCACTTACCAAACATGTCGGCCTCGGTGCTGCAAAGCTACATTGATTGTGTCATTGACATCGCTTATCAGTAAGCTATAAGCTATAACCGAACCCTGACAGTCGAGAGACAGTACATGCATCGCCCCTGTACATGTAGTTTATATTTGTTTTTTTAAGATTCACACATTCGTATGAGATCGTGCCAATTATTGCCATAAAATATCCAGCTATCAAACGCTATATTAATATCTTATTATTATTATTTGTACTACATGCATCGCCCCTATACATGTAGTACATATCTATATTATTTTAAATTTCATACATTCGTATGAGAATAATTGCCATAAAATATTTAATCATCCAAAGCCTCATTTATTTTTATTTAATAAATATTATTTACACTCGCAACTTTCAATTAATTTATAAATTTATAATATTTAGGAAAATGTAAACTATAGTGTTCATACAACACTATTTTGAGATGGCGCCGCCATACGCCAAACATTTTAATTTATTTGTACTGCAAATTATACGTTTTCTTTTCATAGAACTGATATTTAAAATATTTATTGCCTTTAATACTATTATATTATTTAGTTATTATTATTTAAATATTCATTTCAATATTCGCTTTGTTATTTTACATTAATAATATAAAAATAACTCACCAAGCAATTCTTCATAATTAACAAATATGCATCTTACCAAACTTGTATATTATAAAATTATTATATTTCGATCACTTTGCATTTAATATGTTAAATTTATTTATTAAATATCCATTTCCTTGTATTCAATTTATATTATTTGCAATTTAATATCAATAATTTTCAGAGCGTCACTTTTACCGACGCCACGCTCCCGCCATGCTCCCTTTCTCTTTCTTTTCCATTTTTAAAAATCATAAACTATAATCGGCCAGCAACTCATACAGCCAACGTTGCTTTTTCTGAAAATATTAATTAAATATTTTTTATTATTTGTTTAACCTATTCCATAAAATTGTATATATTTTTTTATTATTATTAAATTATATTATTTAATATTTTTTATATTCCTACGTTTATTTATACATAGTATGTATCGTTACATTCAACCCCCTAAATTCTATGAAGTTTATCGGAATAGAATTTACAAGATCATTCTAATTTATTATCAACCCCCAGACTTTGCAACCTCTCAGTCTATCAACCCCCCAATATGACAACTCTTTAAACTATCAACCCCCGGACCTTACAACCCCCCAACCATAAAACTTCCAAACACTGTAAACCTCCTCTGTCTCATTCCATTTCACGGACAGCAATTGTAGGCATAAGCCCATTTTTAATATTTATTATAAAGCCGTTTGACCATCCTGGTCACGGCACCAATTGTAACTGGTCTCCCCCCTTCATCCCTTCATTGATCTGAAATGTTTGAAAATATATTAATCAAATCATGCCTTGGCTCATGATACGTCTTTTGGTTAGGACCTTTATTGTTATGTATGTACGTAACTCAAGTTCTTTTTGAGATTCAGAGGTAACAGTGTTAGGAAATTCTATGTGTAATATATTAAATACATATAATAAGCCATCAGAAGGTAATCTTTTTTAATTATAATTGCCATCAGAAAGGTATTGACTCTTTATATATAAATTAGCCATCAGAAGGTTTTCCTTCTTAATTATTAGTTTGCCATCAGAAGGTATAGACTCATTTATATATTAATTAGCCATCAGAAGGGTTCTAGACATGCAAATATCTAACATAAACTATCCGTTGCAATCACCCAGAGCTCGTCCGAGGAAAAGCCCTAGGATCGTCTCATTTATCTCTCACTTACAACTATGCAAGATAGCTATATTAAGAGAAAAAATGGCCGTGTGGCCCCGCCCCGCCACTTGCCGTGAGTTCCGTCCGATCGGCGGATCCGACCGATCATATTGAACCCTCCGAGACACAACGAAACAGTTCACGTATATGATACTTACGATGCCTTAGCAAACGATCAATTATTAGTTAGCTGTCACGTCATGTTTGTTAAGTTTGTGTGTGATCTTTCTCAAAGGTACTTGTTACGCTTATTATATATATTTAATTAGTTGTACATTGGTTTGTGAGGCCAATGTAATTCGTCGGGTTGTGAAGCCGATATACGTCACTGGTTTGTGAGACCAATGAATTCGTCGGGTTGTGAAGCCGATATACGTTACTGGTTTGTGAGACCAATATAATTCGTCGGGTTGTTAAGCCGATATACGCCACTGGTTTGTGAGGCCAATGGATTCGTCGGGTTGTGAAGCCGATATACGTCACTGGTTTGTGAGACCAATGAATTCGTCGGGTTGTTAAGCCGATATACGTCACTGGTTTGTGAGACCAATGAATTCGTCGGGTTGTTAAGCCGATATACATTAATGGTTTGTGAGACCAATGTCACTGGTTAAGCTATAAGCTATAAGCTACCTGAACCCACGACAGTCGCATGTCACACGTTATACCACAATCCGACTTTGTACAAGCATCGCTTACGCAACGCAAGACAGCATCAGAAAGGATACAACAAACCAACGTCGCTATAGCGGATCACTTACCAAACATGTCGGCCTCGGTGCTGCAAAGCTACATTGATTGTGTCACCGACATCGCTTATCAGTAAGCTATGAGCTACCTGAACCCACGACAGTCGCATGTCACACGTTTTACCACAATCCGACTTTGTACAAGCATCGCTTACGCAACGCAAGACAGCATCAGAAAGGATACAACAAACCAACTTCGCTATAGCGGATCACTTTACCAAACATGTCGGCCTCGGTGCTGCAAAGCTACATTGATTGTGTTATTGACATCGCTTATCAGTAAGCTATAAGCTATAACCGAACCCTGACAGTCGAGAGACAGTACATGCATCGCCCCTGTACATGTAGTTTATATTTGTTTTTTTAAGATTTACACATTCGTATGAGATCGTGCCAATTATTGCCATAAAATACCCAGCTATCAAACGCTATATTAATATCTTATTATTATTATTTGTACTACATGCATCGCCCCTTTTTAAGTTTTACATATCTATATTATTTTAAATTTCATACATTCGTATGAGAATATTTGCCATAAAATATTTAATCATCCAAAACCTCATTTATTTTTATTTAATAAATATTATTTACACTCGCAACTTTCAATTAATTTATAAATTTATAATATTTAGGAAAATGTAAACTATAGTGTTCATACAACACTATTTTAAGATGGCGCCGCCATACGCCAAATATTTAAATTAATTTGTACTGCAAATTATACGTTTTCTTTTTCATAGAACTAATATTTAAAATATTTATTGCCTTTAATACTATTATATTATTTAGTTATTATTATTTAAATATTCATTTCAATATTCGCTTTGTTATTTTTATATTATTAATGTAATAAGAACTCACCAAGAAATTCTTCATAATTAACAAATATGCATCTTACCAAACTTGATTATTATAAAATTATTATATTTCGATCACTTTGCATTTAATATGTTAAATTTATTTATTAAATATCCATTTCCTTGTATTCAATTTATATTATTTGCAATTTAATATCAATAATTTTCAGAGCGTCACTTTTACCGACGCCACGCTCCCGCCATGCTCCCTTTCTCTTTCTATTCCATTTTTAAAAATCATAAACTATAATCGGCCAGCAACTCATACAGCCAACGTTGCTTTTTCTGAAAATATTAATAAAATATTTTTTTATTATTTATTTAAACTATTTCATAAAATAGTATATATTTTTTATTATTATTAAATTATATTATTTAATATTTTTTATATCCCTATGTTTATTTATACATAGTATGTATTGTTACAGGATATTGTATGTTCTCAAAGTTATGCTCGAAGAAGCAAGTGGGGAACTTAGTTTAAACTTTGAGTTTGACTTGATTAATATTTTTTTTCGGCTTCACGCGGTTTCCCGTACAGCAGGGTTATGGTGAGTCAGTGTGAACTGAACTTGAACTAGTCAAGCAACTCTGTTGCTCTGTTCCCTGTTACATACCATTTGAAATTGGAACATTTCTTGTTACGTGGCGGAACTCAACGTCACGTTTTGACGTAGATATTAGACTGGTAAAATAGAAATAATTATGTTATAATCATTCTACTGATTGGGAATTGAACATACAACTAATTGCGATTACAGTCAGTCGCTGTCCCACTGCGCCATGATGGCCGCTACCAAAGTTAAAATCTGTCTTATTAAAATCTTGACTGAGTCCTCTTTTAATAACCATTTTCTCTAACTGCAGTATCTATACTTATATTATAAATGCGAAAGTCTGTGTGTTTGTCTGTCACGCTTTCACGGCTAATCTACCGGTTCGATTTGGATGAAATTTAGAATGAAAGTAGTAAAAGTGACTGGGTCTAACATAGGCTACTTATTTTTTCAAAAATCAACCTCTAAAGGGTTGAAATAGGGGATGAAAATTTGTATGAAAAATCTAAACCGCTTGACCAATTGTAATGAATTTTGGCATAAATATAGTTGATAATCTAACTTTAAACATGGGCTAATTTATTTTATAAAAATACGCTCACGAGGGTTGCAATATAACGAAATAGTGCACGCGGCGAAGCCGCGAGCGGGCCGCTAGTTTAAATATAAAGTACAAACTGCGCCCGCGTTGTCGTCTATGTGTAAAGGTAGCCTATATTATTTATTCCCTACTATATTACATTAGCTATCTGCTGTGAAAATTCAGGCAAAATCTGTCCAGCTATTCCAGAGATTAGACGGAACAAACAGACAGACTGAAAGACAAACATTGTAAATTGTGAAAGTTTAGTATATGAACGTGTACACACATATACGTTCAGTAAAAACAGTTAGTTTTATATTACAGAGACTCCAATTTTATTTATTTGTATATATTATTTTGCCCTCGTTCCACACACTCGCTAGCGAGAATCGAAAGTGAACTTATGTACCTCGTGTATTTTTATCCCAACCAATGTTGAATATTTTTTATTTGAACACAATGAAAAATGTTAGCGCTCTGAAAATAACAATTAGCTATTTTTATACAAAACAAAAATATTTTTTTAGTTTATTTTAGAAAGTTTTAATATTTTATTGTTTACTGACTTTTATAGTACTAGTGGTTTTTGAAAAGCACCAGCTTTTAAGTATTCCAAACATACTATTGCGTTATGAGTGGGCTATTTTGAAATACATATATGAGTAATACATACTCCTATATATACATTTGGCTGTTATACCGTTTTAAACTTATATGTTTCTTTATTTTCCATTCTATCCACGGAATATATATATATATATATATATATATATATATATATATATATATATATATATATATATATATATATATATATATATGTTACTTTATTTTCCATTCTATCCACGGAATATATATATATATATATATATATATATATATATATATATATATATATATATATATATATATATATATATATATATATATATATATATATATATATATATATATATATATATATATATATATATATATATATTCCGTGGATAGAATGGAAAATAAAGAAACATATAAGTTTAAAACGGTATAACAGCCAAATGTATATATAGGAGTATGTATTACTCATATATGTATTTCAAAATAGCCCACTCATAACGCAATAGTATGTTTTGAATACTTAAAAGCTGGTGCTTTTCAAAAACCTCTAGTACTATAAAAGTCAGTAAACAATAAAATATTAAAAACTTTCTAAAATAAACTAAAAAAATTTTTTTGTTTTGTATAAAAATAGCTAACTGTTATTTTCAGAGCGCTAACATTTTTCATTGTGTTCAAATAAAAAATATTCAACATTGGTTGGGATAAAAATACACGAGGTACATAAGTTCACTTTCGATTCTCGCTAGCGAGTGTGTGGAACGAGGGCAAAATAATATATACAAATAAATAAAATTGGAGTCTCTGTAATATAAAACTAACTGTTTTTACTGAACGTATATGTGTGTACACGTTCATATACTAAACTTTCACAATTTACAATGTTTGTCTTTCAGTCTGTCTGTTTGTTCCGTCTAATCTCTGGAATGGCTGGACAGATTTTGACTGAATTTTCACAGCAGATAACTAATATAATAAAGAAGGGAATAAATAATATAGGCTACCTTTACACATAGACGACAACGCGGGCGCAGTTTGTACTTTATATAAATACTAGCGGCCCGCTCGCAGCTTCGCCGCGTGAACTATTTCGTTATATTGCAACCCTCGTGAGCGCATTTTTACTAAATAAATTAGTCTTTGTTTAAAGTTAGATTATCAACTATATTTATGCCAAAATTCATTACAATTGGTCAAGCGGTTTAGATTTTTCATATAAACTTTCATCCCCTATTTCAACCCTTTAGAGGTTGATTTTTGAAAAAATAAGTAGCCTATGTTAGACCCAGTCACTTTACCTACTTTCATTCTAAATTTCATCCAAATCGCACCGGTAGATTAGCCGTGAAAGCGTGACAGACAAACACACAGACTTTCGCATTTGTACTTTATATAAATATACTGCATTTAGAGAAAATGGTTATTAAAAGAGGACTCAGTCAAGATTTTAATAAGACAGATTTTAACTTTGGTAGCGGCCATCATGGCGCAGTGGGACAGCGACTGACTGTAATCGCAATTAGTTGTATGTTCAATTCCCTATCGGTGAAATGATTATAACATAATTATTTCTATTTTACCAGTCTAATATCTACGTCAAAACGTGACGTTGAGTTCCGCCACGTAACAAGAAATGTTCCAATTTCAAATGGTATGTAACAGGGAACAGAGCAACAGAGTTGCTTGACTAGTTCAAGTTCAGTTCACACTGACTCACCATAACCCTGCTGTACGGGAAACCGCGTGAAGCCGAAAAAAAATATCAATCAAGTCAAACTCAAAGTTTAAACTAAGTTCCCCACTTGCTTCTTCGAGCATAACTTTGAGAACATACAATATCCTGTAACGATACATACTATGTATAAATAAACGTAGGAATATAAAAAATATTAAATAATATAATTTAATAATAATAAAAAAATATATACAATTTTATGGAATAGGTTAAACAAATAATAAAAAAATATTTAATTAATATTTTCAGAAAAAGCAACGTTGGCTGTATGAGTTGCTGGTCGATTATAGTTTATGATTTTTAAAAATGGAATAGAAAGAGAAAGGGAGCATGGCGGGAGCGTGGCGTCGGTAAAAGTGACGCTCTGAAAATTATTGATATTAAATTGCAAATAATATAAATTGAATACAAGGAAATGGATATTTAATAAATAAATTTAACATATTAAATGCAAAGTGATCGAAATATAATAATTTTATAATAATCAAGTTTGGTAAGATGCATATTTGTTAATTATGAAGAATTGTTTTGTTATTTCTTATTACATTAATAATATAAAAATAACAAAGCGAATATTGAAATGAATATTTAAATAATAATAACTAAATAATATAATAGTATTAAAGGCAATAAATATTTTAAATATCAGTTCTATGAAAAAGAAAACGTATAATTTGCAGTACAAATTAATTTAAATATTTGGCGTATGGCGGCGCCATCTTAAAATAGTGTTGTATGAACACTATAGTTTACATTTTCCTAAATATTATAAATTTATAAATTAATTGAAAGTTGCGAGTGTAAATAATATTTATTAAATAAAAATAAATGATGCATTGAATA